>CM036637.1:0-1200000 GCA_020746105.1 Trogon surrucura
TGTCCAGAAAAGCAGGAGATGCTCAGGTGGGTCCCCAAGAAGATGGATGGGCCCCTCCACTACTGTCATGTTTTGGCCTCCCCTGCCTTGAGTCCTGTTATAATAACAGGATTTATCTCCGGCATCTCCAAGGTACAAGTGGCAGCCCCGCAGGCACAGCAACCTCAATCGTCCCTCAGGAAGGAGAGATCACAGCCGCCTTCTGTTGCCCACCCTGGCCCTTCTGCCTGCCAAAGCTGGAGCCATAAATAAAACTCAGCTGGGGTAAAAATACTTATTTCTGTAACAGTTGAAAAATATCCCAGCAGCTGTGCCAAGAACCTGCCAGAGGTGCTGCAGGAAGGCAGGAGGGATGGCACCCAAACACTCTGCTCTGAAAGCCTTCATCCATCAGCAGGAAAAGGCTCTCATGACGAGGCACAGGACAGCGTGGTCCTGACATCATCCCCCATTTCCCGACCCTGGCACCTGGAGTGGGGAAACTGAGGCTCTGTCCCATCATCTCCAGGCAGGCTGGGGAGGGAGGAATCGCAGCCCGGCCGCTGCTTCACTCTGCTGCTGCTTCGCCATCCCTGGGGATTCAGGCCTGCGAGTCAGCCCTCCCCTCCCCAAAGCAATCGGGAGATTGGTTTATAAATCACGGGGTTTTTATGGAAACAAACAGGGTTGCCCAGGCGGTGGCGTGGGGCTGCTCACCGCAGCAACTGGGCCTGTCTCGGTCGCCAAAACCGGTGCTCTGCCCTTCCCCAGGAGTGAGCAGAGCCTACTTCCCTCCTCTTCTTCACCCTGCTCTCTCCGCCAGCCTGCAGCATCCTTTGTGAAGCCCACACAGCAGCACCCGAAGGTGCCAGGGGTGCGCGGGGGTCCACTCTGGGGACCAGGCGCCCCCTCGGTGCTGCCGGGCTGCTGCTTCTTGGAGGCATCTTCAGCTGCTGTCATTACTCAAGGTCAATGCCATTAATTGCCATGAATTATTTTGGCATTAACGGAGATGTCTTATGCGCTTCCACTGTAAATGAGGCCGCCGGGATGAACGCACCCGCTGAGAGTTCCCGGTGAAGGGAGATGGGGAAACGCGCGGCAGCAGAGTGGGGCGGGTGAAGGCACCCGGGGTGCCGGTGGTGGCCACATGGATGGTTCTGGTGTCTGTTCGCCGGGAAGGGACGTGGGAGCTGTGCAGGCTGTGACGGGGACTCGGTTCCCAAAGGCCAGCCGGGGGGAGTTTGGCGTGTCCCTCAGGGGCGAAGGCAGTGATGGCCCCCAAACACCAGTCTCTTTCACAGCTCCGTCCCAGCAGCTGGACAAGGGGAACTGTCCCCAGCTGTGCTGTGAGCCCCTCAGGCCGAGGGCAGAGGGTCCCTGGGTGGGGGCTGTGGAGGGACCCGGCAGCCTGTGGGTGACGGGGCAAGGCACTGCTTGGCCTCCCATCCCCAGGGGCCTAGAGCAGGGGCTGCAACCTGGCCCAGTGCCGCAGGGAGCAGGGTGACAAGGCTGAAACCCCACCTCGGGTGGCACTAGCAGTGGGGGCTGGCGAGGCAGGGGACACAACAGGGAAGGCACCCAAACCCCCCGTAGCGGTGAGAAGTGACCAAACCCAGCCCATCCTCATCCATCCCGGGGGGGGACGAGGCCGTGCTCCCCGGTGCTCCGCATCTCTCTGCTCGCCCCCCACCCCGCCCCGTCCCCGAACCCGGGGTTTGTTCCCCGCTCCTGTTGCAGCGGTGGCGGCGCAAGGGGAGCGCAGGGTCGGCCATGCAGCCCCCGGGGGGAGGTTGGGAACGGGGGGGGCTGCGCTTCCCGGCACCCCCCCCGGCATCTCACGGCGCTGCACCGGCGGGGAGGGGGCTCCGCTCGGCCCCCACCGCCCCGCCCGGAGAGGAGGGGAGGGAAGGAGGAGGAGGAAGGCACCTCCCCCTGCCGCCCTCCCCTCGCTGGCACCCACCGGAGCCCGATGCGGCTCCGGCCCCGGCGGCGGGCACGGCCCGGCCGGCCCCGGCTGCAGGCGGGGGGGGCCCGGAGCGGGGCAGAACCCCCAAAGGCGCCGCTCTCCCGGCACCCCCGCTGGAATCGGGCTCGGGAGCAGGAGGGGGGGCAGCCCCGCTCTGTAATGCGAGGAGCGGGGCCGGGCAGGCGGGGACACCTCGCCTTTGCACACTCATGACCGGGTCTCCCCGCTGCCAGCACCCCCCGGGGGGCCGCGGCTGAGCCCCCCCCCGGGCCCGCTCCCCCAAACTTCGGATGCGGGGACTCCAGCTCCGAACTGCTCCCACCGCTGATGAACTGCGTCTGCCTGGGATTAATTATTCACCCGCCTGCTCCGGGTGGTGTTTTTTTCTTACGGTTGGGTTTGTTGTGGGGAGCGCTATAATTCAGCTTTTTTCTTTTTTTTTTTTTTTTTTTTTAAGAACCGCGCTTGGAAATCTTTATTCTTGTGTACGGGTGGGCTGGCGACCTGCTAGCCCTGCAGCATCATCCTTCATCAGCACAGCTTTTTTTTTTTTTTTTTTCCCCGGGAGGGGGGTTACACGTGCTCTTCTTCTCGTCCCCCGTCCCCCCCTCCTCCCCGGCTCCTGAGGAGGAAGAGGAGGAGGAAGAGGAGGGGGACCCGCCCCCGCCGGCTGGGCGCTCCCCGGTCGCCCTGCAGCCGCCGGGGGGGCAGTTGCGGCAGGGTCGGGGTGCGGGGAGGGGTGGGGGGCCGGAGATGGGATGCTCTGCTCGCTGAGCTGGGGGGGGCTCGGCTTTGCCTCCCCCTAACCTGAGATGGGTCCCCCCCCCTCCCCAAATTCCTCTGTTGGCTGCTGCTCCCGACTCGCACGTGGTTGGATTTAGGGGATTTCTGCGGGTTTTTTTTTTTTGGTGCTTGGTTTGGATTTCTTAATTATTTTTTTTTGTTGTTGCCACGGGGGTGGCTCGGGGCCAGCCCGCCCCCTCTTACCCCCCCGGCTCTCTGGCTGCCCCCCACCTTTGCAATGGCCCCTCGGGAGAAGATGCCCCCCGGGCCGGCCGCGCTGCTCTGCTGCCTCTGCTCCCTGCTGCTCCCCGGTAAGTGCCGCCGGCCCGGCCGGGGGGCGCGGAGGGAAATATTTGTGTGATGTGTGTGTCTGCAATATGGAGGGGGGGGGGTTTGCATCCATCTCCCCCTTCCAGCCCCCTCTACTCCCCCCCCCTCCCCGCTCCTCTATGCCCGGCTGGGACCCCTCCCCAGCCACCCAGCTCCCCAGGTCCTCTGTGTGCGGCCCCCCCCCCCCCACCGAAATGGGTAAAGATTAGAGTTTATTCCTGGCTTACTAAAACGACAGCTTGGGCTTGCGAGCGCTTGCAGCGGGCTGTTTGCCCAGGCGGGGAGCAGGGGGGGCCGTGGGGCGAGGGGGCTTCGGGCCCTCCCCAGCTCCCCCTCCCCCGCCCCTTGTCTACTTAATGCAGAGCTGCTTTAGCAGGAGGATCAGGGGCTTTATCTGCTATTATCCCCCCGCTTATCCCCCAGCCCCACACCCAGGCACCTGCCTGACAAGTGTTGCTGGGGTGGCATCATTTTGGGATGCAGGGGCTGGGGCATGGATGTCCCCGCGTCCCCGCTGCCCGCGCTCGCTCTCTGTGAGCCGCATCCAAACGGGTGCTGTGCCACGGCCGAGCTCCGGTGACACCCCGGCCTGCCCTGGTGACAGCCTTGGGGACGCTGGCACCTGCTGCTGGGGGGTTTTCACAGCAAGTGAGGCCAAAGAGGGGTCGCGTATCCTGAGGGACATGGGGTTGGTCCTCGCGGATGTTCTATTTTCGGGTGGTTTCCCTGTGAAACCAATCCTCACAGATGCTAAAGCGGTTTCCCCCAGCAGCCGGCTTGGCTAAGCAGAAAGTGGGGGGGGCTGCTTGTGGTTTGGGAAGAGCCACTCGGACCCCTGAGCTCGGCAGGTTCTGGGGACTGGGAGCTGCTCTGCCCAGCCCAAACCAGAACTGCCGCCAGCCCGAGGGGTCTCCGGGCCGTGCCAGCTCCATTTCATGCTGGCAGCTCATGGCCAGGGCACAGCCGGGGCTTCCTCGGGCATCCACAGCCCTCCTGGCTTCTCTGAGGAGCCTGAGCAGCTGGATACCCCCAGTCAGGAAATCGGAGGGACGTGTTGGCAGCATTGCAGAGAGCTGGTGGTGGGGGGTTCCACCCTTAAAAAAGCTCTGACCCCAGCAGAGGAGCAGAGATGCTCTGGGCTTGCAAGCGCTGCAGCTTCTCGTAGCATCCTGTGGGGCGGCAGATGCTGCCCCCCTGCACCCCAAGGCTGGGCATTTCCCGGGGGGCTGCCCAGGCAGGGTTGGCTGGACAGAGCTCTGCTCGGCGGGAGCAGCAGGTTGGGGGGTTTGCAGACGGGGGGTCTGCGCAATCTCCTTCTGCTCCTGTGTTTGCCTGGGTGAGGTTCAGCCGTCCCCCCCTGCGGCTGTGGGAATCGCCTCTGGTGCTGGACACAGCCCCCACTCCCCATCCCCTCCTGGGTATTTCTAAGTCCTCCTGTTGCTGCTGGGACTCCCTCAACCCCATGGATTTACACCAAGCCGGGATCTGGCTGCTGGGCTGGGGAGCACCGGGCTGGGGTGGAGGCTTCCCACGGTGGTGACGCCAGTGGGCCAGGGTGGCCTGTGCTGACAGAGAGAGAAGCCTCTGCCAGGATTTTTGAGGCTCTTTTCGGGATGCACAGCTGCCCTTGCTGGCACTTCGGCCTTTCTTGGACAAATAAAGGTCTCAGAGGAGCCAGAAAAAGAGGCTGAGAGCTCCTAATTTTCCTGGCCATTCTTAAAAATCGCTCGGACTGGTGGCAGGGGTCAGCCGATGGCAAAGCAGCACCCTGCTCTCCTGCCTGGGGTATTTTATCCACTTTTCCCTTTTTTTTTTTTTTCCCCCTTTAAGAGGAATCCTCAGCATCAGCCTTGACCCTGTTGTGCTCCCCTGGAGCCCCAGGAGCTTCTTGGCCACAGGCCCCTGCATGAGCTGCTTCCAGAAAGGGTTTTTTTGGCACCTCCGGGGTGGGATGGCCCCAGGGTGGCCCCAGGGCTTGCAAGAGGGACGGACAGACAGTGTGTGCCCGTCATCGCTGCACTCCAGAGCTGCAAGGGCCCTTCCGGGATGTGGCACAGGGAGGGATTTGCCCGCTGGTTTGCAAAATAACTTGTGCCGTCCGTGGGGTTTAGCCTGGACTCCTGCATCTTCTCTCGGCTGCCTGCTCAGCCTCATCCCCACAGTGTGCCTCAGTTTCCCCTTGCTTGCCCAGAGGCACTGGTCCAGGGGTGCTGGGGTTATTCTACACGTGTCCTGGCTGCAAGGCAGGATTGGGGTCCCGTGCCCCAGCGCCTCTGTCCTGCCTCTGGTGGGGATGGGGCAATGCCGCTCACCCTGTATCTCCCCCAGCTCCTTCCTGCTGTGGGCAAGTCCCAAGCATGGGACAGGGGGAGAAGGATGATGCTGTGGCTCCGTCCCTGGTGGGAGAGCTTCAGCCAGCACGCCCCATCCCTGGCAGGAGGAGGTGGGGGACACGCGGACCACCCTGCATCCCTGTTTCAACTCAGAGCATCTCAGCTTGGGGATTTTCATACCAGCAGGTGGGGATGTGCAATAACTTGCAACCGAATCAGGAACATTTGCTCATTTAACACCCCCATCGCGGAGGTGCTGGTGGGGCTGGAGCAGCCGAGCATCCTCAGCTCCAGCCAGGCAGAGCAGGGGCAATAGGATCTTTCCTTGTCCTGGCAGCCAGGTGGGAGGGCAGGATTCAGCCCCTGAGCTGGGTCAAACCTGGCACGAGTTTTACCTGTGATGCCACAGGAAAAGGGGTGCCCTTGTGTGACCCCAGAGCCCGCTCCATCTCCACCCAACCCTGATACCTTAAATCCCAGCAGGACACTTGTGCTGGGACGTGGGTGAGAAATTGGACAACCCACCAGGAAATTACCTTTCCTTGTACTCCTTTTGGCCTCTTAGTACTGTCGAGGAAAGAGCAAAGGATGGGAGATGCTCTCAGCAGCATGGTGGAAGCCCTCTGAGCAAAGATTTTGGTGAGAGCCAGTTGCAGGGTTTGGCCCCAGGGATTCTGAGGTGCGTTGGGTGCCTCGGCTAGAAGTGTCCTCTTGTGTGTGCACGTGTCTGTGTGTGCATGATGCTGGGCTTAGCCCTGCTGCATCGCTGAGGGAAACTGAGGCAGAACATCAGGCAGCAGCTACCCCCTGGCTGGGGAATTGCTTAGTGAGTTTTAGAAACCTGGTTATTTTTTCTTTCTTATTTACGTGCTACTGTTTAACTCACCCCACCATGACCGACTGCTGAGGTCCCTCCTCACCCAACCCCTCTTCATCCTAAAAAGAGGAGGAAAGGAAAAACCAACCCAGTTGGGTCCGTGCAGAGCGTCCCTGATGTTGCACCAGCACGTCCTACCTCTGTTCTCCCCTGTAGCCTCCTGAGCTCTTCCAGGGAGGTGGACAGCAGGACGTGGCCTCATGCCAGGAGATGACGGGTGAAGGAAGGGGTGCTTACATGGTATAACCTGATTTTTTTTTTTGTTTTGGCTCCTGCAATTTCCTGGCCAAAATAGCCTGCGATGGGCGTGTGGAGGAATCGGCAAGCTGCCGGCGTGTTCCCCTCCCGCGCGGCGCCTGTCGCTGCCGTCGTACGAGCATCCCATCCATCTGGAAAAGGTCACTCTTGCTAATCTAATTGGAGTCTTTTATTATTAAATACATGGCTCTGCTAACGAGCAGCCCCCCAGGGAGGGAGGGAGGTGGCTGCTCCTGGGGCGGGATGTGCAGTGATGGGTGCAGGGACCCCAGTGGAGCCTTTGGGGATGGGGTCCTGCCCAGGGAGTTTGTCCACGTGTGATGGCAGAAAGGGAAATGATTCAGTGATGGGAAGTCAGGCAGGTCCTGGTGCTCCTTGCCAAGAGGAGAGGAGGTTGATCTCACCACTTCCCTGAAAATTGGGAGAAACAGAGCCCTCCAGCAGCATTTGGTGGTGGCCCAGGGATCCCCACCCCAGGGGAGGCACCAGCCAGGCTGGAGCGTTTGTGGGCTGTCACCTCTCCCCCAAGTTCCCCAGGGCTCAGGGGACAGAGGCTGCTTCTCAGGGTGCAGCTCTACTGGGGATCAGACCCCGCCGGGCACACGTCTCTGGGCAGAGGCTGGGTGCTGAGCCCCTCGCGTGCCGGTTGAGCCTCCCGGGGGGATACTGCAATCACACAATTTGCAGTCTTCTGAAGAAACTGCCATCTCCTGCCAACTAGCATTTTCCCATCAATTGGACAATATTTGCCCTCCTTGTTTTTTCAACAGCCCTGCTAAAAGCCCCACAGGATGCTGCTGGGGTGGCTTTGTCCCTGCTTGCTGGCGCTGTCACCTCACAGCAAGAGTTAATGGGGCAGGTTTTGCCCTGATTAAACGAGCTTGGCCAGGCTCCTCCTCAGGACTGGCAAAAGTTGAGAGTGAATTCATTTTTTAATTTATTTTTCTCTCGGGGAAAAGCTGTGATTTCCCTGTTGAAGATAAATAAAATTGAAAATGCGATAGCCGCTGCCGCCAGCTCAGTGTGCCTGCTCGGTGTGCTCTGCTCCGGGTACCAGCCAAATTAAGAAGGGCAAGGATGTGTTCGAGCTGTGTGCGTTTGGTGCTGGAGCTGCTTTGCTGTGTGACAAAGTGCTGAACTGGGTTCTGGGGAGCGTTTTGGGGTGATGCTGGACTCCAGCCCCAGTTGCTGGGTTTAGCTGCGGCTCCGTGGGTGTCTCAGGAGTGGAATCCTGCTCCAGCGCTGAAGGCAGCCTAAGGCACGTCACTGGGGGGAGAAAAATTAATCGTTGTCTAATCAGTCTGAGACATGTTGCCGGGCTGTGCCCGGGCTGGCGCGGGCGGTGAGGGGGGCACGGCCCAGGGGGCACGTTTGGTGTTTGGATTCAGAGGGTGCTGGGAGGTTGTTCCTGTTCTTGGCCATGGTGGGAGGGGACGGACGGGGGATCCGAGCAGGGCACGTGGCTTCGGCGGGGAGAGGGGTCATTGCATTTCCTCCCCCCCAACACCGGTGCTCGGAGCTTCTCCTCGGGAGCTGCGGTCCCTGTCCCTGTATCCCCACAGCCACCATTCAGGGCCCTTCCTTGCAGCCTCTCCTTCTGCTTCTGGCTCCCCGTGGGGGGTTATTTGGGGAAGCCATCGATGCACGCCCGCTGCTGGGGGCTCTCCGCACGGGGGGACCCACCACAGTGTGTCACAGTCCTGTGTGCATGTCCCCCGCTGCCTCTCAGAGCCCCCAGGCATCCCTGTTTTCCTGTGGATGGTCAGGCACTTCCTCATCCTTCCCCTCCACCCCCTCCTCTGCCTTTTAATTCATTTCTTCATTTGTCTCCCTCTTCCGTAAAGGCCCTCTCCTCCTGTCCCCCGGCCTGTCCCTTGCCGTGATTTGTGGAAATTGCTCTAAAGTAGCTGCCGCGTAAAAGCCTTCCCTGCTCCGGGAATTTATGGCAGGCTGCGCCTCCGCTCGGCACGTCCCATTTAGGCCATATTTATTTATTCCCTTAGGTTCCTTGGCTTTTTTTTGCCCCCTCCCTTTTAGTAATTTCCTGGGGGAAATGCAGAGCTGAGCACCCCAGACTGGCACAGCGCTGGGATGGTTCCCTTGGCTTAGCGCTGCTGACCGCGTGCTGCCCTGGGGCTGAACCCCACCAGCATTCCCCATTTCGCTGTTTCTGTCGGCGAAACTCCGCTGCACCTTTTGGAGGGGAGGAAAACTCAGAGACCTAAAAGAAAGGAGACTCTGGCCATGTGCACCAGGCACAAGCACAACCCTCTAATAGACACTAGAGAATCGACTCCTGAGCCAGCGCGGCTGCTCACGGCAAAGGTTGATTCACTTTTCCTGGCCGAGGCTCACTCAGTTCCCACCCTGGGCTGCGTTTGGGAAACCTGGACCAATTTAATCTCCCGGGCTGAGTGTTGTGGTCCCGAGGGGTCCCCAGCGCTGTTGCCCCGCGCGGCCGTGGGCAGAGCCGGGGCTGGGAGCGTCCCTGCCGCCCTCCCTTCCCCACCGCCCGGGCATCTCACCGCCACGCACCGGGGGAAGGTGATTTTACATTTTTAACAATTATTCACTTAATTGAGTTCCAATTAGCTAGGACTGGAGATGAAGGCACTTGGCACATTGGAGGGGAGGGAGAGATCGTTGTATGTCACCGAAAACACTTTTCAGGGCTCTGGCTGCTGGAAAAGCTTTCAGAGGTTTCCACAAGGAGCCTGCTTGTATTTCCAGTTTTGCCTCTGTTTGATCACTGGGTGGTTTTTCCCTGGCTGTGCGGGGCTTCTGTTGGGGCTGACTGGGCTTTGGGTTGAGATGGAGGCCTCTGTTTCCCCTTTTTATTTTTTTTTTAGAGTGTTTGGAGGTAGTGACCCCACGTGGGTCACTTTGCGTCACGGTGACACGCAGGGGATCAGTGCTGTGGGGTGGGCAGGGGAAGGGACAGGCGTGATGCTCGTTCCCAGGACAGGTGGGGAGATGGTGTGTGAGCCCGACCCTTCCCTGGCAGCCGGGGCCACCTCCAGCTGGAGCACCCAGCTGTTGGAACATCCAGATGTGGGAGCTCCAGGTGTGCACATCCCTGGCATTTGGGATTGCTGCACACATTTTCCTGTTGTGCTTGGCCCTGATGGTTGGGGCTCAAAACCTGGAGCACCAGCTTTGGGGTTCTGAAGCCTTGGCCGGGGATCTGCAGGATGCTCGGGCGAGCAGCGCGGCTTTACGCCTTCTTGAACCGAAACAGTGGTTGAGACATCTGTGCCGGTGTCGTGGAAGAAGCAGGGTGGGCTTCCTCCTCAGGGACTGCAGGGATTTGCCGTGGTCCGCCTGGCTCTGAGCGTTTCAGATGGATACATCACCCCCTTTTCTCATCTGGGTGCTCACCCGTGTGGGGAAACCGAGGCAGCGGCATGTCCTGCCCTCATCAATTTGATTTAGGGGTAGGCTCCTCACCTTGTCACCCTGGTAGGGGCTGGATCTGGGGAGGATGGCAGCACTGGCAGTCCTGGCATGGCTGGTGGTGCTGGGCGAAGCCTTTGCAGACACACGGAGATGAGAGCTGCACCCAGGGCTGCGCGGTTTGACGTGTCCCGGGATGCGTGTCAAGGTGTCGGTGCACTGATGAAACCCCACTGGCCTTTGCCTCCCATGGCCAGGAGTCCTGGTGGCCGCTGATGACCAAACCTCCCCCCAAAGGAGTCCTGAGCTGGCTCAAAGCCAGCGTGGAGCCCTCTGCTAGGGATGGTAGCACAGGTCCCCACCAGCCCCCCGCTGCCCCTCCCCCCTTAAGCCTTTTTGATATATTTAGTGTGGGTTTTGTCGTCCTGTCTGCTCAAGTCATTGCCTTATGGACAACTTCCCCAGTGTGCTCCAGGGTGAGAACACCACAGACACCCGGCTGTGATGGGCCGTGTGGGCTGTGCCACGGCGCCTGGCGGTGGCCTGGCAGGACCCAGGACTGGTGTCTCACATCACCAGAGTTTCGGCATCTCCCTCGGAGCTGTTTGGTCCATTGATGCCCTGAGTCCCCTGTGCCACCTGTTAACGTCACGAGAGATTTTAACCCTCCTGGCATGACCTCAACCTCCCCCCGCTCTTCTCCAGTGGTTTTCCCCTGCTAAGTGGGAGTATACATGCTGGAAGCCCCCAGCACATCCCACCAGATAAGCTGGGATGAAAATCCTCCCCCCCCCAGAACGTGGCTAAAGCGATCCCTATGGCAGACAGCTGGGGCTGGGGCTAAGCTGGAGCTCAGCACTGGCTGTTGGTGCTGGGAAAGAGGAAGAGGAGGAGGAGGCTCTTCGGCCTGGGGATGGTGGATGGGAGCAGTGGTGGGGCTGGTGCAGCTGCAGCTGGTGCAGGATGGAAGGACTGAGCTGCGCTCTCCTCCACTCCCCGTTGCTGGGGATTTGGGGCAAGAAGGGAAGGTGAAGGGGCTGGAGCCCTCCACCAGCCATAGCTGTGTCCAGTCTGTCCGTCAGCCTCTTTCCCCTATGTCCATCTGTCTGTCTGACCCCAGAGTCCCTCAGCAGGAGGGATGGAGCAGAAGGGTGGCCAGTGGTGACTGAAACCCTGTGATGGCGCTCTTGAGGACGTGGGGATGGGCTCTTGATGCTGCACATCTCCAGAAGCATTAAGACCCCTTGGCCCGGAGGGTTTGGGGACTGTTCTTGGTTTTGAGGTGGGGCTGGAGGGTGTTGCTGCTGTCCCTGCATGCCCTTGTGGCAGGGGAGCAGCCCGGGCCATCTGGCCACGCGGCTGTGGCCAGCGCAGGGCACATCTGGCCAGCCAGATGTGGGGGCTTGTCGAGGGGGTCTCTGGTGGTCATGTATTTCCATCTCCCTCTCTGCCCTGCTCTCTTTGCCGTGGGTTGGAGGTCACCCCGACTCTGCTGCAGGGTGGCAAGGAGGGGACATGCAGCATTGCCATCCACTCTTGGGGCTGGGGGGTCCAAGCAGCCCCCAGGCCAGCCAAAGCCTGACCAGGCACGTAGATCTGTTTTTGTGCTTGCGGTGCCGAGCTGTGAGGGTGGAAGGACCATATGGTCCCCTCTGCGCCGGCCTAATAAACCCGGGAATGCAGGTCAGGCTGCAAATCCAGTTAACCACAGCAGACGCAGAGCAGAACGGCCGGGGCTTAACCCTTCTGCACCCCAAACCCAGATGGGGTGGGACAGGAGAGCCACCAGCCTTCCTGGGGGCTGCTAGAAACCAGGGCAGGGGCTGGGGATGGTGGTGTCGGGACCGGAGTCTTCTCAGCTGTTTTGCTTGTCTGCCCATCCTTCCGTCCATACTTCGTCCTTCCAGCCATTTTTCTTCCTTCCATTGTACCATCCCTTCCTTCTGTCCTAATGCCCTTCCTTCCGTCCTTCCTCACCATTGTACTGTCCTTCCCTCCATCATCTCTTCTTCCTCTTCCTAGAGGTATTTTCTTGCTGTCCAACCATTCCTTACCCACCTGTGTCTGTCCATGCCCCCTCCATTCTCTCTGCTGGTTTGTCTATCCCTATCCACTGTCTCTGCCTCGCTCCCTCGCCAGCAGCCATGCGTCCTCGCAGCCGTGCGTCTCCTTCCTCCCTTCTTCTCTCCCACCTTCTGTCCCTCCGTGGCACAGGGGCTCGGGCTGGGCTGTGATCTTCCCTCCTGGTCCCCACCCGGGGCTGGATGCAGCAGGGTCAGACCCTCTCCCAGGAGGATTAGGAGAGGAGGTGCTGATCCTGCGCCCCTCCCGGGGACAGGTTATGGCACCACTTAAATGGGTTTTCTCTGTGGAAGGAAGTAGCTTCTTTGGGTGCCAGCAGCCCCCATGTGCTGAATTAATTGTGGCCATCACATTAATCTCCATCCTGGCTTCTCCTCGCTCCCTTCCCCCATCCAGCAGGGCCAGGGTGCTGGTCTGTGGGTGGGCTGGGTGCTGGGGCCACCTGCCTGTCCCCGCTGCGGCCATGCCAAGCTGCCGATTGCCGTGGTGGCTGGTGGAGCCCAGCACGACCCACAGCGCACTGACTGCGGAGGGGAGAGGGGCTTTCCTTGGCCCCGGCACGCAGAGCTGATGCGAGGTCAGAGAATGGCCGTGGCGGGGAGGAGGGGGGCTCGGGCTGGGGTCTCTGCTCTTGCCCCGCTGCTGCAGTGGGTGCCTCGTGCCGGCGGGTGGCTGTGCAGGCTGGGGGCTTGCTGGGGGGCACAGAGACTCTCCGGTCCCCCGCCTAAGGGACCTGCAGTGACACCAGGCATTCTGCACCACCCCCAGAGTGGGCTTCGCTTGGGGCCGCACTGGGCATTGAGTCAGCGGGTTTGGGTGGGTTTTCTTCATCAAATGTCCTGATCCTTCCCCAAACCCCAGTGATTTTTAGGAGGTACAAAGTGATGCTATTTTGATGAGTCAGTCTTTCTCGGGCTGTCCATGCCTCCTCCGGTCCTGCCTGTCCTTCACCCACACCATCAGGCTCCTCTTGTTCAGGATGCTGGATCCTTTTCTGCAAATAATCTCATGCCTTGGAAAAAAATACCCCTTTCTCATTGTCAGGGATGGCAGGGGCAGCCGTGGCTGTGTCGGCTGGGATGCAGGGAGGATGCAAACCCTCGTGTCTCGTGACAGAAAGTAACCTCTGTGTGCCAGAGGGGCAGAAAGCCCCTTGCTGGTGGCTGATTTTGAGCAGAGTGGTACCCACGGGGGCTTTCTTGGCTCAGTATCTCTCCTGGCGCTCTGGAAGGTGGGAAAACAGAGTGGGTGAGCGGGATGGGCTCAGCAGGGTTAGGGTGTGTCGAGGGTTGGGGCTGGGCCAGCCACTGAACACCACGGATGCTCTCTAAGCCCTCTCCCTCCCCAAAGGGGAATGAGGAAAGGGAGTAAGGCAGAGACTGGAAAAAAGAGCTAAAACAGCTTTAATGAAACAATAACAGTACTAATATGGAAATAATGAAAACAATGAGCTATATACAAATACATACCAAATGGATATCGAACCCAGCCCCCCGCATGTCATCCCCTCCCCCTGATATCAGCCCCCAGGGGTGCTCAGAGCCGGCGGCACCAGGGCAGCCCCAGGCTCGGGGCAGGGGGGAACTGGGCACGGGGGCTGGAGTCGGGAACTCGGGATCGAAGGCAGGAGATGGGACGAGTCTTCCTCGGGCACCGGCTGGCAGAGAAGAGGCCTTAACCCCCGTGATCCCTCAGCTTGATACCCAACACGATGTCTGTGGAATGGAACCCTCTCGTTGGTCACCTGTCCCATCTGTTCCTCCCCAGAGGTGCCACCCGTCACTGCCTCGTGACCCTTTTCCTTGCCGGCCCCCCCAGCGGGGCACGAGATCCAGCCAGGACCAGCCAGAGCCTTTGTGCACCCCCAGCCCTGGCAGGGACTGCAGACACCAGCGTTACCCCCTCTGGGAGCGGGCACTGTCTGCACAGACGCGCTGTGCCCTTCCCGAAGTGCCGCCTCTTGGTAGAGAGCGAAATCAGAGAAAAACTAGAGTTGGTTCCGTTTAGCTCAGACCAGGACAGGGTGGCAGGCATGGGGGCTGTGCCCGTGGCTGTGTCAGCACGGTGGCCTTGCCAGCAGCGTGTCCCCGGCACCTGTCCAGCCCTGGGGAATTCTCTGGTTCGTTCTCAGACAAGTTTCATCCCAGGCAGTGCAGCTGTGGATGCTGCCCATCCCCGTATCGAGTGCTAATCCTTTTAGGAGCCCTGTAAGCTGCTTAATGCTGCAGCTGAGGGTTCCTCGGGTGGGCTGTGGGGTCCTGCTTCCCTTTTAGCCCGGGGGGGATGGCACGCTCCAAAGCGCACCAGGGAGCCGAGCCGTTCGTCACACCCACACCTTTCGCCGCCGTTTGACACGGGTGATTTGGTCTCTCTTGCTCGGGAGTCACCTGTGAGTGGTTGTGATCAGCGGCGGCTGCGGGGCGCTGGCGAAGAGCTGTGGGGCTGTGGGGACCGAGGTCTCCTGGAGCCACTGGTGGGTGCAGAGACCTTGAGATGCCTTCCAGGCTCCTGCAGCTGCCAGGGTGGTGTGTGCCATCAGCCCAGCTCTGCCCCACCTGCCTCCTGCAGCAGCTGCTTTAGCAGAGAGATTTTTCTCTGCTCGCTGGTCGTGGCAGCCAGGTAGGCAGGCACTCAGGAGCCAGTGGCTGGTGGGTGGTGCACCCCTGTGCAGGGACTGCCTGCAATGCTTGTACGGTGTTTGTCCTTCTTTTTTTTTTTTTTTTTTTTTTTTTTTTTTGAGGCAAAATGGTCAAAATGAAGGGCAAAAGGGATTTCCTAAGGGCTGTCAGACCTGGATGCTGCTGGGGTTTGCACAAGGTGGCACCAGCATCATCTTCATCGTTTTTGCACCAAGTTGTGTCTATGCCTGGAAAAAAATGAGCCTGGGTCAGCTTTGGGGCACAGGGAGAGCATCTGGGTGGGTGACGGTGACAGACCCGCCGTGACACCACCCTTTCAGGCAGCCCGTGGGGATGAAGCAGATCTGGGGCGGAGGAGCTGATGTAGCCACCTTTCCTGTGTGATCCGGGAGCTCAAAGCAAGAGGAAAGCCTTGATAATAGGTACTTGGTGGTATCTGTGAACTGGCTAAGGGGAAGAAGCCAAAGAGTCGTGGTCAATGGGGCGGAGTCTGGTTGGAGACCTGTATCCAGTGGAGTCCCTCAAGGGTCGGTACTGGGACCAGTATTATTCAATATATTCATCGATGACTTGGATGAGGGACTAGAGAGTACTATCAGCAAGTTTGCTGATGACACCAAGCTGGGAGGAGTGGCTGACACGCCAGCAGGCTGTGCTGCCATTCAGCAAGACCTGGACAGGCTGGAGGGTTGGGTGGGGAAAAATTTAATGAAATATAACAAGGGTAAATGTAGAGTCTTGCATCTGGGTAGGAACAACCCCAGGTTCCAGTATAAGTTGGGGAATGACATTAGAGAGTAGTGTAGGGGAAAGGGACCTGGGAGTCTTGGTGGACAGCAGGGTGACCATGAGCCAGCAGTGTGCCCTTGTGGCCAGGAAGGCCAATGGCATCCTGGGGTGTATTAGGAGGGGGGTGGTTAGTAGGTCAAGAGAGGTTCTCCTGCCCCTCTACTCTGCCCTGGTGAGACCCCATCTGGAATACTGTGTCCAGTTCTGGGCCCCTCAGTTCAAGAAAGACAGGGAGGTGCTGGAGAGAGACCAGCACAGGGCAACTAGGATGATTAAGGGAGTGGAGCATCTCCCTTATGAGAAAAGACTGCGGGAGCTGGGGCTCTTTAGTTTGGAGAAGAGGAGACTGAGGGGTGACCTCATTAATGTTTACAAATATATCAAGGGGGAGTGTCACGAGGATGGAGCCAGGCTCTTCTTGGTGACAACCACTGATAGGACAAGGGGTAATGGGCTGAAACTGGAACATAAGAGGTTCCGCTTAAACTCGAGAAGAAACTTCTTCTCAGTGAGGGTGACGGAGCCCTGGAACAGGCTGCCCAGGGAGGTTGTGGAGTCTCCTTCTCTGGAGACATTCAAGACCTGCCTGGACACGTTCCTGTGTAGCATAATCTAGGCATTCCTGCTCTGGCAGGGGGATTGGACTTGATGATCTTTCGAGGTCCCTTCCAATCCCTAACATTCTATGATTCTATGATTCTATGATCTGCCAGCCAAAAATTAGCCTGGACCTGCCTAATTTTTGGTAATGAGCCTCTGGAGAAACTCAGCATCCTCTGCGCATTTGGAAGCAGGGGTGTAGCCAGTTAAACCCTGTTTCTGTGAGTGAGTCTGTGCCGTTCCGGCCGGTGCCTTGGCACCGGTGCCGGGGTGATTGACCAGCGCTTTGGGCTCCTTGTGGACAATCCTGGGGTTGGATGTGGTTTCAACACACCCTGGCCCAGCCTTGGGCAGCTCCTGAGCAACCCTCCTCACTGGACACCCTGTTCCATGCTGAGGGTGGGTTTGGGGAGGCCAGAGATCCCAGGGAGATCTTCTGTGATTTTAGCTTGCAGGAGAGAAACCCAGGCAGGCTCTTGCTGCCCTGGCAAGGGATCCAGAGGGGTGAAGCACCAGCTCCTCCATGCCATGGGGATGAACTGCTTCTGCCTGGATCTGCTCTCCCGTGCTGAGTTGATGCTCCGAAGGGGGATACCCCACACTAACCCGTGCTCTCCATTCCCTTTGCAGTCCATGCCAAGGGGCCAGCCCCCAGCCCCGAGCCCGCTGAACCTCCTGGGGCCATCACGCTGCCCGTGAGCTACCGCCTGTCCAACACCCGCTTGGCCTTCTTCCTCAAGGAGGTGGGAGCCAGCCCGGTGGGCAATGGCAGCGCTCCACTGCAACGCGCCGAGCCCTTCGTCGTCTTCCAGACCAAGGAGCTGCCCATCCTCAACGTCACCCTGGGGCCCTTCAGCACAGGGCTGGTGCTGCCCAAGGAGCAGCTGCAGCCCTCCAGCACCCTGGAGGTCCCCGACCGCCTCACCGTCAACTGGAAGGTGCGCGCCTTCATCATCCAGCCCCGGCTGGTGGCCGATCAGCCCGTGGTCCAAGTGCTCTTCTACGTAGCCGGCCGGGATTGGGATGACTTCGACGTCACGGACCGGCTGCCTTGCGTGCGGCTCCACGCTTTCCGCGACGCCCGTGAGATCAAGAGCTCGTGTCGCTTACGGGGCAGCCTGGCCATGTGCCTGGTGCAGGCAGAGCTGCCCCGTGCCTGGTTCGGCCCCCCAGCCGTGCCGCTGGGCAGGCGCAGGACCCCCGAGAGCCTGGAGGTGCCAGGCGAGAGCCAGCAAGCCGAGCTGTACTACACCCTGCACGCCCCCGACGGGGCCGGACAGTGCCTTGGGGAGACAGTGCCCCGCCGTGGAGCCGGGGGGGCCAGGACCGAGGGGCCCACGCAGCACCCGCTGCTGCGCATCGGCAGCGTCAGCCTCCTGCAGCCTGCGCTCGGGCAGCCCATGCAGGAGCATCGGCTGGATGGCAACGTCTTCATCCGCCTGCCCGACAAGCCCCTCAAGCCGGGCGAAGTGCTGAGCATCCTCCTCTACCTGATGTCCAACTCCACAGTGGAGCACTTCACGCTCAGGTAGGGTCTCGGGTGCCCCCACGTCCCCAGGAGCCTGTTGAGGGGGTGGTTTGTTTGGCAGGGCTGTGCTGCGGGCAGGAGGGATGGGGTGTCCTGTATTTGTGTGACCTGCTGGGGGCTGGACCAGCTCTGGAAAGGCTTCGGGAAGGTGAGGGAGGCCAGAGGAGCAGCCGGCACGTGGATTTGCACATGTTGGGGCTTTGTAGTGGGAACTTTCTGAAGCAAGAGCATCCTTCCCTGCCCTGGTCCATCCGGGGTTTCCACCTCTGCATTGCTGCAATGCACTTCTGCCCTGCCCTGCCAGTCGTTCTCCCAGTTGCACTGGGATTAGGGCCTCACCAGCAGATGTGGGTTTGTTCACAGCTGCTTTGGGGACAGGGTGGAATGTGGCCAAGGGCTGCTGTAGAGCAAGCAGGAGCTCCTGAGAACCAGGGTGGGAGCGGAATGGGGCAAGGGCGGTGGGTGGGAGGTGCTGGGCACCCCAGGACAGGAAGGCATGGGAGGGACCTCTCTTGCTGTGTGTCCCTAAGGATGAGGGGACAAGTCCCTGCCACATCTCTTTGAAGGGCATTTACAGGTGTCCCTGTAGCCACCAGGCCAGTGGTGAGCCCCAGCCACGGGGGACGTGGCACCCAAGGCTTTCCTGACCTTCACCCTGAGGATACCCAGCCCCACAGGGGTGCTCCTGTCCTGGGGTCAGCACCGAGGCTGGGGGACCAAACTCCCGCTGAGGGGGTGATGGGGACACACACACAAAATTCTATGAGAAAGAGGGGCTGGGGTGGACTCAGCCCCGTGGCTGTTGCTGCCAGCCTGGATGACGTTCTTGACAGCCAGGAGGGATTGAGAGCAAAAACTCCCCCTGTGCCCATGGCAGAGGGCCCAGGAGGGGTCCAAGGGTGCCCAGGTGTGAGGATCTGGCCCTGACCATCACTCTCCACAGGGTGAAGGCCAAGAAAGGCGTCAACCTGCTCAGCACCAAGTCAAGGAACGGGCAGTGGCTGGTGAGCTCGGAGCTGCTGACAGGTGGCAAGCACTCCACCGCCACCGTCGATGTAGCCAGAGTGGATGGTGCCGGACCCAGGTAAGGAGCCCTCCGTCTGCCCCCCAGCCCCACGTGGGTTGGGGAAACTGCTGGGGTTCGTCTTGAAGTGTCTCTCCCTCCATCCCAACCTTAGATGGCTGTGGTGCTACGTGGGTGCTGGCAGGCGAAACTGAGGCACAGCCAGGAGTGTGGGACTTGGAGGCACCGTAGCAGGATCAGCAGTTTCGGGGTCTAACTTGCAGTCCAGCTGAGGTTGAAGTTGCTTCTGCCCTGATGCGGGAAGGGGCTTAATCTTGCGTGTGGTTTTTTAACCTCAGCCAGTGCCATGCAGGTGGCTAAAGGGCCAGTGAAGGTGGGTTTTGTGGCCAAAGGCAGGCAGGGATGTGGTCAAGGGCTGTGTGAGGTGACACATTCAGGATCTGCTCCGTGGTCAACATGGGTGACTGAGATGGAGCTCAAGCGACACGCTCACAAGTTGTTGGTAGCGTTTGGTGGCTGCATCCCTGGCTCCGAGCTGCCATTGCCTGGAGTGCCCGGTGCTGGTGGGCACGTGTGGTGGATTTTGGGGCTGAACTGTGAAGTTGTGGAGGATTCCACCAGTTTCGGTTGGGAGTGTTTTGATTTTTTAAGAGGCAGCAGCTCTTTGCTGACTATCCTGGTGTCTCCTCTGGGAGGGAAGGGGAGCAGCCTCTGGGCAAGGTCCCGTCTGGATGCCGCGGCGGTGGGTGAGTGTTGGATGGGGAGCACGAGCCAAGGCAGCACTTCTGACAGGCAGGGCCAGTTCTGCCCTCCTCAATGGGAGGATGACGCCCATTTCTGGGTCTCTGGGAAAGGCTTGGGTGGTTTGGGGAGAGTCCAGGGGACAGAAATGAGAATATCTGAAGGAGCGAGAACTCGCAAAGCCAAGCTGAAAGCCGAGAGGCTGCTCCACCTGGAGAAAGGGAGAGGTGGGACTTGCCCTGTGAGTGCGAGGAGGCTGCAAGGGCGAGGGGCAGCTTTGCTCCCCGCACCCACACGGGCAGGACACAGCAAGGACGGGCAGGGCATGGGCACAGGATTAAAACCACCGGCAAGAAAGACTCAGGAGCACTGGACAGCAATTGTTCCCAGGCTGTGGTATCTCCATCACTGTGTCTTTGGGAAAACAGAAACAAGTGTCTCCAGGAGCCGGTTAAAGTGAGTTGATGTGCTCAAGTCATTAAATCTCCGTGTCTCTTACCCGCCTACACCCCAAAACTGAGCAAAGCTGGGGACAAGCTCTTGCAGAAAGGAGATCCTCAGCTCTGAATGCTTTGGGTGTGAGCTCAAAAGGTAGCTGCAGAAACCCACTCCAAAGGGCTTGCCTGGAGGGTGGATTTTCGCTTCCAGATAAAACAAATGCAACTGCAGCGTCTGAGCTGGGGTGTCCCACGAGCCCCAGCCCGTCCTCTGCACGGCCACCCCAGCACCCCTGCACGTGGCTGCCAGAGCTGCCGGCAGCGAGATCTTCTCTTCTCCTCCCTCCCCCTCTCCCCGTGTGCTGCCGCCACTTCCAATCAGCCTGGAAAGGTTAGAAACGGAGGATGAATTTAAAGTGATTACAATCACCTTTTAGACAAACAACTCCATCAAATATTAACGAAATGGGAAGTATGAATGACTCAAAGCCGTGTTGCCCTCCAGGCTGTGCAGCCAGAGGAGTTTGCTTTGCTGGGGCTCTGGGGGCTCTTGGCAGTGCCGGCTGTGCAGGGAGGGAGCAAGAGCCCTGAGCTTCGGGGTGACAATGGCTGATTTTGGATGCTTTGCACCCCAGCAACTGCGTCTGAAGTTGTTCCCCCCAAACTGGGCAGCCCATTTCGTGTCATGGCTGAGAGCAGACGATGCTCAAGGAGGGCCGAAGGTGCTGCCTGGCCCCTGGCAGGGTTCCTGGGATGCGTAGGAGCACCCCATGGCGACGAGTCCCAGCGCTGCAGCCTCTGGCATGAAGCCACAGGTCTGGTTCACCTTTGAACCCAGCTCTTCACAGCTGTATTTGGTACTTTAGCATTAGAAGAGGCAGTGAGTAGCCAAATCCTATTTTTTCAGACCAAGTGGCCTTTGGCAACTCCCTCATAGCTGCCTTGGGGTGGCGAAGTCCTGACAGGACATGATGCACGCAGCTCGCCGTTCCCACTGCGGGAGCAGGTTTTGCTGTGAGCTGGAGCAGCCCCGGCTTCTTTGCTCTGCTCTACTCCTTTTCACTCATTCAATATCTCTCAGAGAGAAACCTGGCTGTGTCCTGCGCCTGCAGACGGATGGGACCTTCACAACTGCTGTTACGCTCTGAGGTTAGAGGGGAGCCGCTCCCGGCTTCCCCTTCCACAGGGATTTCACCTTCCCTTGCCCCTGTCCCTCCTTCTGCTCTGAGGGTCTTTTTGCCAGCTCAGCAGCTTGCGGGTGCTTTGCAGTTTTTGGGGAGCAGGGGAGAAGTTTGACCTGAGGAGGTCAAACCCTGAGTCCTCCAAGGTTGGATACAGAGATGGGAGGGCAGGATCACATCTGGGGAGGCTGCTCATAGGGATGAGGTGTAAGAGTGATTGATGCTGTTGCCATCAGACCGTGACCAAGGTGTGATAGAGAGGACAAGGGACACCAGCTACTAAGTCCCCACATCCCCTTAGCCAGGCACGATGCGCTGGGTTGGGCAGTATGCAGCGTCTCTATCCCCTCCCAGGGATGCCCCAGTGTTCACTCCCTGTCTGTTGGTTCCGGGTCCCACTGTCCTCAGCAGCGGCATTAAATGAGGGAGTGTTTGATGAGCTGAGGGTCTTAGGGCCATTAACCCTGCTCGTCCTGTCTACCTGTCCTATTTCCCATGCCCTGCCCCTCTGCCCTGTGCAACCCCATGGCTTCCTATGCAGTCTGGGGACAGCCCTGCCCCAAGTCCCAGCTCAGTTGTTGTCCCATCTGCTGTCTGTCGTTCAATTTCTTTCTCCTGTGCCTCAGTTTCCCTATGTGATCCCCTGAGAAGGGGCTGTAAAGTCAGCAGCTTGGGCTGGACTCTTGTATAGGGACTTACTTGCCATCCCTCAGTGTCCTGCCCTCCTGGGTGTGGGACACTTGGGCTTGCCTGGGAGCAGCCTGGGGCAGGAAATCCGTCTGTGCTGCTGGGGCGATGGAGCAGGGAGGTGAGGGCAGCAACCAGGCACCGTCACCTGGCGATAAGCTATGGCCCAGCAGCCTTAGGAGAGCATTCTTTTGAGATTTTTCTCGCGCTGGGGAGAGGCAATGGAATGTATTTTTCTCTCTCTCCCACTGGGAGGATTCCCATGGGAACCTGCAGGCTCCCATCGGGGTGGCCCCTGGCAGAGGGATCAGGGCTGCTGTGTTGGGGAACAAGCACCCACAGTGCTCCCAGCAGGCATGGGCACACCGAGAGGAGACCCCGGGGGATGCTGTGTGTCACTAGAGAGGACTGCCAGCACTGATCCGGGCTCCCGGCTCACTGCGTCCCATCCTTTCCCCCTGCCCAGGGACGGGGACTCCTCCTCTGAGATCATGCAGCTGGATTTCGAGATGGAGAACTTCACCAGCCAGTCGGTGACACGCCGCATCATGTGGCACATTGACTACCGGGGCCGCAACCCCCCACCTGACCTGGAGAAGGTGGTGACGGAGCTGACGGTCATCCAGAGGGACATCCGAGCCATTGTGCCCCTGGCCATGGTGAGCAGGTTCCTGCCCTCTGCTCAGCTTATGTGCTTTGATGTTGGGGATTGGGTCCCCCCGAGGGGTCTCTCAGCAGCTCCGCAGCACCTATACAGCCCACCCACCCACAGGTCCTCCTCTGCCCCAGGGCTGGAGCAGGAATGGGGGCAGCTGGGCTCTGACCCTGGGGGGACAGGCTGCTCTCTCATATGACAGTCCCCTTTGCACCCTGTTCCCAGGACACAGAAATCATCAACACGGCCATCCTGACCGGGCGGACGGTGGCCATTCCCGTGAAGGTCATCGCCATTGAGCTGAGCGGCGTCATCGCGGACGTCTCGGCTATGGTCGAGTGCAAGTCCAACAACGAAGATATCATCAAGGTGGGTGCACGAAGCGGGGGATCCCATGGCCTTGCAAGAGCCTGAGCTTCCCGCAGGGCTGCTGACCCAAACAGCGGCAGGACTGGAGCTGGATGAGCTGGGGCTGGTGGCTGAGCTGCTCTGCCACGCAAGGCCACCCCATCCCAAGCATCCTCCCCACAGTCCACGTGTGCGTCTCCCTGGGATCTGTCGGGAGAAGGACAAGGCACTTTGTCAGTGTCCCCGGAGAGGGATGCTCCGGTGCTGCACAGGCTGTCACCAGGCAGCAGCAATAACTGTGGATTATCACGGCGTTTGGTGCTGATAAGGTGAAATATTGTCACCTGGTGCTGTAAGCTGCACGTTTCCATCCGTGGCCTCATTCCTGCCTCTGAGTGACATTTGTCTCCTGTTTGGGTTGGGAGCCAGGCTGACTTCAGGCTGTAGCTGGGGGCTGGCCTCAGTGAGTTGGGGGGGACCAGACGGGCAGCTGGGGATGATGGAGGGGAAAGGGGGCTGGGGGAGAGGAGCACGGTGGCTGCGTGGCGGGGCTGCTGATGAGGTGAATGCCAAAGGCAGCTGCCGAGGCAGCCGTTGGTCCTCAAGTCCAGCCGTGATTTTTCCGTCACCAGAACCCATTGATCCACGAGCGTTTTTCTGCCGCTGTGTTATTTTATCACCATTTCCATCCATCTGCCCCTAGATATTGTTACCTTCCCTCAAACACCTCCTGCCCCTTTTCCTGCACCCACCCTGCCAGCCCACCCTCTCCATGCTGCCACTGGGTTGGGCAGAGGCAGGGAGCCCTGGGGGGGGCTCAGGGCTCTCGCGTGCCCCCGGGCCAGGGGACACAGCCCCTTGCCCCTGTCATTGCCAGCAGCCGCTGTCTGCTCTCCCAGCCGGGTCGGGCAGGAGGGCAGAGCCCCGGCCCTGTGGGACGTGCTCTCCTCAGTCGTCCGTGGGTGCGTGGGTGGGTGACAGCCAGTGTCACAAACTGTTTTCCCAAGTTCTTGACTAAACCCGATCTGTGCGATTTATGGCACCGGGTCTAATTTATGGAGACCGGTCCTCTGCAGCGTGATAAAACGCTGGAGCAATAATACACTTCAGGATGGACTCTGAGACACTTAAACTGTTTAATGTGCTGCCTTTCTTCTCATAAATCTGTTTACACGCTGTCCCCAGACCTGGGGGGGAGCGGACACATGCACAGGAGCCGGGATGAATAATGCACGGGGCAGCCCTGCAGCCCGGCTCACCTCCCGCCCGGAGCCCCGCGCAATTTCTTGCTGAGTTATTTTGTGTTTGTGCCGACGCTTTGTTTCCGAGGGAGCTCTCAGTTACCTGCTGAGATTGGGGAGTATGATTACGGTGTCAGGGCTATAAACCTGTTACATAAATCAAAGCTTACATAGTGGGATGTGCTGTCTGTGACTGTAAATAATTTAACACGAAGGAGGGATGGAGACCTGCTCCTCCCCACACTGCCTGTGGCTTCGTGGTTCTTGCTCTCATGTGTAATGTGAAGGGAGCGTGTCCTGGACCTGGTGTGGACCAGCTGTGAAGGTGCCAGGGCCACCCGGGAAGGCTGGCAGGAGAGCACGGGTGGGAGTTTTCATCTTCATCCCCTTCTGCGGTTGATGACACAGGGTGACTGTCCGTGCTCTGTCCAGAGAGGAGGACCTCATCACTCAAGGTGGTGTAGGAATAATCTCCCCTCTCCACCCGCGTGGTGGCCTTGGGAGCTGGGTATGAGTTGAGGGATGTGCAGGGAGTGGAAGGGCCATCTCTGCTCCCAGCGACGCTCAGTGGGAGATGCTCAGTCTGACCTGCTACGTGAACCTTTCTTAAGAGCCCACCACCCACATCTGCTTGAGGATCTACCAGGAGCAATTCAGCTCCGTGGGACTCAACCTGGTGGGCCCTGGTCACTCACAACCACCTCCAGGACTCCTGGCTGGCCAACGTGGGGTGTCACCAGCCATGGTGGCTCTTTCCACCCCTGAGGGCCTTGGAGAAGGTGTGTTCCCTTGGTCCCATGCTTGAGGACATGCCAAGGGGGGAGCTCCTGGCGACAGAAGCGGAGCCAGCGGTGCCTTGGCTCAGAGCCCAGGCAGACCTCAGCCTTTCGCTTCCTGACACCTTGCTGCAAATCCGGGAAGTTTCTCTGAGCAACGTGCATTTCATTGAAAAGCTAATCTGCAGTCACTCCATCATCAGGACAGGCCTGATGAGCTGGGATTTTTTGTTGTCATAGTTGCAACCCCCCTAGCTGCAAAGCAAGTGGTCCCCAGAAGAAGGTGCCGGGGGGATTTATTAGCTAAGGTAATGCAAGCAGCAACACATCATATTTATTGAGATAAATGGCACAATATCCAGAGCACTCCTCTGCTGGAGGATTCATCCAGGAGCTCATCTTTATTCAGCCACTGCCCCACCATAGATGAGATTGTCTTTTCAGACATGCTCAGCTGATATCTCTGGTAGGAGGACAAGGAACAAACCATCCTGCATTTCTTTTCCCTCTCGTGCCCAGCGAGTGGGGACTCCCCGAGGAGCCCATGTCCCGGACTTTGCCGCCTCCGCTGGCTCTGGGGCTGCGGGCACCTTGCAGTGGGCTCCCACAGCTGAAACACAGAGCTCTTGTAGAAGTCAGGCCATGCTCATGGGTTCAGAAATACCAAGTTCCTGCAGCTGAATGACCGCAGGTGCCCAAAGACAAGATGGGGAGAGAGAGAGTGATGGTGTCACCTCCGCTGTCAGCAACCATGAGGTGTGGGCTCAACTCCTTATCAGCCATCAGAGAATCCATGTGGGAGAGCAGCTTGCTGGAAATAAAGCCCTTCTGGGCTGTTGAGGTGCTTGGTGTATCTGAGAGCGACGGCACTGCTGGCTGAGCAAGCAGGGTTTTGTTTTTCCCCAACAGCAAACAACTCGGATGCAATTCTTGATGGTTTATGGCGGGAGAAAGGGATCAGGGTTGGGCCATTGGGGCCATTACAGATGGGAGGCTGGAGCCTCCCCAGCCTGGTCATTTCCTCCCACCCTTGCTGGGAAGGAGGAGGCGCTCTTGACTGTGACTGCCCAAGACGAAGCACAGGCAATACTGCAGTGGCATCCTCTTAGCTCCTTAATTGGCTCAGCTCGGTCAGTGATAAGTGGCCCCCACAGGATGTATTTGTTTTATAGCAAATTTAGCTAATGGCATTTGCATAAATAGGAATTTAAAAGAGCAAGAGTGAGAAGATGGATGTGAGGATTCAGATGGAGTCTGAGAAGCTCTTCCAGGGGTTAGCAGGAGGGCTGGGGACAAGGCACTGGTGAGTACCTGCACATGGGCACGTGGCTGGTCCATGCTGGGTGCCTGTGCCCTCTGGGCATGGGTGGAGGAGATTTGTCCAGGATGAGCAATTTGCAACCTCTGTGCCCACGAGGGCTGGCAGAGTTGCTGGGTCAATGGGAGATACGTGCTATGGACATTGTGTGTGTGGGTCCACACCTGAGCAGGGACCTGGGGAGGAGAGAGCATTCCCACCCCTGGGCCGCCGGGTATGTGCCGCCTGATCTTCTGCTCCTTCTGGCATTTCCCAGGCTCCGGCCAGGATCTCTGGGGTGTCTGTGGAAATGTTGCAAACCTCCCCCCTCCCTTCTCCCCCAGGTCTCCAGCAGCTGCGACTACGTCTTTGTCAGCGGGAAGGAGTCGCGGGGCTCCATGAGCGCTCGGGTCACCTTCACCTACGAGCACCTCTCTGCGCCACTGGAGATGACGGTGTGGGTGCCCAAACTGCCACTGCACATCGAGCTCTCAGACGCCAGGTTGAGCCAAGTGAAGGGCTGGAGGGTGCCCATCCTGCCGGACAGGAGGTGAGTGTCGTGGAGCCACCATGCTTGGGGTCTGTCCGGCCTGGAGAAGGCAAGGTGAAGGTGGTGGTAGGGGTCAAATTGCCTTGTTCATCTACTTAATGAGGGGGTTTTAAAGATAATGGAGCCAGAGTCATCTCAGGGGTCCTCAGTGAAAAGGTGAGAGATCGTGGACACAGGTTGCATGTTTGTATGGAAGGAGGACAATGTCACAATGAGATGGGTCAAATGTTGGAGCTGGTGGAGAACATCCGTCCTTGGCAATGGTCAAAACTTGCCTGGGTAAGGCCAGGTGCAGCCAAGCTCTAAAGTTAGCACTGCTTTGAGGTCTAGAGACCTCCATCCTAACCTGAGATATCTAGTCCTCTCAGGTGGTTAGGGGGCAGAAATGCTGGCGACCCTGTTGCCACGTGCTGCTGAAGTCCTCAGAGACCTCATGGGCAACAGGCTTCTTTTGGCCAGGAGCGACCATTGTTTTGGTGACCCTGCGTTCCTCCCTGCCCGGTCACCCCTCTCCTTTCCTGGGGGGCAAGCAGGGAGCCGAAGAGCTGTGGCAAGGGGAAGCTTGGCAGCACTACCCACCCGCTGCCCCATCCCGCAGGTCGGTGAGGGACAGCGAGCACGAGGAGGATGAAGAGGAGCGGAAGCAGAGCCGGGGCTGTGCCCTGCAGTACCAGCACGCCACGCTGCAGGTCTTCACCCAGTTCCACACCACGGCGGCGGAGGGCACGGGGCAGGTGGTCACCATGCTGGGGCCCGACTGGCTGGTGGAGGTCACCGACCTCGTCAGTGACTTCATGCGTGTGGATGACCCGCGGGTGGCCCACATGGTGGACAGCTTCACGCTGGCTGGCAGAGAGCCCGGCACCACGCTCTTCAAGGTACCCCCTGGCCTCCTTTTCCCCTCCTCTGCCAGCTTGGCTGGGGGTGGCAGGCAGTGACGGGCACCCTTGTCCCCGGCAGGTCGTGTCCCCGCTCGTGGAGGCAGTGCTGGGTGAGACCCTGGTGACAGTGGCGGAGGAGAAGGTCAGCATCACAGACCTGAAGGCCCAGGTAGTCTCCAGCCTCTCGCTGTCCCTCCATCCCAGCCCTGGCAATAGCCACACCATCATTGCCCGGACGTCCGTGCAGCAGACCCTCAGCTTCTTGAAGCAGGTGAGGCCGGGGGGGATGCGTTTGAGTTTGAGGGGACCAGTGGGGAGCTTGGGGTGGGGTGAGGGCTCCATCTGCACCACCCCCCTCCCAAAGCCTGCCCACAGTCATTCCAGGCTCCTGCAGTACCCACTGTCCTCCAGACACCCTGGTGACCCCAAAACACACCAGAAACCTTCACACAGACCTGTGAACCAACCCTGCCCAGCCTGGGGACAGGACAGAACCATGGGGACAAAAGGGTCTGGAAAAAATCCCATCCAGTACCCAGCCGAGCTCTGGTAGCCACATCTGGCACCTCTGGGGCTGGGATTTAGGGTGAGCCTGGGCAAGGATGGGGAATGCTGAAGGAAGAACAAGCAAAGGGGAAACACTGCATGGTGGGTGGAAGGAATCAGATGGATGATGGCGGGATAAAGGGTGAATTGGGTGGAGAGGGGGATGCAGATGAGGAGGGTTGGACAGGGGCGTGTGGATGGTACTGGCGTCGTGCTGGGCAACCGGTGCCTGTGTTGGTCCCGCAGGAAGCACTTCTGAGCCTGTGGATTTCCTACAGCGACGGCACCACAGCTCCCCTCTCCCTCTACGACCCCAAGGACTACAACCTGGTGGTGAGCAGCCTGGACGAGAAGGTGGTCTCAGTGACTCAGGACCGGGCGTTCCCTTTGGTGGTGGCTGAGAGCGAGGGTGCGGGGGAACTGGTGCGGGCTGAGCTGGTCATCTGCGAGAGCTGCCAAAAGACCAAGCGCAAGAGCGTGCTCTTCACAGCCTTGGCCAGCGTGCGGGTGCACTTTGGGTCCGAGGAGGACCCAACCTATGACTACGACCATGTGCCCAGCAAGCCGGGGTTGGTGGAGACAGGGGCAAGCACCACCCTGCGGGCAGAGGTGGAGGGAAAAGCGGAGCCGAGCGAGGACAGTAAGATGTCCAGCGCGTCTCACCCCACTGAGGACTTCCCCACCATCCCCACCGGCTTCGTCCAGGTGACCCGAGGGCTGACGGACCTGGAAATAGGCATGTATGCGCTCCTGGGTGTCTTCTGCCTGGCCATCTTGGTCTTCCTCATCAACTGCATTGTCTTTGTGCTGAAGTACCGGCACAAACGCATCCCGCCTGAAGGCCAGACCAACATGGACCATTCTCACCACTGGGTCTTCTTGGGCAACGGGCAGCCCTTGCGGGCTCACAATGACCTCTCACCGCAGCCCGAGAGCCCTGGGAACCCGCTGGAGAACGTCCAGACCTGCTGCCATGGGGACCACCACAGCAGTGGGAGCTCGCAAACCAGTGTGCAGAGCCAGGTCCATGGCCGTGGGGACGGTTCCTCAGGGGGCTCCACGCGGGACCAGAGCGAGGACCCCCTCAACTCGCCCACCTCCAAACGGAAGCGAGTGAAGTTCACCACCTTCGCCACGCTGCCCTCCGACGAGCTGGCCTACAACTCCATCCCCATCGCCGATGAGGAGGACTTGGAGTGGGTCTGCCAGGACATGGGGCTGCAAGACCCCGAAGAGCTTCACAACTACATCCGCAGAATCAAAGAGATTGCTTAACGCAGGGGCAGAGGGGATGGGGTGGGAGGGAGGGGGTTGCCACGTCGTGCCACGCCACGCCCACGCCGTGCCACGCCACACCACGCCGCACCACGCTGGCTGCTTCCCCAGAGCTGGAGACCCAAATTTGGCTCCCTCTTGCACAGTCCCTCTTCTGCACATCTCACGCCCTCACCCCGTCGGAAGGCACCCCCGGGGGCCTTTATCTTGCCCTTGACCATTGGAATTTCCCAGGGGAGGCATCGGCACACACATGCTTGTCCATCAGCACAAGCGCCCAGTGAAGGGGCAGTGAGGGAGGCGAGCCGGGGGGTGGGACGGGCAGAGCTGGAGGGGGCCAAAGCCTCAGGGTGGGGGTGCCTGTCCAACGGCAAACGGGGCAGGTTGGTGCTGCAGGTCCTGCTGTGCAGGGGCTGGAAGAGAGGAGATGTCCCGTCCCCTCCCAGCAGCCCAGCAGGGCTGGGGGCTTCCTGAAGGCAGCACCTCCACCATGGCCTTTGCTGCACCCGGTTTTGCAATTTTGGGGGCAAGAGCTGGGCCAGAGATTTGCCTCCCCACGGGCATTGGGGTGCTGGGCTCTGCCCCGCACTGGTCCTGGGGGAGGCGGGAGTGGGGAGGAGGCTGCAGGGGAGGCTGGAGCCCCACAGACACCGATGTCACCGTCAGCTGCCGTGTGCCAGCCCTCGGTGCCAGGCTTTGCCTGCTGCCATTGGCACAGGACGATGATGGTGAGGTGTGCCACACGAGCAGCCCTGGGGGGCCGCTGCCCCCTCCCCCTGCCATGCTGCCTGAGGTGACCCTGTGCAGGGGTAGTCTGCGGGGGGCCAGCAAGCTGCCTGTGAGCTTGCCAGCCCTTGCCTCTCCTGCTGGTCCCAGCTCGGGGGTGATGCTGGGACCCCCCACCCAACAGCCTTGCTGGGACCTCCAGGGCCAGCCCTGGTTTCTGACCCCTCCCCAGAGGGGCATGGCTCTGGGACTTGGAGGTGGCATGGGGACTTCACTGGGGGGGGCAGAGGGCACACGCACCTCCAGACCTGGCCACGAGTCTCCCAGTGCCACACCAGTTCCTCCAGTGCCAGCCCAGGGCCAGGCTGAGCCTGCGCGGTGCCTTCAGACTGCCATAACCCTGGTCACCCCATGCTGGTGGCAGCTCCCAGTGCCCTCGCCCTGGCTCACCCGAGAGCCCCCCAGCAGCCCAGGGCCACCCCAGCCCAGCATGGAGCACCCTCAGCCAAGCTAAAGCCATGGGGACACCCAGGGCTGGTGGTCTGGGGATCCCAGGCACGAGCGCGTGGGGATGGGGATCCTGCCCCAGCATCACACGGTGCAGGCTGGCAGCGGATTATTTCTGGATCGGAACTTACCCACCACTGTGTCTCTTTTTTTTTTTTTTCTTTTTTTTTTTTCTTAAATAAAAGACCAGAAAAGGAAAAAAAAACCAACCAAAACCAAGGAAACAAGAAGCCGAAACCCAAAGGCATTGCAGCACTGTGATGGGCTCTCTGTGGATGCGCCCAACAATTTGGGGGTTGGCCCCAACGGGCGTGGGGTTTGCTGGGGGACACGCACCGACGGGGTCCTGGGGACACATCTCAGCTCTGACCCCCACATGAGCTCTGAGCATTTTGGGGTCAAAGCTGTGAAGCTGGAGCTCTCCCCTCCTGGGCAATCTGGTCCAAGCTTCGTGGTCAGGGACCAGACAACACTGCAGTCCCCTCCTCGCTGGCCGCCGTGCCTCAGTTTCCCTGGCAGGCAAGCAGCAGTCAGGGGTGAGGAGCCGTGTTTCAGAAGCCTCGTTAAAAGAGTTTATCAGTTGGGGGCTGTGAGAATTTCTCCCCTGAGTGGCCTTAAAACTTACCTGATCGCTTTATGCTGATTTTCTATATACATATACATATATACTTGGGGGAATTGAGATGTGCTCAAAGGCCAGGTGGATGATGCAGTTAGTCGGGTTTTACTGTGCCCTGTTATCTAAAGGACCCAGGTCTGGCTGAGCGAGCTGCTGAGCTGATAGTGGCTCTGAGCAGTAAAATTAATACAGACGACTTCCCTGCTTGGAACTGCCAAACCTCCTTGTTAAATTAACATATATGAATATTTGTTTAAAAAAAAAAAAAAGGAAGAAAAGGAGAGGGGAAAGGTAAGAAAAGTGTATAATAAAATTTTATAATTGTAATAAGACACAGCAGCACCCGACTCCTGGTCCGTGAGCGTGTCCTGGGGGCTGCGAAGGTGGAAGGCATTTGGAGGCGGGTGGACAGACCTGCAGGGGCCAGGGACGAGGTAGCTTGGCTGGGCTCAGCGTGGGGTGTCCCCGCAGCTGAACCTCGTTTCTCCCTGCCTCGCATTCCACCAGCCCCCCAGCAGCGCTGGCTGCTTGCCCACCGCCCCCCCGGCACCGCGGCTGCAGCCAGACCCAGGGTCTGACACCCAGCATCAGCGACTGTTTTCCAGCCCGTCACCTCCCATTTCGGCTGATGGGTCTGGCTCTCGTCTCCAAGAGCCCTTGGGAAGGCAGCACCCAGCGGATCGGGGCACCCCAAGCTGTTTGCGGGGCTGGCGATGATGCTCGTGCCCAGGCACCCCCAGCTCGTGTCCTCCCAGCTCTCCCCACCCAGGCACCCCAGCCCTGCCAGCACCGCTGGCTCCGCAGCTACTGGGCACTGGGTGATGCTGGGCGAGGGACGGCGAGAGACCTGCCCAGGGTGGCCTTGCTTGGGAGTGGAGACAGCAAAAGCTTCTGTGAGCTGTGTGCTCAGTGAGATACAGGTATGTATATATTTATAGTTCAGATAGATATATTTATACTTTATACATGTATCTATACACATATATGTGTGTGCATATATATATTTATTTTATATATATATATACATATATATATATATAAAGTATGTAAGCATGTAGTCCCTGTACGGATAGATGCGAAGGGATTTACTCAGGTGCAAGGGTGCGTGTGCGCACACACAGACACCTATCGATACTCAATCACGTTCTTGCCTCTGAGCATCACCCACCGTCCCAGCCCCCTGGGCACCAGGAGCGGGAGGGAAGCAGCTCACCAACAATTTATTTGGGCTCTGGGTGCCCTTGCAGCCCAGCAGCAAACACACCAGGAGGCAGCGGGCAAAGCGCTGGGGACAAACCCCTGGAAAACGGGCTCCGGTGGAGTCTGACAGTCCCCGGTCCCTTCCCAGGCTGACCCTCTTCACTCCTGTCGCTCGGTTTTATGTTTTTCCCATCAGGAGTGATCAGCTGGGACATGGAACCAGGAATCGAAAAGCCCCAGGAGGGCAGCTGGGGATGGTGCGGCGCTGGCTGCAGCCTCGGCACCCAGCGACCCCGAAACCAGCACCTTCTCCCCCTTATTACTCCGTGTCCCGTTAAATAAACCCCAGCAACCAGCCAAATCTCACTGAAGGAAAAAAGAAAGAGGAAAAATAATTAAAAAGGAAGCCTCTATTCCAGCCCCCTCTCGAGCTGCCCTCTGTTCATTCTCCGCTGCCTTTTTCCTGTTCAGCGTTTTACTATCTGCTCCCGGCAGGCAGGGACAAATTTGCATTTTAATGGGGCGTTGTGAGGCTGCACAAACCACCTGTGAGGAGGCGGCAGAGCTGGGGAGGGCACCCCTGCACCCCCGTGCCCCCACTTCCCTGAGGGATGCTCGCTCACTCCTGATCCTGCCTTAAAAATCCCTCAAAAATTGATACACTATTAAAAAAAAGCAACTAAAAAAACTCAACAAAAGAAACCTCAGCAACAGACCTTGTGAAGCATCCAACCCCTTCATGCGCAAGCAGGGAGAAAAGGAGGGTGAAAAATATGGATTTTTTCCTCCACTGAGGTCAGCCCGAGCCATGCCCCGGTCTCCTTCCCCTCCCCTTCTCCTCCATGCACCCCCGCCCCAACATCTCCCTCATCATTTTCTCACTCTTAGGCAGCAGGTCTCAGGGCCCCTTTTCTGCAATCCTACCCCAGCCCATCCCTGCTGCGCTTCTCTTTTGATGCCCCCAGCCCCATCCTCTCCATCTCCAGCTCTGTCCCCAGGGACAGGGGACACAGAGCCCACGGGGCAGGACCCCATTGCTTCTCTATCCCCACTCTCTCCAACTCCACTGGTCCTGTGCGTGGAGCTGCCCTGCACTACAGGGGATGGAGGGATGTTCCTGACCTGAGAGGGATTTATTTTCTGGGAAGGCAGGTGATGCGAAGAGCCTCTCCGCAGCCACGGACTGGGGGAAGTTTAATTAAGGCAGGACCCACAAGCTGCCCCCCCCCCCCACTGTAGACATTAACCAGGCAGGATTTGCATAGCAGCCAGGATAATTACTTTAGTAATTGCACCATTATTTCTGTGGGCTCTCCGTGGTTTTTTTTCGCCTGGCTCAGCGAAGATATCTCTCTGAGGACGGACTTCCCGAGCAGCTCCAGGGAGTGAGAATAGGGGAGCACCCCATCAGGTCCCAGACCTTTTGGGGCTCCTCCTCTGCACCGGGAACCTGTTCCCCTCCTGCCAATGGTGGGTCCCTCTGTCCTGCCAAAACCCTCCCCCTGGCAAGGGCTGCCCATGCAGGGAGAGGAGTTGGAGGCAGCCCCCCTGGCCCTGGTCCCCAAAACGCTTGAGAGCACTATGGGGGGTCTCAGCAAAGCTTTAGGACCTGGCTGTGAATTTCCGTCTGCACTTTCCAGTATGGTGGGACTGGAGATCATCTAGGAGGTTTTCAGGGCTTGCTGAGAACTTTTGCTGCTCTCCAGGGATTCCCTGCGCTTGTAGGGAACTCCGGTGCCTTTCCAGGGTTTCCCTGCCTGTTCCAGGAATTCCTATTAGCTTCTCATATATTCCCAGATCCAGATGTGGTTTCCAAACCCTTGGCTGCATGCCTTGGATAAGAACTTTAGCAAATCAATAGTTCGGTCAGCAGAGCTTCGAAACACACAGCTCCCACGCCACGAGAAAGAAGGAGTGCCTCAGTTTCCCCAGCTCTCCGTGGTGGCCCCTTGGAGGCAGTCATGGAACACTTTGCCTTAGCTGATACCATGTCCAGAAATCCTCCATAAATAAAAACAAAGCACCCTGTTGGGTGATGGGAGGATGGGACTCACGGATGGATTCAAATGCAAAAAAGTAACCTGTAGGGCATGGAAGAGAGGACAGGCAACCTGGGAGGATTACAGAGAGGCTGACCCAGTAGCCAGGGGTCAGGTTAGGAAAGCAAAAGCCCTGCTGGAATTAATCTGGCTAGGGATGTCAAGGACAATAAGAAAGCCCTGCTGGAATTAATCTGGCTAGGGATGTCAAGGACAATAAGAAAGGCTTCTATGGATACTTCACCTCCATATAGATATTTCACCTCCATCCCTGGAAAGGTGATGGAACATCTTATCCTTGGTGCTGTCTCTGGGCATATCAAGGATAAGAAGGTTATCAGGAGCAGTCAGCATGGCTTTGCCAAGGGAAAGTCACGTTTGACCAACCTGAGAGCCTTTTATGAAGACATAACCAGGTGGATGGATGATGGCCATGCAGTGGATGTGGTCTATCTGGATATCAGCAAGGCCTTTGACACCGTCTCCCACAGCATCCTCACAGGTAAACTGAGGCAGTGTGGTCTGGATGACTGAGTAGTGAGGTGGGTCGGGAACTGGTTGAAGGGAAGAAGCCAGAGAGTTGTGGTCACTGGGGCAGAGTCTGGCTGGATGCCTGTGTCTAGTGGGGTCCCTCAGGGGTCAGTGCTGGGGCCGGTGCTGTTCAATATATTCATCAACGACCTGGACGAGGGATCAGAGAATGTTGTCAGCAAGTTTGCTGATGATACGAAATTGGGAGGAGTGGTTGACACACCAGCAGGCTGTGCAGCCATTCAGAGAGACCTGGACAGGCTGGAGGGCTGGGAAGGGAGAAATCTTAGGAAGTTTAATAAGGGCAAGTGTAGAGTTTTGCACTTGGGAAAAAAATAACCCCATGTGCCAATATAGGTTGGGGACTGTCCTGCTGGAGAGCAGCGCAGGGGAAAGGGACCTGGGGGTGCTGGTGGGCAGCAGGATGGCCATGAGCCAGCAGTGTGCCCTTGTGGGCAAGAAGGCCAATGGCCTCCTGGGCTGTGTTAGAAGGGGAGTAGCCAGTAGGTCGAGAGAGGTCCTCCTGCCCCTCTGCTCTGCCCTGGTGAGGCCACATCTGGAATATTGTGTCCAGTTCTGGGCCCCTCAGCTCAAGAGGGACAGGGAACTGCTGGAGAGAGTCCAGCGCAGCCACAGGGATGATGGAGGAAGGGGAACATCTCCCTGGTGAGGAAAGGCTGAAGGAGCTGGGGCTCTTTAGCTTGGAGAAGAGGAGGCTGAGGGGTGACCTCATTCATGTTTATAAATATGTCAAGGAGGAGTGTCAGGAGGACGGAGCCAGGCTCCTCTCAGTGATGTCCAATGACAGAACAAGGGGCAATGGGTACAAGCTGGAACATAGGAGATTCCACAAGAATATTAGAAAAATCTTTTTCACTGTGAGGGTGACAGAGCCCTGGCCCAGGCTGCCCAGAGAGGGTGTGGAGTCTCCTGCTCTGGAGACTTTCAAACCCCTCCTGGACGCGTTCCTGTGTGACTGCCCTGGGTGACCCTGCTCTGGCAGGGGGGTTGTACTAGATGATCTTTTGAGGTCCCTTCCAGACCCCAACATTCTGTGATTCTGAGATACGTCAGTGACAAAAGGAAGACTAGGGAAAATGTGGGACCACTCCAGAAGGAAACAGGGGAGTTGTTATTCACAAGGCTGAGGTGCTTAATGACTTTTTTTACCTCAGTCTTCACTGGCAAGGGCTGCAGCCACACCACCCCAGTTACAGAGAGGACAGGCAGAGATGGGGATACTGAAGAACCCCCACTGTGAGGGAAGACCAGGTTTGGAATCATCTAAAGAACCTGCAGGGGCACAAGTCCATGGGACCTAACAAGATCCATCCAAGGGTCCTGAAAGAACTGACAGATGAAGTCACTAAGCCACTTTCCATCACATTCGAGAAATCGTGGCAGTCTGGAGAGGTTCCCACTGACTGGAAAAGAGGAAACATAACCCCCATCTTCGAAAAGCGGAAAAAGGAAGTTCCAGAGAACTACAGGTCCATCAGTCTCACCTCTGTGCCTGGCAAGATAACGGAGCAGACCCTCCTGGAAAAGCTGCCAGGGCACATGGATATAGAGGTGGTGACTGGTGGCAGCCAACATGGCTTCACCAAAGGCAAGTCGTGTCTGACAAACTTGGTGGCCTTCTATGATGGTGTCACAGCATCAGTGGATAAGGGGAGTGCAATGATGTTGTCTACCTGGACTTGTGCAAAACATTTGGCACTGTCCCGTAGGACTTCTTGGTTTCTAAACTGGAAGGACATGGGTTTGATGGGTGGACCACTCCATGGATAAGGAATTGGCTGGATGATCGCACCCAAACAGTTGTGATTAATAACTCAATGTCCAAGTAGAGACCAGTGACGAGTGGTGTCCCGCAAGGATCAGTACTGGGACCAGTGTTGTTTAACATCTTTATTGGCAACATGGACAGTGGGATGGAGTGCACCCTCAGCAAGTTTGCTGATGACACCAAACTGTGGAGTGGTTGACATGCTGGAGGGCAGGGATGCCATCCAGAGGGACCTTGACAGGCTGGAGAGGTGGGCCCAGGCCAACCTCATGAAGTTCAACAAGACTAAGCGTAAGGTCCTGCCCCTTGGTCGAGGCAATCCCAAGCACAAACACAGGCTGGGCAGGGAGCAGATTGGGAGCAGCCCTGAGGAGAAGGACTTTGGTGTGTTAGCTGATGAGAGGCTCAACATGAGCAGGCAGTGGGCACCTGCAGCCCAAAAAGCGACCTGTGCCCTGGGCTGTGTCAACAGGAGTGTGACCAGCAGGGCGAGGGAGGGGATTCTGCCCCCTACTCTGCTCTGCTCAGGCCCCACCTGGAGAGCTGCATCCAGTTCTGGAGCCCACGGTACAAAAAGGACATGGATCTGCTGGAGCAGGTCTAGAGGAGGGTCACAAAGATGATTAGAGGGGTGGAGAACCTGTGCTGTGAGGACAGGCTGAGGGAGCTGGGGTTATTCGACTTGGAGAAGAGAAGGCTCTGGAGTGACCTGATAGTGGCCTTCCAATCCATGGAAGGGGCTACAGGAAAGCTGGAGGAGGGCTGTTTATGGGGGCCTGTGGGGATAGGACAAGGGGCAATGGCCTGAAACTGCAAGAGGGTAGATTTAGATGAGATATAAGGAAAAAATTCTTCCCCTTGCGAGTTGTGAAGCCCTGGCACAGAGTGCCCAAGGAGGGTGTGGATGCCCCATCCCTGGAAGTGTCCAAGGCCGGATTTGAGCAACCTGGGCTGGTGGGAGGTGTCCCTGTCCATGGCAGGGAGTTGGAATGAGATGACCTTTAAGGTCCCTTCCAACCCAAACCATTCTAGGATTCTGTGATTCTATGATCTTAAACACAGCTGTTCCCAACCAGAGCGGAGCCAGGCAGGGCAGGCAGCAGATGCTGCAGTGGTCCTGGCAGCACAGGCAAAGAAAGGCTTCAGTTTCCTCCATTCAGGGATTTAAAGGTCATGAAAGAGCATCTTGTCTGACCCTCCATGACACGGCTCAGCCAATGGCACCCGTTCCCCGACTGCTGAGGCTCCGCATTACACCTGGTTACAGGGTTGGTGGTGACCAAAGCAAGGCTGCACCCTTCGTCCCCCCACAGTGAGGCTGCCAGTCACCAGAGAAAGCATCTCCCCGATATTTGGCTTTTGAGCACCTTGGGATCTCCACGCTCCTGGGGCCAAAACACAGAGTGGATTTTTGTGCCAGTCCAGGGAAAACTAAGCCTCTTGGCTACGCAGGAAAAAAATCGCAGATCCTTGTTTCCTGTAGATTAGTTGTTCCAGGATGTTTTTTGTTGTCTCTCTGTTTCTTCATTGGGAATTCAAAGCAGGAACTGCTCTGCAGGATGGAGACCTCCATGGTGGGAGAAAGCAGCTCAGCCTTGGCAGAAAAATGGCTTAAACTGGGATGCAACTGGAAAACCAAACTGGGGATGGCAACATCTTCTCTGTCACGAACCCACACAACAGGGACAGGACACAGAGCCTCGGTCCCTCAAAGCTCCCCTGGGTAGCCCTGTGAAATGGCTTCATTCATCCGTGCCTCAGTTTACCTTGACACTAATATGTCCTTACTGCCCTGGAAAGCTGTGACTATATAGGCTCAGGGCTGCAGCCTCAGATGCAGGCTAATTGGTGAAATAATAATCCACTGCCAAGTAATTAATCACAGACAATTTTCACACTTTCTCTGTCCCCCTCCCTGGATTTACAGGGTCTAATTCTGCCCTTTGCAAGATGCCCTTTAGGACAGTTAAAACCACACTCACCTTAGAGCAAATAAAATCCCTCTCAGCTCAAAATTCCACCCATCTCCAGCTCCAGCTTTGTCAGCGTCGTTGGCCAGGGAGGTGATGTCCTAATGTGCCAGAACGATTTGCCTGCCCTGACCTTGCAGGGGTCCGGGTCTCTTGGCTCCCCATCCCAGTCAAAAGCAGCGGGTGCTCAGCCAGGACCATGCAAAGAGCAATTGGAGGCAGCATAGATCACACTAACGATGGTAAATCCAATTAGCCAAGGGTTAAGCACTCCACTGATGAAAACCAGGGGTTCAAACTGCTGAGCCAGCAAAAGCTCTGCACCAATCGATGCCATGTAAATAATATCGCTTGTTCAAGGGAGCCCATTTCTTTCTGTTTCAATAGTGAAATACATTTCACCCAGCAGGATCCTGCCGAGCATATTAATAAATGTCACCCTGGTTTAGATCTGGGGGGGGGTGGGCTACATGGAGACGCCACTTTCCCTGGCTCTCCCGCACACACAGTTAAACAAAATGAGGAATAATTGCTGCTCACGTCGTGCTGGCAGCTGCCATCAAATGGTCCTGGGATCACTTTGCGAATGAGGAGGATCCTCTGAGTTGTATCTGTAATGGAGGGGAAAAAATGCTTTCTAGATCGGCGTAATCCAATGAAGTCCTCTGGGCAGCTCAGGAGAGGGGACATGGGCGAGGAGACACAAAGAAGCACCCAAGGAGAGATGGTCCCAGCTCGCCTGCGCCTCTTGTCACCTCTGCAAAGTCCAGGAGCGGGTCTGAGTCCCACCATGGGTTCTCTAGTGGCTTCTAGGAGTTGTGAGTTGTGCCTCTTCTCCTCGTTCGCACCCATGTCGGTGATCCTAATTCATTCCAGCCACACTGGGCACTAGCCAGGAGGTTCAGAAACGTTGAAAAGCAGAGGCTTTTCATGGGGAATCAGCATATTCCCCTAAATCGTAGAATCATAGAATCATTATGGTTCGAAAAGGCCTTCAAGATCACCAAGTCCAACCATTATCTACCTCTACCAGGCCCACTTCTAAACCATGTCCCTGAGCACCATATCTACACGTCTTTTAAACACAGCCAAGGATGGCCATGCAACCCCTGCCCTGGCAGCCTGGTCCAGTCACTGATAACCCTTTCAGTGTGGGAATTTTTCCTAATGTCCAACCTAAATGTCCCCTGGCATAACTTGAAGCCATTTCCTCTTGCTGTATTAGTTGCAACTTGTGAGAAGAGACCAACACCCACCTCTCTATAACCTCCTTTCAGGTAGTTATAGAGAGTTACAAGGTCTCCCCTCAGCCTCCTTTTCTTCAGACTAAACAACCCCAAGTCCCTCACCTGCTCAAACTACCTCTCCGTGCCCCAGATGCTTACACGGAGCTGCTGAACACTGTGGCTTCTTGGGGTTAGGCTCAGTGAACACTGCCAGGTGAATAAGCAGAGTAAAAAAAAACCTCACAACAATAAAAATCCCAAAATGCAAGTGCAGGCAGGGGTGACAGTGGGACAGGTGCCTGTTCCTGTCCTTGGTCCCAGCTGCTTGGAAAAAGGGCTTCTCACCACCCTATCGACCCCGGGATATTTCTTGCCTCGGTGATGTGCAAACCACCAAGGGTGACTGCTTCCACCGAGTGATGCACAAAACCAGTCTGGAGGCGTGAGGAGCCACAAGCTGCCCGAAGTGACGGCTTCCTGGAAGGGGAGAGGGGATGGGTACCATCAGGGACCACGGTGGTGTCAGTCTGCCTGTCCAAGGCTTTCCGTGGTGCTGTTAGCCTGCTGTGTGGTTTCGGTTTCAGAGGACACATCTTGCAGTGTTACCTCTGTAGGTGGTGGCAGAGATGCTGCTGGGCCTGGGGAAAGCATCGTCTTGCCTGCTGTGGGAGTGATGGGCGCGTCACATCCCAGGAGTTTGCTCCGAGTCACTTGGTTTTGTCCCTGCTTCACCTGATCACTCGTGGATGAAACACCAAGACACTCCAGGAGAAAAAGGACAGAAAAAATACATTCCAAAATAAAAATATTTCTTTTTGACATGTTTTCTTGGCTCTCAAAAAGCTGTTTCCATCTTTTGATCTGAAATTTCTTCCCCCCTGACACATCCTTTGATTGCCTTTATTTATTTGTTGCTTCAAAAAGCTGGAAATCAACCCAAGCCCTTTTGATTTTGACTGGAACAGAGCAGGAGCACAGACGATGTCTCTGGAAAGTGATTTTTCTTTTTCTTTTTTTTTTTTTTTTCTGAAATGCTCCAGAACCGGGAAGAAGAAAAACCCCAAATAAATCTGTTGCTGGCACAGCTGAGAAGGAGATACTGAGCGTGTGGAGGTCTCCGGCAGGGGGTTGGACTTGGCTTAGCTCTACCAACAACTGGAGATGTCAAAATGTCTTCAACGAAAGCTGGAGGGCAGCTGTGGGGGTGCAGGATCAGGGCCCCAGGGCTTGATAAAGGAGGAATGGGGGAAGCATCCTCAAAGCAAGAATGAAGCCCTCCAGCACGGACACGATCCCATATGGGGGAGATTTCAAGGATTCGGTCTCTCAGCCTGGCTTGGAGGGATGGAAGAATCCTGCAGCATGGCGAAAGCCACCTGCCCCAACTCACCCTGTAATGACATTGCTTTAGGGCTCTTCCTCTTCTCCCCAGAAAAAAAAAAAATGGGCCCTTGGGGATATTTATACCTTGCAAGCTTTTTTTTGCTGTCTGGGCTCACATGGGACAGGGTGTGAGTTAACCCCACGCACCGGGCAGCGTCTGCTCGCGTGAGCGTGAGCCCACGCAGGAAGCACCGTAGAGGGTCTCCATTTCAGCTGGACTAAGCAAAAGTTATGGGCTTGGAAAGCATCGGAGGTGTGAGCGAGACAAGCCAGGGCTTTCCAAGAGTGGAAGCAACAAGTTCAGTGCCCTGTCAGCCAGCAGTGTCATTTCTGGTCCCCCCCTAGCTGATGGTGTTGCCTTGCCCAGATGAAGGGTCTGCACACCATGGGTGCAGCCAGGGCACAAGCACCCTGCTGCCCTGCACGGCTCTGTCCTCACACAGAAGCTCCTAAACACTCTTGAAAGCAGTCGAATACTTTCATTAGTGTGTTTTTAAAGCCATCTTTATTGTGGCCCTCAGGTAGCTGGTTTATAACTGCTGTATTTTCTCTCCATACTCGAAATGTTCACAATATGTTTCAAATCACTGCAGTGCACACATTTGCCACGTCCTCTCTCCATTACTTGATTTTGTGTTTAGGCTTATGATCAGAAGAGAGCTCTCCACTCAGTGTGGGAGCAAAGTGTCTCTGGGGCAGCTTCCCTGGGCTCTTATGATTTGATTTCCAGCTAATGGCTGTAGTTGACAAGATACAGGTATCCTAAAACCTGCTCTCCTTATGCCTTTGGGTCTGGGACACCTCTTAACTCTGACGGCTTCAGCTACGTTCTAGGGAGATATGAAGTTACTGGAATTGCTAAAAAGTGCAGCCCCAGCCTGTGGTGCTGGGGTGCTTTATCCTCCTCCTTGATAGCCCTGCAAATTGCTGTTTGCCTAATGTAGTCGGGGAATGTTTTGTTTCACAACTCACTGATGCAGAAATGGCAAATTTCACCTGTAATCAGGTTGCGATTTCTTTTTCCTTCCCCCTAAAAAAAACCCCTCAATGTTTCAGGAAAAAAAAAAAAAGAAAGTGTTTTTCTGAAGCATGTGGCAGAAGACAGAGGAGGCAAAGCCAGCCGGAGGGGAGGGGGCACCCTGGAGTGGAAACCCTCCTCCCCAGCAGAGAGAGGAAGAACCTTTGAATCTGAGCCGAAAAAGAAATGGCCCCGCTGGGGCTGCACTGCTCTTTCCTCAAGTGCTCACATCCTTGATTGTGGCTATTGCCGATCAATGGTGGGAATATCCAACTCCTTTTCCTGACCCTCAGGGCCCACCTCGGGTGTCCCCATCCCACAGGCTCTGCAGATGCTGTGCCTGCCTCCTCTGCCAAGTCCTTGCGTCCCAGCTCGAGCTTGCAGTTTTTGTGCCAGTAAACCTGGATTAAATCCTCATAAGGGGAGCAAAGACCTTCCTCCCCCTCCTGACCCGTGACATACAAAACACTGACCAGCCTCCACGAGTAATGCAACGCAAGATAGATCCAGGTTGGCTGTGGGGATCTCCAGCCATTTTTCTTTCTTATTTTTCCTTTCCTTTTCCCCTGACTCGCAGCACCATGTGATCTATAGCAAGATAACAGCTTCAATTGCTCCAAATTGCTTATTGAGGACTCCGTGGTAAATCAATGATTTTAAATGGGATCACAGAATAGCAATCCCAACAACAGCAGAATAAAAAAAAATAAATGGAGCTCGTCGGCAGCGAGAAGAGGTGAAGCAGCTGGGCTGGCTGCATTCTGGCTCTGCCACCAGCGATGGGCGCCAGATCAGCCACTGCGGGATACAGCAGACAGGATCCCACTTCAAAACTTGCCTGGATAAAGCCAAGCGAAGGGCAAGTTTGCAAAGGTCCCAGAGAGGTCCCCTCAATCTTTTGTCTTGGGTGCTGCAAGTAAAATTGGGATCAGCTCTTCAGCATCACACCAGGGACAGGATCCGTGGCACTGGACTCCCAGAAGTCGCATGCAACTGTCCCTGAGCTTTGTCTCACAGGGCAGGGAAACTGAGGCATGAATGCATGGAAACCCCAGTCTCTGCTCATTGGGTTCCGTGGCCACAAACTGGGCTAAAACCCCCTACGTGTGTGTGTGGGTCCCTGCACCCAGTGTGTGTTTGCAGACAAGGTGTAGGCAAGGCCAAGTTCCCACCGAAGCCATTACTCATCCCCTCCAAATTTAATTTCTGGGTGCAGATATTCCCAGTCCTCCCAGAACAAACAGCTTGTCGGTCGCTACTGGAGAACACGAGTTATCATGTCCTTAAATAGCCGTTTTCTTGCTTTTAAGCGTTCAGGTTCTCACAGTGAGTTAGTGCGAGCAGAAATGCTGTCACTTAGCAACCTCCCCAGTTTGGGGGATGCAAAGGGAGATGCTGATGAAAGATTTTTGTCTTTCTTCTGCTGGAATTTCCAAGTTGGCTCAGTCCTGAAATTTCTGTGTGCGTGTCTGTGAGGCAAGACAAAATGAAGACACAGGCAAACAAAAGCACCATTAGACTTGTCAGCAAGTGGATGAATGAACACGCTTCCCTTCAGGTTTTTCTCTCCCCCTTGATTAATGAATTTCATTTACTGCAAAAACAACCATACCTTCATCTGCATGCTCAAGGCAAGAAGCGGCCCTGCCTCAGCACAGGCCAAACAGACAGAGATGCAGTGGACAGAGGGTTGTAGAGACGGGCTTTTTGCAGGCAGGTGCTGCTCATGATGTCCCACCTGGCAGAAAACATACCTGCCTGGGTTGAAACCCTCATGCTTTTCAGGGATGGTATGTAAAGAGAGCTAAAAAAATCACAGATTCCTGTTGCTCTCTGTGACCATTTTCTTATTTCTACCACCCAAATTTGGAGCATTTCTGTCCATACAAGGCTGATGTAAAAGGACTGGAAGAGGGAGAGTTGGGTGCGATATGTCAAGACCCAACAGCTGACTCTGGAGAGGGTGGAGTTAGTTCTGGGACCACGTGGGTAAATTATCTTTAATCAATTGTGGAGTGGGAAAAAAGTAGGTTACAAAAAGCATTTAGAGAGTTAGAGGGTCTCACGTGGGCATGGAGTGGGTTTGGGACAGGTTTCACCCAAGGAAAGAGAAACTGGATGGGGTTCAAGACCCTTGGCTCTGGGATGAGCCGTTTCATGGGGTTCGAGGGGTTCAGGTTAAAGGCAAGTGGGGATTAATGTCCACAAGAGTCGAGGCTGAGGCTATCATTGCAATCCTCAGCTGGGACACTTTGGCTCTGCTACGTCCCTCCTGCCCCAGCACCCCCAGACACCACCACGATACAGCGCTCAGATACGGACACCACTGGAGTTACCAGCCTGGGTGGCCCAGGAGTGCGTGAGAAGTGATGGAGGAGGGGGATCCCGGAGCTTCTGCTGGGTGTGCACAGGGCAAGGATAGCAGAGACCCCCGTGTGCATGAAGCACACCTGGCAGAAGCAGTAGGTAAGCAGGAATGGTGCAGAAACCGCCTCGTTTGCTGGGTGCAAGATAAACTGGGAGATCTGCAGACCGGTGATGATGAGGGGTCCCCTCATTTCTACCCTCCCTGCTCTGATCCCTCTTGGGTTTCTTGGCTGCCGTGTGGATCCCACTCTGACACTCCCCAGTGGGAAGTGAATCAGCCCCCCTCTCAACAGTGTGTCTGAAACACAGCCTGCTTTAATAGACTCCTTATTATAAATGTATGTCAAGCAAAATGCCACTGATCCTGCAAATACAGCCGGAGCCGGCACCACTGCAGAGCACCACCGGTGTCTGTTACGTGACCGCTAAAGAACACTCCTAATAATTAACTGTTGGTTGTTTTGGAGGCAAGAACTTGGCAATTACACACAATGTGCAATTAGCTATATTTAAAAAGCTCTCAGCAGGGCTGGATTCAGCAGACTCGGTCCACCCCGAAGAGCAGCTAAGCGCGTGCTTAACTTTAACTTTAAGCAGGTCCTTTTGTCTCACTGACTCCATATCAAGCATATGCCTAAATCTGTTGCCTACTCCGTGCTTGACTTACTGATTGATTTCTTTAAAAATGTAACATAGCATTGCCGACAGTTTCAGCTTCAGTGACCTGTCCGAGAGTAATTTTTATGAACAGAGAGAGAAGCAAAACCTAACTCGGTTATAAACCGCCATCAGAAAGCCGTCAGCTCCGCGGTTTTCACGGGGCAGCAGCACGTGGAGGTCTTGGCGCGGGCGTGTGTGTGCTGCCTCGTGCAGCATCACGACCCGGTTTGCAGTCTTGCTCCTCTCCAGGGTGGTTTTCCCCACCCTGGGAACTTGATGCTAGACCTTCAGGAGGGGACTGGAGGGACAGAAGGGGTAGCAGAGATCAGAGAGGATCCTCGCTTGGTGCCGCAACCGTAGCAAGTTCAATTCTCACCCTAAAGGAAGATGAGGGATGGGAGGATTTAAGGACCAGCAAATGCCACGGTTACTGCTGAGGCTGGTTTTGGAACAGGTTCCATACCCGTGACAGTGAGCAGCACAGGTCCCAGCCCGTGTGCCTCTGAATCACAAAGGCAAAAGTCCCGTCTGTCAATCCCCAAACTGCTTCCCACGGCAGGGACAAGCTGAGAAAAGCCTCTTCTTACTTTGCTGCTCTCCCCGTCTGTAAATACTTAGAGATAGCAGTGGTAAAAGTGCCTTAGAGAGAAGGCAGCACTAAAATTACATGAAGCCTAGGGGCTTAAACTGATTGAAAGATATATTTTCCAAGCTGATACAGCTAAAGCCACAGCAGAATGCTTGTGCACCAAGCAGAAGGTGAAGTGTGATCACTTTTTACCCTTTTAACTGGCCAGCCAGCCAGAAAAAAAAAAAAGCCCCACGAACATTTTGGGAACATTTTCAGGAGGAGAAGTGCAGTGACGGGGAGGACACATTAGCCAGGGGCAAAAGCCTGTAAGATTTTCCTTGCAAACAACTGTTGTTGGAAAAAATCCCACAGGATAGTGTTAATTTTGGTGTGATGCTGCAGCCTATGCTGTCTTCTAGTTATTTTTGGAGGCTTCTGCATCAGGTGATGGTGGCCCTGGAGTTGCTGCTGTTGGGGCAGAAAGGGAGATGGAGACAGTGGCTGTCCCAGCAAGAGCATGGTTTGAATGCACAAAGAAAAAAAAAGACTTCTGCACACCTCCTCCCCGTTAATTCTCAGCCTCCCTGCCTTCCCTCTGCCCCTTTCTTGTGGGGTACACTGCATGCCCCCTGCCCCAGCCTGACCCAGGCATGGAGGGACTCAGCCCCACGGGACAGCCACGATGAGATCTGGTGTGTTTGCTCCGACCCGCCAGGGCACCTCTAATCATGACTAATGGCTCTGACAGTTATCTAGTTGACCTTGGCTCCGTGCCCCAGCCAGCGCTGGAGGGTCGGGTGCCGACCTGCCGCGGTGCTTGGGGCCGGCGCTGACACCAGGAATCGATCACGATGCTGCAGCCATTGCTGCTGCAGAGGGGAGGGAGGGATGGCTCCTCTGCTGCAGGAATTTCCCCGGGGCACACGAGTAAATGTGCCAAAAAGATCCTTAAGCCTCTTCAATTGTCCCTGTTGCACCTCCTCTGGGTCTGCTGAAGGGTGAGGTGGACGGGACAGGGCATGGGAGGTTTTGATTCTAATCCCAAAGCCCAAAATCTTCAGTGATTTGTGCCAGTAAAGCCTCCAAACCTTCTTGCCACCCTCAGCCACAGACATCTGGTTGTCAAAGGGATGATGTTCCACGTTCCCCCTGAAAGAGTTGGTGGTCAGAGCGAGCGGGGCACAGCCTCACACCCTGTGTCTGAGGGTCTGAGACCCTCCTTCCCTTGAGCCTTCCCAAGGACAGGCGGTGTTAAAGTGCTTCATGCCCAGCTCCAATAGCGGACTTGGGGTCTAAGAGCTGCCCCCATGCTCATCCCACCTCATCCCATTCCCAGCTTGCCCCATCATTCCTGCTGGCTCAGGGAGGGAAGGTGAGAAGAGAGTAGGGACGGGCAGTGCAAAGGGCAGAATTACCTCTTTTGGTAGCAAGGAGAAACTAAAACCAGCACTAAGCCAGTTTCCACTTATCTGAAAGGTGTCACCTTTCAGGGAGAAGGTTGGAAAAGGGGATCCTGCACCTGATTGGAGTGATGTTGTGACCTGCTCGTGCTGGGAAGAGCTGTTGGGGTTGACCAGATGCACGAGACCATGGTGGGATCGACTCTGTGATTCCAGCTTTGCCTAGATGCCTGCGGGGCAAATATGGGCTGTGAACTGGCTGGCTGCAGCCGAATTTTACTGTGGGCATGGTGCTAGCAAGAGGCTACCTTGGTACCCAGAAGGGCTCTAATGATCTGGGAGGAAAATAAAGGCAGGCGTTCTGATCGCAGCTCACTGCTCTCCAGTGCTGCAGCTCGTTTACGAAACAGTTCCTGGCTTCATAATGAACTACAAGGTTGTGCCGGACTTTAACAAACAACACAGACACAGCAATATGCTAATAATTGCTGATTTAAATTTGATGGAAGCCAGGAAGAATTATCCCAGAATGTATTAATTAGTGTGATTATGAGGTATTTGAAAAATGAAAATGCAAAGCAGAGGCTATGAGGAGGAAATGCATCTAAGGAGGGAGGGCCTTTGAAGCTCTTCCCAGGGGATATGCCTGGATTCCCATAACAAGGCTGCTCCTCACCACGGGACTCGCTGTGGCACCTTCCCTGTGACCACGCCGAGCCGCAGCCCTGGCCACACTCCCGGCTCCCAGCGCGAAGCCCTGAGCAGCCCATGGCCCCGCACTCTATTTGTCAAGGTGCACTGGGGCTGCGGGAGGGGGAATTGCCAGCCCTGCTCTTCTCCCCAAGCGATTTGGCACTTCAAAAGTCTACTCTGCTGTAAACACACCGGCAGCTCTTGAAATCACTTATTTCCCAGCCCAACCGCCTCCTCCGGGGAGCCCCCTGCCGCCTCGCGCAGAGCAGTGTGCCGGGGCCGGCTGCCGGCGGGGCCAGCATGTGGTTCCCCTGAAGGGGAATAAGTTTTCAAAGGGAATCTTAAATCAGCAAGCCAACGGGCATCCTTGGCTCATTTCCTTCCTGCTCTCTTTTAGTTATTGATGTTATTTTACCCCCAATATTCCTAGTTGCCATTTTCTCCACCGCCCTCCCCGTTGCAATACCCCAAGTCACACAACATGTATCAAACTCACTCTTCAACCACCCAGTTGGGGCTGGAGCTTCCTCTCTGGTGCAGAAAAACCTTCCCAGCACCTTCCCCGGAGGACAGCAGCTCATGGAGGTGAAGGGCAAACTGCAGCTCCAGACTGCAAGTATTATCCTGAGATGGAGCAAACCTGGGCTCACCTCTCGGGCACAGCACCAGCCCTGGATGCTGCAGTAGGTGTGATGCTCCAGATTGCTTTAAAACAACATCCCCGAGCTCCTTTGATGCAGAGCTGAGCCAGGAGATGACGTTCAGCCGTGCTCACATTCCCAGTAAGGGCTCTCTTGCCCTTTGTTGAAGGTTACGTGATCATCCCAAAGCAGATCTCTCTTTTTCTGTCTTTCTGCAGAATGATAATCACGTTGGTGAAGCTTCCCCTCTACAAAATGCTGCAGAACAGTGGCAGTACCAGGATCAGGCTGAGATCCCGCTTCTGGTCTGTGCCCTGTTCACCCGCCCCAGAGCCAGTGAGAGAGACTGGACGGACATAGGGATGGATGTTTGTCTGGAGGAGGCCAGGAAGCATCTATGGAGGTGGGTACATGATGCTTTTCCACGGGTGGGCAGCTATCTACACAGCCCAAAGTGAAAGATTTCCCTCTGCTGTGATGGCACAGATTTCTCCACTCCTATCTTTCACCATCGAAGCAGACACGTGCTCCTGCAGCATCTCCCGTGCAGTGGCCCCAGCAGGCACGCAGCCAAGACAGGTCCAGGATTTCCCTGAGCTCCTTTCAGCTGCTCCTCCATGCAGACTTCCTTGCACTTATGGATTGCAGCAGCCCCGCTTAGCTGCAGCCCCGCAGTTCCTCACTGGACCATTGGTGCCGAGCTCCTCCCAGTCTCCCCAGCAAAGCCCAGGACTGAGCATCGCAGCCGAGAACATGTGGAGCCTCCGGACTCTGGCTGTTGGTGACGAGAAGAACTCGGCCATAGCCTGAGCTGTCATGGCTCCAGACTGAAGTGTGAGGAAAAGGACCCCAAAGCCACTTCCCTTGACTTGTCAGAAGGCAGGAGTTTTTAGCTGGGGGGCTATGGTGTTCATGCAGCAGTTTGTCCTTTTGCATGGGCCCCAACTCTCCTGCAGAGCAGAAATGAAGGAGGTTCCTGCCGGGAGGGCTCACACCTATTCCCAGCTGGAGAAAGAAGTGCAAATAAAACTCTTTGCATTTCTTCTAGGGAGTAAGTTCAGAGCTGGGCTGAAGGGCTGATGGGGACAAAGGCACAGGGACAACGCCAGCCCCAGGTGGGCTCACCGTGGGTGATACTACCCAGGTACGATGTTGATTTGCACCCCGCAGAGCAATGTAGCAGCTGGGTGGGAGAAGACACCAGGTTTGGGATTTTTTTGTGAAAAGCCTTGGAGTTTTAGGCATTCAGATTTGTAGACATTCACTTAATGCAGAGGCTGATGAGGAGGAAATAGAAGTGGAAATTCACAGCTAGATAAATGCCTCTATGGGAGGGGGCAGATGGGTGGATTTTTGTACCCATCTCTACCTACCTTCCTGCATCAGGCTTTTCAGAGCCCAGTTACTCAGATTTTCACCCACAGGCTCTTCAGGAAGTTCAGAAACACCCACCCATCCAAGCTGGCATTCTTCGTACCAGAGCTGCCCCAGCCCCAGGCATTGCCTTCCTGTCCTTTTCCTCCAAAAAAGATCTAAAGAAAAAGCAAAATGTTCCCAGCTGCCACCTTCCTGGAAAAAGAGGATACAGGTTAAAAATATCTTACAGAAAAGCAAAAAAAACAGCCCAGTGAGAAGAAAAACCAAGCCAAAGCAAACTGAATCTATCTACAAACCTTCAAGTCCTCAATCCCATCTTCAAAGCTGAAGGCATCAAGGGCACCTTTCCGCTTCCCCTTACACTCGTATCTTTCCCATGAAGTTCTCCGTGTATAATTTACATTTATTTCCCCACCACCCTGTCAAGTTTTTTTCCTCGTTTACAGGCAGTGCCTACAAAAGCAAAGCTTCCATTGCCAGCCAGAACATGCTCATCGCCAGCTCACACACATGGTGAAAAATCAGCTTGGGAAGCTTGGGTGGTCACTGCAGCCCCTCATCCCTCCTGGAGCCACGACCACCCTCCTCTCAGTGGGCAATGAGGCTGTGGGGCTAATGTGGGGACTGAGCTTGCCAACATTAATCAAGATCTGAGATGGTTTTCCAAGACTGACGTGACCACAAAACTCCAGGTCTTGGTGTCCCTCACAGTGCTGGTGTCCTACCTGGGTTTGGACAAGGTGAGGTGATCAATCCTCAGGTCTCCGTGGACCAAACAAAAAAAGAAAAAAAAAAGCAAGCAATTTTTGCTCTTTGAATATCAAACAGAGAAACACACCTTCCTCAAAGCCCAGAGCCTCAGGACCCCATCAGTTGCAGTGGGAGGGCACCCAAGGGCGGCCCCACACCCCTTTTCACCCCACTTTGCTCAAGTCACATCCTGGAGAAGTTCAAAATAAACTGGGCAAGATGCCCCCAAACCGCATCGGCCCGTTCTGCAGGGAAAGATTTTGATTCAAAGTGATTGCTCCCTTGGAAATTTCCTCCCGCTGAAGGAGTAGCATAAACAAAAACCCTTTTCTTTGGGAAAAAAACAACAGGGAAACCAAGCTCAGATCAGCAGGGAAAGCCGTAATGGGAGCAGACACCATCCCCCGCCACAGCTGAGCTGACCGCTGACAAATCGTTTCAGGTCAGTGCGGAACAACATAGGCTCTTCTTGGAGCTGGAGAGGCCATGACGGAAAAGCACCACATCAATTAACGTGGGTGTTTTTAATTGTGGCAGCCTGGCTGGGCTGCAAAGCTGGGCTTGGCTTGCTGTGGGGCTGGGCCTGGGGACCTGGGGTGTGAATCCGGCGCCGTCCACAAGGTCCAGGCGTGCTGTGCCCTCGGCTGCCGCTGCGTTGGGGTGATGGAGCGGAGAAACAACGTTGGCCACCCAGATCACCCCACCTGCTCAGCTCGTGTCGTTTTGGAGCTCGAGGAGAGCCCAGACAGCGATCAGGGTTTGCATTTATGCTCCGGAACAGCAGCGACAGCAAAATTCATGTTCGGGCAGAGACGGATGGACATGTCCTCCCCATTGCCAGCACACGCAGGGCTGATGGGGCTTGGAAACACCAGGGTCTCTCTCCAAGAGGGGCTTGACACGAGGCAGCACACGAGTTGGTTGTGGGCATCCCCAGGGACACGAGTATCTGCACTGGGGGGGGTCCCTGCCCAGATGTGGAGGAGGAGGATGAAGGGATGAAGCCCCCAGGACTCCCAGGTTCTCATTTCCTCCTCTCGCTGAGCTCGAGGCATCTCAGGGCAGTTCAGCCCTGGATGAAGATGCAATGGATGGTGCAAGGAGAGAAAAAAAAGAGAAGGTGTTAGTTCTCGCGGTGGTGGTGGAGCTTTGGCAGTCCCATCACCTCCTGCAGCTGAGCACAGTAACTCTGGATTTGTCAAGCAGAAAGCGTTTTCCCTTCAGAAGCAAACCTGGCGCAACACCGTGCCCATGCTGGGAGGCTGAGCATGAGTCGGGGCAGAGCGTGTGGTGAGATTAAATAGAAATCCCACCAGCACACATGAACCAAGCCCTGTGGGGTCCAGTGCTCCTGGCAGTGTCAACTCCCATCCCAGTGGGTGTTTCATCTCAGCTGAAAGCCACTGCAGGGAACCTACAGAGAGCAGGAAAAGGGGCTGGGAAGGTACCGAGGTCTCTGTCCCAGGTGAGTTGGGGGGGTCTGGCGAGGCCACGCCAGTGGGTGCTCAGGTGGGGGCACAGCCAAGTGGAAGAGAGAGGAGCACCTGGAGGCAGAGGACTCAGTAATCTGTCAGACATCCCAGTGCAGGCTCTGCAGCAAGACTTTAATAGACTTATCTTTACCACAATAATGTATTTTATTTTTCCAGTGCACATTCATTATTCACACACTTATTTCCCCATGGATTATATATGCTGCCTGAGCTCTGTTCCCCTGCCTTATTTCCATGATGTCGGCTCTGGTACCTACTTATTTTTACAGCATCGTCACCTGCAAACAGGTTTCTATTTAATCGCCAAAACTAATAATACGGCTCAGTGGAGATGTCAGAGGTAGGATGCTCATCCCCTTCCAAAGCCCCTCATCTGAAAAAGACCAGCTGTTGGTTCCGAAGCATCCTGCGTGCAGTGAGTCTGGGGGCTCCTGCACACATCCTCCACCGCAGTAGGTGAATCTCACAGCTACAGCCTCCAAAGCCCTTAGGTAGAATTTGCTGGAGGAAGAGCGAGGGCTATACCATGCATCAACTCTGCGGCTTCATCACAGGTTTAAAAGGAACGTTAAAAGGCTCCCAAGCCCCCACCTCCCACTCAGTCGCTTCCCAGAGCTTCCCAGTGTCACGCAGCACAGCGCTACCCTTTGACTTACGCTGGGCTACACAGTCCATGAATATTTTTGAATCGCTCAGCCCTGGGATGACCCGCAGCACGAGAGGAAAAAGGAGAAAGTAGCTGCTCGTTAAGCAGGGACATCTGTGAAGCAGGTGAGTGCTGGTGTAGCAGGACGAGCAACATCTGCTCCAAGGCATTGAGCTGCAAGGCTCTTGCACAGAGCAGCTGGATGAACTGGATTTCTGGATTTCCAGCCACTTGGAGTGTTAAAGTGGCCCCTTACCACGGGTTTATGATAAACCCAATGCTCATTCACAGTTACCAAGGCACACAGCATATCCAAATACTCATGCATGCGAAGCTTCCCTGCCATGCCTTCCCCATCAAACCACCTAACACCCTGATGATCTATTTTTGAGTTGGATCTTGGCTGGTTTCGGCATTCTGGTGTTTTGTGGAGGATGGTGATTTGATTTCATTGCTTTCCTTCCTTGGGAGGGGGAGGTTACTTTCCACCAGAGGAAGCGAGGGCTCGTGTTTGCATGCATGTCTTTCTATGTTGGGGGGAAGTAACACAGAATTTCTGCAAGCTGTGAAGCACTCCAAAAGGAAGAGATACTTCTGGCTTTTATTCCACTTCTAGGGTTTAGATTAGCTGCACACTGGGTTTGGGGCTGGATCCTCACGGAGCAGATGAGAGCTCAGCACCTTCATCCCAACCGTCTCCCTTCTCCATTAGCTCAGCTTCAACCTTGAAACCCACACAGCAAGGATGGGCTGAGAAAAGCAAAGCCTCCAAGTGCTCACAGAGAGAATTTTCCTTGTAGTTGCTTTGTCAGTCCCTCTGCAGGGGCTGAGCAGCCCACACAAGGTGACCTCTCAGCAGGGTAAGCACACATTGGTCCTCGTCCTTCACCTTCCCGTTGGGTGCCCCAGAACCCCCCAGCTCACGCTCTCATCCCCAGGCACAGCCTAACCGAGGTCATGTTGGCTCAGCTGCCCTCGGGGTCCTGCCCTGCCTCTCTGCTCCCAGCCCTCATCCACCGCCGGGCCCCTGTTTTCTCTTGGAGCCTTTTATGTTGTAACTCCTGAGCCACGCTTCGTCCTGAAACCAGGGGCTCCCATCCAGGACGGGCCCTGTCCTCCCAACCACTGCTCCCAGCACAGCCCTGGCTTCACTGCAGGGAGTTGTTCTCACCCGTAATTCCTCTCCCCACCTTTAGCCCGTGTGTTATTCTGCCCACATCCCTGCGCTCGCTCCCTGCTTGGAACGAGAGTCATAAATAAGGCATAAAGCACACTAGAAAAGGAGAGAAAACATTTAATGTTTTATTCTAGTTTGCTGCAGAGTGGAGATGGATCCAGCTGCTCAGGATCCTTCCCCCAGCCCCAGCTGATCTCTCCCTCCCTCCCTGGCACTCGCTTACAGAGATTGGAAGGTGACAAAGGATGGACGCCGTTCCTCTGGGATTAACTTTACAAAGCAATTTTTCTTCTTTTTTTTTTTCTTTTTCCTGCAGATGGCAAGTGCAAAAGTGCACCCAGCAGGGACATTGGTCCATCCCAGGGAAGGGACTGGAGATGCCCCATCGACTGCCTTATGAGCCTTCAAAATAGCGGTGCTCCTGGTGCCCAAAAGCACCAAGCTCTGCACCCCCCGGAGGTTTTTTTGGGGTAAAAAGAAATTACCCTATAGCTAAAATTTAACTCCCCGGTGTGAAATCCTGAGGCAGAGGACATCTCCCACTGCGATACTCATCCTGTGCTTCCAGCTCATCGAAAAATCCAGGGCTGGTCAGGAGCTTTTCCTGTGACTCAAGGACAGGTCTCTCATCGTGGGCTCCTGTTGGAAGGGGCTTTTGGCAGTGCTTGGGGCTCAGAGACATGGGTGAGCCTCCCCAGAGGGAGTAGCCCCTAGATGCCGCTGACTGACGGGGACCTGCTGCGGCGACTGTGTTGCTGCCGTCCCTCAGCGGTGCCAGGATCAATGTGCAGAGCTCCAGAGAAGCAAGCAACAAAAAAAAAAGGTATTTTCATTTCCATGAGCCTAGTTTCCCAAGAAAAAGAGGTTTATGCAATCACACACCCTGTGCCTGAGACAGCCGGTGTGTCTTCCCTCATCATTTTACACCTTACAAGGCAACTTGAACCAAATTTGACAGTAATAATAGAAATCTGAAGAGAATTATTTTCCATCAGGCTTGGTGAGGATCCACAGCCTGGAGGAGGAATGAAAGACATAATTAATGGCCCCACTGAGGGAAGAGACCACATTGTGAGTCTTCTCTGTGCTAGACGTCAGAGACTCTACGGGCAATTAAGAGCAGTCCTGGAGGGAAAACCTCAGTCAGCGCTGACATTAACCAGCATGGAAGCCACCAGTAAGTCACCCCAGTGGCAGTGGGTACTCTGGCAGAGAAAGCTTCTCCTCCTTTGCAGCATCGCACTGTCGCCCTTCTGTGTGGGTTCTCTGGTGCTTACGACACGGTTGTGCCACTGGGCGCCCTTCCCACCCACCCGGTCGGCTCCTTGTCCCACGCTCAGGGCTGTGGCACGGGGAGGAAGAAGGAGCTTCAGCCAGACACAAGCAGCCCCTGAGCATGCATGGTCCTGCCTGCCTGGATCCTTCCCTCCACCCTCACCCTCCGCCAGGACGTCGCGGTGTGCGCTGCCCTACATTTCCCCGGCACAGGGACCGTCTCGGCGGGCTTGGAGGCCCGACATGCTTCTCCTGCCATTTCCACTCAGCTCTGCGCAGGCACAGGGATGCTCTGTACATACCTTTAATCTTAAAATATCACTTGTTACACCCAGAATCCAAGTGAACATTGCTATTGCAGCCAAGGAAACACCAATTTGAATCCTCAGGAGAATTAATAGAAAGGCTTGGTTCAAACCTAAACTTTAATCTTCCTGACATTTTTTATTCCTTGTAAAAAAATTGTCTTAAACAGCAAATGCAAAAGCCCCTGTTTCTGTTGGTTTTATAGTAAAGCAGGTCCCCTAGAAACCAGTGATCCAGGGCTTGGTTGGACCAGGACGGGATTCAGCATCATCTCCTAGAGGGATTATATTTTGCTTCTCTGTATCCTTACAACCTAAAGGAGGCTGCCCCAGGGCACAGTTAAAAAGCACTTAAAAATCACTAATGAATTGTCCTGTCTGGTGCCACGCTGTGCATCGACAGTGGATGTACGTGGTATTTTTTGGCTAAAAAAGGCTGGAAAAGTAAAAAACCCAACAACCTGCTCCGTAAGGCTGCTATAATGCCAACCAGCCCCTGTGCTTCCCGGCGCATCACTGTGGATGAACGAAACCCAGCACTGGCTCTTCTCCTTCTTTGATAAATGCAAAGAAACCTCAAACCCAAGAGGTTTGCAAGGCAAAGGAAATAAAATAAATAAACCCATGTCCCAGTGCTGGGAGAGAGGAGGAGTGTGTGGAGGCTAGCCCAGCAGAGGAATGGGTGGGAATAAAATAATCAAATAAATACAGAAAGAGTCAATGTAAGAGGAATTATTTAAGAGGTAGAAGAAAGCTATTAAAAAGGGGGAAAAAATAAAATCAACCCTCTCTTGGCGGGGGGGGGGTGGGGAATAAAAATGTTCGAGCAAAAGTAGGCCATTTGCTAAACAATAAAAGGGATGAAGCAGATGATGACTCTAAAATGGCTGAGACGCTGAACTGCTTTTAAAAATCTGCCTTTATCAAGAGAAATGTGGAAAAGTGGTTTGGACAATTAGGAAGTAACAAAGGCCTCATAAAAATAGCTCCAGGGGGAAGAAAAACACTTGGGGAAATGGGAGCGTGGCAGAGCGCATTAAGGGATTAACTGAGGAGGGGCTGACCCCGCGCCAGGGACCCAGGGACGGATGGGGTCAGGGTGTGGCATCCTGCCCCCCCCGGCACAGCACCAGGAGCTCCTATACCTGCTGCCAGCATGGGCTGGGAGCTTTGGGAAGCGTGGAAGAGGAGTGACGTGAGAGACGCTAACGAAGATCCCGCCAGACAAATGGGAGCGTTGCCGCTCCTTCGCCTTTTAATAGCAGCCCCAAATTAAAGACAGCAAAGCAAATTCTCTCTGGATATCAGGATGCGGTATCGCTTCCCGGGGCGGGGTGGGGGGGAATGGAGGAAAGATGGAATTAAATTGAGAAAGAGGAAGTTAAAACTGAGTGTCTGAAAGGAAACATTGTTTGGAGCAATTCTCTGCTCAGTTGGGGTGCGGTGTCCCAGAGGGTTGACTGCAGATAAAGTCCGATCGCACCTGGATCTCTCGGCATCCAGAAACCATTTTCATCGCAGTTGTGGAGGCTGCTCTGAAAAGCAGAGACCGGGGCTGTACTTTGCCAAGGGCAGCTCAGAGCCCATTGTGCCACAGGGAAGGGCCCCCGGGATGGAGGGGAATGGGGTGAGGGAAGGAAAGGCTCTTCCGGGTGTTTTTTCTCTGCGTTACTTCCAACTGGGGCCTCTTCTTTTCAGGTGAGAAGCAACAGGGAGAAAGAGATGATTTGGGAGCAGAAGGAGATGACGTGAGGCCTGAGAGACCTGATGCACGTGATCACACAGGGCTTCTCTCTGATGCCTCAGTCTTCCCCAGGGATGACATGCAGGAGAGGCCACCACATTCCTACTTCTCTGTACAGGCTGGTGAAACAAAACTGCACTAAGAGGTCAGCCCAGAATCCAGCCTTTCCCCAAACTCAGCCTCTGACCATGCTCAGCAGCAAAGACGGTAAATGCAGCAGCAGAACATCGTGTTGCTCGCCCAGCTCCTCTCCCCACCTCTCAGGATCTGTATCTTGACAGGGGATGTCCCAGCTGCCTGGGGCAAATGTGCTCTGGGTGGTAGCCCCAGGCTGGAGGTCAGGATGGTTCCTGTGCCATGGCCAGTGCAGGGAGGTGGTGAGTGGGAGGAGTGTTTCTCCTACAGACCAGGAACAGCCTGGGGCTGGTGCAAATCTGGCCGCTCCCAGGGGTCACATCCCCAGTGCTGTCTCAGCTGGGCTCTGCTCATCACTGCTCTGCCTGGCAGCCCTGTCCTCCTCCTCCGGCCAGTCTTGCCACATCTCCCATGGAGAGAAAACAGCAGGTCCCAGCCCTCACTGCTGGAAAGCCCTGTTACAGAGAGGGGAAGCACCTCTTTGCACAGGAGAAAGCAACCAAGGAGAAAAAAAACAAACCAAAACAAAACATGGAAAAAGCTCGAAATATGGCAATTATTTGGGATGCCAGCAAGTTTTCAGAAGTATTTTTAGCATCAAGTTTTGAGCTAAAGGAAACAGCTGTATGAACTCTGGTAGCAGAAGAGACAGGAGGTGGGAGCCAACACCCTCACTTTTCTTTGCACTTTTCCTTAAACCACCCTGAGTCACGCAGTCAGCAGCACCCCCCCCCGCTTCATCTGAAATGAGAGCAAAGCATCACCCGCACCCCCCCGAAAAAGCCTGTCCCCTTCACAGCACCAGAAGGCTGACAAAAATAGGTCTCTGTTGCTGCACAGCAATATGTACTCACCACCACCCAGGGGCCAAAACCCCACTGAAAACCCAGGGAGCCTTTTTACAGAGAGCTCCCAGACAGCCCAGGAGGCCCCCGATCCTGCCCCAGCCCATCACCTGGGAGGCTGCAGGTGAGGCTCAGCCCAGTCTTGCACATGAAAGAAAAGCCCTTCTTGTTTTCCTTGTGAATGCAGCTATTTGAACAAGTGGTTTTGTTTTCCCTTTAAATTATGGCATGTTCTGGATTTGCACTGGGCTCGGGGAGAGGAGCAACCCTCCTTGGATTTGGGAAAACCAAGTCCCATTCGGGGACAGGCTCCGGCTTCAGCCTCTGAGCTCCTCCTGGAGGAGTGGGGACAAGCAGTGACAGTGAGGCAATAAATTACGGGATAGGTTTTTGCACAGCTTTCTGAGGAACTGAGATGAGATAGAAATATCCCTGGCTCCAGAGCATCCACCACCCGCTCAGCCGCAACCGGGGCCCTAAAAGCTGAAGGAGATCGCTGAGACCCCTAATAAATCCTGTGATGACCCAGCACAGGTTTTAGGGCAAATGAAAGGAGAAAAGTCTCCTGAGTGCACCCTGTGAGCTTCACCCAATCCTCTCCTTCTGCAGTGTGCTTGATCCCCTGCCCTGGACTCCTGCAAGAGACTGCTGTGAGGCTGGGGTGCCCAATTTCTGCTAATCCCCTTCCAAAGTGAGAGAAGCAAAGACACTCTCCAGGAATGTATGGAGGAGAGAAGCAAATGACACCGATTTCAGGTAGGTCTTTTGCTATTGCACCTGCCAGAAGGCCAGGCTGGTGAGCCGGGGCTTATTCCTGCAAAGAGCTATGAAACAGGTGGGGTTTTTTTGTCCAGAAAACGGTTCATCTCCCACCAGATCTGCCTCCCAGGCATTCAGTGATCTGTACAAAGAAAGAGATTACTCCTGTGTCACATAGGAATAGAGAATTAGGACTATGAAAATATATGTACAGTGACCCAGGAAAGACAGCCTGGGTTGTATCAGCTCTAGTGATGGAAAATCTTTGAGGGGTCTGTCTGGGATGGTCAGTACTGGGCTCACATTAGCTGCAGCATGGAGCTCTGAGTCCATCAGCTGTCTGAGCTGGGACCATCTGCAGCTACAAGCTTGACACAAAGAGAAAAAGAAGGCCACCACACCTCCCAGAACAACTCCTGTGTGGCTGCTCCCATAACACCCCAATCTCCGCACTGTGCAAGGCTACAAGAAGGAAAGAGGACCCCAAGACATCATGCAGGGATGAGATTCCTTGGATGCAGATGCAGCTCTTGGCGAGGAAGAGAGCTGCTGGCCATAAGCCACGCAAGCACAGATTGGTGTCTGGTACCAAATGCAACTGCTTCTTCAGCTAAAAATCGAATGTTAAAGTTGAACAGGAGAAACTGGCTAAAAGTAAAAGTTAAGGGACTCAGCAAGTAAAATCCTTGCATTGTGAGTGACTGGTCAGAGGACACAATATTAGGTTGGCCTGGAAGTATGTTCATGTCAAGGAGAGAGTCCTGTCTCAGCGTAAGACGGAGGTGCAGAGCTGAGGGTTTGACATTCGAAGGAGGCAAAGGTACTTTCTGCTTGATTTGGGCAGTTGGCCGTAAAGAGGGCTGGCTCCTGGGCACGTGGCTGCTGGTAGCATCTTCAGTGTGATGCTTTGGGAGAAAAACTCAATGGGCTATAGAGCCAGAAATCAAATTTCTGCCTGTCCAACCTTCTTAAGTGGTTTTGAACGTAGATGGAGACCTCAGGCTACTCCATGCACCAGGTCTTTGCCATTTCAGCCACACTACCTGTGCAGGCAAATCAGAGGGTCAGCCAACTCTTGGCTTGAGTTTTGCTCAAGGAAAGAGATGCATCATCTCATCCCAGAAAAAGATCTTGAGAATTCACTTGCTAGAAGTGCCTTGGGAGATATGAGCATGAAAGACCAAGAGAACAGGTCTCTGTCGACAGAAGCCATCCAAGCAGAACAGGCTTTCGGCTAAGGAAAGCTTCCCAGACACAGAGCCCCTGTGTCTGCGCTGTCAGAAGTGATGTTGTAAATGGGCCTCGGATGTACTATCACTTGTAATACTGTACAAAGAGCTTGGTGGATCAAGTGGAAAAATGATGACTTCTGAGAAGAAATAATACACTGGAGATGGGAAAAAAAAACCCAGTAGGTTAGACTGATGTGAATTTACTGTTTTCTCTCTGAACTGTGAGAAAAATGATTTTTCTTCCAAGAAAAGCTGGATCTGCCAGAAGTTTGGGCAATAAAGTCACATCTCTGGCAATACGATGGCACAGTACTTGTTGAAGAGTTTGTGCAAGCAGTCAGACAAGGAAAACTCTTGATCTGATACCTCCCTTAGATTCTCTTTTTGCTCATATTTGTTAACTTGTTTCTTTTATTTCTACTTGCTCATCACAGTTACAAGCCCCTGTCCATTTTGCTGAAACAACAGTGAGAAACGCAACAGTTCAGATGTACAGTCATGGTTTTTAATACATTTGGCCTTCCAGGGTTGCAAAGAAAGTGCAGAGAAACTGTTCTGATGGTTCAGATCTGGGGAGGGATGAAAAGGGGAGCAGGAAATGTGATGATGGGTGGAGAAAGTTTTCCTGCAGCGTGGTGAGAGTCTTCTGGAGCACGCTCTCCCAGGGCTGTGGTGGGGCTGGAGATGGCCTGGGGTGGGAGAGCAGAGAGCAGCTGAGACCTTTGCTGGTAGCTGTTGTTGGACCAGCTCAAAAGGATCTGAGAGCTGGGACACTGCAGACCCTGTTTGCAGACGGTCTGGAGCGTTAGGACAAGGCACAAGCTACCTGGAGAGTCTGGGAGCCTGATCCCTTCCCCAGACACTGAGTGACCTCAAGAGTTTGGGCTCTTCGGGAGCATGAACAAAGCTACATTCCCCGTCCATGGAAGAAAACAGCCAGCCATGGCCTGAATGTCTTTGGGTTGCACCAATGATCGATGCCCCTAATCGTGCTCTTTGTCTGCACACTCAAGGGACAGGTCTAAGGACATTATCTCAGAGACTGCATCTCCTTGGAGCACCCGCTCTCGGGAAGGCAGGTCCAGCTCTGCTTGGAAGCACCAGCAAGAGGGCACTGCTTCCCCCACCGATGGTCCAAGCAGACACCAAGTGAGGTTGGACATTCGCTTAATTTAGTCTCCTGCCCAGCCTCCGCACATATCTCATTCCTTATAAGCCTCTCTGTTCCTCTCCTGCAATGTCTTGCTGAGTACAAAGAAGCCATCCCAGGGCAAAATGACAAGCGGCAAATTCTCTTGTTGGCAGTCAGAAAAATAGGAATGGAAGTGGGAGGCAGGTAAAGGTCGCCATTCACACCCTTTCCACAGAAAGCCTCCCCTAACTCACCAATAAAAGCCAAATTTATGACTCTGATTAAGAAGGGGAAAAAAAAAGATTCTTGTTTCATGCAAAATTTCTTTTGGAGTTTGTTTTTCCTGTCAGAAAACAGAGCTCGTATGTCACGGAGCGGTTTGGGGCAATTCACAACAGCCAATCAGTGGAGATCAGCACGATGCTGAGAGGGGCCACGGAAAAGGACAACAAGATGAAGGTGATGCTGAGACACCCTGACCTACATCTGATGGGCAAAAAAGGCTTCCAGGTGGTCTCCTGCCATCACTGTTTTCTTATTTCTGATGGTATTCCACCAGCAGTAGCTCATGTCCAGTGCTTTGTTCATTTAAACCGAGGCTGAAGACAAACAAAAGCCACACGCCACTTCGCCTTTCTGAATCTAAAACGGTTGTGACCAAGGACTTGCAAATTGATTTTCTATTTGCCTCAGTGCAGCCGGGGAAGGTTGTGACTGGGAGCTGCGGGACTCACTCCTGCTTCTGTGGTTATTTTCAATATTTTCAAAGTGAGCTGCATTTGCCCCCTGTGAAAGGACATACTCAAAGAGTCAGCTTTTACCTAGGGAAGAAAGTGCTTTTAAAAAAAGAAAAAAAATTAAAAAGAGGCCTGGACAGCTTGTGAATTTTGTAGAATGGCCCAGGAGTTCTCAAAAATCAATGGGAATAAGATAGTGGAGTTGGTTTTAAGAGACTGCAAAGTGGGTGGTGAAGGGTCGAAGAGGGCCTTTCATACCCAGCTGGAGATTTAGCATATTTTGATTTTTCCTCTCCTCCTGGCAGGTACTGAAAAGGAATCGGGAAGAAGCTGGTTCCTCACCAAGGGGAAAATTCTCCTTTCAGTGAGCGCTAGGAGCTGCAGTCTGCTCGAGAGTGTGGAAGATTAACGTGGTGCAAAAAGCCACCTGAAAATCCCAAATTGAAGCAACGGTTCATGGCAAATTTCCCACCAGCTCCATGAGACACCAGAGCACACACATGTGGGAGAGACTCATGGCCCCAGTCCAATGCATGAAGAAGATTTCCAAGAGCTACACAACAAAGCGGAGCAAATGGAGATGTCAGCCCTCCTCCTAGCACATTTATCACATGGCATGTGGCAGAAGATGCCTCCCAGATTGCCCCAGCTTGGCAGATGCCAACAGGCTTCTGACATCACTCTTCCACCCATCCCTCCCATGCCATATGGCTCTCGCACGCTGGGTCCCAGGAGGCCCCTTCCAACAGCTGCTCTGCTAATGACTCCTTATTAATAGCAGGACTCTGGAAGGGCACCAGTGATGCCATTCTTGAAGGTGAACCTTTCAGGGATGGATTTGGCTTCAGATCTTCACCTCTGCAAACAGCCCAGATCATCCTCACCGTCAACAGCGATGGTTTTGGTGGCACCGTTCGACGTGTGCTGAATGTCTGGCAGCTAACGGCCACTGCTTGTGTCATTTTCCAACCTTTCTGAACCTCGCATATCCTGAGTGCTAACACCCCACAGAAACCCGAGCTAGCCTGAAGAGCTGAGCTCTAAGAGGAGTCAGTCTTGGTGTCTTCTCCTTCCACACCACCAACCCACATCACTTGCTGTAAGAGAGCATGGGATGCAAACTGCTGACTGCTTCCCTGAGCTCTTGGCTCACAGAATCATAGAACAGTTTTCGTTGGAAGAGACCTTCGAGATCATCGAGTCCAACCTTTGTCCTAGCCCTATTGACATGATTAAACCACGTCCCTCAGTATGAAAATTTTCTAATACTTTAGCCTGAGAACCCTTGCGTTTCTGCTGCTGCTGCAGTGCTTCTGGTGTCCCAGAAATTGATTTCTTTGGAACAGAAATTGTCAATCTTTGTGATGTGATACAAGATTAACTCGACTTCTGATTGGAATCACACTTCCATGGCTCACCTCACACGAAACCCTTCTCGCCCTGGGCAGCTCCTCCTTTGTCACAGAGCTGTCCAGACAGGAGCTGGAATGGGGAATCTTTTGCTGGTCCAAGAGTCATGTGCATGGTGGGTCTCAGTGAAAGCAGCACTGGCCATGTCCAGGACAGGGCACAGAGAAGCCACCACAGAGTAGTCAAAAGGACCATTCACAAAACTTTGATTCTCAGATGATCTCAGAAGATCCCAGGTGAAAAGCCCGAGCACCAGTGCTGTGCCCAGCAAGCCCTGGGCAGCCCAGACTCACTCCATCCCTGTGCATTAAGGGAAGGAGATGTGGGAAACCATCCCATAGTGATCTGCTCCCCTAGTACTGATTTAGTCCTTGGGCAGCTGGGGACAGGGCCAAAGAGATTGCAAAGTCCTAAAAAAACCTCAGCCTGACTCTCGAGGGATGGTGTGTACAGTAACTCCAGCATTGGCAGTTCTGCAAGCCTGGGATTTGGGGATCCAGGGGATTTTTTTTTTAATATGGTTAGGGGGACATTCCCAAGCCTCACAGGGCTGTGAGTCCTGTGTACTGGAGTGCTGTGTCCAGTTCTGGGCTCCTTGATTCAAGGACAGGGAAGTTCTGGAGAGGGTACAGAAAAGGGCTACGAAGATGCTGAGAGGACAAGAACATCTCTCTTACAAAGAAAGACTGGGGGACTTGGGGCTTTTTACTCTGGAGAAGACTGAGGGGGAATCTTACCAATGCTTATAAATAGTTAAAAGGTGGATGTCAGGAGGATGGGGCCAGTCTTTTTCAGGGGTGCCCAGTAACAAGACAAGAAGTAATAGGCACAAACTTGAACATAGCAAGTTCCAAAGGTGTCACAAATGTGACAGAGCCCTGGCACAGGCTGCCCAGAAAGGCTGTGGAGTCTCCACCTCTGGAGACTTTCAAAATCTGTCTGGATATCACCCCTGTGCTCTGGTAGGGGGTTGGACTAGATGATCTTCAGAGGTCCCTTCCAACGCCGACCATCCTGTGATCCTGTGAATCTGTGATTCTGTGATTCTGTGATTCTGTGATTCTGTGATTCTGTGATTCTGTTACTGCCTCGTGGAGTGGGCTGAGAAGGAAGGGCAGCTGGGCCAACACTGGGGACACAGTCACACCTCCTACAAGGCAGCTTCGGCAGGAAGGGTGAGACGCAAGAGCGTCCCCAAATTGGGTGCCACCAGCCTGGACCAGGTTGTTGCCACTGCAGTTGGAGCATCCCCGTGGGAGCCCCTGTCCTCCTGGCAGCTTCCCCAATGGGTGGGTCCCCCATGGAGCCCTTGTACACCTCCGCCTTTGCTCAGCCATGCTGGGCCCTTGCTGGTCTCCCCAGCCCACCCCCGCCGTGGCCTTGCCACCGAGTGGCAGCGAGGAGCAGAGCCGCGCGTAGGTGTGTGTGTGCGTAGAGAACATGTGTCTCGCTAAGAAGTGCTAGTATAGGGTGACTCTGTTCCTGGAGGCACCAAAAGCCACAGCCATTAATCTCTATAAATAAATTTAGCCATGAAGCCTCCAACGGCTGTTTTCCCCACTCCCTGCAAAAAAATTAAAAAAAGCCCGAACAAAAAAAAAAAGTAAAAAAAAAACTTTATAAAACATTAGTGTTCCTGAAACAGCAGAACTGCCTGACAGAGACCTGCAGACAGGAGAGCAATTAAGTCAGGCAACTAATTGCTAACAAGCAGTGTTTCTCTGATGGGTGATGGGAGCCCCATGTGCAGGAGGAGCATGGCCAGCAAGCTGTTTGGTGGGCAAGCCTCTGGCCCGTGGGGCTGGGTGGCTCTTTTGGAGGGGCCTGATTGAGCCCCAGGGGTTTTCTGCCCTATGTGGGAGCAGGTCTGGCAGAACCCGGGGCTGGGAGAGCCCCTGGCTCTGCCCCAGGGATCATCCAAGGATTCAGCAGGGTCTCCTGTCTAGACATGGTGGGGACAGTCACCAGGACACCCGACCACATCAACCCTGTGCAGGCACACTGGATGTACTGTGGCTTGCCAGAGCTCAGAGGTAAAATCAGGCCCTTGAATTCCCAAAGCAGAGACACAAAGCACCCACTAATGCACACCAGCCGAGCCGAGTGTGCTGTGTGCACGGAGCTGCAAAGGACCACCCGTGTCGAGGGGAGGAGCGGAGTGGATGCATCTCCCCATCACTTCCAGCTGCCTTTGCCCGACTCCATCATTTCTTTTGTTCATGCTGTGATGGGGAGAGCAGGGCCACGTTCCAGTTACTTCCGACTGGTCTCCATACACAGATCAAGACAAGTGTGTGTTAATGTGCATGTTCCTGCTCTGTCCCAACCCTTCCCTGGGTTGGAGGAAGGAGGAGGCCAGGACCTGGATCTGTTCTCAGACCTCAAGTCACCCTGTATGATGCAGCTGGGAGGGACACGCTGGCCTCAGGCACAGGCTGGGGCTCACGGGATGGGCACAGCAGACGGCACCATGCTTACTAAGTGGCCAATTTGCCATTATAACAAGCCAGAGTGGTATTTTCCCACTGCCGGAGTGAGTCTCCTGGTGATGGCAAGGTGGGACAAGGAAAGCATCCCTTGTGCTCCAAAAAGCTGCATAACTCAGCATAATAAGGGGGAATATCAGGGTGGTGAGGAGCTGATTCACCTTAGCAGAACCTGGTCCAGAATCTCCAGGATCCATGGGAGGTAGCAGCTTTCACACTAGACCTCAGCACCAGGAGGTACCTTGGCCCAGCCGGGACCCCGCTCAGTGTTTGCCCACCGGGGGAGATGCTCTCCCCTCCAAGGGTTAAGGCAGGAGCCATGCAGGGTGATGGAGTAAGAAATTTCACTTTGCTCCTATTTGTAGTTAAAAAAAGCACTAATTCATTCTAAATCTGCTTGAAAGAGCCTTAAGTGGTAATACGCCGATAAGACGACTTTATTTGGCTTAGCATTTAGAAAGTTTTATGTGTGTAAATGGCGAGGATATCACAAAGGCTCATTTTCTCTCTCTCTCTCTTAAAGCAGGAGCAGTCTGGCTTCCCTTCTGCTCTCCTGCTGGCAGCATCTATATATCCCAGCCTTTTCCCCAGACACAGGCACCGATGTTGCCTGCTTTTCAGCAGGGGATTACTGCTCAGTGCAGGACCGGCACCTTCTCTGGTTGGTCCCTCCTTGCCCAACAGCCCCACAGTTTCCCCATAGCCTGAGGACTTCTCCAACCTGCTGCTCCTGGGTGCTGCAGCCCCAGGCAGACCTGGATCTGTCCCCAGGCCTCAATGGGCTCTCTGACTCTCGCTCAGCTCTCAGCCCAGGGGTTGGTCCCCAGGCACACTCGGAGCCAAAGGACAAGGTGTAGACTTGCAGCCATTCAGGCTGAACAGGGCATGGGCATGCAAACCTTCTTATGAGCTGCGACGCATGCAACCATCGCTCCCCAGAATTACCCCACACAGTTTCCCAGCGTCCACCCCAACAGCCCTGGAGAAGAAAGATCCTCATCTGTCTGCTCTGGCATCCCCATCCTCACCCCTCACCAAGCAAAGGAGGAATTTCACTCCCCGTGAGGCCACCAGACTTTGCTCTCCGACTGTTCGGTTGCTGGGTTTGGAGACATGATTTAACCTGGCTTGAGGTTCATTTATCCCTCGTGCAAGTAACCAGAAAGCCACCACCCACCTGGCCAAGGTCCCCTGCTTCTTCCAACCCAACTTCCCACATTCGAGCCACCACCCCAGCCCGCTCTTACACAAAGCTCCCTGTTCACAGGGAGATTTCGCATCCTGATCACTCCATTTACTTACAGGGCCATTGTACAACCTCCCAGCAGCTAATAAGGCTCGTGAAGTGCTCTTGTCAAAGGTGAGCGTGGCTGTGAAGAGACTGATCATTAGAAGCAGGGAGCCGGCTGCAGGAGAATAAACACCGCCGAGTGGTACTGGGGCCGTGCGAGATTTGGCAAATTTTGCAAAGGTCAGTTATCAAATAAATGAGAGGAGATGAGAAATTTCAGCAAAATGCCCCTGCTTCTTAGAAACGTCTGATTGAGCACAAGGCTTGATGGACGCTATAATAGGCTCCCTTATCTTATGTCCGTTGGCGTCTGGAGTTAATTTTTGCTCTCTGAATACGAATGTACTGGCGGGGTTTCGAGCCCGCGCCGTGGGTCTTGGGCTTTGCCAACAGCCAGGCACTGCTGCACGGGCTCCACGTCCCTTCCTGCACAGCTCGTCCAGGAGGTAACAGCCACAACGACGTGTAGTTAACCAGCAACAGTGAAATCAGGGCAAACGCTTGCGCCAGTGGGAGAGTCAGTTATTGCAGTGTTAAACAGCATTAACTGGAGGGTACCCAGCAAAGGGACGACGGGGTGAGTTCAGCTTGAGCAAGCAGATCTGGCTGGAGACACCCAGAAACACATCTGGAAGGGGCTCAAAGGTTTCATTCTGATGCTTTCAAAATAAGGTATTTCACTTCAGGACACTCAGCTCACTTTGGATCATTTTTAAGTGCAATGTTTCGACTTATTGTTAACGGATTTTAATTTTTTTAAAAAGAAAAAATGACTGACTTCAAAGGGGAAAAAAAAAAAGGCAGATTAGCCCTGAAAGTTGTTTATTGAGAGGAATGTGTAAAAACCACCTCTTTCCCACTGATCCACAGTGATGTATTTTATGCTGTTTGGTTGTTTTTTTTCCTTTCACTTGCTCCCCCACATCCCACACCTCAGCAGAATTGCTCTTTTGGGTTGACACCAGCCGAATAACACAGATCAGCTGAGTTCGGCTTTACTCCTACAGCAACCCTGAGAGAGGAGGAGAGGACAAGATGAGGATGAAGCTGTAGGCTCTGCAGCAAGAAGAAGCCATAGAGACGAGCAACCAGAACCAGACCTTGTCCTGGTGATCCAGCCTGAGACAGGGCGGTCACGCAAGCTGAGGTTGCAGCAGCCTCTCGGGCAGTGGTTGGACGTCACCTGGGCCTGCGAGATGCCACCAGGGAGGTCACACAGGAGAATCGTAGAATCATAGAATCGTCAGGGTTGGAAGGGACCTTAAAGATCATCTGGTTCCAACCCCCTGCCATGGGCAGGGACATCCCCCACTGGATCAGGCTGCCCAGAGCCCCATCCAGCCTGGCCTTAACAACTCCCAGGGATGGGGCTGCCACCCCCTCTCTGGGCAACCTGTGCCAGGGTCTCCCCACCCTCATGGGGAAGAACTTCATCCTCACGTCCCGTCTGAACCGACCCATCTCTGGCTCCAATCCCTTCCCTCTAGTCCTGTCACTGCCCGACATCCTGACAAGCCCCTCCCCAGCTTTCTTGTAGCCCCCTTGAGATGCTGGAAGCCACAATAAGGTCTCCTCGGAGCCTTCTTTTCCGCAGACTGAACAGCCCCAACTCTCTCAGTCTGAAATCATGCCTGGCTGCAACGCCCCAAGCAGGAGCATCTCCAGCCACTGCAAATACCCTGCAAGGTCCGGGCAGAGCTCCCAGCGGACCAGAGCACGCGAAGCCGTTCCAGTGCTCTGGAAGGGAATGTCCTTCTCGGCTCCCTGCAGCTGCTTTCCTGAGACTGGAGTCTCAGTGCTGTGGGTTTATTCACAGCTTTGAGGCCTGTCTCTCTCGGGATGAGCAGATCACAGCACCGGGTGGATCACGGGCTTAATAAAATGCAAAGCAGGGAGGTGATGAGACACAGTGTGGAGGGTTTCGTGCTTGCCCTGAGTGATCTCTGACAGCCCAGGAGGAATTTGGATGATTTCAGTTTGGTTTCAGCATTATTCCTATTCCATTTAGCTAAGTAAATAGAGGCTCGGTTTAAACCAATTTAATCGCGTGCACGCAGCCAACTTGCACAGCCTAAAGCAAATCATAATTTTTATTGAACTGGTGTGTTTAAGTTTAGAGGAAGAGCTTCTACAAGATGAATGTTCAGAGGGTTTCCTAACCTTTCCAGGAGGGCCAGATATTCATGTGGACAAATTGAGGGGAAGTACCAAAAAAAAGAAAAAAAAAAGACAAAAAAAAAAAAAAAAGGAAAAAAAAAAAGAAAAAAATAAAAAAGGCCATTTTTCAAGGAGATACCGGGATTTATAGCAAAGTTGCATTTGTCCTGGGCTGGCTTTAGAGACATTTCAATAGGAGACGTGCTGGATCTGTCTGGGATTTAACAGGATCTTTCTAAAAAGGTTCAAAAGACAAGAGCAGATAGTTATTAAAATGGCAATAGTGTGAGAACAGGTATTAAATCAATAATGTAGGTCCTCCCACTCATCCCTCTGCAGGAGTCACCCAACAGGGGCATTTGTGGCAGTTCCCCTGCTGCTCCCCTCCCCAGCCACCCTAAGGAAACGATTTGGCAGAAAAGCTTTTGCCCTCGGAGCTGGGGCTTGGCAGGGTGCAGGTGGCTTGTCCTTGGTCCGGGGGTGCCACCGCTCGACCCACCGGCGCGGGCTCCGGGAGGAGCTTGATTCCTCGACACGCTGTTAGTCACGTTTGTTTACTGTAGGAAATTCATCTTTTTGGCTCATGCTGGGGATTAATTAATGGTTATGGCTTCTGTGACCCTGTGATTAACTCATTTTCACATAATTGCTTGAAGACAAAACGATGTATTGGTAGCTTTTCTCCCTCCCCTTTCCCACTTGCCACTGCCTCTGGAGGGACCCAGCAGTCAATAAGAAGTCTTTTTTTCCCCTTCCTATTTTTTTTTTTTTGCCTTTCCCTGCTGTTTTTTGCACATCCCTTATAGATCCAGAAGCAGAAATTCAGTGAGAATTGGGTTTGACAGCATGTCCCAGCAGAAGTCCGGCTGGCCTTTGGCTGGGCACAGAGTACTTCACTGCAACCTCCACGACAAATACCGACCAAGTTTTCAAGGTTTGCTATCTGAGGATCACGTTGCACAAAGAAAAGGGCTTGGCTTTGCCCTAAGACTGCTGCAATCTGGAGCAAGCTTAGTGTGACACCTTTGCATCCCCCTGATGAGAGGGAGCATGGTTGCCCACCATGATTTGGTGGCCTGCAAGACAGGTCACCTTGAGATGTGCAAGGATGAACCTTTCTCCTTCATCACCAGGCAGCACCTTGGGTATTGAGGCTGCAAACTCTTGGTGTGCAAGACGTGGTGGGACAGAGATCTAGTGTGTGACCTGCTCTTGCTACGAGGCTGGAGTTGTGGACAAGGTGAACGTGTCTGAATCCTGCCTGTCCCTTAGCAAGCAGAAAAGCTTCCCCTCTGGGACACAGCTTAAACCACGACTGCCAGGTGATCTAGTGCAGGACCTACAGAAACCCCAGTGTCCCTCGTGGGCCCCAGAGGACAGGGACTGCCAAGGTCCTTTGCCTACCGGGGTGCAGGAAGCCCAGACTCGGTGCCTTTGCTTCCCGAGGAGCAGGGATGGCCAGGATGGAGAAGGAGGTGGGGAGCCTGGAGATTCATCCCGAGGTGACCTGCTTCACCCGTTCCTCTGCCAAACATGGGGCTGCAGCCCCGTCGCACCGTCCCACCTCCAGGGCAGAGATTGCGTTTCACCATTGAAAAAAAGGCTGAAGCTCGCTCTTTGCCTAATCCTAACTCTGGTGCGAGCAGCTGCGACGCTTCCTGCCGCTCCCTCCCCTCCCAAAACCCATTTCAATCTGAGATTATCGAGTTAAAACACTCAGCTGACAGAAATAATAAGCACTCAGCAGGCAGCCAGCAGCTCTGCTGGGCTTCCCTCTTCTCACACCCTTAATCTATTTTTCAGAGAGTCTTCAAGCAATTTAAGCCAGCCTTTCAAAGCTGAGGAGCTTTAAACTTGGACATGGAGAGTTGTCCCTGTTCCTCCTCAGCTCAGAGCTTTGCTCCATCCCCCGTCACCAGCAGAATAAGGGACAGGGCAGGAGGGAAGAGCTGCCAGGGGAGATGGGATGTGGAGAGAGAGAAGGGGTGAGACCACAAGAGATGCCAGTGCTGGCAAGTTAGAAGAATACGGCAGCGGGGATTACAATGCTGAATCCAGGTTTCTTGCATGGAAAGTTGGCAGATTGCAGAAAAGGACCTCGATGTGAAATGCTGTCTCAGGGTCTACCTCCAAGCAGGACATTGACGTTACATGAGACAGAAAGACTTAGCTCCTTCCTCTGCTGGGAGGGAGGAGCACTGGAAAGGTGGTTTCCACCCACACTCTGCCCATCCTGCAAGGCCCAGCAGGAGTGAGAATAAAGTTTAAATCAAGCAATTAGTTCCTTAATTTCTCTCAAGATTCAAATGTCTCAAATTGCCAGAGAGTTTTGGGTTTGTTTTGCTTTTTTTTTTAATCTTCTTTTTCTTTTTCATCTTATTCTTTCTATCCCTCTTTACTGGTTCTAATTGTGTCATTAGTAATTAATTACTTTGGAGGGAGACATTTTCTTTTAATTAAAGGAAGAAAAGAGGAATGTTGTAGCGACACGTAGGCATCATTCTACCTCTCAGCATAGACAGGATTTTCCTGAAGCAGTTTATCTCCCTTCCAGCAACTGGGGGAGGGGCTGGAACTGGCCTGGGGGCATTTTCCTTGCCGGTATACCTCAGTTTGGAGAACTCATCCTCCCACCTCCTCATCCATGGCAAGGGGTTCTTCTGTGCTTTGGTCAACGTGAGCCAAGGAGTAAATTTTAACTCCAGGAGAGACATGCTCCAAGTGTGAATTCACATGGAGAAGGCAGGCTGGATTGTGCAAAACCCGCTCTGCATGTGACTCTTCTCCCACAGAGACCATGGAGAAGACCTCAGGTTCATGTGGACCCCTCCAAACATCTGGAAGCTCATCCCACTGCTGCCCTGGAAGCTGAAGAGACAGCACAGCCACTATTTGGATGCCAGCATTGTCCCTGCTGCCGGCTGGAGAGCCCTTCCCCGTTCACACCGGAGGCAGGCCAGCTTTGGGGACCCCCAGAGCATCCCTTGCTGACACAGCTCCACCAGGACCTGCCCTGCAGCTGCTGTGGGGACCCTCTCCCCACTGTGAGCTGCCCAGCTCCTGGGAAGACAGCACAGGAAAACTACACATCCTACCTCACCTGGTAAACTGGTCATTACTCCTCCTGCCGACGCTAGTTTCTCCATCCAAGTCGATGCGGTGCTGCATTTGTCATTGTTTGTGAGAGCAGGAAGGGAGGACACTGCACTCAATGGGAATTGATTGCTTGGATGCCAGCCGGGCTGGGCAGGCAGCCTGGGCTCTGGGTAATCACGAATTATTCCTTTTAGCGGCTGTACACGGGAGACAGTTGCACGCCGGGATCCCTCCAGCGACTCCCCAGCTACTGGGAGAACTGGTCTGTTCCCAGAGAGGAGGAGGGGGAACACCGACAGGATGCAAGGCAGGTCCTGGGAGAGGACGGCAGCCACGTACCTCCACTTGCGGGTTTGCTGATGCTCCTCAAATTACTTCCAGTGGTCTGTAAAAGTGTTGAAGGGGGTTTTGGAGAAGGCTGTGGGAAGCAGAGCGACTGGGAAGGAGAAAAAAAGAACGAAGCCCCACATCTGCTGATGTAGTTCTGTAAAGGATACAGCAAAACGCAGCGGGAAGGAGGGATAATTGGCCCTGAATTAGCAGCTGATGCTCTTGGGGCTCCTGCAAACAGCTGGGAGCAGACACCTGCCCAACAGTCAGGAGAATTAAGGGAAAAAAAATTAAAACCCCCAAAAGCTAGCACAAATGTCAAGGCGATACAGAGGAACGAGCACAAAATAGCACAGGACATTTTCTGAGGCCATTATCTGTGATCCACAGCCCTTCTCAGGAGATGGGCTCAGCCTCGGTTGCCTCCATGGAAAGGAAACGGGGGTGAAAAGAAGAAAAACAGCCACGGTTAATAAGAAAACAGAGTGTGTTTCAGCCGGGAGTGAGAGGCAGAAGTGATCCTGACGCCCGGAGTCAGTGTGAGCCGCAGGCACTGTGCCGGGTCAGCCCAGCGATGCTGAGCTCAGAGGGGAGCAGGGCTGAGTGTCCACTCTCCCCGCTGGTTACAGACCAAAAGGAGGGATAATAACTGAGGGAGATAATTTGCTGTGGTTTGCAGATGGGGGAGGGATGTGCCCAGCAATGAGGGCAGAGGCTCAGAGGTGCAGCGGGAAGGAGGAGAGGCGCTCAGTCCTGTGCCCTGGGCTTGAGAGCCGGTCCTGACCGGGGTGGGGATGCGTGCCTGCTCCTGCAGGGTGAGAGTACAGCAAATGAGTTAAGAGAAGTGAGGTTTCACTGCTGAAGTATGCTGTCCTCTGCAGCTGAGTTCAGCCTTGGGAGCAGGTGAGCCTTGTCCTGGGGGTTGACTTACGATAGGGAAAACCTGGGATCTTGAGGCAACCTAGATCTTCCTGAGCTCTGGCAGCCTTCTCGACTGGCCCATCCTCAATGCTGGGATGGGGCATTCCATCAAGGTCTCCTTCCTTCCCTTTGGGAGGAGGTTCAACTGAGCAATGACATGGAAAAGATAAGAAATCCAAGACACAAATCGAGGCAAGTGAGGAGGAAAAATACCATTACCCACCCAAGAAGAGAAACAATGGACTGGATTGCATGGGCCACTGAGTCCAGCCCCAACCACTCCATGTGCCTTCGTGAAAGGTGACTGCTCCCAGGGGACAGAGGACCGACCCTCCTGTCACACCACACAGGTGGCAGCCACTGCCCCTGCTTACGCCACGGCACCTCTCACTTGAGTCAGATTGATCTGCTGCCAGCTCCAGGGTCCGTGTCCTGTCCCTGCTCCTCCCTTTCACTCCTTCCTTCACGTTTTGTCCCATTTTTATTTTTGAAACTCTCAGGGAACCTCACATTAACTGCAGCTTGGAGAAAGTAATCAAGCTATTTCTAGGCAAAGAACTAATTTAATGCATGGATGACTTTAGCTCAAAAGAAGACATAAGGACACTCAGGCATCCTAAGGGAGCAGAATAATAGGGTAATTTGCACAAGACGAGGAGAAAGGGGAAAAAAAGGGCCACTACTTCTTTTGCATAATCTTCGTTATAAATCTTCTTCTTTCCCCTGTCTGCTGGCCAGCACGACTGAGTCTCCAGACATCGAATGTCCATACACATTGACACTTCAAAAAGGGCAAGATTTGGGTTCGGGTCAGGGTGATTTCTGCTGTGGTGCTCACAAGTGCAGCAGGAGTGGGATAAGGGACAAGGCTTTGTGGCTCTTTGGGGTGCAAGGCAGGCTTAAAATGCCTTCAGCCTGTGCCAGAGGCAAGGAGGCAGTGAAATTTCTAGTGCCCGTGAGAAATTCCACTATTTCCAAATGTCTAAAGGGAGAAAAGGGAAGGGAAGGTGGGAAAGGCGGGGAGATGCCGCTCAAAATGTTCTCTCCTGGCAGCGAGACTCTAATATTTAGAGCTGCCTGATTATATGGAATAAAAGAAACGTCAGCATGAAAATCATTTAGAGGTGAAAAATTGAAGCTTTCCCTTCCAAATGTGTGGAAATAAGGATGTTTTCACTTCACCAAAAGGCTCTGTGACATATTTTTCCCTTCCCTTCGCCCTCCTAAACAACACTGATTGAAAGCACCACTTTCTTGCAGGAAGTTTCCATTTTAAGAAAACTGCCTTTCCTATCAGTAAAACCTCTCCAGCTGAGGATTTCCAAGCAGTGTGCAAATCCAAGGGGACTGTCAAATGCTGGGAATAATGAAGTCAGCATGGCAGAGGCACGGGTGGTCCCAAAACCGTGTCCCTGGGCTGGACCCCAGGCTGGGAAGGGTTGGGTCCCTCCAGCCTTGCTGGCACTGAAGAGTCCCACACAGCAACCTGGAGCAGCCTTAGGATGTGCAGACGAAAGGGATGCTGTCCTGGCTGGAGACTATTTACCTCTGGATTAGACACGGAAAATTCTGCCATGAAAGTGGGTGATTTTTCCTGGATCAGCTCCCCTCCCGGAGCAGGTTCCCTCCCTGCAGCATTTTGGTGGGGGTGAGGGAACCGAGAGCAGCTGCTCTAACTCTGTGCAGGCAGTGTGGGATCAGCTGCAGTGAGGAGGAGCCCAGTCACTCCCTCATCTTCTGCCTCCAGCCCCAGGGAAGAGGGATCCAGGCACAGACCCGCTGCAGCCACCTTCTTGCATCCCTGCCTGGCTCCAGCCACGCTGCACTGACAGGGAAAAAAATCTAAGTAGGTCAGAGCCCCATTTGTCGGTTATTTTGCACCGGGTGGAGTGACTGGAACCGGCAGCTTAATGGATGGATCCCACTTGTGAAATTACCCAGCACAAAACCATGTGTACCTGCAGGGCACAGCAGCGTGGTCACACCAGGAGGAGAGGATTTGATACCGTCACTGGTGAAGAATGGAAGCAAGGAGCCTGTTCCTCTCATCTTCCCTCCTGTTCTCCTCCTCTCTATGGCCAGGGCCATCTGCGGCCCGGGGAGAGCTCGCTGGCTGTGTTTCTCTTTCCTGACTGTGTCATAAAGAAGCAGGAGACCAACGTGGCTCACCCAGCAATGGATTGAGCCTTTTATTATGCTGGGCTGGGGGATGGACTTACCGCCAGCCCAGGGCTGTTCTCTCTAGATCTAATCCACGCCTGTTCGGACAGAAAAAAAAGCGTGTGGGACAGTTCATTAGGTAGTTTCTTACCCCTTTTTACAACTGAAAAGCGACGGAGGAAAGGAATGCGTGTGTGGGAGCGGCATAAAGCCTTAATGAATAACCTTTCATAATGCACTGGCCTTATAAACTTTCTCCCTGCTCTTGGCAAAGGTTCCCAAGGTTGGATGGGACACGTGGGCTCATCGCAATGATGAATCAAGTCAGCCCATTGTCGAGGTGTTCCCATCCCGGCAGCCCCCTGGGGAGTCCCAGCCGCCACTAAAGTGGCGGCTGGGACTCCCCAGGGGGCTGCCGGGATGGGAACACCTCTCCTGTGACACCAAGAGAGGTGCTGCCATGCCTTGACATCCCCCAAGCTATCGTACCGCAGTGAACACCAGCTCCCAGTACAACAGAGCTGATGCAACGGGTGTCCCCCTGGAAACGGGGGTCTCCCACATCCCCCCCCTGCCCTGAGCGATATCCCCCTTCTCATCCCAAGCTCTTGTGCGGTGCCAGATGCCTGCGTGGAGGAGCATGTGGGTGCTGAGATGAGGAATGGTACTGAAACGCATCCTCGGGTGCGCTTGGAAAGACCCCGTGGACTGGAAGTGAGAACGCCGGGAAAGAATTGTAGCACCTTATTAGTAAAGGCCATCTAAGCCTCTAATTAAAATTTGCCTAATGACCTGGCTGCTTCGTCATTTTCACTATCAGAGACATTAATTTAATGTGACGGGTACTTAGGCAAAGAAAAAAGTAATTTCTCCTTTATAAAGGAATTAAAGGGGCAGCGCGTGGATTCGGCCGCACGCCCACCCGCTGTCCCACCGCAGGAGGAGCCCAGTGCCCACGCCACAGTGGGGCACATCTTGGAAGGAGGAGGAGGAAGGAGCCATGCAGAGCAGATGTTTCTTACCCTTAATCTGTGCTGGAATGGGGCTCAGGTGATGGGATCGTACTTCCACAGAGACAGAAGATCCACTCTACCTCGGCGGCCCCAGAGATGTTTGGGCAGGGTTGTCCCAGCGAGGGATATGTCCCACACACAGACACAAGCAGTCAAGTCCAGGTTTTTCTCAACGGGGGTGGTAAAACATATTCATGGTTCCTCTCCCAAACCCTATTCCTATTCTCCACCTTTTCACTGCAAGTAGGGCATCTGCTGTTCTTCAGCTGCAGCCCCATGTCCTCAGCAGATGCCCTTCTCCACGCCCAGAGCCACCTGCCCTTCTCCCCGCCTTGCCCCCGCACTCTTCTTCAACAAGCCCAGTTTAAACACTCAAACTTGTCTCAGAAAATCCAATTCTACTCCCCCAGGCCACCCCAAAATAGAAGGAGGAAGATACCCAGAAAATAACGTATCGGTCTCCCAGCAGTCCCCGTTTACCATTTGCAGACAGCTCCTGGGCGCTCTCCAGGGACATGGATCCATCCCCACACGCGTCCCCCTGCACCAACAGTCCTGCCTCTGCCCAGCCTCTTAAGGATCTCTGAAGACCTCACGCTTTCGCCGTTCCCCAGCCCATGAGACAGCGATGATGAGACATTCCCCAGCCACCTCCTGCCTCACACAGCGGCCATGCCAAGGCCAGTGTGCACAGACTGGGAAATCACAGCTCCAGTATTCCTGCCCATCCCTCTCTTCTTGTTAAATCAGAGGCTGCAGTGGATTTAGTGTTCAGCGTTGGTAGTCCATACCTCATCGTTCATGCCACATTGATTCTCAATTCCAGCCCTGTAGGTTATTTAATTGGGCAGATATCCCTTCAATTTTCTCCTCCAGCGATATTATTGATGGCTGAAGTCTATCCATTTCTTTGCACAGGGCTTCAAAAGGAGCCTGTTAACAATTATAACAATAGTCAAACAATTTGCTTTCAATTGTACTTCACAGCCCCAAATCTCAAACAATCCATTAAGCCCATCTTGGAGGTATTAATTGTCCCAGGTTCAGTCTGGAGATAGCTTATGCTGCCCTTTGGGCTGAAATCACCACTCTTCCCTCTCCATTTCCCTCCACCAAGTGCTTTTTGAGTTGTGAACCAGACTAGAGGACTGTGGCCCCACGTAAATCTTCCAGCAGGAGCTCGCAGCACGGTGCCACTGGGGTCAGGATGTGTCCCTGGTCCCCAGATCCCCTACATGACACCCGCACGGCTGCACCCAAGCCAGGGACTGGCCACTGGGGCAGGCGCCAGGATCGGTCTGCAGGTAAATCAAGCCCTTGCTCCTCAGGCCCCTCTGAGCCGGCCCTGACCCTGGGACTCAATAGGCCAAGCACCTCCAGTAAGCGCCCACCGCGGCCCCGGGCCATGGCTGGACGTGGGGAAGAGGAACAGTGACACGTCTCAGCTAAGGCAGCAATGATCCAGGACGGTCTCTCCACCTTCTGTCCTCCACTCCAGCTCCCTTCCTCACCAACGTCTCGCTGAAGAGTTGTGTGGGAATCATTTTTCCTGGGCACCCTGTATCCCCAGACTCCAGCGATCCTCCAGGATGGGAGAGACCCCCAGGATGGGCTCAAAGCCCCTCACTGCTGTGTGGGAAGGAGACCAAAGCCCTCCTCCTTGGGCAGGGACAGAGACAGGCTCCTGGGGAAGACAGTCACCAGGAGAAACTTCTGCTGCTGGAGCAACTCTGCTACACCCAGCCCCCGTCTCCTTCCCAATCCCTCTGGGATCAAAAAATCCAACCAGTGTTTTTTCTAGCCTGGGGGATATGAAAGTGGGGAATCTCTACTCTTATTTGGAGATATTTTTTTTTTCATGCGTGGATAAAAGCTAGATTGGTTCCAGATTCACGCACACATCAGACGGTCACACGAAAGCCAAGGGAGCTCTCTTTCCACGGCACTTTCCCAGAGCTGCCGAGGTCCTCCCCTGGCACTGGGAGCTCCCAGGTGCTTCCCAAGGGCCCCCCTCTCCTGCAGCGCTGCAGCAGCTCTGCTTCACCCACCCTTTGCTATCTGGTGGAGGGGCTCAAGCTGCCAGGAGCAAACTGCTGTGAATCACTCCCATTACCTTGTTTCACCTCTCCAACATCCACCGTCCTACAGGGGAGGAAACATTTTATTTCAAGCTTTATGCTTTTTTCTTAATTTTTGATGGATGTAGTCTCAACCTTTATACTATCTGAAAATGAATATTTTACTATGGTATAAAAGCTGAAATTACATGAATTAATTATATTTAAATATTATACTGAATATTTGATTCGTGGGACAGAATAGCTGGCGTCGGAAGGGAACGTTTTGGTCGTGCCTGTGCTGGGCAGACCCCAGCAAATGAGACCTCCGACAGGCCCCATTTCACTTATACTTTTCCTCCTTCTTCTGCATTTTCATGTGTCGGGCTGGGGAACAGCAGGTCTGTGGCTCCGACCTGTTGCCCAGCAGCTCTGACACAGCTGTGCCACAAGTCCTGCAGACCCGTTTTCTCCACAACACGATGCTCCTGCAGCTGCATCCAGCCTGAGCCCCATGATGGGGCTGCCACCCTGGCAGAGAAACGAGCGCCGCAGCAAGCAGGGCTCCGTGGAGAACACTCCTGTTGCTGCCGCTAATTACTCTGGGGCTGCTGGCCGTGCACCGTCTCATTAATTACCCGCAGGTCACAGCAGCGATTCTTCCCATATGAAAGCTGCACTAGTAATTTCATGTTTCAAATGAACTCCGGGAGCACCCTGCAAGTCATTCTTTGCAGGAGAATAGAGTGTAATATCTATAATTAAATGCAACAGGGATGGTCTAACAAGAGCTCGCTGAGGAGCTAAGCAGAGATGGCTGCTCCGTTCGGACACCCACAGGGATTCCCTTCACTGCTGGGGTTTTGGACAGCAAGTGAGGAGTTTTGCTGGGGCAGCACTGAGACAGGAGCCACCGCCGTGGTGGTGAAACAAGGCGATGCTCAGAATGATGCCGGTGTCGGTAGGATATCCTGGTATAAAGGCATCCAAACCCCGCTGCGAGTGAGGTTATCGGGTGCAGGAGGGGAGAGAGAGCTGCAAGAGCAAGGGGACGCTGGTGGCCAGAGGCCACCGCATCTCTCGTACACACCAGCCCCATCCTTTGCTCCTCCACTCTGGTTCGTGTACCATCATCAGCCTCACATTGCTGCCCAGCCCCTGCTGGGAGTCAGCCTGGCAGCCGAGGGTGCAACGGTGAGCCAGGGAAAGCCTGGGCTGAGGAGGACAGGGAGTCGAGGCCTGCAGTAACCTCAAGGTGACTCAGGACGGAGGTGTTTTTACAGGGAGCACAGCGCGAGAAGCTTTATGCCATCTGCTCCCCACTGCCCTGCATCCAGCGAACCAGTGCGCTGCTCGCTTTCCTACACACTAAAAACACTCCCTTTAAAAAAAAAGAATAAAAGGGAAAACGAAAGCAGACGGGAAATGAGAAGAGTATAAACAAAGACTCCATGGAGACCAGAGCCTTCATCGTGCTCTTCCCACTGCATCAGGCCCCTTTTCCCATTTGCTCTGTCTCTGTCTTACATTTTAGGGCAGAAACACGCCACTGTTGGTTTTCTAGAGCTCTGGAAGCAGGCACAGGCACACACACACATGCCCCAGCACAGGCCATCTGCGCTGTTAAGGGAGCTGAGAGAGCTGAGCCATCCCTCTCGCTCCTCTGCTTGGGGGTGAAGCTTAGGAGGTGGTGGCAGGTTGGGGAGGGGATGGAGAGTCAGGGACTGGTGTTCCTGGGTAGGGGTGAGCTCAGCTGCCTCTGGCAGCCACTCTGTGCCAGGAGTCCCGGCAGAACCAACTCCACCGCTGGAGCTGGCCCGCGGCCACCTCCACCCCTGCCAGATCCCTGCCTTCCCCGGGGCACTCGCCAACAAGCTATGATCTTCCCAGCAGCAGGTCCCCAGCCTCGGATGATTTTGCCTCAAGTGAGAGCAACAGCTCCTACAAACCCTTTTGGGAGCACACTGATGGCCACAGGGCTGGGCAGCAGGTCAGGACTTGGGCACTCAGGTCCTTCTTTGTCTGTCTTTTGCCATGAACCCAAGACAATCTGGGACAAGATTTTTTTCCCTCTGAGCCTCCACCTACCTCCCCATCCAGCACCAATTTACAGCCTGAATTCTCTAAAGCAATGCTGGCCTTTTGCAGGGCTGACATGTAGCAAAAAGCCCCAAGATACAGACCCACCAGAGGCCACCACCTCACTCCACCCTCAAGGGTGCTTGCGGCTGGGCAGGCTGAGAAAAATCCTATTTGCAGAAGGCACACAACAGCTCTGAGTGATGGAAATCCTCCTTCCTAGGGCAGAGAGAAAGAGCAAAGGCAAAGAAAGATGAAAAAAAAGCTCTTTCTGGGGAAATTAAATTGGACTTCAAATTTACAGGGTCTTCATTTTGTTCTGGTGATAATGAATTAAGCTCTTGCTGGCAGTTATATTGCTGCAGAAATAAGTACCAGTTAAAAGCACTTTTGGAAACTATGACTTTCATTTTAAAGCTGCCACAATTTACATTTAATCCATTCATTAATTCATTTATTTATTCTGCTCAGGTACAAGCCTCACAACTCTCCTTTCCCAGGATGCACTGAAACGCTGTTTGTAAAGCAAAACCAGTTTGCACGCAGACCCAGGGGCCGGGGCAGGGCGCGTTTCCCCATGAGTGTTTTGCTCAGCATCACGTGGGGCCCTCCAGAAGCTCTGGCTTGGATGCACTTGACCAAACCTTCCTCCCCAGGACCAAAAACACATGCAGATGTGAACAATGTATCGTGGGCTCTGACAGCCACAGGGAAGAAACCAACATGTATTGAGCCTCCTAACAGCACTCCAGAGCAGAGGATCCAGAAAATGGGCTTTTGCTTTTGCACAGCAGGAGGAAAACCCCAACGACCCCGTATTAACGTTTTGGCTGCTTCTCACTAAGGATCTCCCTGCTGACGCAGAGCAAGCCCAGCCAGCCGTGGCCAAGGAGCACATGCGCTGGAGGAATCAGTGAGGAGTTTCCAGTAGCTATAAAAACAAGCAACCAAAACCCAATTGCCCCTGGGAACAGCCCCAAGAAATGCCCACGGGCAGTGCCCACACTGCCACCCCACCCGTGAGGGCTGTTCCCCCCAGCCTGAGGGCCCTGAAAGGACAGCATGTTGAGCAGGAGCCAAGACCTGCAGGTAAACGGCCCACTACCCTGATCAACCAGATACACAGAAAACACCGAGGCTTGCAATAATTTTACCTCTGCCAGGTGCCCCGGCCCAGTCTTGCCTGTGAGTCCGGTCCCCACCTCCCTTCTCATGCCTTCCACAGCCCCTCACATAACTGCCACACTGATGCTGCACTTCTTCCTGCACCCCAACTCCTCCAAAAGCACCTCTGATACAGGTTTCTGCTCCACAGTATGTGTGCTCAGAGGGTTTAGCAAGGTCAGGCTTTCAGAAACCAACCCCAACTTTTCTATCACCAGAAGCCCCTACCATCTTCTCTGGGGCAGGCCCAGTGGGGTGACCTGAGCTGCAGCGGTGCATTGCAAGGGTTTGCTGCCAGCCTGGGAGCACAGGGCCGGGCTACCAGGCGTGCCCATCACCTCCGCATCTCACTAGACAGACACAGAGAGCAGCAGCAGGATCACAGCCTGGTGAGGATGCCCCAAAGAGACAACATTGCCTCCTGCTAGAACCGTGTATCTGCTCATCACCCGTGGCATTTCCAGAGCTCTGCAGCACAGTCTTGGGCCAGGATTTTGAACCCAGGACTTCAGGAGGGTTCAAATCCAGCGCACGTGCTGCAGGCTGGGCGTGGAACCTCACATTGCACCTGACAACTCCTGCACGTGTAAGAGTGCTGTCATCTCTCCTTGGTCTGAGAGCATTGCAGCCAGTATGCTCCATCACTGCCAGCGATGTGCTGGGAGGGACCTGGCCGAACCTGGGAGCCGGAAGGGCTCTGCCTGACCACGGTGAAAGATGCAGAGCAGCGAGGGAAAAGAGACTGGCTCAACAAAAGGTCCACACAGCCCCTCCATGCCAGGGGCTGCTGCTGCTGCAGGGCCAGTAAATCCCCCTGCCCATTATGGGACCAGTGAGCAGTGCATCTGCAGGTGGTTGCTCTGCAGCGAGCGCGGCTCCATCTTCCAAAGACATGGCTACTGGTCTGTTCTTGGCAGCTCCGACCCCATTTCCACCCGCTTCTGGCATGGATTTGCAAGGCGCCAGCTCCCCAGCGGGTGTCTGGATGCAGACGTCGGATCCATTAGAGGCCATGGAGCCGCCGTGCTCCCGGCAGCAACGGGATCCCAACTGCTCCCATAATTTATATGGCAGTTTTCATTACTTCCCTTCTCCAAAGACTTATTCAATAAATTACCAGTTTATGAATTCCAGAGTGCTCTGTGCAGCCCTGAACAAAAGGAAAGGGAAAAAAAAGGACTGCCCAGACCAGCTCTAATGGTAGGGCTTTTCATCCTGGAAAGAAAACCATTACTAAAATGATATCCCCTCTGCCTCTGCCTTCATGAGCCAGAGGATAGCAACACCCTCACTGTTACTGTAGTGTCAGAAGTACCAGCTAAGCCATGGGAGCTCCTTGTTCCCCCAAGCGCCACACAGACATTGCACAAACACCTTCCTTGAAGAGCTGGACCACCCAAGAGCATGAGAGGTGAAGGGGTCTTAAGAAAAGGTTAAGCAAGGAGAGAAGTCCAATTTCTTAGCACTTTCGTCCAGCCACGAACCCATGGCTTTGTCCACTCCTGTGGACTGGATTTCTTTTAATAGCATTATTCTTGTTTGTGGGTCTCTCTGTCCTTCCCCTCCCGGCACTGCTGGTAACCCGGAGGGCATCCCCCAGATCAGCCCCCATATAGTGCAAGGTTTGTGCTCTTAGAGCAGTGGAGACACCTCAGAGGGACCTGGCAGGTCCCTTAAATCACATTTAAGAAAGGCAAGTGGTAAAGGGAGAGAGCAGAATCAGAAACAGGGACTGATGCATTCATGTGAAGAACACGACGAGTCAGAGATGAACAGCAGGGGAGTGGGAGAGCTGCTGGCTGGGCAAGATGGATGGCGGCAGGGTGGAGGCGGCTTGCTGGAGATGCTGAGATGGGACTTTGACCAGAGCTGTGGTCTGCCCTTTTTCAGCCCCATCCCTACCTCTGCCTCCAGTCTCGATTTTCAACCAGGCTCCAAAGCAGCTCCTGGGATGCCGAGCCACAGCAACGCGGGCAGGAGGCTCCATGGATGGATGTTACGGGTGCTGCCGCTCAGGAGTGCTGCCCTCCTGCAACCAGGAGCAGGGAGGGAAGGTAGGAGAGCTGCCAAGCAGAGAGAAAGCCCCTGCAGTGCTGCCTCCAGAGCCTTTCCACTATGTTAGGCAGCAAACGGGGGGAACAAAAAAATTAAAAAAAAAGAAATCAATAACCACCACCCATTGTGTCTCCATCTGCCATTGATTTATGGCCCTGCTGAAAAGCCTTGTTGTCCACAATTACTGGGCAGTCAGCTCCTATTTGCCATGATTTTCTCGTCCCTCCTTTCCACCCACTCCCCTGGTGGGCCCCATGCTGGCATGCAGGGCTTTGGCAGCTCCCAGGGTGCTTGGTGGCTGGGTCCCAGCTGTGCCCAGTCTCATGGTGGGATGGTGATCACTTGTCAGGCTCAGGTCTGATCCTCCAAGGGCCTGGGATGGCAGCTGCAGTGCAGAAGTGGGAGCAGGGATGCCGGCATGTTGGACACAGAGCAGCACAGGGGAAAAGAGCAGTCAGGTGGCCTGCAAGTAAAGCCAACCAGAAAATTACATTTTGCCCTGGAGCTGCTGAAAATTCAGCTTTCTTGCACAAGAAACCAAAAGCTGAGCACAAGACTATTTCCTTTCTAGCCTTCTTGACAACTTCCCCAGCTCAATTTTGCTGTTTTGGCCATTTCTATCAGATGTCACACTGACCCAGGAGGTCAGATTGATCCTGTCGATCAAGCTTTGCGAGAGCAAGAGAACTGCTGGATGAGTTCCCTGAGACACACAGTTTGTTATACCAGTTGTTCCCCCTCAGAGGGGAAAAAGGGCCGTGGCAGAAAATAATCAAGTGTCCTAAGAATCAGCAATTTGCTGCTTTCACCTGCAGAGTCCAGCCCAGTCACCCCCCGACCTTGCACTGAACCAGGGGCACCTCTGTTGGATTAAAGCGCGCTGCCTAATTCCAGCCCTCTGCCCAGGCTGTGCCCCTCGCCCTCCTGCCAATCTCCAGCTCCCTCCTGCTTCAGCCGAGATAAACAGCCCTGAAAATCAAGGTATTAACACTGCCAGCCCAAGGTTAGGCTCAGCTTTGGCAAGAGGACGCTGCACAAGGTGACAGGGCTTGGACAGGGAGATGTGGGGTAGTTCAGCTCAGGGCAAGTCCTAAGGACCGACCCCTTTAGCTGTTGGTTGCCCACATGCAATGAGGCTGGGCTGCAGTGCAATGCAAGCAGTGATGTCTTCTCCAAAGACCTCTTGGAGACGTGTTATGGAGGAGATGCATGTAGGGGATGATCCTCCTTGTAGGAACTGTTGTGAATATAGGGACCAAGCTGCGACCCTGCCCTTTGGGAGGTGAAGTAGCAATTCTTGCTGGGGTGCTTCAATCATTTACCTTGTGGAAACCACCTCAATGACTCTGGTCTACAAGGGAGTCTGGAAAGCAAACGCTGCTTGCAGCCATAGAGCAGTTAAAGCTGGATGTGAGAACTGGCAGGTTTATGCTCACCTGAACCCATGAGGCAATGATTGTTTATGCTTCGCTTTGGTGAGAAAGGGAGTTATTATGGAAGGGCTGATCGTAGGAATGAGCCCTGAATTGAATACTTTGACCTAAATCAACCTGTGATTAAGCAAATGAAAATAAGCCTGTAAATGAGGATCTTGATTTCAAGCAGAGTGGACATCAGCAAGCAAAAGGAATTGGTTAGTGAAGCCAACTGGAGAGAGGTCATGGACACAAATATGCAGGATACCTGGAACTGCATTGAGTGGAAAAGTGTCAGAGCTGCAAGAAATCCCAAGTAGGAGGAAGAGAAACTAAAAATAAAAGCTTCCAAAGAAGAACTTGTGAGGTAATGGGTTGAGTAGTCACTTGAAGAAAGGTGTTAGGAAGAAGCAAGGATCCTGCACAGATTGGAAGAAAGGAGTCCTGGAATATAGGTCATGGAGGCCACCAAATTTTCAGCAAAGTGGAAACTGCATCAGCTCAGAGTTAGACCTTGCAAAGAAAGGTACTGAAACAAATAGCTGGGTTTAGAGCCTCAGAACCTTTCTGGCTTAAAAGAGAGAAAGAACAACGATTGTTATGTGACAAGTAGAGGGAAAAGATTAAAGGGCAACTCAGGGCATGTCCCAGCACTACTTGACCTACCAGGGTGAGGTTGCTCAGGGAGGCAAGAGACATATGAGGAAGTGGAACGGGGAAGCATGAAACAGGAGCAAGCAATTCCCTGGAGTGGTGAAGAAGAGACACAAGGGGAAGCATTTCTGCTGGCAATTATTTTTATTACATCAAGATAAAGTATTATTGGTTTGGCGTACAGCACACGTGGGGGCTGTATTTAAATACGAGACACAAGCCCATTAATCTGATCTCGTAGAGGATGAGGCTTCACAGCAGATTCAGACAGCAAGGCTAATTGGAAGTAAGTAAACAACGTTATGAGGGCTTAGTAAGGGGAGATCACGCCAGACTAAGTGGATTACTGCATCCTCTTTGTCTGCAGGATCAACTGCTCTCATCCTGGACAGAGCTAAAGCACCTGAGGACAAAGACTACAGGAATACCCAGAAGAAACATCGCATGGGCTGGGAGAGAGTGAAGAGAGGGAGGCATCAACAGCAGGGCAGAAAAGATGAGATTCTCCACCAACCTGACATCAGAGACTGTATCTCAAAAGCAGCTTCGGCACATCTGCAGATGGGAACCACCGTATGACCACAACAGCACTAGAGGACCACTGCCTCTATGCAGGAATCCTCCTTTTATTTGATCATTAGAATAAAATTCTCTTAATCTCCCTAAGGCATACAGCGAGACCGAGCCTGCTTAGCACTTTGAACAGAGCCCTTGTTCCCCAGGGGAAAATTCAGATGAGACTTGCTGCAAAAAATGAGGCTGGGATATTGTACTGCAAGACTTGAGTACCACAGAAGTGGAATGAAATTGGAGCACAACCTCGAGGTGTAAAACCAGGTACTTGGATTGAAATTTTTCTTCCCTGTATTTTTGCCAGTCCCTCAGAAAGAGGGCCAGGTTGACTGAAGGATTCCGAGACAACTCTGCCACATGTCTGTGAGTGAGACTTATGTAATCTGGGTACACAGAGGGGAGAAGCACATCCCACTTGCAGGGTAAGCAGTAATGCTGCTCTAGGGAGGAGACACAACCTGGGATCTGGCCATCTGTGTTCTGAAGAGAGGGAGACCATGAGCCTGTGTTACCAAAACAAAAGCCAAGAGGGAATACCCCTGTCAGCTGTAAATACACCAGGGTCTAAATACACTAAAGGGAGAAAAGCTGCTGAAGCCAGAAGAAAATGTTGGCACAAGGACAAATGGACAGAGACCGGCTGTGAATTAGTGTAGAAGGAAGTGTCCAGTTATTCCAGCAATCTAGCTTTGGCATTGCAATCTGAGGGACTTTGCCTGAGGAGCCAGCCCAGGAAGGCAGCTGGGAGCAGAGGACCATGGCAGCATGAGGCAGTGTGGCAGCAGAGGACCAGAATAGACGTCCCAGGCTCCTCTCCAGTCTCATTGCCAGGGAGCTCTTACCTACAAGAGGTGCCAGCTTTCTGTGGTTCCTTCTGTAATATGTCCTGGGTCTCCTTTGGATGGAGCAGGACTTGTTATCAGTTAATGCTGGAAATCTCATCCACAAATGTTCTGCATGCAAAACCTGACCAGATCATCTGCCTTCTCGGGAGGCACTTTTGTCCAGGGGATGAAGGCTGAGAAGATGAGATGGGTAGCGTAGGGGTCAGCAGCTACTGAGTGTTGAGGCAGGAGATGCTCTCTCCAAAGCAGAGGGGCAGCATGGCAGCAAGAACAGCCAGACACCAGGAGAGCCCCTCGGTCCTCCTCTGGCACACACGCCCCAGGCTCCCAGCCCCGATCCAGCAAATAAACTGCCTTGCACACTTGTCCTTCCAGGCCCTGCCATTCCTAATGGGATTACAAGGGTAAACCCAGCATTTCTTGGACCACAAAGAGCGGGGACTGTTCTTGAACAAGGCTGAAGACTCCTGGCACAGGGCATGAGCACAAGTTCCTCCTTTCTCTCCTGCTCTAATCCTCTTCACCCATCCGGGACTTCATCTTTCCTTGTGCCTGCTCCAGTCTGATCTCCACAGAGCCACACTGCCAGCAGCCCTGCACCAAAAAGGATTTAATGGCCTGAGAAAAGCCGTTTTCAGAGCAGCCAGAGCACCCAGGAACGCTGAGCAATTCTGGATGGTGCTCTGTGCTCAGAAGAACCCAGTGGTTGGAGGCTGCCAAGAAGCACATCAGCAGCTGACTTGGCATCCTGGAAACAGGGGGCTGTCACTGAGACTTCAGCCAATTGGAAGGAGAACAAGATGGGGGTGTTTCTCCCCGGTGCTGCTCATCCACTGGCCAGAGTAGGGGGATGCTGTGTGCCAAGAAGGCCAGTAATTATGGATGAGACACAGACTGGCATCAGGGCCCAGGGAAGCCTGAGCAGTGTGTGATCAGCAAAGAGCAGCAATCAAACACAGGTCTGCCTCGCAGGTTCACACAGTCCTTTCCCTGCCTGGCTTCTGCTGTCTTACCCCTCAATGACTCCCTGCTACACGTTCAAAGATACCCAATAAAGTTTGGTCAAGCACTGAACTCTCAAGCTGGATTTCTTGAAGGTCCCTTGCACAGGCCTGATGGTCCACCAAGCTCACCTGCTCCTCACTTCCCCGTGTGTGCCCACCAGCACCTCTGCACCCTCCCCATGCCCACGGAGGAGTGATGTCCTGCGCCCTTTGCATCCTCACACCCACAGGCCTGTGTGAAGCTTTTGGGCGGGGGCGCAGCTCCATGAGAAGCAGCATGTGCTTGGCTCCTACACACACCCCCCCCCCCGCTCTGTTGCCATGGAAACCCAGTGGTGGGAGACAGGTTGCTTGGCAACACAAACACCCAGCTGGACCACGCTGATGACCCCAGGTACAGGGACCCTGGAAGGGGTCTGGTGCTTACAGCGATGCTCTGTGGGATGAAGGGGCTGAAGTGAGGAAGGGAATGGTGGGAGAGCAGTCAGTCCCTTGGAGGTTATGGGATAAGTGGCTTCCACTGATGCTGCTGTGGTATCTCTCCAGGGATGTCCCGTCCATCCGGGAGCAGCACCAATCCCCCCAACCCAGGCCTGGGAGCAGCTCCTCCCGCAGGCAGCGAGGAGGTGGTTGCATCAGTGCAGTCAGGTAATGACTTCAACATCCCCCTAAAGAGACCCTGCTGATGCTTCAGGTTCTGTTTCCATCCCAGGCAGATGGAGACAGGATGTACCACAGCCTTCCTTTGCCTCTGCCTCCTCCTTCCCTGCTCTCAGAAGTCCAGCCCTCCTCTGAGTTCTCATGTCCCATAGGCACAGCAAAGTTTTCCATGAGAAAATGCAGGGCCCTGGAAGAACCAAGCAGTGAGCAAGCCCATTAAATCTGATCATGAAGGCAACTGCAAGATGCATATCCTTCAGCACACAGCTTAATCTCAGCCAGATGAAATACAAGAAGGAAGATCGCTGAGGTAAGACGTTAGCATTTGCAAAAGTTGTCTGAAGAAGTAGACTATCCAAGAGATTGAAAAGAGAACAGATAAAAGTAGTCATTACAACCTGCCAATGTGTGTGTGATAAAAACAAAGATAGGGCCAGCAGACTGAGACACACACACAGACAGAAAACCACCTGCAGCCTCTAGCAAAGGCTTTGCAATAGGTGTGGGTTGCATCACACAGGGTTATGATGACAGCCCAGGATATCGTCCAAAGTGGTACACAAAGTAATTTTACATGAAACATGCACAAAGGTACAGGATGTACAGAGCATGCAGCTGCAGAACTTAGCAACGTCGACTCTAAGGCCCTTTTGGCTTCAGTACAAGGCAAAAGAATACAAATAAATAAAAAAGGAGTGTGATAAAGCATACATAGCTCCCACTACAGTCAGCAGAAATGCAGGGAAATGCAGAGATGACAAAGCCAGCTCAAGTAAAACTGCATCTCAAACAGAATATGGCGACAAAAAGAGGAGCCGTTAACACAGGCAATTGGAGGTGAAAGCAGCATTAAATGCTGGTGACCAGAGGATGGGAGGTTTGATACAGCAACAAGCACGCCAGCACAACCAAAACACTGTGTTGTGAAATTCCAGGATCACTCGAGTGGACTGAAACCCTCACGGCAGCTGGGAAACCATAAAAACACCTCTTGCAGTGGAAGAAAATAAGAGACAGGTTGGAAGCAGAGGGTATCTGAAGAAGTCCTCCGAAAAAACATTCAGCTAAAGCCACCTCATTTCTGGCCAAGGAGCTGGCATGGCCAGCACATGGGGACCCAGTGGGCACAGGGGAGCTGGCTGGAAGCCCTGGCACCGCCCTGTTGGCCAAGGACATCCCAGGGCACCCTGCAGTGCCCAGGTGGAGCTGCAGCAGCTCACTACGTCCGTGGAGCCCACAGCTCACTGAAACCGGTGTGTTTCCTCCAGGTGCCAAAAGGCTGGATCTACTGGGCAAGTCTGGGGGCTGCCGGAGAGAAGCTGCGATTGCAAGGCACAGACTGCTGAGTATTTCTAAACCCACCGTGAAGAGGAGGAATTACGGGCCAGACAACTGGCAAGCCTGTCCCAGGTCTGGCCCTTCCCCACGGGAAGCTCCTTAGAATCACAGAATCATAGAACAGTTCAGGTTGGAAAAGACCCTTGGGATCATCGAGTCCAACCATTAACCCTACACTACAAGTTCACCCCTAAACCATACCACCCAACACCACAGCTAAGCGACACTTAAACACATCCAGGGATGGCGACTCAACCCCCTCCCTGGGCAGTCCATTCCAGTGTCTGACCACTCTTTCCATGAAGAATTTCCTCCTAATGTCCAGTCTAAACTTGCCCTGTTGCAACTTGAACCCATTCCCCCTGGTTCTGTCCCTAATGACCTGTGAGAAGAGACCAGCACCAACCTCTCTACAATGTCCTTTCAAGTAATTGTAGAGCATGATGAGGTGCCCCCTCAATCTCCTCTTCCCTCTCCTCCTCCTTCTCCCATGGGAGCGAAAGGCACATCCATCCACCCACCCTCGCCCGACACCTCTGTGGTCTGCAGCTTCTCTTGGCCGACCTCACCCTCTAGCAGAGATCACCGCCCCCAGTGACCATCCCTGACACGTCTCTGGCTTCTTGCTTGCCAGGTCTGCCGCAGTGGATCTTAAAAGCTGGAAGTGGACACTAGGGCTGGTGCAGAAACTCTCGAAGCAGAGGCCTCTGAGCAACTGCAGGAGGTGAGAAGGCAGATGCATGCTCCAGCTCTGCAGGGAGATACAGAGAGACTCCGTCAGAGAAAGCCATCAGGACAAATTGCACAACCCAAGCGACAGGCTCCTCCGGCTGTGAGAGACAGCGGAACAAAGGGGAAAAAAGGACTGACCCCAGAGCCTGGGCTGGTACTGAATGGAGGAGGAAAGAAAGAGCAAGGCCAAGAACACAGCTGAGAGCGCGAGGAGTTATAAAACAGCACCAGAGACTTTCCGTGCGGTGTGGTATGGCAGAGAGGTTATTGCCCCTTAAAATGAAAGTGTAAGCAGATAGGACTGAGATGGCCACATAAGCATGAAGCACGAGAACGAAGAGTTGAGCTTCTCTGCCCGTCTGTAACCCCTCCAGGAGGGCCAGCCCGCCGCACCATGGACTGCTCCGACACCAGGGAAGCCGTGGCCTGTGCTCAGCTGATTATTACCATCATTTTTTGCCCAAGTGACTCCAAGTGGGGCACAGGCCAGCCAGCACTGTGGTGAGTCACGTCGTGACACTGCTCTCGAGGTGCTACGTTACTGATGAACTGATCCCGGGGAGCAGACACCAGTGGAGGAACATGAAGCACAGAGCAGCTGTTGTTACCTACAGGCCACCGGACCCGCTCATGGACCAGCTACTGGCCGGGCAGTGACCAACCAGGGCAGGTGAATACACCGGTTCTGCAGATCTGGCGAGGCCCCACCTGCAGTTCTGGGTCCAGCTCTGGAGCCCACAACACAAGAAGGACATGGAACTGTTGGACAGGGCCCAGAGGAGGGACACAAAAAGAGCTGGAGCAGCTCCCTGTGAGGACAGGCTGAGAGAGCTGGGGCTGTTCAGGCTGGAGAAGAGAAGGCTCCTCAAGGGGAGACCTTCCAGCGGCTGCCAGTGCCTGAAGGGGCTGCAGGGAAGCTGGGGAGGGGCTCTTGATCAGGCAGTGCCGTGATAGGACAAGGGGTAATGGTTTCACACTGAAAGAGGGTGGATTTAGATTAGATATTAGGAAGAAATTCTGTCCTATAAGGGTGGTGAGACCCTGGCCCAGAGAGGTGCTCGAGGCCCCATCCCAGCAGACATCCAAGGTCAGGCTGGACGGGGCTCTGAGCAGCCTAACCCAGTAGAAGATGCCCCTGGTCCCTGCAGGGCGTTGGACTAGATGGCCCTCAAAGGTCCCTTCCAGCCCAACACATTCTGTGATTCCGTGATTCTATCTGCTCAGTGGAGACCCTGGCCGGGGTGTTACTGCTGACAACTACGAGCAGCTGCATGGAAAACCAGACAACTGTGAGAAGCTTTTCCCTGCTGCACTACCTGGGCAACTACAGGCACACAAAGTGATCCAGGTGAACAGGCAAGGAACAGACAGCAGCCACAGCAGCCAATTCATACAATTTTTCCCAAAAAGCTACCCTACTAAGCCCTGATGCGATGCGAAATGCCACCTAAGGAAGACGGCAGCTCTCCCAGTGCCTGCAAAGATGCCCACCTTGCCCAGCTCAGCCCACACAGCCCTGAAGGCAGGGTCAGGCAGGTGTGTCCCAGAGCCCACAGCCCACAGCCCAGGGCAAGTCTCACCCCAAAGAACAAATTTGAAGAGCCACAAGGATACACAACTATAACATAACAATATTTTAAAGGCAAGAGAAGGCAGCTCTGTGAGAGTATGTCAGTTTAAATAAAGCATCCCTGGATGACAGGCTGGAAGAGGTTGACCAGATTCCCCAGTGATCTGTCAACCTCACCCCAGTTGGCTTAGACAAGCTTTTGAGGGATGGTCTCCAGGAGAGCACTGAGGGGCCTTGGTCCAGTTTGACCACCATGGGTGAGCAGTGGTGTGGGAATACTGCACTTGGAAAGGTCCTCATGGAATGTGGAATAACGGGTCACCAGTGGGGAGGGGGTAGGTGAAGAGCTGCTCGTATTTTATTTATCTACTTCAGAAGAAGCGTTTTTTTGGGTTTTTTTTTTTGTGGAGGTAAGCAGCTAATTGAGTTCAGGTTCTTCAGCTAATGAAGAAATAAGCTGAATAATTAATTATTTGAAGATACATTATTCATGGCCAGTTGTGATTCCAGTGTGGGAGCAGCGTTATTTAGTTATTTTCATCTTAAAAAAGAATAATGCATGTAACTGTCCCACCCAGCCCCTCCAATTCATGGCTGTGACTCAGAGAGGACCAGCCCCTCTGCATCCCCATGAACAGGAACAGCTTGTTCCAATGATTAGTCACCTTCCAGTATAAAGTGTTATCCCAAGTGAGCTGGTGCTAGATCTCTATCTCGCCTTGGGCTCGTACAAGGATGCTGACGGAGAGAAGTTTCTGCAGCCATGTTAGGGCTGTCCCCTGGGCCAGTCTTCCTCTTGAGGTGACCCCAAAAATCCCCTAAATTCCACATTTACACATCGCACAATGGAGAACCAGCCACTTTGTTCCCCATCGCCACCTCTGTTCTCATCTCTTGCGTTTCACACCTTGCTCCAGGCCTGACCTCACAGCTTGGAACAACTCAGTTGACCCGCTACTGGCTAATGAGCCAGCATCCACGATGATTACGACAGATAATGCTGATTGCAGCTAACAGACAGGCTTATCCTGGATCCCCCCCTGCAGCTTGGACTCAGGTCACCCGGGAGTCCAGCCGTCCTTTGCTTGCTGGGTGTTGAGAGGAGCCCCATGGCAGCTATCTGAACTGACAGCAGAGCCCTCCGAGTACTCACTATTTTAAAGGATGATCCTCTGTCCTGTGCAGGTACATATAAATGAGCTGGCTTTTCTCAGCTCCCAGCAGCACATAACAGCAGCTTTATGTGACCCGGATCCAACGGTGGGATCATTCAATCCCATCGCAGTCACTGGAGCCTCTTCTGCTCAATACTTGCTCCCTTTTGCCATGCCTCCTTCACAGCACACCACCAATTTTACCTTTTCCTCATGAAGTTATTAAATGACATTGAACCAAGAAAAGAATAAACAGGAGAGCCTGATGGAAGCAAACCTTCATTGATCCCTCCTTTAATATCTGTATTTTGAAACCCATCAATGACCCACTCAGCAAATAAGGACTCTTTAAGTTCTCCATAACACACCTGAAGGAAACAAGAGGCCAAGTGATACTACGGCAAAGGTCTTGAAGAAATCTTAATACACCCAAATCTTAACAGCCTGTAGCTATGCAGATGCCTCCAGACCAGAGACCTCCCATAAAGACCCCACTTCAGTTTGACCTACCCTTCACCAAGCCATGCCAGCTTGCAAAGGTATTCCCAGTGCATGATCCTTCACCAACAACATTTCTAAGGGGTTTCCCCCACGGTGACCCAATTTCTTCCCCAAGAGTTGCAATAATATTATGATCCCTGCAGCCCCCGGGGAGCCTCCCAGGTTTTGAAGACCTGGTGGAAGAAGCAGCAATTTGGTGAACTGCCTGGCTGCCCGCTTCAGCACTCCAGGCGCAGGTTGACAAACACCAGATGCTCTCCAGGCTGCCACGCAGCCTCCTGCGCTACCAACAGCAGGTTTTACGTGCCAGTCACAGCACTGTCTGTGGCAAATACATCCTCCTGCCTCCTTTCTTCTGTATTTGGAATATCTGTGGAGCATTCCTACCTTTTCCACTCTGCTATTTACAATTTCACCATCTGTCTCTAACAACAGAGCTATTTTTGACACAAATAAATTCCTCGCTCTGTCTAAGTGCTTTCTTATTGTCTTTGACCCTTCTGGTCATTCACAGTCCATTAGTTTCTTTGATTTCTTCCAACTGCTACCTATATTTTTAGGTAATGCAATCCTTTTTTTTTTTAGCATTCACCAACACATTTATTTGTCTATTTTCTCCTTCCTCCCTACACCTATGCACTACCGAGGTTGCAATAAAAAAAGCTCAGTTTCACAGCACTTGGAGAATAACACATTGCTTACTGCCTTGTCCTGGCAGACCCACACAGTAGGCAGGGACTGTAATCAAATTATGTTCATGCCTACTTCAGGCAATCATGGGTTTTCTTTAATTTTTTATTTTTCCCAGCTAGAAATTAATGTTCCTCTGTCAATGGCAATGAGGTCTGGTCGCAGGTTGGGCTGTGCTGCACGCAGGCACTGCACTATAAAATCACACATTATTTCAGTTTGGTCGGGGACTGTTTTGTTCTTCAAGACACGAAGCCTTCCTGAAGTTGGCCCTCTTTCTACCCCGCAACTCTTGAATCACCTCCCTAAAGCCTGCAAACAGATGGTTCAGCAATTTATCCTGTTTGCCTCTTGGCGTTTAGGCAGGGTCTCACCCATTCTCCAACTTTTTAGATCCTCAGGCTCCCACAGGTCGGCACTGTCTGTGCCTCCACACACCTACCAAGGTCTTGACCCTCACCACCACCCTCACCAGTTCTGATGCCACAGGCAGGTGGTCAATGGCCTCCTGGGGTGTGTTAGAAGGGGAGTAGCCAGTAGGTCAAGAGAGGTCCTCCTGCCCCTCTGCTCTGCCCTGGTGAGGCCACATCTGGAATATTGTGTCCAGTTCTGGGCCCCTCAGTTCAAGAGAGTCCAGCGCAGCCACAGGGATGATGGAGGGAGGGGAACATCTCCCTGGTGAGGAAAGGCTGAAGGAGCTGGGGCTCTGCAGCTTGGAGAAGAGGAGGCTGAGGGGTGACCTCATTCATGGTTATAAATATGTCAAGGGGGAGTGTCAGGAGGACGGAGCCAGGCTCTTCCCAGTGACGTCCAATGATGGGACAAGGGGCAAAGGGTACAAGCTGGAGCATAGGAGGTTTCATCTCAACCCGAGGAAAAATTTTTTCCCTGTGAGGGTGCCGGAGCCCTGGCCCAGGCTGCCCAGGGAGGGTGTGGAGTCTCCTGCTCTGGAGACATTCAAACGCCGCCTGGACGCGTTCCTGTGTGATCCACTGTAGGTGACCCTGCTCTGGGCAGAGGGGCTGGACTAGATGATCTTTTGAGGTCCCTACCAATCCCTAACGTTCTGTGATTCTGTGATTCTGTTTGGTCTTTTTTTTTTTACACTGATACTCATGGGAGATTTTCAGCCAATTCTAAGTCATCACCACTTCTCCTCATGGCCAGACATGAAGAGCTTGCAGACACCGTACTACTTAGGTCCTCATTTAAGCAAACTGAAGCTCACCTCATGTGCTGTTTGAGTCCAGAACTTGAGAAGGGCAGCAAGCAACAGGACTAGAGGAAATGGGTGCAAGTTTTGCCAGGAGAGGTTTAGGCTGGGTATTAGGAAGAAGTTCTCTGCTGAAAAGGTCATTGGGCACTGGAACAAGCTGCCCAGGGCAGTGGTGGAGTCACTGTCCCTGGAGCTATTTAAAAAATGTTTTGATCTGGCATGTAGGGTCATGGTTTAGTGGTGACCTGTCAGTGCTAGGTTAATAGTTGGACTCAATGATCTTAAAGGTCTCTTTCAGCCCAAAAGATTCTGTGATTCTGTGTGATTCTATGATTCTGCGATCTGCATATTGATAGCCCTGCTTAGTATGAACTCTGCCTTTAGTTAATTCAGAGGTTAATACTTCTGCAAGACAGAGGCTGAGACATGGCAGGCTGAAGGCAGGACCTACAGCAGGGTAGATTTACAAGTACAAAACCCACAAAGGGGACTGTCATGCCATTGACTCTCCACTGATGCCCTGCAGAGGCATGTACCCAAGGCACTTTTTCATGACCCACTTATTTCCCCCATCCCGAGGACCACAGGTCAATTCCCCCACCACTACAGCTCCAGCCCCACTCTCAGAGAACCCCACAGCCCTTATGGCTCCCATTTACCTGCCATGGGGCCAGAGGGTTTGCAGGTGGGGGCAGGAAGCCTGAGTCACTGTGTCAGCTGGGTTGGGAGATGCTAAGACACATCCAGGGTGAGTCAGGTAGGTTTGCACCAAGCCCCGGGAAGCTGCCACTGATGAAGTCTCTGCACGACATCTTCTTCATGTTTCCCATCTGGGTTACCCCATGCTCCTCCTAATCCATTTTCTCCAGGGACATTCAGTGATTTCCCTTAACCACACAGCAGATAAGAGCAGTTGCTTAGTTAGAAATTGCCCAAGGACTCCCAGACATGGTAAGAGCTGTGGCATCTGCATTACATGGATATCTGCAGATCACCAAGAAGCCACCCACATTCCTGACCCAGCCAAGCATGAGACCAGTGCAGATGGGGCACAGAAGAGCTGGTCTATGAGGACCATGACTGCAAGTTTCATTGCAGAGAGCAAAATGAGAAGCAGCTACTGGTTAATGCTCCAATCTCTCATCAGAGGCTGTGAGAGCTGGAAAGCAGCCACACGTCCAGAAGACATCCTAGGCAGGAATCTGAGATGGGCAAGCAGGAAAGGAAGAGCAGGGCTGGCAGGAGGCAGAACCGGAGAGAAGAGAGACAGTGGTGAGTGATCAGGGTGCAGGGCTGGCGGGGAAGGCAAGCATGAGTGGCAGCCTCTCGTAAGGCGTGTGTGGGCTCACGCTGCAGCAGCGTTCCAGCAGCAAGGGCCAGCGATGAATTAACATTGCCCAGCTCCCCAGGAAGGGGCTGTCAGCACCAGCCACTGAACTGTTACTGCACTGAAAGCACTTCACAGGAAGGAGGGGAAAGAAAAGAATACTGCTGGAGACAGAGGCATGAAACACTTGTGCTTTCCCCCACCAGCCCTCCTGGAGGAGGCGAACACACCCCGGTCCAGCTGCTCACCCCCGTGGCAGGAGGGCTGGGATGCTCCAGGACTGATCCCTCCAGACTGGGACAGGAGTCACAGCACGAGAGATCGATTTCACTTTCCTCCATGCAGTTACATTTAGTATCTTTGATACATTTTCTAGTAGAAGACAGTTAAACTTCTTAACCCCTCAGACGCAACAGGAGCAGCTTTTTTACCAATAAATTACCTGAATAGCCCATCGTTCCCTATGCAGCTGTCCCCGTAAGCCCACAAAGTACTTGCAGATGAAGAAGGCCCAGAGACTTTCCAAAGGTCACAGGAAAGCTGGGATGGAGAAGAGCATGCCCTGGGCTCCTCCAGTTTCAAGCCGAGGGTTTGAGCTCCGGACAGCCCTTCTCTGGGGCTTCTGGATGTGAAAGCTACCAGTGACCCCACCAGGTCACGGGGGTACTGCAGTGCCTGCACATGCCACCTCCTCAGCCTCCCTGCCCCACTGAAGTGCTTAACCAAGAGAAGGAGGAAGTTAGCAGTTTCGGTGGTTGGTTTTGTGGGTTTTTTTGTCCTCTAAGTGATTGAAGCACCAGCTGAGAAAGAGGCACTTGAAAGCAACTTGAGTCTGGTTAAAGCTGGTTATCCATCTCGATTTGCATAATGATTATGCAAATGGAGGTTTGCATAATGTTGCTATGATCTACAATCACTTTAGGGTTTTACTGCGTGAAAAGACCATAGAGAAGATATTGAACAGCTGTCCAACCCCCCGACTGCGGCTCGGACACCACCAGGCACGTGTGCCAGAGATGCCAGTATCTCCTCCGCTCGCCCACGGTTTTTTGGTCCCCTGCAGGGGCTGAGCCTGCCTTTGCAACTGCCCTTGGATGATTTCAGACTTCACGCTTCAGAAGGAGACACAGGGCTGCAACTCGCTTCTTGGCATTAATTCCTCAACCGAAACCGGAGGCGATTTTGTTGCTGCCTTGTTGCACATAGCCTGCGCTAAAGCTGTGAGCTCTTCTGCTCTCTCATTTACCAGCCCTCCAGTGGAAGTGATGCCTTGTGAGGTAGAACCAGCCAAACCCTAGAAGAGGAGACCTCAGACTCAAGAACAGCTCTCCCCACACCCCCCCCATCCATTATCCAGCTGTAGCAGACTTGAATCAAGTGTCTGGGGCAATTAAACTGATCCCCACAGAACTGCAAGGAAAGTCCTCCAGAATTGCTACCCTCCACCCCCCACCTCACAGTGAGACCAAAATTTAGGCAGGTCCAGACTCTCTCCTTACCTGGTAGCACAGAGCTGGCACCTGGGGTGCCTCCTAAATCCTCCATACACCATCCACGTGCCAACCACCATGGACTCCAGCACGTCACACCCAGCGTGGGAGGAACACCACCACACAGCTTTTTTGGGGGGGTGGCTCTAGCAGGAGCAAGCACTGAAGCCACCCATGGGGTAAAGGCTCCCCACAGCAAGAGCTGCAGCTTTTCTCGCGGGCAGGACCATGCCACAGCAGATACCCCACAGCAGCCACCCCAGAGAAACCCAGGTAAACAAAATTTCCCCTGGGACTACCCTGAATCACTGAAGGAAAGGCTAAAACCATCAAACTCACCCAAACAACTTTGCAAACCTTTTCAACCCAGAAGTGCAGGAGCCACATGACCCACTGCCACTGCCCACCCAGCAGCCATTGCCAGGAAGGTGGCTCATCTGGCTGATTGACAGCTGGTAGAACCAATGGGCTCCTTTCCTTGGCACTGGGTGGTATTGTCTCCACTTTGTAGTGGTGCTGGTGGCAGAAGGTGTCTTGGAGCATGTCACCAAGAGCTAGTCTCCATCCATTAGTGTCCAGTCTAAGGCAAAGCCATTTGAAGGACTAGGTGAGACCTAGGCTTAACCAGTCCTTTGCACTGCCCCATTTTGCAAGAGGACAAAGTCGGGTTTGGGTCAGTCAGTGGTGGCTCCATAGGATATTGGTGGCCCTCATGGTCATCATCATGGTGGTGGTTATGGTCGCCCTTGTAGGCTTTGGATGGCGCTGGCTTTGCAGCAGTGCCACTGGTCCCACTGCCCTGTCACTGACTGGGTGAGGGAAGCTGGGGATGCAAAACATGGCCCGTGGAAGGGGAGCTGCCTTGTCCTCCCTCCATGGCCAGCAGTCACAGCCCTCATGAAGCCCAGAAGAAGAAGGGATCACCAAGCATCAAGCAGAAGGCTAGGTCATGTTTGCATCAAGCAGAAGGTTAGATTTGCAGATTTGCAGGGTGCTCAGGTGGCCCGGCAGGCCAGTGGCATCCTGGCCTGTCTCAGGAGCAGTGTGGGCAGCAGGAGCAGGGCTGTCACTCTGCCCCTGTGCTCAGCGCTGTGAGGCCTCCCCTCGAGTCCCTGGGGCAGGTCTGGGCCCTCCCTGCAAGAGAGACCTGGAGGGGCTGGAGCGGGTCCAGAGGAGAGCACCGAGGCTGGGGAAGGGCCTGGAGGGACAGTCCTGTGAGGAGAGGCTGAGGGAGCTGGGGGGTTCAGCTGGAGAAGAGGAGACTCAGGGGGGACCTCATCGTTCTCTGCAGCTCCCTGCAGGGAGGGTGCGCTCAGGGGGGGTCGGGCTCTTCTCCCGGGTAACCGGTGACAGGATGAGAGGGCCCGGCCTGAAACTGCCTCAGGGGAGGTTTGGGTTGGGTCTCGGGCAGCCCTTCCTCCCGGAGAGGGTGCTCAGGCACTGGGATGCTCTGCCCAGGGCAGGGGGGAGTCACCGTCCCTGGGGGGGTTTGAGGAGAGGCTGGATGTGGCACTTGGTGCCCTGGTCTGGCCCATCAGGGGGTGTTGGGTCATGGGATGGACTTGATCATCTTGGAGGGCTTTTTCAGTAATTCTGTGATTTGACCCTGCAGCCCTGTTTCTGTAACTGTCCCACCTGTACAAATGCCTCTTCCCCATCCCCCCATTTTGGACAGCAGCATCCAGCCGTGGTGCCACGGCTGGGGGCATGGGCAGCACATTCCCCACCATGTGCTCGCTCCAGCGCCAGAGCTAGGAGTGGTTTTATCTCCTCATATCTCAAGGTTATGAAAGCTATAGCAAATGCAGCAGGATGGTAGTTAGCATCCTGGAAAGAAACCAAAAATGTGGGAAAAGAAGTGCATTTCTTCAGTGATCAATCTGAAACCACTGGGGTACAAACAAAAGCTCAACGTGAATTGGCTCTGCTCTGGCTCAGCCTGAGCGGGGCCTTCCTGGAAAGGCTGAGCTCCTTTTCACCAACAACAGCTGTGGAAGAGATGTTGCGTCGTGGAGGAAGAAGGGAAGCTGATGGGCTCTCAGCGTCCCTCCCTGCCTCAGGCTTTCCTGCAGGAGATAGATACAGATATAAATAACACAGATCAAAAAGAGGAGCAGTGAGGAAAAGCTCCCCAGCTCAAGATTATATTTGGGTTCAAATCCCAACTCTGGTGAAAACAGAGTTGTTCAAACTAAGTGGAGCAGCTTCAAAGAAGACTGTGGGAACCCACCTGTGGCAGCCGGCCGGGACAACTTCCCAGATGCCCTTGAGGCAGGTGTCCATGACAGTCTCTCCTCTGGAGGCTTCCGCAGTAGCTGGATCTGCACCTACATTTCCCCTTTCCCAGCAGGTATCTGAGGAGAGAGCATGATGGATAGAGTTGTGGAGGGAATACCGCTACCACCACGAGCATTAATACCCAGCAGAGACATCACTCCCTTCAGCCCACACTTAGGAGGCAGCTGAAGCTTTGGTTTTCATCAGGGACATGATTCAGAACTCAAAACAACTAAACCCAGCTCAGATCTGGGCTGCAGCTCCCTTCCTGAGCTGGCCCCTAGTCAGCGGTTTATGTGGCGCAGCAATATGCAGCGGTGTCAAATGCTGTGTGACACACTTGGGAGCTTGAAAACATGATAAAGAGTTGCTGCCATGGTCAGTGATGGGAAGCTGAGCCCAATGGCAGCTGCTGCAGTGTGCGCCTTCTCTGCCCTTCTCCCTTCCGCATCAGGGCTGCTCACCTGTGCATAAATGGACTTTCTAGTCTTTCCTAGTATATTTTGGCTTTCCCAAAGGATGACAGGATCAGCTGACAGTGCATTCCTGTGCAGCCTGACCTCTGCAGTGCCTCACAGCATTTTGGGGAGCACTGATGGTTTAGGATGTATGCAGATCCCCTAAGATCTCCTTGCAAGCAGTCCCCGTAACCACAGCTACAGACCTGTTACTTCCCATTGATCAGGGCGCAGTGGGGTGGGACCTGATGGGAGGTCCTGCCTGCTGACCGGCCTCAAGCCAGCCCGGAGAGAGGTGTCACTCTCAGCAGAATGGAAACTTGATGGTGATTTCTCTCCATTGTGTATGAGAGAGGACCCAAAGCAAAGCGAGAGACCTCAAGCCAGGCTGGGACCTGAGAGTGCACTCACCCTTCCCTTCTGTTCCTTCCTTCTGTCTTATCCTTTGCTACGGGGCCCAGTGTGAACCACACTCCAATGAGCCCACCCTTCTGCATCGCTGTGCTCCATGTGTTCATGAACCTCACTTCACTCTTCATCAGGAATGACACCAGGAGGGTCTGGAAAGCAGCTCAAGTGATCACAACTCCATTCTGGGGATGGAGAAGACAGGCAGGGGCACTTTCCCATAACCAGGCTTCATTCCGAGTCTCTGCTTCCCTCCCAGCCTCTTCTCCCTGCTCCCAGCTCTGGGTGTCAATGGGGATAAGACACAACACTGAGACCCCCTTCCACCCACACTACTCCAACCCATCAAGCTCCTGTTTGCACACCAAGCTCAGCTCCTCTCTCCTACCAGTAGCATCTTCTGCCTGCCCACCTCGGCCAAAGCCTTGCCCCACTTCAAAGCTGTGCAAACAGGGCTGCTGATCTCCCCACCTTTCCTTGACATCAAAAGCTTTACTTATGTTTTGCACAGCACAGAGAAGCCGTGGGATGTGGTAGGTTTGTTTTTCCTAAGAAGCCAGACCATGGGAGCCTGAGCATAAATTCTTCAGAAGAAGTAGAAACCCAAGTAAAAGGAGGAGAAAGCTGGAGCTGGAGACATGAGCTTTCTGTCTCTCTCCTTGCTTTTCTTCTCTTAATGGTGTCCTTCAGACTTGATCTGCTTAATGTTTCCAACTGTTTTGGTGGAGTTTGCTGAGAGCACGAGAGAGAAGGTGGTGACAGCTATCAGAAGTTAGCTTCAGCCAGTGGCAAATGGAGGTTCTCAGGAAGATGTTTTATTCATATGCCTGAGCCTGAACCATGTGAGGCTGATGTGGGGTGGACGGGCCCAGCCGGGGGCTCTCGCTGGGAACACGCCGGGAGGACGCGTTTTCTTCTACATGACTGGAAGGTGCATCTTGCTCGGCTGATCATAGCAAGGTGCCCTGTGGCAAGAGGTCATGCTGGAGAGCAGGACAAGTGGCCAGAGAGCTATTGCTGGAGCATCATGCAACAAAACTGAATTGCAAACCAGCTTGATCCCCAGTGAGAACGCCCCAGGGAGGCACAGGGACCACAACGGGGACCAATTACATCTGTCTCATGGAAAGGATGTCCTGGGTCAATCCAGTTGCCTGCTGTTGAAAGCAACCAGGTCATATGAGCATCTCTTACATTAATGCATCAGCCTGTGTCTTAAAGTTATATAGGTTGCTTCCCTCTTTAATTTCTAAACTTTCTTTACATCTCCTAATCTGGATCTTAAATGTACTACTACTACCTGTTTTCTAACTGAGTTTTCCTTTGCAGAGAGAGTCCTTTAACCTGAAGAACTCTTCTCCTTCCCTGATGTATTCTTAGCCTCCTTTTTTAAAGGCTAAAGGAGCCATTCTTTGTGTCTCTTCTCATCAAATGAGTGCTCCACTCCCTAGAGCAGCAGCAGAATCCTTTCCCTGTTTGCATTTGCCTTCAGAAGACCAGAAGAGTAAAGAGCGTTGCAGGTAAATCCCACCAGTGATTCAATCAGAGGCATTCATCCTCCCTTCTCTGCACTGATGGTGCTTCCCCACACTGTCACTCATGCATTTCTAATATTCGTGCAGAGGTCAGGAACCAAATTACTCAATTGTCCTCAGGACCGAGCTGTAAGGCAGACACCACCGCGCACAGCACACGAAGCTGTCAGCTCCTCTTTAGCAAGTTCCTCGTGCACTTTCCACTCTCCCATTAATCCCTGTCCCCATTAATAATTTCCCACAAGGCACTGTATCAGACACCTTACTGGAGCATGGACAGATCTGCAGCGTTTCCTCTGTCCAGCACCTAACATGAGATGAGTCTGACATCTCCTGTACTGCATTTCATGTCATTCCCTATTTAGCTCTGTGTTTTTTAATGACTCTTTCCTTCCAAATTTGTTCTAAAGCCTTGTATACTCTGGGGGCTGGACTAACACGCCTGAGGTTGCTCGGATCATTTGTGTTTCCATTTCTCAAACACAGAGTGAAATCCGGGGAAGAGTCAATAAGTATAAAAGCTAGAACCACATCTTCTCTGTATGCTCATGCCATGGTTCACAGGGAAGGTGGGGAGTTCCCAAACAAGCAGGGAAGGGGAAGGAAAGGGGCTGTATCTGGGTCACACTGATCCGTTGTCCTTCGCATCACGGCTATGACAGTGGCCAAGAGCAGATGCCCGGAGACTGATCACAAGGACAGGGAGGCATCCATTCAATCCAGTTGTGTTCAGGGGGAAGAAAACCCCTATCCAGAAGTCGTCTCTTCATTCTGGGGCTCAACTCACCCGTGATAAACTTGTTCTCCGTTAATTTGCCTAATCACCTTTTGAACCCACTTAGACTACATAGTGCACGGGTGACATCTGTGCTGGGAGGTGGATCTGGTGGAAGTCACAACATGCTCGGGTGCAGGAAGTAGCTTAGCTAAGACACAGAGTGTAGTCCGTGGTGTGACTTGAACTGGCAGGAGCCCTCTGAGCTAATCTTTAGTCAAGGAGAACAAACTCGCTGACAACAAGGCTGGGATACAGAAAGGCTCCAGGCAGATTTCCTGGAAAACGGAGGAGGGCTGTGGTGCGAACGCTGACAAGGAGCCCTTGCACGGTACTGGTGATGCTTGTGAGCAGGACCTGCTTTCTGCTCCCATCGACAGAGCTCAGCACGGCTGCTGCTGCAGCTGGGGTACGTGCTGCACTGAGTTTGCAGTAAGAAGCTATTGTTGACTGAGGACACTGTGATGCAAACACCTTCTGTCTTCAGAAATGCTGCAGAGCGCCACAAACCCAAGCTACTAAACATTTTCTAGCAGGGTCCTCCTGTCCTTCAGGGAAATGGCTGCCAATGAGGGGATTGTTTTAGGGCCAGAGGAATTCTCGCAGACATTCCATGCCCCTCATCTTTGCTTCCTCTCTCCTTAATGTTGGTGAAGACATCCTCCCTTGATCCTCATTGCTTGCAGCGCTGTGCAATGAGCCCCTTGCTGCTTTGAAGAATTCTCTGACAGATGATATTGATGAATCTTGGAAAAGGAAAGGGAAAAAGAGGTTGGATGCGTTGGGTGCCATCGGGTCTCGACACTGGGAAGCGTCTCTCATCTGCCTCATCCCTGCCAAGGTGTCTGTAGGAGAGTGGAGGGAGGACCTGGGAGGCTGGGGCACACCTCTCACACCTCTGCCCCTGTGATGCGCAGCCATCCTCTTGATGCTCCCTCAGCTCCTCTGGGGCTCCCAGCCCTGCTCCCCCTCCATGCCTCCTCCCCGGAAGGCGAAAGGTTGCGGTGCACTCTCAAGTGATGCATCCCAGATTGAGGGTGGCAGCGCTGTCACCCCCATGTCATCACCCTCCTGTCCCCGGCAGCCACCCAGCGGTGACTGCAAGACCAAGTAGTGCTGATCTGGGTGTGAGGAGAGCACAGAGGACCTGGCAGGCTTGGATTGATGGAGTTTGAGACCTCTGCGGAGGCTGGAGGGAAGGGGAGTGGGAATGGGATGGAACCAGCACATGAGGGGGCTCCCGGGGACTCTCTTGGAGTGGAGACCCTCGATCCTGCAGCGTGAGCCCCCAGTGAGCTCCTGCCACCCGAAGGGGACCATGACGAGACATGCTGTCAAGCGCTGGACATGCTTTGAGCTTTGTTGGAGGAGATTCCTGCTTGCTGCTTGCTCCTTCCACGGATGGCTGAGCCCAAGCCAGGCCCCAAGCAAATTAGGCTACATCCTGTCCTGCTTTAGAGCATTTCGACTCTGGAAATGACAGCGATGGCACCCAAGCTGTCTCCTCCTCCCTGGTGCCTCACCAGTGGCAGGGTCAGCCCAGCCTGCGCGTGGCGGGATTTGCTGGGTGGAAGAGCCCCAGGCAAATCCCTCAGCATCCCTGGCAGGAGGCCATGCGGATTTTAGGAGAGGACAGCAGCATCCTCCTGGCTCACAGCCCCCTCTTCTGGTCTTACAGGACCCTCACCCACCCCAGAAAATGCAGCATTTGTTTGTCCTCTTTACTTTTCCCTCTGCTAAGTCTGGCTGGAAAATGAGAAAAACACCATTCTCTTCGTGAAAAGGTGCCCCAAATGAACATTTTCTACCTGGTGCCAGTTTTTGTAATGTATCGCTTTATTTTTTATTGCTCTCCATAGGAGACTTTCCTCCAGCTTCTCTGGTTGGCTTTATTTTAAATGGGAATCCCTTTTAATTAAAGGAAGAGGGAAAAGCCTTTCAGTCCCATTCAACTCAATACAAATCGGTCCTTCTCTATTTTGAGGAGACTCAAGATACAGTTTAGGGTTGGATTCATTTCGTGAAGCGATCAGAAAATTCAAAGCTTCAGGATCATCTCCACACCACTTTTTCTTGTTTCCTTTTTGCTCCTATTCCCCAAACTTTCAAATCTCCAATTCATTAAAAGAAAAAAAAAAAGTTCCCATCATTTGAAAGAGATGGCTTTTGCCCAAAACTGAACAAAAGCAAAAAACATTGTTGAAAACCTTCCAGCTTGGCACATAAAACATCTCTTCCTCTCCACGAATCTGCGCTGCTCACGCCAGGTTTCTAGAAACAATGCAAACTGATTGCGGAGCGGGCGAGAACAACGTGCAACTGGAGCCGCAGAGAAACTCTCCGCTCAGAAGAGCCCATCCCCTTCCTCCGTTGACGATTCCCACTGTCCGGCACGGCAGCATGACACTGGGGTGGTGGAGCAATGCTTTGTGGTGCCAGGCTTCACCACAGCGCCCGGGTGCCCGGTTGGCGCGGCCGCGGTGCCGGTGCCGATGTCGCCGTACAAAGACACCCCAAACCTGGAGCAGGTGTGTCGAGGCTGAGCAGGACACCCTGTATTTGCCTCACCACGGAAGCCAGACTAATGCATCATGGTTGCTGAGTGCTCTCCAGGGAGATTAAGTGCCAGTAATTAATCTTTGGGGCTCATATAACCAATGATTCAAGCAGGAGAAGTGACTGACACGCTGGATTCGGGGAAGCGGCACCAGAAAAGGGAGATAGGGAGAAGGCAATTTGGACCTGGGAGGTAAACTGAGGCAGAGCTCAGGTTAAAATAACTGCGATGTGCCCCCAAGCTGGTGCTTTGCCGGCAGGATCCGCGCCCCCGGGCAGGGGCTGCACCAGGGCTGCAGGCGCCAGCCCTCATTAAAAGGCCTTTTCCCTTTCTGATTTCTCTAATACAACTGAGTAAGAGTATTGACATGTCAGAATTGTCTTTTATTATGATCCATTTATGCCGTTAATGTAATATCCTCCTCTTGGATTGCTCAGTTATGTATTAATGCTATAAGAAACTTGGCATTACTTTTAGCTCTTCATTGTCTAAAATGAGTCCCAAACTCTCCGAATGACAGGAATTTGATGGATGGTCATATTTTTAGCTGTGATCATGCTTTGATGCTCTGAAATTAGAGATATGGTTTTAAAATATTTTACCACATGCATTTATCTTATTTTTCTTCATCTCTGTCTTACTAGTTATCATTCTGGTTTTATTGTAGAATCATTAGTGCTTGTTATAAGTCTGATGTGTGTATATGGCATCATTTATTTGCTGTTCTTAGCCTAACAAGGAATGGAAAAATAACACATAAATACGAGAGAATGATCAGTGGCTGTTTCACTTTTTTTTAAGAGAACATTTCTAATGAATTGCCTTGCTCAGGCTGCTGGGGCATGGTTGCGTCCAGCCAAGTCTTCGAGGTCTGAAGAAAGATACTGAGGATTCAGGAAAGAGTTATGGGAATAAACCTGGACAAAATGCTGTGCAGTGACAGACCAAAGGGATTTGACTCATTTGATTTATCAAAGACATCAGGAGCTGTAAGTTAAAAGTGCCAAATACCCTCACCAGGAGGAAAGATTAAAGGGTTTATTAAATCTCACGGAAATGGGACTAAACAAAGCCACCACCTGGACATTTAGCTTGGACACTGTAGGTCAGAAGCTGCCAGCACAGGGTTTTAACAGAGGTCAGACTCAGGACAGACCCGGTGTGTGTGACTCCAGGACACCTGGGAGACCCAGGGGGCTGGGGCTGGTTGCAGGTAAAGAGAATGTCCTCACTGCCAGCTCAGCAGCCCCGAGCCCAGGCCCACACTGTGCTTGGCTGGGAGCACACAGATGAGTTATTTGCTGCTCTGTATGACACCGTACCAGCGAAGAGGTGCATTAGCCCAACACAAATTATGGGGCTTGGGAAAAATCTGTGGTTTGCGTTGTATGAGTCAACTCCTGCATTTAATGGTTTCAGCTGCCCTGAAAAGTGTATGAAATTGCAACTGTTCTGCTCCCTTTTGCAAGGGAGATTATTGGTGTGAATCCAAGGGGTGTTTCCCTCTGGCTTTGCCAGCAGCAGCGACAGAGAAGCCTTCATCCCCATGAGGAGGAGCTGGCTGCGGACCAAGACCACCCTCAAACCCAAATTCCAAATCCCAGTGGTCTCTGGTCCAGCCACAGGGTGCCCAGCTGATGCCTCCTTTTGCCCCCAGCACCTGCCTTTGCCCATACAAAAGAAAGGCAGAAAATGGATGAAAATGGAGCTGATTTTGGGGAGATGATTGGTCCAAAACATGGGGACTTGAGGCCACCCCTTCCCCACGCTCACTCCCAGCGTAGCAGCAGCCGCTCCATTTCCCTGATGAACGGGAGCCCTTCTCCTTGAGAAATTTGATGGATGATCCCAATTATATTCTTCCAGCAGTGATTTAATGTAATGTTTTATTAATAGCAACAATCAGAGGAAAGCAAACAGCTTATTCAACACACGCCATTCCCTTTCTGCTTTTACTTCCCCACATTCATACACACTCCAAGTCCTTGATGCCACAACATCAGGGGGGTCAGGAGGAGGAGGAGGGTGGGGAGAAACAACCAGACAATTCGCTGAGCAGGGCAATAGCTCATTAGCATGCTTTTGACAGAATTAACATGATTGTGACAATATTTTCTTCACTCATTCTTTAGGGATTATTTGGAGGAAACTTCAAATTGCTGGTTTATTTCCTCGGGTGTTAAAAGACCATGAGAAAAGGCAGGGGAAAACGATCCACAGTTTTGTATTACCGGCTTTAATACTCTTCCATTACAGAAGGAGTGATGGGAGGAACACAATAAATTCATCAGAGTTGTCCCTGGTCGGTAGGGCACGGCACCGGTGGGGCTCAATCCTGTGCTGGGCTCTTTGAATTCCCTCCTTGAATCCTCCCTTCCTTAGCGGCTCTCCATCATCTCCCCGTTTGCTTTTGTGTTTGGAAGCCTGTTTGCACATTTACGCATTCAATTGCTTGGTTTCATAGTAACGCAAAACCCCCTGGGCCAGGGGCGATAAACTTGTGGACGCGAGTTTGACTTAGTTTGTTATTCCAGTTTTTGCTCCTGGCTCGAACATGGAATTCAAAGTTCTTTTCAATCAAAAGTGCTCCATATTGTGGTTAAATGATTTCTTTTCCCCCCAGAGAATCATTAATCAGGCACATAATCTAAAAACTCTCCCTCTTTCTCAATCTCTTTTGGTGAATTCTTAAAAGAAGAGGGGGAGGGGGGGAAGGAAAAGAGCGAGAAAGATTAAATGGAGCAGGTGTCACATTTATCTTATTTCCAGTGCAAATACAATCAACAAGTGCCAGGCTAAAACCAGACCCTAAACAAAACCTGCAAAATGTTCTCAAATAAATGCTTCTTGGCTCTCCACTGTTTGTTTTTAATTTGCAGTCGTCCTCCAAATACTTCTGCCAAGCAAAAACTGCCTCGGGAATGATCTCCTTGGAGCCTATTCCATGGGGGGAGGTTTCTGCTGCTGGGGTACCCTGCAATGTTCCATTTCCGTTCCCTTCCCAAGTCACCACCCTGCACAGCCCCTGTCTCAAAACAGCCCAGTATCACCTCCAGAACCCAGCATCCCCTCCAGAACCCAGCATCCCCTCCAGAACCGCAACTCTGAGGACGCACAGAGCTGAACTTTGCCTTTAAAACCTCTGCTCAGCGCTGGCTCTCCACCAGCAGGGAGAGAGAGGTATCTCCAGATGCAAATCCTGAAATAAATCCTATTTTAGCATTATTTTTATTTTAAAGAGGATTTATTTTAGGATTTGAAGCCTCCTCACTCTCCATGCCCACATTGTAAAGGGGCTGGGGCCAGACTCTGCCCTTTGCAGGGGCTGCTGCCGGGTGCTCTCCCCTGAACGCATGAACTGCCCCCACCACTGTCTCCACTGACTTTTTCAGCTTGCAAAGAGCAGCTGAAAAACCTCTGGGTCGCAGCTTGCTGAAGGGGGAGATATTTGGGCTGGCAGATTAAGAGCAGGCTTAAATACATGGATGCTGTGCTGAGGTGCTGGGACCCAGAGCAGTCTGGTGGTATAAACTATTTCCACAGCTCCTGGGGGATGTGGGGAATCCTCTGTAGGTGGGAGTAAGTGTGGGAAATCCCGTTAACCTGCTGCTGTAGGGAAACGTGGCTCATCCAGCATGTGGGGCCCAAGCTGTGCACCCACGGCTGGGAGAATGACAGCCCAGGGAATTCTTTTGAGTACAAGCATCAGTGCAATTTATTAGTACTCATTAGAAACTCCAGATGTACCCCAGGAAAAAAAAAAAAAGTTGTTTTTCCATTGAAAATTGTAGATACTAACAAAGAAAACCTTTTACAACAATTTTCCACTTTCTCTGGAAGGGATAAAGAAAAAAAAATTCAAACCACATCAACAGGAAAAGAACGCCATAAAAACCCTTCCCTGAGTCAAAATATTTGACTCTGTGCTAGAAATTGAAACAGCTTTTTCTACGTCTTGGACCACTGCAGTGCCTCGTGGATGTTGCTGTTTGCACCCGATTAACCACGTATTCTCCAGTGTGTCCAGTTCCTGGGCCAGGCTCTCTCTGCTGTGACCCACTGGTCTTTAATATCTCTCTCTAATCCATCATAATGCATCGTTTTGTCTGATAAAAGCCTTGTCTCTCTTGACAAACCTTGCCATGCCTCTGCCTTGGCCCCTTGTGGCTCCAGAGCCCTTCAAGTGGTTGTTGCTCCCCTTGGAGCTTTGGTGTGTCCCAGGAACAGCCGGGTCCTGCAGGGATGCTGCCGAGCTGGGATGCCCTGAGTGTCCATGTGTGTGCTGGAACCCCGAGCCCGGTCTACTGGCTAGGCAGCAGGATGCCTGAGTGTACTTCAAGGAGTTGGTGAGCAGTCCCTGGCAAGCCAGGGTTACCAGGTGATGAGGAAACATCTTCATTTTGCCACCCTTTGTGTTAAGGAATCACTAGGGCGGTGCATGATCCCGTCTCCCATAGTGTGACACCTTGCCCCCTTGGCTGCATTTCTTTCAAATAACGCAATCCCCGCAGTGCAGAGGAGCAGAGAAGATCTCCCGTCCAGTCCTGTCCCCTCTTGCTGCGGAGAAACACATTTACGAAGGGGAGGTGCTGGGAAATCTCAGAGGGGAAATCTCCACTTGGACCAGCTGGAGACCCCCCTGCACCAACCAGAGATGAGCCCTCCCCAGTTTCCCTCACTGCTGTCAGATGGAGAGGGTGGCCATCACCCCCAGCCCGGCCCTTTGTGTCCTCGGCAGGACCTGCAGGATGGCCCTGGAGTGGCCATTCAGGAGCAAGAGGATTGCATTTCCCATCCCCGCAAATGTTTTTCCCATCCCCACGGCACAGCCCAGCGCAGCCAGGGCCAGGCTCTCAAGCCAAGGCAGAGCACGGTGAGCTACAGCGACATTAAAGTGATTTCATTCTGGCTGCAGGGTGTGAAGTGAATTTCCATGAAACCTCTCAGAAGGAAGAAACCGTGCCCCCAGACAATACATATAACTTAAAACCAACATGCTCCTTGACATGGGCAGAAGCAGCAGGTGTGACAACTGGGGCGGCACGTCCCTAATGAGCCACACCAGCCACCTACACCCAGCGGCAGGATGTACGGGAGGTGGCAGGGAATGGGGCAGCCCCCTCACCCTGGCCGGGTTTGGGTGCTGGCACAGGGCTCGAGGCACACGCCGGGGCCGCTGCTTTAGCTGGCAGCCACGGCTGTGCCGAGCAGCACACATCTTGGGCACAGGGCTCCGGGGGAGACTGACGAGGAATCAGATTCATTACCAGCCCCTGGCTGCTCTGGTGGTGCAAAATAGCCATAAACATACCCGAAAGGGTTGCTCTTGGCTGGTTTGTTTTGCATCAAGTGGAGCTGAGCAGGAGACAGTTCCTGGACTCCCTCTCCGTGACACGCTGCATCCCAAAAAAATTGGTCCCCAAAGGAAGCAAAGCCAGAGGCAGTTTTGATGTAAAGGCAAGGCTGGCTAGAGCGATACAGGATGAATTTCAGGCTTTAGAAAAAACCCTTCCCCCAGCCCAAGCTTAAACACCAGGTTTCCATTTATAATTGCAATGTACTGTGCGAATCAATGCAAATAGCTGCTCTGTTCGCAGTTGCACGGGGAGGCTTTTGTTCTGCCCCAAGACTGGAAATTTCTGTGAAGCTTTTTTTAACCTTGGGAACAACCAGATGTTGAAGGACTTGGAAAACCCAGCTTGTGTGCAAGTCCCAGCCCACGTGCCACACACCTCCATCGCACCACCCTGTGCAGCTCCGGGTCTCTGGGCTCACTGGGAGCAGCTTGTTCTGTTCAGCGCCGGAGGTCCAGGGTCAGTCCCCTCCTGTTTCCCAGATGGTGGCTGTCACTCCTCACTGAGTTACACAGGCAGGAGCATTGGAACCAGCATTGCAGGGCAAAGCAAGGGCTCGGAAAGGTTTTTGTACACTTTGTGTTGCTGAAACAAGATAGGATTCAACCTGGTCATCTGCCCTTTCTTGCAGTCACTGATCCACTACCTTGACATGTGGGACTGTAATAATCTGTGACAAGGACAATATAACCAGGCTGCCACGGGTGCATCGCCAGTGCTGACCCCCTAGGTGTTGTTTTTAGGGTTCAACGGCACACAGAAGCAGCTGCTGCTGTGTTTTATTCATGCATCTTATCTGAGGATGTAGGTTTTGGTCAAGAACAGGGGAGAATTAAAAGGAAAAAATGTGAAAGCTCAGATGTGATTTTGCAGGCTTCTGGGCTGCCCTTCCCCAGGCTATAGGGTGGCAGCAGCACGGCTTCCATACCTCTCCCTGCTCCGTGCCATACTTTGCTCCTGCACCACACTCACTGATTTTAGAATGGCTGCTCCCCCTGGTGAGCCACGGCCATGGTGAGCTCAGCACATCAACAGTATGTGGCCCCAGGCCCCCCAGGACCCTGGTGATGACCTGGGCTCCAAACACACTATTATTTTGGGGGGTTTTGTTTCCAGTTGAAAGTGTGTGATACAAGGCTGGTGCTGGGCTGCAGCTGGGCACAGCGGTTGTGAGGCACAGACCTGTGCCTCATGCCCCAGGGAATGGTGTGAGGACACGCAGGAGGGTGCAAAGCCTACCTTGGGGGCATCTGAAGGTGCTCAGCTTGGGTTGGTCTGGACCGGCCAGGAGGACTTTTTGATGTGGGTTACCTCAACACTGAGCCAGGGCTGAGCTCAGCAGTTCAGCAGGGCTGGGCACCATGGTGGTGGATGATGACCCATCTCATGCTCCAGACCTCTCCCCATGTCTTTGGGTTGTTACCTTCTCCTGAGGCACCTGCAAGGTGTGAGGTTCTGAATTCGGTAGCAGAAAGGATCAAGATGATGGCAGCTGAGAACAGGCAACTCATTCCACTGATGCATGACACAAGGGAACAGGAGCAGGAAGAGGGCCATTGATGCCCTGAGTACCTTATTGTTTTGGCTGACGCCAGTAGCTCTACACAGCTCATAAACTGTATGATTGCTTTTATAGTAATGTTCTTCGTAAGCGAGAGGCAAGGCGGGGACTAAGCATGTGAAAGAGGAGGAAGTGGAGGAGGGGAGCACAAGGACCCTAAGTTCTGGCGAGCAAATATGGGCGAGCAGGGACAAAACGCTGCTCCACCACCACTGCCAGCACCATTTCATCAGCTCCTGCAGGTCTGGAGGTGCCTTCAGGGCCTGTCTTGAATCCACATCCAATTTAAAACCTTCCTTTCCCTTCCTTTCCATCCCACTGTCCTTCCATTTATTGGCGCAGGGAAACACAGGCCAACCCATCCTGCTCAGGAAGGAGTCAGGATGTGGTTCTTGCTCTCTTTCCCTTTCTGGGGCCATGGGGAGCCGTTCAGGTGCGGTGGAAAAGCCCCAGATTTATACTGTGAGGGCCCTTTCCTGCCCACCCATGCCTTTCCTCCGTACAGGTTCAGAGACCAGAGCAGATATTAAATGCAATCTCTGGTAGGTGATTTTGGGGGTACATTTACCAGATATGAGCAGGATACAATCCCTCAAGAAGAAGACATCCCAGGTTTGCCTCCAGCCCGCTGGGCAGGGAAGGGGAGGGCTCGGCTCTGCTGCAGCCCCCAGCCCTCATTAAAGCTCTCCCAAAGAGGCCGTGTGCCCAAAGTCAAAATGTTCCTCGGAGGAGGGAGAGGACTTAATAGGAGAGGCAGCAGGAGGAATTAAAGTGCTTTTATTGCAAAGGATGTTAATTGCTTGAGGAGCTCCTGTCGTACAGCGTGGCTGGGAAGCAACCATGTCCCGGAGGAGATGTGTTTGTCCTCGACGCAGTCTGAGGGTACAAACACACAAGGACTCTCACCTGCACATCGAAATACTGTGGCTACCCCGTCAGCCCTTCACGCAAGGGCAGAGCACCTTGGGTTTGCCCATGATTTACCCCCACACCACGAGGACTCAGACGTGAGTTGCTTTGTTGTCAAGGTTGGGGCTGGGCCGGGCACTGACAGATGCTCTCTGACCCCTCTCCCGCCCCAAATGGGAAGGGAAAGGGAATAAGGACAGAAAGATTTATGGATTAGAAAAGAGAATTAAAACAGCTTTAGTAGAACAATCAGAATAATAATAATAAGGAAATAACAAAACAATGAAATATGCATAAATACATACAAAACTGATCTTGAACTCGACTCCCCCCGATATCAGCCCCCAGGGGTGCTCAGAGCCGGCGGCACCGGGGCAGCCCCAGGCTCGGGGCAGGGGGGAACCGGGCACCGGGGTTGGAGTCGGGAACTTGGGATCGAAGGCAGGAGATGGGACGAGTCTTCCTCGGGCACCGGCTGGCAGAGAAGAGGCCTTAACCCCCGTGATCCCTCAGCTTGATACCCAACATGATGTATGTGGAATGGAACCCTCTCGTTGGTCACCTGTCCCGTCTGTTCCTCCCCAGAGGTGCCACCCGTCACTGCCTCGTGACCCTTTTCCTTGCCGGCCCCCCCCAGCGGGGCATGAGATCCAGCCAGGACCAGCCAGAGCCTTTGTGCACCCCCAGCCCTGGCAGGGACTGCAGACACCAGCGTTACCCTCTCTGGGAGCGGGCACTGTCTGCACAGACGCGCTGTGCCCTTCCCGAAGTGCTGCCTCTTGGTAGGGACTGAGCTGAGAGGTCAAATCATGGAACTGAGCTGGGTCTGGTTAGCTCAGACCAGGACACACGTGCTGGATGAGAAGTGGCAGCCAGGGCTGAGCTCCTTCTCGGCGTGCTGCAGCCCTGTGTGGACTACGGGAGCACAAACCAACCCTGATGAGGATAACACAAGCAAGTCTATGAAGTTCTGGATAAGGTGAAGCCCTGCTACATGCAGGGGAGAAAAGAAAGCTTCACACACACACACACGCACACGATAACGGGTGAATGGCGCACATACCCCTTCAGCAGGCTGAGCCCACACAGCAGGATGCAGGAGGGAGAACCACGCTGTGGCGACTGGGGATGGGTTCAGCCCTCCCCAAAGCCGCTGTCACCTTCACAGCCCTCACCAGCTTCACATCAGCCCCACTAACAGAGGCAGGGACACCCTGACCCCGGCCAGCTGGGAGGTCAGCGGACGGGGAGGGCTCCAGATTGCTGCCCCGCGGGTCAAACGCCCCGTGAGCTCTTCCCAGGCACCTTTTGAAGATCTGTAGCCACGAACATCTGGGGGCAGGGGGTGTGAAGGGGCGTGGTGCTGCGGTTCCCGGCACGTGCGCAACAAGCGCTGCTCCGACCGCCGATGGCTCCGCTGCAGTTATAGACGGCTGCGTGCAGAAACTGTGAAGGGTGTGAAGGCAATGGAACAGAAGAATTATGTAGAAAATAAAGGTAGTTACAGTTGCTTCAAAACATTTTCGCAGTTAGGACTCAGGGCTTTTAATCAACTTTTTTTTTTTTTTTTTTTTTTGTATTGCAGGTTCTCCTTTCTGCCAAACATTTGCAGAGGGAAAATGAAACTAAAGAAAAGAGAGAAAAACAGTTTCAGCTGCCAATCTGCTGCTTGCAAAGCCATGAAAAGCACCCTGAGAGAGATGAGCATGTATTATAAAAAAAGGGAAAAGGATTTTGTGCATCCTCTATGCTGAAAAGTCTTTTTAGGCCCCTTGCTCACCTGAGACCTCCCATGTCCCTAACATGGTCAGTCTGAGCCATTCAGGAAGCTGGTTTCAGCCCACACCAGACTCAGCCCAGACTCCCCATGTGCTCTTGAAAACCGGGCTCAGCCCTCCTCTCTCCTGGAAGTTTATTCTGGTTTATCGAGGCTGCAGACGCTTGCTCCCTGTGGGCTTGGGTAAGGGATGCTCTCCTGAGGAGCTCTGCTTCGATGCCACACCATTCCCCACCCACTGTTGCTCCCAGGGCTGGTCAACACAAAGGGGGTCTTTTGCAACAACCTTGGTTCTGACTTGGTTTTGACGCCGCCTGCTTGCTCGGTGCCAGGAGCCTGGGACTGATGCAGCTGCCTCAAACATCACCACTGCAGAAGGACCTGCATCCTCCCTGTTAGGAAAATCTGCATCCCTCCCCACTCACCTCTTCTTTCTTGTGAAGATTGGTGAGTTCTACCTTCCACCCTGCACCATAGGGATAGAAATCTGCATTTCTCATCCCACTCAAGGCAGGGATGCCCACACAGCCCCGCGACCCCCGGAGAAGTGCACTTGGGACAACCAAGCTACAAAAAGGCTTGTGGTAAAGCTGCTGGAGGAGATGACTTGGGTTGTGTTCAGCAAAGGGGGACTGAGAAGCCTGAACGCACCCTTTAGTCAGTTTTACTAGGCTAGAAAGCCAGGCATGAGCCTAAGTATATGGGAGTCCCCTCCCTAAGGCCACATAAGCAGAAAAGTAAAGATATAGATATATATATATGCGCTTGTCAAGCTAATCGAGGCTGGGAGAAAGGAGAGCCTGTGCCAGCCTTCTACTGCTCCGCCATGCAGGGAAGGAGAATTAGAGGGGCAATGAGGGGAGAAACGGAGAGAAACATCCTCTAAAGCTTGTTTTTAAGACATCCCTTCCACCCTAGGGCTTGTTTTAACGGCCCAAGCTGCACACTAGATACGTCCCCTTTTATTTACGATGATTATTCCAGGCTGCTGCAGGGTCCCCTGGGTCCCAGAGAGGCAGTGCCGGCTGCTATTAAGGCATTTTGTCTTTCTCTCAAATCACATAAAGACCTTCCCCGTGCTCCTCCCGCTGGGCAATAAAAACCCAAAGACAATCCACGGCTGAGCTGACCACTCTCTAGCTGGATGGGCAAAGCGCCTCGTTAGGCACAATAAAGTGCTCTCCTTAGCCCCCGGGCATCCGCCGAGGCCAGGGCAGCCAGGGCAAGGAGAGGAGGCGGCTGCAGGGAGGGCTGGCAGCAGCGGGCGCCGCGCGCGGGAGCATCAATACATCTCGGGAGCGTCGACGCATCTCGGTCCCGCAGCGAAGGGTGGCAGTGGGGCTGCAGTGGGGAAGCTGCTACCCCAAGGGGTGGGCATCGGGTGGGTGGGCAGGCTGGACCCCTGCCAGCACCCCCACCGCCAGCCCCCGGCTTTGCGGGAGCGCAGCGTGCGTCCGAGCCAGTCAGAGAGGCAGTTCGGGAAATTAATCAGCCCAATTGAAATGTGATTGATTGAAGAGCGAAAGCCACAATCCAGCAAGGCCCGGAAAATGTAATAGTCTAAAACGCTATTAATTTTTCATGTTCTTTCTGTTTTGATTTTTCTTTTCTCCTTTCCCTTGCTGAGGTGGCTTTGTGCCAGGACGATTACACGTGAGCAGCTCGCCTCTCTCCAGGCTGGCGCGGTGCACTGGGTGCAGGAGGCTGTGGACTCGACCCCAGCCCTCGCAGTGGAGCGGGGATTTCTGTCCCTTACCTACTGCCCCAGAGCTTCGTTTGCCAAAACGCGCCAACAAGGACAAAACGGAGGGAAAGAGCCTCACGGCGCTGAGCTTGCCAGCTTGGGCCAACCCCAAGCCTGGAAGCAGGAGTCCTGCTGCCCAGCCAGCACAGCACCAACACGTGCATCTTCGGTCACCGAGCAGCTGCGGGGCCACTACAGCTTTCAGGGCTGGACAACGGGGAGGAGACATGAACATCAGCACTGGCAAGGGGCAATGGGTGCGAGGTGGAGCACAGGAGGTTCCACAAAAACATAGAAAAACCTTTTTCACTGTGAGGGAGACACAGTCCTGGCCCAGGCTGATCAGAGAGGGTGTGGACTCTCCTGCTCTGGAGACTTTCCAACCTGCCTGGACGCGTTCCTGTGTGGCTGCCCTGGGTGACCCTGCTCTGGCAGGGGTTGGACTGGGTGATCTCCTGAGGTCCCTTCCAACCGCGACCGTCCTGTGATTCTGTGATTCTGTGGCATCTCCTTGATTCTGAAGATTGTCCTCCAATGCGGTCAGTAAAACACTGCTCTGAAATGAAGGGTAAATGAGGTGTCCAGAAAGTCCGACGTGTTCCTGAACGCATGCAGCAACCGTTTCGCACAGCCAGGAAGCAAACCTTGACGCTGCACGTGGAGGGAGCCCAAAGCCAGCGATTTGGTCAGGTTGCTCATGGGCGGTTTGGTCCAAAGCCGCCTGTCGAGCATTTTGCCAGTGGTCTGGCCATGGAATCGATGTGAGTGCACATTGCAAGCAGTGCTGTGAATATGAAAATATTTCTGTTTTCAACAGATCTATTTTGATATTTGGTTCCAAAGTGAAAATATCTCTATTTGTTCAACATTTGTTGTTGGCCTTTTTTTTTTTTTTTTTTGACACAGTGTCAACATTTCTCAAGTGGGAAAAAAACAACATAATTTAGTTTTTTTTTAAAAAGACCAATTTTCTGCCAGCAGCATCCATGGAAATGTTTCAAACAGTCCTCTGATGAAGTAATTTGAACATATGCCATCAGACCCAAGATCTGACCTCTTCCAGTAGCCCATGTTGGACTGCTTCCCTGGAGGAATGAGGCTGTAAAATCACACCTTCTCGGTGTCTATTTGTCACCTTTCCACTGTCAAGCTACAGCATACCTGAGCAGATTTCAAGCACAGATGGTATGAGAACTTGGAGATAATTGGGTTGTGACAAACCTCTCAAAAATCTCAGTCCAGTCTAAATTATATTTGGTTTTCTAACTGAAGAAAAGGTGGCAGGTATTAGGTTTGGCTCGTACTACACAAGAGAATGTCACGTGCACAAAAAAAAAAATTTAAATTTCCCAGCTGGAGGGCGACCATCAGTTGGAGTTTGCACCTTTCTGGCCTGCAAGTCATAGAATCATAGAATCATAGAATCATAGAATCACAGAATGTTAGGGATTGGAAGGGACCTCGAAAGATCATCAAGTCCAATCCCCCTGCCAGAGCAGGAATGCCTAGATTATGCTACACAGGAACGTGTCCAGGCAGGTCTTGAATGTCTCCAGAGAAGGAGACTCCACAACCTCTCTGGGCAGCCTGTTCCAGTGCTCCGTCACCCTCACTGAGAAGAAGTTTCTTCTCGAGTTTAAGCGGAACCTCTTATGTTCCAGTTTAGCCCATTACCCCTTGTCCTATCAGTGGTTGTCACCGAGAAGAGCCTGGCTCCATCCTTGTGACACTCCCCCTTGATATATTTGTAAACATTAATGAGGTCACCCCTCAGCCTCCTCTTCTCCAAACTAAAGAGCCCCAGCTCCCTCAGTCTTTTCTCATAAGGGAGATGCTCCACTCCCTTAATCATCCTAGTTGCCCTGTGCTGGACTCTCTCCAGCAGTTCCCTGTCTTTCTTGAACTGAGGGGCCCAGAACTGGACACAGTATTCCAGATGGGGTCTCACCAGGGCAGAGTAGAGGGGAAGGAGAACCTCTCTCGACCTACTAACCACCCCCCTTCTAATACACCCCAGGATGCCATTGGCCTTCCTGGCCACAAGGGCACAGTGCTGGCTCACGGTCATCCTGCTGTCCACCAAGACTCCCAGGTCCCTTTCCCCTACACTGCTCTCTAATAAGTCATTCCCCAACTTATACTGGAACCTGCGGTTGTTCCTACCCAGTAAGTCAATGTACTCAGATGTACTTTGGGCAGAAGCAACCCTCTTCTCCTGCTCATGTGAAGCGCTCTGCCTGCGGCGCCCGTGGAGCCACCCTTGGGACAGCATTTCCCACGGCAGCTCATCACGTGTGTCCTCTGCCACGCCAGCCTCAAAAACTCAGTGAAATGAGGATGAAGCAAGTGATCAGTCTTCAACCCGGGGCCAGAATGCAGCTCTCTGCTGGGTTTTCAGCTGGATTTTTTTCCTGTGGGGCGAGCTTTCTCAGTGGTGCTATGTCACGCTGTGTTTTCCCTGGGAACTCTTGCTTTTCACAGCATTTTGGCCAGAAGATGGATCAAACCTAGCTGTGGCCTTAGGGCCCCTGCGTGGTCATCACTGTGCGGGGTTGTTCCAGCCTTTATTAGGACTGTTTATTTATGTCCTGCTCTGCCCCAAGAGCTTATCTGAAGTGTCTTCACTATCTCCAACAGCTCCTGTTAAATTCGGAAGACAAAGAGTTAGTCTTCTCCACAAGGGTTTTTTATTTTTAATAAAACTTGCTTGTGCTCTTCCCCGAGGGACTTGTTGAAGTTAGGGAAGTCAAAGATAAAATGTTCCAGCTGCTGTTTCCTGGAGAGCAACACTATGTTTTCCCGTGAAACCCTTTTAATGAACACCTTTAAAGGGCAGAAATGGAATGGAGGAACCTGCGGTCCAAGTACCTCTGAACTCTGGAGCCATTGGCATCCAGATCCAAGTCCATTATTTCCAGCTATTTTTCCAAAATGGTTCCTAATGGGCTGAAAGAAAACTGGAAAGGGAACAACTTCAATGTGGGAGAAAAACCGAAGCCCATTTTCCTTCCCAGTCTCTGCTTTGTGGCTGTCTTTCAGCTCCCTGCAGATCTCAGGACCTTCACAGGGCACATCAAGAGGTTCAGCCTCGCCAGAGGGACAAGCTGATGGTGCAGAGGCTGTAAAGGTAATTGCTACACTGGGCAACAGGCAAGTTCCCTGAATCAGGATACACCATGCTACAGCACTATCTGCAGGAGAAGCCCAAGGATAGCTTAGCTCTTGGTTACTCATCAAGGCTAACGAGCTGATGCACATGCTGAGCTAACGAGGCTGCGCTCCTGCTGGTCCTGGAGCGAGCAGTTTCTCAGGGGGCTCTGCCCTGTGCTGCACCGTGCAGGAGGGAGGTACATGCTTACAGACCAGGGCTCCCTCAGACCATTTTGACAGGGAGAAAATGTATTTCATCCTCATCAAACCCTTGGCAGGAAATGTTGACTTGATGCCAACAGGAAAAAAAACCCTAATAAATAAAAGGAAGCACTTGTTTTCTTTTGGATGCTTTGAACTGTCAATATTTTCTGGACTGGAAGTTGACTTTTTATTATTTTTTTAACTCTTCTATGCCACTGGGACTAAGCAACACTCCAGTTAAACACCCTTCTCTCATGAGTGCACTCCATGGATACCAGGGCCGATATTGTTTCACTACAAAAATCACATCTCTCAGTGCCCAGGGCAGTACGGGGACAAGTCCCTGTGACAAGAGGTGGCCACGATATCACAGGGATGCCGCGGCAAGGGGCAGAAGAGCCACCAGCAACACTAATCTCTGCAAGATTGCAGGACGATGTGCACTCGGATCCTCCCGCCATCGGCTGGTCCTTGGGGAGCCAGCCACGTGCCGCACCTCCAGCAGCAACATGGAACCCTCAGCCAGGCTGTGCCTCCACAACAGGCTCCAAAACCTCCCTGAGATATTGGGTTTGTTTGCAAACCAGGGCTGGAAAACAGCAAAAGGGAAATATCGGTGCTCTGAAACGCAGCACAACATCACTACCTCACTGCGGCCTCCCCTCGTCGTGCCCTGGATGCCCGAAGGAGCCTGGTCCGGAGCAGGAGCGCTCGTGCACAGTGTCACTGCCCACGGAGGGTACGTCAGCCACTGGCTGACCTCAGAGCACTCATTCTTGGAGAGGGGGACTTACAGTGAAAAAAAATAAATTACTTTTTCTGTGAAAAACGGTACTTCACACACAGACATAAGCTTAAGCCCCGCTCCAGTTTTCTGATGAAAGACAAGTTTTGATAGGAGCTTTCGTCGGCCCCACTCCGAACTTTATACGGGCTCCAGCCCTAAACTCTGACCCTACCAGGACTTCCCGTTCAGCTCTGAAGAAGTTTCTCCTCCTCCTAGGAGCCAGTGCAAAGGCTGGGCAGAGAAATGGCTTTCTTGGCACCCAGATCTCTTCCCTGATTATTATTCTGGTCATTCACCCTCTTTCTCTCTCAATCTTGAGGAAGGAGCCGTGATTTTGTGAGTTGGAATTTGGATGTATTCCCAGCTCCTTTTTTTTCCCCCTCCTGTTAATTAAAACTAATAAATCTGCTCAACAGAGTTTGCAGAGCAGGGGGACAAGGTACAGTTATCTTGACACGACAAGGCCATCTCACTCGCTCCCCCACACCTTTTATTTATTTAATTTATTCACGTATTTATTCAGTTCTTGAGCCCGTTCCAGAAATATGCTGCTGATCTGAATTTCTCGTCTACGCTACGTGCAGGATCTTTGCCTTTCTTTCACAAGGAAGCAGTCCCACAGGAGCTGCAAATAATCAACAATTATCATGGCATGCATCCCTAGACATAATTACAGACAACCCAGAGTAGCCTGGAAACAAAGGGAGTCCGTGTTATACAAGACCTACTCGGTCTATTCCTCCTCATGAGTTCTGTACCCTCTGTAGTGTAAAGGGAGATGAAACCCCAGGTTTTGGGGTGCGGGGGGGGGGGTTAGTGCAGTGCTCAGTCCTTTGTACTGATCTGGGGAATCAGCAGGAAAAGCAAAAAAAAAACCCGGGATCATCACCCCACACTTGGGTGTTCAATGTCACCCGAGATGTTGTACAACCCCCCTGGCCACCCTAGGGAGCCAGGTCATTTGCCAGCCCAGGAAGATACACAGTCCCAAAGGGCTCCAGGTACCTATTAACCACCCCCGTGGTAAATATGTCCTCCAGGACAGAAGAAGTCTCTGAATGAGGTGCCTGGTCCTAGACAGGACAGGCAGGACTTTTTGGGAGATGCTTTGCAGCCAGGTCCTCCTGGCCTACAGGGAGCGAGATGGTGGTTCCTCCTCCCCAGCATCGTTCTGCTGCCGGAGGGGAGGACCGAGGAGAAGGATGACCCAAGGGTGTTGCAGAGCCCCTGGCTGACTTTCAAAGGCAGAAGTTTGTGCAAAATGGCTTTGTTCCGAAGTCCTGAGCTCTCCTCTTCCTCCTCACCGGGAGGAAGGCAGTGCTGGTAGCTATAGCAACCAGACCTCCTTCACTCCAGCTGCCAAACTTCGTCCAGACAGGCTTGGGGAAGAAATGAAGAGGGACGGGAGAATGCAAATGACCTGCAATCCTTCCAAACCCTTCCGATCAATATTATATTAATTTTAAACCATGGGAGTTAGGCGAGACGTGTGTGAGGATAAAGGAGCGAATCCCAGGCAGAATAGATGATGGGGAAAAAGTGAAAGGAAAGAGGTGAGACAGAAAAACAAGATGATGATCCTTCTCTTCCAGAAGAGGCAGTGCTAGTGTGATCCAGAGGGTAACAGCTTTAATTAGTGATTTAAGTACCCTCCACAACAGACTTTGTTCCTCGATGCTCCTGGGAAACGGCTGCGCTGCAGTTGTTGAGGCGAGGCACGTCCTTCCCCTGCTCTTCCCCGCCCCTGGCACATCGGCACAGGCAGCAGCAGGGTGTCGGTCACCTCTGGAACACGCTGCGCCCGTTCCGAGCGTGAGGCAGAGCTGTGGGGGGGAACAGCGGTGACCAAAGAGTCGTCAACGTCGGCCCTCGCGGCTGCGCCTGCCAGTGCAATGCTCCACCTGCCCCAACAACCGTTGCAACGAAATTCAGCAACTTGTTGGCAAGTTATGGGACAGGACACCCAGGTGCCCTGTTCACGGGTCCCTGCACCTTCCCACCCCCTGCCCTGAGCAGCACTGGGGCTCTTCTACTCCAGCTTTGTCCCTCTCCTCTGCACAGGATTGCTTGTGGCTGCCGTTCCCACCTCACTGGATTTCTGATGGCTGGTCAAACAACGCCACCACCTCTTCTAGTCCCTTTTCCCTGAACTGGATGAATACCCTCTTCCTGCTTTACAGATGGGGAAACATAGGCAGGGGGCAGAGGACTTGCTCCAAGTCATCCGTCTACCAGCGATAGGTGCAGGAATTGACCCCAGGACCCTGAATCTGAGTTTTATATTCCAGGTAGGATGCACAGCCTGGAGGTTTCTCCTACAAAAATAATTTTTTTTTCTCTATTTAAGATGGCTTTTCAGCCAAAACTAAAGGAAAATAAACAGAAACTTTAACTTCTGGAAGAAAAGTTATCATCATCTTTGCGAAGAACCTCCTGACTCAGTTCTCCAATGAAAATCCCCAAGCCACTAGAAGTGCTTAGCTGTTGATTTTACAAAGTTGATCATTGCTTTTTGGAAACAATCACTTCTTACAGAAAGCTGTTTACACAGATAACCACCATCCTTCTCTCACTTGAAGTAGCAGCTGTTGTGGGAGACAGCTGAAATGGCAAACATGCTCTCGCTCAATCCATCACGCAGACACAAGGAGAGACGAGCTACTTAAGTTAAAGGACAATGTTTGCATAAGAGGAGCCGGGCCACAAATCAATTCACACTGGAAGTCAGGAGGACGTTCTAAGTGGAGCGACAGGCTCCTGGAATGATCTTCTGATGAGATCCGGGGATGAGGAATATCATCTTCTTCTAAGATGGAGCTGAAACAGGTGAGCAGGTTCACATGGCATCACATGTGATGGCACTGACTTTGACTTGGGAGAATCAGAAAGATCCAATTTCACGTTTCTGTTTCATGCCAGAGGTCTCTGGGCAGCTACAGCTCTACCTAATGATCCGTGCTGTACAGAAAGAAACTTAAAGAACATTCGCTATTGAATTTCCATAGTCTTCCCCATCCTATTTGCATTTAAAACTAGCTTTCAGATGCTGTGCGTGGGACAAGACACATTTCTGCTCAATACCCGTCCAAGTTTCCCTTGTTGTGGATTCAGACTGGTGGCACTGATTGCTATTGATACAGTTGGAGCTGTGTAAGAATCCAGAGTTTTCTGGCCCAGAGAAATCTTACGGGGAAATAGCTGCAGTGGCACTGAATGCTCTGGTTGAGCCAATACATGGCAGGGCAAGTATGGTGCTTCTGTTTACTGATGAAACAAAACTATGAGAATCTGAGGGGGGTGAATCTTTCCCCTTTCTTAAATGGGGACAAAAAAAGCGATTTCTGGAACAATCACTAATAGTTATTCCCAGGAGAATTGATCTCAAGTAGCAAGAAACATTTTGCTTCAGCTATTTCAAAGCATTATTTTTCAGCCTTTGCAGCCTTGTTATTAAAATGCTTCTACTTTTTAGAAGAAATTGATTTACATTTTAAAACAGCAGAAAAAGTTATTTTGAATTTCAAAAAAAAAAATCCCATTTGAAAATGTCAGAGTGGCTGGAGAGGGAAAGCTATCGACAGACAGTGCTGAGAAGGCTAAAGCCTCTTTCAGTTTAGTCCTTACTAAACAGATCAACCATGAGTTGGTGTCTGACACAATTAACACTGAGGAGTAAGATATCAGGCTAAGAAGGGACAGGACAGTTTCGAGCTTACTAAGCTAAGGCAGGCGTTTTTAAATCAGCTGCGCCTTGCCAGCTCCATCCCTGGCCATGTTGAGAACTACCAAACGCGACTTTGGAGCCAAACTGGCAATACTGGAGAAGGCGATAATGCAAAAATGTAGAAGAGGGTAGATGCAACATCTGCCTTTTCAAAAGGGGAAGGGAGTGAATAAGTTTACTTCTTAATTTTCAGAAGCACACTGAGAGCAAACAAAGCCTACGCAAGCACCTGGAAGAACAAGGGATAATGAATAACAGCCAACATGAATTTGTGAAGACCAAATTGGGTCAAACCAATCTAATTTCCTCCAGTGATGGGGTGGCAGGCCTGATGGTGGGGAAGATGCAGGAGATGTCATCTGTCTTTACTTCAGGAAGGCTTCTCAAGCTGTCTCCTATGACATTCTCATCAGTACACTGGGAATTGCCCTGTAGCAATTGGGCTGTACCTAGAGAGGGATTATCAATGGTTCCCTGTCAGAAAGGAGGGATGCATCTAACAGGGGTCTCTCTTGATCTGGTTCAATTTGATATTTCAATTAACCTCCTGGAGGATGGAAGAGGGGAGATGTTTATTAGATCTGCAAAGAGCTCACCCCAGGAAAGGCTACCGGCACTTTGGAGGACATGAAACCGAATTCAGACCAGACTTGAGACCCAGTGACGGGAAACTGGAAAAAGGGCCTGAGATACCCTATGAAGCTGACAAAGTGCAGGGAGCACCGGAGCGCAGCTCAGCAGCACGTCGCTCACACAAACACCAGATGGGCGACAACGGGCTGGGCAGCAGCTCGGCGGAAAAAGATCCAGGGCTGTATTTGATGAGAAGTGGAACAGACTGTGGCAATAAAAGGCAAAGGGTTGACTGCAGCGTCGTCTTAGAAATGGCTCAGAAAAAGCCTTCTCTGGACAGGGGAGTGAAATACAGGAGCCCTCTGGGGCTTTCTGTCCTTGTTTCTGTTCGATGGTTTGAGTCCAGCAAAGGCAACTTTGGCTGCTGCGCGGTTTGGCATTAAATACACGGGTATTTCCACCAGGAAGTTTCCAATTCTGTTCTTTCTGCAGAGCATGATTTCCATTCCGTGCCCAGTGCTGCCTCCCTGGCTCTTTTGATCTTTCATGTGGAGCCAGGGATTAATACCGTTTCAACAGCATTTTCAGAAAAATCAGTAAATTGCATTTGCGTCTCACTGGAGGATACAGGCTGTGGAGCAGCCTTCTCCTTTGGGGAGACGTGGAGTGATGGGGCCACTCTAACGGGCTGCGACCAGAAACCTGCCAGGAGAAGGAAGATTCACAGTCTCTCAGATCTCAGTGACAGCTCTATCCTTTAGCAGCTCTGCTGTAAACATACGCTGAGCAATAACTGTGCGTGCACAAAAAAAAAGGCTGTTGCTAATAGATTGTACTGCTTGTTGCTACTCTGCTAGGAATGTCCTGCTAATTTTTTGTTTTCACTAGATTTTCCACTTGAAATATGAGAGCGGAAATGAAGCCACGAGCTGCATCAATAAAGGGAGGCAGAGCTGCTGCTTTGCCTTCGGCTCTGCGGCACCGGCGGGGACGGGAGCTGGGATCCCGCCTGGGTCCTGCAGGACCTCACGCCATGGCTCGGGCTTCCACCCAGATCCCCCTTCCCAGAACGTCCACCCAGGCTGTGACAACCAGGAAAAAGGAAAAACAGGGCTGAAAATTGTCAGACCGACCTACTCAGCCTTGTGGAAAGTAGGGCTTGTTCCTGGTGGCCTTGCAAGTATTTAACAACGAAATAACAAAATAAAACCAACCAAACCAGTGCAGTCCAAGCCTTAGAAATAAGGAATGCTGCTGCCAGTGTTCAGGGACCAGGTCTTCTTTGGGAAGAAGGATGCTAACCGAGCGAGCACGGCCATTTCTAGCGGTGTGGTGGCTGAGCTCCAAGGTCAAACCGACAAAAAGCTATCTGTGTCACTCAAAAGCTGAACTTTTTGTTTCCCAAATGCACCTTCCTCCAGCCGTATTTCACACAAAGCCGCTGTCCTCGTGCGGTCAGTGGCGAAGCTACACTCAGGCAGCGGAGCCGCATCAAACTGTGTCGCCATTCAGCAGCGCCCGGCAAGGAGATTTAAAGGCTATTGTGGAGAAATCCTTTAAATCCACCTGTGTAGAGTAGGAACAGGAAAGGCAAATGGGTAACTGGGAAGTGTTCTGACGCTGGGAAGGAATACAAATCAGAAGGGCTGCTGGAGCTTTACTGTACAGCTCTTCACGTGTTGTTGCCAAAACCCTTGAATCCTGCCATTTTCAAATTATCTGGGAAAGAGGAGGAGGGGCAGCTCCTGGCTCCTGTGTTTAGGGGATGCTCGTGCCTCCCGGCTTGCCTGGGCTCTGCACCTGAAGCACCTTCACCCAGCAGGGCGAGGCCAGCCTTGCGCACCCGTTGCGCTGCAGACACCCCAACCAGCCCAGGAGCCCAGCGGGGCTGGGAGTCGGGGTGCGCCGGGGTCCTGCCGTTGGCTGGTACTTCCCAAACCGACCCAGCTAGGTCAAGTGCCGCAAAACGCCCCGATCACAGGGTAGAGGACACTGAGGGGGACCCGAAATCCAGAGCTGTTGGAGCTAGATCTGGAGGGGAGGGAGACTGCTAATGCTCCCCTTCTGGGGAATTGCCAAAACCCACCTCTGCCCCAAGCCTGGGAAGGCGTGGGGTCTGGACGGGTGTGCACGGGGCATGGGTGAGCGTGCGTGAGGGGCTGACGGAGAAGGAGTAGGTGAGTGGCAAAGCCTAGAAGTGCTTAAACATGCAAACACACAAACCCTCTTAACAATCAGCACGAATGGAAATATTGATGGTTGCATTAAAAGTAAATATATTTTTAATTAAATCATTTTCCCCTTCTCCATTCAAGGGGCGTGAAAGCACTCATAAAATTAAACTGCTGCTTGAATTTTTCTCTCTCTCTCCTCTGACACACACCAAGACTACGTGTTCCCCCTCTTCTTCCCACCATTGCCACAGCACCACTGGCTTTTGGCTCTTTAACCCCTTCTTGGCGTCCCAGAAAACATGAAGGTTAGAAAAGAGCAGTTGATTTTCTTCTCCCTTCCCTCTCCTTTCCCTCAGTCCCAGCTCAGGCACAGCTCTGAAGGGCTCATTAATCAAAAGGCAATTAATTCCCCATCATGGGGGCAAATAGCAGATACAGACGTTCAATAGTCGCCTTTTTCCACGCTCAAGTGTTTCTCTTATTCCTGCAAACTAAAATAAAGAGAAGCCATAGCAAAAGAAACACCAAATGATTAAACGCTTCATTAACGTCCTGCAAAGGCGGGGAGGCCACGGATTATTCGTCTCTGTCGCCAAAGAGACAAATAGTTCAGAAGTGTGGAAATGGTTGCCAGAAGCGGGGTGCAAGTCAGGGTGCGGGGTGGTGAGGTGCCCTTGCCCGAGAATGTCTTGTGAGAATGAAAGGATGAAACATCTACAAAGCAGAACTGCTTCCCCTAAAAAGGAGGGGAAAAAACTCCTTTTCTTCATTCTTGTCTTGCACCCAGGCTTTGAGACGGGAGGCTGCTCAGCCTTTCTCCATCTCACCCTAATACCAGATCCCTGGCTCTGGTCTCTGGAAGGACCGTTACACACCCCACCAACACCTTAAAGCATAACTAATGAACAAGTTCATGACGTGGAAAAGAAGCCATTGCTCCTTCTAATTTTGTTGATGAGGAGTCAAGAAGTGACTAAGAGTTTCCATCCATAAAAATGTAGGTTTGCTCAGCCCTTGTGTCCAAATCAATTAGCCGATGATCACTGCCTATAGAAAAATTAAGAGTAAACCACCATATTCGTTATTTAATCACCAAACTTATAAAAAGCAAGGCACATGATTGGAATGCTCAGTTGGTATCATTAATCATAGTTTGTAGCAGAAAATAATTTTATATTATTAAAGCAATTACCACGTAATCATTTACATTAGCAAAAATTCATTAATCTTGATTCATTATTCAGTCAGATCGCATTATTTTACCCTGTTCCATCTAACTCACAGTGGTGAAGAAAAAGGGGGAAAAAGTGACAAAAGGAACTTTTTATAATACTAAACTATAAGGCTTGGCAGAAATTACTTGTAGATATAATTAATGAAAAGGCATTATGGCTGCAGGAGTGATAGCACAATCGTTGTCCTCCCCACAGCATTTACTTGCTATTTCTCTATACCTCGGGCTGCAATTCCCGCTCACAACTTGGAGCAGGGCATTTTTTTTTCCCCCCTCCCTTCTACTTAGCCACCTGAATAAATTGCTAGACTGTGAGTTCAAAAACCAGCAGCTCTCATTGTGAGCCTGATGGGAAGATTAGCAGAAAAAAACAACCAAACAGCTGCATCGAAAGCAGGAGAGCTAAGCAGGGAGCTCCCCGTCAAAAACCTGACCAAAACCCCTCCAGCCCTCCCAGCCCAGCAGCCCACTAGGACATGCAAGTGACCTGGCAGCTCTGCTTGTGGTTTGTGACCTTGGGGTTCGGGGTCTGAGAGCCAGAACCAAGCCTCACCCCTAGAAAATCAAAGCTGCAGAGGAAACTGAGCTCTGCCAATCTGGGTCAGGCTCTTATCTGCTGGCAAGCAAAAAGAAATTGGCCTGACTTTTCTATTTTTTTATCTTCCGAGATGAGCGAAGCTGCAGTGCTCATTATTATCGTTGTTTTGCTTTAATAGTCGAAGAGGTTACCAAAGATCCTTTGATTTTATATTCACGAATTTATCTTGATAGTTTTTCCTCTGTGGGAAAAAAGGGAGGGAAAAAAAGGCAAGCTTCTCCCAGGAGACAGCAGTTTCAGGGTCCTTAGCATGCCATTTACCAACCGGGTGGCTAAACTCTGGTGAACAGGTTTTCCTCCAGTCCCTCTCCCCAGGGAAACACAAACTTGTCTTCAAAACATCACTGCAAAGTAGGACAGCAACGTTCCTGCTTTTGCTGCTGAGAGAGCCTGAGCAGATTGCCGAAGCTGGTCGACGGGTTGTGTGACGTATTCAGGAGCAAGTCCTGACTCTCCAGTTTACTCCCTCCTTGGCGTGCCCCAGAGTCAATTTTCCCCTAAGATCAGGGGTAATTACACGTCCCCTCAGCCCCAGGGGCTGTGCTCAGCGCTCTGCGGTTTTGGTCCTGCCCTCAGCCTTGAGCTGCTTTTCCTGCCAGGTGGACGCTGCTGAAGACAGAGCGACATCTCTATTAAACCTCCCTTCAGAGTCTTTGTTCATAATTCTGGCTCGGATCCTGCTTTCTTTTGTGGTCATTTTGAGATGTCCTGGATTTCCTGGGAGTTTCAGCTCTGCCCTACCTGTCCCCGCCGCAGCTCGGCTCTTGGCACGGTGCCGTTGAGCCCCCGCCGTGCCCGGCGCCAGCGGGCGATCCACACCTCTCTGGCCATGGGGCAGGCACACAGTCCCGGTGGGACCTCGCTGCGCAGCGATACCTCAGCCAGCTCGAAGGAAGAATAGGGCAGAAACATTTATCAAGGGAAAAGACCACTTAGCAAAACCAACCTGTGGACTTTTACTTCTCATTCTGGCACCTTTCAGAGGGGAGCAGGGCAGAGGAGGCAGATCCTAAGGAGTGCAGAGGGGATGAGATGGACGGAACAAAGCATAGCCATGGCAAAACATGGTCATTTCCAAGGCTCCCTGGAAGATCTCTGAGTGTTACCCCTTCCCAGACACGGGATCTCCACCTTCTTTTACTCTTTTTCCCCATGGCTGAGGAATTGCAGCTCCTGCTTCCTTGCCATGTTACCCCAGGTTTGCATCACTGTGATTTGAAACCAGAGCAGGAGGAGGGTCATCTGGTCCCAGCGCTCCCATTTTCCGCATTGCTGGTCATCCCCAGTGATGCCAAGGTAGCTCAGCCAGTTCTCCCCAGCATATGCTGGCAGAGCCCTACAGGGTCAAGAAAAATGACTCCTTCAGCCCACAGAGGGATTGATTCACATCAGCCAAAAAAAAGTCTTGATTTGGATTTACGACGTAAAAGAAGCAGCTTCGCTGGATGCAAGAGGCAATTCAGTCTCAAAGCAAATAATAAAAAATAAGAGCAATATTGTTTTCCTTTGAGCATATAACAGGTTGTCATGGGGAAGGCGTGTGGGTTTTTTTGCAAAGGGAGCATCGCTGATGACCTTTGGGTAGCGCTTGCTCAGAACCAGCTGCTGCATTCAGCGCATCCCTGGGCTCTGTGAATGCACAGCCTCGCGGCTGCGGCTGCTTTGAGCGAAACGCTGCTCAGCCCTGTCATCCCTCTTACTTCAAAAGCTGACTGCCAGATCTGCATCTCCATGCTTCTTCCAGAGCCAGAAGAAACCTCTAATACGTTGTCCTTGAGAGCTGGGGCTAGCGCTTGTGCACAGGCCGCCAGGTCCCTGGAAAAATGTCACCCTTTGGACAAGAAGTCTAAGAAGTAGCTGGAACTTGCCCCAAATCAAGTCTGTAACAGTCTATGACACGGCTCCTAACCCCTAACTGAGCTGAAGCACTACACCTACAAGCCTGCGTTACTGCTCCAGCACCGGTAACTGCAGCACCGAGCTGCGCTCTGCTAAAGCAGAGGATCAACAGCTCATGTTTCTTTCCCAGTTTTGGCAATGATCCACCCGACGATTTCAAGGCTTTAACTACTTATTGCTTCCATTTCTGGGAAAAGCCCAGGAGATAAAGGCTTACACCAGTCAGTGCTCAGAGACTCAAAGTTAAAACCATATGCATCGTTCAGATGCAAAGGGAAACCACTTCGTTCTCCTGCGCGTCCCTCTGTGCACAAACACAAATTTCCTGCACATTTCCTGAGAAACGGAGCCAGCTCCAGGACATGCTCCTGGGACACCTCAGGAGGGAACACAGACTCTTGCAGCCGTCAGGCATGGATGTTCCTCGGCACGGGGTTGAGTCGGGTTTTGAGGCTGAGGCGGGAGGTCTGACTGCAATCACATCTCCCACATATTTTGCAGGCTGGGTTTAGTGCATCTGTGGTACGCTCTGGAAACAGCTTAAAGAGATTTTGATAGCATTGCTGGGAGAAAATGAACCTGTTAATGCTGCTATTTGCCGCAAAAAGGATTCACGCCCAGAACACTTTCTCACAGCAATGATCATTTTTAGCTGAGAGAATGAATTAGCCTTCCACAGAAAAGCTATTTGCATGGGAAAGAGGTCAGCTAGGAGCAGCAAAGTGATTATTTGGGGATAAGGCCCTGTCCCCGCCTTGAGGAGATGTAGGTTTAATTCTCATTTTTAACTCTCAATTTCCAGCCACCCTCTGCACCCTTGAAGTCTCCTTTCCTCCAGCTCTAATGACACGGGGCAGTGCCCAGCGCAGAAGAGGGCAGGGGCATCACAGGGGCCTTGAACACACCTGCAGGTAACCTGCTGCTCCCGTCTTGCTCATAAATGCTCTGCGCTTGCTCTGGCAGGACTGGTTCCTTTAATCGTCTTCCGACTGCCCAGTTTGCTTACAGCAATTTAACAATAAACAGCGTGAGATCAACGTACCTAACACCAGGCACTCGCTCCGCAGCAGCCCCTCGGGTGTCCCCTGCACCCAGTCCTGCTCTGCGGGTCGATCTGTCGGGGTCTGAACAACGGCCACGATCTGTCTGGCTCTTCTGGTAGGAGTCAATTGCAACAACATTTCAATAGGAAACAGGCCAAAAAGATAATTATTCCTCTGGCCCTGACTCTGAGTGCACCAACCAGCCCTTGCCTCGGCAGCCACTGGGAACAGGGCTGGCTTGGTCTCCAGGGAATATCACCCGGGATCTGCCTGGAAGGGCTTTATTACATTTTAGCCCCACAAATGGTCATGCAGGTGCTGGTGCTTGTTCCTCTCCTCCAACTCTTCCAGCCCCACGCTGGGCTCCCGCACACGGGGCTTTTCACTCGCAGGCGGGTTCACCAAAGGCAAGATCTTTGAAAGGGAGGAGTTAGCACCTGCTCCCAATGGGACAGGTGTCCAGGACAGATATTGTCCCCCTCTGCCCAAATCCTGACCAGGCACCAGGAGTGGCACCCAAGGCCAGCTCCTCCAGTTTGGGCATCATGAAATGCCTCTTCTGACAGTTCTGCTAGCGCCCATCAGGTGGTAAGCAAACTTTTCTCACCTGCACCATCTATTTCCTTCTCTAACTTCCTGTGTTACTAATTATCTGAAAGAGATTGATAAACCCGCCAGTTGCCACTCTGGTTACAGGTCACTTACCGCAGTAATAAGAAGTGGAGAAATCAATAGCCATAAATAGCGGTTGGGAATCAAATTCCCTGAACAGTACTTTGAGTGAGGAGAAGGTTTAATTACGCTGTTGTCTGGCTTACTTTACCCTGGAGGAGCAGGACAGAGCTGGGAGGCGAGAGGCAACACATTCCCAGAATTCAGCTGGTCATTTATTTCTGGACCAAGGCTGGAGAAACCCATAGGTAAGGAGGGACCGCGAGGTCTTTGAGAGTCTTCCAAAGGCAGCACCGCTTCACACCACATTTAGCTGCAGGCAGGATTTTAACGCTGCCTGTGCAATCCAGAGCGAAAGCGGTGTGTGATTAAAAACCAGGCTGGTGGCAGCCAAAGAGGAACAGGTGGAAGGCATACAAAGAAGTAAATTGACTTTTTTTTTTTAAAGCAAACAAGGCAGCAACTCAGCCACACACTGAGCTCTGGGATGGTCCACCTGAGGATGGTCCACAGCTTTTGGATGCAGGAAGGGGGAGGCTGTTTGCTCTCGCAGGGGTTTGTGATGACGGTGTTGAAGGCACGTGCATGAGCAGCTCTTATCGCTCAGATGTGCAGTTCCAGCAGGAGTGGAAATGACTGCTGGATAGGTGGAACAGGGAAAATAGTAGTGCTAGTTTTTATTACTGTTAGTGATAAACTACTGATGTGCACATTTAGCAAATCTTTCATGCTTTTCCTAATTTGCAAAGTGCAAGGCTTTGCTCTATGCAGGTAACCAATGGTATTTTTGGAAGAGGCACATTGGTCAAATACTCGTAATGCCAGGGTAAGGGCGTGAAGGGGGTCAGAGTTTCCTGGCTATAAAAATCTGCATCTCAGACCAACTCTGAAGTCCTTCCCTCTCTGATGGAATGTGGTCTAGAGACCACATGGGACTAACTCACATGGGACTTCTTAAGGAGCAGTGGGAAATAAAGGAAAATCTCTATGGTCCTCTAAGCCAGCTGCCATCCCATGCTTCCAGAGGAGCTGGAAACCCTTCCTCACAGGGAGGGTGCTCAGGCACTGGGATGCTCTGCCCAGGGCAAGGGGAGTCACCATCCCGGGGGGGGGGGTTAAGGAGAGGCTGGATGTGGCACTTGGTGCCCTGGTCTGGCCCATGTGGGGGTGTTGGGTCATGGGCTGGACTTGCTCATCTCAGGGGTCTTTTCCAGCCTCAGCAATTCTGTGATTCTGTGAGCTGAGTACTGCATGACCATGGCGTGCCAGGTCTTCACCACCCTCTCCACCCAAGGAATGCTGGTGGACCCTCCAAGCAGAGCCCAGATGCCAAACTGGAACAGGAAACCATCCAGCTGGTTCCCAACCACTTTCTCTCAAACAGCAAGACTCCAGCTGGAACAAGGAAGAGTTTCACGGCAGGAAAAAATATTGTTGAAAACATGAAAGAAGATTGGCAGCCTTCACATTTCAGAGATCAGCTTTCCCTCCAACATCTGCTCACACACCTGGACCCAGACCGGGGCTTGGCCAGCTCTGTCCTGGTGCCGAAGGGAATCGACTTCTCCTGCTCGGTGCACGGTGCCAATGTTGTGGCAAAGTGATGCCCTGACTCCAGTCAGGGCTTCTTAGAATATTTCTACTACAGCAAAATGCACACAAACACCACCAGCAAAAGCGGGGAAGTGCGCCCAAACCGCTTCCTGAACCTTTCGGTCCAAGGCAGCTCCTGAGCCTTGGCCCTGGGTTGGCAGCCGGGTCCCCCACTCCGCCCAGTGTTCCCTTCCCTCCCCAGGTCCTCAAACCCCTTCATTCCCCCCCCAGAATTGCCCTGGCGCTGTGCCTGCCTCTCTGTCTCCCTCGCAGCACCTGCTCTGCTGTGGCTGTTCCCTGAACCGCTCCTGTGGAGCCCTGCCGTACTCCTCCAGCTATCAGGGTACAAATATGGTGTGAGATAAATATTGTCACGGCACATTACCCTGGTCCTTCCTCACCAATACACACTGCAGACAGAGTTATGCATCTATTTATATGTGTACATATATATCTAATTATACTATATAAACTGTATATTCAACTCTCTGTTGTGTATGTTTAATATAAATGCCAGTTAATTGCCCTCAGTAAATATATATGGGGATTAACTGTATTGAAATTAAATTTATTGGTAGTCCCCTGAAAATAAACACACAAAACAAAATAAATACATAAAATAAAAGCAGAGGACACTGGAGTTTTTCTGTTCGCTTCTTTTCACCACACACAAGGTTGGGGCTTTGCTAGGCAAGACCATTGAGGTCTCCAAGACTTCTTCCAGAGCTCCCCCTGCCCTTGGCAGCCCCTGGCTCATACAGATGGTGTTTGCAACCACAAGACCCCACGTTGCTCCGGTGCCAGGCCCTCGGCTCGAGCCTCGCGTGCAGCGGGAGGAAGGCTTTGGCTGGCCCCGCTCTGCCCGTGGTTGACAGCTGGTCCAGCAGATTGGCGATGGGCTCCGGTGCTTTCCAGCCCGAGGTCGCTGCCTCGAATACAGCCCTGGTCGGCAGTGACGGAGAGTCATTACAGCCGAGCAGATGTTTGATAGCATGTGCAAAACGGGCTGGGGTCTCGGGTCAGCTCCGGTGTGTGGGTGGCCACAGTGCAGATCAGGATCCTTTTGGGCTACCCCAGTAACACCACTGGCCAAGCAGGCAAGGACGACTGCCTGGCACTGCCCAGAGCCCATGCCGGAGGCAAGTGGTGAGATCCCTCCTGGCATCACTAAAATCCTCTCCGTAGGAGGGACAGTTCAGCTCCCACATCTCTTTTTCCATCCCGCAAGAGATGTCGCTTGGCAGCTCCATTATTTGGTGGCATCTTTTGTGCTCAGGGTTCACAGGGAATTGCACAAGTCAGCACAAGGAAGCCTGGTCGGAGTAGTGCTCACGCAGGCTGCTCTGCGGACCAGGGTGGTTTCTAGCCTCTATTATCAGAGGTTTTAGAAAAGTGGGTAGGCGAGCTTCTGCTTGAATTGGTTTATGCCAAAATGGTCTCATACAGCAGATTATATAGCAAGTATTGTGCGCAAAAGGAGTTACACAGGGTCCAAGTCAGCCACTGACAACTGGGCTATGTGGAGAGTTCCCCCATCTGATGCCTCAGATCTTCTCCTGCTCTTTCTGGTTTCAGCAGAAAATCCCTGACAAAGCTAAAATCTGCTGTTTAACTGTTCTGCGACATTATCTGCCTATGCAGCCCTCCTGGCTGCTGTGCCGCTAATTGTTCAGTTGCGATGATTTTTGTCCTACTCCTTCACGCTGGCAATGAACGTGCAGCTGCCTGGGGCTGGGTGAGCCCATCGGGATTCCAGCCTGGGTCCAGAAGGGACTTGAGCCTTTGACCTCTGCCATAAATCCTCAATTGTTGTAGCTTGTTTTTTTTACCAGCAAGATGACGACTCCTATCCACCTTCCTCAGATCATTAATTTATTCAATCCTACGCCTCACCAGTTTGCAGGCCTCTCGTTTCCCAGGGCAGGCTCAGGAGGGAAATACTGCTCTGCCCAATGTGCTCTGCAGAGCTGCCCCACCACAAGGGGAGAAGTCACCCAGCCTGTGCTCTCTGCCCCTCCGGTCACCCTTTTTGCTCTCTCCTCTGCCCTGGACACGAATCACGGGAAGCCAGACAGCCATTTATGTTTCCTTTCTGTCCTTCTCTTTTCACCACTTCTCCCTGCCAGGTGCCTCCTTTCTCTCTGCAAAGCCCTGGGGGAGAGGCTGTCTTGACTATTTTGAGCCCGTATGTTAAATTAATGTTCTTGCTACTCTCTTGGATCCTGGATTAATTGACAGGAGCAAGAGGCGGAGGGAAGAGGCGCTTTCCCAAACACACGTGGGTGCACGCGGGTGCCTGCGGCAGGACAGATGGCTTGGTCACTCCGCTTGACTTGAAGATCTGTTCCTGGGAGTCAAGGAGAAACAAGATGGCAGAAATGATGACTCAGAGGTGTCGCCTGGTCCAGGTGTCTGGACAAGCCACGGGTCAGGTTGGATGCTCTCCATGAGAACATCTTAGCTGCCTACTCAGTTCCCACAGCACCTTCTCTGCTGGATGCATGTGGCTGCCCTATGACGGACCTATAACTCATTCTCCTTGGGCAGCCACAGGAGCTAATTTGGAGCTACTTTCCCCCATTTGACAACCCCTTTCCAAAGGGCAGGTGTCCCAGATTGCCCCCAGCCCCATGCCTTGTCCATGCAGTGTCTAGTTTCCAGCTGTGGGAACGGGTTGGTGCTGCCATCCTCCTTATGCTTAATGTCCTCCTTATCCTTACTGTCCTTACATTCTGGCCTCTGTGGGCCAACCACCACAGAAACTTTCATACTCAGAAGAAAGCCCATGTGCTACCATATGGTCCTGTGCCGTGGTTAACCACCTCCTTCTGCCTCCAAAGTGAGCTACAACAAAATGCATCCATCATTCATGGAAGCTTCCCCTCCCTTTGGACCAAAGCAACTTGTCTGGCAACGAAAAAAACCCACCACCCCTTGGATCTCTTAATTTGACAGGGCTGGGAGCTAGCAGATGAGTATCTTAAATAACTAATGGTGACTCAGAGGAATGTTAAACAAAGATAACATTGTCACTTCTTCTCTGTTCCCCTTTTGTTTCTCACTCTTCAGCTTTCCTGCGGGTTTATTATCTCTTCAGTTTTCCTTCTGATGATCTTGTTACTATGACAGGATGTATATTATCTTTGGCAGCCCCTTGCAAACATATGACCTGTTGTACCAATGCGCGGCAGGAATAAACAAGACAAATGCATGCAGAGGAATAAAAGCACCTTATAAAATGATGTGACTGCTAAGAGGAGGGCTCCATTAGTCGGCTCAGGGCTTTTGGTGGGTGAGGTGCGTGGGCTCCCCACGCGTGGTCTGTGTGGTGAGCTCCAGCTGGGAGGGTTTCTCTCTCCACTAGCCCATCTCCAGTTTGAAGAGATTTCGAAACTGAATCTGGGCTGCTTGTTTCATAGATCTGTTGTTGCACTGCTAAATATTGCCTAAAGTTCCGTCCCACAGTAGCTGTGTTTTACAGGGGCTAGGGTGATCTGTGCGCAGTACCGCGTGAGATCTGCAGTTAAGACAGCTTTAAGCAACCCTGGGATGAACTGGTAAGACCAGCAAATATCACTGGCACCCCCAGAAGCGCCCACATTCAGAGGATCATTGGCTCATTTATGACAAGGACCTGCTGATTGGAAGGTTCCCATTTCACGCTGTTAGTTGGGTATTCTAGCACACTTGAGTCACAGCTGGAGGTCTGCAATCACCACCCTGAGAGCGCTGCCCAAAGCCAAAACTCAGCAGGACTGTCCCAGCCCCCTCTTGAATAAAATACATGCAACAGTGGGGATCACCACTGCAGGAATAAACCCTCACGCGCAGATCCAGGCTCCTGAACTACTCAGTTCTGACCTGTTAGAGAAAGACATGTGATTGGCAATGCTTGGTATTGCAGAAACTTCTTCAAAGCTGAGAAATGTCTGGATAAAAGGCTCTGGTCTGGTCTGTCTTTTCGTATACGTCAGTAGAAACCCTTGGGGAACTAGGAAATCTCATTAGGAATTAACTTGGGATCAAACATGACCTCCCACATGATTCTGAAAGGCCAGGTCAATCTAAGGGAAAATTGCTTGATGAACAGAGCCACCTCAGACTTCTTTGAAGAAAAGTACCGCATGAAATTTTGATATTGCTAAGTATTTCATAGATCTAATTTACAAAGCACTGTTGCTCCCAATTCCCAGAGTGCTAAAAAAACTGCAACCTATTTCTTCACAAGAATGACTTCAATTCATTCATGGGTTTTAATGCAGCAAGCTGTTTAACAGCTGCAAAAAAATGTTTTAGGACAGGAAGCCTGAGCCCTACAGAAGTGTACCAGGCACTGCTATACCTTCAGCAAGCCTGGAGAATTATGTAGCTCTGACATGACATGAGGTACCAGATTTTTTTCACTCAGCCTGGCAGCAGCATTACCGCAACATGGTAAGACATCCTAGAGATCTTTGCTCACTTGAGAGCCATCAATGGGACAAGCAACCTCTGCTCAGGGGAACTTAAAACCCCAGAGAGTTCTCGAAAATTCCCCAAATCCCACATTTGCAAGGCTCCCACAGCCATGAGCATGAGCCAGTATATCATGTCACCACAACACAGGTGTCCCTTTGGGAGACATTTGCACGTCTGGCCATGTGCTAGAGTGAGCTGGGACACGTGCTGACAGCAGCTGTCACAACTGTGGTGTGAGCGGGGCTACACCCATCCGGCAACCACAACACAAGTGTCCTCCAACATCTCAAGAGACATGTGCTCCCCAGTGGACCCGCAACTCCCACGCTGTGATTAGAGGTGATGAGAGGACCGCGACACCTTTGGTCAGGCGGTGGGAAGTCATGTGATATATACGGTCCTCAGATTCTTCTCCTTTGGGCTGTGCAATGTGAAGGCACGTGGCCTTCGCATTAGTACCACACAAGGTCAGAACTTGGTCCCTTGTAACCTGGAGCCCAGAATTCTGCCTGATGTAACAACAGGACGTCACAATGGCAGTGCACAACCTCTGCCAGAATCCCCCAAAGCTGAGGTGGATGGCATCCAGCCCCTTGTAAAAGTGTTTTGAAGACGTTAATCATCAGGCAGGACCAAACAGAAAAGTATCCAGGATTTTGGTGAGTCTTCTACGAACATCAGATTTTTTTTTAATAAGCATTTGAGTAGCTTTTCCACTCCCGACGGATCCAGGGAGGCCAATGCCGAGTTTAGAGAAGTCTCCATAAAACCAGATGGTCTCAGGACTGAGAGCAGTGAGATAACTGGCTAACATAGGTCAGCAACCATTGACCCATCTCAGCATCGCTGCACAGAGATTCCTTGCTGAGAGTTTTCCAGGTTGCTGCTTGATCAGAACCACTTTCACTGCAGTTTTTCTTACAGTATTTTGGGTTTAGAAGATATTGGCTTTGTGTCCATGCTGGTGAGCACTGGAGGTAGCTCACAGGCGTGCATGGTGCTGTTCCCGCGCCCTCTGCTGCAAAGCCTGGTCGGGAGGGATGAAGCCCTACACTCCACTCCTGCTCAAAAGAGCTGTTCAATAGGTCAGCCCAAAGCCCTCCTACAGCCTTCCACCACAGCAGAAGACTCACACCCTATTTTCTACCTAGAAATTTGTTTAAAAGCCAGATGTTTGCTCAGTGAACTCAACTGGGCATAACCTGCCTTTTGCCCTGACGTATCTTATCCATGAAGGCTGCAAGTACCCACAAAGAGTTTATACCAGGGCCTTGATCAGTCAAAAATATGTGGTTTCAGAAGCTTTCTCAAACCAGTCTCTGAACATACTATGTGGTAGAGCCAGTTAATTGAAGGTGATAAGTATGTTTAACAGAAAATAACACACACACCCCCAAAACCAAAACCACAACAAAATTAAACCAAAATTTAAAAGTACTTTTCCTTTCATACCTAATGCTTATGAAGAATTTCAAAAATCATTTCTGTGCGTGCTGGGACACAAGAAGATAAAAAATCACTGCTCTTCCCATTTGGATTTCATTTTGACCAAAGAACAATCCCTTCTGATTAATTCTCCCTGTTCCCTCTGTTACTGTAAGCTGGGGAAAGGGAAAATACAGCAAAACGAGAAAGAAACTATCACTGCTTGCTTCACTTTGATGGGTGTATTGGGCTTGGATTTCTTTTGGAGGTGGAAGCAAGCATCATATGCAGTGCAATAATGGGATAGCGATGGTGAGAGAACGGTAGGGAAGTCAGGAGACTTTCCCTGTGATTTGCTGCTTCTCTGTCCGTGAGGTTGAAGCTGTGGAGGTACATCCTGAGGCAATCTCGTTTGTATTTCTTCCCCCAAAAGGCAGTGCAGGAGCAGGCTGAAGTATCTCTGTCCCTGACGCTGCTGCTAGGGCTTGCCACCTGAACCGGACAGGCTGCTGATCAGCTCAGGGTGGTGAAAAAACCTGGGAGCAAGTTCTAACCCTCTGTAGGAGGCAAGGCCAAAAGCATGCCGAAGCAGGCTGGCTGGAATGGTCCCTGCCTCTGTGATTAAGGGGATTCATAAATATTCAATGTTTCTTGGCAGCTGGGAGTGCTTCAGTTGTTCCAAACATCTCAAGGGGGATGGGAAAGGCAGAATGAGCCTTAGTATTTCTGACACCCCGCAGAGACAATGAACCGGGGAAGGAGAGTGCTCATCTTCTTGCAGAGAAGCGTTTCACGTAGGGTGATTTTAATAATTCAGTCTTCGACTGGTCTGTTTAAATGTTTGATGCCTGTGAGTTGAGCTTTAAGATCTGCCTCCTACAAACGCAGGGAGCCAGACTCCAGGTGGGTGCTGTCTACCTTCCTCAGCCGTGGTTTAAACATGTTACCATGGTACGGCCCAAGTCTGAGTAAGAGCACAGACTTCTTCCTTCACGGCATGAAATCCCAGGGCTCTCACACCATGGGTAAAATATCAACTACCCCATTCTGGTTTGTGCTTGGAAGAGAAGAGAAAAGTAATAATGATGAATAAGGATAAAAATGCTTAACTACATTCTGCTCATGGGAGATACCAACAAATGCTGTAGCAAAATGAATGGAAACCAGGCAACATTGGCACAGAAAGTGCGACCAGGGTCTTCGGTCAGTCTCCATCAGCTGGAATCAAACCACGTTGTAGCTGGGGCTGCTGGTCTGTCTGAGCAGCTCTGGAGCAGCAGAAGACATATCGGGGTCTGCGAGCTGGTACTGCCAGTGCAATGATCTCACTGAGTGATTGACATTTTCTGCACTGGTCCCTCAACCCCTAAGGCAACCCTCTCAGGTAACGTCCCAGCTGCTGTTGTAATCTGCTGGGAGAAGATCCAGTTGCTTTGGCAGTATCATTCTCTCGGTTTTCTATAGCTGAGCTTTTGGACAGCAGAGGAAGGGGGTTTTTTTCCAGATTTCTGGACAAGCCCCAGGATATTAGACATCCTGCTTACAGTGGAGTTGGGATACTTGCATCTCCTTTGACTGATTCGATTTTGGTCATTCTCAAAGACAGGGGACTGTGCCAAACATATTTTGAGTTTGGCCAGGTTGGGAAATATTAGCATTCAAGGAACCATACCATTTTCTGCTCTCCCAGCCACTGACATGTGGCCACATCCAGAAACTCTCTGTCCCACAGCTAGAGTTTCCCATCAGCTTTGTTCCTGAGAGACCCTTCACTTCCATGTGAGATCCTGATCTTGTAAGCCCTTATCCTAAATTATCCATGAAATGTGTGGGCATGAGTTATGCATGAGATGAATTATCCATGAACCGGGTTGGTCGCCATCTCTCTTTGTCAACTCTGTAGGTTTCTGCCAGGTATCAAAGCACAGAGTAAGCCTCATCGGTTGGTTTTTTACCCGCAAAAGAATCTGTATATTACACAGCAATGTACAAAACTTGGGAGAGAGCTTAAATATCCAGTGGGTCATGACAGAAGAACACAAGAGGTTACCTGAGAGTGCACATGGTCAGCCTTTCCCCGAAGATGCAGTTTCAGATCCTAAATCCATTCAGTGGTTATTCATTCCTGTAAAGAGGAGCAGTTCCAAGAAAGACAGAGACAACTTGTCTGTCTCTGACAACACACTCCCACACCCAGGCTGGTGCTAACTGTAGTCATCTATGAACTGGAGCCTGAGGTTCAAGGCTCTTCTCTACAAGACACAGAGCAGAGTCTTAATTTTGGTGGGTTATCTACTTCTGATTTTGACATGGAAGTCTATGATGGAGTTGTGTTACTGTTCTTGAGGTAAGTTTTGTCAAAGCTGGTCTGTTTGGAGAAGGGAGAGAGGATTCAGGAAATGGAGATTTTTCCAGGGGAAGAAAATGTGGGGTTTTTTGAGAATTCCTGATCAGTTCCATCACCTTGCTAATTATGTGGTTTATCCATAGGCGAGGCCAGCTACGATGTCGGCACCAGCTCCCCAGCACGCGGCTAGGAGCCTCTCCCTGTCGCCCAAGTGCACACTCTCCCACACCTCCAGGGCCATCAAATACATTTTCCTCGATGGCTGCAAGAACGTCACTACACCTCACACCCTGGATGGTGCAGACACCCACAAGGTCAGCAAAGGATCTGTCTCCTGCCACCCCCAGGTGAAACACAATCCCAGCACAGCTGCAGACACCTGCACCCCCCTTCCCACGTACCTCCCCACCTTCTCCACCTTCCCCACGCACCTGGATAAGCAAGCCAAGGATTTGGGACAGCCTCTTGCCCCCAGGAGAAGGCTGCCAGTGTTTCAGCAGCTGTGTGGGGAGGCCATGCCAGGTGTGGCCCTGGGAGATGTGCACCTTCAAAACTCGAGCCAAGAGCTGAAGGAGCCGCCTGATGTCAAAGCACCGAGTGAGGACACGAAGGGCTGGAGGATGAGGCAGGCAGCAGGCTGCTCCCCTCGTGACAAGGCGTGAACGGACTCTGAGATAGTTTCTGAATAAAATGTAAGATTATTGGTGTCAGGAGGTCAGCGGAGACGTGGTGTGAGCTCAGATTCACTGACAGCCGAGGACTGGTAAAATGGGAGAGAAGAAAGGTACGATATCATCGACCTGGGATATCCCTTCCACTCCTCTGGGTGCCATGTCAGACTGCCAGTCCAGCAGACTGGCAGTTTGTACCAGGATGGCCACCCAACTCCATCCCTTTCACTCAATCCCCCCAGCACGCTAGAAATAGAAAAACCCTTCCTTCTATGCATCCTGAAACTCAGCAACATCTCCTGTGCTCACAGCCACAGCACCTTCACCAAACAGCCTCTCCAGCTGCTGCTCTACAGAAAAATCATTGGATAAAGCACTGAGTACAGGCTGTGCAGAGCACTTTTCCAAACAAACACTACATGAGAAAACAAAAACACATGAAAGGGAGACGAAAGCGAACAAGAGATCTCAGGGGAGAGTGCCTAGGAGGGAATTTGGGAGATTTTCACTGCTTAAGTCTAGAGATTGGAAAAATGGTGTCAATTAGAAGAAACGTCCCACAAAGAAAATGGTAATAACCATAACAGGATTCAGGGGGTTATGTGTCACTCGTAGACGTGTTCCTGAAAGAAACTGTTTACATCTGGAAGATCCCAGCCTCGGGCTGACATGGATCTTCTGAATGGGAATGTGAAACCAGTCTCAGCAGCAAAGAGGAAGAGACAGTGAGGACTGCAGTGGTTCAAAGCCGAAAGAGGGACAGGGTGCTACTCAGAGGCAGTCAGAAAACAGGAGGAAGACCTGAGGGGGCAAAAACCAGACCCGCACAACCTTGCAAACAGGCAGGTGTCTGCGAGTGGGAACTTAGGAAGAAATAATGAGCCTGCTGCTTATTTGGGACCAAAGAACAGAAGATGTCTGTGGTATCTGCCACGGGCAAACAAAAAAAGAAAAAAGGTGAGTTGAAGTTAAAAGCCATTTTAACAGTCCTTTACCTTCGGACAGTTAGAGTGGCGGAATCCCACAGGAACTGATTGCAGGTACCAGCACCAAACTGTTCCACACAGAGAGCACTGAGTGATTGTCAGAGGTTATTCCTGCATTAGCCACTCATGCCAAGAGATCGCAGTCCCACAGGCTCACCAAGTGCTGATGCCGTGAGAAAGCTGAGCTGTTCAAGGGAGAACTATTTCCAAAGCGTAAATTCGCCCCGTTAGGTTTGCATTGTCTTGCTGAGATAAGGGCGACAAATCTCAGAAGAGTATCTAAGAAACAGAGGCACCCAGAGACCAGCATCACATCATCACCACACCTACCTCCCCAACACAGCGAGGACAGACCCGCAAGGGTAGACCAAAGGACAAGGATGGGTTAGGCTGATGAAAATAAAACTTGTTTGGGGAAGGACTCTGCAATGAGTTTGTAGGTCGTGCTGCAGACTGAGTTGAGATCTCCCCAGTCGGAATGGGACTGAGTCATCACGGAGGCTTTAATTTTTGAGGCACAGATTGCAGAGCAAATGTTGCTTATTGCAGGCACCACTTATTCCTGAGCATGATAATAAACAGACTTTGTCTCCAAATGGTTACTGATCCAGGAAGACACAAGGCTATTTTAGTGGTATTTCAGTGAATGTGAAGACATTAGAGAAGAGGTTGACCTAGAAAATAAACACGGGTCCAGTGATCAGAAGTTGATGCCATTTAAATTAAATGGAAGCAGATATTAAAACAGGTCAGTGGCTGAGGCTATTTACAATGAATTAGCATATGAAATTACCAACATGGCAACAAGGAATTTTACTGCATGCAACAAACTGGGAGTGGAACCATATGCCTGGAGTTTACCAAACACAGCACCCACGCTTAAGGAAATGGGGCAAGAGTAATCATGACAGCTAAAGAGCCTTTATCCTGCCCTCAGCAGTACACTTTGATTTCCAGCTGATTCTGAAGGTGAGCAGAGAACAGAGTCCAACGTAACACGCTTTTGCGGAGGAGAGGTCGTGCCACATTGGTTGTGTAAACACATCATCCAACAGCCACCACCCCGCAAACGGGATCCCAATAAGAAGCCAAAAATCAAAATGTGATGAAAATGAGGTTTCTCTGGCAGACTTCGAGCTGACCCGTGAGGACATCAGTCCAAACCTAGTGGCCTGACACTAACTGCACCTCTCTTTGAAAGGGGGTCAATTTTTTTACGCATAAAAAGCCTGGTATATCTAATCCATGTGGGTATCAGCGCTGGCTCTGCAAAGCAGGAGCTGGATTCAATGGGTACAAGTGGAGTTCCTCAAACAACGGCCAAGGGACTCATCTCTTCGGCATTTCCATTGATGGATTTGGCACAGAGAGACATATTGGATTTAAGAAGATTGCTGATTCCCCAAAGCTGAAAGGAATCTATCTCTCCTGTGGGAGAAATCAGGTGACCTTGAGGAACAGCAATTGCACAAAATCTCTTGTAAAAGGAGCTTCTGCTCTAAGCTGGGAGCTCACCCATTGGAAACAAGTAAGGGGGAGAAAGGCAGAGATGAACTTGCCAATCACGGGGTGATGACGGATTTCTGATGTAATGGGACTCTGAAAAAAAGGCAAATATGATAGTAGACAGTATCAGGGGAGATATTCCCATTAGAGACAAGAGACTGCTTCTGTCATTGCCCAAAGCCCTGAAGAGGCCTTGTTTGTGATTCTATTATGACTCCAATCCACCACATTCAACAGAGATTTAACTGAAACCAGAACAGCTGGGAGAACGGGTGGGATGAAGACCCTTCCTTGCAGGCCCCCAAGAGTCTGCCGAAGGTAGACTGCAAAAGGAGGGGATGGAGCTGCTGCCTGAATAAATAACTGAGAGAGGAACATTTTAGGGGATAGGGAGAAGAGTTATTTGAGATTGGCATTAGAAGAGATGGAGATAAAAAGTCCAAGGACATACTTCAGCTGGAATTAGAGGATCACTTACCATGAAAAGCACAAAGCTGTGGGACACTCTCCATTTCAGAGGAGCAAGAGATGAGAAACTGAGCAAGAAGCTAGATCTGTCTAGGAAGGGGAGCACGTAGCTGTTCTCTTCTCATTGAGGGGAGTTTCAGGTTGATGACCAGGAGATCCTGATCAGTGTGCAATCTCTCTGCCCCTGAAACAGCCAGTTGCAAGATGCCTTTTTTTCCGTGGTAATGCTGTGAATTTGGTGCATATATTTGGGGCTGTGCTTCCCTCTGAGCTCTACTGACTGGCTTGAAATTTCTAAGTATGCCAGGTTTTCTCATGCTGAAAGGAAGGCCTGCTTCTGAGATCTTGCAAACTGAAGGAGAAAAGGCATGTCTCTCTTTCCCAAGATCAAAACCAGAGACCTGTTATTCTAGCAGATGGCTACCCTAGCACTGCCTCTTGCGTAAAGTGTTACCCTTCCTTGCCCAAATAAATGAACGACAGAGATCTGCTTGCACTTTACAGCTTCATTTAGGGGACAAGAGTTGTCCTCTGGAGCTGCCAATCTTTCCGCATTGGCTGTAGAAAGAGCACAGAGGGATGATCCTCCCTGGCCCAAGCTGAGGTGGTAGGAATACATACTGCACAGCTTTAGGTGGTGTGGCACCAACTGGCTGCACTGTCTCTGTGTCTCCAGTTATAAACTGCTCCGTGTCAGAGGCGGAGACAGAGCATATCCTGCTCCTGTTCTCTGCTGGGCACACGTGTGTGCATCTGGGCACGACAACCCACCCTCCCCGCACACCTCCTGGCCTGCAGTGAGTTTGCTCCTCTGCTTTCTATAAAGGAACTGAAATCCCACCTTTCCTCACCTGCAGAGAAATGCCCCCTTTTTAATTGCTTGCCGACAAAATCCTTCAGAACCTAGCTTGGAAATAGTTTTGTCCTTTCAGACACAGTTCTTTAGCCTCTGCTCTTCTCATGTAGGTCTTCTTTTCCCCTGCTTTTCTTCCCTTCCTAGTCATCAGCGTGCAAAACCCTCTATCTCCTGCTATTCCCCAAACACCTCCTACTCCCAAGGTCTCCACAGGTGCTTTGTGCATGTGTGTGAAGAGCAATCAGTGCCTCACCTCCAATAATTGGAGTCGAGCCTCCAGAGCCAAGAGATGAATTTCATCTCTGCTGTTCTGCATGGGAGGGATGAGCCAGGGGGCTGAATTCTGCTGAGTGTAACATGCTTGGGTGTTTAGGAGGCTTCACAGCACACCACGGAGCTCAGGACACTCCACCAGGGCACAGGACACCTCTCCTTGCCTTGGCATCTGCACCTTGTGCTCAGCTCCTGCCCTCCAAAGAGGAACGCCTGTCCAGCTCCATGTAAATGTAAATGATTGATCTAAAGCTATTTTACTCCTCTAGCCTTTGTCATTGGCATGAATGCCAGTGAGGTTCTGGTGCGCAGCACAGGACTGCTCTTTGCAGTGCAATTTAACCATTTCATCAACATGCCAGCACAGGCAAACAGCTACGAATAAAGAAGGGCCCTGCACCTTTGCAGTAAACCACAAAGCTTCAGGAAAGAATACAGAGAGCAAGAGGGCACTTGTGCAAATCTCTGCTGGCTTGTATATACATGTGGGACTGTGGTTTTGACTCCCTATGTTCCTTGAAAGGTGGCCTTACCTGCAAACGTGTGAGAAAGGTGTCTAAAGGTGTTTTATCAGGATGCCTTCTCTCACAAGCGCCCAAGAAGCCAGTGCTCCCAAGGAAAGGCAAATCGCCTTCAGCAGCATCCCTGTTGTAAGCGGGCTGGATCCTGAGCAGGGCTGGGATCCATATGGGGAGGGGAGACCTATTCCCCACAGGTGCCATCATATTTAGACAGGCGATGGTGTGTGCAAAAACGTGCTCATCTGTGAATACCAGAGCAAATTGCTGTCTTCTGATTATTTATATGAAGATGTGTTTGTGGATGAATTACCAACCAGCCCGGAGCAAAGAAAGGAGCAGTGACTTCACCTAACATGTCAGCAGGCAAACCAACAACCCACTTGGGACAGTCATTAACAAATTAACTGATCACCCGAGTCTCTCCCTTCCTGGGGGGGGCTCCATGTGCCTTGAAACCCAAAGCTGCAGATTTGCATTTGCAGTGGAGGTTTATGGGGACGGCAACATCAGTGCATCAATAGCAGGCTGGGGCTGGCTGGCCAGAAGTCAGAGGCAGGCAGGGCCAGGCTGTATCAGGCTTGCCAAGTATAGCCTACAGATGAGAACAGTCAAGAAGAAAGACCCAAGGACCAAAGAAAGGCGGGGGAAGGCTCCTGGAGAGGCAGAGGGAGAGAGCGTGAGATGAAATGAGAGAGTGGGGAAAAAAATTAACAGCTTGCTTTATTCCTTTTCATTTATAGACAATATTATGCTTCTGCACAGAAGGACTAATTTAGCCCTCCGCACAGCCCCAGTGACCCTTCCTAATAGAAACCATTTAAATCTTTAAACAATTTACATGAAAATGTAACTTTGCTGCGAATATATTTCTTCCCCCTCCTGCTCCCATCACGAGCGCAATCCTTCAAATCTCTGACAGCTTCCATTATCTCTTAATGAAGTGAGAGCATCTTTCTTAGGAGACGCGCCGGCCCTGAGGTTAATCGCCGAAACAAGGTTCACAAATAAAAATCGGAGAAGGGAAAAGAAAAAGCAAACATTTAAAAGAGCTCAAGGGGCTGGCTACACCACCAAGAGACTTAAGATTCAGGAGGGCAGTGATCAAACCCTCCTTCAGAGCTCACGTGGGTGACTCCACCATGCCTGCTCTTGGCTGAACCTCTCATGGGATCTGGGGTGGGTCGATCATCCCTTGTGCTCTACCTCCCACCTGTGCCAACACAAGGGTGGGGATAATGCCAGGCACCACCTCACCCCTAAGTCCAAATTGCTGTGGGAGCCACCACCACCGCAGATGGACGGGTGGGTGGGTTCTGGGAGATAATGAGAGCCCTGGGAGGTGTGAGGGCTACCGAGGCCAGGCCAGAGAAAGCAGAGCCCTGAGGCTGTGGGGAGAGGGGCAGAAGTGAGAAGAGCTCAGAACATCACCCCGCGATGTGCAGGGCTGCGTGGGAACAGGGCTGTGAGCGCGCTTCCCACGCACCAGAGAGAGCTGCACTTGTGGCTGAGACCCAGTTGTCCCAGCGCAGGCACCAGATCTCCGGTCCCCCCAGGAGACCTTCATCCTCAGAGACACCAGGGTTATATTCAAAAGGCCCATGGAGGATGGCATCAGGGTCATGTTCAGAACCAGGCTGCACAGTTACAGAGACAGTGAGCATGAAAACAGGGGCTCAGGAGCATCTTCCAAAGCATATGGGGTTCTGCATCCCCTTGTAACACCTCGCCACACGTACCAGGAGAAACCATCTGCAGCACAATGACAGGGACAGGCTGGGACGCAGTGACACAGAAACACTCTGGATGCTCTTTAGATTTCGTAGGAGCTACACGCATTTCTAACTACAAACCTTGCTGTGTGTTTGCCCCATGGAAAACACACGAGCCTCTGGGGCTTTTGCAGGGCTGCGGTGCGCTGTGGGACTGTTACCGGGGCATCTGCGGAAAGTTGGAAAGGCAGAGCAGAGGCTGTTGCTCAGGGCTCTGCCCTCTGTCAGATGCTCCCTGCTCTTCTCCAGGCTGGAGGGCTGCTTGGCAGAAGGCTTTGTGGTGATGCGGGGGAGGTTTAAGAGAGGGGATGTAATGAAAAATAAATGTAAAGGGCTGGAAATGAGGAGAGAAAGGCTGAAAAACTATTGAGCTGACAGGACACAGTATGGAAAAGGGGATAAAAAATCAAGCAGGTCTCAGGGGAAAACAGATTCACAAGAAGAGGGACTACAGAGTTGAACAAAAGAGAGATGAAGGCAGAAAGCAACAGCAGAGGAAAACAAATAGCTATTTCCATAAAAACAATAAAGTTTGAAATATTCTGGGCCAGAAGAAAGTAAAAAAAAAAATCAACCAAGAGTTAACAATTCTGGTTGTTAAAGGTGCTTAAGTAAAGAAAACAAGAAAGGAAAAGGAAAGTACAAAGCACAGAACTAGGAGATGATGCAGGGACCTCTTCTTTCAGCAACCGACTGCTCCCCACAGTGTACTCCTCCAGGCTGGCGTGGGATGCAGCGGCATCAAACCACGGCTCTGCACCTCTCTGAACAAAGCATCGTTCCCAAGCTCAGTACATGAACTGATACTGTGTGGCCTCAGCACCCTCCTATCAAATCGCCTGCGGACCACAGGATCGACGAGCCCTTGGCCATAACTGGAGAGTGTTCAAGTCCTGTATAATCTTATCTTATTCGCTGCTGACAAATAAACCAAATTTGAAAATACCTGCACAGAAGTCTGTCAACGAGGGGAAAGACAAACTCTCTGAAGAGAAAGAGCAACTGGTACCCTGTGTCCTGCTGGTTTATCCTCTCCCACTTTCTTCCTCTCCTCTCTCTGACCTGGCCAGCAGAGAGGCAGGGACATGAGGCATGGCAGAGATATCTGCTCCCGACCAGCCAACACTGCATCTGCCAGGCTAAAAGCAGTGCCTGGTTTGCCTGGAGGAAGAGCATCGGGAAAACGCCCTGCTTATCTCCAGACAAGGCGGGTCAAGGGCAGGAGGGTGTCAAGACGACCTCGGCTCTCAGCAGCAAGCCAGGAGCCGGTTGAACCCACAGCCCCCAGCACCTCAACGCGTCGGCCAGAGCCCCAGCTGAGTGTGCCTGGCTTAAACCCTCTGGTTGCAAAAGCTGCGGCCCTTGGGTGGAGGATGACAGATCTCCTTGCTCGTAACTGCACAAGACAGCCATCAATCAAGTCTAAGAGAAGGCAAATCTGTCCTTAACTGTGCGGGATAAGCCTCGTTTGCTGCCTAATGTCAAATAAGACGGGAGCTCTGCTTTGTGTCTCCGGGATTATCGGTGCCAGGCAGGTCACCCAGGTGCTTATGACATCCCAGGGGCTGGAGTTGAGCCTGGGCTTCGTGGGGCACATGACGAGCCTGAACCACTGGCCAGGCTTGGACCACTCAGTGTATGCCCAGGGCTTGGCATCACCTAGAGCAGCCTTGGGGCTGCTCTGACTTATCCTGTCCCTACCTCACACAGGGTGACACGAGCAGTGTCCCCTCCTGAATTGGACACATCTGCCTCCATCCCATTCTAGGACTCGGGCACCAACTCGTCTCCCAGGGATGGGTGATCCAGCATGGAGGGACTGGCAAGGACCCCATGCGGGAGGGACAAGCCGATGGGACATGACCCTGCTGTGAAGGGGGAGAGGAAGAGTTGGAGAGAGGGAGCTGCAAGGGGGAAATCAGCCTCTTTCTCCGCTGCTACCCTGACTTCTCACAGAGCTCCCTTTCTCCCAGCTTGGAGAGGCACACACAGCTCTTATTCGGTGAAGAGGGGTTTGGAGGGCAAGCGGGATGGCGGATAACAGCTGCATGTCAGGCCTGAGTGCCTACAGCCCAGCAGTCACCTCAGAACAGGGCTTTTAGCCATTCCCTTCCTCCCACCTTCCCCTCTCCCTGCCTTGGCAGGGTGAACAGGAGCAAGTTAACCCCCTAACCTTTAATCAAGGGCTTGTGTACATGGGAAAGGATTGATGGAGCTTGTCTCCCTCATGGCCTCACACCACGGCTCCGATTACACCATTAACACCCTGAGCTGAGTGCCCGGGCCGGTATCAGCAGCCAAGAAATAATGGCCCTGGAAACTGCATTACAGAGCGATCGCTGGGAAGCAGTGGGCAGCAGAAACGGGCATTTCTACCCCAAGGTGCTCTGGGAAAACCAGAGACCTGCCGTCAGGAGGAGATGGAGGGTACTCACCCTCCCGCACGCATGAGCAGAGGGGTGGGTACAAACACCACTTCCCCGTGTGACCTTGGGCAAGTCACAGCCTCTCCGGGTCTGATGAAGAAAATGCATCCCAGGGAGCGAACAGTCTGGGGGAAATCCCACTGCCCTTGACCAGGTGAGTCAATAAACCCAACGGTCTGCAGAGCCTGTACACAGCCAGTCGGTCGGGAGCAGGCTTGTTTCTCAGATCTTGGACATTTTTTCCCCTGTTTTGAGAACTGAAGGGTGTTCAAGGATTTTGTGCACCCAGAAGAGAGATCTCTCATCCCCATGCCCAGTGGACGCAGCCAGGACACGAGATTCAAGAGGCTGTGTGGGAGGCAGGGAAAGCATGAAACGCATCTTGTCTTGCGGATGACAGGCAGGCCAGCAGGCTGTGCAGCCAGCCTCACCTCAACCCACGGAAGGCTGAATTATTAACAGCTGACAGAACATCTCCACCAGGAGAAACTGAGAGGACTCTACCTGCAACAGGGGGAAGCAATTTGGTCAGGTCTTAACATGTTACATGGAAAACAGTGGGTCAGATCCTGACTGAGGACGGGCCTGCAGCTCCTGCTCCAGTGGGTCCTGGCATTACTCATTCACTGTCTGCCTATCCTGGGCCATGAGACATTTGCTCCTTCTCGTTTGAACTCAGTGGTTGGTCCTGAGGAACTTAAAGGTCTTTTCTTACCCAAACAATTCTATGATTCTATGGTTTGAGCCAGAAACGTCACCCCACAGGTGCTATGTCTCTGTAAAAAGCTTCATCTTAGCAAACTGGTGGAGACTGTGGCAAAAATCCCACACGGTTCAAAAATCATCATCCGGCACCATCTCATGGGGCCACAAGCTTCCTTCAGGCTGGGACAGTGGGTGAGAAGGAGTATGGGGAGTGGTAGGGGTGGCAAAGACAGTGTCGGGACAGGCTCAGCGCGCAGCCAACACTGGACGGCTCCGGGAGCTGCAGAGGGAAGAGAGGTGGCAGGGAGAAAACCCGGTGTTCTGGGCCTGCTTGTGAAAAAACAGCCACCTGGGCCAAAGCAGACAGTACTTGACAAGGAGCCGAGTCTGCTCGGGGTACCCCGCTTCTCAGAGCCTCTTGCTGCAGCTCCTGGAGCAGTAGCCTCCCTGGGTGTGAAAACCCAGTCAGCAACCAGCGATTGCACTGGGATGGGGCTGGTACCACCTGGCCCTGAACACAGGAGCAAGTTGGTTGCAGTGGGACGTGCTCTCTGGAGCAGGTCTGCTCTCTGTGGAGGAAAGCTCGTCCTCCAGCCTCCACGTCCATGAGCAGTGGGAAGTGGGATGCTGCTGACACCCAGTGGCTCCGAGCATCTTACAGACGGGGACGGGTTCCTTTGCTGGTGGAGGAGACGTGTCCATGCTCTCCCCACAGCTGGGGCATGGACTTTGGGGGGCACCTGCCTCTTCAGGGACTCATCTATGGATGGAGGGTCTTGGAGTGCCTGGGTCACCACATGCTCATGGCCAGCAGAGAGACCCTGGCAGCACGGCTTTGCAGGGGGGCAAATGGGACACGGGGGACAAGCAGGTGTACCCTGGAGGGTTGTGGCTCCATGTTTGTCCCAACAGTCTCTGCCTTGTATCCGTGCCTGAGGAGATGCTGTGCAGCTTCCTCATGGCCACATCCACCTCTGCAAACAGCTACATTATTTTATTCTAAAAGCTTATCTATGTCAGATAAACAAATGGCCTAAATTGCCACAGAAATGCTGGAGGGGTGGGAGGAGGAGAAAGGTTACGGCTAAGTTTCTTCTGGGATGTCCTGGTTGCTGCTCTCCAGATCGCCCTGCCAGCTCCGGGTGCTCAGCTCTCACCTCTGCAGACCATAAACACTGCAGGGACGCAGGCTGGGACTTTAGGAGGGAGCTCCATGGGCCAGCTGCCCGTTGATAGCTCCCCTCACAGACATTTGCACTCCAGGCAAGGAAGTAGTTTAGATTTAGAAGTGAATGAAGCTAAATCAGGAAACCCCATTCGCATTCCAGAAGAAGGCCGTCCACACAGGCAGTTATTTCAGAGCACCAACAGAGTTTTTCAACCCACTCCACATGTCGTTTCAGCACCAAAATCAAGCGAACAAGCAAACAGCAAGGGAAAACAACAACAAACTGCCTGCATTTGGCACCCCATAGTGCAGAACCAGAGGAGATACAGCCTCTGACCTGAAGAGCAGCAACAGATAAGATGGACACAGAATGGAGTAAAAAAGGGTTCAGGAACAACACTTCACAGCTCAGAAAAACATGTTTTCCTACGGCCCTTCAGACGGACGAGCTCTTGTTTTGGCTAGGGAGAGCACCCAGAGGCTGCTGAAACAGAAATGCTTTTTTAACTATTTGTTATTATAAATGGCTTTGCGGATAGAAGCTGCTGACAACAGAAATGCGTCGCACTGAGCGCAGGAGAGACAGCTCTTTCAGCCAGGGACTGTGCGAGCAGATGCTGACTGCATAAAGGCAGTGACTTACCTAAGGAAGATTATCTCAGAGTCTCATAGTGCACCAGCCATTGTCCCTGCGGATCACAGGAAGAAGGGTTGTTTTCTTTGCAAGTACATAAATCAAATTGTGGGTGGAGAAAAAGAAGCAGTAGAAATATATGCAAATCGTTGTGGCCACAGCACATGGTGCACAGATTTTGTGCACAGCACACAGATTTTGTTTGTATTCCTCCGGAGAGGGCTGGGTGGCTCTCTGCTTACAGGATCAGGAAATGCTCGTTGAAGATCAGGCACTAAATCTGGGCCACAAATAGGGACAGAAGGCAAAGTCTGGAAGTTCATATCTGCATCCCATTTCCAGGCCTTCGTTGCCTCCTCTTACCATGCAAACCAGGGACACGGGAAGGCTCCATGTGCCATGATCTGGAGGATGATTCTGGGGTGTCCAAGGAGTGCAAGGGAATGCACTGGCTGAATTAATGCATCATTTCCATCTGTAATTTCTCGGCCCAAATGAGCCCTGTTGGCATACAGTCTCACGCACACACATCCAGCTCTGCAAACAAACGGACTGATTAGCATCAACTCTATTATCATTATTATGGACACAGACAGCTGATCGATGTCTACTCAATAAGGCAAAATCAGGTGCCAGTCACTCCTGTGATGCCTCCTTCCCCCGCCGCAGGGACCCATGTGTGTGGGCTGCCTTGATCCTGGACCGCAGCCCAAATGGAGAAGGAAAGAAGTGAGGCTCCGCTTTCATCCCAAATGTGTGACAGTTGCTTGTGTGTCAACAGTAGGGATGGATCAGAGCCGTCTTCTTCATGGTGGGACTTTTGCTGTCCCTTGGCAGAAGGTGAACTTCTTCAGGGCTCAAGAAGGACCCATGTCCCAGGCTCAGCAACGCCTGAGCACACTCACTGTACCCGGTGATGAGGAGAAATCCTCTTTACTGCCCAGCGGTCATCCCATCCCATGCACTAGCCTCGCTCAGTAAACATCCTGCACGTAAAGGATTAAAACATAAAGAACCCGAACTGACCTTCCAGATGGTTCTGGTCTGCCTTCTGGAATCTCCAGCTCCATGCATTAATAGCCCTGTCCCACCTTCTCACTCTTCCCAACTTGACACTTTTATGATAGCCTTATTTTCTTCAGTTTGTTTCGTTCCCTGCAAGCGTGCCAAAGCTCCTCGCTCCTGTTTCTTTTGCACAAATTGGTTTCCTCTTATATGTTGTCTGGAGAGCAGTGAAGGAGGAGTGGAAGAATCACAGCCCTGCTTTCCTCTCAGACCATCCACTGTTCCTCTCTCCAAGCACACATTCAGAGCCAGAAACAAACCAGGGGTGGCTGCTTCACAGCCTGGTCGAGGCTCATTTTGTTGTGTGGAATGACTCTCCTGCTTCAGAGGTGAAATGTCCTGTGGGGCCAAGGAAAAAGCAGTAATGAATAAACGAGTGGTGCTGGGGAGGAGTCCCCAGTGCCCTGCTCCCTGCTCCACTTCTCTCCTGCCGGCAGTGACGAGTGTCCAGCTGCAAACGAGGAGGCTCACAAACAAGCCGTGGCAGCAAGATGGGAGGTGAAGAAGGTCCTGGATATACCCGGCTGTCTGCAGTGGCTCTGGGATGGTGCTTTCCCTGTGAGATCTACGGATGGAAGGAAAAAGCCTCATGCACCAACGCATGGGTCCTGGACTCTTTGGTCAAACTCAAGATCAGCACTGCAGACACAACCACAATCTCTGCACTGCTCTGTACGGCTACCAAGTCCTTATTTTCTTCCCTCGGCCTGGCTCCCGTCCGGTACAGGCACTGTCCCTTTGTGGCTGCAGCACGTGGAGTCAGGGGGACGGAGGTGCCCTGTGTGGATTCGGACACCTGAAGGGCAGGAGCGGCCATCGGACTCAGCACTGCTGCACAGCGTGGAGCTGGCTCAGGGCGCTGTGCCCAGGAGATCGCGTTGCTGTACTCTGGCCAAGGGGTGATGAAGTCATGAATAACTTAGGCCAGGTCGTTATCTTCCTGGATGAGGTAGAATCTCCTTGCCAGTTAGGGATGACAAAAAACATCATTCATGTCCATTCCCATGTGAGAAGAATCCAGAAGTACCGCAAAAAACAGATCATCATTCGTAGGGGTGAACTTCTGACCAAGAAGAGGCTTTCGCAGGGGAAGTTGCAAACTTTCAACCTGCTTTTTAACCTCTGTTGTGCAGACCCAGCCCCGCTCCTGCCCTGCTGTCATCCATCCAAGAGTGTGTGCCTCCAGCTAGTGGGGATCTGAGCCACCTAAGCATCCCGCTGACCCTGGGACTGCTCCACCAGCATGGTTTGTGCCGTGCCTGCAGGTGGGCATGAGAGGCTGGGCCTGGGGGCTGCAAGGAGGCCACAGAGGTGTAATCCTGAACACGGGTGTCAACATGGAGAGCTGGCCCTGGCCCACGTGTTGCCCTGGCCCGGTGGCACCACTCCCAGGTGAGGCACTGCTGCCCTGCCCGATCCACAGCGACACAGAAGGACGAGCGCGAGCGCCTGACAGCGGGAGAGGATCCGCTGGTGGCACCAGCTCATGCTCTGGCCAGGATCCAGCTGCTGAGAGGGCTGGGATATTTGCTCCAGCCAGATGAGCTTGTAACTGGCCTTCGAATAACATCTGAGACATTAGTTTTCAGGTATCTGTGCAATTCATTGCTCTCTAAGTAAACACAGGATGTATTGCACCACTGGGCAACCTGTACCAGTAAATCCCAGTCCCTCACCTCCAGAAAGCCGTGAGAACCAGTACCGTGCCAAAATCCACTTCTGAGCCTGGATTGCCCCGAGACCCCAGCGAGCGCTGGGCCAGCAGTGCAGGGGCACGTGGACCTGGACGGGGACGTGGGACCTGCCTGTAGGAGGGACTGCTGAGCACCTCACCTGCTGAGGGAGGCGTGCTCGGAAGCCCAGTGCACAATTCACCATGCTGAAAGCTCACTGAAGCATGTTTCTTTTCTGCTGACGAGAGGTGAGCCGTGCCAGTGCACGGTGCCTCCCCTGCACTTCGGAATGGGGTGCACGGGGACGTGGCCTCTTTCAAGCCCGGGTGCCTGGCAGGGCTCCTTGCACCAGCCCAGTCGCTTTGACAGTTTGCACTTCTGCTACTCAAAAAGCCCTGGGAAAGCAGTTCTCTTTGTCAGCCCAACTAGAAGCGCCTCCCTTGAAGAGGGAATAGCCCCCAGGCACAAGCGGCCAGCAGGGAAGGGAAGGGAAAAGGTGGAAGCTGCTTACAGACACAGGAGCCATAAATCTGAGGCACCACGTGCAGCTGTGTAGCAAAGGCAAAAAAAAAGCCTCCGTAAACTTGTCTGTGATTGAGACAAAGTTCCCCCTTGGGGTTCCTTGGCTGGGAGCATCTCCCAGCTGAGCTTCACTGATGCTTTCATCCTGTGGCAGGGCCAGGCTGCTCCCAGTGCTCGGTCCCCGCCGTGCCGCCAGCATCCCCCGCCAAAGCAGCAGCCACCCGCGATCTGGCGCCGCCACTTCATCTGACACGGCGGGTGGATTTAATGAATTAATTAATTTTGCTCTCAACTGGGTGCGACACACATTCAAAAACTAGAAAATAAATCTTTCCCTTTCCTCATTTATCGTGTCCCTTTTGATTTGTCATACACACAACCACGTGCATATGGTCTCTCCATATCTCCCCCACTGACCAGGTGCTGGATTATTTTCACCGCAGAGGTAAACAACCTCCCCAGCAGGAGCCGGAACGGCTGTACTGTGTGCTTCCTCCCATCCGCACCCGCTGCCTCTGCCACTGTACGGCACCACATGTTGCTCCGGAGCTGATATTGCATCTCTCCTGTGGCTCATTATGGCCAAAGACAACTGCCTCCCTCCTCTGTTGGTAGAATCTTCTTAAAGTTTCAATCTGAAATGCATTTATGCCTATTTTGTCCCATGCCAATTTTATACTTAAGCGTCTGTATCCTTCTCCCTCCAAGCTGCTATTTGGTGTGATGTACACAGAGGGAGAGATCCTGTTCCCACTCAACTTCTGCTTTGCGAAGCTTAATAAGCCAAGAGTCTCCACTGCAAAACACGCTTCTCACTCCTCTGGCCAGCCTTTTTTTCTGCTGTTCTGGATGCCAGAAAAATAGTGAAAAAGTTGTGAAAACCTTTAACAAACTGCTCTTAAGTGACTGCACCACAACCAAGCCTTTTCTCTTTTGTAGGAGTGTACCTGAGACTGTAACTATACCCCCAGCTCAGATACGATCGGGGGGGATATTGTCTCCTTCTGGTGTCCTCCTGAGGCTTGGGCATCACTTAGGCCACACCTGAGATCTCAGCTGCACACATCACTGTGTCTCCATCTCCTACTTTACTCCCTCTGCTGTAGGGGGACTTTCATTCCCTTTTGCTGTGACTCGGTGACTTCATTGCCTTGAATCCCCCAGGAGGCAGTAACTGCCCCGCTTGCTGGGTGTATGTGCACGGCTGGGCACATCTCACAGCTCCGCCGTGCTCCACGAACCCAGGTTCCCTGTGATCTTCCAGTGCCCCTTCCTAACCAGCATGAGAGCCAAGTTCTAAATCCTGGACGTTCTCAGGCAAAACACTTCCTTGCCTCTCTCAGCCACATTGCTATGCATGCAGATGGAGCCCTGGTGCTGTGACACCTGGAAGCCAATTAAGACTGTTGCTGTGTTTCAAAAATCATTTGCAATTACAGGTATTTTCTGTCATGTTATCTTTAGAAAAGAGAGCTGCAGTTAAGTGGTTAAGTGTAATAACTGATCTTCTTATGCAGCTGACAAAGCTTCCCAGGACCCAGTGCAGAGTTTCAGCCTGAGAATTAGCATTTGCAATCCCTCTGGTAATGAGAGGCCATGGGCAGTCTGCCGGAACAATCTCTCGCTAAACTGTCCCAAACACAAAGCCGCTCTGGAAAGCAAGAAGCTCTTTAGGAAGGAGTAATTGTTAAGATTTGAAAAATCCATTTTTTTCCCATTGGCTCTGCAAATCCATTTTAGAATTTGTAAATTTGTTCTAGGATTAGATTAATAGGTTTCATCATTTATAAACCTTTTCTTCTCTCTCACGCTCTCTTTGACTTTAAGAAGCTATCGCAGGCTTTAGCTCCGTCCAGGTTTTGAAATAACTTCTCAATCGCAGCTGTTGAGAGGGTTTGGTATATTAGAGGAGCATATGTCACAATCGGAACACCAAACCCTCCTTACAAACAGGATGCTGCATGGTGAGATGCATTACGCCCAGGCTGGTGCCTCCTGGGAAGCACCGTCCGGACTGAAAGCCTGTGCCATCTCCAGAAAACGAAATCCAGCAGGAGGAATCACGACCTTGCTTCAGATCACCTGGAAACAGAGAGCCACCACCACTGGGCCAGTCTCCAAAGTCAGCTGCCCAGGAAAAACAGCGGAAAACCACGAACTTGTTGTGGTATTATCCAGAATATCTCACAAACTTCAATAGTTTGCAATTCAGGGACTTCGCCAGCCACCAACGGTAAGTTTGTACCCTTGAGGTACAAACCTGTGCCCACAGCCCAGCTGTGCCCTGAGGAAGGTCCTCTTCTCTTGGCTACAGAGGGCCTCAGAACAGCTGCCCTCGTCACGCACATGTCTGTGCTTAGCGCCGACAGCCCAGCTGGCCGAGCACCCCTCGCTGCCCTCAGATATCCCAGCAGGATCAAACAAGACGTCAAGACACAAGAGCCACAGTAAATCTTAACTCGCCCTGGGACCTGTACCTAGCAGACCTGGCAGAAGCAACTAATTTATCAGACTCCAATAAAAGGTCCCACTGAATATTCCCAAAGCCACCGTCTCAGCTCCACTTTGCTCAGTGTCCGCATCATTCCCGGCTTGGGCTGATGTATTCTTAATTAGCATCTTAATGTGAGGAGCATATGCGATGAAGCATGAAAAGAAAATCCCCATCATTTAAATTCATTAACAGTCATCGAAAGTCTTCAATGCAGAGGTGGAATTATCTCTGAACTCCTTCTGAGAGACCAGCTGTGCTCACTAAACTGTGGTGGATGTTGCTGCACTGGCTAATTTATTTAGCTGCCTCCAGGAGCTTTGCCCCCCCTAGACTATTACAGACTGCACCCCCCAGATCTCCTGGGTGTCTGTGCCAGGGTGCACATGCAAGTGTAACCACAGCCACACCCCGAGTCCAGACACAGAAGCACCGTTCACAGGCTGGTGATGGAAACCCTGCCTGTGCACCCCTGCTGAGGATGTTTACCATTCATGTTTACCACACGGATTACTCTGTCTCCAGTATTTGCTCTTCTTCTTATCCTTGCAACAGCCACCGTGTTTAATCTCCTCCCCACCGCAGTCCTCGTGGCTGTAGGGTGGTGGGTGCAGCCCAGCCCTTGTCCCAGCCGCACTCTGCCTACGGGCTGGCAGGAGTCTCTGAGAGCGAGAGGCGGATGTGACGGCCCAGATGTGCCTGTGTCCAGCTGTGCCTGTGCCCAGATGTGCCCGGGTGTGCGGAGCTGGGTTCGCACCCTGTGCTCCAGCACAGTGGGATGCGTTTGGCCACAGAGAGCAAGGGCTGAAGTGTGCCCGAGAGACACGGTGGGGCTGCCTTGCTGTGCGAAGTCATTCCCCAGCACACAAGGTGAGACTGGGTTTGTCTGGCTGTGCAGAATCCACCGTGATAGTAAGGAAGGACTTCTTCATTTGCTGGAATCAAAAAGCACTCAAGTTTCAACCCCACTGTCCCAGCCTTTTGTCCCTTAGCTGTTTGCCATCACCAGGCTCAAAGAAACCCCGCACGGAGACCCCTCAAGCTCAAAGACCCATCCCCTGAGGACACAGGTCTCATAACTCACCAGTGGAGATACTGGCTTGGGCTCAGTCTTCCTGTGTAGAGTCCTCCATGGGTGCGGAGCTGGGCAAATGTGAGATGGAATAGAATAAGAGAGGAAAAGCATGTGCCAGCAAGACTTGCACTCTTGAGCATCCCCTGCTTTCCTCTGTGGTTTGTCTGTCCTGAGCATTTTGCTGGAGGCAAATTAGCAGAACCAAAGAGGCAAGGAAATCAGGATAAGCTGCTCCAGAGCAATTATAGTGAAGGTCTCATTTACAGAGAAAGCCTGATTTAATACAAAATGGGCTTATAACCGCTTGCAAACTAGGCTGGTTTAGGGCATTTGAAGCTTCTTGAATTCTTTTTGCTCAATTAGGGATTGGGTTTATAAGCCAAACCCAAATTCACCATTAAAGAAGAAGAAAAGATCGTGACAGAAGTTTCAGCAAGTGAAAATAAACTGGATCCAGATCCTACTTGCATTCAGTCTGCACCACTTTCTGAGTTCCCGTGATGGGTCTATCTGCTGAAGGAGGCAGTAACCAACCTGACAAATCCAGGATGCCCATGGAAATGTCAAATTATCGAGAAGTATATATTCTCAGAGGTCAGTCTTCATATGGGGGCTACCATCCAAATCGGGTTTGCATGGCAAGGTTTTGGTAGTCTGGGGACTACAAGTGTGGCTTCTGCAAGAAGCTGCCAGAAGCCTCCCCCACGACCATGGAGCCAACATCAGCAAGACGGACCCACCGCTGGCCGAAGCTGGGCGCATCAGCGATGGCGGTAGGGCCTCAGGGATAAGGTGTTTGAGAAGGGGGAGAAGTTACCACAGGAGAGCAAGAGCATCTGGAGAGAGGAATGAGAACATGTGAGAGAAACAGCCTGTAGACACCAAGGTGAGTGAAAGAGGATGGGGAGGATGTGCTCCAGGTGCCAGAGCGGAGATTCCCATGTAGCCCATGGTGAAGAACATGGTGAGGGAGGCTGAGTCCTCCTGCAGCCCATGGAGGTCCATGGTGGAGGAGATATAGACCTGCAGCCCATGGAGGACCCCACACCAGAGCAGGTGGGTGCCTGAAGGAGGCTGCAACCCCGTGGGAAGCTCACGCTGCAGCAGGCTCCTGGCAACACCTGTAGCCCATCAAGAGAGAAGCCCACGCTGGAGCAGGACTGCTGGCAGGACTTGTGGCCCTGGGTGGTGACCCACGCTGGTGCAGTTTGTGAAGAACTGCAGCCTGTGGGAAGGACTCGTGTTGAAGAAGTTCGTGAAGAACTGTCCCCTGTGGGAGGTTCTCCTGGTGAAGCTGGGGAAGAGTGTGAGGGGTTCTCCCCCTGGGGAGGAGGGAGCAGCAGAGACACTGTGTTATGGACAGACCACATCCCCCATTCCCCATCCCCACGCACCACTGCATGTGGGAGGTAGAGAAATTGGGAGTAAAGTTGAGCCCAGGGAAAAAGGAGGGCTGGTGGAAGGTGTTTTTAGTTTTTATTTCTCATTACTCTATTCTGATTTGATTGGTAATATTCATTTCCCCAAGTCAAGTCTGTTTTGCCTGTGACAGTAACTGCTGAGTGATCTCCCCATCCTTACCTCAACCCACAAGCCTTTTGTTTTTCTCCTCTGTCCAGCTGAGGAGGGGAGTGATGGAGAGGCTTTGGTGGGCACCTGTGACCCAGCCAGGGTCACCCCACTACATGGTCACATCATCTCTCTAGTGACAGAGCTGCAGGAGAAGCAACGGGAGTGTTTGAATAATGCAGTGATCTGAGATTCCTTCAGTCATCCTCAATAAATGATAGAAAGGGCTTTTCCTTATCCATGCCAGAAGATTTTCACATTGTGCTTCAGAAAGAATTTTTTCCTCTTTAGAAAGAATATTTTCCTCTTATTTCCAAAAGAGAGAAATAACCCCCCCCCACATTTCCGTTCAAAATACCACACTAAGATTACATTTGCCTCAACTTAATTTTTAAAATACTTCGAAAAGTGAGGAAAATGAGTGCAAAACAAAAGAAAGAGAAATGTTTTATTTTATATTATGCAGACTCTTCCATTTCACCTCAAAGGCGTTGTGGAGAGGGCTCGCATGCATGAGCTCCGTTAGGGCAAGAAAATAAGCAGAAAAACTTTCTGGTTTGGGTCACTTCAAAAAAGAAACCTCATTTTGCATTTTTTTCTGCATTAGGCAGTGAAACGAAAAAGCAATTATTCATGCAGTTCTCATTAACCATCCATTTACAAGTTGTTTATAAGTGATTAGTCAATCTTAGACGCATGTCCTAGACAGGAGCAGCATGTGTTTATTAAAACTGTCAGTGGAAGGTGTTGAAGGCAGTTATAAGCTGTGGCTGAAAAGAATCAGCTCAACCCTTTAGCTATTGATCACTGATTTAGCCAGCCCGTACTCATTACAATATCTCTTTGTGGTGCACTAAGGAGCACTTATGAATAGACCTGTAATCTAAAGCTGAGTTCCTAAATGGCAAACTCGGGTCCAGCTCTGAACTGCTGATGAGTTTTAGCTCGACCTCGCCTGGATCCCACGCCAGGGGCCACTCCTGGAGATCAGGTAAATTTTCTCTAGGCCTCCTCGGAGAAAGCTGTCGAGTATTTTTCATCCAGAACCGTATCCAATTGACTTCCCAGGGCTGGAGCCATCATGCTATTTCCCGTTGAGGTGACTTTGGCAAAATTACCTGGCAGCCCTCAGTACTGATTGCATGGCCCTGACCTGCTTGCAAGTGTGTGAAAGGACCAGATTCTGCTCAATAAAAATGGGAGGATTTACTCCAGCAAATAATTCAGTCCAGTAATTGTACTCTTCTCTCCTACTCTCTTGCACTCCTTTTTTCTTTCCTAATAAAATAACTAAATGACAAGGATTGAATTCTGCAGTAGGAAATTTTTCAGCCTAGGCCTCCTCCCAGGATAATCTATTGTCTTCACAAATTACTGCAGACAGTTCTTTATTGTTTAAAACCTTTTATCCAAATAAATGCATAAACCTTTAGGAAGGAAAAAAAGGGTGAGGGAGACGAAGGGAACCAGCATTTTAAACGAAAACATCCTTCCCTCATTGACTATTGTATGCTAAAAAAATGAAAATAAGATTTAAAAAAAAAAAAGAAAGAAAGAAAGGTACGACTGAAAGAAGAAGAAAGGAATGAGCCCAGGGGAAGAGAAATGGGTGATCTGCAATGGAATCCATTAAAATCTCCCCCCCCTTTTAATATTACAAGTGTTTGTTCTCTGCAGCCTGATACATATCTCGCTGTGTTGAGATTGAAAATTGATAAGCCATGCAACATCAATCTTTTTCAGATTCGCAGCCTCCCTGCAAACTCATCACTTCGGGACGAGCACCAGTTTAATTAGCTGTTGGGGTAACGCCATGTCGGGCAGCTACCTAACAGCCTGGAAGCGTTTCCAGTGTTCTGCTACATTAGACCCCTTTGGGCAGATATTTCACGTACACCCAAACACAAACAGGAATGCGAGAGGCCAAATGAACGAGCATCCTCCTCTGCCTTCCCCGCCTGATGCACTTTATTATCCTCATTGCAGTAATAACGCGCCGGTGGTGGGTAAGATGTGGCTGGGAGAAGGCGAGAGCAGGAGGACGCCCAGAGCGGATGCTCAGGAAGAGGAAGGGCAGGGGGACGGCGAATTTGGCTCCGTCTGAGGGCAGGCACCAGTTTTCTGGAGGCACAAGTAGAACCGTGTCACGGGGCATTTTTTTTTTGCAACACCCACCCACTGCCTCCCACCACTTTCTGCCTCCGAGGGCACAGCGGGGAGCACGGCAGCTGCCGTCCTGCTCAAGCACCCCGCCTGCCCAGCTCAGACAACCACGTGTGCATTTAAGGTGCCACTGAGCGAGGTTGGGACACAAGCTTCAAGATTTTGCTCTCCCACCACTGAGATAAATCTCAGTGCCCCATTACCCTCCCAGGCACACCGTACACCCACCTCAGGGTCAGGGCAACAAGCAGGTGGGGGCTTGTCAGTGTGGGAAGGTGTCTCGGATCAGCACATACCCAGCTGCTCCATTCTGGGGACCTGGCTAAAGAGATCTCTTCAAAGCCACCCTGCGGGAACTGAACTCCATGTGCCCCCTTGGAGGCTGTCCTGGTCTGGTGGCAAACCCCCACTGAGTCCTTGGTGTGACTGACAGACCCTCTTGCATCACATCTTCCCGCACACTGAGGACCAACTCTGCCCACTGGGGGCACCACAGCTGTCACTAGAGCAGCTCAGGGCTCCCCAGGCTCACTGGGAATCATACCCAATTTCTCCTCTACTTCCTCAACCATCTCCTCCTCCTCTCCCAGACCCAGACAGAGCCTCTGTCACAGAGCTGGTCCATTCCTCCCCTGGCACGGCAAGCCAGGGAATGGGGCCATCACTATTTCATCCACGTTAGGGAGGCGAGCGTGGCTCCTGAGCGGGAGGAAATGACTCGGAGCCGTACACAATGAAGATGTTGCCCGTGAGAGCAACTCCTCTTGTCGGGCCCTGGCGACTCTTTATCAGGGAAGCCTTGTTCACTCTAACAAAGCACAGCTAATGTTCTGTTTATTACCTTCGCTGCTACATTTGGACTGTCAGGAGATGAAGAAATATCCCCAGAATTAACAGCAACATAACAGAGGGAGAAGAGCCAGGGGAGAGGTTAAGGCAAGCGCTGTTGTCTAAGAAATAGGCTCATAAACCCTCTTCGCTGAAAGCGGCTGGTGTTCCGATGGCAGCACCCTCCGGGTACCCGTGAGGGGAACTGCGGCTTCTCTCGGCTGCAGCACCTGAACACGCAGCAGCCTGGGCTAAAAGCAGCAGGGGAGAACCAGGCTTTTCCCCAGTCACCTTTGCCTTCACAGATGCTAATGCACAGACCTGGAAAATATGTCTGGTCCCATGCAGAGCATTCCCAGAAGGAGCTAACGTTAAGTCCTTGAAGGCTTGAGTAGTCTCTGTGTGTGTACAGTGCTTAACGTGACAATCTGTGCTCCCTGATAGTGTGTCAGGCAGCCTGGTCACTGGGAAGAGGAAATTTATTAGCACCCAGTGGCCAATCTCACACTCTCGGCAAGAGACATTAAAGACTGGGCAGGAGGGAGCCCATCAGACTAAAAGCTCAGTCTCCGAGCTGAGGGAATTGTCACCCAGCCCAGAAGGCACCTAAATGAAGGGGACACACTGGGGGAAAACAGAAAGGGTCAAAGTGAAGACATAGGGTGAAGAAGTGAAAAGCTCAGGAAGATGATACTGAAAAAAACCTTCATTTTTGCCTGCTGAGGTATGACATGCCCTCCAGAGAGGGGCTTGTCTGGTTGGGAGCAGCAGGAGCATAAAGAGAGGGCAGGATAAGCTTAGTCAAGCATACAAGATCTTAAAAAAAAATGTCCCCAGTGTTGCTCACAGATCCGGAGCTATCAAGTCTCCAAGCCTTGGATGAAGAGCTTTCCAGCGGCCAGCAAAGCACCTCCACTTCTTTTGGAGAGTACTTCTGAAGAAGCACACGTTGAGTGTGCTGCTTGACTGCTACACACCCATGCTAGGAGGAGGAATCCCCACATCTCTCAGTGCGTCTCAGAGCCATCCAGCCTCCTTTTGCTGGGATGCCATGGAGCTGGTGCCACCTTGGCCTTTCACAGCTGGGAAGAAAACCACAAAGCCTCCCAGTCTCTCCTGGCAGTTCATGACCCTGCGATGCTGCGAGAGGCTACGGGCCATGCTGAGCAATCACTGTGCCGGCAGCGTGAAGTGCAGCACTCAGTCCTTCGTGGGGTCCCTGCAGCAGCAGGACTGCAAGTCCAAGCTATAAAAAGCACCAGGGCCTAGTGTACTACTGCTTCCAAAGGGACCTGGATAGGAACAGAAATGAAACAGACTGGAGGAGGCTGCGAGGTGTCTCTCCACACCTTTACATACAACAAACAGTGGAAAGCAGTCTGCAGTGCTGAGCTGACTGTGCTGTCATTTGCGTTTGGCACCAGAATGAATTTCCTCCTCAACCTCTCCCAACCAATAGCTTCTCACCTGCACAGGTATTTTCTAGCTCATGCTTTTATTTTATGTAGAAAATCAAGAGACGCCACCATGGACATAGAGTTGGTCTGTGTGAACTCCACCGAGCAGACCGGCAGAGGAGGAAGCAGCAGCACATCCTCCACTGAAACCCACGCTCCTCTTTGATCACCCAAATCCAGCAGCACACGAGAGGCCGAGCCCGTCCGCAGCAGCAGAATCTCATCTGCAAGATGGTCCCGTGGGCCACCGCAGCGCTGCCGGCATCTCCGGCCGCGGGACGGCTGGATGGGTTGGACCCACGGGGCAGGATGCGGCCAGGAACGGCCCCAGGTGGGCGAGGGGATGAAGCGCTCTCCAAACGCCGCTGGGCTGGGAGGGTGAGCTGCGCTGTCAGAACAACGCAATTAGACACTTATTCTTAATGTTAATTAACTTCTGCTTGCTCTAGCACCTTTGTCAAGGTATCACCCTGTTCTCTGGGGTGCTCTTGGGAAAGCAATTAGATGCTAGTTACTTTGCAATTAATTATAGCTTTAAGAAGGCCGTGGGAGGCCACTTCTTCCTGTTTGATCTTGTAAACGCTTCATTAAAGGCCCAACAAGAAATTGGATATTTTTGTAGTTTTGCTCACCTGGCAACCCTGTCCTTCTCCCCTTTGAAGAGGCAGCAGTGGTAGGTATTCATCCTTTTTTTTTTTAGAAAAGAAGGAAGAAAGACCAAAACAAATGGAGTTCATTTGGTGCAGACACCACAACACCTCTGTTGTTTCCCTCTGGTTACACAGGCTGCTAAAACTAACACTGAGAGTCTCTCATATTAATAAGAAAGGATGGGTGACACCTTCCTAATGAAACAGCTTTTCGGTAAAAAGGCTGCAAACGAAACCAAACTTTTCACAGTGTCTGCAAACCTGGGAGATGTTGACTCATGGTTCAAAACCTGGAGAGTATTTTGACTGAGATGCCTGAGGTCAAACACTGACCACGTTCAGTCACCCTGTAAGAGCTTTTAAGCCAAGAAATGGAAAGTTTAGCATTTACAACTGATAAGTATTTATTGAAAGACATTGAGGTTTTCCTATTTCCTTAATTAAGCCATTGGAAGAAATAATCCTGTTAGAATTTTCTCAGAGAAAGTGCCATTTTAAAAGCCTGTTCTACTGAAGAGCTGCAGTTCAATTATACAATAGCTCCTTTCTTTTCTGCATTCTCACCCAGTTTCACAGTGAATTGAGCAACTGCCACCAAAGAATGTGTTAAATGAATAATTGACATGGCTGTGTTTGCTGCAGCAAAGAGCAGAATCCGACCTCTTGTACCCAGCACACCCTCTGCGCGAAGCACCACGATGAAAAATAACCATGGTGGATGGGAAGAGGAGCTGCGGGGTGCAGAAATCCCTAGTTGGAAGCCGTTATCTCCACAGGCTGGTGACCCTTGCCTGAAGCGATTCGCTGGCAGGGTGTCCTGCTGTCATCGCATCCTTGACTCCCCGCTGTGCTGCCTCAGTCGAAGAGCGGGGCCAGCGTGGCCAACAACCAGGGACCCCTTGCCAAGACGACCCTCGTCTCGTACTCACTAGTCCGTGCACGGTCGCCTTCTCCCCCTCATTCACCCGAGCGCCCGCGCCATACGGTGGGTTTCTGCTCTCCAGCTGGCACTCTCACTCAGAGGAGCCCTGCCTTTCCATGAGCACTCTCTCGGGGAGGGGGGAGCACAGCAACTCAGATGAGCCTCTTGCTTGGATTATTTTGGACACTGCTGGCAGCTGGGGCGTGTCAGAGGTGCTGTGAAGCCTGGCAATGAAGTGAGGAAAGTACAGATGAGGAGAGGAAGAAAAGAGTCTCTTTACTTGGGGCTGCCTTTGCTGTTCCTGCATCTTTTAGCTTATCTACTGGGTGTTGAAAAAATTAGCCTTTGTTATGCTAATATTGTTCTTGCCAGCACAAACGCCGTGGCTCTTCCCACCCTTCCCACCGCCCGCTCCCACCAGCACCTTCTCACTCCAGTCAGCAGGTCAGCACCAAGTCAGCAGAACAGATGGGGCCATCTCTAGCCAGACCGCAGGGACTTTTTGTCCAATGCTTCACTTTCCGCTTCCTTCTTCTCCCTTTGACCCGATGCAGGGAAAAATGAAAGGAGGAGTTGACATGCTGGGGAAGGCTGGGAGGTGGTTTGGGTGCTGTGGCATTGCCCAGTCCCTAAGGGCAGCGTTGGCTGATCTCCTGCCCTACTGGGTTGGAAGGTGAGGACACTCACGGCACATACCAACTGAAATGGTGTGAGCTCTGTGAAGGGTTTGTGTCTGGCAGGGTTTTTGGTAGCAGGGGGCTACTGGGGCGCTCCTGTGCAAAGCTCCCACCTCCAGGTGGGTAAAAGTCAGACCTGCCTCTGGCCAAGGCCAGGCCAACCAGCCATCAACACATTTAAGAGGGAAGCCTGTTGGGCAGCTTCCATCCCTTTGTTTTGGGGAGTGCTTTGTTTTGGAGAGGAGCGGGAGGTGAGACCATGCGGCCACCAGAGGTCGGTGAGGAAGAAGGGGCAGAAGGACACTGGAGCAGGGATTTCTCTTAGGCCTGTAATGAGATCTGCACACTGAGGAGATTAACAGTAGCTCGGGTCCAGCATGCAGCAGCCCATGGAGGACTCCAGGCTGGAGCCAGGCACGGTGCCCAAAGCATGTCGTGACTCTGAGGGGAGCCCGTGCTGAAGTAGACTGTCACTGGGAGCACTGCAGCGTGCAGGAGGGACCCGTGCTGGAGTAGATTGGGAAGAATTGTGACCACATGGGAAGGACCCATATTGGAGAAGTTAAAGGAGGACTGTCCCCCGAGACAGGGATACCACGTTGGAGCGGGGGAAGGCTGCGAGGAGTCCTTTCCCTGAGGAGGAAGGAGCAGCATGGACAATGCACAATGGACAGACTGCAACCCCCATTCTCTGCCACTTACACCGTCAGGAGGGATGAGAGAGCTGGGGAGAAGGGAGGGCTGGGGAGAAGGTGTATTTAAGATCTGGTTGTATTTGTTTTCTCACTGCCCTACTCTGATCTAATTGTTTGGTAAACTGGTGGTGGTTCCACCGTCTAAATTAAATTGAGGTTTTCTCCTCAAGGTTACTCTGTTTTTCACCTGTGACCAGAAGCGGTGAGGGAGCCTTCCCTGCCTTAATCTCAATCCTCCAGCCTTTTGTTGCTTTTTCTCCTCCCCATCCCAAAGAGGAGGGCAGTGGGAGTGAGCGAGTGGCTGTGTGGTTCTTTGTTGGGGCTGGGTGGGCACAAACCACAAGAGGTCTCCTTGGGCTGTCAACTCTCCAGGGTTGTATGAGCCTGTAGAGGGATAAAATCCCCCCAACTTGCACAGAAATGCTCCACCCAAACACAGAAACCCTGCCCACCAACCCACACCTGGCTGGAAGCGGGTGTATCCCTGGAGCTCTGCCCACCACCACTGCCCCGACAGTGAGACGTGTCTGGCTGCTCTCTCAAAGGTTTGAGGTGCAGTCTTGCTTTCATCCTTCATTAGCAGCCCTATTAATTTGCTCAGCTTCTCCCCTCTGCCAGGGCAGCACAGGTCCGTTCACAGCCACCGACTGCAAGGGACGGATCTAGCGCTGTGCTGGATAACTCATCACGGCGGCGAGCAGACACCACAGACCAGCCCAGCAGCCCAGTGAGGCAGATGATGAGACGACTGAGAGGGCCACGACCACCTCCTTGGCCTGCTGCCCCCTTTCCAGTGCTCCTTCCCCGTCAGGGCTGCCTGCACTGGGAAATCCCGCACGCCTGACGCCTGCGTGGAGAGGATAAATGGGAGCCGTCAGTCACCGAGGCTATCAATCTGCCAAGCTGCATCGAATCTGCCATAAAAGACGTTTAAAAAGAAAATTGACATTTTGTTTTATAGTGCTGCAGTTTAACGAAGGGAGAATGAGAGCTGGAGGACCCGGGCTTTCTCACACGGCCTCTCTGACGAGCCGTCCTGTTCCCAGCCCCAAGTGATGCCCTCCCACTTTGGAGACTGGTGTCCACCAGGGCTCTGGGGATGAAGGTCATGCATTGGGCATGAAGGTGATCCCCATCAGGGGCTCAGCAGCAGCTCAAGGCTCTGCAGTGGCGTGAGGCAGGGGTGAACCCACCGCTCTGCTGACACACAGCAACTCTGGGTCTGCCCCACCAACCCAAACCTCTGTCTGGCCCCAGGGCCAGGCACGTCACACCCTGCAGGAACTCGTTCCGTGAGCAATAATGCTGGTGGAAGTGATTTTCCCACTGCCTGGCCTCAGCGAGGAGATGCTGACTGAGCCTTTTCCACCACTCAGGGCAATCAAATATCTTGCTCTCAAGTGGGTTCTTCAGCGCCTAGTAAAGGTTGAACACACCTGCAGCCTGTCCCTCAGCAGCAGTGATAACGCGACCACTTGCTCTCTCTTCTACCTGCCTCCAAGAATTGTGCAGAACCTGAAAATGTTGGTGACCTGGTGAAGTGCTCAGCACTGTGGGGGAGGCAAAGAGATGCCTGTAAAATAGGTGTGTAGTAAAATAAGAAGCTTTTCCCTTCTTCCTCTCCTGACTCCATCCTTGTCACCCTGACCAAGGACAGCCCATCTTCTTGGGCTGGCCCTGATGCATTACACCACTGTTATAGAGGGGGAGTCCCTAAATGGTATGTTCCCATAAATAATAATAAGCCATAAAATCTGAGATTTATGGAGTGCCTTTCCCTGAGACACTGCCATGTACTTGATAGCCACTGATGAATGAAGCCGTGCGGTGCCCTGCAAAACACGGCAGCCTCCGCCTGTTACGGAGGAACACGAGGGACAGAGGAGGCAGCGGTTCCATGAAGGATGCGCAGGAGGACCCGCATCCTCCTCTGAGCTCCTGCCACCGAGCTGCAACCTCAACTGCCATCAGCGACACGGGAGACGACGCATTTTATGGGCCAAACCTGCACAGGCTTTTCTCTGAATTGCTACCAGTGGTACATGGTGCCCCTGAGCAGCCCCCCCATGCTGCTGCCCCAACGTAGCCACTTACCCCAGAAGGTCCTTCCCCACCTCATTCCAAGACTCAGCTTTTATTCCTCGTCTTCAGACCTTAATTTCTCTCTCCTTTGTCTATTAATTAATTCTGCGAAGCACTTTGGGATACATTTATTATGAATGACACAGTGGCAAATAATCTCCCCGGTTTTATTGCTGTGTGACCCCAGCAGATCCCTGCTGATTGATGGCTACTTATCCGAGCGGGGAGTGACCAGTAGCCAGCATGCATTAACCCCTCGCCTACGAGGATGTAGGTCACGTCAAGAAGTCACAGCAGTCTAATGGAAATCTGGGCATCATCCAAGGGGACTGGAGTGGTGTGTTCTCAGCAAGTTGCCTCTTTTCAGGACCTGATGTATCCTGGGGACAGGGCTCACAGGCTCATGCCAAACAGTATCGCTGGGCATGCGGGGGCTGCCTCCTCAACCCACTGGGCACTGGGTTTCGTGCCTCTGGTGCTGCACACTCCATGTGAAAGGAAAAAGGTGAAAGCACTGCATGGTGGAACCAGAGGATTTCTCCCGGCCTGGTGCAGTGGGTGCTGTCAGGTGGGGTGGAGGCGATGTTTGCAGGAACCAAACCAAATGTGGGACGGGCAGGAGCAGAAGAACAAGGGTGAGCGAGGCAGCTCTGCCTGGGATTAAATTAGCAGAACTGAGAAAGGTGCACACACTTCTGTGGTTCCAGTTCCCTCCCCATTACCATGCCCTCATCCTCGCCAAACTCCACCTTCCAACAGCACCAAGACTGGGAGTGAAACACGGTACCAAAAATTGCCAGCCGTACCGGGGTTCAGGTGAGGCTCAGAGCTGCCAAGTCCTGCCAGGACTGAAACAAACACTGGTGAGCTCAGAAGCAGGAATGTTGACATCTGAGAAACTTTAGTGCTGGAAATTAGATTTTAGGTAGCTCCAGAGTTAAACAATAGTTGAGAGGGGTTTATAGGCTTTAAAATTGTAACTTTGCCATCTAAAATGGAAACCAAGTGTCTCTGTCCTCCAGCAGATCCAATTCATAGTCTTCCATACCTCAGCTCTCTATTAAATGAATAATACTTCACAGACGTGCAGAGAGGGCAGGTGCTAAAGCAGCTGAGGGACTCAGATGCAAATTTTGTAAGCCCAGATGGGGATGAAGACACCACATTCTTGTCTTGATCATGAGACATCAAGGTGAGAAGCAAGGAAGGCCCCAAGAACCAAATAAGAAGTTCCATCAGCACAGAAATAAAATAAAGCCAAAGGATCATCATCTTTATGGTAAATCTAATTAGACTTGTGGCTGATAGTTTCCTTTTATTTCTTCCAGTACTTTTTCAGGCAGAGGGACAGATGTCAAGACCGGCTTCTTAAGTGTCATTACCAAAGCAAGCATGGATATCAGGGAGCAAAAACTATTTATGTTCTTGCTATTTAATGGCATAAAACAATACTCTTTACGGCAACTATTAGCTGGCTAATGGCATCCCATCATTCCTCATATCAGTTAAGTGACAGATGGAGCTGACAGCATAATTAAGCCACTAAGAGTCTTATAAATTACAAAACTACCAGTCAAGCACCAACCACACCGAAGGAACCATTGCAGATATGATGTACGAGGAGCGTGAACGAGCAGTCTTCATTAAGTGACTGAAAGAAAACCATTACGGGGTTCGGTCGCGCTGCGAAGAAACCTTAAATGCAGTCACACTGCGTCACTAACGAGACACGTCTCGCTGCCGTTTGGCTACGCTCCCGCGCGCGGCTGAGCGAGGAGGGGGCACCTGGCCCTGTGTCCCCACGGAAGGCGGCATCTGCAGCGCCTGGAACGGCCGCAAACTCCGCTGCTGGATACCAGGGTCAGGGTATTTCAGCAGGAAAAATTGCACCACCGGAGTGATACCTGCAAGCAGGGCTTGGCTACCCAGGAGAGGGTGGTGAAAATGAGTCTTTTCTCCATAATCTCCCTGTCAAAAGGAGGTGGCGTTTCTGTGTCCCTCGCTCAGGTGTACGAAACTGCCCAGTGCTCAGAAAGGGGGGGTCCAGCAACGCTTGGCAGAAGCTGGAGCGGGTTTTGCACCTGCTGCTTCTGTGTTTCCAGACTCCTTTGTGTTGCTGGCTGAACAGATTTTGTGGGAGTGGAGCCGTTTTTGACAGTGGCAAAATTGCTAGCTCATTACAAACCTAAGTGAAGCTGTTCTCCTCAATCTTTTCTTTTCACTTCATTCCGATATGTAACAGGAAAATGAAATACTGAAGAAAATTATCTTGGATAATTCTGACAGAAGTTTTTTGCTGTTTCCAGGATGTGAGGCAATTTGAAATAACAACTTTTCATCGCCCTTCCAGAATAATCAGGTTTTGCACTCCTGAAATGTAGCATATCGAGGATCAGATCCGTGACACAAAGATGGGATGTGGATCTTCTGTCCTTCCTCCTGGCTTTGCCTCCGCCAGGACTGCAGTGTTCAAGTGAAGGAAACCAAGCGCAAGGGATCGGTGGGATTCCTATTGCGGGACTTCCTTGATCTCCACAAAGTATCACACTAAAGAACAAAGTTACGGCCCTGGAGAAGGGGGATGCTCAAACGAGAGTTCATTGGATTTTAAGGGTCCACGGATAACCTTTGGGATGCCAAAGTCCCAGGATATGTGAACATCTCCCTGCGGTTATACAGAAAATGGACATCCTTCCAACTCCTCAGCAGTTCTACCCACCGCACTGCCAGCTTCTGGGAGAAAAAAGCCTTGTAAATGGTAAGTTATAAACAGGCTTTTATTTTACAGTGCAACACCGTGACCTGCAATGATACAGCAGATCATTTTAGCAGAATATTATCCCTTTGAATTTTAAATTAATTTAATTTACAAGACTAAGGATAGAAGAAGAGAACTATCCATGGAGATAATATTTCATCGAAAAAAAATCACATTGAGAAATCTGTAGCTCAGACAAATAGAAGCACATTAAGGCCGACAGTGAATGATGTAAATTTACCAGGGAATTATATAGAGAGGGTAAGGGAAGTGGCAGAATTTACATTTGGTGCCTGTGTTTATTGCTTACAGCTGAGCATTATAAATAATAAACTGGGTTCTTACTGCCTGTGCTATAAAATTGTATTTTTCCCCTCCCTCCCCCTCTTCAGATCTTACAGATTTTGTGACATACACAAAGTACTTGGAGAAGGAGCCAAAGGAAATGATTTGCTGGATGATGATTGGCCAAAGCCAGCATGGCTTCACCGAGGACAAATTGTGCCTGACATGTTTGGTGGCCTTTTATGATGGGGCTACCACATTGGTGGATAAGGGAAGAGCAAGTGATGTCATCTGCCTGGGTTTGTGCAAAGGGTTTCACACTGTCCCGCACGACATTCTTGTCTCCAAATTTGAGGTGTGGATTTGACATAGATTTGATGGATGGATCACTTGGTAGGTAAGGAGTTGGCTGGATGGTTGCACCCAAAGAATTGCTGTCAACAGTTAAATGGCTGGAGACGTGTGACCAGTCATGTCCCTCAGGGGTCAGTCCTGGGACTGGGGCTGTTTAATATCTTTGCTGAGGAAGTGGACAGCAAGTCTGATGATGACGCTGAGCTGTGTGGTGCAGTCAACACGCTGGAGAGAAGGGATGTCATCCCGAGGGGCCTGGACAGGCTGGAGAGGTGGGCCCAGGCAAACATCATGAAGTTCAACAAGACCAAGTGCAAGGTCCTGCCCCTGGATCAGGGCAATCGCAAGCACAAACACAGGCTGAGAGTGAAGGGACTGAGAGCAGCCCTGCAGAGAAGAACTTGGGCGTGTTGGTGGATGCAGAACTGAACATGAGCCAGTAATGTGTGCTCACAGCCCAGAAAGCCAGTGGCATCCTGGGCTGCACCCAGAGCAGCGTGGCCAGCAGGGCCAGGGAGGGGAGTCTGCCCCTCTGCTCCGCTCTGGTGAGACCCCCCTGCAGTTCTGGGTCCAGCTCTGGGGACCCCAGCACAAGAGGGACATGAACCTGCTGGAGTAGGTCCAGAGGAGGCTGCAAAGATGCTCAGGGGGCTGGAGCAGCTCCCTGTGAGGACAGGCTGAGAGAGCTGGGGCTGTTCAGGCTGGAGAAGAGAAGGCTCCTCAAGGGGAGACCTTCCAGCGGCTGCCAGTGCCTGAAGGGGCTGCAGGGAAGCTGGGGAGGGGCTCTTGATCAGGGAATATAGTGACAGGACAAGGGGTAATGGTTTCACACTGAAAGAGGGTGGATTTAGATTAGATATTAGGAAGAAATTCTGTCCTGTGAGGGTGGTGAGACCCTGGCCCAGGTTGCCCAGAGAAGCTGTGGCTGCCCCAACCCTGGCAGTGTCCCAGGCCAGGCTGGACGGGGCTTGCAGCAACCTGGGCTGGCGGGAGGTGTCCCTGCCCATGGCAGGGGGCATTGGAAGTGGATGATCTTCAAGATTGCTTCCAACCCAAACCATTCTGTGACTCTATGGCAGAAGAAAGGTTGGGATCAGGCAAAGGAGAGAAAAGGCGTGAGAGGAAAAAAGTATATAATTTTTAACAAAGCAGAAGTTGCCATGAAGGTTGTCCCATTGAGTGGTCCCATCAGGGACCTGTTTTTCAGGAAAAGTCTTTGAAAAGTATGTCTTTTCAAAGCTTCCTCAATCAGGCCCACAAAATGTGTTTTTCTAATGTGGCCTCAGAGGCTCTGTGCTGGTTAACTGCCATACAGGACATTCCTGTCCCCATGCTGTCCTCAAACCCAGCTTTTATTGACCCTGGCACCTCATCTGAAGAGGGAAACGAGGGCTGGAAACTCTCCAGCAATCTCCTGCCTTGGGCTGTGGGCAAGTCCAACACCTCCAGCATTTCTGTGAGGCAGCAGCCCACCCTGGGGTGAGGTACGCGGCGTGATCCTGACTGGGCTGGAATTACTCCTGCCTCGGGCAGTGCTTTCCAGCATCCCTAAAGCACATCCTAAATTTAATCAGTTAATTTGTCATCAAGATAGGAATGCCTATCTTGATGAATGTTCTATCAAGACAAGAACACCTACAGGCTGAGGTGTGGAGGGACAGAGCAGCACAACAGCCCAGACTCACAGACTCACAGGCTCCAGGAAGAGCCATGTAAGATTTCGGGGTGACGGAGCAGCACTGCTGCTGCTCTTCACTACCACCCTCTTCTTTTCCAACCTTGATCCCTTCCTTGGCTCTGCCGTGGCCCTAATTCCACTCTTTCATGTCTCCCCTTCATCCCCATGGCCTCTGCCCATCGCAGTGCACTGCAACAGCTCCGCAGAGCTCCTGCAGCTGCTAATGGCAAGTTATTTTCTGTCTTCCCTGTGGCAAGAAAGAAAAAGGAAATTTGATACCGATTTATTTCCAGTTATTGTTTGCTCCTCCAACAGTGGCTCATTTGGAAAGTTTAATCACTAGGTAGCTCGTTCTGCTTTCTCACAGAGCATCTTTTGTGCTGCAAGATGCGTTGTGCATTGTGTTCTTTCCCTAACACAATTTTCATGGAGTGAGCTTTAAAAATCATTTTCCTTGGCTGCTTTTCTTCTTGAATGTTTAAAGCACCTTTTCTTTGTGAATCCCTGGCTCTCCTCCCTCACAACTCTGCTTTTTGTGATCTGCCTTGACCCTGCACAGTCCAGTCTAAAACCCAATGAAATCATCTGACCGATCTTTTAGTGGGAACAGGTTTTGGGTCAACCCCCCCAGAGAAGCCAGAACCTACGATCAGCCCAAAATCACGGCATGCGGTTCGTCAGGCTGCTGACTACACTGCCCTGCCTACGCTAAACTCCTTCCGACTCCGAACGGGTTAACAAGAGAAAAGAAATAAGGCAAAATAAGAAAGCACTGTGCTTTGGGATGTAATAACTATCACCACAGAGAGAAACTACTCCAAAACTAGCAAAGACAATTCTTGCTTGTGTTGCTGCACAGGTGATTCGTGCAGGTACAGCAAAGTCTGGCTTCAAGACCCCCAACTATGAAAATACCATTCTCTTTTTCACTGAGACAGGAAAAAAAGGTGCCTGTGTGAGAAGTCTTTTTTAAAAGGTTTCCTTTTAATTTATCATTTTTTTGCTTCAGCAGTGTTGAGAGGATGCAATGGGGTTCACCTCAGGTAAGAAATTGGAGGAACTGCTGAGGATGAAGCTGTGCAAAGAGCAGGTGCAAGAACAAACGGGTACAGCTTGGTAGGAACCCCCCAGCTGAGGGTTTGGAGACGACGGCTAGAGGAGAGCAGGAGGTTCTGCTGTCAGAGGAGCAGACACAAATGTGAGGAATGTGTGCAAACCCCCTGTGTGGGTAATAACCCCTGCTTGGGGTCAAGGGTCTGTGGTTCAGCCCTTTTACCCATGGGAGCTGGGTGAAATTTACATGTAGACTGGTCTAAAAAAAACCCCAGATTTATCTGCATTGGCGACAGTCAGTTGAAAAAGCCAAAGCAGAAATTAGTATTTCCCTCCACCCCAAATCTGAAATACATCAGTGCGACATTTTTCATAGGGACCACAGCTCACAAGGCTCATTCTCTTTCACACGGACTCCCATTATATACAACCATGCTCAAAAGAGTAAAACTCTCCCACTTCTCATTTGGGGTTGAAAGAAGCATTTCCTTTAGTCCCAAATGAAATCATTGCTGATTTCACCATCCACTAAAAAATCAGAACTACAAAAGAAAACTACCCACTCTGGCTTGATCTGAAATGAATTCATTTCCCAGCGTGTTTGGGAAGGGCAGGTGTTAGAGCCAGATTGCAATGCAGGTAGTAAATGAGCTCATCAAACTTTAGTTAGCAGAAATTCCACTCTGGGCTGAGTGAATCCAGTCTTGACGCTTTCTATAGTCAGGTAAGAGCAGGAGCAGTCCTGAGAACAGCTCTGTGGAGGGAGCCTTGGCTGTGGGATGGGAGACTTGAACCAGCGATTTCTGGACACACCAGAGATCCCCCGTGGCAGAAGATACTCCTCCTCCGAAATATTCGGAGGAGTGGACAGAGCCCAATGCACAGGGGTGGCAAATCCCCCGCTAACGCAGGCGTGCAGGAGACTTCAGCTCAAATCCTGGGCTCATTAATGAGAAACACAAGTGGCATCTCTTAACTGCTGCGTGTCCTAAACAGCTCCACTCTTCTTTCTGCAAGAAGAGGGGAGGAATAAGCAAAAGGCACGGTTCACAGATACGCCTGACTGACCTTGGTAAGTCAAGGCGACTTGGCTTGTCTGTCTAATGAGTCAGGTACATAATTACGGATGTCTCAGGGAGAGGCTAACGAGTCCCAGGTATGTGAAGCGTCCCAGCCAGTGGGAGGCCTCTGCGACGGGATGCGCTTGCGCAGGACTGCAACTGGATGCAAGAGGGAGGGAAGGAGGAGGTAGGAGGTAGAAGGCTGAATTTTGGCTGCCTCTGCCTCAGGAACTTCTCTGTGCCATGCATCTGTTTCCTTTGTGCCGAAGGGACTGTTGTGTGAGGATGGATCCACCTTTGCACCCAAAATCCGTGCATCGGGGCTGCCTCTGCAGCTACAGCAGAGACGCTTCCATGCGCTGGACAATTGCCATAGAAGGCTGGGGTGAAAAAACCTCCAGAGAAGGTGCTTCTCTCTCTCCACTGCCTGCAGAGGTGGCTACCTTGGATTTGAAATTTGGATAGTTAAAGAAAAGGCACATGCAGCTAAGCCCTTCCACGCAGCAGGAAAATCTCTTTGCAGACCAGGTCTCTGGGTCCCACAGCCCCTGCTCTGCCCCCTCCCCGCCGTGCTGCGTGCCCCTGCGACAAACACGCACACCCTGCTGCAGGGAAAGGCCGGGCAACCGCAGTAGGGACTGAAGCCGTACGAAGGTTCTGCTGTGCTGTGGGACATCTCTGTCTCGTGTGGCACCGCTTCCCCGCCATCAACGCCGACCACAAGCCCTGGATTCAGGAAGCTCAGGCTCTGCCCTCCGAAGCGGGAGCTGCCATCCCGTCGAGCCGTGCAGGGAAATGTGGGGGTTTGCGGCCGCACTGCCGTGAGCACCGTAACGCCGCCGGCCCCGCGACCTCTGCGCGGTATCAGCACGGTCCCACCGTCAGCACCTGCTGCCGACGTCTTTGTTCCTCCTGATGAAAGGGCCCCTGAAGTTGCACATGATGCAATTTATTTGCCTTTTTTTTACAAACACACTCCCCTCTTCTCCTCCCTCACTCTCTCCCTCCCTGATATAATATTGGCACCAATATCCATAAAGGAGAATATTAAAATAAGCTTTTCTATTATATTCTAATTTAACTACTTCCCCGCGTCGCACGACACACCTAGCTGTCTGTGTCTGTTTGTAATGTGCTCTTTCATTCCCTTCTTGAGAGTCCCTCTACTCCATCACATTCCTCCTCCTCGCACACTAAGCTGCAGATTACTTTTTCATAAGATGCAATTTCACCCAGATCTCATTACTTACTCTCTTAATGTATTTTCTGTATTTGTTTCATCTACAATTTCTCTTGTGCTCTGTTCTGCTGATAAAATACTCAGCTGAGGTGCTGTGGAGAGCAACTTGCTGGAGTGCATTAACTAAGCCCTTTCTTATTCCCGATTCGATCTGCATTCTCTGTGTCTTCGCCCTGCCAGGCAGAATTACACCCAGGATGTGTTCAGTGCAGAGAGAACCCTAGAACGCAGCCCTCTTGATTTATTAACATCTATCCGACAGTGGCATTTAAGCTGGCCAGGATCCAGGGGCAAGAAGAGGGTGGGGAAAGAAATTCCCTGAAAATGCTGAGTTTTCAAGCCAACCTTGAGGTGCTGAAGTTTCAGGAGGCTGCAATGCTCCACAAGAGGTGGAGTTGGCTGTACATACCTTCTCTCAGGATATGCTATACCCTATCCCCCTACTCTCAGTAGCCAGGAGTGGCAGGGAATGGCCATTTCCATGCATCATTGGAGATGGGAGGCTACTTGGGAGCCCCCAACCCAAAGGGGACGTGAAGAATCAACTGCTTCCAAGTCACAGGTCTCGCCCAGCATCATGTCAGCTCCCCAAGATGGAAATCGTTCCATTTTGCCACAGCAGTTGTGGACTGACTGTCTTTCACTTTTCAGGTGTTCTGGAAGAAAAGTGAAAGCAACTTTTCTGGGGGGAGATGGCAGTGTTCAGGAAATGAGCTATTTTCTGAGAAAAGAAAAAATCACCATAAGTTTTAGATGAATGATCCTTATCAGCTGGGAACTACAGAGGAGCCCTGGCAGCTGTGGACCCCACCCGCCAACTCACCCGCATGCTGACACAAGCCTCTCCCCAGGCAGCCCCATCAGGGCAAGCAGAAGCAAACAAGAGGGGAAAAGGGAGGCGGATGAAGTGAGGACATCCTTCGGAAGTCAAAGGGGAGCCAGTGGGAGGATGAGGGAACACACTCATCTGTACCTCATGCATGAATCCTTCAATCCTGATGGACTTGGATTATTCAAACCTTGTTGGGCTTGTGTGGGAGTTGCTGTCAAGCTCCTGCTCCCAGAGCATATTTAAGCCCAGCACTGGTTTGTCCCTGCCCTTTATATTCACTGCTGGACCCCCAGCTGCAGGAGAGAGCACATGGCTGGTGACAGTGGCTGTGACACGGCGGCTTCGTCCCGAGATGTCTAGCTGGCAGGGGAACATAACTGCAGCCTGTCTGCAGAAAAGAGCTATTTGCCATAAGAGGCTTAAAGGACAAGTTTAGGGTCTGGCCTGAACTCAAGCCAAAAAGGAAAAAGGAAAACCCTGTAATTACAGGAAATATTTTTACTCTGCAGAAGATTAACAGGTCAAGAGAAGAATTTAAGTCTCCTTCTTTCCTGAATTCCAATTTAATAGCAAATAATCCTGCCCCTGAATGAAAAGAAAATATATTACCCTGGAGAATTCTGGTGAAGTTCAAAGGAGGTCAGACAACAAAAAGGTCAAAAATTAGACAGATGGCATTCTCTGATGGTGTATACAAAAAAAAAAAAGTGATCTGCCTTCCTTTTCCATACCTACACTCCTCCCCTACCATCAAATAATACATATATACCCCTTCCTGTTTGTTCTGCGGCTAAAATCTGTTGCTAACGCTCCCTATCCTTCAGCGATGTTCAGGCAAGCGCACCATTTTTAATGTGTCTGGAGGGAGGAATTTATTAAAGAGGCACTGCATTAAAAATATGCAAATGTTCCCAGTAACTACACAGGTCCATGAGGAAGCCAGATGAAATGTCATCCCTCCCTTTCTCCCCTCCCCATTTTTATGCACTGAGATGGTTTATGGTTCCTCCTGTTTTATACTGTAACTGGGAGCATGGCAGATATTTAATCTGTTTGGAAATAATTGCAGCAATAATGATTATTTTATTGGGTTTAACTACGTTCTAAAAAAATGTGACGCTGCAGCAGTGACACACCGAGAAAGGGAGAAGGAGAAAAGATGCCCTGGGTGTGCGTGTGGGATTTTACAGCCCCTGTGGAGTCCAGAGAAGGGCCACGAGGATGCTCAGAGGGCTGGAGCACCTCTCCTGTGGAGTCAGACTGAGAGAGTTGGGGCTGTTCAGTCTGCGGAAAAGAAGGCTCCGAGGAGACCTTATTGTGGCTTCCAGCATCTCAAGGGGGCTACAAGAAAGCTGGGGAGGGGCTTGTCAGGATGTTGGGCAGTGACAGGACTAGAGGGGATGGATTGGAGCCAGAGATGGGTCGGTTCAGACGGGACGTGAGGAAGAAGTTCTTCCCCATGAGGGTGGGGAGACCCTGGCACAGGTTGCCCAGAGAGGGGGTGGCAGCCCCACCCCTGGGAGTTGTTCAGGCCAGGCTGGATGGGGCTCTGGGCAGCCTGATCCAGTGGGAGATGTCCCTGCCCATGGCAGGGGGTTGGAACCAGATGATCTTTAAGTCCCTTCCAATCCTGACCATTCCAGAATTCTGTTTTCATGTATGAGCATGAGTCGAGGCACAGTGGGACACCTGTGTGATGGGCTGGACTAGAAGATCTTCAGAGGTTCCTTTCAACCCCAACTATTCTGTGACTCTGTGATTCTGTAATTCTGTGACTGATTCTGTGATTTTGTGCTGCCTGTGGACGGGAGGGAGCACATGCAAGCATGTCTGGCTGAGTGCGTAAAGGACTTAGAGCACATGTCCCATCATCCACAGACGCACGCACGGCTGGCTCCACCTCTGTGCCCTGTGCAGGGCGTACGTAGGTGCGTATGGACACGCTACGACCAGCACAACTGGATTAGCTCTCTGTAACAGAGACCCTTCAAAACAACTGCATAGATTTGCAAGGCACAGAACGATCCGTAGGATGCCACAAAACACATCCCCAAAACCAAACAGCTAAGCTGTGCTGGCCAGAGGTGTTGTTCGCTGCCCTGTGCAGCAACACAACGATCCTGCGACCACCAGACACTGTTGATGGGCCCAAACTGAAGCTCTGCCACAGCTGGGAAAATTTGCCCTAAAAATAAACCTTCTTCTAAGGCCAGAAGTCCTGTAGGGCAGGAACAACTCTGCCCTCTAGTTCAGACTAACAGAGTTGAAAAGAACGTCTCGATGGATTCATGAGGTTGTGTTTCAGCTCTTTCCAGCTCCCTCCTAAAGTCACTGGGGCTCCTTGGCAGGGGAAGAGCAGCTCTTCACTCCACAGCAATGAGGTTTTGCTTCAGCTTGATGACTACAGGGCTGGTAGAGCTGCAAGCAACGCTCTCACCTGGTATTTATTTCTAGCCACCCGTCCCTATCCTCATCTCTTAAGAAGGAATTTTTCTGCGGTGGGGACTCTGCAGCCGTTTACTGCACAACTTATACAGTAACTGCCTGTGACCTCCAAACAGGACCCCATCTCTACAATTAATTGCTCATCCTGCTCTTTTCCAGAGTTCTCCCTCTCGGGGTGCAGTAGGACAGGCGGGGCATGAGGAGAGGAAATACCATTAATTTTCTGTTTCTCTAGATTTCCTCTTTGAAGTTGCTGTGTTACACAGCCTCAAGGCAGCTAAAAGCCACAGCGAGATGGACTCTGCAGTCTTAATCCCAGAGAAAACGCATCTCTCAAGTTCTTTTAATATCTTCCCAACCCTCCCAAATCCCTGCCTAATACCAGGCTTCAGAGAGCTCTCTTTCTCGCATTTCCTCCAATTTCTCCATCCTCCCTGTTACCGGCCTCCCTTTCGGCGCTGCAGTGGAGCCGGGCTCTCAGAGCAGCGAATGCCGGGGCAGCCCCGCGAGGGCTCGGCAGCGCTGGCCCGGCGGAGGGGCAGGTATCGCCCCACGCTCTGCCGGCATTTCTAGGGGCCGAGTCACAGCAGCACGGCCAGATCCAGCAGCGTTTGATGGCACCAGTTCCAGACGAGGAGGAGCTGCAGTGTGCATCTTCGGGGGTTGCTCATGCTGTAGTGAAAGCAAAGGTTTTTGCCAGGGCTGTATAAAGACACTTTGGTAGGACTCGAATTCAGGCCACCTGCAGTCACAGCTCCTGAGATGCCACGGAAGGCAGTGAGTTGTTCATCTCCTTGCTCACAGCGTATTTTCTAAGGCATATAGGGAGTAGCATATCTTAATTAGAGAAGCATTTAGAGACATCCTGCACCCTTTATGTTCTCTTCCCTCTCCAGGAGCACAGCTCAGCCAGGTAGAACTGGAACTAGGCCAAGCAGGCACTGAAACACCTTCTGGCATCTCCTCCTGCAGCCACTCCAAAATGCAGCCTCCTCCCTCTCCCCATCAGCGGGAGCCCTTGCTGCTGGCTGTCAGGGGGAGCAATGGATGCACAAGGTTGGGGCAAATTTTGGATAGGCGGGAGGAGCGGGCTCCCAAGGGGATGGTGGAAGCAGAGGATGACACCGATATCTGCAGTCGGTCTGCTCTGGGGATCCTGAGCTTCGTGTCCAGCGTGCCTCTTGGAAGAGGAGCTGAAGCTTTCTGTCGGGCAGCCCAGCTGCCACCACCAGCCTGGACCTCAAGGCTTTCAGCAGGAGCAGGGGGATGAAGGGCACACCCAACTCTTGGTGTGACCCCTCGTGAACAAGGCTCCTCTGGCTTTGGAAGGTGCCTTTTCTCGACAAAGCAGCTCTAGTTCCCCTTCCAGAGAAAAAAATCCATTTCCAGCAGCTCTCATCCAGATGTTGCTCATGAAAGTGTCCTAAGCGCCAGGTTCTGTCTCTCCCTGAGGTTTAATGGATCACTGTCATGTGTGAAACCCCAATCACTTCCACAGCATCTATTTCTCTCTCATAGGCTGCAGTGTCAGACCTTGTCGTGGGCCGGCCACTAACGCGGACAGACGCTCTCTAACCCCCTCTTCCCCCGCAAACGGGAAGGAAAAGGGAATGAGGCAGAGAGACTTACAGGTGAGAGAAGAAAAACCAGAACAGCTTTAATGAAACAATAATAGAAATTATAAAAGTAAAGAACTGTATACAACTATAGATAGTAGCCCAATACCAAACCCAACTCCCCCCCGATATCAATCCCCACGGGTGCTGCAGAGCAGGAGGCACTGGGGAAACCCCAGGCTCAGCGGCGGCAGGAGCTGGATACAGGGAGCTGGAGTCGGGAACTCAGGATCCGGATCAAAATCAGGAGGTCAGATGGAGTCCTCTCTGGACACCGGCCATTGCTGAAAAAGAAGGGCGAAAAGGGCTGAAAAAGGGACAAAACTCTTGTGATCACTCAATTTATACTAGATATGATGTATATGGGATGGAATACTCTCGTTGGTCACCTGTCCTGTCTGTTACCCCCCGGAGGTGCAAACTTTTACTTCCTTGTGCCCCCCTCTTACTACCCAGCACCCCCAGTGTGGCACACAGGAGCCAGCAGTGGCCTTGGGCACTGCAGGAATCAGTATCAGCGAGAGCCTTTCTGCATCCCAGCCCCAGGCAGTGACTGTAAACATCAGGTGTTATCACTGCCAGTAGCACACACTGTCTGCAAAAACACGCTGCTGACTTCAGAACGTGCAGCCCTTTAGAAGAGCCTAACTGGAAAGTAAAAATCACTAAACAGGACTGGGTTTTTAGCTAAACCCAGGACAAACCTCCCTAAATGTTTTCTGTCAGCAACTGTTTTTTAATTATTATATGATAATTGTCTTCATAAATAGAAATAACCTTATCTGAGGCACTTAATTTAACAGATCCCGACACAGATCGAAGTGTCAGAAGGTCTTAAAGCTGCAACGGAAGGTGAGGCCAACATCCTTGTTTTCAGGGAAAGGGAGCTTCTCCACACGGTCTTCCCAGTGCAGCACCCTCTTGTTTGAGGTTATGGCGGTGTTTGGATGTCACCAAGCCAGAACAATTTGTCCAATTAGAAGTCGCACAGCGTAGATGTAAAACTGTATCATCAACGTGGTGAAATGAGACATTTAGGAAGAAAAATGCCAGGATAATTCAATCCCAGCAGTCCCTTCCAGAGATGAGAACCCCTCCCCGTCCCCAAATCCAGAGCACAGTATCACACAGGGTCTATGACTAAGCTGTCAGAGGTTTTTTTATGACCACTGCAAACACTGAAATGCTTGCTTGGGCTTCACCAACACGCATTAACCAGAGCTTGTTTCTTGATGTCATCTCCTTTCATCTCAATTAACTTCCCTCCTGCTTTTTCCCTCTTGACTACTCAATTAAAAGTGTGACCAAAAGTTAATTACTCTAATTCAATTTAGCTACAATTCCTGTGGGGGAACAGAGGCGAGAGCGTGGCTGAGGGGCTGGAGACGGGCGCAAAGGCAGCAAAGCTGCGGTAGAGGCTCCTGGTGAATCAGCAGGTTGGTGAGCTCAGCTCCTCCGGCGAGGTGACGACCAGCGCGGCTTGCTCGTGCCTGGTGTGCAGAGCCTGGGAAGCAGGACGGGGCTAGCAGGGAAAAGTGAGATCCCACACGGTGCTCCTAGGGGAGGAGCACTGAGGTCTCTCCGAGAACAAGAGTCAAAGAGCGGGACCGCAAGGGTGGGTGGTTGGATGGACAGACAGGCACAGACAGACAGCCTCGTGGAGAAAACCCGCAGAAAAAGGTGAAGCACAAGTCTTCCCCGGCGAGCTGTCCAAACGAATCCCGCTAATTAACTTCCTTCTCACAACATCCTGGCAGGGTTGCAGACTAATTAGAAACCCCTCTCCTGTGCTGGGAAGCTGACTTGGGCACTCGGGGCCGCAGCCCTCAGACTGGGGACGTATGGCAGCTGGATGTGCCAGACGAGGCAGCACGGCTTGTCGGGAAATGTCGGCAGCTGGGAACGAGCAGCCCGGCTCTGTCGCGAGTCCCCTCCAGCCCCCTGCCCTCGCCGCTCGAACAAAAGGGCCTGGAGCGCAAAGCAGCGGCGCTTCTTGGCAGCAGAGCTGGGCCAGCTTAAGTCAGAGGTGGAAATCGGGACACTGGGTTCCCGGCTCTGTTAAAGTTACTCTCTTCTCCCTTTCAGTCTCGAAAACAAATACAAAAACGTGTCGTCGGCAAACTTACCTACCTCTCCGGTCAGCCCCGTTAGTAAATAGACTGAGCAATACACACACCTAACGCTGACCTGCGAGAACCTCTTGACAATCACCATTTCCCCTGCTGAGCACTGCCCATTTCTTCCTATTCTCCAACAGCATTAATCTATCACAGGGATTTTAACTTGCACCCCCTGGTCACCATCATGCCTTGATAGCTCTCTGTCAGGGTCTTTATCTTAAAAGGCTTTTGAAATTCAAAAGAAGGAACGTGTGTATAAAACTCTCTCATTCCCTTTTATCCACTGGTCTCTTAACTCATCCAAAGGATTTAAGCGGGTCGGAGAAACACAATTTTCTTCGGCAGAAACCATGCTGTCTGTCCCTTATCCTATAGAAAAGCCTAAATATAGACTCTGAAAGTCTCCACAGCTGGGAATGTGAATGCAGCCACCCTGCTTTGAAGTTATCTGAGACTCACACGGTTCCCAGATGAAGGGCTAGCTAGCTCTGCCAAAGGAAGAGACGAGTCTTTCAAAGATGCGCAGAGATACTGCGAACGATGTCAGTAGCCCACAGATGCTCCTTTTCCTCCTCCTTTTCTTAGACTTTCTCTAGTGTCTTTAGCTCCATGTCTCTGACAGGTTGTGCTGAGGAGGAGTGAGGCAGCTCTGCAGACTTCACCTGCCTGAGAAAGAAAAGGGCCTTGTGTCAAACGGGGAACAACTAAAATACCAGGGAAGTGAGGGTCCTTAGCCAGGCAGTGCCAGGCCTGGGAGCTCAGCCCAAGAGCACGAGGCTGGGCTGTGACCCGGAGGTCCCAAGACCACATTTTTGCCCAGCTGAGGCCACGATTCAACCCACAGAGAGAACAAAGCACCAACCCAGCACTGACCAGCACTGCTCCTCAGGATGCTTTGGAGAGAGCATCAGCCCCCCGCTCTGGGCTGCCCGATGGCTGGGCATCGCCCACTCGCCTTGTGCCTCCCTGTCCCCTCTCCTGAAGGTGCCTGGACCTTTCGCTGATCAGCTGCCCATAGACTGACTGCGCCGCCTCCCACAGACCCCACAGAGCCCGCTGCCGTAGGGCAGGCTCGCCCGAGCAGGCCAGCGGGTTAGCACGTGGGCCCCCTTCTCGCTACTGACTCACTGTTCCAGCTTCCCTGAGCTTTGCTTTCGCCTCTGATAAAGGCAGGTTATCAGGATCTGCCTTGCCGCTGGGGAACAGCTAAAAGGATAGTTATTATTGGATCCTCTGACCAGTCAGTGACACATCTGCCAGCACAGCGTACCTGGATTGAACCTCCTTCTCCATCCAGAGCTCGGATGTCTCCAGGATCTGCTATCCATTTTCTTAATGCAACCGCCTGACAGTTAAATCCATGCCTATGTCTATTAGGGAAATGCATGTGTTATGAGCACCATGAATTCAGGCAGCACCGCTAAATCTCTTTGATGTATTCACTTCAACCCTAACCCCCTCCTCCCCCAAAAGTTACCTGTCGGCCAGGCACTAGAGCTGTCAGGTCATGAAGGATAACAGCATTACGGCAGTAACAGAGAGCAGAACACCGGGGAGGCAGGCTGGCTTGGCGCTGCTGCATTAGGCACGGGGCAGCTCTGGGAAAACAGCACTTCTGCATCAAGTGCAGGGGAAGCTTCTGAGACACCAGGCTCCACACGCTGATCTGGAAGCACTTTGGAGACGTTCGCTAATGGAGATTATTGCCCTGAGGGGAAGTGGGAAGGCAAGGAAGGTAACAGCTTACATTTGCAGCCGATTTTAAGGCACCGGAGAGAATCGCACGTCGGCTCCAACTGAGCCAGACCCAAAGCGGAGTCGCTGCGTTGGCAGAGCCGAGGAGCCGGCCCAGAACGCAAGGGGCTCTCAGCCCACAACTCGAGGTGTCGTCTCTGCGCTACAGCCCTGCCTCCGGGAATTTCAGGTCATTCAACACAGTCTCCGGGTCTCGGTTCCTCACGTGGTCTCAGGCAGCAGATGGACATTGGAAGGGCTCCCACACGTGCACTGAGCAGACCAGTCTCAGCTTTGAACTGTTCTCCAGAGAGCCCTCTCATGCTTTCTGCTGGCTGTAAGGAAAGAGCTGTTTGCCATTTATTGCTGAAGAGACGGTGAGATGGTGTGAACAGCGAATAGCCGTTCCCAGAGCCCCCGTGCATGCCCAAACCAGTGGGAGGGGCAGATGGGGAGGTCTATACAGAGAGGACTGTCCTTGACTGAAGAGCATCCAGGTAACGCCTTCATGAGCATGGACTTCTAGGAATGACTCTCTGGGCTCTGCTGACAACTGTTTCTCCTGTTTTAGGGCTTAAATGAATGTTTCAGATCTTCAACAAATAGTATCATGGTTAAGAGATGGGTGAAATTCCCCCGAGTCCTGGCTGGAATGGGCTGAGATGTAGTGATTTCCACACAAGTCACACAGCCTTGTCTTGAGCATGTGGGCTTCCCTCCCATAACAAGCTGCTACCAGGGCTGGGATTTTTGTTGGTTTGTGGTTTTTTTGTTTTGTTTTGTTTTTTTCCATACTTCTTTTAACCTTTCTTTGAGCTCTCGCTTGCTTCCTCAGCACCTAGTGTAATTGCTTGCAGTCTCTGAGGATCCTGGTGAGGATTTATGTAACACACCAGGCAGCAATTTGAAAGGCTGCTTTCGGAGAGAAGAACTTAATGCTACACCAGCCTTGGGGAAAGTGAGCTGAAATCCTTGGGAGGGCTGCGCGGTGTTTGCTGCACGCTGCTTAAGCGAAAGGCTCTGGGGCAGCGCAGGCGCCTCTGAGCCTCCCCGCTCCTTGCACGACAAGAAGGGGAGGGAAGAAGAGGTGTCTTTAGGCAAGTGGCTCGCTCCTTCTGTGTCTCATTATGCTGCGGCTTTATCTAGAGCAGGAGTCGGAGGCAGCCAGGGAACGCTCGGCATTGCTAAGCAGTTTGGAGAGGGGAGCAGAGACAGCGGGAGCGTGGTTATTTTTCCGGTAGACAGCGTGGGTTTGCTGGGGTTTCTTTCTCTCCTCTGCGTTTCTGGCTGTGTCAGGGCCGAGCAGTCTCTCGGGGTACATTTGCTGCTTTCAGGATCACCACCTGAGAAGGGCATCAGGACTTCAGTGCTCATAGTTATTTAGGGGAGAGATTTGGGCAAGGCTGGGAGTACTTTTAGGAGGAAGGGGAGGGGAACAACGTTCTTGTCGGGCACTCGAGCCCGCTGGCCCTGGAGCGCCCTGGTTTGAGGACGCGCTCCCCTGGTTTGACAGCACAGGTTGTGCCTGGCAGGTGATGAACGCGCAACTCAGCGCACCAGACACCCAGAAGAAACCACCCCCAGCCAGCCCTGCCATCGCCCGCCGCTCCTGCGCTCCCTCCACCGCCCGCCCACCCGCCCGCGAGTCTCCGACAGAGACAGCGCCTGGCGCCAGAAGGAGCAATGCCTTTTCAGGAGGGCTGAAATTTTTCACTTCAATTTTCCTGAAATTAGAGTCGATAGGTTTTTTTTTTCCCCCTTGAAATCATATTTGCTTTAATTTATTTTCCAATCAGGTTGCTGATGGAAATAACACTGGAGCAATCAAACTGTTTCAGTGCGTGAGTCGGTCCATCTGTCAGTCTGTCTGCCTTCCCGCCCTCACAGCTTTTGAGCTGATTTCAAGTGCATTCAACGCAGAATTAGGGACCTTAAAACTTGGAGACACCAGTGAGTGAGGTGAAGGGATACAGCCGAGCGGAGGAGAGCCATGCCCATGCCTCCTTCTCTGATAAGTTGCCAGGGAGCCAGTAGGGGATAGAGATGCAGGAAACCGGATACAGCACTCACAAGGGAGCGATTTCTTCACTTGCAACTTGATGGCTTTCTAAAGCTTTTTTCACGGTGAAAAGGAAGAGAAAAGCCTTAAAGCCAAACTAAACAAAGCCTTGCACTCCTGGACAAAGAGCCCACCTCTGGTCACCTGGGGAAGCCTTTACCTTCCTCACCATCCTCACTGTCCTCATCATCCTCACCTTCCTCGCCATCCTCACCATCCTCACCACCCACGTCCTGCTGGTACCAGGGGGTCTGGCTGCAGGCGGGAGCTGCCCTGCCTTTAGCAAGAGGACTTGGGCTGCTCCAGACCAACCGATGTGGACCCACAAGCTGTGCTGGCAGTGGTAAAAGAACCCAGGCTCTCCTGGCTTTAATATTAAGACTAGAACAAGATCAGCCACTCTTCTGCACACATCTCTGGCTCTGCCCTCCTGGTCCCAGCTTTACAGCGCTGCTTCCCGCACCCTCACGTTGCCGTGAGCGTGACACCAACACCAAGCCCTCCCGAGCCATCTTGCTCCTGCTCCCCACAAGCACTGTCACACCCCGCTAGGGCGACAGCTCCAGGCCTCACTTCTCCTCTGCCAAGCCACAGCGTAGCCTCTGAGCTCCCAGCAGCAGCACCAGCAGCCGCAGCCTGCCTGGGAACTGCCAGCGCTGTTACCGCTTTAACTCAAACTTCGACAAACCGGCAGCATCAAACAAGCACGCTGCCACTTCGCTTTCGCATCCTTCTTGAATCTATAAAGAAGCAGGGTGGGGAACGACTAACAACCACCACCAAAAAACCCCCAAGTAAATTAACATTGCAGCTGAGGTTTTACACGCACAGAAGTCAGGAAGTTCAAAGTTATGGTTCCCCCTCCAGCTGTAATTCTGGCACACTGCACATATATATTAAGACATTAAAGTTAGCCCCATAAACAGTAATACAAAATACTACACGCACACAAGGGGGCCAATCTACGATGGCCAGGGGAGCCATCATTCTAGCTACCCTGACTCCTGTGCGTACGTTCCTCCCTCAAAAAAGGAATAAGTCAGCTCTCATTCACTTGTAATTCAGATGCTGATAGGGAAGAGAAAAGAGAGATTGTTCTGCCTGATACTTCTTCCTCCTCTTCTTTTTTCTTTTTACTTTTTTATTTTTTTATTGCACAGGCTGTTGTCTAGCTGCTTGCAATCAATGCTCTCCCTCTGCCTGACTTTGATGCATCGGGAAAGATCTCAGATTTCTATTCCCATCCTCTCTCGCTTTGTAACTGATCCAGCTCCCCAGCAAGGCGCACGCAACCAACAGATAAGGAATAGACTGGGATTGAATTTACTTAATTTATATGGACGATGGGACACAAGAGGAATATTAAAATACAAATTAGCAGCTTCATACTTCACGTGCACTGAAATCTTCCCAGCAGATAATGAGCTGCTGGAAACTTATCTGCCAGAGGTCTCTCCCCAGCCACACCTATTCCTTTTCCCTGAGATCCTCCAGTTGGAAAGTTGGAAACAGTTTAAGTCCTTAAAGGGGCAGTAACTCAGACCAACATTTTTAAACAACTCTGCTGCTGCTGCAGGGTACCTGTACCGAGAAGGCGCAAAAGGTTTTTCAGTCCTTGTGACCACCTTCGTTGTGCTGCATCTGCTCAGATCACAGGCTGGATAAACCAGAGGTCTCTGTAATGCTGCGGTCACCCTTGGAAGCTGCAGACGAAGGGGTGGGCAAGGGGCAGAGCAAAACGACCCGTCACGGGGCACTGTGGGAGAGGTGGGGGGGGGGTCTCCACGAGCGTGTTCTCCTCCTGTTTGCCTGTGGAGCATGGGTAGGGATGCAGGGGCACAAACAGGGGAACCATAAAGAAGCTCCTGCAATGTTAAAATTGTTCTTCCGCTGGTGATTGGTGTCCGGATTTGAACAAGAAATCTGCCAAGAGACCTGACTCTGAAGGGGTCGGTAGGAAACACCTGCAGGTAAATTAAACCAAAGTCAACCAGGAGGTCAGACTGACCCTGTACGGTCAAACTCACTTAAGAAGGGCCCAGTTGCTTCTCAGCCCAGGGTGTTTCACTCTGGCAGTAGCCACAGTCAGACAGAAATGGAGAAATACTCTCGAATGGGATCCTCCGAAAGGAAGGTGCGTTTTGCAGTTGGGCAATCCTGAGCAGCCGATGCTCCTCGAGAGGCTCCCGAGGTGACGATCGTCACTCAGCTGAAGGTATCAGTAACATGAGAACCTGAACCTGCTTCACAGGAGATGAGATACAGCTGGAGGCTTGCTCGGGGTGATGACCTGAAAGGTAGGAGGTATTTCCCGTAAGCCAGAGATGCTTGAGAGCAGGGAATATCCCTCACTCGCCAGGCTGGGTCCCAACGCCAGAACAGTGACACGGAGTAGGAGAGGGCACATGTCTGAATAGTGACAGGAATTTGGGGGCGAGGGGAGCTGCTCTGCACCTTCCCCTCATAGGGCTGCTGGTGAAGCTGGCTCAAACCCGTGGAGCAGCACAGAGGTCAGAGGGACCGCGAGGGAAGAGAGGCACCGTCGGCGATGCTGGCTCACTCCGCTCTCTGCGCCGGCCTGCGGAGATCCCTGCCAGCACACAAACGGGTCAGACCCTTTCCTTGACAAGAAGAACTAAGGGACAGTTCTGTAAGAGCATTCTGCTTTCCTTGATTTACTACTGGAGAGCTGAAAAGCTGGGACACAGCGGAGAAGATTTCCCTCACCTTCCAGGCAGGCACTTTTCTCCCTCCCACTGCCATCATCACAGTTGGGATGTTTTGATGGAGGCTACGCAGTTTCAGAGGGCACAGACACTCCTAACATTGCTTTGGAGCAGAAGGATCCAGCTTTACCCAAGCCTGAGGAACAACTAGTGCATGACTTTCCACCAACCTCCCAACTTTCCTGAGCACGCTGCAGCCCTTTCCCGGTGCCACCAAACAGCTGCATAACCAGGATGCTCTTTCTCTATTAAAGAGCAGCCTGATCCTCTGACTTTTCTTCCCATTAGAAAGTAAAATGACCCAAAGAGTGACAAAATTATGCTGTCAAAAAAAAGACAGTCACTTTGAAAATCAATAATACCCCAAGGTGTTACTGTGAGTTAACAGCTCTCAGGTCCAAAGCGCAGAGCTGGTATTGATGCTGTTCTTGTCGCCTTTCCCACCAACATCCCCGCTGCCGCTGTGACTCGAGAAAATCTCTGACATGGAATTCTACTTAAAGCAGTGCAAAGGATGCTCTGTTTTTCAATTCGGTGGCCAAACCAAAGAGGCATGAGAAAAAGAAAGAAAAGGAACAAGCTACATGACACCCTCTATGCTCTATGTAAGGCAAAACCAAAATATTGTCTTTTTTGTTTGGAGTGATTAAATACTTACTGACTCCCACTCATAGAATCATAGAATCATAGAATGTTAGGGATTGGAAGGGACCTCGAAAGATCATCAAGTCCAATCCCCCTGCCAGAGCAGGAATGCCTAGACTATGCTACACAGGAACGTGTCCAGGCAGGTCTTGAATGTCTCCAGAGAAGGAGACTCCACAACCTCCCTGGGCAGCCTGGGCCAGGGCTCCGTCACCCTCACTGAGAAGAAGTTTCTTCTCGAGTTTAAGCGGAACCTCTTATGTTCCAGTTTCAGCCCATTACCCCTTGTCCTATCAGTGGTTGTCACCGAGAAGAGCCTGGCTCCATCCTCGTGACACTCCCCCTTGATATATTTGTAAACATTAATGAGGTCACCCCTCAGTCTCCTCTTCTCCAAACTAAAGAGCCCCAGCTCCCTCAGTCTTTTCTCATAAGGGAGATGCTCCACTCCCTTAATCATCCTAGTTGTGCTGTGCTGGACTCTCTCCAGCAGTTCCCTGTCTTTCTTGAACTGAGGGGCCCAGAACTGGACACAATATTCCAGATGGGGTCTCACCAGGGCAGAGTCTTTATTTTTATTTTTTATTAAAAGCAGCATTGGAGGAAAAGTGTTACTTCAGAAAGAAACATCAGATTTCTTTAACACTGACACAAGCTGTTCAGCTCTCTGCTTCACTTTCATGTCCCTTTCTGCTCTTCAGCCAAAACCACTGAACTTGCTGAAGTGAACCCAAACTGGGTCAGTCCATCCCACAGCTATGAAAACGCACTTTCCAGCAAACTTAATAACAAAATCCAAAAGCGGCCAACTCCTAGAGTATGGGTGGTTTCAAGAGAGACAGAACATCTGGGAAGACTGATGACCCTCCAGAGGTTCTGAGGCCCCCTCCAGACGTGTCCCCGTATTTCTCAGCAGTTATGGAAACGCGTGATCCTCGGAGGGCAGGCTGAGAACGACAGATACGAGCTGCATCGAATAACCCCTTGCATTCCTAGACTGCTCAGGGGAGCTCAAAGCCCCATATATACAGCTGGTGCCATTGCACCAGGGGACTAGAGCTAACCCAGGAGGTGATGTTCAGCCCTGGGAACCTGCCCACCCCCACTCCTGGGAGCAGGCATTTAGCTGCTGGGAAAGCAGTGGGGATTCTTTGCATGAGCACTGAGTACGGACAGACGAGGTAGAACTGGCACAGGGCTCCTGGGTGGCTATTTTTCATGTGCAACATAAACCCAAAGTCCCAAGCAGCTGTTGTCGGTAAAGCTCCTGCTGCATTTTTACAGGAGTCAAAGTGTTAGATGTGCCATCTTGTCCAAATTATGGGTTGGGGCAATTAGCGGCTGCCTAAATCCTGCTCCTCACGTATCGACGTGTGGGACTCCTGCCACCTTCTAAGGAGGACTGATTACATGCAAGGAGCTGCCCCACACCATCCCTCATCTTGCTACACAGACATCCCTGGTAGAGAAAACACAGTGGGAAAATGGCCAAAACAGGAGATGGTGAAAACGCAAAGGAGCAGCAGGGCAGGCGAGCCCTTGAAATACTGTTCCCTGCTCTTACCCACACCCTGGCTCGGCCTCACTGCGGGACACCTGGCGATGAGATGGGGAGCCACGTCATCGAAGTGTTCCGCACTAGCTGCAAGGTTCCCCACGTGCCACAGCATCCAAGGGCTCCTGGATCATGGGAAGGTCCAGGTGAAATCACACATTAGTCTCATTGCTATCCCTGTCTCCAAAAAAAATTGTCCAAAAGGGGATTTTCTCCTCTTCCTGTGACCAAGGCAACTATCTGAGAACATCGCCTGCCTCGGACTCCTTATTAGTTTAATTAGATGATTTTCTGCATGATTTATCCTGAACACTGCAATTGCGCAATCAAATCACAGATCAGTTGACAACTTCATCTAAAAAATTAGTGTTTAGCAGCTTTGCAGGCTCTAAAAGCTCCGAGGACATCTGTCAGCAGTGACCCCTTCTGAAAATGACAGAGAGTCCCAGCCCGTGTCCCCACCTCCTGTCCTGCCTGCAGGCTGGCACGGCCAACAATCCCTTGAGAACAAAAAAACCCCCAAGCCTCAGGGCCCTCCCAGTTTGCATCTGCCAACGCTGCTGCCGCTGCTTGCCCTTCCTTCTCGCACATCAGCCCACAAATGTGAGCAATCCTGTCAGAAAGGGAATGGATGCCTCTGCTCGGAGTGGGCTGGCCGGTTCAGCTGCACGCGCGTCAGGCCCCCTGCTCCTGCCAAACCCTGCGGCAGTCGATGCCCGACACGAAGCTGCCACCCGTGTGATGCAACATCAGCCGAGGCTGGAGCCTCCGCGCTGCCCTTCTGAGCTCTACTCACCCTGGGCTCGTGGGTGGTGAGGAGGGATGGATGCTGCTTCTGGCTTCGCCGGTAAGCTGAAAAACCCAAAGCCAAGGACAGGAGCTGTCACGGCCTCCTGCAGAAGGTGTTGATCCTGCAGGCTGGGTTTGGAGCAGCCCAGCACGGCAAATCTTGAGTTTTCTTGTGCCTAGCGGTCTGTCAGGGATCACTTCCAGCCTGGGGGAGGGCACTGGTACCCACCGATGGAGACAGCGATGCCATAACCATGTTTCGTGCAGGCTTGGCTTTCCACAGCAACAGAGACCTGCTTGGGCAGATCCTGCAGGGAGTGCTGGGAGAAGACGAGTGATTTACCAATCCTTTCCAGCAGGTTCAGGGAGGAGGAGACATCATGTGTCTTCCGAGCAGGGAAGGCACAAACTGTGTCCTTCCTCGGTAGGAACCAAAGCCAAACCCAGCCTCCCCTCCCGGCTTTATTTTGTTTGTTAGCCCGACGAGCCCTGGTCCCGAGGGTGGAGGATCTGTGACAGGCAGACAACTGATCCTTAGGCTGTCTCAAAGCCAAGCGGCTTCCTCTGAATTCTCCATGTTCCATGTTCATGGCCGGGCTGAATCACTGGCATCCCTCCTGAGGGAGCCTGCCTTTCCAGGGGAGACCGTCCGATGGCAGCAGAGCATCCTCCACCCTCAGGGAACTCCACTAACTCCACCTGAACTCAGATCTTGCTAAGAAGCTCAGGAATCAGCCTCCCTTCCAGGTCTTCAGCAGCCTGAGATACTGATTATAATGAGCTACACTAATTAGATTGTTTTAATTCAAAGGCCAGCAGGCTAAAAGAGATGTGAATCAGGGGAACCTTTGTGAGGCATCTGCTGGGATTTCTAGCCAGCATAACCCCTCCAAGCTGCCCAGTGATGAGTCCTTTGGCAAATGTCTCCTCTCTCTACCTCAGAATCACAGAATCATAGAATGTTAGGGATTGGAAGGGACCTCAAAAGATCATCAAGTCCAATCCCCCTGCCAGAGCAGGAATGCCTAGATTATGCTACACAGGAACGTGTCCAGGCAGGTCTTGAATGTCTCCAGAGAAGGAGACTCCACAACCTCCCTGGGCAGCCTGTTCCAGGGCTCCGTCACCCTCACTGAGAAGAAGTTTCTTCTCGAGTTTAAGCGGAACCTCTTATGTTCCAGTTTCAGCCCATTACCCCTTGTCCTATCAGTGGTTGTCACCAAGAAGAGCCTGGCTCCATCCTCGTGACACTCCCCCTTGATATATTTGTAAACATTAATGAGGTCACCCCTCAGTCTCCTCTTCTCCAAACTAAAGAGCCCCAGCTCCCTCAGTCTTTTCTCATAAGGGAGATGCTCCACTCCCTTAATCACCCTAGTTGCCCTGTGCTGGACTCTCTCCAGCAGTTCCCTGTCTTTCTTGAACTGAGGGGCCCAGAACTGGACACAATATTCCAGATGGGGTCTCACCAGGGCAGAGTAGAGGGGAAGGAGAACCTCTCTTGACCTACTAACCACCCCCCTTCTAATACACCCCAGGATGCCATTGGCCTTCCTGGCCACAAGGGCACACTGCTGGCTCATGGTCATCCTGCTGTCCACCAAGACTCCCAGGTCCCTTTCCCCTACACTGCTCTCTAATAAGTCATTCCCCAACTTATACTGGAACCTGGGGTTGTTCCTACCCAGATGCAAGACTCTACACTTACCCTTGTTATATTTCATTCAATTTTTCCCCGCCCAACGCTCCAGTCTGTCCAGGTCTCGCCGGATGGCAGCACAGCCTTCTGGTGTGTCAGCCACTCCTCCCAGCTTGGTGTCATCAGCAAACTTGCTGATAGTACTCTCTAGTCCCTCATCCAAGTCATCGATGAATATATTGAATAATACTGGTCCCAGTACCGACCCTTGAGGGACTCCACTGGATACAGGCCTCCAACCAGACTCCGCCCCATTGACCACGACTCTTTGGCTTCTTCCCCTCAGCCAGTTCACAGTCCACCTCACTACCCGAGAGTCTAGACCACACTTCCTCAGTTTAGCAGCAAGGATGCTGTGGGAGACTGTGTCAAATGCTTTACTGAAGTCAAGGTAGACCACATCCACTGCTCGAATGAGACCTTGCCCTAAACAGCAACATAAATAGCATAAATAGCAATAGCTGTTTTGGCTTTATTGCACCATCACTGGTGGCCTCAGCTGTGCTGCCAGTTTGTCAGGTTGGGCCAGGAGTAAAGGAAGGGCCAGGAAGGTCTCCAACTTGTCAAAAAGACCCCCATTCTTCCGTTCCCCAGCAGGCCCCTCTGAGTGATGGAGTGACAGCTGTTTCCACTCAGATGAACCTCCTTTTCTTGTTCCTTCTTCTTGTGTTTACTTCAACTGTTGTTCAACTGCACGGCTGAAAAAAACTCAGGGAAGGAGCTAATTAGAGGAAGACAATGGAATCAGATTCACTGAGGTGGAACTGTGAAAGGAGGTGCTGGATGATACAGAAGGGAACAGGAATCTGTCTTGAAAGGAGCAGCAAGTACACGGAGATGGTCCATAAGGGAGCAGGTGCTCAGTGACGAGGAGAGCAGAGTCCATGGCTGGTGGCCGATTTAAGCTGGTCAGGAGCCACCAGGACTCAAGACCATGCGCTCTGCATGCTGCCAGTGGTGACATGCCCAGAGAGCAGTGCTCTGGGCGAGGGGAGGGGAGGGGAGGCGAGGGGAGGGGAGGGGAGGCGAGGGGAGGGGAAAGGAGCTTGTGACATGTGGCACCAGCAAAGTCCCACAGTCAGAAGCAGAAAAGCGAGGATGTATGTGAGCAAGACTTGCCACCATCTCTTGGTCGTGCCAGCCTCTCTAGCCAGGTGCCCTGGGATCTCCAGGATAAACTGCTGGTCCTCTTTGGACCTCAGTTTCCCCTCATGTAAAAAAGCAAAGTCCATTTCTTCTTGTGTTCAAGAATGATCAGCAATAGACTTACATCCACCTTGAGATGTGCAGGCAGAAGGGACTCCAGAAGAACAACTCTCCTTGCAGTCTTGCTGTCTGGGACCTTGGATACGTGCGGAGGGGAACAGATAGCTGGGAGAAGGACAAGGAGTCCAAGACCCTTTAAGTGAGTTTTTGGCCAAAACCAAAAGCAGAGTCTGTGATTGAATCACGGCTCTGCATCTATCTGGCACATCTAGGATTTCATCACCTCCCAGCCTAGACAGCTGGGAAAAGACAGGTACTGGCCTGTCATTCAGGCTTCTTCCTTTCAGTGGCAATATCTTCTTCTGTCTCCCATGCTTCTCTTCATTACCAAAATCCCCTGAAGACATCATTGATGATGGAGAGCCATTGGAGAGGCAATTAGAAAGAAGTTAGAGTGAATTACATATGCAGGGTTTATTTTCTGTTTTCTGCTGTAGCTGCTGCCAATTATTGTGCAATTAGGCTGCCTTCATTAGCAAATGAGATTAAAATTAACATCGTTAATTACTCGTTCTGTTAAACAGGGGAAAGTAGGCATTTAAGGGAAAGACGCAGAGAAGGTTGTTCTTGGAGCAGATGCAGTAATGTTCTCTGTTTGCAGCACTGGTTCTTCAAGGGTTGCATTGAGTTACTCGATTTCAGCTAATGCAGCAGGGAAAGGAGTGTTTAAATCAAGTCACTAATGCAAGGTACACATTACACGTTGCTAAAGCATCATCACATGTTGCAGAACACAAGCTGATGGTCACTGTGAGTAGCCAAGGGATTGCTCCCACCAGGGACCCGAAGAAAACCCCTCTCCTCAGCTGCTGGTGAATTAGACTCGCTGTCAACAGAAATTTCTATTGGGGTCTACAACCTGGCAAACTGGCAGCATGGCTGATGCCACCAGTGATGGTGCAATAAAGCCAAAACAGCTGTTGCTATTTATGGCAATGTCTTCTTGGCACATCTTTTGTGGACACTTTCCAGGGCTCATAGAGAGGGAGGTCAAGGGCAGAGTAGCAGTGCTACAAATTGATGGCGTTGGTTTGACCCTGGCCGGCAGCCAGGTGCCCACACAGCCGCTCTCTCCCCTCCCCTTCCCCGCTAGACAGGGGGAGAAAACATATCAAAGGGCTCAAGGTTTGAGATAAGGACAGGGAGATCACTCGCATTTACCGTCCCGGGAAAACAGACTCGATCTGGGGGAAATTAGTTACATGTATTAAATGAACAAATCAGAGAAGAGTAAAAAAAAAAAAGATCTTAAAAGGAGAAATAACACCTTCCCCTCATCCCTCCCTTCTCTCCAGCCTTAACATCAATCCCGGTTTCTCCACCTCCTCCCCCCGAGCGGCGCAGGGGGACAGGGAATGGGGGTTGCGGTCGGTTCAGCTGACGTTGGTTCCACCGCTGCTTCTTCACTCGGAGGAGGACTCTCCACTCTCCCCCAGGGACATTGTGGGGTCCCTCTCACGGGAGACAAGCTTCACACTCTCTTCTCCGGTGTGAGTCGTCCCATGAAGGGCAATTCATCACAAACTGCCCAACGGGAGACGCCTCACGAGGGGCAGCCCACCCTTCGTGAGCCTGAGGTACAGCCCTTCAGGGGAAACTGCTCCTGCGTGAGTCCCCCGCTGCGTCACAAACGTCCCACCAGCCAACCCGCTCTTCCACGGGCTACAGGCTCTGGCAGCGACTGCTCCAGCGCGGGCTTCCCACGGGCTACAGCCTCTTTCAGGCACCCACCTGCTCTGGCGTGGGGCTCTCCACCCCAAGGTGGACTTCTACACCCTGCCTATGGGCTGCAGGGGGACAGCCCGCTTCACCGTGGGCCTCACCACCACCCGGGGGACTCTCTGCTGTGGCACCTGGAGCTCATCCTCTCTCCCCTCCTTCTTCCCTGACCTTGGTGTCTCCACGTATTCTCACTCCTCCATCTCTGTGCCAGCTGTTGTGGCGCAGTTCTTTTTCCCCGTTTCTTAAATATGTTTTCACAGAGGCGTTCCTCTCCTATCACTTTCCTGACAGGCTCAGCCTTGCCTGGCGGTGGGTCCCTCTTTGGAGCCGGCTGGCACGGACTCTGTCAGAACCAGGGGAAGCTTCTAGCAGCTTCTTGCAGAAGCCACCCTGCAGCTCCCTCCCCCACTGCCAAAACCCGGCCAGGCCAAACCAACACAGTTTTGCAAGTCAATTCAGTGGTGTTGCAAAGCTCAGATGCTAAGTACAAAACGATGCCACTAATCGACGAGGTGACACTTTGAGGGTCCCAAATCACAGGGCTGGCAAGGATCTCAAGAAGTCCCCTAGCCCAGCCTGCTGTCTCCACACAGAATTGATGGGTCTGCAGCATTTTTATTTGCTTTCTCTCTAGGTTGTTCTTGATGGTCTGCATCCATGCAGGCTCTGCCCCTCCCGAGACATTATGTCTAACAAATTGTTTTCCTTACACTTGAGAAGGCTTCTCCAAGTGTTTAGCTGGAACTGTGGTTGCCTGGTACCAGCTGCGCTGCTCACAAGGACATGGGAAAGTGATCATTCCCATTCTGTTTGCATCAGCCGTTTTCATAATCAAGAACTATTCCTGTCTTGCCTCAGTTCTTCTTCTTTGGACTAACCCATCCCGATCTTTCTGTGCAGATCATGTCTGCTAGTCTTCCATCAGTCCTCCTTGCTCCGGACTCTCTTGTATCACTTTCCAACTTTCTGGATGAATTGTGCCCAAACTGGACTCGGGTACCATGCTGAGATCTCTGGGCAGAACAGGAATACTGTTTTGCATGTCTTGCTACCGATTCTTCTGTCTAGACTCTCCTGTTTGTCATTTTTTACTGCAACTTGACATCTCTGACTCTCATTGACACAGTGATCAAAAATGAGCCCCAATCTTTTCTGCAGACTAGTCAGCTCCGTATTTCTGCATCCTGCGTGTGAACAGTTCATTATCCCTGCCTAGATGTAGAATCCAGTACTTATCTCTATTAAATTGCATCCTATTTCTTCCAAACCATTTCTCCAATTTGTCAAAATCATTTTGAGAGAAAGAGACTGCCGTGGTCCCCCGGAAAACATGGAGTGTAGTAAGATGGCCCCGAATTTCAGCTTGAACCTTTCTGGGCTGGATGTTTCCCTTGGGTCTATGCCAGTCTCACCTTGCTCTGCCGCACCTGAAAGTAAACCGTGGCCCCTGTGAGGGACATTGTCACAAGCTGAGATGCAGGCAGATCCTTCAAAGCACGCAGATGTGCGAATGATGCACTGGACACTGGAAAACCATTGCTCAGGCTGCTCTCTCTGCATGCAGTCCTCAGCCCAGACTGAGGTCCATGCATGGTGTTGCCACATCCCTCTCCAGCTTGGCCAAAGTCCCCAAACCCGTAAGCGCTGCAAGCAAAAGCAAAGACTCCAAAACTTGACAAAAACCTTAGGAAATAGCTGCTCCAATGGAGTCCTAAACTGACAATCAGGATCTGCTGGTACTTCTCATGGGCTCTCTTTTCCACGTACAACAGGCAGCAGCAGTACAGCAGTGGAAACGTGGAAGACAAAGGAGGGGGAGGCTTTTATTAGATCTGCTTTGAAGTGCACAGATCTTTGCATTAGGAACAGGAACACCAAACTCCAAGTGAAGGAAAGCTGAGGTCACTTACTGTCTGTCCCCTTGCTTGCACATTGCTCTAAAAACACCCAGCGCCCCTCTGCCGTGCTGGCCTGTTCATAACACAAACAAGGAGCAGCCTTGCCGGAACAAACTCCACTAACTCCAGGCTCTGAAGATGCATGTCGTGCTCAAATGCTTATCTGATGTGTTTGGACCTACAAGGTGATCTGACAGAAGCCTTTCTCTCTCTGTGAGTTTTCTCATGCGCAAGGAAGAGGCACCAGTCGTGAGTGGCATCGCCTGCGGCCGTAACCGCACAGCCCAAGCTGAGCGTACATGGGCTGTGTCCCTTGCTGGAAGCATCTGAATCCATCACAATTTTTGTTTTCCTGACACCCCGGTGAAGGTGGGAGGAGAAATTTTCCCACCTCTCGAGCTGGAAAACTTGGGCTGAAAAGAGATTTAACAATCTACCCGTGGTTAGTCATGAGCAGGAGGCCACTTGGGGAACTAACACTATTTCTTAGTCGGGGGAGATTTTCAGTGTCGATGATCTGTGAAATGTTTGCCTTGAATTTCCTTTGGACCCAGCACAGAGCAGTATCTTATTCAAAAGCTGTATTTAAGAATGGCAATGAACTATATTAGGTGTGTGCCGACAGCTTCACGGACACCTTCAATAAGAAAAGCAATTGGATTCTGAGCAATACAATACCCTGTGCATAGCAACAAGCCAGCTGGCTCTGAAAACTGTTTTCTCATGCAGACCTCATCGAAAAATGAAATGAGAAAATAAGTAGACAGGACTAGGCAGGGAATTCTTCTGCCCTTGTGCCCCAGGGGAGGTATTCCCAAATTAATAGGCCTTTTCCACTGCTAATGACTCAGTGAAGATGTGGGAGGCACGGGCCACATCATCAGCCGGTATAAATCACTGCGAACCTGGAGATACTGCAGGAACAACATGAAATTACATTCGTCTTAGCCTACAACCCATCTCAGAAGGGAGCCCACCTTCCCATAGCGCTGGGTTAAGCCAAAACCATCTCAGGAGTCTGGGGACCCTCCCTGGCTCTCTGCTGGCAGCTGTGCACAAGGACAGCGATGCCACTCAAAGCCTCCAGTTCAAAAGGCACACAGGGTTGTACTGCTACTGGTAAAACCCTCACCAACACCAAGTCATCCAGCACCGGGACTTCTGTGCCCCTCTCTTGGGTTCATCACTTCTTGGAGAAAAGCCAAATTGACATCAGCAAAGGAAAGACACATGACGGAAAAGCAGGCGGTGTGATGGGATGGAAGGGACGGAGAGAAGGTGGAAAAGGACCCTGAGGTGTGCACAGGGTGGAAAAAGATAAATGCATGGGTATGGGAGAGAAAAAACACGAGATAAACAAGTGATACAAAGTTTTCATGTTAGTCTCCTCCACGAGGACAGATTTATCTGCCTTCTTTCTCTAGAAAATTCATTAGGCATTTGTGCCTCCCTCTTCTCCTTGGCAACGTGCTCTAGCTTTGCCCAGGAACGAAGCAGTAATTCATGCCCATGCGCTCTCCTCTCCCAACAAGCATGAAAAAATACAGCATCCTCAAACCCCAGCTGTGCCCTTCATCTCAGGCTTCTGCAAGGGGCTGATGGGGATCAGAATCCTGGGAGTCTGCAGACAGTCCTTGAGGAATTTGCAGTCAAACAGCAGAAACTCTGTGGTCACACCACAGGTTGGTGTGAGATCTGACCCACGGGTGAGCAGCATAAATGCTTCCCTGGGCACAGGAGGGAAGAGGCTCCAGGAGCAGGGCATGCTCTCTAGTTAGCCTGGGTAATTTCTCCCTAACTCAAGCTAAAGGAAATTGAAGTGCCCTGTTCCAGCATCGCTTAATTCACTATGGCTTGGCTATGGATGGAGATAAGAAATAAGGTCTGAAATCTTAAAAGAAGCCATTAGGAAAACAGAGAAGAAAAAACCAGCCAAAATAAAACCAAATGCGTGTCTGTGAGCCGATAAGATTCTGAACACTTCTTTTAGCAGCTGATAGCCAGAGGTATAAACAAGGTAGACAGATTAAATTCCTACAGGCATTAATTAAAAGAAGTCTGATGAGGAGAGAAATTAAGGCCCAAACACTGAGCAGAAATAACTGTTATTTTTCTTCTTCAGAGAATATTTAGCTCCAAAAAACTGCTGTGGGGGAAAAAAAGCTTGCGGATGTAAGGTGTGAGATGCGGATGGGAGATGTGGAAACACATCATTAAAGGATAAGGGCAACAAGCTAGCTGAAACAAAAATAATATTGGGATGAATCTGGTGGTGGTGCAACAGTAATGAAGAGAGACATTTTGCTGACCGCTGTGGGCAGCCTACAAAAACGTGCTTGTAGAAAATGCAGTGAAAACACAAAAGACTTCAGTGGCCAGGCTACGAGATTCCCAAGACAAAAGAGAGTTCGGTGAAGCATCTCCCAGTATTCAGCTCAGTGGGAAGAGATGGAGGAAGGGCACAAGCACGGAGTGATTAGAGCTGAAACAGAGCAGGAACCTGCTGAGACTGTGCACACAGCTCCATCTGTACAGAGCTCAGGAGAAAGGAGAAAAATCTCTGATTATGAATTCTCACCCGCTTATAAAATTGGCTGCAGGGAGCCAGCGTGTGATGGTGTGTAGCTGGCTGCGCGGGGACGCACGGAGCAGGTGCCCTGATGGACCCGAGGGCACCTCTAGGCAGTGCCGCCCCGAGACCACACAGCCAGAGAGACCCGAGAGCAGAAATAACCTCGTGATTGCGGCATGAGCTCAGGGACGGGCACATCCCGAGCAGACTCCTGGTTCCAGCACAGATCCAGGCAGGAGGGAGGACTGGGGCTAAGTCCTAATGAAATAAAAATGCCTTTCTGCCCTTCGTCCTGTTTGTACCAAGCAGCATTCGACTCCTGGCTGGTAGAGCCAGGGGGTCCCTGGACTCTGTGTTGAAGCAAGCAGTGCCTGCCCCACCTGAGACATTTGTGGCTGCCAGATTTACTGTTGCACCTGCTGTGACGGCACGGGAGGGCAGCGATTTTGTCCCTGCTTCCCTACGACATCCAAGTGGGTGAGCGCTTTCCCAGCGGAAGAGCCGGCTCGCGGGGAAGCGCGTTGATTCGCGTTTAGCTGCGATCCCCTGGAAGACACATCGAGCTGAAGCCAGACCGATTCCACCCACCACAACGCAGCGCAGCTGACGTCTTGTGGCAGTCCCTTGAGGACACGTCTCCAGAAAAAGAATCACACAGCTGCTCAGCCCAGCTCCCAAAGTCACCACTTCTCTCCCTCTCCTCGCTTTTTTTTTTTTCCTGCTTCGCTTTACTCACAGCACTTTCCCCCCTCAACTGACTGACAGAACAGCGAGTGCTTCGTGGCAGGGAGGGATGGTACGGTAACAGACTCACAAAAAACTCAAGTGTCTCAGAAACACCCACACTTCGCAGCTACGGCGCTGAGCCCGCGATCGCGTTATAAAGCAGCTGCGATGTGATACAGATTAAACACCAGCTTCGAAGTTCATGAGCGAAATGTCAGCTCAGGGGTTGATTTCATTCACCTGGCATTCCTGTTAATAACAATGCCTAATTAGAAAGGCTTTTAAGCATCCGTTACATTAATTTAACGTGAAAATCTCATGGAGCTTTATTGGAATTTTTTTCCCCTGTAAAATTAACCCTGCAGGCTTGTTACACATGTTTTCATTAGGGACTGTGAGCAGTGGGGATATTTGATGAATTAGAATCAGCCCCTTAGCCTTTGAGTTTAACTTTCTGTTCCAAGTTCTTTTATGCTGATAAAGCCCTTATTTGATTTTTTCCCCCTTATTAGTTTTAATACGTGCTACAGACTCCTCACACTGTGGCTGAGGGCTAGAAATCCAAATTCACTGCTGCCAATTTCCACGCAATGCCGAACAAAAGCCTGTAATTCACCGCCTTTCAGAGCAGCTGGTGCTAAATTCTGGTCTGCAGACCTGCTCTGCCCCACGGAGCGCTCGCTGCTCACGTGGCTTTTCTCCCACACTTCCAGCTGCCAAACCTTCTTCAGGGGAGCTGAAAAGCCACGATAGGGTCACCCCAGTGTTATTTTCCTTTCTGAGCGTGGTAGATGCCATCTTAGCCAGGAGTGAGGCTTCCACTGCTCAGGGCACAAAGTGCTCCGGCTGGAGCTAAAATCTCAGCCTCTTTTGCAGGGAGGGGAAGAACTGAGGCTGTCAGAGATGACAGGCTCCGCGGCTCAGCGGAGAGAGGGACCAGCAGTCCGAGCGGCCGCCACGTTACACAGACCACAAATGCTCCTGCCAGTCTCAAAGTGACTGCAATTACGTGTGGCTTGGCCGAGTGCTCACGGGACAGGTCTAACGCAAGTCCCCTTTGAAAGTTCTTCTACACCCTGAGAGCCCAGAGCTTTGAAGAACACCCTGGGTTATTTCCAGCACTGGGATTAATTAAAGTGTGTTATTATGCTCAAGCTCGGACCTCCATTGAACCTCCCAGCTTGCGAGAACACGGAATACGCTAGAATGATTTTAATGATGGATCCACTCGGGGATTTGAGGGAGAAAACACTGGAGGGACAGGAACAAATACTTGACTGGCATAAATGTATGAATTGTTTGGCATCCAGTGGAAATCCGACATGAAGCCAACTCCCCCGTCACACAGAGCGTGTTACTGAAATTGAGCCTAAATGGCAAAAGACCCACACTGTCGCAGTAATGGAGGCGAACATACACCTCACCCCGCTCTCTAGCAGGTCACCGCAGGATGGTTCCCTCGTTTTGTTTTACACTGCCGCTGCTTCGCCAGATCTACAATCCCCAGCTGATTTCACCTCTCCCCATACTGAGCTACCCTATTGCCTAATGCAACAGATGTAAGAATATTTTCCTGATAACCACAGAGATTTCTCCTCTTATTAAGATTTTCCCTTGAGTCACTGAACATTAATATTACCCATCTGTAGTATTTATTCTATTTCAATATGCAGACGCTTATCATATCCCTCCTAGTTGTCTCTTTGCCAAGCTGCACATAATTAGATTTTTTTAATCTTTCCTTGTTAATCAGACCCTTTGAACTCCCCCTATCCCCAATAATTTTGTTGCTCTTTCTTGAACTTCCTAAGTTTGTCAATACCCATCTCCCAATGAGGTGTGCAGAACTGAATGCACTATTACATCTGTCTCACGGGGATGGGAGTGTGACCCCAGCCTCCGCGCCTGCAGTGCCATCAATCTTTCCCTGCAGACACAGCACGTGTAATCTTTGCCCCTCTACAATCCCCAGATCCCTTCTGATCATCTTCTGGCTCAGAAGTCCTCCAAGGCTCTGTTGAAGATGACAGAGATCTTTTCTGCCAGCTCAGTGCCCTGCTACCTCCCTCCTACCACTCATCACACAGATCAAGTTATTAACTCCGAACCCGATTGGCAGGAAAGGAGATACACAAGGATAGGAAATGAAAGGCACGCAGAGATTTTGTATGCGAGTTTAGCTCCTCTGTATGCTGTTGCAGTGGCATTGCCTAAGAAACTAGTTCAGTTTGCTCCCTGCTGAGAATTTGTCTCTGGAAACCTGTCCTGACTAATTTCCCAGACTTTCCAAAGCTGTATCCTTTGAAAAACAGGCTCCTCTAGCTCCCCTCTCTCTAACTGCCCTCTGCTCAATAACTTCCCTTGATCCTTCCCAGCTGCTCAATAACTGCTGCCTGGGTTAACCTCTTCCTTGCTGATATGGGGTCAAAATCCACCCTCTGCTCTACACAGGAGCAGGCTCGGGCCAAGAACCACCAGAGCTGACGTTAAGCCTCTGTTTGGACTGAGACAGTGAGGGAGATTTCAGCTCAACAAGATCTGGTTTGTGAACTCCTAGGAGGCTGTTGGCATGTCTTGAGAAAATGTTGACACATCACCCTCTGCTCTGCCTCCCCCTTAACTGGCGTGACCAAGGCCACCAGGACTGGAGCTCCCTCTTGCTAAGAGCAGAAGTTGTAAAAGAATTAGGAGTCATCTGGAAATTCTGCTATTAGAATAGCTTTGGAGTCCAGAACTGGATAAAAAGCACTGGAACTCAGGCTTTCCTGTCATTTACATCCTTCTGATGATGCTGTTGCTCATCCCCGCTGTGGATGCTCTATGCTGAGATTTCTTAGAGGCTGAATCTCACCACCTGAGCTGACAAGCCTCTATCTCAGCAGCTCAGCCAAGCACAAGGGCTCGGAGCAGGTGACAAAGGCTGAGCCGTGCCTGCTAATTGTGTGCCTGCTGCGTTTCCATGGGACAGCAGTGCCTGAAAAGTGACAGACTAAAAAAAGCTTCAACCTAAAAAAAACATCTGACCCGCAAATTACCTAACAAGCTTTCGGTTATGTGGAAGGTGAAAGGAAGCCTGTTTCTGAGGATTCCCCCGAAGTCAGAGAAGAAAGAGGTATAAGGGCTTGTCAGAAGCGAAAGATGCTGAGAGATGGGAGAGCAGGGATAATCCAGAGGCTCTGCTTCTCATATGGGACGTAACAACTCCTGGCACAACCCGTCCCCTGCCTGTAGAGTACGGATGCTGGTAACTACCACAGGGCCAATCCCCCCAAGGTGGGAGGGGACGGCTTAGCAGAACCTCCCGCGCACTCGCAGCAGGAGGTGGGAGGACATCCTTCCCGCGGGGATTCCCAAAGCCTGCACGGCCGAGCAAGGCTGGCTCGCAGGGAGCCCAAAAGCGAACGCGCTGCCGGGTTGCCAAAGGGCTGGAGGCCCACAAGGTGAAGGATCAGCGGCCGGAGCCCCGCGATGCGAGCGCAGGGCCGGCCTGCACGAGCTCTTTGCTCTGGCGGCACTGGAGCGCGGGGTAGCGACAGCGCGGCTTCTCCCGTTTGCCAGCCAGCACAGCAGCAGCCCCAGCCCGCGCTTTCTTCAGCCCGTCTTCTCCCAGCAGGCTGTGAAGGCATTTACATAATGACGTGCCTATTTTAACTTTGCTTCATTGACTCCTGACAAGATACAATATTTTTGATTAAACAGCTTCCTAGGAAGGAGCTGCTGCCTTAAACCGTGCGCACTCTCTCTGACCCCATGTGATCTCGTTAGCAGTCCCCTCAGACACATCTTCAATTCCTCTTTTCCTTCTTCCTGCCAACCAGCTCCTTGGGGTAGGGTAGGGCCCTCCTCGTGCTGCTCCAGTAACAGCTCTGCTGGGCCTGACCCTGGCCAGGGGACCGTCACCACCGGGCCATGGCGCCAGCCCTTCTGCCACGCCGACCCCATCCATCCCGAGAGAAGCTCTCTCCCCAGCAGCTTCCCTCGCTCTGTTCTTCTCCTTTCTTTCCCTATCAATCCTTGATCTGCCTTTTCAGTTTCTCTTTATCTCACACCATCTGTTTTTCTTCTTTCTGGCTCCTTTTCTTCCTCTCTGCTGACCAGCCCAACAGAGACAAATAAATCTCTCCAGCCAAGGAGACCACGTCCTCCATATATATTTGTGTGACAGTCAGATGCTACAGCGACAAAGATCAAATCACCAGCTAGCTCGACAGAGAGATTCAATAAAAGCAGAGAGTTATATTGATAGGAACAAGGCAAATGGATAGTTTTGATTTCAGTAGATTATTGACTGCTCAACAGACGCAAAAAAAAAAAAAAGGCTTCCCAGCAGCATGGCTTAGAGAGCAACTCTTCCTGATGCAACGGCCCAACAAGAGGCATGAAATACGAGACAGGGAGCGCTCTGTGGCGTGTCTGACAGCCCCATCATCTGCGTGAGGAATGGTCCTCCCTGCCAGATGAACCGCTCGTAATACATATGAAAAAAAGATGAGATGTGCTCTCAGCTGAGCCCGAAGCGAGGTGTGCTGTGCAGGGGACTGGGGCGTGCTCCCACATAACTCCCCTGTTGTGTTCGGGCATCAGCGAAAGGCTCCCCATCCCTCAGGAGATTTCTGTTGGCGTGGAGATGACTATTGGCCTAAGCCGACACAGGAGTACGTAGCACCCAGGGCAGCGCTTCTCTTCAATCTGACTCTAAATGCAGCGTGTGTCTGACACGCCCGTGGCACTCATCAGTCACCGCGGTCTCTGATCGGCTGATGTTCTCCAGTGAGCACACCCTCACTGCTCGTCCTGCTGTTCAAGGCTGGGAACTGAAAAAGCCGTGGGGTGCGCCCATGGTTTCCAGAGGAATCTGGGTCAAGGCAAGAAATCATCTTTAGTTATGGATCTTTACTGTCCAAATCACTCAGTGCTGCTAACTCGGCGTTCCCCCATGATCACATTTTGCACACAGATTATTCACTCATAGCCCTTCTGTAACAGAGGAAGAAGCTGAGATGCAAAGCTCAGACAGCAAGGGTTTACCTGCAAACACATTCCCAGAGGAGACTCAACACACACAGTGAAAGCTGGGGAGGTGAGGGCTGCAGAAGGAATCATAGAATCACAGAATCACAGAATGTTAGAGGTTGGAAGGGACCTCAAAGATCATCTAGTCCAACCCCCCCAAAGGAAAGATGGGGTACGAGGCTACGGGACAGCAACAAACCCCATAATCCATATTGGACTTGGAGGCTCAAGAACCAAGATCTCTCTTACCATAATGTTCCCCTCAAAATGTTCCTGGGAAAGTCAGTGCTTTTCTTCACTCATTTCACATGAGCCAGTGTCAACCTCAATAACTTACTGGGTAGCAGACACGGTGCCCAGCAGGCTTCCAGAGCCTCCAGCCTCTCCAGCTCTCTTCCAGCCCATCTGCCCATCAGCCTGGCAGCCCAGCTGACCACAGACCCACACTTCTTGCTGCGGGATGGGAGAGAAGGGAGAAAGAGAAGGAAAGCAGTTGATTCATCCTCAGCTGACCCACAGGCCTGGGCCAGCTGGGAGCTAATGGGACACGGGTGCTCCATTCCCATCCTATAGGGCTGCTGGCCAGCAGATACCTATGGGCATTTGGCTGTGTGTCCTCTCACCAAGTGCCACCACATGGTCTGTGTTCAGTCATAGAATCATAGAATCACAGAATCACAGAATCATAAGCATTGTTTAGGTTGGAAGAGACACTTACGATCAGCAAGTCCAACCGATAACCCAGCACTGCCAGGCCCAGCACTAACCCATGGCCCTGAGCACCTCACCTCCACGGCGTGTAAATCCCTCCAGAGGTGTGGACTCCACCTCTGCCCTGGGCAGCCTGGTCCAACCCAGTTCTGGAAGACAGCGTCTCATCAGGACAGTGAGTATGGTCACCAAACAAAGGGACACCTTGAGCTCTCCAGTCACACAGACCCGACGGGCAGCTCAGCTCCAGCCAAGCGCCTGGCTGTCCCCCGAGCACCGTGGGACCTGCTGAAAACAGCCAGGAAATCACAGGAGAGGCTTCAAATTTGTATTGTGCCTCAGACCAGGTTTCATGCTGGGAAATGTCCTGCAAACAGCAGCCTGGCAGAAGGATGAGGGCTGACCTTCAAATGCAGCAGCTAACTCAACTCTCAACAGAGAAGCAAGGATCAAATCACTCCAAGACCAGTAAGAAGTGGCAGCATTTAGCCAGTATTAAATAAACAAAAATGACAGAAGGCTGCTAAAGCATCCCTCCGAGAGCCTGGAACGCTGCAGATGGGGTCAGGAGTGATGTGGAGCATCTAGCACATTGAACAGGATTAGCTGAAGCACCAGCAGGCTTAAAAGCTGAGAAGGGGGCATGAGTGCGGGGTGTGAAGGATATTTCAGCAGTCTCTGCCCAATTTTAGCCAATTAGCACTCATCCAAGGAAGGGGGGGAACTGTTAAGCACTAAAAAACAAGAGTGTGAGCTCAAGTGTGAACAGGTACAAGTAGGAACAGAGAGCACCACTTTCAGCAGCATCTATGTCAATATTCAGAAATGGAAAAACACCATGAAATTATTTCTTAGGCATTATGGGAAAGGAAGGAAATCTTACAGTACAAACACACTAATGGGCTATGCAGGAATCTGAAGAAGGATTGCTGAGGCATTAGAGCAGGCTGTATTAGGGGGAAAAAAAAAAAAGAGCAAGAAAAGAAACAGGATTTTCAGGGAGATTTCATCCAAATCGATTAAGTGAGAAATGTAAAGGGGCAGCATTCCACGGGGATGGGGATGGCAAGTGGCCCAAGTAAGTCCCGACAGAGAAAAGCACTCAGAATGCACACCAGAAGGTAAGAACGTGGCTGAGGTTTCCAGTGGCCAGAGGTCAGAAGAGACCATGGAGAGAAACGTTTCTCCAATGCTAACTCCACGCAAAGCCATGAAGCCTCTCTTGCCCTCCTTCACATCCCTCCTTAAAAATCACTGCTCCTGCAATGCCGACAGACGAGCGGCAGCAGTCGGGGCAGCAGGGCCAGAGCTTATCGGATACCGGGTACCCCATTCCCCGCGTGTGGGTCCATGTGTTCTTTGCGCTGACTTGCCCGTCCTCTCCAGCTCAGCTCTTTGGGGTGGAAACTGTCTCTGTGTTCACAGCGTGGTACAGGTGGAGGGTTCAGGTCGCCAAGCTGAGGCAAGGAAACAGCGCAGAGCTCTCAGCAGAGGAGGGGCGGATGCTGCCACAAACAGAATGCAGGATGCAAAACTGTGACCAGGGTGAAAGTAGGTCCAAAGAGCACACAAGGTCTCTGAAAGCATCAGACAGAGATTGTCACTCAAATTGTGTGCACTCCTCTTGCACCACGGTACTTCTGATTTCTTCCCCCAGCAAAAGCAAAGAAAACACTTGTCCATGGCTTTGTATTTCCCTTTTTTTAGAAAAGAAAAGAAAACTCAGACCAGTAGAGGAAAAAAGCATTTGAAATGACCAAACTTAATTTTTTTTAAAATGCATTATTCATAATGAAACACGTGAGTCAGGGAGGGGTGTTTGTTCAAAACAGCTCTCGACTGCTCCGAACAAATCTCAGTGGGCAAACTTCAGAATAAGACGGGACAAAGATGAGGAAGCTGTGCTGTGGAAAGTGGCTTCATCTGTTTCCATGGGTCCACGGGTAACACTGACTGACTTTATAGCTGAAGATCCGGACAAGTTTATAATCATGGGCCTAAAGAAAAGAAAAATCCTTCTCACTCATTTATTTTCATGCTCTGAAAAGTGCAGAGCAGACTGGGAGTCAGCTCCCACTGTCCTCTGTCCCATGTGGATGTGCGGAACCAGCATGTGCCCTGTGAACACACAGGCAGGGCTGCAGCGATCCCGATTCTGCCGACGTGGAACTTGCTGCTGCCACACCTGGTCTCTGCCCAGGTCTTGTATTTTGGCACCCCTGGCTCTGAAATCTCTTAGGACTGGCTATAGAAGAAAGCACTATTTTCACACGTACTGCTCCGGATTGTGTTTTCTGCCAGGTATTCACAAAATAGGTGATAGAAGGTTTGTAAATGTTTAATAGATGTTTTAATGAACGACTAGTCGATGCTTACAGATTACTATAAAGCCCAAACAGTCAATAGGTTGCTTATAATATTCTGTAATCCCTTCTCCTGACATGCTTATAATCACCTACTAAATTATGCTGCTCATGTCTCTAATGCCTATTAATCATTTATTAATCTTTTATAAGCCACTTGCAAATGAAAGCATAAAATAAACCGTGAGATCCTTTTCCTTCTGCCGTCCGCCAGCACCGCGCTTTCTGGGCTTCAGGGAAGTATCAGTCAAGGAGAGACACGCTTTGAGCCAAAGCCTAAGTCTCTGCAGCGCTGCTGAGCTCTGCGCTGGGTAATTCACCACCTTCTGCAGGATTTGAGGGGAGAGCGGGAACAGCCGGGGCGGCTGAGAGTTCTGTGGTTCAGATGATGTCAAAGTAGTGTTCAGGAAAGATGAAACAGTCACGCACACAAAAGCTTCAGGCAGAAAATCCTCGCAGGGAGAGAAGGAGGAATTAACTTCAAGGCTTAAAGCAAGGAAAGGGGAAAAAAAATCGTATCTGTAAGGACAGAGGATTGAAGCAAATGGACTGCAGGTAGGTGAAAATAACCGAAAATTGTTCCAGGTAATCACAGTAAAATCAAAAGACGCTCTGACACAAAGCAAGTATGAGAAAAAGAATTGGTAACGCAACAGGAACATATTTTTCCCCTCAGACATTTTTATAAAAATATATATGTATTCGCCAGATCATACCAAGTTAGGTATGAGAAGCTGCCTCTGCTTCACCACTGGATCCCCAGAGCTAACAGCCAGAGGCTGCCATTACATTCTCTTTCAAATTTCTTACAATTGCAGTTACTTACAACCCCAGGTACTTACAACCACCCGTTTTTAACCGCTTCCAAGGCGATGCTCTACACCATGTATTACCACAGGACCCAGGTTTTCTCCACCTGCGGAGACAGCCCAGAGGACATGGAGCCCGTGCCTGCAGGTCGAAGCGGATAATTTACCCGGATCGCCCCAGCGATGATGCTTTAAGCAGTGCCTGGGCTGCAAAACCGCCCAGCCTGGCCTCTTCTTGCTGCTGTCCCTTGGCTGCTTCTCGTCAGGCCTTCACCCAGCCCCAGCGCCGCCAGCCCCGCCGAGCCGGGCGGCTCCGTGCCGCTGGGAGCGCTGAGGGAGACTCAGGAAGGGTGATGGTGACACAGAAAAATCAGCAGAGGGGGAGGAGGAAGCATTGGACTGCTTTCATGGTCCCCGTGCCCAAATTCTTCATGGTCTGTCAATGTGCCTTTTCTTCAGCAGGACACTAATTTAGATCTCTCTCTGCTGCCTGTTTTCACCAAACGGGAACTTCACCTCTTTCAAATCTGTTTGAAACCCAGCAGGTTCTAAAAATCTGTGTGCCAAGCAGACACACACAGCCACAAAGTTGATTTTAAACCCTCCTTCCCTTCGGGTGAAGCCTCCAGCCTGTCCCCGGCCTCGGGGAGTCGTCTCGGTTTAGGGCGATGCTCTCAAAGCTGTGCAAGAACCACTAAATCCTCTTATTTCTTGCTGGGCAGCAGAGAAGTTCATTAAGTAGGTGTCATCTTGTGTCACTCCTTCTTGATCCAGAAGATCCTTGCGGTACGAGATGTCCTAATTAATTTGCATTAATTTCACCCCCTCGTTGCTGGCCTTGCTCCTTTCTTTCCCCCTGGGGTTGGCTCTGGGTGCTCTTCTCTGTCACCTGCCAGAGGCAGGTGCTGGAGCAGCAAGTACTGTGAAAAGGAAAAGAAATTTGAGTGTGTCTAAGTAAAAATAATAATAATAAAAAATAATGCAATCCCCTTGATCAGCATGCCTGTCATTTTAGCAGCATTAAATACATTAAAATGGGATCTGCACACCAACTTAATTAAATGAGCCAATTGAAAGTTGCTGCCAAGTATTAGTTTAAGGTAGAAAATACACTTATTTTGGAGCTTATGCAGATTGAATTTGTATGGCCTTGTGGGAAATGCTAAGCATTTTTTTTTTGGAAGACTCGCAATTTGGAAATTTATTGCAGTGATCTGAATCCTGTTTCATTATGAGTGTCAAGCACAATCACAGTTAGAAGAAGCCTCTTGGCAGCTTCCCAGGTTGCAATATCCCTTTTAAATGGATCTTTTCTTCAAAAGTACTGCTGAAACGTACCCGGCTATCAGCACCCAGGAGCAGATGACACGTATTTGCCCACTGAAGAGGCGTTTCAGGCTCTGAAAACAGCATTTATGGCATTAAATGTGAGATGGTGCTTGGTGGGTAGTACCCTTGCTTGACCTTCGCTCCTCGGTGACATGTGGCCAGCTGCAACACGACCGCTGAAATGGGGCGCCTGGAACACGTAGCGAAGCTCGTCATTTATTCTGGGCCTTTCTTGCCCAAACACCACCACAATCAAGAATTAATTCAATAGCAGAACAATTGATTTGAAGCTATCTCCGTAAATCAAGCCGCCAATTTCAGCTCGTTACCAGTGTCACCGGCGATGTGTCACCTCGGTGTCGGTTGGCTGGAGGCACAGCAGGAGCTGAAGCTGCCTCAGCTGGGTTTAAAAGTTGGGGGAAAAGGCGATTTTAGAGGCAGATCTGTGCAGTCGGGGTTTCAAGCAAGCCACTGAAAGAAATGCTTTTTTAGGTAGACCAAGACTCTTCCTAGAACAAAATTAAAGCACTTTGCCTCCATGTTTTCTTACTGAAACGTTTCTTTGACCCAGAATGAAAGTGGTTATTATCCTTCATTGATATATTTTAAGATCTGGGTGTGAGGGATTTTTAATGGAAAATTTAGCAAGCCTTTAAATAGAAATGTCGTTCCAAACTGATCAGTGGAGATGTTTCATTTCACAAATATCAGATGCTCTCTTTTATTTTCTGATGCTTTATTTCCACCCTGCTCTGAAAAGAATAAATTGGGATATTCATCATGGATTCAAACGTTTTACTAAAGCCCTCATCTGTTGTCATTTTCCTCAACTTTCAGAATTTTGATAAAATTTCAAAACGGGGAGGTTGATAGGTCAAAAATCAAAGAAAATGTCTCTATAACACTTTCATTATGCAGCAGCTTGCAACTTTTACTTCAAGAAGGTCTGGACTGCAAACTTCCCTTGAACTTTCACTTTCAATGAAAACTTCAGGCTCCCTTCCCTGAGAGGTGCGAGCACAGCAATCATTTTAGATGGATCCGCAGAAATCAGGAATGGTTCAGCTCCTTGGAGCTATGCCCAGCCCCACGGGAAGCACAACGCTGAGGGGTGGTTTCCAACGCCGGTTTTGGCCGACCTGTGCTGCCTGCAGTCTCCCTGTGAGGTGGAGACCAGGGGGGCACCTCAGGCACAGGCTTCCCCAGAGGTCACACAAACACCTTATCAGGCAGAGAAGATCATAGATGGTGATTATTTGAGAAGAAATAACTCACACCCCTCGGCCCTGCCTGCCCTGCTCTTCTAGCATCACTTCCAGCCTCTGTTCAGCTTTGACCAGCTCAAATCAGACACCTGTTTGTTAGAGAGTTCTGCTGCTCCTAATTAGTCACCTCCTGAGCTGACTCGTCTCTGCTGCCTTGGAGATCATTCAACGCGCACGGCTCCCTTAGCCGATGTGCAGCGCAGTGCCGGCAGAGCAGCTGTCCAAACGCCACGACGCCAGGGCAGGACGCCTGGTCTGAGGATGCTGCCGCCCACCAGCCTGCTGTCTACTGGCCACATGCTGGCAAAGATGGGCTGTAGGCTGAGCTTGACACCAGGGTCCAGATTCATTTCAATGGGACACGTGAAAGGTCAAAACTGAGCTCCAGACAGCCTCAAGCCAGCCCCACGGCTGTGGAGATCATGGTGAGTGCTGGGCTTTAGCTGATCTCACTCCATCCTCCTTCTGTTAGGCAGCTGAGATACACGAAATCACAGGATGGTTGGGGTTGGAAGCGACCTCTGGAGATCACCCAGTGCAACCCCTGCCAGAGCAGGGTCACCCAGGGCAGCCACACAGGAACGTGTCCAGGCGGGTTTGAAAGTCTCCAGAGCAGGAGACTCCACACCCTCTCTGGGCAGCCTGGGCCAGGGCTCTGGCACCCGCACAGGGAAGGTTTTTCCTTCCTTATGTTTAGGTGGAAAATACCATAATACCATGTTGTGGCAAAGCCGCCGCAGGGCTGCTGTTGAGCTGGATGCACAGCGCTCACACGGAGCTGTGGGCTCTGCCAGAAAAAAGGCACCACTGCTGTCCCCTGGCTTCCCACAGCTCACACGGCCCGGCTCGCAAAGCGGCTCTCTGGCTCGCTCTTTCTGTCTAAGCGCTCCATCAGATGCACAGACACACCATCTATTCATGCTGCAGGACACAGTTCATAAAGAAACACAAAGAATTTCCATCTGTGACATCTCCCTGTCCCTGTCTCTTCAACCATCCATCTCTCCTCCCAGCTGGATGGCAGTTATCAGGCTAAACACAGGTTGCTAGAGGGTAAATGTTTACCCTGCTCGAGTCACCCTGGGAGGCACAAAAGCGCCTGTCATTGCTAGCGGAGAAGGGAGAGTGATTGCTCTCCTCTGAAGTGGGCATCTGTAGCTGGGCACATGAATCAGACCCTCGGAGTGCCCATTTTTCACTCCGCAGTACCCAGGGGGTGTGAGCAGATGGATCAGAGGGAGATGCTGACACAGCAAGGGTCTGCAGTTGATGTGTCCCACCCTCTGCCCTTACCTATCCCATTTGTGCTGCTCTGTGTGTCACCAGCCACCTGCCAAAAAGCAGCTGGACACTCTCTGGCAAGACAAAATCTACCACAGGCTACCAAGAAGCAGGGGAGCACCTCCAGCCCAGCACGTCCTGCAAACCCCCAGAGCCCGGGGGAGCCGCCTGGGTGGTTGCTTCCTCCCGGGCTCTGCCCAGCGCTGCTGCTCCTCAGGAGGTCCCTTCTCCTGCTCAGCCGCGCTCCTGCCCGCCCAGTGATCTGTGCCTGCGTCCTCAGAACTACATTAAGCTCTCTGACCCTTTTTTTCTTTTCTTTTTCTAGGCAAAGCAGAAGTTATCCGAGAGTCTCAGAACCATCCTCTAGCACACACACGCTGTGTTCAAACACGAGGAGGGCAGGGTTCGGGCACACCAACGGAGCAGAGCGAGCACTGCGCAGCGCAGGCTGCAAACCCTGGCGCGGTTCTGGGGAGGGTTCAGGATCCCTCCATGAAATACAGGCGAGCAACCAGGCCAGGATCTGGCACCGGGACCAGTGCAAGGGCAGTGCAGAGAAGGTCTTCTGGACAAAAAGCTCCTCACACCCTGGGAGGGGGAAGGCACAAGTGACCTGCTCATTGCTGGCTTTAGAATATGAGCGACGGGGGAGCTGCACAACATTTCTAGACATGGGGATCCTCCCTGCCAAGGCCAGACACAGTACAGCAAAGGCTGATCCAGCTCCAGCCATGTCAAAGGAGTCTCAGGTATCCTAGAACTCTAACAAGCTTGCTCTTACACTGCCAGGACAGCCAACAAGGAAATGATGGACAAGAGGAATGAGAGAGTGAAGAATGTCAGGCACAAGGGTAAGAAACTCCATTGCTTGCTGACTCCTCAAGGGAAAAGCCAACTTCAAGCCAGGTATAAAACCAGAAGTAGCTCCTTTGATCCCATCTCTGTTGTCTGGGTTTAGTCCTTCGACCAGCTTAGCGTATTTGTTTTAACTACTTGCTGCTGAGAAATGGTTTCTCTGCTGCCATGGGTGAGTGAGCACAACTGCTTGTTCCAGGCCCAAAGGAAACGTGCAGAGAAACCCTAAGATTGTGTACTGACCTTTCAGGCAATCTGCATGCTAGTAAACACCAGCCAGCCTCTCAAATACTAAACACGCCACAGCCAGCCCTGCCTTTCCTATTGCCCCAGAGTCCTTCAGACTGCATCTCGTGTCCAGCCCGGCATCTGCAATGACCTGCCATTTGCTGCACTTCTCTTCCGTGATGGACTTTGGGGGATTGTCCAGCCCTGACGTAGTGACTTTCTGAACTGACTCTTGTCACAACTGCCACCAGTTCCACCACAGTGGAACCGCTGGGAGAGCCCATCCACATTGTCCAACGTCACTCAGCACTGCGCAGTTGCCCAAGCCCTGCCGTGAGGCCCAGGACTCTTCTCTCTTTCCTGGAAAACTCTTCCATGGCTGCCCAAAATTTTCATTGTATTTTCCCATCATTATGTCAGAGTTAATATGGACCAACAACACGGAGTCCAAAGCATCACGGAGCGGGGAACGTCGCAGAATCCATTTTCCCAGCCCTTGTACTCGGAGAGCTTTAGACAATCCTCCCGTTGTGTGACCCATTCCAACAGGACGTGTTCCCACTGCGGAGTCACAGCCACCCCAGGACACCTGCAGGGCTCTCCCAGACCTGTCTGTCACACCATGTGTCATGCTAGGCCCCTGCCATGCCCTGTACCGAGTGTCATTTCTATCCATGTCTACTCCCCCTGCAGTGGCCTTATTGTAGCCAAGAAATGCCTTGTCATCCACAAATGAAACAACAAACTCAGAGTAGAGTGGGCACTGAATTTTGTTGCAGCTTTTTAAAATTCTAGTTAGTCTTCTCTTTATTTTCTTTTTTTTCTTCTTTTTTTCTTTTTCTTTTTTCTTTTTTTTCTTTTTTCTTTTTTTCCTTCTTCTTTCTTCTTCCTTTTCTCTTTTTTCTTTTCTTTTTTTTCCCCCAGTTGTGCACTCTGATTTTTACAATGAGGTAGGCTGGAAGAGAAAACAGGACCAAAGTTGAGGACCAGCCTTGGGGAAACGGCTCCCCATTTGCCCATTTGCCCTTTTTGTGCCGTTCTCTTTTAGTTGCCACGGATCATGTTTTACTGAGGAGCGTCAGCATCTCCCCCTTGCTGGTGCTGACGGGTGCTGTGCCATCTCACCGGTGTGACAGGCATCCCTCAGCCCACGAGGGCTCTTGCACACAGTCTCACTCTCATGATTGATCCCGACCTTCTCTACGTGGGACTGAATAACAACTACACAAGGGTAGGAGGCTCTCCTGAGAGCAAGCTAATTTTTACAAGAGGTAGATATGAACTCGGAGAGAGACCCCCCCGCTGCCTCCCCTCTCCGCTCTGTCCATCGGGACGTGGCTCCCAGGGCACTCGCAGCAGGGACACAGCGCAGAGGCAGGGTGGCTCAGCTGACCGGTGACAGGACCTGCAGAAACAGCCTCGGATCCAGGACGTGCAGGAAACAATAAGCAGACAGCAACTCCCGGCGCCTAGCGCAGCTCTCAGCTGAAGATCTCCACTCACCAATTAGATTTCCTGCACCAATTTGCACGGGGAAAGACGGAGAGGAAATGCCAGATGCTGCTGGGCACGCACAACAGATTCGATGTGTGTGTTTAAAGCACTAATAACTCCCTTCCTGCTGAAAGAGGGAAAAGACTTTCTCCTAATCCCTCCTTGCATCAGTAATCACAGAGATGAGCAGATGGTGCCAGAAATACAGTAACACGCCCATTAGAATAACCTCAGTAGCTGATGAGTTAGCATCAGACCTCACGCAGCAAACACGGGAGCCCCGCTCCAGCAGAGAACCGCAGCTCGTGCAGTCAGGCTGAGGAGATCAGACCTTGCTAGGAGTGACCCAGCTAACTCTGACCAGCACGGCCAGAGCTCTTGCCCACAAACTCTTTGCTAGCAGACATGCTCAGCAACATTTGCCCTCCAGGCACATCCACACAAGGCACGTGTCCCGGCCTCCCCCTCGGTGACCCTCGCCTGTGCCCGGGCAGACTCCGTGTCTCCCAGTACTGCTGCTGGGCTTTCCAGAGAAGAGGAATAAGCAGATGGACAAGAGACTTTCCAACGATGGATTTCTCTTCTACAGTTTCCAGCGTAAGGTCCATACATAAGCAACCATCCTTCAATCAGATGGAAATCAGACCAATAATTTCTACTGGTTTTGCCCTACTGCATCTGTCCGTAAATGATATTCTTCTACACACGTCATCTGAGCAGTTTCTTGAAAGTCTTCTACTCAATTCGCAAAGAAAAACAGAAGTGTCAGCAGTCACGATGTTGCTGAGCTTGCAATGCTGCATGGGCAGCCTGTGTGTTCCTGGACACAAAGTAATGATGTTTAAATCACACCACCCATCTTGACACGAAGGACATAGGAACCAGCAACTACTAGGGGTGAAAACATTTTTACTATTCAAGGTCTTAATTTACAGTGGGAGTGCTGCCATCTGCTAAGCCAGTATTTGAAAAGCAACATCCCACAGTCCAGGTAACAGCCTGCATTCTTCTTTCTCTTTCTCTGACCTCATAAATCTTCCCAGCAAAATTTCCATCCAAATAGATGTGCTCCCACAAACATTTATGCCAAGTCACACTTCTGCCAAGCAGTGTTTCTCAACAGAAAAGCACCGCAGCCAAAATATTGCACCAACTCCAGCTCCTTGCCTCTAGAAGGGTGAACAGTTCTTTATTGTTAATTAACTCTTTGTATAACATGGCATTTATGTCATCATCTCACTAAATGTCACCATCCAATTAGCTCGTCTCCAAGGAATGGGACCTAATTAACCAAGACAAGTAAACTGAACTTTAGGAACCTTCCTCTCCTATAAATAAGTTGCTAGTATGTAATTACTCAGCAATAACTACCTCATTAAAGCTTGAATAAAGACTCCTTCTCCCTTTCTTGGCTTTAATTTTAAAGAAACTTCTAATCCATCAATTTCCACCCCGCTTGTCACAGTATCTCCAAAATCCGTAGGGTCAAAGCCCTTTGCCTTCCAGCGTGTGGAAGGGGTGATATATAACACCACCTCTCCCTCCCCGGCTATCAGACACCAGTTTGCTCATGGGGCAATGGAAGCTTTCCAGCGGCTGAGGACAAGGAGTGCTGGCCGTGTCTGGAAAAGCTGCTGGACAGACTCACAACTGCCTCACAACTTCCCGCAGCAGCCGAATTCAGTTGCAAGAGGCAGTCACTGCACTGAAAGTGGGAGGTTTCTTTTCAGCTCACTTCTAGCCCCAAAGAGTCAGATTTGGTTGAGCATGTCAGAAATCTAAAAATGTCTCCCTGCTTTCTTTCACTATATTTTTGCAATTGCATGTTTCAGCTTCTTCAAGTAGCAAGGGAATGCCTTCGCCCTTACTGAGGTACAGAAGGTGAGGAGCAGAGCTGCATCTCTGTCAGCTGAGGACTAGAGGGGATGGCTGCCTCTTGCGCCGGGGAAGTTTGGGCTGGATATTAAGAAGTTCTTCACTGAAAGGGTCATTGGGCACTGGTACAGGCTGCCCAGGGCTGTGGTGGATTTGCCATCCCTGTGGCTATTTAAGAAGCGTGTTGATCTGGTGCTCAGGGACATGGTTTGGTGGTGCCCTGGCAGTGCTGGGTTATGGCTGGACTCGATGATCTTAAAGGTCTCTTCCAACCAAAGAGATTCTGTGACATCCCTTCTCCGAGCTGCGCTGCTCTGGGATGCATCTCCAGACCTCCCTGCACGACCACCCGTGCAACTACAAAGGACAGAGGGAAATTAATACCTCTCCCTAAGCTGATGCAATGCACGGCCCTTCACTTGCAAACAGGCTATTTTGTTTGATATTTTTTCCAGAGGTAGCATGCTAGTAGCTATATTTTACACGGTACCTGATTTGAAACACAGAGATGAAGGGTCGTGAGATGAAAGGGAAGCATTAATCTTGCGTGTTGACTCAGCATCACAATAAATTTCATCCCTTGATTGCTTTTGCTCTTGGTTGGAGGTCAGAGTTTTCAGTGAGGAATTCTCAAAGAAAAGACGTTGTACTGGTAGGGGAGCACTAACACACCACTGCCCAAACCTGAAGCCTGCCTGGTAGTGCCCAGGTTTTCCTGTGTCGGTGCAGAGACACTTTGAAGTCATTGACAGGCTCTGGAGGAAGCCTTCCACAAACCAAGGGTGCAAATTCCAAATTTCTCCTGATGGCGTTTGGCTTTGCAGGGAGCTATTCTTCTAAGTGGCTCTTCCACGAGCTTCTGAAGCTGGCTGGAGCAGAGGCTCACACAGGGCGTTGCTGAGCAGCCACAGCTTGGGCACGGGTCAGTCCCCCTCAGCACAGCGTGTGATGGAGATCCCTGCTTGCCAGACGTGTGTGATCTCAGAGCAGGATCCACAGAAGGCAGAAGGGAAAGGCCACTTTGATGTTGCTGCTCTCTACAATGACTAGTGACTGACCAGCACCAGATGGGAACTTGGGCAGAGGAGCAAAGGGGAAATGTACCAGTTCCCCTCCCAATTCCATTTATTTATCATTATTTTGTTAAATATTTTCTCCTGGTGGGAAGCACAGTCATCCAGGATGATGTGAAGCACACGCATGATGGTTGCTAGCAGCACTGGGGTGGCAGAGTCAGAGTGATGAGACCTCTACAGATGTTATTCCCTTGTTCTTCAGCTTAATGGGGCATTCCACTTTATTATTGTATTTTCTTTTAATTTTATAAGACATGTTTCATTAAATCTGAATTATGGCAATTCAGGGAAAGAAATTAGCCCATTAAAATTACAGTGAAAACATCTTACAAAAAAGGCTGTCGACTGCCATGTCTGCTCTGCCGGGTGAGGAAATGAGGAGGAGAGAGAAATGTGTCATCATAGATGCTGGCAGTGCAATGGACATGGTTTCTCTGGTTTTCAGTAAAACATGTGACACCGTCTCCCACAGCATCCTCGTAGCTAAACCAAGTAAGTGTGGTCTGGATGACCGAGTAGTGAGGTGGGTCGGGAACTGGTTGAAGGGAAGAAGCCAGAGAGTTGTGGTCACTGGGGCAGAGTCTGGCTGGATGCCTGTGTCTAGTGGGGTCCCTCAGGGGTCAGTGCTGGGGCCGGTGCTGTTCAATATATTCATCAACGACCTGGACGAGGGATCAGAGAGCACTGTCAGCAAGTTTGCTAAGGATACAAAACTGGGAGGAGTGGTTGACACCCCAGCAGGCTGTGCTGCCATTCAGAGAGACCTCGACAGGCTGGAGGGCTGGGCGGGGAGAAATCTTATGAAATCAAACAGGGGCAAGTGTAGAGTTTTGCACTCGGGAAAGAAGAACCCCAAGTACCAGCACAGGCTGGGGACTGCCCTGCTGGAGAGCAGTGCAGGGGAAAGGGACCTGGGGGTGCTGGTGGGCAGCAGGATGGCCATGAGCCAGCAGTGTGCCCTCGTGGGCAAGAAGGCCAATGGCCTCCTGGGGTGTGTTAGAAGGGGAGTAGCCAGTAGGTCAGAGAGGTCCTCCTGCCCCTCTGCTCTGCCCTGGTGAGGCCACATCTGGAATATTGTGTCCAGTTCTGGGCCCCTCAGCTCCAGAGGGACAGGGAACTGCTGGAGAGAGTCCAGCGCAGCCACAGGGATGATGAAGGGAGGGGAACATCTCCCTAATGAGGAAAGGCTGAAGGAGCTGGGGCTCTGCAGCTTGGAGAAGAGGAGGCTGAGGGGTGACCTCAGTCATGGTTATAAATATGTCAAGGGGGAGTGTCAGGAGGACGGTGCCAGGCTCCTCTCAGGGACATCCAATGACAGAACAAGAGGCAACGGGTGCAAGGTGGAACGTAGGACGTTCCACAAAACCATTAGAAAAAAACTTCTTCCCTGTGCGGGTGCCGGAGCCCTGGCCCAGGCTGCCCAGAGAGGGTGTGGAGTCTCCTGCTCTGGAGACTTTCAAACCCACCTGGACATGTTCCTGTGTGGCTGCCCTGGGTGACCCTGCTCTGGCAGGGGTTGCACTGGGTGATCTCCAGAGGTCCCTTCCAACCCCCAACATTCTGTGGTTCTGTGATCCCTGAGCAGGTACATCACCTGGGAAAGCGAGACCCATCTGCCGTGTGCTCTGGAACAGGAGCCCGTGTCAGGGGGAGCTAAAGGACTCATGGGGCCTGGGGTTTTTTTTTTCATTAAAAGGCCTATTTCAGGTCTTCCAAAGGAGCTAAAAGAAAACAGGAGTGTTGTCCTACGTTCATGCTTGGTGCCACTTCCTTCTGACCAGATGGACAGCAGAAACAAGAGGGCAATTTCTGCTTGGAATTCCCTCCTGCAAAGCACTGGTGAGGCTTGAAGTGACGGCAATGAGCACTGGAACTGTAGCATCCTGAGGCTTTCTGGAAGGAAGAAAGTTTTGTACCAGGGAAGCACAGGCCCTGGCAGACAGGGAACTGGAAGCAAAGAATATCCCCAAAGCCTCATTTAGGAAAGTTTTGCACTTTTGCTTGAAACGGGTTGCTCTTTGCGTTGGCAGAGACAGCTTGGACCACTGGGCTCCCACGCATCACATCGCTCCTTCTGCGGCAATGACATTCTCAGAGGAGGAAAGAGATTTTCGTTAGAAATAGAAGTGGAAAGAAAAATAAAACCCCTTTAACTAAATCATTTGTGGTTATATGGGGTAGAAAGCTCAAATCTATTCTCCAGTCCAACTGCTGTGAGAGCTCTGCTGCTGTCCTAAACTCTCTGCGCACTCTGAGCACCTCTCTGTTTTTCAGCAATGTAGCAAAGATATTAGCTGGAGGAAAAGGAAAAAAAAAAGTCTGTCTGCAAAGGAATAAAGGTCAGTTCTGCTGAAATGAAATAGATTTTGAAAGCGCATGTCAATTAGACACATACAAAAGAAACTAATAAAGTTAATCCACTAAACTGGAAAGCTGTGATAAAACAGCCCTGTAAAATACATAGAAAAGAAGGTAGGAAGAGGCTGGTAAACAGAAAGAGAAGAGAGGAACGGGATAAAAGAAGGTACACCAGAAGAAATAATGAGTAAAAGAGGAGACAGAGATAAATGTGATATTCATTCTTGAAAAGGTAAAAGCAAATGAAATGAGAGCAGGATGAAAGGCAGAACCCAAATAATTCAAAATACGCAGTTCTGCTGTGTTGAACATAAGAAAGGAGAAGATTTCTTCCTCACAGACAAGATAATTGTCTGAAGAGCCCAGGAGAGCAGCTCTGTGTTTGTAAAAGAGCACAGTGGCAGGGGTGAGAGGAGGAGGGGACGCCAGGCTGGGGAGAGCGCAGCCGGACCTCCTGCACCCACCCGGGCGAAGAGCAACCAGCCCATGAGCACCCGTCAGGGGAGACCCTGAGGAGTCCTGGGCCCATCTTTTAGCAATGGGCCTTGTCTGACAGGCTGCCCAGGGCAGGAATGGCCAGATCCAGCAGTTCAGGTGCTCATTCCAGTGCAGGCTTGCACAGACACCAGTAACATCCATCTCACGGTGGGTCTCTGGTGAAGCAACAATCTGTACAGTCCACAGATCCACTCGTGGGACCTGTGTGGCCCACTCAGCAGGGGCTGATCTTCAACCACGCTACAGGGGTCTGCCGAGGACACCAGAGAACCCAGCTCTGACGGAAATGTCTACATGGGAAGCTGAAAATCTGGCTCCAGTTTTACCACTGGTGCCTCCGATGGCTGACAAACACTTGTTTGAAACTCTGCCCTCTCTGTCACCTTGCCTTCAATTCTTTGGGTTTTTTGAAGTGAGGATGACGCACTTACTCTAAGAGCACTTAGTCCTTGCAAGTCTGTTTCACTGCCTTTGTCCTTTTGATCACCGATATGCAATAAAATTCAGCAGCAGTTTAGGCGCTTTGGGGAAATATGCCCGTAAAAGCTCCATTACAATTTATTGGGTGCTTTTTCCTTCCTTCTGTGGTTTGAGGAAGAGTGGAAATTGTTCTGTTCAGTGTACACACAGTGGACACAGCGAGCCCACCCACCTCTGGGAAGGAGCGCCTTGCGCACCTCTCACACGAGCAGCCCTTCTGCAGCTGGTGTGGCCTGAAGTGAGCAGCACCGCGGGCTGGGTCGCCAGCCTGGACAGACGGCCTTGCTCCACTGAAGCGCTGGCTTAGATCTGAGAGCAGCTTGGATGGATCTTAGCCCAAGATGCTCATGGATCCAGCATGGATCTTAGTGCAGCGTGGACAGAACTTGAGGGAATGACCGATGGGTGCAGGACAAGGCTTTGGCTGTCACAGGAAAGCTGCTGTACCTGGCACAGCCCCGTGCCAGCCCTCGGTCTGCGTGTCACACCTGAGTGAAACCACGGAGCTGTCTCCAGCCAGAAGCTGACCTAAGATGTGTCCAAGACAGATCTAAGTTGACCCTTAGATCAACTTCACTTTTTTCTGTCTATTTTATCTTCCCACAAAACTGACCGACCCTGAAAAACCTCCCAGTCTAGAGGAACCTAGTCCAGGATTTAAAGAGGCAACAGTTCACCCATGTTTTCTCTACCCCTTAAAAGCTTCCTCCGCCCCAGATCCTACCCTTGGGTTGCAATGTTTCTGGACACAGGCCAGAACATGCTGGCTGGAGGCACGGTTTGCCAGCGAACGGATACCCCAGCTTGTCTTCCCACTTTTATTTCACTGTTGCAATTGCTACTGTGCCGCGGGGCATTTCCTGGGCTTAATGAACACCAGGCGAGCCTTCTGCCCAACGGTTCATTAGTGCCTCCGACAGGGAAAGCACCACGCTGAAGTCATTATTGATTTGCTACATGCGCCACTGAAGGATTTCCATATGGAGAGTTAGTCAGCCGAGGTGACCCTGAAAACATGGAGCCTCACATCAAATGCCAAAGACAAGATGTAGGAAGGATCAGCAGGGAACTTGGCCCTGTTAGCCAAGTGTCTCTGATCCGGCGTCCAAGGGTGGAGCAGAGGCCACGCGGCTGACGTTGCCCCGAGATTCCAGGACTCTCACAGAGGCCACGGCATCGACTTGAGTGTGTTTCTCAAAGAGCCGAGGCTCCTCCAGCTGAGGTCAGGACAGAGCCTCCAGGGTATGTGAGCCCTGGTGCGAGAACTGAGGGGATCAGGGATCCTGAGCATGGATTTGCAGTGGAAGAAGAAGAGAAGGAGAGTACAACACTTCACTGCAAGAGGCAAACATCTCTCTGAGTGGCTCATTAGGAGAAAAGAAGGTCGATTAAAGCTGGAATCAAAGAACTCCAATACTAATGTTATAAATATATGTACAAAGTGGTCCTGCAGCCTCACTTGCACATTCTCACGCAACGGGTTTCTGTTCTCCCTTGCCTCTTCTTTTAAAAGGAGAGACAGGAACAGGCTGATTAATAAGGCTACAGAAAAACAACCATCTCCAGAGAAAGAAATACATTTTGTTTAAACTCATTTCCATATTTTTCTTTCCCCCCAAAAGAATTCTGACACTGATCTGTTCTCCTTTTCCTGTTTATTGTTTTAAATAGAAAGTTTCTGCTTTCAAAACCAACTTTTCTCTATTTCCCCCCTCTCCCTATTATTAATCTCAAACCAAGGGAGCAGGAAGGTTCTCAGCTCCTCCAGTGAGGAAAACATCCAGTTCGATTTTTCCCGTCAAAACCTGGTATTTGTTTAGCTGATTTTTTTTCACACACACTACTTAGGCCAAAGCATGTCTGAGAAGGCGTATTCGTGATGCTATCAATGGATGTTTATCGCAACTGGTTTCCTCACCATTATTACTTTGCTCTTCTCTCCACAAGGACTTTCTGCAGCTTTACCCACCAGTGCAAGCACCACATCAGCCCCACCGCATCAGCAACATGGATGTGTTACAGAAACTGGCTCAAGGAGCCAAAAGGGATCCTGCAAGTACCTGTCCTGGTCTGAGATAAACAGAACTAATTCTGGTCAGCACATCCAGAGAGGGGATTCCCTCCTTTTGCTCTGCTCTGGTGAGACCCCACCTCGAATCCTGTGTCCAATTCTGGTGTGTCCAGCGTAAGAGGGACATGGATCTGTTGGAACGAGTTCAGAGGAGGCCACAAAGATGATCCAGGGGCTGGAGCAGCTCTGCTGTGAGGACAGGCTGAGGGAGCTGGGGTTGTTCAACCTTGAAAAGAGAAGACTCCGGGGCGACCTTATCCCTGCCTGCAGAGCCTGAAGGGACCTACAGGGGGGCTGGGGAGGGACTTTTTGCAAGAGTGTCCAACAGTTGGACAAGGGGAAATGGATTTAAATTGAAGGAGAAGAGGTTTAGATTGGATCCTAGGAAGAAACTGTTCAGTACAAGGGTGGCAAGACTCTGGAACAAGTTGCCCAGAGAGGTTGTGGCTGCCCCCTCCCTGGAGGTGCTCAAGGCCAGGTTGGACAGAGCCTTGAGTAGCCTGATCTAGTTGAGAGGTGTCCCTGCCCGTGATAGCGGGTTGGATTAGAAGATCTCTAAGGTCCCTTCCAGCCCAGGCCATTCTATGATTCTATATTTCTATGAATTCTGTTCCATGATTTGACCTCTCAGCTCAGTCCCTACCAAGAGGCGGCACTTTGGGAAGGGCACAGCGCGTCTGTGCAGACAGTGCCCGCTCCCAGAGGGGGTAACGCTGGTGTCTGCAGTCCCTGCCAGGGTTGGGGGTGCACAAAGGCTCTGGCTGGTCCTGGCTGGATCTCGTGCCCCGCTGGGGGGGCCGGCAAGGAAAAGGGTCACGAGGCAGTGACAGGTGGCACCTCTGGGGAGGAAGAGATGGAACAGGTGACCAACGAGAGGGTTCCCTTCCATGGACGTCATATTCAGCATGTAGGGGTGGAGGGAAACACAATGTCGGACACCCTGACATCCACACCCCACCCAGCGCGGGGTGCTGGTAAGCCCTGACAGCCCTTTTCCAGTAAACCTGCACCTGCAATGGATGCTCTGGCAAGGCAGCATCTCACAGGAAATCAGACGGCACTGAAATCTGGAAATTAGCCTGAATCTAAAATATATATATTTAACATCCCAAATCCAAAGGCCTGGCCCATTATTTACTAACTCAGGTCATGTTAATAAAGATAATACATAATTATTCCTGAAATAGTTCAATGCAAAGGTTCTCTCAGCTATAAACATACCACATTTCTCCTCTGCTTGATGTCCTAATTACAAGTATCACCGTCCATCTGAGTTAGAACTAGATTAAGGCACTGCTTGCATTTAAAGTAGCTGTTAGTGCCGCTTAATAGTGAGAGATGACTAATTGGCCATCATACGGGTGATGAATGAAGCTGAGACGCAAGGCAGTGCATGAAAATTACGTATGATTACTGCCAAAAATTAGACCGAGGAAAAAAGAACACGTACGCACACATCCCCACACATCCCGTCTGAACACCAAGGCCGATCTGAAACCCACCCACAGCACTGCAGACGAGCCGAGCTGGGCTCACGGCGCAGCAGGCAGCCGCGCGTTCACCCCCGGCTCGGACTCGCGCGCCCACCCTCGTCACACGTGCTGGGGTGTGCTGGGCACTGCGGGCGTGCAAGAAGCCCTTTGTCCCGCTGCAGCTGGTTCCTTGCCCACCACTGCCACGGAGCAATAACCTGGTCGCATCTCACAAGCTCAGCGTGGTCTGTCTCTTTGCCCCTCCGGAGCAGCTCCCCTGCGTGCTGCCGGGGCACGCATGTGGGCACAGGTGCTGCTTGTGCGGGGAAACACAAAAAAGGCGGCCTCGAGTGCGTCGGCTCGTTAAAGGCTCAGTGCTGTGCCGGGCTACGGGTACCAGCAGGGCAAGGACTGGGGAGAGAAGGAGTAGTTTTCGTTAGCCCAGCGAGGAAGCAAACAAGCTGCCGAGCACACAAGGCAGGTGTGGAGGGAGCAGCCCGGCGCTCCTCACAGCCGTGCCCGCTCTTCCGACGGACTCCTCAGCGCTTCTCACTGGGGTGGTGGAAGGGGCTTCCAAGGGTGCTGTGTGTATGAGATACTCCAACTCGCTGCTTCACCCCTCTTCTTTCTAAGGCTCCATCCACCTCCCCGGTCACCAGTGGGGAGCGCTCGCCCGTTAAAGCCCCTTTGTGTCCATCCCTGGCGGTGGCTGCGTTTCAGCTCAGGCTGGGCTCACTTCTGCACGGGTCTGAAGGCTTTTGGCTGTGAGGTGTTCACCAGTGCAAGGAGCGCTCAGCACAAGAAAGCCTTGCAATTTTACTGGAGCACATGCTACGCAGTGAATTGGTAATAACAACACACTTCTCCGTCTGACCTACTTTCTTGCCCCCTCCGAAATGAGCAGCGGCACTTCCTCTCCCTGTCTCTCTCAGCTTCCTGATACAAATCTTTAAGATTAAAGAACTTGCTACCGAAGCCAAGAAAAGACTTTGCTCTACCTTGGCCTCATTGTCGGGACACTGATGATTGCAGAAATCCCTGATTAAGGTGGGAGGCTGGGACTGGACCACTCCATGCAAAATGTAAGATAAAGTTTGCTATCTCTTCAGCACAGGAAAACAACAAAATCTTCTTGGGAAATTCCTAAGCTGACTCCTAGCTTGGATGTCTGTCCAGGCAAATGTGGGATATGTGATAAGAACCCATAGCCTGAATTTTTACCTACCCCAGCAACTCATGAGAAGTTACCAAAATGTATCTCAGAAGGCGAAGTTTGCATGGCCGGAGTCTTGATTCTCTCTGGTGTGTTGGCTCGGTATGACCAACCAGTGGCTGCTGATGGGTCCCAAACAAGATTATGGAAATGGACAGGTGGGTTTTTTCAGTTAATTTTTTATCGAAAAAAAGATGTGAAATTTTGCCGAGGGCCAAGGTTCAAGGAGCGCTGGAGGGACGCCCGTGCTTCAGCGCGAGGACATGAGCTAGCTGTGACCACCCAGAGTTGATGTAAAGGGCGTGCAGAGGTACGGCAGAGTCTCCTGCCCTACAGACAAGTCCTTCTATCCATGTGGGATGCTTTTTGTGCAAGTAGAATAGAAAAACGGTCACAAAACCAGTATCCCTTGGGGCCGCTACAGTCCGTGCTAGGTAGCAGCCCACATGAGATGCACTTAACAGGCCCCAAAACTCATAAATCTCCAAAGTTATCCCGAAGATAAATCTCCAAAAAGCCCTCGCTTCTCGTGGTCCTTTCCTGCACGGCTTGGCAGCCGGCTTGTGCCCGGGATGTGGGGAAGCATCTGTGTTCGTCAGGTGGGTGTGGGAGGAAACTGGCTCACTCATGAAAATATTGCCAATTGCACCTTTTATTTCACACATTTAGCCACTGAGATGAAACAAAACTGTGTGGAAAAACTAATTTCATCTGCTGCACAATCCCATTATTACCATAATCTAGTATAAAAGGGTGAACTTCACAGCGCTGGTAAATACATTACGAGAGTCATTTAAGATCCCGGCTCAGCAGCTGAGCACACAGAGAGGCTCGCAGTTTTGCAAACAGGGGCTTACAAACCTAACACCGCCCTCCCGCTATGATCTAGGCACTTCAGCTCAGAGCCACCCGAGGAATAATAAAACACCGGAGCACACCGTTCCTTTTTTTCCCCTGTCTTGATTTTAAATAGTTCTGTCTCTCCACCCCACCTATAGCCTGGAACTGCATCTTCCTCAGACTAGTGGCAAGGACACTGTGGGATGGCAAATGAGAAGACCTCATCTGGTCCTGCCTCTGCCACCAAGCCTTGCCAGACTTGACAAAAACACTTTACGGTGCCTGCCTAGCCGCGTAGCACCCCGGGGCACTCGTTCTGTGTTTGTACAACACGTAGTGCAGGGGGTAAAGCACTGCCAAACGGTGCTTGCAGTTGAAAACATGCCAGTAATTAGAAATAGCCTGTGGCCCCCGGGTTCCAGGCTCAGCACAGCCGCTGTCAGCCCAGCAGCCAGGGTGCTCGGCTCTGGCCAGGCAGTCTCTCTTTCAGAACAAGAACCACAACTGCAAAATACGAGGGAAGCTGTGAGACCTGTGTGGTGATGCGGAAGCCCACACCAGTTTATCCAGGGACTAGATCTTTCCTCGTTCCTTCAAGTGGAATAGTAAGTTTCTAGCAAAAGCCTTTATACAGAAACATTTTTCATTGCCCTTCCACCAGCCAGTATCACACCGCGTTTTCCTTCTTCTCTGCGCAGTATCCAGGGTATATTCTCCACGCGGCTTCGCCTCCGTGCACCGCTGACTGACCGGCGAGCTGTGCATGTCTGGTACCTCGTCCCTCACACTCACCTCATGGTTTTCCTGCAGTTCCCCGACATCTTCCCTCCAGCTCAGCAGGGAATCCTTATCAACCAGGCGTGCTGCAAGGCCAGATCCCAACCCGCCTGACCTCAGCCTCCAGCCATGTGACAACGTGTTCAGGGGGATCCCAAAGGGCTCCCGAGACCGAAGCAGACTTGTGTGCTCACCAGAGCAGATTTGGGTCTGTCTCCACACGCCGGTCACTCCTGCACAATGTATGACCGGCATGATTGCCTGGTGGAGTTAAAACTTTTTGCACCCAACTCAAAATCTTCCAGGAGGGATGTGAACAACTCTCAAAAATGTCACATCTGGAGGTCGCCGTACTGCACGGGTGACCTGGTTTTTCTTAAGCACCTTTCGTTTACGCTGCAGAAGTACTCAGCTCCCTGGGAGGCTGCAGCGCACAGCGAAAGCCCCTGGGTCTCAGTCATCCGACTGAGTCTGACGAATCTTGTCCGCAGTTAATCTTGTGCCAGACATGATCACTGATGTACTGATCGTGCAAAAATCAACTTTACGTTTGAAGGACAAATGCAAAGTCTCTCATGCTGTCCTTTTATAACACACACTCCATCACACCTGACACAACAACTCCTGTCATATACGGTAGTTTAAATAGCTCTGTTGGAAAATTATAAATGCAAGAACGTACATTTGGATAACCTTACACCCTGGAGAGAAGAGGGTGCCCCGGATTATTTGTTCGATATTGTTTCATCTTGTCCAGAGAGAAATACTGGAGTTGTTCATAAAGGTAAACCCCGTACATCAATAAAGACATTCTTCATAGATGTGATTTTTTTAGCTGGGAAAGATTTTAGCTGCACTGCTAAGAGGTGCAGAGTGGGGGGAAGCTGTTTCTTCCAAAAATGAAAAAGGAGCACGGCACGGGGAGAAGTTCTTTCCGCTTCAGGTGCCACAAGATGGAAAGTCTGCTGGGCTGGAATATCTTCCCACATGTCAAACCCCCCCATGGTGCTCAGGGGCAGCAGCACGCAACAAAAAGCACCAGAAGCAGAAGACTCCTTCCAGAACATACCCCCAAACTTGCCAGAATTTCTCTAATGGCAGCACGGAGCATCACTGCTCCATGCTTGGGGTCTGACCCGCTGGTGACTGTAGCTCCAGGCTTTAACCCCGGAGTGCCCAGACCCTGCTGCCCAAAGGTCTCACAGCAGCTGCATTAACGCTGCCGAGGCCTCTGAACCCCAGCCCTGCCAGCAGGCAAGCCCCGGGGGAAGTGCTGGTCTCTTGGAGAAGCATTCGTGCAGGTTCCCTCTCCTGCAGAGGCAGGAGGGCCCGGGATCTGGCCACGGGCACCAGTGGAAGCACCTGACAAGCTGAGCCCTCCCAGCCCGACTCCACCTCGCAGGGCAGGACGCCCTGTGCTATTCAGCTCAGAGGATGAAAACCCAGCTGTAAACCCGGACTTCAGCATTTGGTGACCTAGGGAGCAGAAGCTGCTGGTAAGTCTATCCCAGAAACGACTGGCAGAGTTTCCAATTGTATTCCTCCAGCTTGTTTATGCTGGGCTTCGCTGCTTGCTTCTTTGAACTGCCTTGATTTTGAAGGTTTGTTTGGGTGGGTTTTTTGTTGTTTTTCTAATAAGCTATGTACTGCAATTTATTCTGTATCACAGGAACCAGAGAAACATCTCCAGGAGAAAGACAACTCATGCAAAGAATGACTCAGACACACATCCCATCCTGCAGAGAAGAACAATGCTCGTGCCAGAGCAGCGGAGCCTACTAAAATCTGTAACAAGGCTGCTGGAGACAAGAGGAAGGTTGGACGAGTTATAGAAACAAAAGCCAAACCCTCGGATCAAAGAATCGAATTAGAGACAAGAAAGGAGGAAAGCACTGGCTGACAGTCAACCAGACACCCCGCGGGACTCGGAGAACACAATTTAATCTCTCTTTGCTTCAGTTCTCCATCTGTAAAATGGCTGTTGGCCACCTTATGCTCTGAGTCCACAGGAGGCTGGAGTCAGAGCCGGGCTCTCATTATGTGTCTGCACACCTTCTAGCCGAGCAGATCCGGTATTGCTATGAGGGCAAATAATGAAGAAATTCTTGAACACCAGCATAGTTAAACCAAATTTCTAAATTTGGCTGGGAGCTCTTACTGAAGCTTTTTGAACTGGGGAGACATTCCGGACCTCCTCCTTCCCTGGGACCCACAGATGAAGTTGGAACTGGGGCCTCTGAGCCTTACCAAGTTTCATTTCTCTTCCTCACCCCTACTTCTGTGACACTTGTCTGGGCATCACCCCCTTTAACCCCATTACCCCTCCACCAAACGGGGCCGACGCGGGCGGAGCTGTGCAGGAGCTGCTGAGTCAAAGGACACGCGGCTGCACAACTTGGTTCCAGGGAGAACGAACTCAGAACCAGGGCGGCTGGAGCAAAGCCAAACCAACTCGCCCACCTCGATCGGTGGATCAGTTTACGTCCTCTGAACAGTCCTGTCTCCTTTCCCATGCAGTTGAAGTCTGAGGGGAATTATGTCACCAGGCAACTGAGAAAACAATCTGGGTTTGATTTCCATTCAGTCTCCATCACCTGAGCTGTCTTAATACACAAAGGACCCAGTGACTATAAGCTGGGACTAAAATATTTAAATGGCATCTGAAACACAGATAGTAACAGGGAGAGGAACTTCTCCCTGAAAGAGCTGACCAAAGAGCAGCGCTAATTCTCCGTCACTTAGATCCAAACCAGGGCACAGGAGGAACCACAACTGGTTGGACTCAGCGCAGAGGTCAGGCATCGAGCTTTTCTGAGCCTGGCAGGTGCAAGAGGCCGGAGCAGAGGGACACCCGGGTTCTGTGGGACTGGCGAACCTGCAGGACTGACTCTGACTCACACGGAGTCTCTGCTGCACTAGTGCCAGCCCTGGGAGAGGAACCTGCACCACTCTTGGTGCCGTTAGAGAAATACACAGTAGAGGAGCACGACACCCATGACTAGATTTTCAGGCCAAAGCTGCTTGATTTAAAGCGTAACCACAGGGCTTTCTAGATAACAAAACAAACCCCTCTGTCGTCCCACGCTCTTGAAGAGTTCATCCGCCACCGAACCCCTCCTGCGCTGCCCAGCTTTGCCTCAGACGGGCAGCCCATTCCCAGGGCCACGGGAGTGCTGCTGCCCTGGCCGCGGTGCCGGGGCGACGGGCTGCGGCTCCGGCACGGGGCTGTCTGGCCTGACGCGGGTGCTGCCCGCGCGGGGGTGCCTGGCGCTCAACGCGTTAACGCGGGTGCCTGCTGGAGACCGTTCATCGCTGTTGATAGCAGTCCACAGGATTCTTAACCTCTGTCTAATCCTGTCACGCTGAATAGATGGTTTGCCCTCGTGTTTGCAGCTTTCACTGCCTTGTCACGTAATATCTGCAGGGGCCAGAGGCCACACCACTGCTGCCATCAATCCAGCTGCGTGCCCTGCCTTATTGCATTAGTCCTCTCCATCTCCGTCAGACTCTGGTGGGCAGTCAGGGATGTTTACTGATAGCCCCTGCACAGCCAGTCTCGGCGTGATCTCAGCATCTATGACCCCTGTCTTTACAAATCACAATGGTTGAAGGCTATAATTATGGGATATAATTAGAAGTAGACTTTCATTTAATGGAGGCAACAACATGTCAGATGCCCCAAAAGTCTGCTGAGCTGCGAGCTATGATTCCTCCTCACTCCCTCTGCTGCTGCTGCTGGTTTGGAGCACACAACACGCCTGTTGCACTTGAGGATGACCTAGATGTTGCTGATGATCTTGCTTCTGATGTTGTATCTCCAGCTACGCAGTGAAGCTCCAAACATGAATTTAGCCCATCATACACCTGTTGCATCTTACCAGCCAGCCATAGATCTTAGGGGACGATGTTTTGAATCTCCTGGCTTTCAGTAGCAAACAAACTCTGGAGAAGATTCAGGGGACCTATGAATTTAGCTGTCAAATGTCTTTGGAAAGATGGACTGCAGTCTTCAGCTCTCAGTCAATCTAAACCTGTTATGTCCTGGTAGATTCTAAAGCCAACCTTTTCCGGACTATCACTGCTACAAAAAAGTCATTACCATGGAGCAGGAATAAAGTCCAAAGCAGAAAAGCACAAAAAGTACATGTGAGGAAGGTGACAACAAACTAACCTAGTCATAGAATCATAGAATCATAGAATCATAGAATCAATTGGGTTGGAAAAGATCTCAGAGATCATCAAGTCCAACCCTTGGTCCAACTCCAGTCCGTTTACTAGATCATGGCACTAAGTGCCATGTCCAATCTCAGTTTAAAAACCTCCAGGGACGGTGAATCCACCACCCCTCTGGGCAGGCCATTCCGATGCCTGACCACTCTCTCTGTGAAGAATTTCTTTCTAATATCCAGCCTAAATTTCCCCTGGCAGAGCTTAAGCCTGTGCCCCCTTGTCCTGTTGCGAACTGCCTGGGAGAAGAGACCAGTCCCCACCTGGCTGTAACTTCCCTTCAGGTAGTTCTAGAGAGTGATGAGGTCACCTCTAAGCCTCCTCTTCTCCAGACTAAACAACCCCAGCTCCTTCAGCCTCTCCCCATAGGTCTTGTGTTCCAGTCCCTTCACCAGCCTTGTTGCTCTTCTCTGGACCCACTCCAGTACTTCAATCTCTTTCCTGAACTGAGGGGCCCAGAGCTGAACACAACACTCCAGGTGTGGCCTCACCAATGCAGAGCACAGGGGAAGGATCGCTTCCCTTGTCCTGCTGACCATGCTAGTCAGGACATATTCCTCCTACGTTGCACGCCGCAAGTGTCCAGCCCTGCCTCCCCAGGGCGCAGGGAAAGGCCTTGGGAGCCTTGTGGGCGCAGGCACTGCTCGACCCTCCTGCTGCAGCAGGCAGTACCCAGCCCGGTGACGACAGATGTGAGCGCGTGTCAGCCACAGGGAGGAGGGCAGCATTGATTCTTGCACCGTCTGGGACACAACAGCGAGTCCTTCAGACAGCAGCACTGGTAGCTGCTGGGACAAGTTACGTGAAGGTTCTCACCAGGACATCGTGCCGCCCGTGTCCTGGGACCTAGTTCCTCCCTGGGCAGGAGAGCCAACACAGCTCGGCTGCCCGCAGCATCCCGGGACCCAGCGTGTGCCAGCACAGGGCTCAGCAGTGCTGAGGCAACGCTGACGGGAAACGGCAGCAGCCAGACTACGGAAAAATCCAGCAGGCTCTTTGTTCTGCGATGACCGGATGACAAAAGGAGCCAAGATCATTTCTCATCAAGTAAAAGAAGTGAAGAGCGCATTGCTAATCCAATTGGTGTCAACAGAAATTCAGCTCCTATTCAGGCATTTGGAGTGGTGGGACTGCACCAGGACTTTGCTCTGCAGCCTGGGCAGGGAGCAGACGCACACGACGTAATTGAGTCCCAAATGTGGCAATGAAGCACACGTGAATACTATTGCCTGTTTGGAAGCTTTGGGGTGTCTTTGGAGAAAGGCAACGAAAAGAAATTCAAAAGACAGCACTGACTGCACCTTCGAGTGGCTTTTGTTTACTTTTGTGCCTCTGACTCAAAGCCACCATGGGAAGAAATACAACGACCACTGCCAGAGTGAGATTCCCAAGGGCTGTCTCATAAGGACTTTAAGTGGTGCAATCTGAAAATGAGAGGAGCGAGCTGGAAAGAACCAACCCCAGCGAAGGTGTTTCTCCAGAGACCTGTCTTGCTGTGGTGAAATCATTCCAGCCAACACTAGACTCCAATCAAGGGGGAATTTTGGAAGCAGCTTCCCAAACCGTCTCATGTGATAATCTGGCTCTCCTTCCCTCACCCTGACAGAGCAGAGACTGGAGAAAATGATGAGGATCTGATAGCTCTCTGCAGTAAGCAGGTAATAGCGCTCTGAGGCTATAGATCTGAGCCCCACTGCAGGGCCGGAATAATTCACAGCAAAATATGACTTTTCATTTATCACTCTGACACTTAATAAATGCTTCCTGGTGAAGCCCAGGAAAGAGGAAGAGAAGAAGGGAAGGGGACATCCCGTGCTTGTGGTCATCAGGTGCTTTCAGTGAACATGGCACATGGTGAAGGATGGTGAGAGACCAACCAGGGAACACAGGCCGGGGACCTCTTAGAGAAACAGAGTGAGGAGGACTCAGCTTAATGGGGATATTTTTGTCCATAACCATTGTAAGAGGCACCTTCTGTGCCCAGGCAAGACCCCTGTGGTCACTGATGTTTTGTAATACTGATAATGACGGATGAAGGGTGCGAATACCAAAGCGAAATGGTGCGTGGCCCACTCTCCTGTCTTGTGCTGCCATCACCCCACTGCCACCATGCAAGGAGGGCTGGCATGTCCTGCCGCCTGCACGCCGACAGCCTTGTGCGCCAACACGCTTCTGTGGGTCGGGAAGTGCCTCCCGGACATACATTGTTGTGTCACTGTGGAGAGGCAGAGAAACAGTGTCTGTGTTCTTCAGGAAAAGAAATAAACCTGAGGCAGAAACTTGTCCTGAGAGACCCAACAGCAGTTTGCCTGGGGCACCTCTCGAAGTCCTCCAGCCGTCGGGCTGGCCTTGCCAAGAACAAGTCCCTGCTTCCCCTGCAAGCACGAGCAACTTCCACTCGTGTGCAGCCTGAGATCTGGGCAGGGATCAGATCCTGGCGCCTCCAAATCCTGCTGGGAAAGAAGGGGGAGCTCACCCTCAGGGAAGGGAACGTAAGCCAGCGAGTTCTCTGGCAGGAGCTGCCGTTTGCTCGCAGCCCCAGCTCCCTCGGACGCCGGAGCTGCCGCCGAGGGGAGCGGCAGTGCTCCCACACCGCCCACGAGCCACGGTGCTGCCGGCAGGTTTGCTCCCAGGGCAGGCCCTTGCTACGTGGGAGAAGTCTGCAACCACTTGTAAGTTCACTCTGCTGAGTTCCTTTTGCCTTGAGCTGTCGATAGAAACAGCACAGGCACCAGCCTTCGTGAATCGGATAGCGAGACACGGTTTACTGTGACATATAAAGCAAGGAAGGTTGGTGAGAACTAGAATGGCCCGTAGTTCATTTATGTGGTTGCTTTGCAGATGGTTTGCTCACTGCCTCACATCTTCCTGAAGGCCTTTTTAACTACACAGATGCAATTTCCTTTTCAGTTCCTTGCATCTATGCACTTTATCAGTTGGTCAATGCAAGAGAACCTCATCTCCCCACACCCCACACAGCCCCGGAGCAGTTGCTGCCGTGTTCATGCAAACCCCTGGTGGAGCACAGAGCCAAGGAGGTCCCCGGTTCCCTTTCTCCCTCCTTGGCAGTTCCTCTCAGGGCAATGGTGTCCTGGTTTAGCTGAAGAGCTCATCCCTACAGGGGGAAGGTGAGGATACTGTAGGCTGCTCTAAACACTCTGGAAGTGTTTTAGCAACAGAGGCAAACAACAAACATTATCCCGCACACAATATCGACTCAGTTAATTGGCAAGTGAGGTGTTGGTCTGGTCTCCCGCTTAGCTTAAATTGTATATGCACCGAACACTGCCTCCACTCATCATGCTGTCAGTGGGAAAGGCTCCATACAGGGTAATCACATGCTGCTGCAAACTCAGTGCTCGGTAAAGCTGCAAATCAAAAGAAAATAGCAGACAAACAACACGGGGCGATGGAAGGAGGGGTGGAAGGTCCAAACTGCACAGACTCGCAGCCCGCGGTTGTAGCTGCCCCTTCTGGGAGCTCAAGGATTCCTGAGAAATCTCTTTGACTTGGTCTGAGGTTCACGTACGGTGGCTACAGGCAGCTCCAGTGCAAATTAACAGGGAGGAGAGAGCTGAGGCTCATGTCTTTCAGCCCCGGTGCTAACAGGAGGGGGGAGGCTGGCACTGGGGAGGAACGTAAGGAAGAAACAGGATGTTCTGCCACTGCCTCCTGGCACAGCCTCGGGAAAGTCACAGGTGCTTCCTTTGCCACAATTCCCACATGGCAAATGAGAGTCACAGCCCTTCCCGTGTCTCTCCCCGCTGCTTGCTGCTTCAGGACCAGGTTTTCTAAGACAATATAGACCCGTGAGGCTGCATCTGTGTGCCCAGAAGTATTTCAAATTATTCTAGGCAATTATGTGCCTAACTCACTTGGGTCTTGTCCCATTTCAGTGCAGCCTCGAGCATCCAAATGCCTCTCCAAATCTGGCCCGTGGACTGTTTGAGGCAGCAAATTGTCTCTTACTATAACTGTCTGTATAACTGTAAGTGTCTGTGTATGCAAGCACACGCACAAGTAACCAAAGATCTACAGAGGTCTAAACCTAAAAGCTGTCTCCCCAGAGGTCGCAGGCCTGTAGCCACCTCGCAGGTCCTTATCATAGGTGCAATATCACATCTTGGCTACAAAACTACGGATCTGATGCTCTTCTCCCTTTGCACCAGACCGTGAGACCTTGCCTGTTGGTGCCTGTGGCAGCCAGGAGCTGGGCAGAGCCGCGCTGCTGACGCCGGCAGTTGCTGACCATCTAGAAGGGTTGTGGAGTGCTCTCGGCCAGCGGGCACTTCTCAGGAGCTGGACTCCCACAGAAGCACAAGCAGACGGAGAAGAGGAAAAGCAGCTCCACAGCCACGACCCAGGAGAAACCAAACAAAAGCCAGGCGCAGCCCATCCGCATTCGCAGTAAGGACAGCTGCTGTCAGAGAGGGTTAATGAACCGGCTGCTCAATGCCCTCACAGACAGGCATTAGAGCTGCCAGAAAATCCCACATATTTGGATATCGCATCCTTGGTGAAGTGGTGTCACATCAGAGAAGCACAGGGCTATCTGGCCACTGGGGACAAGGCTTCTCTCCACAGCATCATCTCTGTTAAACTCCTCTCCCCAGCTCCCTACATACCACAAAGTGTAGGGAGTTCAGGGCAGTAGAAATTTACACTCTCGGCTCTGACAGCAGCTTTGGCTGGGGTTTAGGCATGTTTGCTAGCGAGGCATTTGGACAAGGGTGTTAGCCTTTCTGTTAAGCTCAAGGATGACAAAGAAGGGAAGAAATCATGTGGGTGAGAGCAATCCATAATGCTGGAGCCAGGCCACATGGCCTGCAGGCTTATTTAATGTACAGATTAGTTCTTCACTTGAAAGCTGCAAACTTAATTTGTTAGTACAGGACTTACTGTCTGCCTTTGTGTACACTGTGACTAACCCCAGTTCCTAAGTTCATCTGGAAAGCAGACATTTCCACCGGCAGCGCTAAAAACCTGGCTCTGTCAGCACTTCCACTACAAGTCTGGAGGAGTTAACTCCCCATAAAGCATCCGCTCCCAGCTGGAACACAGCGTACAAGAGGGGGAGATATATCTGCATAAGTCCCACTAGCGCTTAACGTTCGTTATCTCTTGGGCCCTGTCGTTGGAAAACACCTCCTGAGCTCAGCGCAGGAGCCAACATCCTTACCAGATTTACTCTGCAGATATTTGGCTGGGGATTTTACTTAAGGTTTAACTCGATTGGCAGACATTGTTTTTTTCGGGGTGGTTTCTGTTCCAGCTCGAGGTGTCCGTAACGCAAGTACGAGATGCATTGGCACAGTGTGCCAGGTGGTAATTACCAGCTACGAGCACACCCTCAGATGCAATGAGATTTTTCATTCACAATCTGGAACGGAACAACGCCGCGAGCGGAGCACCAGGTTGTGGAGAAGGGTGTCTTCTTCCTTCCTGCCATCAAAGTGGATGAGAGTCTGGGAGCCAGGTGGGGAGAGCAGAGAATAAGTCTACTCAGTGTCAGGACAGGAGGAAGGAATAGAATTAGGAGAACACCAGGAGTCAGGCTAAACACACAGCTTCACGGGTGTGACGATCTGCTGTGGAACGAGGCGCACACTGGTACACTATGAAAACCCAGCCAGGAGAGCTGCAAATCCACGCCAGTGCACTGCAGATGTTGTAAGACCCTGGCTCCCCAATGCCCTGGTTTGGTTTGCGTTTTTCAGTTTGAAGAGGAACAAGGACATGAACTATAGCCCACAGTGCATACATTGCTTTGATGCACTGCCTGCAGGCCAGGCAAATTTGGTAAGTCAGTACCTTTGATGAAATTCCGCTTGAAGAAACAGGGGATCCATCCATACAGGAGCGATGTGAAAGGCTGGTTCACAGCAAAGAGGGAGCTGCTTCAATTCCAGGCAGAGAGAGGAAAGCAAGGAACAACCACAGTAGTTTATCTACCGAACATTTCTGTGTCTCACATTAAATTGGATTTTTTCAGAGTCTGCATCTCCCTCCCCAGCAGTCAAGGTTGGAAACATCCTTCTGCAAAATGCCGACAGAGGGAAAGAGAAACCCAGAGATTTTTCAGCATCACTGGTGGGGTTTCAAAGCTGCTGCAGCATTTCTCTCTCCTCTCCTACCCTTATCTGTAAAGCTATTCGTGTTGTGTAGAGCTCAGGACCTTGTGAATCCTAGAGCAGAAAATGAATAGGGAGCATCGCCAGCAACAAGGCTCGTATTAAAAATCCCTCACGTCCATGACTTGGAGCAAGCAGAGACAAGTCTCTGGGAGCCTGCCAGCACACAGGGCAGGCTTTCCTTGAGATTCCTGGCTGGATGTTGAACTTATCCTCCCTTTGCCAGTGTGATCACTGCTTGAGAGCAGAGACCGCACCTCCCTCTGCCTTGCTTTTGGGAGAGCTCTTTCCAGGGGATGCAGGGGAGAGAGGTCAAGAGGGAGAATTGACTATTTACATTTGCTCACACAAAGCCTCCCCAAACCTTTGTTCAGGCTGGAGGGAATGAGCCTTCCATGGCCTTGCTAAGCACTCAGAGCTAAGTTTGAAGTCTGGGTGCTTGGAGCAGGGCAGCAAGTTGGACAAAGCAAAGGACAAAGATGGGAGCTCCAGAAGGACACGGGGTGTGTGTCTCGGAGCAGTGCCTTCGGAATAACCAGGCTGCAGCGAAGGCACGTGCCCTGTGCGAGGAGCTTTACGAGAGAGCAGCTCTGCCCCAAAGAGTTGGCTGTCCAAACACACGGCACAGGGCAGGGGGACAGGGAATAGGAAACCACGGAAATCCGGGAGGTCACGTGGGTGCTGCGAAGCGTATCCCGAGCCTCGGCATGACCTGCTCCAGCCACACACCCGGGGTCACTGCACAAGCCCAAGCGGGATTTAAGCCAGTCCATCACCGGGAAGAGAAACCGTTAAGAAGAAACTTCCAAATTGCTCTGTGGAGACAAGAGGTGTTAGAAGCTGCGAGACACGATTTTTTGAAATAAACTCAGTCCCTGCCCTGAGCCTCTGGTTCTGTGCTGGATTTTTCTTCCTGCAGCTCGAGGTCTCCTGAACTTTGCTGCAGATGCTGCCTATTTTTAACCCACCTTGGCACTCGTGTTATCGTTCATGTCAGAATGAGGCCAGGCATTAAATATATCTTTCCACCAAAACTTCCCAGAGTTTGTTAATTTAGGCATTCTAGTCTGATGCCCACCACACTTCGGGGAGTGCTCGGGAGCGAGCGCCTCAGCCCCGCACCAAGAGCAGACTGCCGCCTCCGCGGCGAGGGCAGGTTTCTCGCGGGCACACGTCCCCAGCACCTGCTGCTGCGAGGGACGCTCCTGCTCCTGAGAAGGGCTGTTCCTGCCACCTGCACCAGTCTCACTCCAGACCCGTGTTTCAGGGGCCTCAAATATTTATGTGTCACCGATCTGTCAGCTGCCCTGTAACATCTGCTACAGGTATTAAACCAATACACGGCATCAGCACAGCCCAGTACCGCAGCTTTTCTTATTAAAACCTCTCTAGATTTCAAGGCTAAGAGGTACTCAGAGCTTCCAAGGAAATTCCAGGGGTCTTGTATAATACTCACCAGCCTGACAGACTAATTGCCCTATAATTCAAACCCAATTGCAGTCTATACTGGAAGTGATTATATGCAGGTGATTGGGGTGACTCTCATTTCCTCTACAACTTCTTCTGAGCCTTTTTTTCCGGTATCAATTCCATTGAAAAAAAAGGTCTTGGAAATTATTAATGCACAAAACCACATTTGATTAAAGCTTATTTTAGGAACTGCGTGTTAAATCCACATATAGATACAAAGGCTCACGAGGAATTGCTCCTCCCGTTTTAAGGTCTTGGTACAAAAGCCTTCCTGCACTGCCTCTGGGAATCGTGCCAGCCAAGAGCCTGAGAAATGGAGTAGTAATAAAAATGTAACACGATGTATCCTAAATTATACACAGGATGGGGCTGATGAGGGAGATGGTGAGTGTATTTGTCTTTCACCCCTTGCAACGAGCTCAAACGCCGTCTAAGCTCTCTCGCCCACACGAACTTGGGCAGAGGCTTCTTCCTCTGCTCTGCACCTGCGAGACATCTCTGAAGCGGTGCAGGCTGCGTCCTGCCCATGCCAGAGCACCCACAGCGCAGGGAGCAGGAAACAATTCCTCAGGAGAGGGTGCTCAGGCACTGGGATGCTCTGCCCAGGGCAGGGGGAGTCACCGTCCCTGGGCGGGTTTGAGGAGAGGCTGGATGTGGCACTTGGTGCCCTGGTCTGGCCCATGGAGGGGTGTTGGGTCATGGGCTGGACTTGATCATCTCAGAGGCCTTTTCCAGCCTCAGCAATTCTGTGATTCTCTGATTCTCCACTCTCTGGATGCTCCTCCCAGGGTGAGCGAAGCACGGCCACCCCCAGCTACGCGTGACACGAGTCTCTGCCGGTGACACCTCCTGGGTGGTGACCTGTGACAGCTCAGGAGGGGACACACATCTCATTCCATCAGCTCTGCTACAGGGGAGATCCCCTGTCGCAGACATGCTGGATGAGCATCCTGATGTGCGGGGCGCGGCGGCCGCCCTCTGCGGCGCCCTCCAGGAGCGTCACCCCCGGGGGGATGCCAGGAGCCCCAGCCTCTCTGCGAGAGAACTGCTCGGCAGCGAGATAACCTGGCTGTACACAGAAAGGAGACAATTAGAAATGCCTGGCAAAATGGATTTGTCTCTAAATGATTATTTACAAAATACATCACTCCCTTGCAGCTCAATTTCATTCTTGTATTTATTTTGCAGGAAAGATAAGGCTCTAGTGCAGTCAGCAATCCTGTAATGAGGACATCTGCCTGCTCCCTCGCAGGCAGGAGGAAAGCTAAGGAGGGACTTAAGACCCTCCCCTCTCCTCCATGCCACACCTTCTCCTCCCCAGACTCTCCCAGCCTGGTTATCTCTTGTTTTTACAAAAACTGGTACAATATCATAGTTACAGACATGGGGAGATCAGGAATTCTAAAAATCCCAACTGTTTTGTGGGATGGAAAAGACAATTTCCTTCCTCCAACCTTCCAGACTGTCCCACATTCCAACTCTTTGTGCCTAACAAGGTTCTCCCTTGCCTGCTACCCCCAGGGCCAGCTGAGGAGACCTGTCCCACATTGTTCACGTTCCCACATTTCCTTGGCATTGCCGTGCTATGAGGATGCTGAGAAGCAGTTTATTCCAGGTACTACCCACATGGGTCCTGGGGGCACGGCTGGCAGATGCCAGCCAGGAGAAACCCAAAAGGACTCAGCATGAAGGAGATCCTGGTGCCCCCGGGTTCGCAATGGGACATGAACAGTTCATCGCGTCTTGACTCGATTTGCAACAGGACAGGAGCAGCTCGTTGCACCTTGACTGCTGAGGCTAGAAATAATCATGCGTTTTAGTGACCTCTGGGCAGGAGGACACATCGTCATTCCGCAAAGGTCCTCCTGGTGCTGAGGGAGCAGGAGGTCTCACTGCGTGGTCTGACAGAGGGATGTGAGAGGCCTTTAATCAGATGACAGCAAGTAAAAACAAGGTGTATTTTTTTGAAAAATAGCAAATATTTTGCAAGACATATTTCAGGGGGTATCACTTCTGCTCCGCTTTGAGGCTGTCCTTCTCGGTTTTACCGAGCAGCTCAAGGAAAGTTGCACAGAGCAAAAGGTCCTTCCAGTTTTCAATTTTGACTCAAAGCTTTTCAGTTTGCACCCCAAACAGAAAGTTTGACACTGCTCAGCTCCAACAAGAGCCCGTTACTTGGGTTTTTGTCTGACTCCTAACCCTACCGCAAAACCAAAAGCAGAGCCCGAGGAGAGGCTTTGGTCGGCCTCCGCTGCAAGTTGGGTGTGCCGGAGGAACACCGGCAGGGCTCTCAGGGCAGGTGGGGAGCAGGGAGTGTCACCGAGCTCAGTCCCTGCCTCCCTCTCCTGGAACCATCCCCTCTGCGCTCCTGGAGCCGGCACCAGCCCCACACCAGAGGTCCTGCAGCCCAGGGAAGGGGGACACGGTCCTCGCGCTGGAGCGAGCTCATTGAACCAACCCTCCTGGGCAGCCTTCAGGTTACGGGGGTTTAATTTAATTGTTCTTTTTATAATGATGACTCCACTTGAGAAAGACAAAGCACTAAGATCAGCTATTTGAGAAACTGGTCGCATCCTCACCCGTTACTCTGTCCCTCTCTGGCTTTTATGCACTGAGTTGCTGCTCCTTCACGTCCCTCTTAAAATGGTTGTGCTGAATCTCTGCTAAAAAGCAGCAGCTCTAAGTGGAGCATTAGGAGAGAAGCCGGTTCCCTGAGGCAGGCAGGGGCTGCAGACTGGCTCATCCCTGCCCGCATAACCAGGGCCGGCTCCCCCTTTACTCTGCTCTGGCGAGACCCCACCTCGAATACCGTGTCCAGTTCTGGTGTCTCCACCATAAGAGGGACATGGATCTGTTGGAACGAGTTCAGAGGAGGCCACAAAGATGATCCAGGGGCTGGAGCAGCTCTGCTACGAGGACAGGCTGCGGGAGCTGGGATTGTTCAGCCTTGAAAAGAGAAGACTTCGGGGCGACCTAATAGCTGCCTTCCAGTACCTGAAGGGATCCTACAGGAAGGCTGGGGAGGGACTTTGTACAACAGCGTCGACTGATAGGACATGGGGAAATGGGTTTAAGTTGAAGGAGAAAAGGTTTAGATTGGATCCTAGGAAGAAACTGTTCAGTACAAGGGTGGCAAGACTCTGGAACAAGTTACCCAGAGAGGTTGTGGCTGCCCCCTCCCTGGAGGTGTTCAAGGCCAGGTTGGACAGAGCCTTGAGTAGCCTGATCTAGTTGAGAGGCGTCCCTGCCCGTGACAGCGGGTTGGATTAGAAGATCTCTAAGGTCCCTTCCAACTTAGGCTGTTCTAGGATTCTGTGTGCATAAAAATCCCCACGGCCCCCGATGGCTTCTCGAAGGAGACAGCCAAGAGGCTGGGGATGGAGTGGAAGGGAATCTTGGATGAGCCACCACCCAGAAGTCAAAGATGGAGGTGGGAGGCAGAGTCGATCGTTGTGGGTCAAATCAGCATGTAACAAGGGAGAAGTGGAGGAAGCAAGACAGCCCAAGGAAGTCACCTCTCACCAGAGAGCGTGGGAAAGGCCATTCCCCTGGGCCTCCCCTTCCCTTCTCAATAAAGGAAGAGTAGTGGTGATTCCCCAGCCTTACAAGGAGGGGAAATCTCTCCTGCATCGCGTTAGTGGAATCAGTTTCAGTCCACGCTTTTAGATCCCCCCTCTGCAGGGAGTGATCTGCCCCACGCAGAGTGGTATTCACATCACATAATTTTCCAGGAAAAGGCTGGGGTTTTGCTCTAGGCTCCTTTTAATTCGTGAGATTGAATAGCAGGAGCTGAACTTCAGAATTTCTGAAGATATCTCTCTCCTTGTAGCCTGGGATGTCAAATACCAAGGGTGAGTGGTGCAAACACCTTTCCCTCCGTGTGCCGCCCACCCGCAGCCCCGCTCCAGCTGGAAGGAGAACGCCAGGGAGAAATGCAGAGCTGTTCCGCAGAGCCACGGCGGGTTGGACGCGTTTCACCGGCTCCCACTCGGGAGCAAAAAAGGACAATTTTTTTTCCAGGACCAAAAGCTAGGAAAGCAGACACACCATCCGTCGGGAAACAAGAATCAGCCTCACCAGCCTGGACTGAGATTTTTCTTTACGAGCGCTGCAGGGGTCTGTCTGGCAATTACAATTCGAGGCAAGTTCCCTAAAACAGGTGAGGCTTCAGCACTGCCAGCGCCACCGGGCAGCCCCGCAGGGCACCTCCCGGCCAGGCCAACCCTTGCCCAGGAATCTGCTCGCTGCTGCGGGCTCCGAGGGGGACAACAGCAGCTGCTCAACAAGGCAGAGCCACAGCACATCCGAGCTAGGGACAGGCGTGAGGGAAGAAACAGCCTCCTGCCGCAGCGGCAGTAAAAGTCCTTTGCAATTGTTAGAGCCAGGCGGAAACTGATTTTTTCTCTTTTTTTTACAGCCTCTCATCCTCTCCCTTCCTTCCCTGGCTGGTACACGACTGCACAAAGACAACTGCAATTAAACGTTTCACTTCCAAATGAACGGCTCCGTTTGTAAACAACAATAGTGGGAAAAAAAATAAAAATGCAGCTCTCAGCCAAAGCTGCCCGGCTTTCTTCGCAAAATACCACAGGTCTCCAGTGAGACATTGCTCCTCTCGACATCATTCCGAACTCTCCAGGGCACTCCCTTGCCCCTCCAATCCCTGTTCGCCCCAGATTTACAGCCTGTCAAAGCTAATATGAAGAAGTGGATGCAGGCACTGAGACATCCTGGCCCGGAAGCCGTTCTTCTGAAAAAGCACTGCAAACCTGCTCCATTAGATAAATAAATAGCGCATCCCCTGTGAGACATCATCTGCAAAGCACTATCGTACAGTGCTTCCACTGTCATAATTCCCCATGTCCTTATTGCCCGACAGCCTCCATAAAGAGCCGGCAGGTTTATGTGCCACTTAAAACCAACCTATTACTAGCAGCAAACTTCCTTCAACAAGTTTCTGTGTGCTCCGACTCAAAAGCCAAAGAATGGTGATTCTGTGTGACTGCCCAGAGCTCCCCACACACCCTGCCAGTGTCCCCAGAGACAGGCCGGGTGTCACTGCTCCCAGAGCAGGGACCGATCCCCCACTGCTGTCTCTTGGGCAGCCACACGGAACCACGCGCGGTTATGGCAGAAGATCGAACGCCGCATGCACAATTTATGAACTGCAAGACAGGAATGATGCTTCCCTGCGGGCGACGCAGGACGGGAAGCAGGTTTCCTGTAGACAGAAAGAGCTGCTGATGCCGCTGCAGCAAACGGGTGCTGCATCACCCCACGATTCGATTCGGTGGGCATGTTCAGAGGCTGCAGTGCCTGAGGGACACCAAGAACGCCAGCGTGCTCTGCAGCCGATAAAGGTTTCGACCTCCATTTGGGTTTGAATTGGAGGAGCTGCACTGCTTTGCATGCTGCTTTGCGCTAGGTTGCAAATACAAGCAGGTCCTGCAGTATGCAGTGAGCTCGGGACAGCACCTAAAATCTCCTGAGCCTTCTGTGGTTAAACACAGTCATTTTTACCTTAAGATACTGAGAAGCGGGTGCTTTTCCCTTGTTAAATGATATCAAAACATAAAACACAGGGGCAAGACAACTGTCCCAAACTGCCCTATCTGCTTCATGATCAGCTTTCATGTGACAAAGGCTAGAGCATTTGTTTTATTTTCAAAGAGCCTATGGTTTGATTTTTAAAAGCTCAGCCACTCACCACCGGGCTGATCTTCCAGAAAACCTTGATGCACAGCAGCTTGTGTGGTGACACGTGGGACTTTTCAAAAGAGCCCATCACCCAGGCTGGGTATTTGAAGTGACTGGAAAAGCTGCCCTTCTTTGGGAGAGCTAAACAGCAGAAAAGCAAGCTGCCCTGTGCTGGATTGTAATCCATCTACCCAAAAAACAAGAGGTGAGGGGGGAAAAAAAAGCAAAAAAAAAAAAAAAGCAGAAATAAAACAGAAAAGGAAAAAAAGAAAGGCAGGAAAGGGTTGAATAAATTTCCCCTTTGGTTTTAGACTAGTAACACCATAAATGCTACTGAATAAATCACCCACAGACCAGAGAGCTGAAATAATACAGGGGAAAACTCGACTTCCCATTCATCACCCTCCCCCTGACACATAATAAATGCTTCTCATTCAGCTAAAATGAATTAGCATAGCCAGCACAGCACACTTACACGCCGAAGCCCACAGATTATCCTGCTCTTTGCTCTTTGCACCTTCCTTTCCTGCCACCTCCAGCCCTATGTCCCCTCCTGCTCCCAGTGAAAGCAAACCAGCCCCAGCTGGACTGAGGTGTCAAGGATCCCCAGGACACCGGGGTCTCTGCTGTCACCTGGAGCACCTACCTGCCCCAGGGCCTGTGAGCTCTGCTATGAAGTGGCAGGCGATGAGGGACGCCAACCACCCGCAGGAGCCACGGGAGAGCAGCAGAACTGGGGACGGTGTTTCCAAGTCCCACTACAGCATCTTGGAGCCCAGGGAGTGGTGTCACAGCGGCACCCTGCTGTGTGACACCCAAGATACAAGGATGAGCTTGGTACCACAACACCTGGGTTCAAGGGACCCCAGGGAGGGGGGAACGCGCAGCCGTGGAGCGGAGTCACCCTCACACAACGCACAGGGAGTCCTTCACGCCAACTGCAGGCAAACCACAGCGCTGACACCAGCCTGGAGGGACATTCAAGACCTCAGGCCATAGCAGGAGCGTTATGGGAAGCCAAGTTTATCCCAGGAAACCCAAACCAGCAGCTGCCACGAATATTATCACAGAAACACTATTTTTCTCTTCTGGAAACCAGCTCCAGTCAACACTGACCCATGTGAACCATTTGAAAGCCAACTGGAAACAACCTTACTGATGCTCTGACGGTTTGAAACCGTCATTGCTGGGTTAAATACATTTCATGAGGAAGTATCACGCCAGGTCTGAGTGATTGCCCAGAGTAACACTGGAACGATGCGAAAATAGGTGATAAATATTAAGAGACAGAGATGAGAGGCATATAATGGAATGTCTGACAAAACCTTAATTAGAGCCTTGTATATGCTCTGAGAAAATATATTTAGCCGATAGCAGCACTGGGGGTTTGAGACTTTCTACAATGTGCTCAGGTTAAACAAACATTTACTTTATGCACAAGTCATTCAACTAGTTAGTTTCGAGTTGAGGTAGGTGAATAGCTTATAGTAAATACTCTACTACATGCATTTATTCAAGCTTCTTTTTAACCTAGATTTCCTAAGAGAAAAAAAAAAAAAGCCTGTTACTGCTCTGTGTTAGTCATTTGCTCCTAATAACCCCTGAATCTCCAAGACTCACCACAGGAATAAAGGGCTTGGAAATGCTGCAGTTCTGCAAGTGTGGTGGAAGTGGGTTCCTGAGGATCCCCACTCCTGAAACAGCTGCCAGAAAATCCAGGCTGGATGCCTTCGGGTCTCTGAAACTCATCTTTGATTGTTCCTAACTCTCCCGACACAAATAACCGCTCCCTCACACAGCCCAGCACTAGTCCCAGAAGAATCCTGGCGAAGACACCATGCTCGGTCCTTACGGCTCCTTTCCCTCAGGTGTCTGAAGGCAGGAACTCCTCGAAGGGATCCCTGACTCAAATACTTCCCAAACCCTTCTCCTCACCAACCACTGTTGTCAACGAGCTGCAGTGCCAGCTCTGCCCATCGCAGCCTCTGTGGAGAAAAGGCGGGGGCTCCGCGTGGGGCTGGTCCCGGGCTCAGACACGGGCTCTGCCGAGCAGCTCCGAAACGGCTTGGGCAGCTCCTCACCCCCCTCTGCTCCGAGCAGGGCGGCTCATGTCCCGCAGGGGATGCGGGAGCGCCCCAGGCAGCCAGCAGCAGGCGGAGCCGGGCTCCGCTCTCTGGGCAGCCCAATTGCCCCGAGGAACTTATTGCCCCAACAAACGCCACGCTCGGGCAGGATGAGGAAGGGCCTCCATGTGTATGTGCAGCTCCTGTGGCGTCAGTCGCAGGCAGGGGCAGGCGGGGCTGGGAAGGGCTTGAGATATCCTGTCTGTCCCAGCGCTCGAGGCAGGAGTCTGACCCCTCGTGTGTTTGTCAGAGTTGTCTAATCTGTTCTTAAACACCTCTGCTGACAGAGCCACCACACCGCCCTTACGTGCCCGCCTCCTGTCGTCCATATTGTCACCTGTGGCCAGAGTCCTGTGGGACCAACGGTGTTTTTCCTGGGGGATGAGTCAATCCACGACAGGGTTTTCAGTCCTTCCAGTGTGCCAGGAAAGGCCGTGCCCCATTTGTCTGCAAATGCTGCTCCCTCTGCCAGCTCCTGCAGGCTACGAGCTCTCACAGCCCAGCCGGGTCCACCACGAGGCACCACAGACTGGGCCCCCAACACCCACTTCTGCGTCTCGCCAGACTTTCAAGGCTTGGACAGAGGCCTGGAGAGACCATTACGTTCCTCTTCAGACCATCGAAGCAGCAAAGGTAGGGAATTCCCTTCCATCCTGCATCCAAAGGCCTCACGCTCGGCCCCTCAGCGCGACAGGTTTTGCAAGAGGTTCGTGCGTTATTGCCAGGCCCGCCTTTTCGCCAGGACCGACCGTTTGCCAACCCAAAGGGCTCAAGACACTGGGTTCCCAGTGACAGACGGAGGGTTCAGCCCAAGCAGGGCGCTGGGCAGACCAGCTCAGCCACACTCCAGCGTTCAGCAGGGTCGGTGTCTGCCCGGCAGCCGGGAGCGTGGGGAGCTGGGAGATGGATCGCGCCGTCGCCTTGGCCTGCCGCTCCGTGGCTGCCAGCCAGCAGGACGGATGTCCTGCTTTGCGTGACGCTTGTACTGCCAATATTATTAACCTCATCTATCGCCAGGGGATGCACACAGCCCCCGTTCCCGGGGAGCACCAGGGCCAGCCCTATTCAATCTACTTCTATAAACAGAAACAAGGAGCATTTAATAAGCAGGAGGCAGCTGGTGCCTTCAGAGGTTAGGGGTGTATGTTGATTTTTTTCCCCTTTACAAAATATAAATATGCTCAGGAAATTTTCTGCTATGGATTTTCATCTTGTCCACCTCTCATAAACTAAGCAGGGTCAAGCATTGGTCAGGACTTGGATGGGAGATCTCAAGAGAAAACAAAATCCACAGTAGAGGAAGAAGAGAAATACTTGTGGCTTGGCTTTTTAGGCACTAATGTTCTTCCCTCCGAGCCAGTTTGAATCCCCATGGCAGGCAGGGTTAAAAAGGCAATCACAGCTGCAGAAGGTTCCTTCTCCCTATGGAATGTGAAACGGGGGTGAGCTGGCACCTGTAAAAGCACCAGAGTTAAATGCCAGTCAAGTATTTCAGCTCTTTCAAGAAAATACCAGCTTTGATCGTAGAATTTCCTATCTGACCAACAGCAGGTATTAGCCAAGGGGTAGCTGTTTAATGCTCCACGTAAAAAGCACACTAGCCTGCTTCCTTGCCTAAAATTAAGCAGCAATTTTGGTTGAATCCAGTATTTTTGCTCCCCCTACTGAACTGTCCTGCCTGCTCAGGGTATGCTTTCCAACAGTTCCCCACACACCGTTCCTGCTCTGGCCAAATTCCCCTACTGAGTAAAATGATTTCTATGTTCAGTAGCCTGTAAAGCACTTCGCAATCTTTCAGATGAAAGGCCCTCATCAAAAAGTGTATAACAAGATTTCATTATTGTATCATTTATTCTCATTATCGCTAATAGCAGTGGTTGTATAAAATGTTCTTCCTGTGATCAGAACCGACCGTCTAGCGAACGCCCCAGCCCACAGCAGCTGGGGACAAAGGAGGCATCAGGGACCAGGCGTCCGGGCTTCACTCGGCTCTTCGCAGCTCCCCACACGTCCTCTTTGCTTCTTTGAAGCTTTTAATTAGAAGCCTACGGAACAGTGTTCCAGAACCTGGAAAAGATCCAGAGGTATCAAAGAGAACAGTCAAACCGGGACCCTCTGCTCGTCACAGGCGTAAGGCTTTGTAGAACCGAAGCGCACAAGGCACTCACAAAGGGAGCTGGAGAGCGGGGGCCTGGGGACACTTCACACAGAATCACAGAATGCTGGGGGCTGGAAGGGACCTCAGAAGATCATCTAGTCCAGCCCCTCTGCCCAGAGCAGGATCACCTACAGTAGGTCACACAGGAACGTGTCCAGGCGGGTTTGAAAGTCTCCAGAGCAGGAGACTCCACACCCTCCCTGGGCAGCCTGGGCCAGCGCTCCGGCACCCGCACAGGGAAAAAGTTTTTTCAAATATTTTTGTGGAACCTCCTATGTTCCAGCTTGTACCCATTGCCCCTTGTCCTGTCACTGGACATCGCTGAAAAGAGCCTGGCTCCGTCCTCCTGACACTCCCCCCTGACATATTTATAAACATGAATGAGGTCACTTGGCACGTCCAGCAAGGACAGGGAGATGGTTTGGATCTGTCAGGCTCTGGTTTCGGGGGACAGGTTACCCATGAGCAAACGGGTTAGTTAACACCTAGGGTTCAAGGTGCACTGAGGAGTGGAGAAATTGAGGGTGTAGGGAAAAGGATTCTGAATTTAGCAGCAGTAAAACAGGGCAGAAAGAAAAATAGGGAACAGGTAGCATGCAGAGGGAAACGCAAAAAAAAGAAAAGAAGGGGAAAGGAGAATTGAAAGCACTGCTGACCCAGGCTGACCTAGGAAGCCGCGTTTGCAGCTGTAGAACTAATTGCCCTAAATAAATATATGAACTAGGGGCAGGATTTATAAGCAGGAGAGTTACAAGGAACAGCTGGCTGAATTGTGTTTGAATGGGTAATGGAAAGTATTTACAACGTTGGCTAAGCAACTTGACAGGCAAGTGAAGCCCAGCCATCAGTCAGGGCAAGAAATACAAGAGGTGGCAGCTGTAGGATCTCTCACCACTTAGAGAGATTGAGAACGAGGGATTTCTGCACCCTTCCTGCTCTTCCTTCGTGTGTCCCAGACAGTGTAACTTCAGTGACTTGTACTCCACACAGATGCTTGCAGCCTTACACGTGTCAAACAGTGCAGCGAGGAAGAAGAGAGCTTCATCCAGGGGCTGGAGGAAACAGATGGAGAGGAAGGCATTTCAGACCTCTGTCATTCCAGGGTGATGAAGACCAGGAAAAAGCAATTAGAGCTGGATTTGACACTGGAGTCTGGGGACCCTCCGGGCAGTGGCGATGTCTGGAGATAGTTCAGTAAGAAGAATGGAGAAGCCAGGTTTCAGATTGAAGGGGAAGACAGACATGGGATAGTCGAGATTAGGCTGCAGATCCAATGGCACAGATAAGATACAGAGAAGAGAGTGGTTCTGTAGTACCCAGTATTTAGTGAGAACAACAGGAAAACTAATATCCAGTTTCACAAGTTGCTATAAAATTATTTTCTTTGAACATTAGGTGATAGCAAAGAGCATGAGTTGTGTTTTCATTCCAGATGATGCTTGTCTCCAAAGGAAAGGGGAATCATCACGTTTAGACTGGGGTGATGCAGGAACTTCTGGTCAATACCTCTTCACCAAAATCATCCAAAGACGTCCCGTTTTTCAACACTTAGCTCCAGATCAGGCAACCAGAGATATGCAGCATCCCCACTGTTAGGCCAGATGAGATCTAGTCTGTAGGGACTCAGAGAAAGAGGAGGATGCTTTGCTCAGCTATGAACTGACAGGTATCCTCTTTCCAGGGTGACAGATCCAAGCACCCCAGTGGAAATTTAAAAAAAAATACTCTCAAGGTCTTGTCAGAGCCATTCATCAGGACTGCTCTGATTAGCAAGCATTACTGAACAGCAGCTACTTTGTCCCTTTGATCACGGCAGGTCCTCAAGTAATGGATGAATTAAATATTTAACAGCCTGTGTGACAGCTCAGGACAGCTGCTCTGTCGAAACGGTCCTGGAAGGCCCCCGCGTACCTCCGAGCTGTCGGCAGACACAGGGACGCAGCGATGGGGAGAGTCAGCAGCATCTTTGGCTCATCTCCAGAGAAGAACTGGAGCTCTGCGCTTGGAGGAACCACAACCTGGCAGCCAAAAGGATGGATCTGAGAAGAACAGGAGGATTTTAATGCCAGGATGCACAACATTTTCTGGGCTGATACCTCACTGACACAGGGAGTTCTTGCATGTCTTACCCATTATTTATTCCATTGTGTATGTCTCCATACAGTCCTAGACCATGAGAAACAAAGAGGCTGCAAGTCACACAGAAGAGTTAGCACGGTGACTAATTCCTGACTCGCACACGAAGACAGGCTGCATCGCACAAGCAAGGAAACACACTGCTGTGTACACCGCGTTCCTGGTGATACACTGCGTCCGAACTCAGCACCACTCACACTCTGTAGGTTGGATACGGCTGGTGCAGAACCTTCAACGCTGAGCCTTGGGGTGCTGAACAGTGCAGAAGCCCAAGCAAAGGACCAGCACAGTGGAGGTGGAGCCCAGGGGGATTTGTGAATATGATGATCTCCTGGCATCCCTTTGGCACCTGCCGTTGCCAGCTCTGTGATTCGGAATATGGTCTTCTGACTCACCCTCAAAAATCGAACAAACAACAGTGACTTTGGTTACAAAACAGTAGCACTTTGATTGCAACAAGGGCCCCTGCTAATTTAGCAGAAACTCCTTCAGCTCAGATAACTGCTCTGCTAATGAAATCAGAGCCATCACCACTTCTGGCTCCCCGTGGTAAAACCTCTGTCCTTTCCAGAGAGCGAATCTCACCATAGCTCCAGACAGAAGTTTTAACGGGCTTTAGCAGCCTCCAAGAGAAAGTGCTTGAAGGACAAAATAAATCATCTCTCTTACTGGGCTGTCATAAAATCCCCCTTCCCCTTAATATTCTTTTTGCATCACCTTCTAGTTCTGCCACCTTCTCTCTTTCAAAGCTTAGGCTTAACTCGAAGGAGCAGCTCTAACCTGAGGGGAATAAAACAGATCTCTCAAAGTTTCCATTCTTGAGGTCCAGGACTTGGGAGAGCAGAATAGCACCACAACTCAAATGGACAAACTCATCTTTCCTAACACTACGGGGAAACTGCTGTGACAGCTCTCCGTGGAGAAGGTTTAGGGAAACCAGCTCCCTCCCCTCCTCTTAATGCCCTCTGCTGCTTTGGCGGGACACTCTGTGGGTTATTCTGAATTGGCTTTGGCAAAGGTTTTAGTCTTCTATGAGTGGAGGAATCTCCAGCCAGCACAGAGGCAGCAGAGAGCTGTGTAACAGTGCTCTGCAGAGGTCATCGCCAGGACAAGTCCTTGCAAGGATCGAGCCAGGCTGTTCCTAGACCTCAAGCACTGCCAGGCATAGGAAAATCTGTGGATATTCCATGCTGGCCATGCCAGACAGCAGGAAAGACAAGAATACGGCAGCAAAGGCACCTCTGCATCCCAGCTTTTCTTCCAGCACCAACAACAGCTAAACTGGATCCCAAGTGTTGGCTCACGTTTCCAAACACTTTCTAACCATTGCAAGAACAAGTGCTTAAGGGCTTGGCTGTATTTATGCTTTTGCTTGTCTTTAATAAAAGCTGCATTTATAATGCATGATTAATTACTTTGCACAAGTCTCCCTTTTAAAGGAACCTGTGAAATGTAAGTGATTTTTAATACCACCTCACAGACATCGCTCCTTCTTCCCATTCCCATTACCATTAATCCACGTTGTAGAAAGATGTAACATTTGTCACTGGTTTATTATGAAGTGCGATGTTGCGAGTTATTTATGAGCTTGCTATTTATTGAAGTATTTGTGGGTAGTTTTAGCACTTCAACTCCAGGGTGAGAACCAGCCACATTTTACCCACTGCCTGGCAGAACCTTCTGCTGTTTAACCACTTCCCTCCCACGCTCGGGCTGTGCTCTCACCGCACGTCATCCAGGCATGTGCCTTAGGGTAGCCTTGTCCCTTCCAAGGGACCAGACAAGGACACTTAGTTACCTCTTGTTCTCGTTAGGCGGAAGGTGATGTTTGGAAGACCCAGAGGCAACAGGCAGAAACAAGCAAGGAGTGGAGACATCAGGAGATCCTGCTCATGGGCAGCCTGGGGCTCTCAGAGCGCAGGGGTGAGGCAACTGGCCAGACCACACATCAAGCCAGTCCACTACTTGACACCTGCTAACAGGTGCTGAACAGGACAAACATGCAGCAACCCTTCCCCAGAGTATTTCCCCTGCCCCCAGTGACCTGCCACACGGGAACTTCCCGGTGAGATCTTTATTCCTCCACTGTGTTCAATCCACACAGATTTTTTTGCACCAGAACATCGTTATGGCCAAGAGTACCACAGCTTAAACTACACGCTGCATAAGAGGTGTTTCCTTCTGCTTGGCCTGACCCTGCCATCGCCTCTCCCCAGCTGATGCTGCCTTCTGTACCTGCAGCCTCCTCTGCACTGCAAGACCAAGAGAACAACCCCTGTCTCTGTTGCACGTCAAATTTGAAAGGAAAAAGGCAGTGGTCGCGCCCAACAGATGCAGAGAATGGGAGATAATGGTGTGGCGGTTAGGTGAGGAGGGTAACAAACACCTGCGAGCCCCAGCACTCCTGCCACCCAGAGAACGACTGGCTCCAAGCCTGTGCGCTGCTCTGCCTTGCACCTAATTGCAAGAGAGCCCCTAAAACCTGCTGAGCCAAGTCGCTCACACCTGGCTGGGATCTCTGCCTATTCGTGGCCACCACAACCTGGGAGATCAGGAGACCATCAGTGGTCTGTACAGACCGACTCTCAGCAGAACGTCGGTGTCACCACTGCAGGGGCCCTGGCAGTCGTGCTGCATTCAGCTCTCTGGCCAGGAGCAGTACAACAGGGGGGAAGAAAATCCGAGGCACAATAAACCTGGAGTAAAACTGCTGTGCAGCAGCTTGGTGCCACGTTCGAAAGTACGCTCTGAATTCAACCCGCTGTGAATGCAATGCAGCCACGGGGTTCCCTTGGTTAAGGCAGCTGGTCTCTATATTTCAGCTACTGCTTTTCAAATACTCCGAGCAGCTTGATGTGCCACAAGTGAACCTGCTCGTACGACCATGATCATAACCTCTGTCGCCCTTCTGAGCTTCCCACTTCTAACACATAAACGAAAGGTGCAAGATCCTGAGCACTTACCCTGCCCCAGCCCGTCCCCTGAGTGCAAGGACAACCACAAATTTACTGTTGAGATTTGTGAAAATCTGGCTGCTCCTCCGAACACGCCCTGAGAGTGGTCAGACACCCGTTTGACCTCAGCATTCAAGGATTAACACTTTAGGAAACTGGTCACACAGTGAAATTAAGAGCAACGGTGGCCGTTGCTTCTTGCCAACAGCCCAGGTTGTCCATCACTGGAGCCGTGTAGCAAATACTTGCTGCAGCCAGCACAGCCAGCCCCGGCTCAGTCCCTGCGTTGTTCCTCTATATTACATCGAGTTTCACTAAGAGAGAGAACAGGAGCCAGCTACAGCTGCCCACAGAGGAATAGAAATGAATCTCTTCCATTTGCAGGCGCAGAAAATGAAATACAGTGAAGTGTCATATTGTGGGGTTTAGACATGCAAGCTGTGGAAACTTCAGCGATCAGCCCCCCCCACATTATCCAAGCCACACTCGTCATCCGCAGAACCGTCCCTAGTCCACGGCAAACAGGGAGCGAGCTCGTGCTGCTCCCTGACAAAGAGAAGAGATTCAGGGAAGCTCAGGCTGCCGACACTGGGCTGAGCAGACCCCGTGCCTAGGACTGAGCGCTCAGGAGACGGCGTTAGCTTCCAGATGTAACTCACTGTGCCCAGCCGGAGGGATCTGAGCAGAAAGCACCACGGAAAGCAGAACATTGCCTTGACTGAGCTCAGCAAGGCGGCTTCTGCTCTTATGTTTGTTTTTTTACCTAAGCCGTCAGCTTTCAGTACCTGGAATGTCCTGCTGGAAACTGTTTACAACACTTAGCACTTTGTGCCGAGATCACTTGCTAAAATGAAAGGCCATATTTTATTAAAAAGAGCGGACACTTAGCAGGCACAGTTTTATTTCACTCTAACACCAGGCGCTCCCTGCCACTGGCAGGATACAGAGATGCTGCACCGGTGTGTAGTTTGCCGCAGGTGGAGCGTTGGAGGGGTGCGAATGAGAGGGCCACAAAGTTTATTGAGAAGGTTCAGCAGCCCTCAGCAGGACGGCCTGAATGCATTTCCTCTCATTCTATACATCTTCACTCCAAGCCTGCTGTGTCTGCGAGGGCTGTTGTGTTAGTTACATTTCCCCGCAACACCTTTTTGGACAGAAAATGTTATTCCATCAAAACAAGCCAACTTGATTTTGATAAAAATTCCGTGTTTTAAGAGAAGTCTGCTCATTGGAAGCATTTCATGAAAATCAAAACAAATCTGGGAACTTTGAGGTTTGGCTTCAAACTACCTTTTATTCTAAATAATTTGGTGGGGGAGGACCCACACTCCCACCACATTTTTTAGAGTGGAGCACAGTCACCTGTAATTTCTGAACACTAAATGCTCTAAAATGCTGTGGCAGAGCTTTTTGACACGGCTCAGTGATTGCTCCAAAGACAAAGCGAGGGAGAAAACTACTCAAAATCACTTAACTAGCTTTTATAGCAGACCTGTTCCCGCCCGATCCAGCTGGCTCTTAGACCCCCCTTCGGAGGGTCAAAAACACGAAACCTTCACTCACCAGCACTTCATCCCGCACCACACACGAGGCCTGATTCTGCCGACGTGAAGGCAGAGTAATTTCACAGTCGTCGGAGCTGGGACCGATCTACGGAGGCATGAATCAAGAAAGATGTTTGACTCAGGCTCTGCGGTTGTGTGGCCTCCAGCCAGGGTTCAGTCAAGCAAGAGTTCCACAGTGAAAGTGAGGACCAGCTTCTCGGCATCGGAAGGTGCTTGTCAGTCCTGCCTCGCTCTTCCACCTCAGCTACTTCCCCTTTCACACTGTGCCTCAGTTTCCCCCTCTGCAAATCACAGCTCACTAGTGGATAAGCATCACCAGAGCTCCCCGGGGCTGAGGTGCAGAACTGAACCACAAGCTCCAGGACCTCTTTTCCCATTTCTCCTGAGGGTCTCCTGGAGAGGCACAGCAGGGCTGCCACGCGTCAGAGCTTCTTCCAGACTAACGAGGCCAAGTGCAAGGTCCCGCCCCTGGGCTGGGGCAATCGCAAGCACAAACACAGGCTGGGGACTGAGAGCAGCCCTGCAGAGAAGAACTTGGGGGTGTTGGTGGATGGAGAACTGAACATGACCCAGCAATGTGTGCTCACAGCCCAGAAAGCCAGTGGCATCCTGGGCTGCACCCAGAGCAGCGTGGCCAGCAGGGCCAGGGAGGGGAGTCTGCCCCTCTGCTCCGCTCTGGTGAGACCCCCCTGCAGTTCTGGGTCCAGCTCTGGGGACCCCAACACAAGAAGGATGTGGAGCTGTTGGAACAGCTCCAGAAGAGTCTGCAAAGTCACTCAGAGGGCTGGAGCAGCTCCCTGTGAGGACAGGCTGAGAGAGCTGGGGCTGTTCAGGCTGGAGAAGAGAAGGCTCCTCAAGGGGAGACCTTCCAGCGGCTGCCAGTGCCTGAAGGGGCTGCAGGGAAGCTGGGGAGGGGCTATTTTCACAAGGGCATGTAGGGATAGGGCGAGGCTTAATGGTTTTAAACTAGGGCAGGGTAGATTTAGATTAGACATTACAAAGAAGTTCTTTACTATGAGGGCAGTGAGACCCTGACCCGGAGAAGCTGTGGCAGCCCCTCCCTGGAAGCATCCCAGGCCAGGCTGGACGAGGCTTGGAGCAACCTGGTCTGGTGAGAGGTGTCCCTGCCCGTGGCAGGGGGTTAGAACTGGACGATCTTCAAGGTCCCTTTCAGCGCAAACTGTTCTATGAGTCTACAATTCTATGATTTCTTCTCCAGCCAAGGTCACATTGGGTTGTGAGGAGCTGCGTGGAGTGGGGTGAATGGCTTTGCTGAGAACAAGCAGGAACACAATCTTACCCTCGATCTCTGTGCAAATCATGGTGCCTTCTTGCTCCAGTTTGAGGGCGGGTGAGCTGGTTACAATGGTGCCTGTGAGTTGAAAGCACCTAAGAAGTTAGAGACTAGGAAGAAAAAAAAAAAACCCCAAACCGAACAGCAGATGTTCCATCATGCAGCAAGCTCTGGATGGTTCCCTGCACAAGGATACCTCAAGTATCCCAAAAAGCAGCGTGCCACACAATTTTTCTTTCCAAAATCAGAGGTGAAATACAGCAGGAGCTTGGCCCATATGAACTATTCGTTCTCCAAGGTTTTGTGAAAACCAGTACGCTCATACAGCCATATGCAAACCAATCCACAGTAAAATCAATATCCTCCGTAAATCTACATAGCTCCCGTGTCCATCACCTCTCTCCAATTTCTTTGAAGCCGCTCCAACTCCTGCTGAAGACCAGTCACCGTGTCCAAATGCCACCAGCAGTGTAACCGGGCCTGCTCCTACCTCACCCAGTCTGCAGTTAGATGAAGTTTGGATGAACTTCCCCACCTGAGGCATTCTGCTCCTCCACATCCAGCATTAGTGGCACACACTGGCCACAGCTTTCAGGGGAAGAACGTAAGGAGGAAGAGTAGCTGTGTTTTTAGAGCAAAAAAATGAACACCATGTTTTTATGCAAATAGCCTTAAACTTTTGGTAGGGGCAAGAGAGAAAACAGGGGAAGAAATCCATTTAAAGACCTTTCTGCTTCTATTCTTTTCTCCTTTATGTTTTCAGTGTGGCTTTAGTGGCTCTTCAAAGCTTTTAATAAAAGCCAGAATGAAAGGCGGAATCCTCTTTAAGACTCTAAATCAGTCCCACAATATGTGTCTAGACTCACACGTTACTGATACATTAACTTTTTGGAAGTGAGATATTGTAACGCCCAGTAATCCCCTCAGCTTCTGCGAAACTCCCTGTCAAGCCGGCTGCGTGTTCCTGGTTGGACGGGAAGCAGCAACATGAACGGTGACCCCTTCCAGAGAACATTTAATAGGCAAGTAAATCACTCAGAGTGCTTTTCCTTTCTGTCTCTCACTCCTTTGGCTGTCCTCTCAACCACTCGACGAGTGCTGAGGGTATGATTGCCCTGCACCACGCAGTCGCTGTGCTCCCCAACCAAAATACACAGGAGTTTGGTCCTAGGGCCGGGAGCAACGCGCTGGTCTGGGCACGGGTCCCGCCAAATCCAGGGTTACACCCTTACAGCTCCATCTGCACCGAGCAGGAGCAGTTTCCTCTGGTAACAACGACCCAGTCTCTCTTCTCCAGGAGGTCAATTTTCAGTGCTACTGGCTTTCAAAACTGTGGGCCCCATGTTAAGCTTTTATCAGCCACAGTACATGTGTTCTCCTAGAATTTGCAGGTTTGAGACATATGATAGTTTCTAGTTTGCTTCCAGGCCTAAACGTGGTGTCTACAAACTGTCTATTGAGAAATGGTAATGAGCAGTCTCTAAATGAAGTGTTGATTTTATTTTTTTTTGTTAAAACCACCCGACATTTCTCAGTCACGAGCCGTAGCTGTACTGCACCTGCTCTCAGCGGAGATGCCAACCTGCTGGTTCTTTGCTGGGGAGTGCCGAGGGCAAAACAACGGGTCACTGGAAAATCACCTGGTTTGTCTGGAGCTACAGAAAGGGACTGGTTTTGAACTCAGATCCCCTGACAACACGGCTCCATACTCAGCCTCCTTCCTCACTTCCCGCACAACCACAGGCAAACCACGTCATCTCACCGAGCCCCGGCCCCCCGGCCAGGAAGGGAGGGTAACGAGCAGCTTTGTTCACCGAGGGCCTTGTTCGACTCTCCTGGGCAGACCGCAAGCCCTGTGGGGCACGGACTCTTGCTCTTCTCAGGTATGTAGAGCAGCTTTTTATTATTTTCTTTGTTCAAATAACCACCACATGAATCCGCGAGCCCCGCAGACTTTAGCGGGTACCTGGAAACACAACAGAGAAGCCCGCTGCTCTCCCGCGCTGCCCGCGGCCGCTGCGTGCAGAGTCAACCCCTCCGCTACACAACTGCCCCCGCAGTCACAAACCTCGGGAGCCCCGGGCAGGCTGCAGCTAAGTTTAGATCCTCTCTTCCATGCTTCAGCTGGGATTTTCACAGATTGATTTTCTTTCTCCAGTGCAGTCAAGGCTGCTCAGAGGGAGCCCTTGTTTCTCTGGTTAGTTATTACCCTCCTGCAGGGAGAAGGGGCCCTGTTTGCACGACGAGCAGCAGACAAGCTGTTCTGAGCAAAACGGTGACCGCCAGGTCCGTTCATCAAAGCATCAAGGCTGGAAACACCCCTGTGTGACAGAGGCTAGAGGAACCACACGAAACCAGCTCTTCTCCTGCCACCGCTGAGACAGTCTCCAGGCAGAGCAAAGGGAAGGGCCCGAGAGAGCAGAAGTCCTGGCCCAGCAATGGGAGGGCTCCGCAGGCGCCGCGGGGCACTTCACACAACGCCCACCCGTCCCCTTCCCCCAGGTGGCACATTCGTAACCCCCCGTCCCCTCCTCGGGGTCTGCCCGCAGCATCGCTTTCTGTAGGACTCAAAACGATCAAACCAAAGACTTGTCCCTTGCCAGATCAGAAAAAGAAACCTCAATGAAACCGAAACATCCTTGCCCTGGGGCCACTCGATGCTTGCTTTAACTGCGTCGCTCCGTTAGGGATGATACGATTTAAGTCTGAATGTCTGGTTTGCATTAAGATTAATAGCAGCTGGTTACCCGTATTCCTTGGATATTAACGGCAGAGCTTTGTCTTGGTGATTTCTCATCGCTCCTAACAAGATGAAGGACCCCAGTCTCAGCAAGCAAGAAACTAAGTTTGACTATTACCAGTCATTAAATGGTCAAAAAGAAGGAAAGCTAAACCTGCACCACCGTTAAGCAGCCAGACACCAATTAGACACATTGCTTCCCAGGATCGCCATGCACATCACTTTACCCAGGTTTCAACCTGAGCTGTGAAACAACATTTCAAAGACAATTAAAATATCATAAGCAACCATGTGTGAATATTCCTGAATGCAGCTACTAAATAAGAAACAATGACAGATCAGCAAAGGAAGAAATCATGGTTTAATCTAACCTCTAATGGGTATTTATTAACTAAACAATTACCTCAATTTAGAACCAGCCACTTGTTACAGACTGGAACTCTATCATAGCTTTTCCCAAGTTGAATCCAAGGAGATTCAACAGGTTTATGGGCAGTGAACGTGAGATACGTTTACAGACTGCACACACCTGATCCTGCTGCACCATCCGACTCCGACTAAACGATCTGGACGGAAGGCCACTGGTGTATACTGGGAACTGGGGCAGCAAAGCAAGGGATCGTTGCAAGAAATGTGGTTAATATCAGAGCATAGCAGAAGTAAAAAACTTCATCCAGTCCCACAATTGCTGCAGAACAGGCAGGAGCACCTAAAAAAGCGCTCCCTGGAGGAAGAAGAGGGCATGTCTCTGCCAGAAGACCAAGGTAGCCGAGGTCGCTGGCGACAGGCTCAGGATGCTCAGGGTGAGAAGGCAGAGCAGGGAGGAACCAGTGGGTGGAAACTGGGCACATTCACTGTGAGAAAAAGTGAAAAACGTGAACTGCTCAAGGTTACCATCAGGTCGAGTTAGTTTTGCTGTTCCCTGCAGGCTTTAAATTGAGGCTGGACACCTCTGTGAAAGAGATGTAGCTGCCAGGGTGATGTTTTACGCTGCTGCAGGAGGTCTGAGCAGCTCAGCAGCCCCCCCAGGTCTCTGGCTGCCAGAGCATTGCCAGCCCTGCCCACTCCCACTGCAAGAGCTGCAAGCCCACGTCAAGCAGCAGCAGTCAAACCTCTCTGACCACACTCTTTCAGACCCTGAGACAACCAGAGTGGCCATCCTTGCCCTAAGACCTATAAGCCTGGGGTCCTCCTCGGTGATGGAAGTGATTAGCTTCCATTTATCTGAGCTGAGGAGCACAGCAGCGGCTCCGGCAGGTCTGGCCGGCTCTGGATCCTGCTCTCTAATTGTGGCCACAAGCACAGGCCTGGCAGAGGATCTATGGCAGTGCTTAGCTCACTATTAGAGTGGGTAAGGGCTGAAAAGGAAGGGGTCTAATCTTACATGCCAGCGACGCAGTGATAGGGGAGGAATTTAACTGAAGAGAAAGGGCAGTGTTCACGCACCTTTCACCCTCCTCTAATACGTTCTGTCTTCCCAGACAACTAATTCTGTTCTCTCAGGGATAAGTCAACATCTTGCTCAGCTATTTTTTCTCCTCCGCAGCTGCCAGGGTGGATGCCTGTATTTGCAGTTAGTTCCCCTGGCAGCCTGAAACTCACTCAATTACCAAATCCTTCGGTCTCGGACTCAGCCGCCTGCTTCTTTAGAGGGAACCCCGTCGCTCCTCCCTCGGGGCCTCTGACCTGACACACATTTCTTTGTGCTGAAGCTCACTTCATTAACGGAGCGGTACCTAACTTCCACTTTATTGCCTCCGCCTTTGCTTCTCTGGGTCTAAATGCTGAGGGTTTTATCAAAGCAGATACATTCTGCAGTTGGTGTTAGTGCCGCAACGGAACCGCCTGCTAATTGCCCAGCCATCTGGAATTAAGCTTTCGCTCTCAGACCTGTCCAACAGTGTCTCTGCACGAGGCAAAGTCAGTTCTGTTGTGTCATTGCCTTGACGTTGGCCTGCGGTCTGAGGTGGGGGGGTCAGTCCTGTCCTCTGCCGAGTAAAGCAAGGTGGCAGGGAGACACATCTCACTTGCATGAGTAACCACCCACCGTGCCAGGCCAAATCCTGCCATTGCTTTCATTAGAAGATTAATTTGTGCTTGGAAAGAAAGGAAAAAAGTGAGTTGTCTTTACTGCACAGACAGAGGAGGAAGAAAATGACACTCACTCTGTCTTCGGCAACAGATTCACCTTGGCCACAGCCCAGTGCTGCACCACTAACTCACGGTGTTGGACACAGACAGGACTCCGCGGGATAACAAACGTCCCAGAGGACCTGCTTCAGCACTATAGCTCCTGTCACGACTCGATGGACTGCTTTCCACTCAGATTTGTCTCCCAAAAAGAAAATAGTTAAAATATTCTGGGGCATTTTTTTTTTTGTGTGTGTGTAAAGAAAAAAAACAGTGATTTATATTGGAGGCAAAAGCCTGGAGGGGCACTACTTTCTTTTTACAGTTGTACATCTAGGGATGTCATCAACCGCTGGCATTGGTTAAGGCTCTTCTAGCTCCCATCAGTCCTGCAGGATGGCAGGAACCCAGAGCCACTTCCAGGCCACTCCAGCATGAGGGACTCCCTTTGGGGTACATGTGCGCTTCCTTCACCCTGTCGAGCAATTGTGTGCTGTGTACAGGGTTAGCAAAACCCCTGCCCCCATCACCTACTTCAGTAAGTTAAAATACGGACACGTGGAGGAACAGAAATGAGGTTCCTTGTATTTAACCCTCAGGGAGGGCTGCTCACAGCTACAGCATCCCTTTGTGTCCCCTGTCCTGTCACGGCAGAGCCCTAGCAGCCACGTGCTGCCTACGAGGATGCTCCAAACCATAAGCTGATCTCATTCACCATTAAAAAGGTTGTTAAGCCTGCACTTCATTTCCTAGTGGGAAAAATAGGGGGATCTATGCATTTATTTTAGTCATAGAATGCCTTAGGTTGGACGGGACCCTAGAGATCATTCAATCCACCCCCTCCGCCACGGGCAGGGACGCTTCTCAACCAGCCCAGGTTGCTCAAGGCCTCATCCAACCTGGCCTTGAACATCTCCAGGGAGGGGGCAGCCACAGCCTCTTTGGGCAATTTATTGCGAAGTCTTGCCACCCTCGGACTGAAGAATTTCTTTCGAAGATCCAATCTAAATCTATTCTCCTTCAGTTTAAATCCATTTCACCTTGTCCTATCACTGGACACTCTTGTCAGAAGTCCCTCCCCAGCCTCCCTGTAGGTTCCCTTCAGGCTCTGCAGGCAGGGATAAGGTCCCCCCGGAGTCTTCTCTTTTCTAGGTTGAACAACCCCGGCTCCCCCAGCCTGTCCTCACAGCAGAGCTGCTCCAGCCCCTGGATCATCTTTGTGGCCCTTCTTTGAACTCAGGTCAGAGATCTTTAAATTTTTTTTGTAGGTATAGGTGATGAGACCCAAGAGGCACTCCCCCCACTCAGCCCACAAAGTGCAGAAGTTTGCATCTATCTTTTGGTCATGGGGGAGTTCATCATAAATCCCATCTTGTGACATGAGCCACAAGAAGTTTCACCCCACAGCGAGCGCCACATGTGATACCGTGGCCCTTAGCCTTAACGTGCATATTAACACACCCTGTGTGCCTTTGTTAAAAGGCTACTAGGAAGTAAAGGACATTTGGAACTGCTGTACAGCAAGAAACAGACATTTGCTGGTACGTGACTTGCAATGCATTCTAATAATCAGATAATTACAGCTACAATCCACTCATCCCACTAGAGACAAGAGGTGAAATTGTTTAAAATTATTCTCTCCCTGATGATCCTTGCAGCAGCTACCATAAGGCAACACCACGACACGGCGCCGAAAGCCAGCAGAGGAACACGGGGGTGCTCAGGAATAGCCGCTTGTGTTCACTGGCAATCAACTAATTAGCAGCCAACAAATCCCCAAGTGCAAACGAGGGACAGATGCCCGGGGATGAGACCCTCTCCAACAGCACTGTTCTGCCAGGGGATCACCCTCCGAACTCAGGCCTCAATCTCTTAGGACAACAGAAAAAAAATCAGAGCTTCATATGAACTTCAAGGAAATAGATTTACTGCCTATCGCTTTTGTTGATGTCGTGTTTTCCTTTTTGCTGTAGTCCCAGCACTGCGGAAAGGAACATAACCCGTTGCTTTACTGGATGTTTTGGCCTCTTCGTCATGACTGCAGCAAGCACAAGGAACTGCAAAGCCCGAACAAAGCTGATGGGCAGCCGCAACCCAAGGCCAGTCTGGGACACTCATGAGCCAGAAGAAGTCTTCCATGGAGGGAGTAACATCAGTTTGGGGATGGGCAGGACCAATGGCAGGACATAGGGAGAAGTGGCAACTGCCCGTGCTTTGGAAGTACAGAGCAAACAGCAAGCTGCACTCAGGCGGACAGACACCCGTACCGCGGTGTGAAATGGAAAAGCTGAGTGTTAACACACTCATCACTCGGACACTGAGGAGACAGGCACTTCACAAGGGTCATAAAAGCCAAAACCGGCTTTGCACAAGTAGAAACTGTAGACGGGGTGCTTGGATTGCACAGACTCCTCTGGTGCCACAGGACCACAGCCACTGCTCAGTCTTCCTGGGAGTCTTAGAAGTGTCCTACACACCCCAGATGGGAGCTCAGACAACAGCGAGAAGATCAGGTCTGATGTGAACTTGCACTTGATTCAAATCTCATGGCAAGTCCGCCTGGAAAGCAGAGGGAGAGAAAGCCACAGGACTGATGAACTCCAGGTAGCCTGTGTTGCTAAGGAGACACTTTACAGTATCTTTTAGTTGGAATTTCCGAAGTGAAGAAGGGCTCCTTGCCCAGGAACGTTGCTTCACTACAGCTCAGCCCAACGGGAATGAAGACACCACTAGCCAAGGTCAGGCCATCATCTGGCAGCCTGGAGCAGAATCTTCCAGCCAGTGGGACACAGCGGAGCACCAGGCCCAGCCAGAAACACGAGCGGGTCCCAGTCCCTGCCAGAGGGCTTCAGAGCACGATTTAGCAACATTACATCTTTCTCTGTGCTGCAGGTCACAGGTTCAATCCTTGGCACCTCGGTTATCACACCTGGGGATGACGGTAGGAGAAAGAGTGTGAAAAAGCTTTTTCTGGGCTCAGTTGGAATTCGTGCTACAGATCACTCCCACTCCAGCTCACACCGAGATAATGCTTCAACACACCCCGCACAGAGGCTTTGCCAGCCAAAGGACAGGAGGGCTGCCCTGCCAGTTCTGTCCCTCTCCCACACGTCTCATAATCACCAACTTGCACAAGCAAAGAGAATCTGGCAAACCCTTGGGGCAGAGGTGGCCACACAGTGCTCTGCCACTGGCACAGGGTTACTCCATAAGTGTCTTTAAAAGAGGGTTTTAATGAGGGAAGGCACACTCAGCATTCACAAATTCCGGTGGTTTGGTGTTATTGGCTCCTATTTCATCTATTATTTAACGGGAGAAGATCTATCGGGGCGGAGGGAGGAAGAAAAAAAAGAAAGAAAAAAAAGAAGATGTCTCTCTGAACTCTTTCCAGGACTGACTCAGCAACTTAATTTTTATGTTGCCTACTTTTTTGCTTCTCTTCTCTTTATTGCTAATTTTCAAAATTTTCCACTTAAAATCCTTATTTGCATGAGAGGTCTGTCCAGCCTTAAGCAGATTTTTCTTGTCTTTGACTTTTATCTCATTCTCTCTTCACTCCAGTTTTTTTTTTTTTAATTAAAACCCAGCTTTGAATTAGTTCACTGACGCATCCTTTTCCCCGTCTTCCTCTCCCTCCAGAGAGCTCCTCCCTCTCTCGTCCTGCCGGACCCTTCTCAGCACATTGCCATCACAAGAGCAAGCTGTCAGCACGGAGAACTTGATCCAGATTCACCCCTGGATGTCGGCTGCTGCCTGGCTCCCGAGCAGACCCCAGCAGCATGCCGGTGCCTTACACTGCTCGCTCGCAGAGGAGCCCCGCTGCGGCCCTGAGCCTGCCCCTGGTCTTGTCCTGGAGGGGCTGGTAGCTGTGGTGTGTTTGAGTAAATCCCTGCAACGTGCACCAAAACGAGCACTTCATGCTTTTACGGTATTTTCACCTCTGCAGGATTAGACAGGATCAGACTTTCCGTACTTTGCGGAGGAACAATTTTAACAGAAGGTGTGAGCCTTTCTGAGTCCCCTACCCATCCTGCCCCGGCACAGCCTTTCAGATGACCGGGAGGAAAGGAAATAAATCACTGTCAAGATGGCTCACTTGGCATTTGCTAAGATCCTAATGAGACCCAGTTTCACACCTACTCGGACACGGCCGTAAGCGCTGCTGCAGAGACTGTTTGCAGAAGGGAGAGTGCAAATGCCTCATGAGAACACACGCGAGCCAAGATGCCAGTAGCTACAAATCAAAATGGCACAAATCTGGGTAAAGCTACTGATTTCAAGTGAGTTGCTCCCTGCTCGCATTAGAATGAGTCAGCTCATGATAGGCCTTTTTAAATTTTCCAGGTACTTACAGAAAAACGCAGAAAGGATCTATGTTGCTAATTGCTTTCTTTGCCTAATTCTGATTGCTGCTGCATCTTGGGGAAGGAGGGAACAAAGGGTTACCTCGCTCGTGTACCAACTCAAGTATCAGTGGTGTTTCTTCACTCGTTCCCACTCTCAAAATCCCTACTGTTTAGCAGTAATACCAGTGTTTTTCAGCTCCATTCAATGCTAGCAGGATCATGCTCGCATCGAGGACTGCAGTGTGTTGGAGAGGGAGACCCACGTTGGCTTTTATTGTCTGTCAGGTGTACCTACCTCGTCCCAGCCGCAGCAGCAGAGAAAGCCAGACAGGCTAAAATTGATCTCGCCTTTCTGAAAGAGCTCTCTAATCCTTCTGCTGCTGCAGTGAGACTATTACCAACAGAACACAGCAACAGAAAACCACACAAGCATAAAGAGCAGCTGGGTCAGCCCAAACATCTTGGCAGCTACCTCTGACAGAGGCCAGAAAAAGACACCTGGGAAAAGCACAAGAATTAATAGCAAACATGCAATCTTTCCCCAAACAGTGTCGCATCCTTTGTGTCTCGGGGACATTCAGAGTTGGGCAGTGCTTCCATGTACTTAGTACTCCTGAGCAGATTTCTCTTCCGTCCATCAGTCTGGCGTCCCCTCGGTATCGTACAAACCGTCCTGCAGCGAGGAGTTCCTCAGCTGAGCTGTCACTGCAGCCTCCTCTGGTTTCTTTTGATCCTGCCACCTACAATGGGAGGCTTCACCTGGTGCCTTCTTGCTCTCGTGCTGGAAGCAGCAGTGCACGAGCCATCCCTGCCCGTCTCTGCAGACCCCTCACAGCTTCACAGACCTTTCTCATCCACGCCTGCACTCAGTACTCTTTCAGATGGAGGAGTCAGAGCTACCACTCACCCCTTGCACAGAGGCTATTACAGACTTCTGATCACTTTTGTCACTCCCCTCTGAACCTCTCCCAGTCATTCTGGATCCTTTATGAAATGGGAGGTGGGCTGCCAGAATTGACTGACTTGGCAGCAGTTCTCCCGTCCCTGCTGCATACTGTGATCATTTCTAGGGCAGTGCTACAGCTCCTGACACGTCTTTGCTAAGAAGAGAGGGGACAAAAGTGGAAGATGTATTTGATCTCTGCCAGTTGCTGCTATTCAGGAAAAGGGGCTGGGCAAGACCTTCCTTAGCAAAGGCTAAAAATTCAGTGTCCCAGCCAGAAAACAACTCCCTGCAATCCCGAGCCCATCCCCAGCCTCTGTTATTTTGAGGCAGGAGAGAAGGAGAGGGACGGAAAAGGATTAGCTCTGCTCCACAGAGTAACTGGTGTGATGCAATTAGTGGCCTGTTCAAGGACCATGGCCACGGCTAAGAAGAAGGGAAGCCAACTGAATCCTGTCATCGCTCTCCTTGCATAACAGATGCCAAGTCTGGACTCCTCAGCACAGCTGTCCATCACTTAGCTCCCCACCGGGCAAAACCAAGCACGAAATCCTGGCTAGGGGAACGGCAGGCACAACCCTTCGCCAAGGACCACCAGCAGCGGGAAGCAGACGGACAAAACCAAACCTTTCCCCCCATCCCCTTTCCATCGCTGACGCCCTGGCAGGCGGCCACGCCACAGAGCAGACCCCTCGTTCCCCATAGCCTCCAGCTCCCGCTGTCGCCGCGGCACCACCGAGGTGCTTTGTGGAAAGCTGGGGCTCGGCCAGACGCAAGGAGCTCTCGGAAGAGAATCAGCCAGGCGGCATTATCAGCCGACATCCGCAGTCTTATCTTGTCTCTTTGGAAAGCTCCTCAACTCAGGGCAACCTCCACCTTTTTAATTTCTAAAAGGCTGATGCTGAGTAATTGTTTAATATCTCTGCAGAATTTGCTCCCCTTTATCTTGGAATCCCTGCTGTAATTCACTGACGGAGCCGTCTTTTCTCTTTCTCTATTCCACCGTGTATGTACTCGAAAATGCTCTCATTGTAGGCAGAGATACTTGCTGCTAATTGATGCTTATTATTCCTTTTAAGCCTGTAATTGCTTTTTCTTGTCTAAATTTACTTCTTTCTCCCCCCTCTCCCTGCAATTTTTCCTAAAATTGCTTCGGTTTTCTCTTCTAATCAGCCCAAATCCTGGTGTTCGAAAGATTATTTGAGCATGTGCCAAAGGTTTTGCTGTTGCTTTGACATGCTGGCTTTCCACATCTGTGGAGTTTTCTTCAACTCTTTGAATATTTACAGGCAAATCGGGTGGCCTAAAACTGGTAATCCCTCAACTGTCTTAATGAGGGCAGATTTTAGGTGTCAGCTTCCATGCAGACTTTTGATTAGAAGGCTACAAGGGGTCCTTAGATTATCTCATTTATCTCTTACACAACACAGGATTTCTGCGTCAATTCTCCCAGAGGATAATGAAACAAATGGAACAAGGGGAACAAAATGCAATTCTGTTTACAACTGAAAGAGCACCTGCTCTTTCTGACAATCTCTGTTATTTCTTCCACAGCCTTTTACTGACCCAAAGGAGTTTCCAGCCCATCACTCCCTGGAGGACCATGTTCCCCTCACTGAGACCTTCCCAGGTCCCTCGGGATTCCCAGTCCCTCTGGATTATCACCACCACATCCACCTCCACCTGCAACAGGACCACAGTCTCCTCTGGGCATTGAAGTCCCCCAGGGAAGGCGTCTAGTCAGAGAGGCAGCACGCTGAGGGCTTGGCCATCTCAGCCTTTGCGCGGCTCTTGGCAGCTGATCCGAGCACCGTGTGAGACGAATGCGAACCCCTGCCAGCTGGAACTCCCCTCCCCTGGGCCAGGCCTGTCGTGTTGGCTCTGCTCAGCAGCAAGGACTCGCTCGTACCTGGGATGCAAGGGAAGGCACAAGGGAATACCTGACTTCTGGCTGTGTGGCTGAAAACTGGAGGGGTCTTCTCACTTCCCAGCTGCATCCCGTCCCGTGACGTCCAGAAAGGCCGAGCAGGCAGGGGCTGTAAGGCCAGCCCTGGCACTGACCACCCGGGCCATCTTTCGGGAGCGTCTGTGCCTTTGTCTTCTCTTGCCCTTCTGTTCAGCTGGGACTGCTCCAGCTCTGCTTGTGCTGATTTACTTCTTTAAAATTTGATGAAGCCTACGGAGGCCTCCAGCTCTGTTCCTTAGAGGAGCTGTCCTGCTTAAGGTTGACCTCCACAGTTGCCCTGAGCCACACAAGCCGCTCTTGCCCGGCCGTTCGGGTCCCTGCAGCCAGCATCAGAGCTGCCCAGGCTGCCCAGGCCGAGCACGGAGCGCGGGTTTCCCAGCAATGAGTCTCTGCTCTTCGCCTGGGCTCGCCTCCAGCAACTGAAGTGAGAGGAGAGGATGCAGAAGGCCCAGAAGGAGCAGCGGAGCTAATGAGCACAGGAAATCTTCCCCAGCAGGTCTACAGGAATGAGTAAGCTCTAAACTTCTCTCATCAGGAGGCAGGGACACGGCTGGCCTCAGAGCCATTCAGCAGCGGTCCCAGCAGCAGCAGTGGACTAGGTTTGCTATCAGAGTGGCTTCTGGGAGTGCTTTAAATGCTTCCATCCTGGAAATGTCATCCATCACCCAGCTTATGTCTACACTGCGGTCTGACAGGCAGAGCCACACAGCCCTCCCAGGTCTCCGTGGGAGAGAAGCGGGCACAACCACAGACTCGGGAAGTACCTCATGAGCAGCTGAGTCTCTGCCATTCCAGACTCCCAGCCATGAGCAGAGACACCACATAAATATCCCCTGCATCTCCAAGCACCGCGCCAGGACACAGAGGAACAAGAACAATAGCTATCATACAGGAATATTTACTGTTGGGAGCTTGCTGCATTTCATTTTAAACAAGTTGCTTCCGCAGCTCTAGTGACCTGAGGAGCCAGGAATATTAGCATTAAAAAAAATGAAACAAATAAATAACGTATGCCAATTACCACTTTAATAAGATGCTAGAAGTCCATGCGGATGCAACAGCAATTTCTAATTAAAAACACGCAATTAATTATTAACCTAAAAAAAATCTAGTATTATTCCGGCGTGTTCAAATCAGAGCGTCTTCTCAGAGTGAATTCAGGATTATGATTGTTAATGCTTGGGGTGTTGTTCTGTTTGTTCATTTCTAATCTTATCAAGGGAAAAAGCAATTTTTCAGCCAGTAAAACCGCAGCTGATAGGAGGCCGTTAGGAGCTGTTCTGGCGGCTACGTCACCCTCACCTCTCTTTAAAGGACTAAGCCCGGCCTCTGTTTCCTGAGCGATACCTTCCCTAATCCCTCTCAGGCACCTGTGTGAGCTGCAGCCAACAAAGTCCCTGCTGGTGGAGAAAGCCGGTTCAGCCCGAAGCATCCACTGACCACGGCAGAAGTCAGAACCCAAGCACCGCCGAGGACCCTGAGCTCTTCCACCCAGGGAAGTGAAAGCGGTGAGATGACACAGTCCAGCCTACACCACCGCAAACTGGGAGTCCATGAGAAGAGCACGGCCAGAGAGGTTGCATCAGGGGCACGTTGTGCATCTCTAAGAGGTTCTTTGTTTCAGGAATTAGTCAGGAGATTTGCGGCCATTCGCCACCGGAGTGAACTGGGCTCACATCCAGTGTGATTCATGCCGAGTGAGAACTCGCTGCCTATCAGCTGTCTTTTCAGGGAACAGAACAATGCCACCAAATTTAATCCAGCCCAAATCCACTAAGACACAAACACTAGAGGTGAGGAAGAGGATTGGCCATGTAATTAGCAAATAAATCTGTGATTTAGAAACTTGCACGAAGCCCAGCAGTAATTAGGGTATTTGTCCTTGAAGCGTGACTCTGACAGCAGACAGTCCAATAGATTCTTCCGAGTTGTACAAAATGTGTGCGAAAAATTAAAAACCAGTGGCTCTGGGCTGCTAGAATAGAAAGCACCCTCAGGAGAGGCCTGAGGCAGTGGAAGTTTGGAGCCAGACATCAAGAGCTTCACATTTTATTGCAGGGGGGCAGATGCAGCCCTCAGAGAAGTGAGCATTTTCAAACCAACAGACAGCATAGCCTGATGGATCAAAGGTTGGACTGAGGTTTAGGAATCCGAAGCTGATTTTTCAGCTCTCCCAAGTAATTTGGCTTCCCTCTGTGCTTTTGCTTCAAGCTCAGTGAACAATAGTCTCCCTCCCTATGCACAGAGTACAGCACCTGGCAGCTTGGTCCTACCATAACTCAGAGGATATTAATAGGGGAGCTGCACTTCTGTATTTAGCTCCCTGTTTTGGATGAAGATGAAAATGAGCTGAACTGTGAATCCAGCTAACAATGGCCAGAAAGCTCCCCGGGTGGAACACAGAATGATGACAATCCTCAAAATGCCTGGAGAGATCCCCTGCCAGCTGAACAGCTTTTCTGCAAGAAAAAGGACAGCTTTAGGGAAAAAAAGAGAAGCCTAAACAGGGAGGAAGGCTGGGAGCGTAGAAGCTGAAGAAACAGGTGGGGGAGTCTTTCCTTCCCTCCTCCATACAGCTGTGGCATGGGCTTGAGTCTGGCGGGGAGTTTGGAAGCGGGAGGAGAGCTGTGGGGGGTGACTCCGGCGAAACTTCGAGAGACTCCCCCAACCCCAGGTAGAAGTTGGACTGGCTCTGGCTGGATGATCAGCACCTCTGCCATCAAGGTATTTAAGAGGCAACCCTATTGTTCCTCTTTCTCTCTTTCTCTTTCTCCTTCTTCCTTCTTCCTTCTCTTTTGGTTTCCTCTCATCTTGATCTGTCCTGTCTTTCATGTTGGGGAGTTTTCTGCTGGAGGAGGCGGAGGTGGAGAGGGGTGCTGGCGTAGAACGTTTTCCAGAGCCCCACGGTGAGTGAGATGCAGGAGAGGATTGCCTGCCAGCTGAGAGGATCGTCGAGAGCATCCAGGATGTGGCAGTACGAGAACCTCAGGCCAGAGGGGAGAGAGACTGAGCACGATCTGTGACCCCGAATGGGGTGGACTCCCGAGGAAGAAGAGGGCTGCCTCCCGTGAGGTGGACACCACGCAGCATCAGGGGGAGATGGCGAGGAGCCCTCTCTCTCAGGAAGGAGGAGCTGCCGTGGATGATGAGCGATGGGCAGAGGGACCGCAGCCCCTTCCCCCTTGCACTGATGGTGGGGAGGAGGTGGTGGTAAATTAAATTTATGTTTTCTCCCCAAGTCTGCACTTGTTTTTACCCATCATCTTAAACAGTAGATTATAATCCTTCCTGTCCTTAATCTCAATCCTTGAGCCTTTTTTTTTTTTCCCATGCTTCATGGAGCCCTAGGAGGCCCTGGGAGGGTTGTTCAGCCTCTTCCGCTAGTGAAGAGCTTCCACAGACAATGGATTTTGCCATCTTCCTCACAGATTTAGCTTTTCAATTGCTCTGTGTGTATACATCACATGGAAAGTATCATAGAATCATAGTACATGATGTGTTTTGCACTTCTTTGGGATAGAAAGTTGTTCCGGACTTGGGGAGGCAAGTCTGAGCCCTGCTCCAACAATGGCTCTTGTACACACGTCTACTGGGGAACTGCCCTCCGAGTCACTCTGTGAGGCACACAAAAAAGCACTCCCACACTCAGTGGAAATACATACACTTCAAGAAGTAGAATTACACAAGAAAGTTGCCCTTTTGGGTATTTAAAAGCATGTAGAAACTTTCCAGTTTCAACAAGACAAGCTAATAACGAGCAGAGCAGCGCAGAACTTTGCAGCATCCCTGATGCATTTCCCCCCCCACCCCCACCCCAGTCCTTTTCGTTATGACCCATTTTCTGGCTTTCTTTCCTCTCCGATTCCAAGTCAAAGCGTTTCGACACCCTGCCCTTTGTGAACACTGTGTGTCAGAAGATCTACAAGGATGGCAAATCGCGTTTTCTTCTGTCTAATCCACGCAGGCAGCTGGACCACTTTCATCCATAATTGGGCGCCTCTGGGACAGTGTGAGAGCCGCGGCGTGCCGGGGGCGGGTACCACCACAATGCAGCAGCACTTGTAGGCGTGTGCAACGTAGGGCAGAAAAGCTAACCCGGACCCCAGTGTATGTGCACCTAAAAATAGAAAGAGTCAACTTGCAGGAGTTGAAGTGCAGGGAAAAAAAATTTGAACCAAAAAAATCACTTTTCTTTGAAGTCAGCAAACAAAAGTCAGACTCCCTCAAAGAAGGTGCCCAGCAGCTGCCGGGGAGCCAAGGCAGATTTACACGAGAAGCCAGCTGGTGTCAGAGTCCGCGCCGCAGCAACGGGCGCTCACAGCCCCGCTGCCTTGGGCTTGGAAACGGCACTTCAAAAGCAACTGGTTTGTTTTGCTTGTTTGTTTTAAAGCTGTATATAATCACCTTCACCTCTGCTGCCTGCCATTCCAATTTGGCAGAGGTTTCAGCTTGTAAAAGGGGAACATATAAAGCAAACCATGCACTGGCTTAAATAAATGCTTCTCTTTGATGCCTGAGATCTACTGATTTTTTTGGTTTTTTAAGACAGTTTTCTTATTTTAAAAACCAGGTTCCTTCTCCTCATCTCCTCTTGCCACGTGTGGCAACTACTCAGAAACAAGAGGGGAAAAAAGCAGCTTTGTTTAACACAAAACAAACAAGCGTTTGCAGTTGCCAGTTCCCTCGCACAGCCCAAGGTCTGTGTGAGGTTTCCGAGGGAAGGGGGGACTTATGAGGTAGGCAGGAGCTCACAGCAGCACTAACATGTTCTGACACCCTCGCTTCTGTCTCCCATATGACAGTCTTGTTTTACACTGAGATTTAAAACACTCAAGCCTGCCCCGGCATGAAGGGACAAGCATGCAGAGCTCCTGGGCTTTTCCAAGAGCCTCAGGGTCCTGCAGAGAGGTAGCTCCCCCCAGCCAGGTGCCCCCTGTCGAGGCAGGACGGGCTGGGTGGGACGAAGCCCACATGTGCCGCAAGGGCGACACGCACCCGGAGAGGTGAGCTCTGCTGGGGCCCCTGCTCGGGGGATGAACCGAGGAGAAAAGGAGGGGAAGAAAGAGAGGAAGGGCAGATTTCCACGTTGCCTTTCAGCCCTGCTATCACAGAATCATAGAACCATAGAATCAATCACAGAATCACAGGATGCTGGGGTTTGGAAGGGACCTCCAGAGATCACCCAGGGCAACCCCTGCCAGAGCAGGGTCACCCAGGGCAGCCACACAGGAACGCGTCCAGGCAGGTTGGAAAGTCTCCAGAGCAGGAGACTCTGGGCAGCCTGGGCCAGGGCTCCGGCACCCGCACAGGGAAGAAGTTCCTCCTCACGTTGAGATGGAACTTCCCATGTTCTAACTTAAAACTGTTATTCCTTTTTCTATCACTGGACACCACTGAGAAGAGATTGTCCCCTTCCCCTTGACCCCCACCCCTCAGATATTTCTGTATGTTCATAAGGTCCCCTCTCAGCCATCTCCTCTCAAGGCTGAACAGCCCCAGGTCTCTCAGTGTCTCTTCACAGCAGAGATGTTCAGTCCCTTGATCCCCCTCGTAGCTCTCCCTCGGACTCTCTCCAGCAGGTCCCTGTCTCTCTGGAATTGAGGAGCCCAAAACTGGACACAGGATTCCTTCTCGTTTCTGCTCCTGAGCAGGACTGAATGGCTTTGAAGGAAGCAGAAAGTGATCACAACCCACACGCATCAGAGCAAGAGGAACACCTAAGTCCGGGATAAATCCATTATAACAACCCCTATCAGACAGCTGAGTTCCTTATTGCGAGTACACAGGTACCTGAAATAAAAACCTTTCTTCATACCTGCAGGCTTCGCCATCCAAACAATGCCTCTCTTTCTAAGTACGGTGTTCTTAAGGCGGTTTAAACCCTTGTTATTTGTTACGCACCATTATAATCCCCTTCTTTAACTCTGCGTTACTGGCAGGGATTTGAAGTCTGAGCACGCAGCACAGACTTCGATGCCTTGCTGAGACATCTTGCTACTTATTAAGGAAAGAGCAGGGCACAGCTGGGCCCAGACCTGCTCGTGAGGAGCCCAGCCTGGTGCCCAGGACAGGAGATGGAGAGCTGGGACCACCTGGGGTCCGAAGGAGCAGCCTCACCCGGTGGGAGCCAACCCTGCGAGAGAGGGTGGGCCCAGCGCTTAAAAAAAAATCCCGTTTGGTTATTTCTGGAGACAAGGAATTTTTCCCAAGGAAAGAAAGATAAGTCCCAGGAAGAAAACTGTTATTCTTTACCAAAAAACAATAGAAAAACTTAGCTCAAGCCAAGCAAAATTTAGCAGTAGAGAAAAGCAATCTGTGATATTTCTGAAACTGCAGACAGATGCGGCAAGACAGGCTTTCTTCAACAAGGATATTTTTACAGCAGAATCCGTGAGGACCCTACAGAGCCTGTTCCTTCTCCCTGTTCACTCAACGCTGGAGCAAAAAATCACCGAAACGTTGCCTCACTGCTGCGGCAAGGGAAGAAAAGACGGGCCAGTTTCTCCACGTGGTGATGAATGCAGGGAAAGCGAAGGAAGGAGACAGAGACCTGGTCCAGGTTCAGCAGCCACAGCCCAGAGCAGCAGCTCCTGAGGTGGCAGCTGAGCCGTAGTAAGGAGGGTGCGAGCTCTCAGAGGAGACGAGGGGAGAAATTGCAGTCCTGCTCCAGCCACTCCCAGCTGCCAGGTGAGTGCCGGGGTAGAAGCGGGGCGGAGGCCCCACAGCAGCCCCCTGCAGCCCCTCTGCAGCCTCGAACCTGCCCAGGAACTGGCTGGGCCCCAGCGCCGGCCCCCCCGCAGGGGACACGCCACCAGGTCCGCAGGGACTGCTGGCCAGAGCTCCTCAGCTGCTTCACTTTTGTTTTGCAGATCAAGCAGAAGGCCCTGAGGAAAGCTTTTCAAAGGTCAAGTTCTTGGAGCCCAAGCTCCTTCCCTGGCCCGCAAAACTATGAATTTCCTGACGCGTGCAGCCGGAGCCCCGGCTGCTGGCTGTGACCAGGGAAGACGTGTGTGCAGGGAGAGCCGTGGCCATCGCACACTTGTGCAGGGAAATAACCGAGAGCAGCCTTAGAGGAAGAAGAAAGGGGCTCGAGGTACCTCCAGGGGGCTTTCTTGAGCTCCCCACTATTTCGTGTGCTCAGTAACAGACCTCCAATGATCTTGGGCAAGATTCTTCTTTGCGAAGGCCGATGAGTTGTGTCCCCCTCGCTGGCTCCGTCTGTAGAGATCACCAAGGAGCGGAGAGCACGAGAGGCAAGGCTGCAGGCTCCCCTTTCCCACGCCACCACGGCGCTGCTTTGCTCAGCGCAGCCTGCGCGGGGCTGTAGTGACCAAGCAGCAAACGGACAACCAGCGCCACTCAGCCGCACCGGGGTTTGGCTGCCCACACTTAGAGGTTTCGGGGGGTCTCATCAGGAAGAAGATACTGGCAATGGATGTGTCATGAGATCACCCATCCAGCCACCCATCCATCTCACCCCACCCCGAAGAAATCAGCAACGAATCCACAATCACTGTCAAAAGGAGTGCTACAGCCTGAAGGTGGGCACCGAACGACCAAACTCAGGGCAGGCTGTAGATCTTGACAGGGAATTTGCACCCTGAGCTGGAAACCCGTGCTCAGGAGCAAAGCTCGAGATCTCTTACAGCGCCGGTGTCCATCCCTCACTGCGGAGCCTGGAGCGGGGAAGGGAGGACAAACTCAAAAGGCATCTTTGTGCATTCCTGTCCAGCCGGATTTGGTCTGGAAACTTGTCAAAGCCATTAAGGGACAAACAGCAGCACTGAGTCTACCTGTGTAACCAGATAGGTCCCTGCCAGAGGTAAGGAAACAATAGATTGCTTCATTTTATTAGTTGCTTTTTTTTCTTAAAGCAAATTTTCAACACACACAAGCCCAAAGTTTCCTTCGCAAACAAACGAAACGCTGTCAGAGATCTGTGTGTACAATTAGACTCACACTGTTGACAAAGATGTTGGAACAGGAATTTCCCAAAGAAGCTGCACATGCTGCCTTTGATTTTGCATTTATGATCTATACTCACGATTATCTACGTGCTTTGTCAGAAGGAAAGAAGTCAACCAACATGCCACTGGTCACTTCTTGTTACCCCAATACTGTGATGTGAGCGGATCTGACTTTGTAATCTCAGCACTGTTAATACTGATTAAAACCAAATTATTAGATATTTATATCAACCCTGGCAGCAGAGTCTCCCTTGTCCTTCAGCATTAGCGAGTGAAGCTCTGAAGCAGCTGATGCCCAGGAAAGCAGCCGATGCCCCTGGAGAGCAGAAAACCAAGCAGCCCCCTGAGAAAGGAGGCGAGAACGCTCCCGAAGCCAGAGCTCTCCCAGGGCGGGCAGTGCCCGAACTTCCGCAGAGCTTCTCTGCGCCCGGTGCTCGCTCCTCTCCAGGATGCTCCGTGCTTTGCACGCAGTCCTCACTGCGCCACGCCAGTACCGCGCCCAGCAGATCAGGGCAGTTAAAATCCTGCTGCACTCCTTGCTGGAGCAGGGGGTAAGGCACGAGGGATGCTGTCACAGGCAATTCAGCCTAGAGCGAAGTGACTGCTGTCTACAGAACTAACGCAACAGGATGAAAGGTGCTTGTACAGGCTGGGGATTACCTCCTACCGCCCAGTCCAGCACAATTTGTTCAAATCCCCAGACCTTCTCTTCTTAGCATACCTTGAGCTATTTACATTATGTTTAGAAAAGAAAGTGTCCTTGGGAAAGCCAAATAAAATCCACATTCTGCTGTAATTCCATTCTAGGTTAAACCCACAAATACGGAGTTTTAGAGCAGTGTGAGTGTTCCCTGGCCGTGACCACAGCCCCGTTGTGCTGGGTGCTATGAAAATGTGGAGTAAGACATCCCTCGCCTCAGTGACGCACAGAGATGTCTCGCAGGTCTTCTAATCCCCTCTTGGATGAGACACGAGGCAGCCTGACGGGAAGCCCCGTGATCTGAAGACCTGCAGAGGGATCCAGCGGGCGAGAGTAACGAAAGGCCCAAATAGCTTCTGTGAAGTATTTTATTACTGAGGAAATACTGCTACACTGTTTTGTTGAACTGGTTTAAGATATTCCAGGCTTGCAAATGAAAAACAGTTTTCAAAGAGCAGCTTCCGAACGGAAGGGATTTCTTTATTTTTCCAACACAAAAGAGTCCATCGAAACAGCCAGGCAGGCAGAGTCCTGCGGAAAAGGGTCATTTCTGCAGAACTGCCACTTTTCTCCATTCGTGAAGTTCAGTTTCCCCTGAGAAGTCGCCTCCTGCCAATTCTTCACCACGGCGATAAGAGTCAGAGCTAACTGAAAGGCAGGAACTGCATTTCCGAAAGAGTCACCCTTTCTTCCACTGAAATTTTCGATTTTCAAAGATTTCACTCATTTCAATGCTGGGAGCCATTCTAATAACTTTTCTCCTACTCTGTTCTGTTAGGTAGATAATTCTTCAAGCCAGTGACTCTTATATCTACATATGGACTCTAACACAACAGAACCCCAATTGTCAACTGTAATCTAATGTTATGGAAATAATTAGAAAAAGTCTTTTTTTTAAAAAAACAAATCCTGATTTGGGATTTTATGGTGCTAGACATGTTTAAACTCCATCAAGAACAAACGCTGCATCTTACTCATCAAAAATGCCACCAGAAATTTTGTTCAACCCAAGGTCGTTGACTCTCTTAGCACCCCAGAACAACAAAACCATTACAAGCCATTCAATGGTACAGCTAAGACAACCCAACACACCCCGAGCAGCCTGAATCCTGCCCGAGGGCACAGCAGTTCACTACCTTTTGCAGCTGGGCAGAGAGAACTTAAATGCAAAATGCAAAGAACTTCTGTCCCACACTTTTTTCTGACACGAGGGTGAGAATCGGGCCAGACCTTGCTCCTCCTGTGCTCTGCCCGCCCCTGGGAGAGGGTCTCGCCTCAATCGAAACCCAAGCCGTGCTCCCAGGTGGAAGTGGAAGGAAGTGCCCAGGGTGGAACAAGAGCCTTTGGGAGGCTTTTGCTGAGCCAGGTCCTCTGGAGTGGCTGTCCTTCGGGTCGGTGAGGCGCTTGGGAGACTCGGCAGCCGGGCAGACGGTCAAGAGCAAAGCCCCGGCTGCTCTGAGAGCGATCACAGACGAAGGGGGTTACTTTACAGAACCACAGAATCACAGAACGCGTTGGGCTGGAAGGGACCTTTAAAGGTCACGCGGTCCAACCCCCTGCAGGGAGCATCTCCTAGTTCCCCGCGGCTGTCAGCTCGGCTTCGGCGCGTGGCACAGAGGAGGTCGCCCAGACCCCATTAAATGGTTCTTTTGCTCATTTGCGGCGGGGCTGGCAGGGTTCCCAGCGAGCAGCACTCGGAGGCAGGCACACGGTCAGGCGCCAGAAGAAAGTGTAGCTCAAAACCAAGGAAAAGGGCAAGGAAATGTAGCAGAAATGAAGAGGTCTGAGGAGGTGCAACGTTATTAACTCCTGTGGTGCCGGCTCCAGACAGAACAGTCCGTGACGCACGATCTCTGGGCACCTCACTTGGTTGACTTGACAAATGGCTACAAACGGCTCTCTCCCCTTCTTGGAGAGGAAGAAAAATAATAAACGCCCCTACCCTTGGGTCACGCTACCCATCCAACTTGGAGAAATCATTTCTCATTCATCTGATAGCTTAAGCACATCTGCATGAGAAGTTACACACAACCAGAGAGGCTCTCTGTATTTCACAAATCTTTAGCAGTGCATTTTTTAATAGAAAACATCAATCCCGAGTAGCCCGAAGGAACAATCCCTCTTTAATCATCCACCACACTGAGGACTAATTTTAGACAAAGGCTCGACGCTCCAAGTCACCTCCACCATGTAATAACACAGACGATTCCTCAATTCACAGGGAAAGGTTCAATCGCCCTTTCAAAGCTGGATTGCGGATCCTGTGTTAATTACTACGGGAAATTACATCTACAGTAATACTCAGCAAGGCTTTACAATAAATGCCGTCTGATCTATTCCTGCTCAGCCTTGAACTCTTTGTGGAATATTTGTAAATGTAATGGGTACTTCATTTTCACCACCGCTCCTGAATAATTCATAGAGTGGAAGATCCTTGCATGGTTCTGTGAATCGAGAGACTCGGGGTATTTTGTTCTCTATAGTTAATGGATTAAAACAGTTTTTCCCAGCTACGAAACCAGGTAATTTATTACCACGGAAAGAAGCATGGTTCATACATCACCGGCTCAACCTAGAAAAACCTCTGTGGGTATGGATAGCAAAACCTAACAGCCAACAATTTTTACATCATTCCATATTGTCCGCAAAGCCAACGAAGTCATGAAATGAAATGCTGAAGAACTGCCTTGGATCAGTAAAAATATTTGATTTCCCTTTTTTCAGGCATTTCGTGCAGACTCAACACTTTTTCTCCCACGAAACAGTACATTTTGAAACATCATTTTGAAAAGAGAAGAAGAAATAAATCAAAATTCCTTCCCATTCAGAAAATGTCACAGCTGGGAGTTCCAGCACTTTCAAGACATTCCTCCCCAGCTCCCTTCCAAGCAGAATTGTCAAAATCGTTAAGATTTCCTGTGCAATTTCTGTTTCACCAAAATGACATTTTTCAAGATGAAACTATTGTGACAAAAAAAAATAGTAATCAAAACTAAAACTCAACAAACCTGAACATCTCTGATCCAATTGTCTTTGACAAACAGAGATGTCTCAAAGAAGCAAAACCTTTCCTTGGGCGAGTCCCAGAACATCGCTGTGACACATCCAGGTTGACCGTGTAACTTCCTCTCAGGTAACCGCAAAAGAGAAAGGAAAACGCCCTGAACCCCAGAGGCCAGAGATGCCTTCAAATATGTTGAAAGCGCAGCAGGGGCTTCCCTAGACTGCAATTCTGACACCAGCTTCACCATTTTAACCGAGGAAATTCCAACCTTAAAACATGGGAACAAGAACAGTGACACCCTGCCAGCGTCCCTCTCGGGGCGGGAGCGCTGACCTCTCGGTCTGCACCGCTGTGGGACTTAGTGCTACAGCTCCTTCCACGGGAAGGAGCAATTTGCACCTCAGGCTCTGCACTCCTGGCTGCTCTCTCGCCGGCAGTTTCACCCCTCGCCAGGCACCAACTCTCAGTTCCCACCTGATCACTTCAATTAGAAGTGAGAAGACGTGCCCGGCCAACAGCTCCATTGCCTCTATCAAATGCAGTTAATTCATCAGAGGAAAACTCGGAGCTGTCACGCGTTGCCAGAGTTTTTAAAAGCTGTTTCCGAAGCTTCGCTGTGGGGCACCACCTCCATTTTCTCGATGTCAGCGACAAACGTACTCAATTCACATGTTAAAATGACTCCTCGTATCCCTCTGCCAAGAGAAAATGTCCATGAACTCACTTGGGGAGATCAAATAATTTTCTCTTTGGCTCAGTCATCATCACCAGCCGTAAAAAGATTCCCAGGGCCAAATGCAGCTCGTGTCGGACACCTCCACAACCCCTCTCCTGTAAAAAGACTGCACAGCTACAGCCCGGGCACCAAATCAGTCAGGATATGAAGACAGCCTCACCGGGAGGAAAGCTCGTAATTCTGCTGATGCGCAAGGCAGAGAAGGCTGCTGTTGCTCTCCCAGAGCAGAGCTGATTCTGCAGGGACCACAGTGGTAAAAATAGTGAAAACCACCTTCATTTTTCCTTCCTTCAGCAAAGCAAATGTGACTCAGATGCTCGCTGTTTGCTTTCTAAGGCAGGAAGGGTCATTCCCACACAGTCACTCTGCTGACCTTCATCTCTCCAACGACGTGATCTGCGTTTGGTTTCGGAGAGCGACGCTGGGTGTGCTGGGGCAGGGCAGGAGGCTCCACCGCTGCATCTCAGAGCAAGGAGGGAGATCTGCAACGGTGCGTCGCCGCAAAGGGCCTGTCAAGCCAAAAAGTGCTGCAGAGAACAAACCATCCGTGCTGAGCAGAAGAGGTCACCGGTATCACAGGTGCCCAGGATGGAGTAGAACACCTACCTGCCTCGCCGATTCACAGGCCTGGGTTCACCCTTTTAAACAAATTCCAAGCCCTTAATCTTCACCAGAAAAAATGTCTTTTTGTCCCGCACAGATTTGCAGAGTTCAGGAGCAGAGAGGGCCTTAATGTAGTGTCAAATCTTATTCCTTTATATCACAGACACCACATTTTTCTCGTGTCAAGCCCTGCAACAAATCCTCCCCGAACTGATGCAGCACGTCCTTAGCCCGCAGCAGCCAACCTGAGCAACCTTTGTGGGAATAGCTATCTGCCTACCAGAGGAAAACCGCCTTGCAAATCCCAAAGTCCATGGAGAAGTCACCAAATTTTCCCAGTGATAATCAGGATAATGTCTCCCCAGGAGAAACAAGAAACTTGCAGAGATGGCTCTAGAAAATGGAGCGCTCTGCTCCAATTTAATTAAAAAGGTATTTGGGAAAATGTTAAGTGCATCATGGAGGTCAGCACTGTCTGGGATAGACGTGGAGCTCTGGATGCTTTAAAAAGCAATTAAGACAAGACAAGAATCGCCATTAGCCTAGGGGCAAATGCATGACAAAAAAAACCCACGAGACATTTTCAGCCCGCAGGCAGGACAGGGGGGAGCTGCCACCTCCAGCCCCGAGGTCAGCGGCCACCAGAGCACCCTCCCCTTGGCAGCTCAGGCTGTGTCCTCCAAAGCTGAGCTGTTCAAAGCCCAGGAACAGGAACAAGGACCGGCTTTTTCTGATCAAGGTCAGTCATGCTCTGCTCTTCGAGGGCAGCTCAGTTCAGTGCATGACAAGACTGTGATTTATTTATTTACCAGTTTTGAAATTCTGCAGCCTAGAATGAGTGAATGTATGAAACAAGTAGGCAAGCAGCAGGGCATCCTTCCTCTGCCAGGCTCACTGGATGTCTCCAGCTCCCTGATTCATCTCCCAGATGCCAGCCCTGCCCCAGAGGGGCCAAAGAGGACTTCTGTGTGTCTCCAGTCCAGAAGCAGGAATTGCTCTTCACATTGGATGCTGCTTCGATCAGCAGGGACCCAAGCAACACGGGGTGCACCGTGCTGACTGCCCGCCTTGCCCAGCATCTGTTCAGCAGGCAGAGGGAAGCTACTACTTTTGCCTCTTTTCATTCCTTCCGTGCTTTCCCCTCACACCATTTCACCTTTGCTGCTCTTTTTTCCTCCAGGCGGGAACTTCAAAGCAGGCAGAAAACTCGTCAGAGCAGTCCGAAAAGGGAGATTTCCGAAGGGATCCGCCCCAGCTCCTCGTCACCCACCCATCCACAGAGCCCTGCGCACAGGCTGGGTGTTCGCTTCAGACAGGAGGCCACCGGGCCCGCTCAGGCCCCGGGGTAAGTGCCCTCTGATCATAAAAAAAGGAAGAAAAGACCCTTCAGCTGGTACAGCCTGCCCCCCTCCAGGCTTCCGCACCAGAACACTTTGGCTGCTGGAGCTGCACTCCCAAACCACGTGGACAAGGAACCTCTTTTGGACAGAGACAACATCACAACGTGAGATCTCAGAGCACCCAACAGAAAGGGAAACTGAGGCACAGCCACAGCCACAGCCCACCCAGACTCACCCGGTGGCAAAAGGAACAGCAAATTCCAATACCCTACAGCAACGTACAATATTCTACTTTCATGTCAGCACTATTTTCACAAAAGCCGCGCTACTTGGCTGGAAAGAAATTAAAGCAGTGGTAGATAAGGTTATCACGACGTTCTGCAGCTGTGTTTGACTCTGACAACCCAATCTAGCCCTTGCAGGGCTGGCAGGCATAAGAGAAGGACGAGCCCTTCCTCCCATCTCATGGAAGGAGACAAGCTCGAGGTGGAACCAGAGAATTAATTTCCTACGCCAAGATGCCAGGGCTGTTGCTTGAGTCCTTTTCTGAAGGCAATAGTGCACCTTTGACTACCAGTCAGGGCTTGTCCAGAACACATTTAAATATTATCAAATACTCTCCACTTACCAAAAAAAAAATTAATTTAGAGCTTTGGTTTCAACTGCACCACCATTAAATACCCAGAGCAGCCTAAAGCCGACTGTAAGACAGCCCCTTCAAACGCCTGCACGATGAGACTGTGAGTAAAGAAAACACGCCAGGGCCAGAGGTGAGAATCTGACACCCGTAAGTAGTTCTGGGTGAAGATCCACATCTGCTTTCATCACGAACAAGAAACTGAAAATCTCCAAATGGAAATTACAAGAATTCTCTTTGGAAGCATGCAGCTCCTCATTTCTGATAATTATCCAAAAAGCAGAGACAGAAATAAAAATACGGTAAATGTGTTGTTCCCTTAATGCAAGGTAAAGTAAAAATTCCAAGCGTCTCACTCAAATCAAAATAAAAGCATTTGTTTTGACACATTCCAGTTTAAAATGATGCTGCAAGAGACATGTTTCCATTCAATGTTTTGATTTTGACAAAAATGTTTTCAAAAAAAAAAAATTTTCCTACAGTTTTTTTCTGCCAGCTCCCAGAGGGATCAGTCAAAGCTTCCTGCAGCTCGGAGTCATTAGCAAGCTGTCACATCGCTGAGACCCTAAAATGCGGTTGACACATCAGATCACAGTTCTATCAGACCTGGCAAGCGTGCCAGCGCCAGATCTTCCCGTCAAACTCTTGGATCAGACTCCTTTAGGATTCACTCTCTTCTCTGATAGAGCAAGAGGAAGGAGATCAGCCTAGTTCGTCCACCCAGCCAAACCACAGGTTCGCCTGCTGTGCAAAAAGAGGAGTTTCCGGAGGATCTCGCTGTACAAAAAGCACAGTCACACGCAGGTATTCCAGCCTTCAAGGTGAGGGGAGAGCAGCAGCACCCCAAAAAAAAGACCAGAAGAAAACATACCATGTTTTCTTTGTAAGCATGATGCTTATAAAGAGACAGGCTCTTGGGGATCTCACGGGCACACACCTAAAGAGCCTCTGTCTGAGAGCATGCTAAGCCGTGCAAAAGCTGCAAAGTGCAAAACATGCTGGTCTTGGCAGAGCACAGGGTTGGAGTTGACCCATCTGGCCGTTGACCTTGCTCTTCCGACCGAGCGGAGCTATTTTCAGATTGGCTGCTTAGACCACAAACCTTTCTGGCTGTCCTCTCCTTGAGTATCAGGATAATGACTTTCTGGGAAAATGATTGTTCCTGCTCCAGTAAGAAAATTCAAGCCTCCGCAACATGACCCTGCGTTCAGTTTTCCTATCGCAGTCGAAATAAACATATCTTCAAACAGGTCTGAGTCTAGGTGGTCACGGCGAGCTGCTGGTGCAGACAGAAGTACCGGCACTCTTAGGGCATGGCTGGGCTGCCTTTTCCAGACACGTGATCCCACCAGTGCTTCGGGTGAATTTCTTGCTGCTCTCATGGCTGCAATACGGAGCTTTTCTGTAGGTAGTGGAATTCTTGCATATACCCCCTCCCCAGAACAGCACACGCCTTCTCCTGGTTTTTCTTTTCCTTCTCTGAGGGACACTGGGACTCTTCCAAATGGCAGCGCTCTCAGAGATCCCCACGACATGCACAAGGAGAGCCCTCTGTTGCTGCGAGGTGGCACGAGTGCCAGGGCACGTTCACAGCGCTCAGGAGCCCCAGGCGCAGTCTCTTCCTGTCACCACCGTCACCAGGTTCTCCTTAAGCAGGAACCTTCGCAAGGGGCACAGCGTCCTGTAGCAGGGACACAAGACTAAGAGCTCAGAGCTCCAGCCCCTTGCACTGACCTTGCCCTCAATGAACTGACCAAATCTTGTCAGTTTAGGATGCAGACTTCTGCATCCTCTCTGGAACATCCCACCTCCTTGTGTCCCACACTCAACTGAGGCTGAACTCATACGACTACTGAAAGGCATCTCATTCCAGGTCTGGCTAAAGCTCCCTCTTTTCGTGTAAACCACAGAACCACAGAATCCCAGAATGTTAGAGGTTGGAAGAGACCTCAAAGATCATCTAGGCCAGTCCCTGCCAGAGCAGGATCACCTACAGCAGAGCGCACAGGAACGCATCCAGGCAGGTTTTGAATGTCTCCAGAGAAGGAGATTCCACACCCTCCCTGGGCAGCCTGTTCCAGGGCTCTGTCACCCTCACAGTGGAAAAGTTTTCTCTCATATTTTTACGGAACCTCCTATGTTCCAGCTTCCACCCATTGCCCCTTGTCCTGTCAATGGACGCTGCTGAGCAGAGCCTGGCTCCGTCCTCCTGACACTCCCCCTTGACATATTTATAAACATGAATGAGGTCACCCCTCAGCCTCCTCTGCTCCAAGCTAAAGTGTAAGGACATTGATTATTTTCTTTCCCCCTGTGGAAACTTGTTCTCTAGGAAGAAAACACGGAGTAAAACATAAATGAAGAACTGACATTCATCAGCCTAGCCAGCAAAGCTAAAACTTACAGCTGATCACCCAGACCCTCTGGACCATCACTAGCTCTCAGGGTATTTCAGTCAAGTTTGCAAGATGCTTTATATCAGTCAGGAGAGACTTTCTAATCGATGGACAGAGTTTAAAGTATTTTAGATGGGGGAGCACGTCCGTAGGAACGTGAGCCTGAGCACAGATGTATAAAATTGTAGGTGATCAAAGGCAGTGCATCCAAGGCAGGATTAAAAGACGTTTAATACAGCTTTTCCCAATAAGCCTGAGAGATGAAAGAACTGCCACAAGGCCTTGCTGGAGGCTTAGAAATTGCTCTGTGAAATCAGCTGCAATTGGTAATTAAATGGAAACCTTGGGGGTGTTCTGAAGATTCTTTTCATAGCCGGGCATAAGGGAAGTCATCTTTAAATTACGTAGACTTTGGCCTTCTGCAGAGGTGACGGTCAAACACCGCCCGCGGGCCCTGCCCGTCCCGCCTCGGAGCAGCCGGCTCCAGCGCAGGCACAGGCGGCTCCTCGGGCCTCTCGGCGAGAGGGGCAGCGCGCGAGCCCCCGGGCTGAGCCCCTCAGGACACCCCCGTCTGCCCAGCGCCCGCCCCCAACCGACCCTCCTGCAAAACGGGTGCCTCGCCACGGCCGCCACGGCCGTGAGCACTGCGACACCCGCGCCCCGGCCTCGCGGGGCATCGGGCTCCCGCCCTGCGGCTCCCGCACAGCCCCCCGGGCCGAGCGGCACATCCCTGGGCTGGCGGCACGTGGGGAGAAAAAGGAAAATCCCGGCCCTGACGAAAGCATGTTGCATTTCACCGACCACGACAGACTGAAAAGTCTGAGCGTGGCAAGAAGCTCAGGGCGGGCAGGCGGAGCACGGCGGAAGCCTGGTGGGCAGAGCCCCCCGCGGGGCCTCGGGGGGGTTCGGGTGGACTCTCGGCTCTGCTCCCGCTTCCCTCAGGGCTGGGGCACAGCCCTCCACGGGGCCGTTTCCATCCTCCCCTCAATAAACGGGGTCAGTCCTTTTTGATCTGCTTACAAGAATGGATTATTTACTGTTTGCTTGCGGAGTTCCTAGGGTAACAAGGGCCACAAACAAAGGGAACCTTCCACTTTGGATTGCAGTTCTACAGAGTTTAAAATGCCTATTTGATTCAAAGTGCTTTGTTTCTTTCATTTCTAGCCTTTCATTTCTAGGTGGCGTGACACTCTTACTCTGTGGCACAGTACTCTTTGAGATGAAGCTGCATCTGCTGAGAAGAAACACTGGATATCCCTTTTTCAGCAGAACAACAAGCAGCAGATGAGGGCAACTCAACTCCAGACAGCTCATCGGCTGCTGAAAAACACACTCGGATGAGAAATGTTTGAGAAAGAATTAAAAGGAAGTTCAGTTTGGAAAAAAAAAAAGAAAGAAAGAAAGAAAAAACTAAAGCGCTAGACCTTCATTGGATACAAGGCAGGTAGCCAGAAATAGCTGCCACTGGGAGAGATGAGATACAGCGGATATAAATAGGAGTGAGTCGTGGTGTAGTGGGGATCCAGTTCAGGGGAACAAATCCCTATCAGTTGCTCAGACAAAGCCTCCTACAGCAAACGCCTCTGGGCATTTGGAAATAGAGAGGTGGGGATAACACCCCTCAGGCAAAAAGCCCTTCATGCCCGTCCCCTGTCCAGTACCCATCCACTGCTGGGGACGGCTTTGCTCTGTGGCCTGGACAGAAGGATTTCTGCAGAGCATGAGGATACTCTCTCAGACAGATGTCAGAAAAAATCTCCATGCCTCAGTTGTGCTCAGCTGCTGCTGAAACGTCTCTCCCAAGAGTCCCTCCTTGAGGGCCTCACACTCACACATGTTCTTGTAGGTGAATGTGACCCACGCACACATACAGCGCTTGGGAAACAAATACGTGTCCTTTAATTTCCTAAGGACTGTGCAAGCTCCAAGCAGAATGTGGCTTTATCCGCTTTCCTAGCTGGGACCCGGAGCTCCGGGCCCTTCTCCCCACCAGTCTGCAGAATTTGCCTGCCACCTGCTAGCAATGGCGCGCAACCACTACGAGGTTTTTGCCAGCTGTATTTGGCCCTGCAAACTCACAGAGACTCATATATAGTTCTCCAGCACACATCACAGAGCCGCCAGCGTCCGAGGGCTAAATATTCCCAGAGGACACGGCCGCTCGCGCACACGCTGTGATTGTCGCTGCTGCGGCCTGTGGGCAAAGCCAAACCGACCAGAGAGGAAGGAGACGAGAGGGAGAGATGAAGTTATTCATCACGAGCAGAAGTCGGTTCAGAGCCGGAAGGCATCCCTGAGATGCCAGGTGAAATGTTGACTGGCTGGTGCTTGTAAATCCTTCCCCTTCCTTTTAGTTTCAGGGTCCTGGTAGCTAGCCCTGGAGGAGATGCAAGCGCTTTGCATCCAGCACTTCCAGCCTCTGAAATTGCTTCCTGCCCTGTGCTGATGTTGAAGTCAATCCCAGAGGCAAAGCAAGCCTGAGAAATAAAGAAGTATGAGCCAGAACAGGCAGCCCAGCAGCTGGGTTATTGCACAGAAATGGCAGCCTCTCCAATACAGAAATGCTTTTCTTTCAACCGCTTTAATTTTTTTTGCCCCTCCATATAATTCTCTAATAATCACCCTATTAACAATGTTCCATTTGCCACACAACTCAGGATATTAATCCTATTAGCTGGTACTAATCCTCTGCAAAACAAAATAGAAATATTCGTTCTCTCATTTTCTCAGGGTAAAAAAGAAAGAGAGAGAGAGGAAGAGGTGGGGGAAGAGAAGACAAAGATGCTTTGAGAGGTTTGCTGTTTTGTAAGTTAATTGAATGGAACTGGGTCTCCTGTGGTCTCCATACAGGATTCCATTATCACATAATGGGGTGTCACATACAGCCTGTTGATAAGAGACAGTCTCTCAGATTAAGCATTAACTATCATTTTTTGAAACCATGCATTTTTCTACCCATTGGGGCATCAAAACACAATATCCCATTTCCCTTCCCTTCTCCCTTTACCACACACTAATTAAAGAGCTGGGGGGGGGGGAGACTGGTCTGTGTTGCCGAGCCCAGGGTAAACTTTGCTGAGTAGGGAAAAAGAAATGAAGTGAGCATCCCAGAGAACAGAGCTCTTTCCTACAGGCTTTCATTTTTCCTGCCACCCCCTCTTGTGCTGTATATTTTCCTGTTTCTGTGAAGGATTGCTAGCAGTTTCCATTCTCCCCTGCTCCACAAGGTGAGACTGGCACCTACTGGAACGTGCCTGGAAAGGCTGAGACTGGGGGGAAAAAAAAAAAAAGAAAAGAAACAAACCTTTTTGCAGCTGAGTTTCATCTCCGGCTTCACATTATTTTTCCCCCTTCGTCAGAAAAACGAACACCTCAGCAGACATGGCAACAGACAGCGCGCGCTGCAGCAGGGCTTTGACACGGCTCCCCTTTTCTGAAGGAACTCATTTTTAAGCTGCTTTGAGGTAACTGGGGGTAACCATCATTAGTCACCTCATTTGTGTCAGCCCATACACGGGCACAGGCCCTGATGAAGCTCCCAAGGTTATTCTGGCTCTCTGAGGCTACTCACTCTTCTCATACATCCGAGTATCTAATGGAAGCAAGAGCAAACACCCCTCCAGGTACAACATCAGTCTTCATTAGTTTCACCTCCCCTTCCCCCACACAGTTGAGGCTGGTGCTGAGGGTTTCCCATGTGATGTGCTCACATGCTGGTCCATCCTCTGGGATTTACAGTCAGACCCCAGACTCAGCCCCTAGCCAAAGACTTACTCTTTGATGTCTCCTCTCCAAAGCCCAACCCAACTGAGCGGCAGCTTGGCTTCCTTCTGCCCCTCTTCTGCCACTCCCATCTGTCCCTGCCCACTCCCCAGCCCTAACACCAGCCTTGTTCCCACTCCAGACCTCCCAGACAGCTCCTCCAGCCCTCCAGCAAAGCCCAGCCACCTGCTGCTGGTCTCCAAGCCTCTGCAAGCCCTGGAGAAAGCCCTCTGAGCCCACCACCATCTGCTCACTCAAGAGGAGTAGCTCTTTCACTAGGGTTCCCTGCTAGTTTCACTCGGTTCTGCACAGTGTATTTTACAATTAACTTGAATACACAGAGCAACAAGTCTCACAACTCAGAGATCTTCACACCAAAAGCCACAAAAAAGGCACCGCAGGTTAAGCGAAGGCACGTCGAACTGGGGAGAGGCAGGGCTGCGTGCCACCGCAGGATGCAGAAAGGTCAAGGGAGAGTAAGAGAAGAGAAGCTGGAGAACAGAGCAAATCCAACAGATTTTTAGCTGAACAAAGTGCAGCTGGAGGCTGGGAACATCTCATGGACTGGAGCTGCCTTGACTATAGGGCTGCAGCTCTCATTAAGGGAAAGTCCTCTGTATTTACAGTGTGCCTGCCCCCAAGGCTGCTGACCTGCCCACGCGCGACTCGCCCTGATGAAGAAAGCTGTCCCAACCCAGGGCACCAGACACCCCCTGATCAGCAAGTCCAACCCTCCCTCTCCAACCTCTCCACTAGGGAGCTCTGGCTCCACGGGCTCCCCTTTTGTTTGAGAAGCAGCCGCTTGTCAGAGCCCTGTCAGCACCAGCCCGGCTGGGGATGCTCCTAGTGGTCCCGCTGTCCTCAGGAGCAGCACGTCCCTGCTTCAGCACGTCCCCGAGTTCAGTACGTCGTAATTACTACGGGCTGCCCAGACAACCAAACGGCCCGTTGTTTGCACTACAGCTCTCCAGAGGCCTCGGCAGTTCTGTGTGCACGAGGTGGGCTGAGGTGTTCTTCTCCACCTCCCGGATGGATCCGCTCCCAGCGGGGAAGGAACCGGAGGGACCCCGCGGCACGGAGACGCTCAGCGGGCTGCCCTCGGCACGCGTGTCTGGGGGTGCCAGAAGGAAACGAGTGACTCCCCCTTCCCACAGAGCTCTGAGATGTCCTGCTGCCTTCAGCAGCGGATTGGGTAATGACCAGGAATCAGACGCACAGGAGAGAAAAAGGAGCCCCATTACACTCGAGCTTGAAAGGGCCATTACAGCATCTGTGAAATTCCTCTGGATACACATGGGTAAAATACAGCAGACCCACCACCCCGCGGGACTGACTGATCGCCTCTACAGCCACCGACGGGAACTGGGACGAGAGAAGAAGCGGGTCCGGTGCAGCACATACGGGCTCAGGCACAGGCAGCTCATTGCCTGGCAGCGATTCAGCCGCTTCTGAAATCGATCGAGGCTGAGAGCACTCAGCAAGCAGACTGAGCCGGGTCTGTAATTTACTGTAATTCTGAGCTGCTAGGTTACTTTCCTCAGGTTTTCCAAGGGGAACAGTTAGTCACAGTGGAGAGTTACTCCCCCTTGCAGGCTCTCTTCTCCATTTTTCCCCTTCCTGCTTGTCACCCCAACACCCCGCTTCCGGAGAGCAGAGCTCCACTCCAGCCTCCCGCCACGGCCTCTGCTGGCCAGTGCTGCCTGTCTGGGGGAAGAGAGATTGTTTTGCTGGTTTTTAGAGTATAACTTACTCTCCAGCTTCCTTACCCTGCCTCCAGCAGCTACACAGGTACCTGAAGAGGAGCCAGCTTTACTGATGCTTCCAGGAACCACTCCATCCCGACCAGGAGGCTCCTCAGGAGATCCCACAGCCCGCGGATTCAGCCAGAGAGGACCAAACGCTCAAGTAGATCATTTAAGTGTCTTGGATTATCTTCCTACCTGTGGTTGATGGCACACAGAGGATTTGCACTTACAGACAGCACATACAAATAAGAGCTGCTCTGGAGAGGCCTAAGATAGACTTGATGGGACAGCAGGATTCCCTTTCATGGTCCACACTTGGGATTTATTGCTCCAAATACCAACACGTGCTACAGGCCCTCTCTGCCGCAAAAGATGATGCTTTATTTTCCTGAGAATAGAAGATTTTTCGACCAACTACCAGTACAGAGTTGTGACTCTCACTGCTTTGAAGGCATCACTTTGTGTAGCTGGTTACAGAGCCCACTCGGGCTTCTTTTAGGGGGAAGAACCACCTCCAGCTCGGTTCTGGATGTGCCCTGCCACAAAGCTGCAGCTGGCTATCTCGCTGCTGGGAACGGCCTGGGAAAGAAAGATTTTGACCTCTTTCATCTTGCTTGGGTCAAGGGAACACTGACTCGGGTGATGGATGGTTGACTGTAATTCCTGCCTACTCATTTAATCAGCCTGGAAAGACAGAAGCACGAGCATGCTCAAAAGAGAAAGCAGCGGCAGCAGCCGCGGTGGAAATCCCAGAGGCTCTGCAAGAGCGGGCAGGGGAAGGGGAGATGCTGGCAGGGGAGACAGACACTGGGGGATAGTTCTCGTAAGAGGGACCACAGGGAAGAAACCTGGAGCTTTTCCTTCACTGAGAGCTGAAAAACTAAAATCACCTCCGCTAGCTGTGCCACTTCAGAGGCTGAAACGATGCTGCAATGAAAGACAGCCCCTGGGGTAGCATAAACCACAGCATGTGCCGCGTCCTGCCTGCCTGCCGTAAATACAGCGAGGCACTCAGGCATGGAGGAGGAAGGAGGGGGTCCAGCCATACCCAAACCCACTTTTGCGGTCTCACAACACGGGAGCCGAATAAATCTGCTGTTAAGGGAGGCTCCCGTCCGTCAACAGCCAACGCACACACAGAGTTCAAGGCCACAACAGAACACACGGTCTGACCTGCTGCCTAAAGAAGGGTGGCCGGTCAAATTTCTCTGCTTCCTGCCCTCGATAACATGCCCCAAAACCAAGAGCACCCAAACTCTACCCCTCAGCTCAGCAGCTGTCCTGTTTCTGCAGGACCACGTGGTCATCAGAGCGTTTTCAAAACAAAACCCGGCTGTGAGGTGTAGGGCACCGCTCCACACGCTCCTGGAGCTGGCACTAATCTCAGCTCCGAGGGCCGAGGGATCAGACGACCCGCCTCTGCTCCTGGAGGTGCAGAGCGCTGTGCAGCCAAACGAGACGGAAACAGGAGAGGCCAAAATGGCTCTACAGCATTTCTGGGCGCCTGCACGACCAGCAACAAGGCAGCTCCACGGCTGCTGAAGCGAGGAAGCAGCGTGGCTGAACACCTCCAGGTTTCGCTGTCTGTGAGCAGCCTGCTCTGAAAGAAGAGGGACACATTGCGAACCAAGTCCAGCCCTCAATGTCAATTTTTGACGTAGCAGTACCCTCTAGTGGGAGAATAGTTTGGACAAAGCCTTTAAAATCATTATGTACACGCACAAATGTGAGATTTTAGATCTGAAGACAAAACGCCACATGGAGAGCGAGCGTAAGACAGAAACAGAATGGGCTTGAAAACAGGGGGAAACATAACATTGTTGGGAAATAAAGGCATAAAGTCTGATTATCACAGTGTTATTTTTTACTTTTCCAAGAAAGGTATTTAAGAACACAGTCAAAACCACTATTAGTCAAAACATAGTCAAAACCACAGTATTTCTGCGCAGGGAGGATGCTGGGTTGGAAACCAGAGCGAAGTCTACTCGCATTCATGAAGCCCGGCCAAGAGAGTTGAAATACCCAAAGGTCACAGAAAAGCCTGCAGCTCCGTGTCTTAATCCTGCTTAGTGCTTGAAAGCTTCTGGGTGTGGAAGTAGTGTCTATACTCATGGCAGAAGCCCAACACGTTTCCTGAGGACATCAGAGCCGGAGAAGCCGTTCTGCTTTGGCTCACGGATGAAAGATTTTGCTGTTAGAGGAGGGGGAGGAAACTGGGCCGGGGCTGATGCACTGGACATAAAGGATGCAGAGGATGCCGTACACTGCACAGGGATGGGATCAATACGCTCTCCCCCGTGACCCGCTCTAATATCTCACTGACACCGCAGTGACAGGTGCAGTATTAGAACCTCAATCGAGGGGAATTATGTGGTACCCCCAGGGCCCTTCCCATGCGAAAGCCTGTCTAAGGGCAGCGTTAGAGACATATATCCCTTCAGCCTCTATGGGAATGCTCCCGCCTCTGGGGAGGTGGTGGTGGTGTCCAACCCTTCTGATCTGGGCAAAAAGAAACACGGTTGGGGAGTCTGAGCTCTTTTGTTTTCAGATTAAAGATCTAAGCACCTTCCCTGCAAAACAGCAACTGTACAGGAGTGAGTGGATTTAAAGAAACATTGTCCGCTTTCACGGCCAGGCATAGGAAGGAAACCAAAAGAAAATCCATGCCAGACTCCAGGCGATCTGTTCTATGGAGACGTAGCCCAAGGAAGCACCTCGGGGAAATCCACGCTGGCAGTCACACAAGGAAGGGGAAGCAGGAGTGCTTGGCAGAGCGGTTTCGAAATGGTGGCAGAGGCGACAGGCAGAGGTGACAGGCAGAGGTGAGGGTTAAGCCCGGCATCCTTCCCGAGATCCCAGCCAGCAGGGCACAACAGGAACGTCAGAGCAGCACGTCAGTCCCGGGCAGTGATTCCCCCCTGGATCCTGCTCATTTGGCTGGGAAGCCGCCTGGAAAAGGTATTTACCCTCCACACAGCGGGGAGGAGCCCGGCCCAAGGTGACTGGGCTGAAGAACTGGACCCAAGCCCAGTCCTCTCCCAGAGGTTTTGCTCCAGGAGAAGCAGAGGGAGGGAGGGAGGGAGGATTTGGCTCTTGGGAGGGTTTCTCTGCCTTGCAGAGCAGAAGGCTGCGAATTCCCCGTTGCCCACACTGCAGGCTCGGTTAAAGGGACAGATGACTGTATGTGTGCGCGAGCCTCCGTCACTGCAGAAAGGACAGTGTAGATCATTTCTTGGAGAGAAAGGAGAAGTGAGGGGGGGGAAAAAAAAAAAGGAGAGAGAAGGAAAGAAAAAAAAAAAGAGGAAAAGATCTGTAGATACAGAAGGTGCCACTGCAGAACCAGGGGCATGCCTAGGGAAATGTTTCAAAAGTTTAAAGGAAAAGCAAAGCTAAAAAAAAATAAAAAAAGAAAAAAAAGAAAAAGGATCCTATTAAGATTAATGCTTTTTGGCTTTCCATCTCCCTCCAGCATGGCTCTTCCATTTCCATAAACCCATTATCTTCACTGCTGTTTCACTTAATTGGAAAATGTCTATTGCAACCTAGCATGTTCCAAGACAAACCTTGGGTGTATATATAACAGGCACTTAAAAGCTTTCAAATATTTCAAATTTGCTCAATACAATTATGTTAACAAAAGCCCTGTGGGACTTTTTTTTTTAACAAAACAAAAAATACCCCAAAAAAATGCCCCCAAAACCCACAACAGTCATAAAGCATGTGTTCACAGGGCTAGAAACACCATTACATTTATCCTGATTAGCATTCGCTGAGCTTTTATGTGCGCAGAGTCATTGCCGGGGTAGGGAAGAGGGGAGAGTAGGAAATGACAGTAAAGGATTTGGCTGCTGAAGGTCAGGGAACTGAAACAAGGGTCTCAGTTTCCCCGCAGTGGCACTGTGACAACACGCCAGGCAGGGCGGTCGGGCTCCACGTGAGCTGCAGCCTCGTGGGAAAGCCCCCGCGCTGCGCTTGGGGAGGGCAGGAGGGAACGGGGGCGTGTGGTGGCTTGGCCAGTTTTTAAGCTGGGAAGGGTCTCAGCAGAATATCTGGAAGCAGACTTGTGTGCACATATGCATGGGAACAAGTTGACAGGCTCCTTTAGAAGACAACGTCCTTTTTCTGTTTTCACACGTCCCAGCTAGTCTCATCTTGGACAGGTTATCTTGATAACGAATAAACTCTGCTCTTCTTGTTCTGTACAGTAACCTCCACCCCATCATGCCTCTACTGCACATCACTATTAAGACAGAATGATAAAGATTTCAGAGAGCTTTATAAAGCTCTCTGGGGACGAAGCCCACTGTACTCAAGGTGAGTGCCAGCCCTGGCCCTGAGAAGCTGTGCTGGGGAACAAACCTCTCAAATATTTGCTCTGCTCTCCTTTCCAGCACATCCAGGCTGCTGCCCACGGACATTATTCTCCTGCTGACCTGCCCACTGCGTAACGATATCACACACTTCGAAAGATGAGATCTCCTCTTGCTATCTGTGCGTCTGGCTCAGCCCAGCGATGCCTGTGAGGAGAATGCAAGAAGTGCAGGAAGTCCCCTTGAGTGTCCCTGCACACACTGAGAGACCTGCTGGTGGGGTTCCTGGCCCTGCACCTTCCTGCCTCATTCGCACCAACAAACACCTCTCCCTGGACCTGCCTTTGCCTTTCTGGGGAAACCCTGAGAGCAGGTAAACTATAGCACAGGCTGAAAGAGAAGGCAAACCATCATCTGGCAGCGGCACAGAGGCAGCAGTAACCCAGCTGTCTCCTGCAGAACAGTGTTGCCTGTGCCAGGGCTGGGCTCTGTGTCCTCAGCTGGACATTTACTGAGGTGGATAGCTGCTCCTCCTCCACCAGCACTGTTTAACAGGCACAGAAGAAGTGCCTGTGTTACGTACTGGGCCTTGCAATGCACGGGGAATCTGCTCTTGAAGCCTTTTTGCAAGAAGAGGTGTCAGGCCCAATGACTGAAACAGCAGCGACAGTGATGGAGAAGGTGGAGGACTGCACAGGAGCCTGGCATCCGAAGCAGAACCTGGACTGTGAAGATGGCTCCTGTTGGGTTTGTGAGCGAAACAACCACATACTTTAGGCCTGTTGTGTTGCAGCTGGGTGAGAGGGCTGAGGTGGGGAGGTGGCTACCCACCCGTGGGGTGTCCAGCCTGATCTGAGAACCCCTCTGCTGTAAGGGAACGAGGAGCGAGAGGGCTGGCAGAGGCAACCGTTGCCCTGGACTGACCATTTCCAAGGCAGCACAGCATCTGAAATCCAGCTTTCCGAGACACATCTGGCAGCTTAAAAAACCAATCCGTGCTCAAGTTGAAGTGTGAGGGTGCAGGCAGCACTACGGCGGGTTGAGGAGCCGAAGCAAGATCTGAGCACTGAAGGGGGAGGACCAGCAAGGTGAAATGAGGGCTCCTGCTAGTCAGGCAAGAGAGACCCAGCTCAGCGTGCTTCTAACCAACCAAAAAATTGTGACACAGTGGGAGAGAAATTTAGCACGTTTTCCTGGCAAGTACAGTTTGACTCCAATCATTCCCCACCACACCAATTCTGCCTCTGTTGCCTCCTCCATAAAGACATTAAATCAAATGCTGAAGCTGCTTTTCCAACTAATGATATAATGCCACTGTTCACGTTGCTGGGTGCTTTAGAGGCAAGTGCTCCTGAAAGCCTTCATGACGTACCTGTAAAAGAAACAAGGCTGCTGAAAGAGGCTCGCTTCTGCTGTGGAATAAGAACAGAAGAGGCCATGAAATTACCAAAACATTTTGCAAAAGCAGCCAAGAGCTGCAGCCTACAAAACAAGGATGTATGCCTTAGAGGACACAGATTTAGTCCCAACTTCCATTCAGCCATAGCTACAGGAGCTTTTTTCTCCAGATTATTCTTGGCTAAGCCTAAGGTCTGATATACCTGGTAGAAATATCTGCTCAGTGCCCAGCTAAGAAAACGCTGCTCTGACTTCTGCAGAGACTGCAGGGCCACACTTCGTGTTGGAAACCCACAGTGAGCGAGCAGCCGGGTGTTCTGCGCCAATGGAAAACACGCTGTCGTGGGTTGACCCTGGCCAGCCGCCAGGTACCCACACAGCCGCTCACTCACCCCCCCCTTCACTGCTAAACAGGGGGAGAAAATATTTCCAAGGGCTCAGAGTTTGAGATAAGGACAGGGAGATCACCCTCATTTACCGTCCCGGGCAAAACAGACTCAGTTTTGGGGAAATTAGGTACATTTATTAAAAGAACTAATCAGAGAGGAGTAGTGAGAAGTGAGAAAGAGCAAACAGATCTTAAACAGAACACCTTCCCCCCATCCCTCCCTTCTTCCCGGGCTTAACATCAATCCCGGTTTCTCCACCTCCTCCCCCCGAGTGGCGCAGGGGGACAGGGAATGGGGGCTGCGGTCGGTTCAGCTGACGTTGGTTCCACCGCTGCTTCTTCACTCGGAGGAGGACTCTCCACTCTCCCCCAGGGCCATTGTGGGGTCCCTCTCACGGGAGACAAGCTTCACACTCTCTTCTCCGGTGTGAGTCGTCCCACGAAGGGCAATTCATCACAAACTGCCCAACGGGAGACGCCTCACGAGGGGCAGCCCACCCCTCGTGAGTCTGAGGTGCAGTCCTTTGGGGGAAACTGCTCCAGCGTGAGCCACCCACAACGTCCCAAAAGTCCCACTGGCCAACCTGCTCCAGCGTGGGCATTCCCTCTTCCACGGGCTACAGGTTCCGGCAGCAACTCGCTCTGATGTGGGCTTCCCACGGGCTACAGTCCCCTTTCAGGCATTCACCCACACGGCGTGGAGTCCTCGGTGGACATCTACGCGGTGATCCTCACGGTGGACTTCTGCACCTCGCCCATGGGCTGCAGGGGGACAACCCGCTTCACCATGGTCTTCACCACGGACCCGGGGGACTCTCTCTGCTCCGGCGCCTGGAGCTCATCCTCCCCCCTCCTCCTTCTTCACTGACCTTGGTGTCTGCACCGACTCTCACTCCTCCATCTCTGTGCCAGCTGTTATGGCGCAGTTCTTTTTCTCGTTCTTAAATATGTTTTTCACAGAGGCGTTCCTCTGCTATCACCTTACTGATAGGCTCAGCCTTGGCCAGCGGTGGGTCCCTCTTTGTAGCCGGCTGGCATTGGCTCTATCAAACCTGGGGAGCTTCTAGCAGCTTCTTACAGAAGCCACCCTGCAGCTCCTCCCCCCGCCGCCGAAATCTGGCCAGGCCAAACCAAAACACACGCGCAAGGTTCCGAGGGTACCAAATGTGGTACGGCCAGAGACTGAAATATTGTCACATCTTTCCCCTCCTCAAGCATCAGGTGCTGGCTACAGCTTGCCCCAGACAATCAGGACACGGGAAAAAGTCACCTTCGGTTTACGGGTAATTCACCCAGGGAAGAAGAGGCAGCGAGACGTAGAGAAGAGAACCAAATCAGAATGAGACAGATAGAAATATCTCCCCACAATTCACAAATTCACTGTTTCCTTTCCCCTACACTGAAGTTCTGCTTAACCCAAGAGGCAAATTTATTGCTCAGCACAGATGTCCAGACAGTGCAATTTATTGTATCAAGACAAGAGGCCAGAGATGATAGGTCATTACACCTAGATTTTATTTTTTTTAACTGCCAAGACAAAGGGTATGGCCATGCTGGGAGCATGAAGAATGAGCAGGAAGAAACAGAAATTTTGGAACACAACCAGAGAAAGCAGCAACTTAACTGACTTTGTAGCATAAACGTTTTGCAGGGCTTCGGACTGCATCAGCAACCAACTCCCTCGTTTAGCTGGCTCTGACATTTCTGCTGGTTTCAAAAACGCTGACCCATCTAACTGGCTTTCAAACGTCTCCTATTCTGGATGCAAACATTTTTTTAATTTTTTGTAAAGGCTGTGAGTGAGATGTCACAAGCATGTCCCCACAACAACCGGCGAGTTTACGGGCCCGTAAGAGGAGGAACTCGAGGGCTGCTCTGCGCTGCTGCTGCACAGCACAACACGCCCACGGCACGCGAAGGGCCACGGGCACTTGCGTTATCTCGGCTTTTCTCGCATTTATTGCTCCAAAGCTGCTGGTCCGTCACGCTGACAGAACTGCAGCTCTGCTCCCCATGGCCCTGGGGCTGTTCTCGCCATCCCTGCTCCCCGCCGGGCCCAAACGCCGTCTCCCAACATGATTTCCCGCTTCCCCATCGCAAGGAGAAAAAAAGCTTCTTTGCTTTGTCCTCTAATGGAGGCTGCACTTGATGAAGCAGCGCTGCTATTAGGGGAATGGACTGTTAACAGCATTTGGGCATTTCTTGGTAATGAGGGCAGTGAGATGGAAGGGGGGAAGTAATCAAAACACACGGACCAGATGGGCTATTTCGGACACATTTTTCTCCCTTAGCACCTGTGAAGGGCGCTGGCTTTCAGCAGGGACACTTTCCGTAATGAAGTTAAACCCACAGAGCACGGTGGGACGATCTGTATCTGCCCGCAGGCGGGAGGAGGGAGGGAAAAGCAACGGCCTCAGAGGGTTTTCTGGCACGGACGGGAACCCGCCCTGGCTAGGCCCAGGGGAGGGGGCCAGGAGCCCCATTTCTGTATCTGTTGAGGTTGAGTCAGCCTCCACAGGTCTGTGAATCCTTTCTCTGTTACAGGAAAACAAAAAAAGCAGGGCAGGGAGCAGAGGAAGAAGCTCGGGGCAGCTGCAGTGACACAGTCGCACCGTGCCTCGGGCTCCGAAGCCAAACCCCGCACCAAGGAGCTGCTGCCTCAGCCCTCCCTCGAACTCTGCAGCAGGGAAACACATCCTTAGGACAGAATAGGGAGCAACTCCACTTGCCAAAGGGCCAAACGCAGGCCAGAGGGAACCCCTCCAGGTGTGCAGCAGCCCCCGGCGCTGCCCCGGCAGGGCCCAGGCTCCGGCCGCTCGCAGGGCACTGCCTGCTCCGCGCAGGAGCTGCGCAAGGGAAGGTGCTTGGGACATGGAGAAAGTCTGTCGGAACAGCACCAGGCACCGCTGAACGTGCCCAGGTTTTGCAAAAGAAAAAGGAAAGGTAAGTCTTGGATGTGAGATGCTGGTCCAGGGGAGTGATGGGTTTCACCACGGAACCAGGGCATCTTTGGGAAACCAAACAGCTCAGCCGGGGACCACCACACCAGCCAGACTCCACTAAAATCAACGGTTCCTACCTCAGTGCTGGGCACCGTAGGACCGCACGGGCTGCAGAGATGAGGAGCCTTTGTGGGCAGCTTTAGTACAGCTGCCAGCACTGAGGCAAGAACCACAATGAGCACTGAGATGTGGAATTTTTCCCAGCCAGCCTGACGCATTTCCAGCTTTCCAGTACCTGTTGAATCAAGTGCATCTTCAGCCTGGAGAAGGGAACAGCTATAATTTCAACTCATATTGCTGAGAACGGAGCATAATAAGATGGTAATCCTACCATTAGCATATGAGCTTTATTTACCCAGCTGCTACCTGCAGATATGACAAGTAACCAAGGGGCGCAGGATGGAAGAGGCAGAGCTCAGCGATGTCACTCCATTATCTTCAGAGCTAACACCGTGAGGACGGAGCTTTCAGGCTTGTCTTCCACACCACGCTGCAGACTCTCCCCCCACCCCGATCTCTTTGTAAACCATCTCACAGAAAACAGATGCTCTAAAGGAAAAAAAAAAAAACAAACCCAAAACGAAAAACTCACAAAAATTCAGCTATTGACGTACTATTTGTATGAACCAGGCAGCAGGAAATTGTGGGTAAAACCTGCCTGAGGCATCTGGCTTTGCAGGACAGCAAAAACCCACCCAACTGTGCCTGCATTCAGAGAAGGACTCGCAGCCACAGGGCTGTCAGCAGAGGACTGATCACCAGAGGACTGTTTTATTGCTCGGCTTGTTCTGCATTTATACAGTGATAAAGTAGCAGGAGTTCCTCAAGCAGGAAATGGTGGTATCAGCTTTACTTTTTTTTTAAAAGGGAATTTAAGGTGAGACCTGGGAAAAGGTTGGTGCTTGCTTTATTTATTTCTATCCCCTTTCTGGTCCTGTTTGCTTTCTAGTCAAGAACTCTGCTTCTTCAGTGTGCATTCAATATTAAATTGCCTCTTAATGTACTAACAGCCAGGCTCCTCTTGAAGAATATGCTCGAGCATAGAGAATTCACAGCATTTGTCAAGGAGAAAAGGATTAAGTGAACAGGGACTCCAGCCAAGTTTTCTTGATTTTTTTTGTCTTCCCGGGGGACTGGTAGATACAAAAAAAATTACATTTCCTGGATTATTTATTTATTTATTTGTCCTATGCCTACGCAAGCACTTTTCTGTTGATGAAAACCCCTCAAGCTCTCACCTCAGCCATGCCCATCACAAGCAGGACTTACCCAAGGTCACGGAGCCACAGGCAGGGCAGGGAATCAGGCTCCATCTCCCAAATTTTAGCCTCATAAATCTGGCAGCAGCCCGGTTCCTTTTGTCAGGAACATCCCGAACTCGCTATCCAAGAATTGATTTGGAAAAAGACTGAAACACCACCTTGATGTTCAGAAAGGGCTTTGACCTCGAAATCTAGTTGCAAGCACGTTCCCCCAGCACGGGCACTGCGACGCAGCGTTTCGCCCCACCAGCACTCGGCTCCCAAGCGGCGCAAAGACATTTCTCATCGTGCAGGACAGGAAGAACCTCCCCACGGATTCTGACAGCGGAGGGCACCACCCGCCAAGCCTACAAGGGCTGCCATCTCCAGGTTCACCTTGTGGTAAAGCCAATATTTCCCTCCTTGTATTTCAGTCAGCAGTTGGGAAAAGCTGCCTTTAAACTAAGTTTCTGGACGCAGGTGAGCAGCATCCAGGGGGAGGGATAACGTGCGAATTCAGAAATAAGGCACATCCTGTGCGCTCGCTCTTCATGGCCTTGACTCCTTAAAACACCACGGGCATTTCACAGATGGTTCAACTGCTCTCAGGCAGCGCTCTGCCGCCCGCCTCTGGAGTTATGGACAGGCTCTGCTCGATTTCTGGTGAGAACCACGTTACTCAGTGGAATGAACACGGCTCTAAGGATCCACATTAGCACCGCTTACTGCCCCAGAGGTCGAGGTCCTCAGGCTGAGGGCAGGGAAGGGCAAATCCCCCTCTAAAACCAACATCAGAGGAAAAGATCTGGCAAGCTAGATCCCGAATATGGAAGCAGAAACCGAGGAAGGAGCTCCCTGCTCGGCAAAGGATGCTTTCTGCAACACTCCTGCCTCCCACCCATTCCCAGGGCGACCCTTCCTAAGGTCACCCGGAGGGCTGCAGCCTCCTCCAGGGCGCAGGAGCCTGCGGAGGGAGAAGGACTGGTCTCCTGAAGACAAAATTCCGTTCTGAAGCACATTGCCTCTCCGAACTAGGGCCCTCATTTCTTTGTCTAGGGACTGCTGCCCTCTCTGACAGAGCAAAATGAAATCGAGAGGGCTCAGTTTGGAAATCCTAAAACTGCCTGCAGAGAAAAATTGGTTTGGAACCGTCCAGATACGCTCCTCCTCCCACCCACCATGGGGCTGCCCCTCAAGCAGGACAACAGTTAATCCTAGGTATGAATCCCCCTTCCCACTGATCAGACAACACTGTGGCAAAAGCCTTCCCATTTCTAACCTCTGAGTTAATCCTGTTCAAAAAACCTTCAAGGCACCCTGGCTTTTCCAGCAGCAAGGCAAATCCCAAGCACTTTTAACTCCATTGCACTGTAAACACGCCAGCGCTAAGCAGTCCTCAGAAGCATGTTTCTGAGTGAGCCTTAGGGACCTTGGGCAAAGCAAATAAAGTGGCAGAAAGCCTTTCCAGAGGTTTCATAGCCTCTAATTTCCTCACCCAAGAGTCACAAGTACAGCAGCTGTCACTTAAAGCTCTCAGTAATTCACACATCCCCATCCAGCTCTTGCTGTTCAGTGTTTGAGAAACACTCAAAGCCACCTCCTCAACTCTCTCCAGAGTAACTAAAGTTCAGGGCAGTACGACAAGAAAATTAGAGGCTGTAAAGTCCTGACAAGCAGTCGTAAGGTAAACTGTCTTGCCCAGTGCAAGGTGCACTAACTTACAGCCCCTTGGAAGTAATTTCGCCCTGCCAGGAGCTTTTGCTCAGAGGAGCAGGCTACTCTCCGGGATACTCCAGTAAGACACCCAGCTGAAGAAAGCGAAGCGGGTGCTGCTTCCCTGACAGTCGGGCGCTGCCAGGACAGAGCGCTCAAGTGTCCATTCATTCGACTTCTCCAGCCCAGAGAGAAGGAGACTACAGGTGGCTAAAAAATGAGTGCGGGAATGAGGTCTGGAGAGATGCTTAAGTGGTGCGATATGCCTGTGGAAACACAGAATCATAGAAATGTAGAATCATAGAATGGTTTGGGTTGATAGGGACCTTAAAGGTCATCCAGTTCCACCCTCACTCTGCATGGGCAGGGACACCTCCCGCCAGCCCAGGTTGCTGCAAGCCCCATCCAGCCTGGCCTGGGACACTGCCAGGGTTGGGGCAGCCACAGCTTCTCTGGGCAACCTGGGCCAGGGTCTCACCACCCTCACAGGACAGAATTTCTTCCTAATATCTAATCTAAGTCCACACTCTTTCAGTGTGAAACCATTACCCCTTGTCCTGTCACTATATTCCCTGATCAAGAGCCCCTCCCCAGCTTCCCTGCAGCCCCTTCAGGCACTGGCAGCCGCTGGAAGGTCTCCCCTTGAGGAGCCTTCTCTTCTCCAGCCTGAACAGCCCCAGCTCTCTCAGCCTGTCCTCACAGGGAGCTGCTCCAGCCCCCCGAGCACCTTCGTGGCGTCCTCTGGACCTGCTCCAACAGCTCCATGTCCCTCTTGTGCTGGGGTCCCCAGAGCTGGACCCAGAACTGCAGGGGGGTCTCACCAGAGCGGAGCAGAGGGGCAGACTCCCCTCCCTGGCCCTGCTGGCCACGCTGCTCTGGGTGCAGCCCAGGATGCCACTGGCTTTCTGGGCTGTGAGTACACATTGCTGGGTCATGTTCAGTTCTCCATCCACCAACACGCCCAAGTTCTTCTCTGCAGGGCTGCTCTCAGTCCCCAGCCTGTGTTTGTGCTTGCGATTGCCCTGACCCAGGGGGAGGACCTTGCACTTGGCCTTGTTGAACTTCACGAGGTTTGCTTGGGCCCACCTCTCCAGCCTGTCCTCTGGGTGATATCCCTTCCCTCCGGCGTGTCAACCGCACCACACAGCTCGGTGTCGTTGGCGAACTTGCTGAGGGTGCTCTCAATCCCCCTGTCCCTGTCGCTGACAAAGATGTTAAACAGCCCCGGTCCCAGGTCCCACCCCCGAGGACACCCCTCGTCACAGGTCTCCACTTGGACATCAAGACGTTGATCACAGCTCTTGGAGAGCGGGCATCCGGCCCATTCCTTACCCACTGAGTGGTCCAGCCCTCGAATCCATGTCTCTCCAATTCAGAGACAAGGATGTCATGTGGAACATTGCAGAACCCTTTGCACAAGCCCAGCAACATGACGTCAGTTGCTCTTCCCTCATCCAGCAGCGCTGTAACCCCATCATAAAAGGCCACCAGGTTTGTCAGGCAGGATTTGCCCGTGGTGAAGCCATGCTGGCTGCCACCAACCACCTCCCTGGTTTCCATGCGCCCTGGCAGAGCCTTCGGGAGGATCCGATCCATTATCCTGCCAGGCACTGAGGTGAGACTGAGTGGTCTGTAGTTCCCTGGATCTTCCTTTTCTCCCTTTCTGAAAGTGTGTTCAGGAGGGACCCCAGACGAGTGGAGGAGCAATAAAAAAACCTTCAAGTGCAGAAACGAAAGAAGAGCATTAGCTCAGAGATAAGGTCTTAAAGCAGGAGTAAAACGGGAAGATCACTACAAGATTCTAGGAAACGATAAGAGAACAACCTAAAACAGGAGAGCAAATCAAATGGCAGTACGAAGGACACGAGCAACACAGCCAGAGATGGGCCGGCGCTGCAGGTACCCAGGGACCTTAGGCCTCCACACACTCTTATGATAAACAGAGAAAGAGCTGGAACAAAAACATGAACAAGCCCATGAAAGATGTGACCTCAACATGAGAAAAGATCCATTGATCCACCAAGTTTTATCACAGAAACTGAATTCAGTGTGTTCAGGAACAAAAGTAAAAGGCAAAGGTAAGAGTATGTCAAAGACAATAGGTGAAGAGGGCAGACAGGACGGAGGATAAAGACAGGAGACTTTAGGTTGACTCAATCTCATCTTGGGGAGTTCTTTGGGTAGTAGGAAGCTGCTGGTCAATTTTGAATCCCAAAGGAGAAACTAGAAGGTATTCCTGGGTAAAAGTGCCAGATGTCCATGACCTTGAGCTGGGGACAGAGAGTGAAATTTGCAGTTCAGGATATCTAACCTGCTATTCTGCACAGCACTCTTCCTCTATGAAAGAAAAAAAAAAAATAATAAAGTTATGATGGAGAGGATAAAAGATGAGAAGTTACGTGTAAACAAGGAACCAAAAGAAAAAGACTACAAGACATGCAGCACTGCAAGGGAGTGCCTGGCGGCAGGCAACCCGTGGACTTCTGCTAGGAGTCCTGGGATTCACATGGTCTGACAAAATAAAAAAAGATTGTTCTGTGGTGCCAGAGGTGTTGTATTTCAGTTATCATGGTAACACAAAGAGGGCAGAAACAACTGGGTGGCCTCCAACATCCAAGACACAGAAGTAAGATCAGCTTTTGTCACGCATTCGCTGCCTGCAAATAACAGAGGATCGAGACGAGTTTGGAGGCTCAGTCCTGCCAAGACCAGGTCAGTGACGTAAACGTGACAGGCACGAGTGTGAGAGGTGCGGCATTCCCAGCAGAGGAACAGCAGCAGAGAAATCTCGTCTCCCAGGCCCCAGTTCAAAGCCACAGCACGGAGGCACGGAGGACGACCACGAGGATGCTCAGCGGAAGAGAAGGTCCAACAGCCGGAGGTCGAGATTTGCGCCGCACACAGACTCCCAGCCTGCCCGCTCCCTCCCCAGCCAGGCTGCGCTGGCGCAGCACGAGGTCTGGCTCAGCACACGTGCCCAGCACACGGCCACGGGGCTGCACTTGCTGTCACCTTGGCAAAAGAGACCTGCCTTTAACCGTGCTTCGCGGCTGAGCTTCCAGGCTCCTTCCCTAAGGCGGAGACGTGGCAGAAAAAAACGCAGCCTGGAAGTTGAGTTTTTAGAGAGAAAACTTTCTCTGCCCTATACATCATTGTCCAACAATACAGAGCAGCTACTTGGAGTATCTCCACGTTTATTGAGTAAGAGACCTGATTTTAAAAGCCAGCAGCTTTACCCATGGTGTAATGTATCAAGTGCAAGCTGAATTGACACTTATGCAAGTCAAAGCAAATGTTTTTAAAATGTGACAGCAGAGCCATTACCAGCTTCATATATTTCATTCTACTTTTGTGCACACAACCAAGCATATTATGGGCTTTTTATTTCTCTCCTTGTTTGCTTCAGGATTCTGATTAAAGCAAGGAAATATTTCACAAACTGCCAGGTTGTGCTTAAACCATTAGGTCCATCTATAAGAAGTATTTATTGTTTTAGGAAGTGGCAGAAAGGGAAAGCTGGAGCTCTGGTGATACATCTCTTCCATTTAGAAAACAGAGCAACAGCTTTTCAGATTCTTCCTAGCAAAAGCTCTATTCTTGAGAGGCTGAAGTTGGCTGGGTATCAAAAGCTGTAATGGCCAGATGATACAGAGCCCTGATCTGGCCTAAAGCTCCTGGATCTCTTTGGCTTTGTATTGAAAATGTTAATGGTGAGAGCTGAATTCCTGCTTGGTTAATGTCTTGTAATAAATCCCTCGGGCCTCCACACCAGTCCTTTTTTGCAGTCTCCCCTCTCCCGATGCTGTCTGAGGTCACTGTGCGTGGCTGCAGGGCCCCCTCAGCCTTAAGCCTGAAGCACTGAGTCTCCTTCAGCAAGAGCCAGTGGGGCTTTTAGTGCTGGCTCTCCTGGAAATCACTTGCTTTACCAGACATGAGACGACGGAAAGGCAAGCAAGGCCCAAGAGGTACAACCATCTGTGGTTCATAGTACAAACAGAGGCGGATTTGGGTGCAAGTGCTTGACCTGCTGGAGCTCCAGCAGACAAGCCCAGCACCCGGTACCAAACGGCACGATGTACCTGGGTGCTGCAGAGCAGACCTTCCCGTGCCAGCATCACCAGGATCTCACACAGCACCGCGCTGAGCTGCGGCTCTGAAAAGGGCTCACCTGAGGGCCAGGGGCTCCTGCAGGCAGCACCAGAGCAACACGCTCCGTCTCCATCACCAGGAGCTGCAACTGACTGGGAAAGCCAAAGGCAGGACCAGCAGATACTGTCTGAAGAAGTGTCACTGTGCAAAGATATCAGAGAATCACAGAATGTTGGGGGTTGGAAGGGACCTCTAGAGATCATCCAGTCGAACCCCCTGCCAGAGCAGGGTCACCCAGGGCAGCCCCACAGGAGCTGGCAGCCCGTGCCAGGGCTCCGGCACCCTCACAGGGAAGATTTTCCTAATTTTCACATGGAATGTGTACATGCATAATGCTTAGTTAGGTATCTTCTCCACGGACACCCGCTTGTCGCAGGGGAGAAGCTTGCGTGCCCTTAGGAGATTGCGAGCTCTGCTGGCGGTGGCATGTGCCTCCCATAGGGTCTCCCAGGCCAGAGAGGTCTCAACTGAAGGGTCAGACTACGTGTGTCCACGGGCAGGATGGGCTCACCTGCCTCCTGGCAACCATCCTGGGAGAAGGACAACTCTAACTCCAGACCCGGGCAGATGGAGCTCGTTTAGCCCTGGAAGGCCATCCATCTCAGAGAAGGATACTCTAACCAAACCTACGTCCTGAGGACTTTGCTGTCACCGCCCAAGCTCAATAGGCCCTGGCAGATGAAGCTTAGGAGTAAAGGGTGGGGTCAGTTCTGCGCACGCTGAGCCTCACCTAAAAAATCCACTGCGCAGGCTTGAAGGTTACACCCACATTTGTAAAGTCCTGTAGGGACAGGTGAGGGATGAACCGGCAGGTGGTAAGGTGCACTGGAAGGCACAGACCCAGCCCTGCACGCAGGCGGTTCAGGACATCGGTCGCTTGAGACTGACCCCGGAGATGACAGACTTGTTTGGCAACATCCTGAATGACCAAGCAGCCTTTTTCAAGGAGAGCACTGCTTGCTCCACACAGAGAGGGGCCTACAAAAGGTGGCCTAAGCAAAGCTCATCTCCACCCTCCAGCCGGCTGGCAAACCGTGGCCAACGGGCATCTTCTGGTGCGGTCAAACAAACACAAAGAGACAAAGGCACACACCTGCCTCCAAAGGTGTGTTCAGATTGACACTCGCATGTCGGAACATTAGAGCCATGCTTGAGACTGTGGATAGTGGACGTCCTGAGCGTCGTTCTGCTCTAATTGCCCACAAACTATCACAACTTAACATCGACATTGCTGCTCTCAGTGAAGTTCGTCTCCATAAGGAAGGCAGCCTTAAAGAACATGGTGCCAGCTACACACTCTATTGCTCAGGTAAACCCAAAACTGAAACCTTTCAGGAATCCTTTCAGGAGTTGGTTTCATCATTAAAAACTCCATCGCCTCCAAGCTTGAAAATCTGCCAAAGGGTCATTATCTTGCATTATCTCCCTACGCCTCCCACTACACAACAAGCAACATGTTGTTCTCTTCAGCATATATGCCCCAACTCTCCAAGCTGACCCTGCAGAAAAGGACAAGTTCTACACCGACCTGCGCTGCCTCACCCAAAAGGTTCCTGTGGATGATAAGATCATAATCCTTGGTGACTTCAACGCCAGAGTAGGAAAGAACTCTGAAGCCTGGAAAGGAGTACTAGGCAAGCACGGTGTTGGAAACCGCAATGACAATGGTCGCTTCTTGCTAGGGTTTTGTGCAGAGCAGCAGCTCACCATCCCCAACACCATCTTTCAGCAGAAAGACAGCTTGAAGACAACCTGGATGCATCCTCGATCCAAGCACTGGCACCTCACTGACTACGTCTTAGTGCGCCAGAGCAATGTTCGCGATGTCCGTCATACCCGAGTGATGCCTAGTGCAGAATGTCAAACAGATCACCGCCTTGTGCGATGCAAACTTAACCTTCGCCTTAAGCCCAAACCTAAGAGGGGCAGCATTCCAAGGAGGAGGCTCCAAGTTAACAATCTTCAAACAGCTACAGTGAGAGACAGCTTCCAGGTAAACCTTCAAACTAACTTGAAGACCATCTCACAGATCCCTCTCCTGAAGCGCTTTGGCAACATATTAAAAATAGCATCCTCCAGTCTTCTGCAGAATCTTTAGGGTTCTCCTCCAAGAAAAACAAAGACTGGTTTGATGAAAGCAATCAAGAGATCCAGGAATTGTTGACAAAGAAGAGAAACGCTCACCAAGCACACCTCACTCAGCCATCTTGCCATGTCAGAAAAGCAGCCTTTCGTCTTGCATGCAATAAGCTCCAACAGAAACTTCGAGACATCCAGAACAAGTGGTGGATCAACCTAGCAGAAAAGACTCAACTATGCGCTGATTCAGGTGACCACAGAGGATTCTGTGAGGCTCTGAAAGCAGTGTACGGACCCACACACCACTTGCAAAGCCAGCTGCTAAGCGCAGACAGCCAAATGCTTCTCACAGATAAAGCCTCCATCCTGAACCGATGGTCAGAACATTTCCAGACTCTCTTCAGTGCCAACCGTGTAGTTCAAGGCTCAGCAATTTGGCACATTACACAACAACGGGTGAAAAACGAATTGGGTGTAGCCCCTACTATGGGAGAGACTCTCAAGGCCATACAGCAAAACTGGCAAGGCAGCTGGGATTGATGGAATCCCACCTGACGTCTGGAAGCACGGAGGCCAAGCACTCCATGCTAAATTTCACGAGCTCATTGTGTGTTGCTGGGATAAAGGCAAACTACCACCAGATCTCCGTGATGCAGTCATCACCATCCTGTACAAGAAAAAGGAGAAAAATCAGACTGTTCAAATTATCGTGGTATTACCTTGCTCTCTATTGCTGGTAAAATCCTTGCAAGAATACTTTTGAACAGACTAGTACCAGTGATCTCAGAAGAACTTCTGCCTGAAAGCCAATGTGGTTTCAGAGCCAACAGGAGTACCACAGACATGCTGTTTGTTCTCAGGCAACTGCAAGAGAAGTGTAGGGAACAGAACAAAGGACTCTGTGTAACTTTCGTTGACCTCACCAAAGCTTTTGACACTGTGAGCAGAAAAGGTCTGTGGCAGATCTTGGAACGATTAGGATGTCCTCCCAAGTTCCTCAAAATTATTATCCTGTTACACGAGGATCAGCACAGCCAAGTCAGATCTGGCGATGTGCTCTCTGAGCCCTTCTCTATAACCGATGGCGTGAAACAAGGTCGCGTTCTCGCACCAACTCTATTCACAATTTTCTTCAGCCCGATGCTCCAAAGGGCCACGGCAGACCTCGATGAAGATAACGGCATTTACACCCATTATTGTACCGATGGTGACCTGTTCAACCTCAGGCGGCTGAAGGCCCACACTGAGACCCTGAATCACCTTGTCCACGAGCTGCTTTTTGCTGACGATGTCGTCCTCGTTGCTCACTCGGAAGCAGCTCTGCAGCGCATAACATCCTGCTTTGCAGAGGCTCCTGAGCTTTTTGGGCTGGAAGTCAGCTTGAAGAAGACAGAAGTTCGTTACCGACCTGCACCTCAGGAAGTCTCCCATCCTCCCCACATCACCACAGGCAAATCAGAGCTTAAGTCAGTCCAGCAGTTCACCTGTCTAGGAAGTATCATTTCCGGACGGTAAGATTGACGAAGGGATAGACAACAGGTTAGCAAAGGCACACAGAGCTTTTGGAAAACTCCATAAACAAGTCTGGTGCAACAAACACCTGAAGAAAAGCACAAAGATCAGTGTCTACAGAGCCATTGCACTGTCTGCTCTTTTGTGTGGGTCTGAATCGTGGGTCATCTACCGCCACCACCTGCGACTCCTCGAACGCGTCCATCAGTGCTGCCTCCGTACAATCCTAAACACCCACTGGACGGACTCCGTGACCAATGTCACTGTCCTTGAACAGGCAGGGGTCAGCAGTACTGAGGCCGTGCTGCTGAGGACGCAGCTGCGCTGGGCAGAGCACGTCTCCAGGATGGGGGATCACCCCTCCCTCAGGTTGTGCTCTCTGGTGAACTCGCCACCGGCTGCCGCAGCAGAGGAGCCCCAAAGAGGAGATACAAGGACTCTCTGGAACAACACCTCGGTCTGGGCCGTATTGACTGCCAGCAGTGGTCCACTCTGGCCTCCAGTCGGGACACGTGGAGACTCACCATCCATAACGCTGTTGCCTCCTTTGAGAACGCACAAAGAATTGGTCTCGAGGAGAAAAGACAACGCAGAAAGACCCGTGCCTCGCCAATGCCGCCTACGGAGACTTGCCGCTGTGCCTTTTGCAACCGGACCTGCCTGTCCCGCATCGGCCTTTTTAGCCACCAGCGCGCTTGTAGCAAGTAGGGGTAGAGCCCTTCCCATATCTTCCTTTGGGAAGCCTGGCCATGATGAGTGAGGTATCCAGCGCAGTAGGAGCCAGAGAGGTCAGGCAGCGTGCCCAAGGCTTGTGTTGGCCCGGAGTCGCTGCTGCGCCCCTGGCTGGGTGACTGCTCCGTTTGGACTCCGATCCAGAGTAACTCCGTTAAATTACAACTCGAAAGACCTGTCCTCCAGACAACACGGCTAAGCAGAAGTGGGGCACTTGCACATTCCTGCATTAGCAGATAGGAAATGAAGCAGAGAAGGGGGACACACTGATTCTAGGCTTGCTGGGGGTAACAAGACACTGGGGTAACAAAGGTACTTTTCCAATCACCGTGGAATGAGAACTTCCACAGCTTCACTGCATCTTAAAGCTGGATACAGTCTAAAACCTGAACAGCACATCCAACATAACAAGCCCAAGGGCAGACAAAATCTAAGCCTCGCTATGGGAACACGCTGCTCTCCTTCTTCGTTCTGCAGGGTACTGGGTGCAGAAGGAGCTGCTCTGCAGTGGAGCTGGTAGACAACACCACACAAAACTCTTGCTTCCCCAGAGGTGGGGGCAGAGCCAGAGCTGAGCTTAGAGCACACAACGGCCCGTCCGTGGCTCTGGGGCAGGTACAGAGCTGAATGAGTAATGGACAGGGGCGAGAAGGGGAGGTGATGTATTTAAGAGGCTTCTAAATCAGTTCACCGAGATGGCTGACCTTCTGAGAGTGACTCAATCAGCACAAAACATTGTCCAGATTTGTCATCAGGGAATGGCAAAATATTCTCGGAAGAGCTTCATCTTTTATCTTAAGAATTATTTACATCAAGGAGTTTAAGGCAGAGCCTTAACCACACACATAGCATAACCTTTGTGGCACAATCGGATTTGCTGTTCTTAAGAAACACCATCCTGGGCACACGGTCCTTCTTGTCTTGACTTGTATCTGCTTATCCACAAAAGAAAAAGCTGGGTTGCATCATTTTTATTCATGAAGATAAATCCATTGTGTATTATTCTAATGATCTCTTAAGTCTGCAATTTGTACCATTTTACAGCACTAAAAGTTAGAGATGCAGTAAGCCATGTATTTAAGGCTGGTAACTTAATGGGAACGGCATTAACTACTATTTCAGATTTTTAGTTATGTCCCCCTCCCCATCCTTTGTAATTACCTTGTTACTTAACAGCACCATCAGCAATTTTATTGATGTGCTTTTAACACAGGCCACTACCAGAGGACAAATGTGCTGAAGCACGTTACAGACTCCAGAGTAAATTTTATCTCCCACTCTTTTCAAAAAAGTATGAGACAATTACTGCTTCTCCTACCCCTAAAAATCTGTATGCATCAGCAAGGCCTGCGTCCCAGGTGCTTCCAGCTAGTCATCTTTTAAAAGATCATTTCTGACCCTCAAATCAGAACCCATGTTATCCTAACAGATAATATCCTGTACTAAGCCTGGCTTTCTGATTTCTCTTGTACCTTTTTGGGGTGAGGGGATGGGGGGAAATCTGCAGCCCCGTTACAACCAAGTCTAACTCCTCACAGAAGTCCTGTTGAACAGGCAAACAGAAGTAGAGGGAGGTTTAACAAAAATATCACTGTGATCCTCCCCTTCCCTCTGGCCCGGGCGATACTGGCCTGTGAACCTCGCAGCGGCCGGTGCTCGCTCGCCCTGCTCCCCGCTCCTCAAAGGAAGGAGCGCCCGGCTCTGCGGGTCCCCATGTGAGCATCCTTCCCCGCGGGCCGGCCTCTGGCCAAGGAGACACGATGCCCAGAAAGTGTGGGCTGCTGTCAGCGCTTGCCAGCGCTCCGGCCCTGCTAATCGGCCTTCTCAGCATTACAAACCCAACAGCTCCACAGCTGGCAGTGCTCAGCCCGCACCCACCGTCACTGCCGAGCTCTCTGTACAGCTCCACAGCTGCTGGGGGAGCGAACGCTGCCTTGGATCAGCAGCGCCTGGGACACAAACAACCGGCAGCGGATTCGGGGCGTCGTAGCTGCTGTTCCGTTGTGCGCTTTGTCCTGTACACATGCACCAGAAGACAAAAGGTCTAGCACAGCGCTTATCAGCACACGGCAGGCATTTTAAGCCATTCTAGCGAAGCAAAAACCACGTTGTGCATGTAAAAGGAAGAAACCCCTAATTGGAAACACAATTGTCTTGTAAGAAAGGCTCCAAAATCAACAGCCACTCCAATTTATATGGTGTTTTATCAAGCCAAATAGCCCCCAAGAGCTTTGCAAGATGAGACTCTAATAAGGCTTATAAAACTGGCCCTCTGTAATAGAGGGGAGGGCAGGGAGAGCGGAGTAAAAAGCTTTTAAGCATGTGAATTGTAATAGAAGTGTAAGTCTGTTGAAGTTTCAGCTAACAGAGGCTGGAGGAAGCCCAGAAGGGATCTGCAATGGTTTTGAGTGCAGAGGTTCATGGGGAACAGGTAGAGTGGCTGGGATTCAGCCTCCCAGGCTGAGGCAGGCGCTGATGTGGGACCGGGCACCATGCTCAGCTCTGGGACACGCCACCGCCCGGCTCAGAGCTGCACGTGTGGGACATGCTCTCAGTTCACCACCCCTGAGTGAAGTCAAGCTCTCGCCACCACCAGACTTCCCTGTGGCTTCTAAGAAGCAGCTGTGTGCCTTCAGCCTGGCCATCAAGACATTTCACAGAACAACAAAATCTTAAGGCTTTTTTATTTCCTCTTTCGCCCTCCGTAAGAGGGGAGAGGCTGAAGGAGAGAGGGCACATTCTTATTCCGGCCTTCACGGTGTATCTGGAAGGCAACGAGACACTGCTGCAACGAGCGCATGTTCGGGAACGTGAGCAGGATGGGGAGTACCGATGCTGAAATGTGCTGGTAACATCATCTGCAGGAGCATGTCCTCTGAGTACCATCACTCCATCATCACTGTCCTATCCAAGTGATAATACACAAGTCAAGCAAAGCAAAACCAGACTCTGTACAATTCACACTTCACTGCACAGTTCTGCAAACTACACCGAAAAACCCTCCAAGGAAAGAAACGTTGCACAACTAGTTGCAAGACTATTTTGAGTCAGACACTGGGATTGTCAATAACTTGTTTCTGGCAGTTCTTCAGTGGTTTAAAAAACATGTAAATTAGCCATGGAAAACCCAAGACATAAATTTACGGCAGAAAGAAACGTCTCCTTCCTTTTGCAATGAAGAGAACAAGTGCTTTAATTTGGTTTAGGTTTTCTGGTTGATGCTATTCAGTGAGCGAGTCTGTAGTGGCAGATCCGTGCTTTGGGCTGAGGATTTGAGAAGGATGTACCCTGCCCTGCCGTGTGGGTGGAAGGCTGCACATAGCCTGGCTTTTAACCAACACATGCGTGTCTGCCAGCCAGGTAACAGGTTAGGTAAGGCTATCACTAGTTTCAGTTTCTTTAAGATCTGCTGTAGGTGATCCTGCTCTGGAAGGGAGGTTGGACTAGATGATCTTTGAGGTCCCTTCCAACCTCTAGCATTCCGTGATTCTGTGATCCTGGTGAAGTCTCAGGGGGAGCATAATCTGTCTTAACATTTCCTTAGTCTTATAAATAACTGGTACATGAAATTCATTGTGGTTCCAAGGCTACAAAGCATGCCCATCCATAGGGAAATACATGTAACTTAGGAGCCACATGTTAGGGCCTCGAGTACATCAACAGGCTCTGCAATTTCTGTCCCCTCTGCATCTTCAGGACCTGCCCCGCCAGCTCCAGACTGACCTCCAAACCATGGCAGAGACTATGAGCAGCCTATCGAGGCAGGTTGTGGCCCTGCAGGCTGCTGCAAGGCACCCCCGCTCTCCTCTCTCCAAGCTTGTCCTGTACTGGGACGTGCAGCTTGACGCCCAGAGGGACTGCTGTGAGCACCTGACAGACCCACAGCCGGTCGCCAGCAGACAAACCCCCTGACTGCCCTCAACACAGCCTTACACACACTTTGCAGCAAGTGTCCGTGCCTGGCCACATACCTTCCCCATCCTGCCCTGCTGGCTGAACTGCCCAGCTGGACCTCGGACCTGCCACCGGGGACTTGGCTACTGACTCCTGGCGTGCGGTTGGCCCTGGTTGCTGTCACCAGAGCTTCTCTGCTCGTCTCGCTGGGGTACTGTGGGGCTGCACTGCTCGTTGGCGAGGCCACCGCCTCTGCTCACCCTGCCCTCACCCTCGGCTCCCTGCTCGTCCTCCCCTGCTGCTCCCTGACAACACGAGCCTGCAATTACGCCTGGAGTCGGTAACCCCAGCACTACAGGGGAACAGAAGCAGCCAGGCAGGCAAGTAAATGGCCTAAATAGGAGACCAGCTTCCTCTGAAAGATACAACTCAGGTATGACTAATACGTCAGAAGGCTCATGTCGCGAGTAATCCCCTGCTCAAGACTATAAATAATGCAAACCCAGATTGTGGAATACAAAACCCTTGAAACTTAATAAAAGAGCGAGCTTGTGCACCACGTTAACATCACTGAAATGGATGAGTAAGAGAGGACGGTTTCAAACGAATTATACCTCAGAGCCAGATAAGACCCATCTCCAGGTGACTGGACGAAAGACAAGGAGCTCAGAGCTGCTGCCCTCACATCCAAAGTGAAGAGGCTCTCAGTGGAAAACAATGGATGTACGAATTAAACACACTTTCCAACCAGATTCTTCAGAAGCGAAGGGTTATAAACTGAGGGGGAGATCTGTCTGACCTTTCAGACATTCTGGTACTGGGCAAGAATTCATCCAAACACAGGGCTGGGGAGGTTGGCACTGAGCTCGCATTGTGAAAGTCACTGACAGGGCCACAAATCGGGGGGTCTTACACCCAGCTCAGTGTCCCCTGTGCTAACGTCCGCCCGTGCAAATGCCCCAGCACCATCCCTGCACAGACGTGTGCTCGCTGAAGCCGTTCCTGGTGAAGGCAGCAGCAGCCCAGCACACTGCCCCCAGACAGCCTGGCCCTGGGACAAGCCACACCGCTTCAGGAGAACAGACTCTGAGGGAAACTGGACCAAATCCCACAGGCCATTAATTTATGCAGACTGTGCAGGCGATGGACTGCATGCACACTACACCCCAACACCTGCCAACCAAAATCCCAGTTTCTCAGGCTTATGGAGGGAACCTGATGCTGATCTGGACCCTGAACTTTGAGCTAAGGCTGTGCTGGACCCTCTGTTACCACTCGTGCGAGAGGCTTCTCCAGCGAACAGCAGCTCCCCGGCTAGCTGAAGAGCGAGGCTTCCATTGGGGCTGCCCGTCCCTCCCAGGGGCAGCCTGCACCACACTTCCCACTCACAGAGCCTCTTCTGTGGTTGCACAACTCTTCCTCAGCGACCGCAGAAGACAGCGAAGGCGTCAGCACTTCACGTCTGGTCAGTTGCCCCCATCCTGCGCTCAGCACCCACACCTCACACGCAGCAGGTTCCAGCAGGACAAGCAGAGCCCCGGGGAGCCTCTCGGGGGGAATTAGCCCCGTGTGTCTCGCCCAGCGCTAGCACAAGCTAACAGGACAGCAGGGACAAGCCCGGCAGTTCCGAAGAACACTTTATACATTGTAGTCCAGGGTGAGAACACCTAGTCTGGAGCCAGGCTCCAACCCAGCTCTAAGCACCAGCTGCAGGGAGGCAGCTGAAGTTAGAGTGATGCAGTTTCAACATGCTCACAGAGGGAAATGCGTTCGGTTGTCGCGAGGCCTCTGTAATCATTTATTATTATATTAATGTCTGTTTTCCCCGAGGTGTCCATTATCCTGTGTATTAATGGTCCTTCCAATAAGGCAGGGGGTAAATAGCTTGCAGATTACCTGATACTATTAATGAAAGTTTGCAAATTGATTTGGTTGGATTAGAAAGTGCTTGGCAGTTAACTCCTCTCAGAATTTGGAAAAACAGCAGTATACAATGAAAGATATTTCCTTTCCTCACAGCTTTATCTGGAAAAGAAGCAGAGCCAGGCTTGGTGGGGCCGGCTGTTCGTTTGGATGCTTCTCTTGCCTGTCTCCCATCCAAAGGGTAATTCAGGAAAGCCTCAGGCAGAAGACTCAGTTGTAGCAAGAGGTACCATTAGTGCTGCCACCTTCTAAATGCCTCTTCATAAAAGTTAAGTCAATCTTCTTCCTAAGATCCAGACACCTTCTCCAGGCTTCCTCATTTTCACTGCCAAGCTGTGCGATAGGCCTGAGGGCTCAGATTCACAGGAGAATTCCATGGCATCACAGAATGTGTAGGGCTGGAAGGGACCTTTGAGGGCCATCTAGTCCAACGCCCTGCAGGGACCAGGGGCATCTTCCATTGGGTCAGGCTGCTCAGAGCCCCGTTCAACCTGACCTTGGATGTCTGCTGGGATGGGGCCTCAAGCACCTCTCTGGGTCAGGGTCTCACCACCCTCACAGGACAGAATTTCTTCCTAATATCTAATCTAAATCCACCCTCTTTCAGTGTGAAACCATTACCCCTCGTCCTATCACGGCACTGCCTGATCAAGAGCCCCTCCCCAGCTTCCCTGCAGCCCCTTCAGGCACTGGCAGCCGCTGGAAGGTCTCCCCTTGAGGAGCCTTCTCTTCTCCAGCCTGAACAGCCCCAGCTCTCTCAGCCTGTCCTCACAGGGAGCTGCTCCAGCCCTCTGAGCGACTTTGCAGACTCTTCCGGAGCTGTTCCAACAGCTCCATGTCCTTCTTGTGCTGGGGTCCCCAGAGCTGGACCCAGAACTGCAGGGGGGTCTCACCAGAGCGGAGCAGAGGGGCAGACTCCCCTCCCTGGCCCTGCTGGCCACGCTGCTCTGGGTGCAGCCCAGGATGCCACTGGCTTTCTGGGCTGCGAGCACACGTTGCTGGGTCATGTTCAGTTCTCCATCCACCAGCACCCCCAAGTCCTTTTCCGTGGGGCTGCTCTCTAGCACATCATCCCCAGCCTGTACTGATAATGAGGATTGCCCCAGCCCAGGTGCAGGACCTTGCACTGGGGCTTGGTGAACTCCATGAGGTTCACACGGGCCCTCTTCTCCAGCCTGCCCAGGTCCTTCCGGAGGAAATCCCGTCCCTCTGGGAAATCAACCACACTGCTCAGCTTGGTGTCAGCTGCGAACTTGCTGAGGGTGCCCTCGACCCCCCTATCTGTGTTGTTGATGAAGACAATGAACACCACTGGTCCCAGCACGGACCCCTGAGGGACACCCCTTGTCACCCGTCTCCACACAATCTCCAGTCCCGTCCAAAGCTGAGACCCTCAGACCTGTCTGCCCAGTTCCTGAAATACCACCAGATCCGCAAACACAGAGCACAGCGCGACGGAAGGGTGCCTGGCTGAGTGTACGGACGTTTACAATTTCCACTTTCCTCTTGCATAAGCTGCTGCTCGGCTTATTTTCTGACTCCCAGAAAGCCGCTTTTATAACCTCGTGAAACGTCTCGTTTAACCAAGGAGTATTTGTTCATTAGCGTCTCTCGCAGCAGGATGCACATGTCAGCGTGGGAGTTCAGTCCCCGGGGATGTGACAAGACAATTCACGCTGCAAGACACAGACTCCGGAGCTGCTTCTGTTGGAGTTCGCAGCTCAGCTCTCACCTCAGTTCCACCGGCTGCCACCTCCACCCCTGCCCAAGTCTCACGGTCAACTCACAAGCAGGGCACATCTGCAGGCTGCTCAGGATAAGAGGGACCAATACTAAAAGCAAAAGCATCTCCCCCTCCAAAAGATAAGGCAAGCCTGAGCAGATTACCGGTACTGTTTTTCATGCAGAACACCATATGTTTTTAGCAGCGCCATGCACAACGAGCAGCAGTCACGTTTCCAACCTGCCGTGCGCTTTGCTGGGCCCCTTGTGCTCCAGGAGAGATCTGCGTTCCCTGGTTCTATCTGAATGTCAGGGAGTGATGTAAAGTGGGACCAAGTAACAATCTTCTTCTTGATAGATTTTTGGATACGTTGTAATTTGCTGCTTAGTCAGGTAGCATCTGTTCTTCAAGCAGCAGGACACGATACTGCTCTTTCATGTAAATTTATGGAAGAAGTTATGATTTTATCCTACATCCTAATAAGGATTCAAATTCAGCTTTTAAAAGGAGAACCTTGTTTGTGCTAGAGTTCTGTGCCTGTTATTTTATCATAATTTAAAATCAAACCAGTCAGACACTAAATTATTTCCTGCTGAGAAATGTGCAAAAGCTCCCTTTATTCCTATATCCTCTTTACCCCTGGCATCTTGTATTTATAGAGTGTAGATGGAGAACTTAACATCCATGTTTTCTCCTTTTAAAGTCTCTCCTTTGATCTAGTCATCCATCCAGGACATTGCTTTGATCCTTGCAGTTTTGCTAATTCCAAATATGCAATTATGCTTATCTAGTCCTGGAGGATCTGAGTGTTTCCAGCTGTCCCTCACACACTGCCGGTTTACCAACACACCACAGCTCTAATCAAAAAGAACTCGCTCTTGCCCAGAGCACGACGGGCTACGGAGTGCTCATCTGCCATCCCGAAAAACCCGGGAGAGCCTGTTTCTCCTTGCCTGGCCACGTCAGGGGATGACAGGTCTCCTTAGGGAGGCAGGACGGAGAGCAGGCTGACCTGCTGCCAGCGACACAAGGGCAGGGAGCAAGGGCAGGAGTCCAGAAAGAAGCAGTCCTGGTGAGGAAGGGAGCTCTGGGCTCGTGGACAGAAGCTTGCTCAGTCAAATGGTCACATCGTCCTCCCCTCTCTTCCACCACTTTTCAGTCAGTCGCTGCTCACAGAGGTGGCATTTGAACCCAGGAGCCAGGGAGTGTGTGAGAAACTGGACATCGTGGCCCATGGAGGAACTAAAGTCAGCAGGGGAGGCAGCAAACACAGCGCGGGGAGCAGTTCTCCAAAAAGACAACCACACTCCCCCTTCCGCTCACGACAAGGCGATTCCAGGCCTGTTTGTTGTGTGGTTTGAAGTATCTTCTCTCTTACAATGTCATTATGCCACATGAATGAAGGTTGGTTAGCTAAAACGGCCTCAATTCTCCCCGGGGGAGCAGGGAGGGAGGAGGAGTAGAAGAGGAGGAATGCCACTATTTCTGAAGTAATAACGGATTTCCCTTCAGGTTCCAGACGATTAAAACAAATTGAGACGCATCATCCTAATGCTTCATTGCTCAGTATTTTGACACCACATTATTGCTCAGCACCTGAAACTGCTCTGATGGAAGATGGCGATTACAGCCACGCTCTCCTCTCTGCTACTAACTTCTTCTTTGCCATTCCCCCTTCTCACACCTAGAAAGAAATTAAAACGTTTTCCAAGATGTTAAAGAGTGATCAGAAAAAAATAAAAAGGGAAGGAGAAGATAAGACAATTTGAAGACACAGCAAGTGGTCACAACTACAGTGCAGCATTTAAATGATTTTCTTCTTACATGAGCCCAGACAAGTCTGCTGGAGGTGCAAAATACCCCCATCAAAAGAAAAGTGCAGCTTCCCTTCCTTCCCCATATAAAGGCTAATATTTCTGTTCTTGCAAATTGAAGGTCAGAGTGGCAGTTTCTGTGCAAAAGCTTCTCCTACCAACAGCACAAGGAAGAAAAATTGCCTGCTACGGCTTAGCAGCGCCGTGGCACTACCAGCAGCTTTTCAGGTGGCAGATCACACAGGGAAGGCAGGGAGAGGAGCTGCTCAATCAACCCTCTTCATCCAGCAAGCCCATCAGCAGCAAGGCAAAGCACATTTTTCATGCTTTATTTCAAACAAGACTGACAACACCGGAGCAGCCCCAACAACACCCGGTATTTAGTAGGTCAGCCGAGAGATTAAAAAGGGCTTTATTTTGCCAGCCTGCCCCGATGAGCGCCACTTTTCAGGAGCTCTCAGCAGCTGACAGGTGTGTGACTGAGGCTCCGTGTCTGCCCTCACAGAGCGAATCCCTCAAACAGAGGCTCGCAGCTGGGGAAAGACACTGGTGTGCACAACCCTGTTACGCTGCCCTAGTAAAAACCCTGCCAGGAAAGGTGCGCTGGTGCAAAATGCAAGTAGGTGGCTGGTGGTGGAGCTTTTCCGAAGCTGGCTTTCCTTGCCACGCTGCAAAGCCCTCACGCAGGCAGAGTTTGTTTCCTACAGAACTGAAGTTTCAGGCAAAGGTGGCAGAAATCCCTCAGCAGAGGTGTTTTGTGCCTTCTGAACCAGCTTTCCCAAGCTGAATTACTTGCCTGACAGTGGACAAATCTCCATGAACTCCCTTTCTTTGCACGGGAGAACCCCAAAAACTCACTCTTCTTTGTATTACAGAAATTCCCATCTAGTCCTCCTCCAGAAAAGCTCAGCACTCTGGTTATGCTGAGACGGGGCCTCCTGCCCCAACAGGTGTCAGAGCATCAGCCCTAGACAGGAGACGCGCTGCCTGCACGCTGCTCGGCTTTACGTATCAGTGTTTGCCTGAAAGAGGCGGGTTAATCCCAAGATTGTTTGTAAATTCGGCAGGGAAGGGATGGCGTGAGTTTAAGATGCCAAACGCATTAAGCACTTCCTAGAAAACTTTCAGTGAAGTTTTAAAAAACAGACCTGATAACAAAGTTCCACTTTGGGTGACTGCCAGTTCAGAAACTCCCACTGTTGTCCCAGCGCTTGGACCTTCGGCTTCAAAAACGTTTGTTCTGCTGTAACATTTGGCCTCCCTAGGCGAGAGCAGGTACAGCCCCGGCTGTCTGCTAAAACGCAGCTGCATCTTACTCTGAGGAAAGACGACCGTGGTTGTTTAACCCCAGCCAGCAACTACGCCCCAGGCAGCTGCTCACTCACTCCTCCCCACTTGGAAAAAAAGGGAAAACTTGGGGGTTGAGATAAGAACCATTTAACAATTAAAATATAATAATAACAACAATAAAATAAGCACTACTTAGCACCAGCTAAGACTTCAGTGTGTTATCAACGTTATTCTCACCCTAAATCCAAACCACAGCACCAGTTACAAGGGAGATTTACCCCAGCTGAGACCAGGGTGACTGTGGGTGATTCCTACAGACCGTGAAGGGCAACGTAATTAAAACCTGGGACTGCAGCACCTCACTTTTCTGGCTTTGAAACAGTTGTCTATACAAATGGGTGGCAGAAGGTGAAAACAGAGGGAAAACGGGAGTATTTAGAGGTCATGGAAAGGCAAGAGGAGGAAAAAGGAAGAAAGAGGGGGAGAAGTACCATGGGAATACAACAAATTGCTCAGATCTTGTTCCCTTGCACAGAGTATGAGCATCAGGCGCGCGACGTGGTCCCACCCAAAGGCAAGCACCTAACACGCTCCGTCTGCACGAGCAGCAAACAGCCCAAGCCTATTCTGGCTGATAGATGTAGGGCTGGCATGTTTATCACTTAACTGTCTGGAGACTTGAGCATCAGATAAGCAAGAAGCCTGCTGAAAAGCATCTGCCTCACAGCACCGAAATGCAGAAGCTCGTACGCCGGAAGGTGCCCAGGTTCAAAAACTGCTGCATTTGATTTTCACGCCTGTTTTACCCTTAAGAAGATAGATGGCTCGAAGTCACTTGACATTTGTACTTGGAAGCCAGAGCAAACAGACAAAGCTGGGTGAGGGCTCCTCAGCTACGTGTGCTAACAGAGAAGTGGACAAACACGTCAAGCCAAAAGGCAGCGGCTCGGGAAGCACGTTCGGCGAGGCCGCAGCTCTGGAGAGACCGGGGAGGGAGGCTGTCACGGCTTCAGCGCACAACGACGCCGAGCGTCGCGACGAGCAGCCGCGAGCTGGCGAACCGGCTGTATAAGCCACCTCGTGTGCTTGAGGGACAGCCCTGGAGGAGAAGACGGGATGGGAACAGAGGGGAAGCCGGAGACGTGGCCTTCCACGGCCTCGTGCCACTCCCCAAGGTGTGACGCGACGCGCGCAGCCGCCACGTGCGGTTACCAACCGCCACCGAACCAGCAGCCGCCGAGCGCGACTGGAGCGCAGAGCTGCGTCGCGTGGGGCTTACGCTACGGATCAGAGACTTCGCATGGCTTTTTTAAAAAGGCAGTCTGACCTCTGTTCTGAAGCACTTCAGGGAATCTTTGTCCCAGAGCTCGAGAAAAAAGCAGAGCTATGAATTAAAATTGCATTAGTAGTTTCTCTGGTGGTCTGCAGAGCAGGAAGGAGAGCAGCGAGGAATTTTTTTTTGCATTTTTATAAAGGTACACCCCAAAACTATATGCAGTGCTTTAGCGTGGAAAGATAGATCCACTAAAATAGAAAAAATAAAGCTTAAGCACTGTACGGCTCAACAGAGAGAAAATGTCATTACTGAAATACCCAGTACATTAATTGCTGTTTCTCACATTCTCATAATCCTGTATGTTTTTGCAGTATCTACATAAAAGCACAACCCTCTCATTCTTTCTGAAATAATTATTTCTGTGCAGTTTCATATACATGAAATGTACATAATTTAGACACTTCCACTTGCAGCTGGAGCTACTTGCAGATGATTTCTTGTGAGCACTTAGAGAACTTCAATGCCCTTTGAGCTACAAATCAAGCTATATCGTACACATTGGTTTTATACTTAAAGGGTAGTCCGAAATCAGCCCACAGACAAGCTATTTTATTGGTTTTGCACTGTATTTCCTGTTTCAATGCTAGATTTTTTTGATGGAAGGTAGCAATCATTGAAATATTAAGAACAGTCATCTTGGGGACACAGTTGTCAGATTTAAGGATCAGAAATTATATAGGCAGCTATAAAGGGATAGGAAGTGGATAGATCAATATTATGAGGTCCAGTAATTCTTTGAAGTATTAAAATGAAACGGGAGAACTGTTTGCAAGAACAACTTGGTGATTTAAGTTACGCAGCAGCTCCAGGGGCAGGTAGGAAAGGAAGGAACAACCTGTGGGTGCCCTGAAAGCCTTAAGGACATCTTTATCAGAAGGGTTTTGCTCTGAAGCAAGGGCAGGCTGGGCAGGACTTGCAGAGTGATCCCGCTCTGGCGGCTGCACAACAAAAAGCCTCAACAATTTTAGTGCCCAGAACAGCGCCGGCACCCACTTCATCTGCAGGAGAGTCACTGGGGGAGCATTCATCATAGAATCCCAGAATTGCCAGGGTTGGAAGGGACCTTAGAGATCATCTCGTTCCAGCCCCCCGCCATGGGCAGGGACATCCCCCACTGGATCAGGCTGCCCAGAGCCCCATCCAGCCTGGCCTGAACAACTCCCAGGGATGGGGCTGCCACCCCCTCTCTGGGCAACCTGTGCCAGGGTCTCCCCACCCTCATGGGGAACAACTTCTTCCTCACGTCCCATCTGAACTGACCCATCTCCGGCTTCAATCCATTCCCTCTAGTCCTGTCACTCCCGACATCCTGACAAGCCCCTCCCCAGCTTTCTTGTAGCCCCCCTGAGGTACTGGAAGCCACAATAAGGTCTCCTCGGAGCCTTCTTTTCTCCAACTCTCTCAGTCTGTCTGCACAGCAGAGGGGCTCCAGCCCTCTGAGCATCCTCGTGACCCTTCTCTGGGCACGCTCCAGCACGTCCAGATCTCTGCTGTGCTGTGGCTCCAGAGCTGGACGCAGCGCTCCAGAGTGGAGCAGAGGGGGAGAATCCCCTCCCTCGCCCTGCTGGCCACGCACCTCCTGAGGCAGCCCTGATCTCTAACACCACACAGCCCCTTTAGAGGGTCCTGTCAGCACAGTCTGGATTGCTCTTTACGTGCAGAAAGCAATCGAATTGTCACTGCACTGACCTTCCATTCCCATCCCCCAGACGGTTAAGGATGTCTGCGAGCGAAGAAGCCCTGAGCGTGCAGGAACACGCTGCTTGGCGATACCAGTCCTGAGAGAAGGCGGCCCTGTTTGGAACCATTTGGCCAAGGACTTGGTGGTGCTCGTTCCGCACGCGGAGGGGGAGGGAACGCCCCGTTACACTCACTAGAACACGGGTTCCCCACAAGAATGTGGGTGTTTGAAAGCAACCCCGCCGGTTTGAAGATCTAGTCGGAATTACTCAGGAAGGGGAAGGCTCACAGGGGAAGGCTGCGAGTCAGGTGAGACCAAAGCACAGATAAGAAAGCTCCACAGAGGGCAGGACGACGCTGGGTATCCTATTCCACTCTGAATTTCAACCAGATGCATATGTGTGTCATTTGCTGTGTGGGAAAAGCAATCCAAGCCATGTCATTACTCATCCCGTCTGACTCGAAGCACGCAGTACGAGCGAGTTAAACTCCTAATCCAAGATGACTTTGTGCATTTCACTGGGATTTCAGAGTTCAGCCTGTAGGCCTAAGCATTTCAGACGGGTCCTAAAAGCAGTTACTTGGTTTAGTGATTTTTCTAGGACACAGACATTTAAGGTTGCAGCAGGGAAGTTTGGAACCTTTAGTATTTTGGTGGTTCTTTGAACATGACAAAGCAATTTCCCCTCGCTACGCAAGTCCAAACCAACAATCCAGATTTCTCTACCAGTCCCATTTTAGGATAAATCTAGCTAGAAAACCCCTTTCATCTGCCTTTAGAAGGTAACTTTCTACCAAAAAAAAAAACAAACTAGTAAGATTATTTAATTAATGAAGAAAACAACTGCTTTTGGTTCATCTTCCTGGTCCTATTATTTCCCAACCCTTTTCAAATAACCCTTTGTTGTCAGACCACAGCAGCGCTTTGGCTGTTAGGAAGAATCCAAACCAAGACTCAGCTCAACGCACTCCTAAAGGAGGAGGCAATGTCCCGACCTGTGCCGGGCAATGGGGGAGAACCCTGGGAGGTGGAGATCACTAACAACACACTTCTAGAGAAACAGGGATCCTGGTTGTCCCGCTGAAGTGCACGGGCAGGATCCCTCCTCTCACTGCCCCTCGGTGCTCAAGAGCCTTAGGGACACTTGAGGTTCAAACTGGAAGCCTCTGATTTCCAAGTTTAGTCAATGACTTGGTCTGCTGCTCCACAGTAGTATTAGCCCAGGCCATACTCAAGCTAGTAGTAGCAACTGAAAGTACCTCAGAGCAAGGACATAGTACTTACAGGGAGTGGAAACCTTCCTTTCTCAGTTTCTCCCAGCAAAACAGTTGCTAAATTCACAAAAAGAGGGCAAAGGAAGGAAGGTTCCCATGGGAGAGAGGTTAACCTGCTCGTTTCAGATCTCAGCCAGGAGGTTTCAACACCAGGGTAACCTCAGCACCTGCACTTTCTGCGGAGTGAACACGGCAACTACAGCCCAGCAACTGGCTTACAGGAGTAACTCCCCTCACACATTGCGTAATGAGGTCCAGCTCCAGCCCCGGGAGTTGTTTAACCCTCAAAAGTGACTTATTCCAGGCAATCAGCCAAGGGAATGCTGAAGTTGAATATATGTAGCTATGATCCACGCAGGCTGGTATTCATCTTGTCTCCGAAATTGTTTAGGGCAGAGAGGTTAAGAAGAATGGAGTACAGGTTTAAAAAAGATTTGTTTCTAAGAGACGCTTCACTAGATTCATTCAATTTAGCGAAGAAACTAAGGTTAGGAGAATGCCTTTTAGAAACTATTGTCTCATAGTAATTTAATACACAGGTTTTCAAAAGAAGACAGAAAGCAGTTAAGAAATGTTGCAGTCGGGCTAGATAAGAACCTATCTCATTAGATCTAAACACCTTAGGAATAGCTGTCAGCCTCCTTGCAAGGCAAATCCTACACCCCTTCCTCTTAGACTCCACAAGCCAAGCTACTCGGAGCTTTTAAGGGGTCCTGTCATACCACAGACTTACAGACTAGTCTAAAAACACCCCTGAAAGAAAGGAGAAAAAGACACTGATCTAGATAAGGCAATTAGACCTGTTTTAAAAAAAAAATCACTGATCAGACAGGCATTGTTCTCAAATAGCATTACTCAGCACAGCATCTCATGTCATAAGGGGAAGGAGTCTTCAGAAAGACAGAAGAGAAATTAAAACTCTGAGCCTGAACGCAGCCCACACATCTCTCTCCCCAGGCAAAGAACCAGCAGAGCTGCTGCTTGGGGCTCGCAGAACAGCGTGAGGCTGGATAATTGAGTTTCACCTGCAGCGCGTGGATGTTCCCAGCGCTGTGGGCATCTGCTCAGACCATTAACGTGACCTCAGGTGTAAAGGTAATGGTGTAGCTACAAGCAGACTGGCTTCCTCCAAAATCCCAACCACAGACGATAAGCAAGATGGAAAAGCTTCTTTTAATGTCATTTTCAATGTATTTGCTTCAATGTGATGGTGTTTTCCCTCCCTCATGTTTATTTCAATGAGATTCCAGATTTTGAATAACAAAGGGGGAAAACTGGAATGGGATGGGAAGACACAAGGACAGGCCAAGCCGGGACTTTACTTCAGACTCAACAGTCTGAAGAAAGGGGCCAACAGGAACCTCATGAATTCAGCAAAGCCCCCGTACCTGGGACAGCTTGGCCCTCATGCACACAGGCAGGCTGGGACTCGATTGTCTGGGCAGCAGCCCGGCAGAGAAGGACCTGGGGGTTCTGATAGCAGCAAGGTAAACGTGCAGTTATTTGGCTGGAGATACATGGAAACCAAACAGCAGCTCCTCAGGTCACCTTAAGTCATTTGCAAAAGCCTTCAGAAAGAAAAAGGAGTTACATTTCACTGAAAGCGAAGGGGTAAGATCCCAGGCAGCAATAAACCAGCATCCCTGCCACGTGCTCGGAGGATGCACAGAAACAAACAGCCCCAGAAGCAACATCTGCAGATAGGTCAGAGGTTTCGCATTCGCTTTGGCTTTGTTTTTATCCCATTCCCCGTGCCCCAGGGCACTGCAAGTGAGACAGAGGTATTGTGACAGCCCAGCCACTCTCCAGAGCGGGGAACGTAATTGCACTTAGCAATCGTTGCGACTCACGCTGCGCAGGCAGGAACCCAAAACCCCAGGTTCCAGCCCCAGCATCTAGGTACGGGGTCCCTGGAGAGCTGTTCTCTGCCTAAAGAGCTGCGTAAACAGCTCGGCAGTGGCAGGCTCAATCTGGCTCTGGAGACTTTTATGTCTCCAGTTTCTAAAGGGGACCAGCTTAATATTTTTTTTTAGCATCCTGTCTCTCTAATAAAAGTCAGCTCCAGTGTGGAATTGGCTCTCAGAATTGCAGTCCTCCAAGCGTAAATGCTCTCAAGAGACGTGGCACAGTGATCAACACGAAGGTTGGATTAAGGTCTAGACCGCGGCTTCAGGGAGTCACACAAGTCACTAATCACACACACAGCGCCGTGTAACACCACACACAACTTTGGAGAAGATTCAAAGAGAAATAATGCAGTTTAGCATTAAGGTAAGCAAGTTCCCTGTAGCACTAAACAGCAGAATATCCCTCTGGGTTGAGGTTTGTCTCTGCCTCCTTAGCAAGTGGCATCGCGAGGCTCCGTTAAAGCCCAGAGATAACAACTGGCTGAACAGCAGAGGCCGAGAGCTGGGGTCTCCAGAAGTCATGTCGTACCTGCATTTCCATCTGCCTTCTGAAAGATGGTCTTGGCTTGTGGAAAGGCTATTAGTACAGCTAAAGGTACCCCACAGGCTCCTGGGGCAGGACCGGCGAGCGGCTGTCAGTATCGCTGCTCGGGTGTCGGAGCGAGGTCAGATCTGCAACCAGGCGAACCCCAGTGCCGCGTCGCAGGCAGCGCGGCGCAATCTGTGCTGAATTTCTTCAGGAGTTGCTTTCATTTAACTGTCTTTGCTTTGAATGTATGACACCCGTGCAGACCAGCTGTCGAGTACAGATTTGACAGATGTGGCTCGAAAGAACACAGAAAAGCACGCGGCAGCCTTGGGACTGCTTTGTATTAAAGCAGAGAACACAGATTACCTGAGACACAAAGGGAAGTTAGAGCTGCCTTGGCCCTGCCTGTTCTCTGTTGGCACACAACTGCCACTTAGGGTAATGAAGAAACAGAGAAGAGAAATCGGGAATTTGAAACCTGCAAGATTCCCGGCTGTTAAGACACCAAGCGATGCTCTGCACAGTGTGCTTTTAACACAACACACCGCAGACCTGACGGCGACGAGGAAAGGCAGGCGCCGATTAAATCGCACCATTTTCTTTCTGGTCACAAGCATTCATTTGCAGGAGAACCAGTCATGTTTGCGTTCAAAAATAGCCTTGTTATCAGAAGCCTTGAAGACTTTTCAATAGAAAGAAAGACAAAAAAGTTTTTTACAGCTTGTCTTGAAAATATTCATGTTTTCCTGAAATTAAGTTTAGATGCCTCAAAGAATTCTATCAAAATGATCTCTAGGGTTTAGCAATAGCGATTCCCTAACAAGGTCAACCAAGAAAAGGTCAGCCATGGGTTCAGTCTCACTCTGAAGGATTCAAAGCTAAAATTTTCAATTAAGATTTTTTAAAAACCTTCTGCAAGCTTGCAGAAATGACAAACCAATTTGGGAAACTCTTCGAAACAAACAACAAAAAAATGCCGAGCTTTTGGTTTAGCCTTCCTTTGTCTTCCGAGTAGGTGTCATCCTTCAATCAGCCCCAACACAAAGTGTGAGATTGGTGCTCACTACACTTGCATGTGTAATGATGCTGGTATAATTTGCAGCAGATGTACATTTGGGGAGAAATTATTTTCCTCAGAACCTATTTGTGTGGGAGGATGAAGCACGGTTGTAATGAAGGTGCTGTGGGAGCTGAATGACTTTGCATCTCAAGTACAGGTGCACCTGGGTGTAACTTAAACATAGTTTGCAATCTCTCTAAATGGAGCATTTATAGCCAATTACAGTTGTCATTCACCTTGCAAATACGTCTATCTAATTTAAGAGCATATGCATCAAGCAGAAGAATAAAGGATATTACATTAGCTGACAGCAGAATGGAGGTGTCGGTATCGGCATCTGCATGTCTTGCACAGTTGGCAGATTTCTGAACCAAAATACAACGAATTCCAAGCGAGGCCCCCGACGCCCGTGTTCTCTGTGCATCAGAAGCCTCCTGTCAAGTGCAATTTCCTCCAGGAAGACAGGAATTTAGCTGAGACTTTCCAAAACCCCTCCAAGTGATCTGGACACTCACTTCTCATTAGCATTAACAGCAAACGGGCACGAGTATCTCCTACACACCTCTGGAAATCTCGTGCACGTTTTCTGCGGCTGCCGAAGGACTCTCTGGGCAACCTGCACCCGAACTGACCAGTTTCACGCCGGCTTCCCCGTACTCGGACATCCACGTACCAAACGGCAAGATCTTCCCTCAAAAAGACAGTTGAGACGTGGTGCTGTGTTTGGATTAAAGGACAAAGTTCACGTTTCCAAACGCGTCTCCTCCGCGGAGGGCTGTATATACCAATTTCGGGATCGTACCACGTTCGTTGTCATTTTTTTGTCACCGCCCTAGGCAGGCATGTCACTGCGATGGGAACAGGGACGCGGAGGAACTACAGGGGCGCATGTGTCACACGCGCTGAATCACAGGCACCGCCCCGGAGAGCTGGCGTGGAGGGAGAGGACAGGTGAGCCACCGTCCCCACACGTGGCAACGTCCCGCAGAAGGGCACCGCTACCCTTCTGAGGTCCGAATTTTCACGTCACGCCTTAAATCCTGTCCAGTCCCACTTACTGCTCCCGGAAACACCCTTCCTGTCCACAGGAAGCAAATGTGAACTGAAGCAAACTCCTTTGTGGGCCGACAATAGATTATATTTTCCCCTCTCCCCGACAGATTGAGGGGCGGAAAGAGGCACGTAAGACACTTCTCTCCTGTTATTATCCACCTTCAACTTTTCACACCCCTAGAAGCCAGAAAGCCTTGTAAGCTGCTTCTCAAACCAAACGCCCTGCGAATCCTTTCAGGCTGAACTGCCACCTCCCGTTCCACATTTTACTTCATCGTTACGCTCGTAGTAGCTTTTCCTTTTAAAGCCCTAACAAATATATATGCAAATAAGTGAGTAATATTGAGCTTTATAACTCCCTTACACCGCTTCTTCACCTGTTATTTAACTGACATCACTTCCCGTTTATTCAAATGTATTTCATATAGCTGTGTCCCTTTGCTACAATCTCCTCCACTTCTCTTATCTCCTGTATTTTAACAAACCACATGTCCAGATTCGGTATCTTCTGCAGCAGCCAGAGAGGGAGATATATTTGTTCACTGCAGTTATTAAAATTCTAAATATCTCCCTCCCTTTATTTGGTTTTAGTGAGACTCTGGACATTTTCTCTGTACCAAGAAGACCAGATTCATTGGAATGTAACTCTGCGAGAAGTCTTGCATCAAAACTTTAATTTCAGTTCAAAACCCCATCAATTTAAGGCACCCTCAGAAGATCTGGACAAGGTGAATCTTTTTAGGAACTATTTTCAACAGTACTTTGGGGTGAAACCAAAAGTGTTTTTTGCTTCTTAACACTGAGGAAAAACAAAAGCACCAACAAAACCCAAGACCATTATTTGGCTCTCATGTATATTTTTACTGCTGACAGAACTCCTGACAGCCACTTTACTTAAGCAAGAGCAGACTTAAACCTTTAAATCCGACTTTTGGGGCATTACCTTCCCAATTTTAGTGGAATCAACTACGTAAAACAGAGTTCTGCTTTCCTAGGTGCCTCTCCACTAGTCTGTCATGGATGGCTTTTACACAGGGAGAGCATTACGTTCAGAGGCTCATCTCCCCAACTCCAGTATTAGCTACCAAAGGCAGCAACTCCTCGCTGGTCCTTTGAGAAATGGCAGCGATTTGTCCCCCAGTCTTCTCGCAGCTTTCTGTGAACTCCGTGTCCTGTAGTTTTGGGGAAATACGCTCATGGATATATCGCTCTATTCAGAGCCGTTTAAAAGTACATCTGGGCCAAAGTGGGAGTTGGAGGAGTTTATTCAAGTAAAAAGCCCACAGCAATTTTAACTCCTTCCCTTGCAAGCACACCTTCCCTCGCAGAAGAGGAAGAGTGGATGCACGTTGCAAATTCAGGGGAAGAAAGTGCTTATGTGGAAAACTTAAGATCAGCAACCAAAATCAGGGCCCTTCAAGACCCGTGTCAGCTGAAACTTTCCCTCACATCCTAAGGTCATCTCAGACCTGTTGGCCACAAAAAGATCAGTACATGCATAGTTTCCCCTTTCCACTATTCCTCCTGGGGCCAGAGTGGAAGAACATCAAAATTAACGTTGCGGGCTGGAGGGTCTGTGGCTACTGCGCTCAGGAGGAAGAGAGCAGCGCCCCGGCTCTGCTGCGGGGATCCCCAGGCCTGTCAAAAGCAGCCAAACACGGGCTGGGTGTGTTTCTCGCTGAAGACGTTAACCTGACCCTCACCCTTTCTCCCCGAGCGCGCTGCACGTCCTCACGGGTGAGGACACGCACCTCCGGTCTCAGCAGCACTCTGCGGAGGGGAGGCCCCTCCTCTGCTCACCTGTCCCCGCTGCCACCTGAGCACCCTCCAGACTGCAGAAAGCCACAGGACAACTCATCTCCCCCTGCGCGGAAGCCTCGGAAATGCCCTCTGCAGGCTCCTCTGCTGGTTACAGACACAGCCTGGTTTGGATCATTTTGCTGCCTCTTAGACAGCACGAGTTAAGGAAGCGGATCCCAGCGCGGAGAGGTTGCTCAGCTGCCTTACTTACACCCGACAACGACGCACTGCAGTGTCAGCCCCCGCGTCCATGTTTCCAGCTCTTTTACCAGGCTCAAACAGACAATGCAGGAGAGATCTCACCAGAGGGGATGCCATGAACACCACGGGAACCAGCAAGCTCTCTCGGAGCTGCGTACCCACCACACCTGCTCCTGGCTTTTATCATTTCCTTCCCCCAGAAGGCATCTGATGCAAACTGCTGCACCAGTCACTGCTGGTTCCGTAAATAATTTCTCAATGGTAAATCTTTTTGAAAGCAATTTGAACCATTAAAAATTTAACCACATTAAACTCAGACACATACCTTTAATCCAAGTCTGTCAAATGCGTGGTCTTGACGGTGAATGCATATGGCCTTTTGGCTCAGCATTCGGAACCTGGGGCACAGCACTGATCTGGATGCCTCCCACGTAAAGTCAATAGCAGCCGAGAAGTTCTTCATGAACTCCCTGAATCCTTCCACAGTTTCTCTTCAGAGACTCAAAGCCCCAGTTGGATTTGGTTGGGGGAGCTTGTTTCTTTCGTTTTGGGGTTTCTACCACTCCTGGGCCATGAGGTCATGGACTGAACACATTGTCCAAGGCACTGCAACGTGGAGTATCACAGAGTGACACACACTGACTGCTTCATAGTCAGATCCTACAGATCAGAAATGCTTATCTCGCAGACTTCATCCAGTTTTGTGACCAGATGTGGCAGTTATGCTCATCCACAGCTTCAGACAGCGTGGTTTGTGTAGCTGGAGTTGGGTGTGCCGAGATAAAGGGGAAGACTGCCCATAGCTCACGTTGCAAGTAGCTGAACGCCAGAAAAAAGACAAATACGTGTCTGGTGACTCCAACTCTGTACCTTATGTCTCATGCTCTGCCTCTGAGCTATAGCAGTGCAGGTCAGGGACAGCCTGGCCATGACACCCTGCACAGCATCCCCGTCCTGGGTGAAGGCAGAGATCCTGGTGGTGGCAGCTTCCTCTCCAGACCTCCGCAGCGGCCTCCTGGCACAGCACAGCGGCACTGCCACCGAGACACAGGGCACTGCCACCGAGACACAGGGCACTGCCACCGAGACACAGGGGCAGCTGCCACCGAGACACAGGGCGCTGCCACTGACATACAGGGGCAGCTGCCACCGCCGCTAAGGCGAGAGCGGGACTGGGGCCTGTGTCCTCCTGCGCTGGGATGGGGGCGCTCTCGGGGGGCTGGTACGACACACCAGCGCCTCTGGGCCTGCACTAAGGCGGGAGAACGCTCCCGGCGGGGCCGTGTGCGGGGCCTGGCTCAGGGCAGCGCCTCAGGCCCCGTCGGAGGAGGCAGCAGCACCGCGGAACCGCAGCGGCACGACGCGGCACCTCGCAGGGCGGGCGGGGAGCGGCGGGGCCAGGGCAGCCCCCGGGGCCGTGCGGTGGCGGCGGGGCCGCGGTCGGAGGCGGGAACGCGCCCCCGCCTGGGCCCACGAGCGCGGGAACCCGCCGCGGGGGGCGGGGCCTCGGGGGGGGGGGGGGGGGGGGGGGGGGGGGGGGGGGGGGGGGCCGCGCGGGGTCGGGCCGGTCCAACCGCCCAGAGCGGCCGCTCGCGCACGCGCGCTCTCTGGGCGCCACTCTGGGGCGGAAGGGGCGGGGCTCGGCGCGGCGCGCGTGAGCGCTGCCCTACGGAAGCCGGCGGGCCGCGCGCGAAGGCGGGCGGGGGAGCGGCGTCGGTGCAGGCCGCGGCCGCCGGCCGGGGGTGAGGGCGGGGCGATGGCGCCGTGAGGATCCCGGTGAGCGCTGCAGCTCGGCGCCGGGCGGGGAGGCGGCGCGGGGCCGATAGCGGGGGGGGACGGCTGCGGTCGGACAGGGCGGGAGAGCGGCCTGGGGGCGGGCTGGGGAGGCCGGGGACGGTGAGCGAGTGGGGAGCGGGCCGGGGGGGGCCTGGGCGTGAGGAGGGGCCGTGGGGCGGGCGGGCGGAGGAGCGGGGCCTGGCGGGGAGCGGCCTCGGGTGGCGGAGGCCGGCGGGAGCTCGGGGGCCGAGTTCCAGGTGAGCAGGCAGCTCCGGGGCGGGCCCGGGGGAGAGGGGTGGGAGTGAGGCCGCCGAGAGGCCCCGGGTCCCGCAGGGGGCGTGAGGCACAGGGCCCCGGAGGCTCAGGGGGTGACTCTGTCTCCTCTGCTTGCAGCGTGCACGGAGCGGGCTGGATGCCCACAGGCAGCAGGACACTATCACGGGCTGCCCGGACACTTGGCAGGGGCACGGGACTTTTCTCCCCCTTTACCCAGGTCTCCTTCCCCAGACCCTACTTCTGTTGTGTTGGTCTCCCTGGGGCCAGCCCCAGTTACTGGTACCGGGTGGTGTTACGGCGTGTGTCTCTCAGGTTCACAGACAGAAACCAGGCTGGTGGTGCTGGGACTTCCCGTCTCTCCCTGCTTTTGAACACTTGGCTCTGCCAGGCCTGCACGTCTGCAGAGGACATGGCAGAGCAGAGGTACTGCGTAGACTACGCCAAGCGTGGCACGGCAGGCTGCAAGAAGTGCAAGGAGAAGATCGTGAAAGGAATGGTGCGCATCGGAAAGATTGTTCCCAATCCTTTCACGGAGTCTGGCGGGGACATGAAGGAGTGGTACCACGTGAAATGCATCTTTGAGAAGCTAGAGAAGGCCCGGGCCACCACGAAGAAGATCGAAGATATCACAGACTTGGAAGGATGGGAAGAGCTACAGGATGGGGAGAAAGAATTAATCAACAAGTACATCTCGGGTGAGACACCGGGCAGAGTCTGAGCTGCTCTTCTGCTTTACTCATTTTGAAGGTGTCCCACTGATAGCCGCACCGCTGTGCCATTACCGGTTTAGCTCAGTGGGTTGAGCGTGGTGCTTGAAACACCAAAGTCACGGGTTCGATTCCCGTTCGATTCTCACGTGTTGCCTGACCTAGTCGAGAGGTGGCCCACGACAGGGAGGTTGGATTAAAGAATGATCTCTAAGGTCCCTTCCAGCCCAGGCCATTCTATGATTCTATGATTACCACGAAATCATCACTGACGTGTTTGTGTGACCTAGTGACGAGTGGTTATTACTGCTCAAATCTCCGTCTCAGCCCTGTAGGAAAGGGAAGAAGTCGTCACTTCTACAGCAACACAGCTGATTATGGAGAAGGTGTGTCTGGTTTAATTTGTGTGCAAACAGACACAGATAAATCCCAGAAGAAAACATCATTTATTTTCCATTTTCAGCTTTTTTCCACAGTGTTTAGTAAATTTCAGTCTTTCAATTTTTGATGTCGGAAAAATGTTCCTTCTTTATTTTTTTTCTCCATCCTTAGTTCTTTTAAGACTTGTTTGTTGCAGTGTATCTTACATAATATGTTGAGGGAGGTATGAGATTATTTCTGACTGCTGTTTTAAACCTTGCTGTTTTACAGAATCTAATTCCAAGGCTTCGAGTACACCGAAGAAAAAAGTGATAGTCCAAGCTAAGCTCACTGCCACGGGACAACTGACTACAAAAGATCCATTAGCGCTCATCACTCCATCACCAAAGAAATTCTCTGGCTTCACAGGTAGGACTTAAGAAACTGATCCTGGGAAATCCTTCTCTTCTGAAAGCAGCACCAGAGGAGTTTCAACTTGGCTCGGATCAGTAGTTTTTTATCTATAGGACATGGTTTAGCTTTAATTACCTTTATAAGTTTGTGTTGTCAAACAATGTTAATGCTTTCTTAGGCTGGTTGGCTCGCTCGGTTCGAGCGTGGTGCTGATAACACCGAGGTCGCGGGTTCGATCCCCGTTCGGTCCCCATGTGTTGCCTGATCTAGTTGAGAGGTGTCCCTGCCCATGACAGGGAGGTTGGATTAAGAGATCTCTAAGGTCCCTTCCAGCCTGGGCCATTCTATGATGATGCCTCTATGATGATGAAAGAACTGATGTTTGTGTTTCTCGTATTCCCGAGGAAACAAAGTTTGTGCAGTAACCCCACGTGGCCAGGCTGACTCCACTGCTGCCTTAATCTGTTGGCCAATGTCAATCAAACTGTGAAGGTACAAAGAAATGATATCCCGTGTGGAACTAAGAACCTGAAAAAATCGGTTGTGAGGGGTTCCTGGTTGCAATGTTCATGGAAGAAAAACTGTTGTTGCTCAGCAGCTTGTCCTGAGCTTCAGCTGCCAGCAGCGTGTGAGCACTGAACAACTCCCTGACAGGAGGTTGTAGCGAGGTGGGGTTGGTCTCTTTTCACAAGTTACAGCTGACAGGACAAGAAGAAATGGACTCAGGTTACACCAGGGAACGTTTAGGTTGGACATTAGGAAGTTTCTACGTGGAAGCGGTTATCAAAGGCTGGAGCAGAGTGCCCAAGGGAGGGGTTGAAATGCCATCCTGGGGTGTATTTAAAAGCCAACTCAGGGGTGTGGTTTAGAACTGGGCCCGGCAGTTAGATCACAGTTGGACTTTATGATCTTAAAGGTCTTTTACAACCCAAACAATTCTGTGATTCTGTGACCTGACAGGGACACGTGGCTCCGGACCACCCGCAGCACCTGTTGCCACATACTCAGCCAAAAAGATGAGACTATGTCGGGATGTTAGAATTATGGGGACATTTTCCTCCCATTTTAGAAATGATCTTAGGGAAACATCTTGCTGTGAAGGGCAGAGGCCTATAAAGTAGAAATACAACAGAAGCATCTGCCAGCAGGAATTACTTTTCACCAAGGTTTAATCACATTTGTCTGGTTGAATTAAAGTCCAGAAAAATGTTGTGTTGTGTAAAGAACACAACTAATGAGAGAATAGTTTAGAAATTGTTACTGATATTTAAAATTTCAAGTCACAAATTTTGGCATAGCACACATCATTATTCAGTTCTGGAGCTTTGCCAGCTCATCGGGGTTGTTCTTTTCGGCTTGCCAAGGTGGCTTCAGCGTCAAAATCTGCACCATATTGTAGCTGTTAAAAATATCAACTTCTTCTGCCTTTGATGCAGCCAAGCCAAAGAATTCAGAAGACGTCTCTGCAAATTCTTCCCACAAGTCCAGCCTATCCGCAAAAAAATGCGATCCCAATCACAAGGACTGCTTGCTGCGCGAGTTCCGGAAGCTCTGTGCCATGGTTGCTGAAAAGCCCAGCTACAACGTGAAAACGCAGATCATCCAGGATTTCCTGAGGAAGGGGTCTGGAGGAGGTACGACTGCTGCCCAGCCTGGGAAAGCCCTCTCAAAATCAACTGTTTCAACAGCAAGGCTGAAACAAAATCTGATTGCTGTGGAGTCCAGGCTGTGTGCTCTGGTGCTTTCTGAGCTACGGAGATAGTGTTTGCAAAGGGAAATGTTTAAATATCGAGTTCAGAGCAGAACAGCTCAGTCTAGGATTGTGGGGGGGTGTTTGCAGGTGCCACCAAGCTTAGTGCTGAAATCAGATTTGGAGGACGATTGTGGATGTTTTCCCCTAGGAAACCTCCTTTTGTGTGAAGCAGAACAGCGTGCTGGAAAGAGGAAGCCCCAGCTGCAGGTTTTTTCCCCAGGGTTGTGCTCACAGGCACAAACAACTGGAGCCTGTACGTGAAAATAACGTGTGACGGTTTTTGATGGTCTGTGGTGGTTTTTTTTTTTGCAGATGGTTTTCGTGGTGATGTGTACCTGACCATTAAGCTGCTGCTACCAGGTGTCATTAAAATTGTTTACAACTTGAACGATAAGCAGATTGTAAAGCTGTTCAGTAGGATTTTTAACTGCAGCCAAGAAGAAATGGTCCGGGACCTGGAACAGGTGAGTAGAGACAGGACTTCTCTTAAGTTCTGCTGTTCAGTGCCTTAGTAGGGAAACTCTGCAGTGGTTTGTTGTTGGTTTGGGGTTTTTTTGCTCCCGTTTGAAAGATTGCCAGCTTGAGTGTCAGAATGGGAGTTGTTGGCGTTCTTCTGTTTTTTTGCTTAAGCAGTTTTCACAGCACTTTCTGCCATCTGGAGCCTTTAGAAAATAACGTTTGAACAGAAAGAAAGATACGAATTCACCTGCAAAACTTTAGAAAGCAAGACTAAAATGTCTAGGCAAGCTGCGCTGCATCCACTTTCTGTAAAGTGCTTTGTCTAGTGTATTCCTGTGCAGCTGATTGCTATTACTTTTTTATAACATCACGTGTCAAGAACTGATTCAGTTAACAGATCTGTTACTGTGAGCTGAAGTTGGTTCATACAATTAAGCTACACTGGTACAATTGCAAGTGCTCACGTGCGTGCATTTAATTCCTGTGCGTGGGAGCTGGGAATTGACTGTGCACACTTCTGATTCACTGCAACATGAAGAAATGGCGTGAATGGGATAACGAGGCTAATTCTTTCACCTCGGTTTGTTGCCTGGGTACATACTGCCTTCTAGTGACGTCCCTAGACTGCTTCAGATCCTTGGATTCACAAGTGGAATGCAGCAGTAAAAAATAAAGCAGTGCAATGATACTGATATTCTTACCTTTTTTTCCAAATGGAACATCTCGGCAGCTTTGTACTGTGTCATGGCAGCATTATTCTAATACTTGTTACCAGTTCTTTCATGAGATCCCGGCATCGTTCCTGTGCTTCATCCTACTTACCGGAACCATGTGGAATCCCCAGCGGTGTCCCCATCCTCTAGCCATAGCTCTGATCCACACCCTGATTTTGTTTTTGGAGACAGGGAGATGTTTCCGAGACCATACGCCTCTTCTTTGAACAGAGCAAGTCTTGTCCTCCAGCAGCTAAAAGTCTCCTGACCATCCAAGAGGTAGATGAATTCCTCCTCCAGCTGTCAAAGCTTACTAAAGAAGATGACCAGCAAAGTGTGCTGCAACATATCACTCGCAGGTAAGGAAAGTCATTGGCCTCTGGAGCTGTACTAGGAGTGGTTATCTACATATCAGGAGCGGGAGTAGGTGAAAAGCCACAGAAACTGAACATCATAAGCTGCTGTTAGTGGTTTGATTAAGACACCCTGACCGCTGACCAGCAGTGAACACGTGTGGCTCCTGTTCATGGCAGGGAATTTGTCCTTGCCTGTCAAGACGCTGTTCAGTCAGCACTAAACAAGTGGCTTGCACAATTACCTTAATGGTACTTGGCTGTTCTTAGGTGTGTTGGGAAAAGCCTTCAAGTGATTTAGACACGTTGAAGGTTCTTGGTCTGGCTCAGTTTGTGTTGATCTGAGGCTGAGGACGTTACTGTCACTTACTCTTGATGCGTTAAGTGAATTTTGGAAGGTACGTCAGCACTGAGGCAGAATTGGTATTTGCATCCAAACAGATGCTAAAAAGCCTTTCGGTTATTCTCGCGTGCCTCTGAGATGTCACCAGTAACAAGTGTCCTCATTTGAGTTTAAACTCTGCGGAAGGGGCAAGCCTGTTTTGACAGAGGCCTGGATCAGTTTCTTTTTTTCAGCTGACAAGTAGTTCTGTTAAGCGTCTGCCCTTTCCGCATCTTCTCTCGCACTTCAGATGTACGGGCAACGACCTGAAATGCATCATCAGGCTCATTAAACATGACTTGAAAATGAATGCTGGAGCAAAGCACGTGTAAGTCTTGCCTTCCCGTGTGACACAAACCAGAGGTAGATGTTGGCCTCCCAGGCCGGGAGCAGCAGGCCTGAGGCTGATCCCTGTTTCCCTCCTCTCCTCAATCTGTTCCAGGTTGGATGCTTTGGATCCCAACGCTTACGAGGCGTTCAAAGCGTCGCGTAACCTCCAGGACGTGGTAGAGCGAGTCCTGAAGAACCAGCAGGAAGCCGAGAAGGTGCCGGGCGTGAAGCGCACGCTCAGCGTGCAGGCCTCGCTCATGACGCCGGTGCAGCCCATGCTGGTAACGTTGGCTCCCCTGCAGTGGTGGCCTTCAGCCGAGCAGGAGCTGGAATTCTCCCGTGTGCCCCCAGAGCCCCTCGCCTTTCAGAGTAGACGGATAAGTGACTGTGTCATACGAGCTCATCGAGCGTGCGGTGCTGGTTTTTGCGTTTAATGCCATTTTATAAAGTGTTTTTGACCAAGAGGCCAGTATTCGCTGTACTCCCTGCTGAGACCTTGAGCGCAGAAGCTAAAACCTTGGTTTGCTTTCAGTACAGAAGTGACTTGTTTGTTTGCTGTCATTCCAGAAGTTGATCCTTTCTCTGGAAGTAGCACAAGCTTTCCATTGGATTAGAGATTCAAATAAGCGTGGTTTTTTAATTGAACAAACCAGAGGTAAATATTTACTTCTGGGCTAAGTGCCCTCCTGCAGAAGGCACAGTACTTAATACCTTTAAGTATGCGGAGGAGATAAGCAGTGAAAAGCTGTAATTATCTGGGCCTATGCAGATGATTCTAAGTAAATTAATTTAATTACTCATTAAAAGGAAAACTTGGGCTGTCTATGAGAGCTCCCAGATGAGACGATCTACAAAAGAATTAGTAGCTCGTTCATGAGCTTAGCTAAGAGTAGCTTTATTTTTAAATAGACCGTCTGAGTTTGTTTGGAACTTCTCTCCACCTTTCTAAGGCTGAAGCCTGCAAGTCGATTGAGTATGCCATGAAGAAGTGCCCCAATGGCATGTATGCGGAGATCAAGTACGATGGCGAGCGGGTGCAGGTCCATAAAAACGGAGATCACTTCAGCTACTTCAGCAGGAGCCTCAAACCTGTGCTCCCACATAAAGTAAGCGCCTGTAAACTGTCTCCTCTGTTGTGCCAGCTCCTCTGCAGACACCACGGAATTTCACAACAGTTCCTGTGGGCGAGGAGGATATGTTTTCTGTAGACTTTTTATCTAATTTGTGTAGATACTTGAAATCTGGGAAAGCAGCACTTCATAGAGTTGTAATCAACTCATTTTGGAGGACATGAAGAGCTTGAAAGTAGAGTTAAACTGTCTGCCTCGGAGCCTTCTTCGTGCCCTGCAGTTTGGGAGGCTTGATGCTGGTTGGGTTACTTGGTTGTATTTCATTTTTCTATTTGAAGACTGTGCTGTCTGTGCAGTAGGAGAAAGTAAAGCTAGTGCAGATATGCCTGCACGTCCCTAAACACAGTTTTGGAGAAAGTATCCACATCAGAGCGAGTCCTTCTCTTCAGCCAGTAGATTTATTTTTCTTTTGTTTTTCCCCAAGGTAGCCCATTTTAAGGACTTCATCCCCCAGGCTTTCCCTGGTGGGCAAAGTATGATCCTCGATTCAGAAGTTCTTCTGATTGACAACAAAACTGGCAAGCCACTTCCTTTTGGGACTCTTGGTGTGCATAAGGTAAAAAAAAAAAAAAAAAAAAAACAAATATTTTGTTGTGGTTGGAGGCTGTTATCCTGCTGACTTAAAAACACTAACACATGATCTCTTACCGCAGGATAATTTAGAGATCTGGTGCTTGCTAGAGCATCTGGGGAGAGAATAAGATCCTTGAGAGGGCTGATATGACTGAAAAGATACTGCTCCAATACAGTAGATTTGACATTGATCTGATCAGGACAGTAAGAAAACTTCAGCTTAGGACAAATATTATCAAAACCCCTTGGAAAATCTTGTGATTCCGTCATTCCTTGTTGTTGCGTAAGCAATGTGTGGCAGACTGGAAGGCCACGATGGTGCAGAAAGCGTTTAGTATGAGTATTATGTAGTGCTTATCTCACCGAAATGGTGAGGAGGAGGACAGTAGAATGAAAATGAAACTAGAAGTGCTTGAAAGTAGCCATTAGTCTCAGGTCTCTGGAATGCCGTTGGGTTTCTGTTGCAGCAGTAGTGGTGGATGTTATGTTGCCTGAAGTCATATTTGTGGGGTTATTCCCTGTCCCTAGGAAATTAGCATGTTTTATCTGTAGTTTGTGCCTTCACACGTTCAGTCTAGAGCTTAATTTTCAGAATACTTCTGTCTTTTAGAAGAGGCCTAAGCTAAAAGATCATGTAGATAAAAATACATCCCTTTGTTTCTATTCTTTTTCTAAAAGTCCCTGTTGCTGCTTGCTCCGACTGCAGCTTTCTTTTAATCTGTCTTCATTGCCTTTCAGAAAGCTGCTTTCCAAGATGCCAACGTTTGTTTGTTTGTGTTTGACTGCATCTATTTTAATGACATCAGCCTGATGGACAGGTACGCGTCTGGCGGCGTGTCGGAGCAGCCTCACTGGTTTCCCAGCATGAAATTGCTGCAGTAAGCTCCCGCTGCAGCGGAAGCAGTTTGCCTTGGCTGTGAGACTCCCCGTCTACCCTGGGAAAATCAAGGCAGCGTGGCAGAATCCTTGCTGTGCTTGCCGTGGAGCTCCGTCTTGCTCTGCGGTTCCAGGATATCGGGATTAACTGCCTTTCAGCTGAACCGAGTGTGGTTCGGTGCCCAGCTCTTCTTGCATCCTCTGAAACTAAACGCTCTCTTAACAGAAAATTTCTATTTTATAACTTACTTCCTGGAAGAAAGTAAGGACTGACCGTCCTTTCTGGAACTCTGTAGAATAAATCGTTTAATTATTTAAATAGCTTTTCTCAATGTTCACGTCCTGGTACTTCACATAAAAATGGCTTGCTCATCCTTAATTATCTGTACTCTGGTTTAGGCCTCTGTGTGAACGTCGCAAGTTTCTCCACGATAACATGGTTGAAATCCCCAACCGGATCCTCTTCTCGGAGATGAAGCACGTCACGGTGAGTTCAGTGTTAAAGTAGCACACGTAGCAACCTTTTCTTCTCTTTTTTACGATTAAGGTTGCAAATCCAGTGATTTGTCAGAATGATTCCACTTCTGGTCTGTGTGCGAGGCTCCCTGAGCTAGAGCTGTTTGGAGGGCCCTGCCTGTGCTCCCGTCCTGTCTTGGCTAAAACCGCTTCAGTGTGGTCATAATTTGCACACCTCGGTTTTTGGCTTCTTCCCGATTTTGTAGCTGTTGTAACTTCAGCATTGTTATGAGAAGCCTCAGTCTGTGCTGTGCGAGGCTGAGCTGCGAGAAGACCACGGTACGCTCGAGGAGAGCTGAGCTGCTTCCGTTCCCAAACTGCCAACCTCAAGTGCCACACAGCCCGGGCACCTCCCGAGTGCTAAAAACACCAGCGTGCTCAGTTTTTCCTTTGATTGTTATGCACAAGCCCTAAGTCCTGTTATTGTTTCCCACTGCTACTGTAGCATCTTGGTTTTTTACGGAGAATGCTTGGATGTTTGGGATGCAGAAAGTGTTCAGGGAAGAAGAAGAGAGCACAGGTCCCAAGGCAGCTGGATGGAGAAGTAAGCAGGCGCTGCTGACTGGGGAAAATCTGATCTTGGATGTACGGGGCATCCTTGGGACACAGCCAGTGTGGCTGCCTCATCTATGATTATTTTTAACTAACAAACCGTTCTCTTCTTGGGACATATTCCCAATTTAGTCACTGGATGTGCAGCAAAAGGAACACATACAGCACTCCTTGGAAAACTGTGTTGTAAAATGACCCATGCACGTCTGTGCAGTTGCTTTGGTTTTAGTGCACTGCTGCTCCAAAGAGAAAGGCAGAAGACCACAGCTCGGTGATAGTGTTGAACTAACCATAATGCCTTTCCTTTTCAGAAAGCTTCAGATCTGGCAGATATGATCACCCGAGTCATCCGCGAGGGACTGGAGGGACTGGTGTTGAAAGATATAAAGGCAGGTTCACATCTGCCCTTCACTGGTGTGTGCTGGGATTTGGGGAAGAACAACAGAGAGGCCCGTGGATGAAGCACCCGAGGCTGAGCGTCTTTGAAATGTCTCTGGGTTCTTGTCTATACTGACGTCTAATCCAAGCTGATCACAGAATTGCTGAGGCTGGCAGAGCCCTCCAAGATGATCAAGTCCAGCCCATAACCCAACACCCCGCCATGGGCCAGACCAGGGCACCAAGTGCCACATCCAGCCTCTCCTCAAACCTCCCCAGGGACGGTGACTCCCCCTGCCCTGGGCAGAGCATCCCAGTGCCTGAGCACCCTCTCCGGGAGGAAGGGCTGCCCGAGATCCAGCCCGAACCTCCCCTGAGGCAGTTTCAGGCCGGGCCCTCTCGTCCTGTCACTCTTGCTCCTGTCATGTCAGAGCACAGCTCTGCTCTTGTGCCATTCAGCTGGGTGGCAGCGAGGGCTCTGTGAAGAGACAGCTGCCCACCACGGGGTCTTTCTCACCGGAGGCTCTTGCCTTGTTTTGCACAGGGGAATTATGAACCAGGGAAACGACACTGGCTGAAAGTGAAAAAGGATTACCTGAACGAGGGTGCGATGGCTGACACAGCAGACCTGGTGGTGCTGGGAGCTTTCTATGGCCAAGGCAGCAAAGGTAAGCCTTTGGAGCTGGCCTGAGTCAGAGATGTGCCCATTCAGGAGGCTCTCAAGCTATTCCTGTTCCAGGCCTGCTGTGGCATTTGGTTTTCTACCAGAGCAAGACTGGCTGTCACAGTGACCGTCTGCTGCAGCCAGGCTGGGAGTGTCCCGTGGGTTGGTTGGCAGGACGCAGCCTTTAGGTCTCGGGTTGGGCTCTCACGCAGCACAGGGGCTCCCTCTTCCACTTGGTGTTGGGGAGCTGGTGCTGGGAAGCCATCACAAGCCCAAGGCCCCAAAGATGGACAAAGCTTTTGCGTTCATTACTTCACTTTTAGAAAAGCTGTGGTGTGTCCTGTAGATGTGACCCACCCTGCTCTCCCCTCCGGCAGGCGGGATGATGTCCATCTTCCTCATGGGCTGCTACGATCCCAAGAGCGAGAAGTGGTGCACTGTCACCAAGTGTTCCGGGGGCCACGATGATGCCACCTTGGCGCGTCTGCAGACGGAGCTGGATATGGTGAAGATCAGCAAGGTGAGAGGGGCTCTGGCAGGGAGGCGACCGCTCAGCAAAGCGCCGGTAAAGCTGCCTCCCCGCTGAGCCGCGGCTGAGGTGCTGGCTAAATGCAGAACTGAAGCGCTCTGCTGGGAGCCAGTAAAGGCTCAATTAGAGTTAAATCAGATCAGCTGCTCTGACACAAATGAGGTGTGGGTGCAGCCAGCTCCCACCATGAGACGCTGCCCAAGACCTGTGAGTGGGAAGCAGCGAGGCACCATCTGTTCCCTGCCGGGTTTTACTGGGAAGAGCAGCTTGTTTGGCGTTGCTGCCGTGGGGGGGACAGTCACTAGGTGGGGCTGCGGGTGAGAGATGCTCGAATCAGGCTGTTGTGACTGGGTAACCACGTTGGAGTTAAGACTTTTTGTGAGTAACTTAAGTGAGGAATTGTACTTTTCAAGACTTAACAAATAGAGAGCTGAATTCTAATATTTACTTGGCACCCTGAATGCCATTTGCATCAAGGTTATAGAATCTTAAAAAACACCATGTAGTTTTGTAATGCTTGCAATTGGAGCAATGTTATTGTTTTATACGCAGAATGACCGTAATTGAGAGCGGTGTTACAGATAATTTCTGTGATTCTCTACGTAAGAGAAACTGCTGCAGATTAGCACATGTTGCACTCAAGCCAAAGCAAGTTTGGTCCATACAAAGGCAACACAATACTATGTGCTAATCTGCTTCTGGGCTGTCTTTCAGCAACGTCTTCTGTGGAAATAAGTTTGTATTTTATCATTAGTGCTATCATTTCGGTTTTTTTGCTTTTATTAGGATCCTAGTAAAATTCCAAGGTGGCTAAAAATTAACAAGATCTACTACCCAGACTTCATTGTCCCAGATCCAAAGGTAGGTGCTGTCGTAGTCAGGTAACTGCTTTCCAGCCCTGATAGAGCAGTCTGCCCTTCCTCATTTCAGTGAACAGATTGCCTCTGCTAAAAGATTAGTCTTCATACTTGGAACAGGAAATTAAGCGCAGGGGTTTTTATCTCTGAATCTTGCAGGTGCATTTGAGGCTAAGAGCTTCATGAAGAAATCATACCTGCAGCACTTCTGCGAAATATTCTTGTGTGTTAAATCCCTTCCAGAAGTGAACTTACTTTAAATTTGAGGCATGAAAAACCTGAGTTAGAACGATTTGAAAAACAACCGCTCCCCAAAAGTTGCTGCTGTTTTATGAAATTTCTCAGTGTGCTTTGTGCCGTGCATGGCTGATAGAGAAGGTGTTATTTAGAAATTGGCATTATGTATTAGTTGAGGATCTCTGCCTCACTGCAACAAAATAGACGTTTTTGTAATGAAAAAATTGACCAAGGTGGTCAGGTTGTGTGCGTGGAGGTCTGTGCAGGAGCGGGGAGGGGGATTGTCACAGAGGAACACGGACACCTGAGGGTTGGTTTGTGAAAGAACACAGGAATGTGATGGGAATTCCTCAATCCTGTGTTTAGAAAGCCCCGGTGTGGGAGATCACAGGGGCCGAATTCTCTAAAGCTGAAGCCCACACTGCAGATGGGATCTCCATCCGCTTCCCTCGCTGCACCCGCATTCGGGATGACAAGGACTGGCAGACAGCCACCAACCTCCAGCAGCTGAAGGTGAGCTAACGCAGCGGGTCTGCAGCGCGCTTGGGAACAAGTTCTGACACAGTCTGGGTTTAAAAAGACAAGTTTGGATCGCAGAATAGGCAGTGAAGATACCTGCTGACTGGTACCTGTGGTGGAACATCACATTTTCCAGTTGCTCCAGGCTCGGGCTGCTTGCTGGATCGCTTTGATGCAAACTCTTTCACGGGGCCTCTCGAGGCTCCTGAGCGGTTGTGTTGGGCGCTCTCAGGAATGGCTGTGCTGGCAGCCAGTCACGTCAGCTCTTCTAACAGCCCTCATGGTGGGGGATTTCCTTCCTGGAAGAGGTGACCTCTGTTCTCTGAAGTGTTTATGGTCGTTTGATCTCCCACTGGTTGCTGAGATTGGGGGAAGCATCTGGGAAGTGACTAAGGGCAGCCGGGCCCTGTCGCAAAGCACGGTGGCCAAGTGGCTGGTGGCCAGGATCTCTGAGGCTGCCCCCACCCCACACAGCTTCCCCCTCAGTCTCCTCCAGACTAAAAGCCCCAAGTCCCTCAGCCTTTCTTCACAAGAGAGATGTTCTAGTCCCCCACTCATCTTTGTAGCCCTTTGCTGTCCCCTCTGCAGTGGTTCCCCGTCCTTCTGGAACTGGGGAGCCCAGAACTGGACTCAGCTCCAGATGCAGCGTCGCCAGGGCAGGGCAGAGGAGGAGGATGACCTCCCTTGCCCTGCTGGCCACACTCTTCTGATGCCCCCCTGGATGCCGTCGGCTTTCTTGGCCACGAGGGCACACTGCTGGCTCCTGGCCAGCCTGTTGTCTGTCAGGACTCGCAGGTCCTTTTCCCCAGAGCTGCTCTCCAGCAGGGCAGTCACCTGTAACTCACCCATGGGGTTATTGCTGCTGTGTCTGGCTTCCCTTTATGTTAAGCAGCTGGGTGGGATGCAGAGAGCTCAAACAAAGCTGACAGGGAAATGGCTACGAAGAGGCGCAGGAAGAAAAATCATGCGAGCAAACACTTGGGGGGGAAGCGAATGAGGACACCGTGCATTTCCGTTTGTGTCTGATGTCAGAGGTTTCGCTGTGGCTAAAGGCTGTGCATTGTTTGTGCCGGGGCAGGAGCTGTACCAACTCTCCAAAGAGAAGGCTGATTTCAGTGTTGTTGCTGGTGAGGAAGATGAGTCTACAGCTGGCAGCAGTGGAGAGAACGAGGGGAGTTCCAGGTCTTCTACCCCCCACAGCGCTCTTAAAAGTCCCCTGAGCAAGTCACCTGCAAAAGCCCAGAAGCCAGAAGGTGAGATGGCGCTTCCCAGGGAGAGAAGCCTCAGGGTGTGTTCTGTGCATTTGGGGCAGGCCGGCTCCAGATCTTTGTCTTCCGATGCTCGAGGACCCCATGGGAGCTTTTAATGTCATGTCGAGCTTAGTGGGCAAAGCTGTTTCGATCCTTGGTGTGGCCCATGTTGGTGCTAGCATGGATTGATAAGCTGAGGTGTGCTGGGACTGAGAGAAGATGGAAGCAGCACTGATGCTGCTACTCAGGTTGGTGCTTCGGCACCTCGTTCAGACAATAAAAGCTCTCAGGTGACAGAATCATAGAGCCACAGAATGTGTGGAAGGGACCTTTGGAGGTCATCTAGTCCAACCTCCCTGCAGTGAGCAGGGACATCGTTAACATCAGTGCTGCCTGGAACATCTTGAGCCGAGCAGAGTCTCGGTTACAGTTCGTACCAAAACTACTTTGGAGGGATTTCTCTGGGGCTGTGGTCCCTCTTCATCTTCTTAGATTGAGGTCCTTAGCAGACTGTGTCAGCTGGTGTGAGCAGCAGTCCTGCTGCTCCCGTTGCTGCAGGTCTCGTGCCCTTTGGTTACACAGTTTTGGCCATGAACCAGGATTTAATTTCATTTGGATGGAATTCATGCGTGTAATAAGGCACCCAGGTCGGAGCGGGGGATTTCCAGATAGTAAACTGCAAAGCTGTGAAATGAGTTGGCTTCACCAGTGCTGTGTCACTGGGGAATAACCAAGTGTCTGGACAGAGTGCACAAATGAGACAAGTTTTTTGTTTTTTAGAAAGCAAAGCAGTCGTTGGATCCCCTCAAAAATCAGAGGAGAAACGAGGGGAGAAGCGAAAAGCATCTGAGATGGATGACAATGGAAAAAAGGTACGAACAGCTGGACAGCAGCTGCTTTGGAGGAAGCTGAGGCAGTTTCAGTTGTCTGTTCACTTTGCCCTTCCAGCTGCACAAGTCCAAAGTCATCCTGTAGCAGCAACCTAAATTAAAATGAAACGTAAAGGCGGAAATAGCAGGAACAAGCCCCCTTGTAAAGGAAGCGGGTGGCTGCTGCTCCTCTTCCCTCTCTGCAGAGCTGACGTTCCCGGCTTGTCGCACTGAAGACCGATGCTCCCCCGCCAACAGCGTCCTGCTCCGTGAGGCGCTGCGCTGGCCGAGCAGCCGCTCTGCCCGAGTGCTGCACGCAGGGCAGCTGCGAAGGGAGGGAACTGTCCTCCCTGGCCCATCGGGTGGGAAAGGGCAGGGGCAGGTTAAGAGTCAGTGAGCTGTAATTTCCTGATAAGCCCAGAGGACCTATTTTGATACTAACAAGTTGCCTCCCAGAGCAGTTAGGTTCTTCTGCTTGAACTAAGCAACATCAAGCTTGTAAAGACAAAGACATTAAGACCAGGTGTACTGGAGCCCGTCAGCAGTGAGGGGAGCACTGGGGTCGTAATTCCCCTGAGCTAGGAGAGCACTGCTGAGCTGTCACACCTGCCTGTCAGAGGGAACTCTAAGGGCGTCGCTCTTGTGGATGATTTCAATTTACGTTACTGGGCACGGGGCAGGAACTGTGAATGGACTTGTTCGTGCCTCAAAAGAATTTTGAGCAATTTCCAGGCCAATCTAATGGCTTTTATTGCCCTGTCTTCTCTTTCACAATAGCAGCCACTGCTGGACATATTCACTGGTGTGAAGCTATACCTGGCGCCCTCCGTGAAGGACTTCGACAAAATCCGGCGCTACTTCATAGCGTACGACGGGGATCTTGTGCCCGAGTTTGACGTAGCCTCAGCAACGCATGTTATAGGGGACATTGACGAGAATCCTGGTGCTAAGCGGGTGTCTCCCAACTGGATCTGGGAGTGCATCCGGAAACGGAGGCTGGTAGCCCCATGCTAGCCACGTGGGGCAGCTGAGCAGCCTCGACATGAGGATTTCCTCAAGGGAACAGCTGGGAACTAGGTAGGTGGAAGAAGCGGTGAGACCCCTCTGTGAAGACACGGCTGGAAAGGAAGTGCCCAAGTCCATCAGAGGTAGTTACAGAGATCCCGAGCAGCCATATGGAACTAATTAAAACAGCTCTCTAAAGCGGTGTCACTGCTGAATCCATTTTTCTGCCCACAATGTAGAACGCTGCACTCGCCTAGGTGCTGGTTTAGTCTCCTTGGGTTTTTAAAAGTTTGGGTATTTTTATAGATAAATAAAACTGAAGGAATTTCTCCTTGTCTGGAAGGACTTATTCTCCGAAGATTATTCTCAGGACAGGAATACAGCCCAGCTCTGTGAACCTGGCCCCTGGGTTGCCAGGATCATTTTGCCGCGTGGCTACTGCTTGCATGAAGGACGTGTGTCCTTCTTGTTTGACTTGTCTGTCCTGTCTTTTGTCTGTATCCAGCAGCCATTCACCCCTTGGCCATGGGTTTCATATTAGAACACCAAATCAGCTGCTGTTACAGCAATGGCACCCTTGTGGTGTCTTTTGTTTCCTGGAATATGTTGCTCGTGTTCTGCCATTTGTGTTCCAACAAGTAAAAGCTCAAACAGGAACTCTTCCAGCTGGATCTTTTAGGATAGTGGAAAGATCTCCTTAGAATCCTAGAATGGCCCAGGCTGGAAGGGACCTTGGAGATCATTTAATCCAACCTCCCTGTCGGGCAGGGGACGCCACCTCTCGACTAGATCCTTAGCTGAAGGTGTTCAAAAGTACTGCAAGTACTTGAATATTCCCAAACTAAGGAAGGCAGGTTTCAGAAATAGGAGCTCATTGTAACTGCTGTACAAATGACCCTGCGTTTGCTGAATAACTGGGCCTGTGTGCATTATGAAAGGAAAAGTGAGGTGACCAGTTCTCGTAGACTTGTGGGCACAGCGTCTGCTCTCCCCTTTGTAACCCCCCCAATGTTACGTGTGTGGGGCTACAGCCTTCCTGTTCTCAGTGAACTTTTTTCTGTACTGGGACCCAGCCCCGCAGTGCTATGGCAGCACCTGGTGCCCTGAGCCTCTTCTGGCTGAAGTTCGGAAGTAGCTGCAGATCTCTGCTTTCCCCTCTTGGTAACTGAGTCAGAAAAAAAAAAAAAGGTTAACGAAATCACATTTCAACTTTATTATAAAACTATAAACCAAACTTCTGTACCAAAACCAGTAAGTTTAACCATCAGAGTACCAAGAGGATTTAATGGAGAGTAACATGCCATTTCAAGTAGATTAACTCTGAAAATATTTCAACTATGTTCAGTGTATGTAAAGCACATAAATATTTCCTTTATTAGTTCAGATCAATGTATTCCTTTGCATCATTAATCAGTTTCCTCCAGAATTTGATTGTCTTTTAAAAACAATCACATCCATAAGAAGATAATCCTTTTTTTTGCAAAGAAACACTGCAGTCAGGAGGAAAAAAAATAATGAGTTCTCCCTTCAGAAAGCACATTTTGGAGTCAGAGGGTGGGTGTAGCTTCTCTTTGCCAAAATTTCAGGCATTGAGCTGTACCCCCAGTTATCTGCTGTAGGAAAAAAGTCTACCCTCTACAAGTAAAGTACATCTGACCACAGGGGAATAATCTTCCTGCTACACTTCCCCCAGCCCTGAGTTTACCAAAAGAGGACAACAGAAATTTTCACAGTGAATTCACTCGATGAGGCGGTTCCACATTTGGTGTATTTCTGGCCCTCCTGAAGCAGGTCCCTGTGAAGCTCCCGCAGAGCACACACCCTCGCTGTTACCTGCCTCTCCTTTGTTTTTTAAACTTGTTGCATCGAGCTATACCACTTCTCACCTCACCTGGGAAGCTGTTAAACCTTAAGGTAAAGATTAGCAAACAACCTGCAGGGGGAAAGAGGTAAAACTCAGCATTTTTAGTTCAATAAACCTCAGCAGCTGTTGCATTTTTCTGGAGCTTGGACACCACCTCAATAGTGCCGACTGATTTTTTTTTTTTTCACTGTGCCTCCCACTTGTGGAGCGGAGCCCTGCCACACCCTGCCAGGGGAGGGGCAAGTTGCTGCTGCTTGTGCACTACTCGGTGTTACAGTTCACACAAGTTTCATTCGCTGTTCCCATGAGGTTGCTGCTCATTGCAGCAGTACACAGCTTGGGTGAGCATTTCCAAAACTGCGCTCCTGCTCCAGGAGCTGTCAGTGGACCCTTGGGTTTTAGGCGGTTCCTGTGCTGGCAGCCATTCGGTTTGAACACTTACCACCCCCCCAGACAAAGGGGAAAGCTAGACCGAAAAAAAAAAACCTGCAGCAGAAGGTACTTGGCTTCAGCAGTGATTCGAAAGGAGTATACAAGCCCGGGGGGGCTGAAAACTTAAGGCATCAAGACCCTGAACCTCAGCCGTGTCAGCAGCCACACGGCCTGAAGGGCTTCCAGCCGAGCAGGCTGGGCTGAGGACGAGCTGTAAGGGCACGTGTTACCCAGCAGGCCACAGACTCTCCTGCCCGCCTTCACAAGCAGAAAAGGTACAGAATAAATTGCTTTTGATGCGCAGTCTGACTGTAACAGGACCGTAAAGTGGAGCAAAGAGGAGGATGGGGGAAGCGGGTCAGTAAACAGAAGAATCTGCTTCTCATGATCGCTCACCTTCCTGATTTCTGCTTTCTTTCATGCCTCCCCTCTGAAATGTCACCTGTATGTAACTATAACCGCGCAGCTGTAAGGTCTTCCTCACTGAACCCGCTAAAAAACTTAAACCTTAGCTTTGCAGCTCCTTAAGCCAAGTCCGCTCAGTTTCAAAACAACTGCTGGCACGTGCTGTACGGAAGCCCGTGAAGGAATGGGGAGCAGTGGCACCAGAGCTCGCCCTCGCGCTGGCGTGTAAACAGATCTCCCCCAGCCCCACACACGGTAAGGCCGTAGGTTTCACAGTCTCACTCTCCGTACACTTTTTCCAAGAATACAAAGTCCATCTTCAAATAAAGTTACGCGTTTTTCCACAATTGCACTAGGCTACAAATACACTCATTCTGAATACAGAAATCAGAGGCTGGCTGCCTGTCCTGCAAGCATAAGCATTTACCATTAAATAAAAAGGAAAAAAAAAAAAAAAAAGTAACAAGCACAGTAAAATTTTAATCTTTGAAAACTGAAAATAAAGTTGTTGCTGGGTGTATAGCCGTAGCAGCAAAACAGATGTCGCTTTTTGAGATCCCAGTCCACTTTTATTTATTATTCCGGGGATGATGGTTGTGGCGGAAAGCCAAGCATCCATCTGTCCCCAGCACTGGTGGATCAAGGTATCGTAGAACGTAGGTTGTCCAGGCACTGTGGTGGGAAGAGCGAGTCTCCCTCCCCGGGGTCCATACACCAAGCTCTGACCTCACATTGCAGCGACCGTGACCATTTCTTTAAGGGCAGACGAGGCTTTAGGGCAGCACCAGTCTTCCTTGGGGGCACTTTAGGACTTGAAGACGTGCACGGCCCTGATCACGTACTGCCTGCAGATGGGACACTCGCTCATCCGCTTCCCGCACTTGGTGCACGTGACCATGTGGCCGCACTCCAGCAGGACGCAGTCGATGGGGGCGTCCATGCAGATTTTGCAGAGGTTGTCCTCCCTGCCAGGCAGCCCGGCACCACCTGAGGAAACGAGAGACCAAGAAAGGGACGTGGGCTTTGTGCAATCTGTGAGTCGGCTTTATCAAAAGGCTTCTCCAACGTACTTCTGCACACCGAAGGTCTGACAGAAAATTCCCCTTGGGTCTACACTAATGTGGATATATCTGCTCCATCAACTGGCAAGAAGTGGAAAGTTTCTGCTTTTACACAGTTATTTCCAGGTGATGAAAACAAAAACACTGCTGAGATTCTTAGCAATGAGGCCAATGAAGCAACATGGGTCCCTCTTATAAGTGACAGGACAAGAGGAAACAGGCTCAGGCTGCTCCAGGGGAGGTTAAGGTTGGACATTAGGAAAAACTTCTTCACCCAGCGGCTGTCAAGCCCCGGCACAGGGTGCCCACCGGAGGGATTTGCAAGCTGTGGAGATGAGGTGCTCAGGGCCATGGGTTAGTGCTGGGCCTGACACTGCTGGGTTATCGGTTGGACTCAATCTTAGCGGCCTTTTCCAGACTAACTAATTCTAGGTCGAAAATATCACTTACCAGTTTGATCGTCTGTATCAGAAACTGCAAATAAGAAAAGAAAATTATCTGGTGAGAATAAGAGAAGCTGGAAAAAAGGTTTACTCGAGCAGTCTTGTTAAGCAGGAGCTGGAAGCCCTGACAGGAGATTACTAAACCAAAACAGCTTTCACTGATGCCCATCCCTGATCAGGATCACTTGTTCAACTGGCAAGAAACTTGCTCTTTTACTGAGCTTACACCATAGCTAACGCAAACAAAGCAACATCACAGTTTTAAGACAGCCTTGGAATTGCTACGGTGTTTGGCTTCCTGGAGCTGCACTTTCAGTGCCCCTTGCACCAGTTTCCTTGGCGTTACACGATCTCACCAACACCGCTGAGCACAGCCGAGACACACGCCCAGGCAACCGTGACTAAGAGAAAAGGATGCGTTCTGTCAAAAGCACAAGACACAATGAAAGAAGAATATAAAACCAAAGCCATTGTCTTAAATCCTCTATCATTCACAGAGAACAAAGCTTAGAGAGCGATGTTTCAGAAAACAGTATTACTTTGGGCAACGCTAAGAGACCCATCTATGAAGCCCAAGTCTTAAAATACGTCTCTCCTGTAAATAATTTGCAAGTCTCTGTCTTAAACTAATCACCTAGAACTGCAAACAGGCACCTGACAAGAGAGATGCATCCTCTGTGCACCTCTGTCCCCTCATCCAGCGATGGCGCGGGGCCGGCAGGAACAGGGAGAGCCCGGGGGAATGTTCTCGTGACGAAGATGATGGAGGTAAAGCACAGGGAACCGCAACTGCTCAGCAGTGGGAAATGCCACCACGGGGCACGCGCCCGCTCTGAATCGCCCGCTGCTCACTGGGGGCATTTTCCTGCTCGCTTTGCCAGCAGACAAGAGCTCAGCCTCACGCTCACAGTCGCCCACCTGCAGTCGCGCATCGGCACCTCCGTGGGTGACGCGGTGACGGGCGCAGAGGGCGCCCAGTTCTCAGTTGTTCTTAAACCAGCGCAGGTGGTGGTGAACAGAGGGCAGGTGTTTGCATTCTAACGCGCACAACGCTCCCGCCTTTCTCCTCGCTTTCATGAACAGCAAGGTAAGATGTGTTCATTTCTTTCTGCAACTGGGAAAACCTGGGAAACAGGCACGTGTTTGCTGAGCTTCTTACCTAGATGCTGAAGGTCTTTCTCTTTATAAAGACGAGTCACTCTCTCGAGCAGCTCCCACTTTTCACAGCAGCCTTTGTAGTTGACGAAGTTGCGAGCAAGAATTTCCTTCAGCTGTCGCACAGAGAGTGCATTGATGTCTCCGATGCTCGTTAGATCCGAAAGAGAAGCCTTCCTCCCCTGCACCAGGTTATCTTCTGAGTCAGTCGACTGAAAGGGAACAAAGATGGAATGATTCTCGTCCTCACCACTTAGCACTACACTTTAAATCAACTTTCTACAGGTGCACTAGCAGGAATGCCTGTGTGGATGCACACAGAACTCTGATCGCTCAGAGAATTTCTCCACGTATCAGAAAAACAAGTGCTAGGATGGAAATAAATCAGTTCTATTATTACAGCGCCCAAGTGACACCAGCTCTTTCTGTAGGTGGAGGACAAGACGATGCCAAAAGGAAGGGGCTGACCGGGTCTGCCAGTCTGAAGGACTGTTTAACCACCCAGCTCTCCAGTAACGATTCTGCGGTAGCAAATACAGCCCAGGAAGCTTGGCATTCCCCGTTGTCTCATTCCAGGACACACAAACCTCTGTTTCCTCCTCTGTTGGTGCTTCTGCTGCATTCTCAACTCCTGTCATATCAACTGGGCTCGGAGGCACGTACCCATTTGCCTAAAAGAGGAAACAAAGCTTTCACCAACAGCTTTCAACCACCTGTGCGTGTCCGAAGGAAAACAAGCGTGACGGCGCAGCGCGACTGCAAACCTCGCCCCCTGGAAGGACAAGCTGCAGCGCAAGGGAAAAAACGAGGCACGCTCACAGCAGGTATTGCCTGTGCAGCGCTTACAAAAACAAACCTTCAACAAGTAAAACTTTTTGAAACAGAAGCACAGCATCTGACCCTTTAAAGCCCTGCTTTATTTAAACCCTGGCAGAGTACTCGTACAGCGAGATCCCACATGATGCTTTTGTGAGGCTGGAGCAGGAGGAGACCAAATTTATACACGTGTGTGTGTGTACACACATATATATACACACAGTCCTTCACGGAGTAGTTTCAGTGTGACACGGTGCGATACCGCAGCTCCGATGGCATGCTGGCTACCAGCATGAGGCTCTGCATAAGCCTCCTGCATAACCCAGCTCAAACTCTACAGGTCACCTTTAAAGTAACCACACAGAAACCTCTCCCAGGTGGGTTCTAGACTGGATGAGCAAAAACAAAGCTGCAGAACGAGAAGGGGCCGTTGCTTTGAGCACGTCATAAAACTGCAGTGTAATTCTAGTCAACTGGCCCTCAGCAGCTATCGTTCCCCTCTGTGGTTTCCCTGCTGACAAAGCAGACTGTCATGTTACCATCCTGCTTATCTAAGCGGTGACTTGTTAATATCTGCAAAGCAAAAGAGTAACGGGAATGGTGAGAGAGCCTGAACTGTAGCAGGATGTCATCCATCCAAGTAGAGGCAAGAAGTTGAAACCTATCACGGGATGGTAAGGGAAGAGAGCAAAGCTGAATTTGCTGGTAAAAATTGGAATGGCAATATCCAGAAAACCAGAGAACTTAAAGGCCTCTGAATTTGTAAAAAACATCTTCCCAGGTGAACTCCTCCTTTGCACTCGGATCTGTCTGCTGAGGAAGCAGAAGGTACCTGCACTTCCACAGCTCCGGTCGACAGGGAGCTAAGTGCGCCTATTAACTTCGTAATAGGACCAGGAGCAGATGTCAAACACTGAGTACACTTGCCATACCAGATAGCAGAAAGGCAAACAAAGTAAAGTCAATAAAAAATAATCCCTGACAAGGTTCGTCAGAACCGCAGGGCTCGCCACGAACTGAAGCCTTAACAACAGCCTTGGGCTTTGTCTTGTGTGGATCTAGGTGCAGAAGACGGCAAAAACCCCACCCGTCTCGCAATCATCTCTCTCATCAGTTTCAGTTCCAAAATCACTTTAAACCACGCTCGCTGTCTTGCCTGCCAATTAAAGAGCAATAACAATCATCTCCTCTAATGCCTACACACAATTGTCACAAGGTTGTCAGCAGCAACACCCGCGACAGAGCTGTGCACCGGCGCAGGCACCAGGGACCAGAGGAACCAGTCACAGGAGGACCCCGTGGGAATGGCAAGTGTGGAGCAGAGCCCCAGAAAAAACACATCTCGGAACACTGATGTTCTTGGAGCGAGTGTTCCAAACACTCAGCGCTGCCCACCAAATTAAATTCCCCTGGTGCAGGAAGGGAACAGCACATCGCAGGTGGTGACAGCAAGTCGCAGTTTTACACAGCAAGGCAGCGTAAAGGAACTCATCTGACTTGCCTCGTGATTCCGTAAGGAAGAGTGAGCTCTTCAGAATTAAAAGCAAACCTAAGAAAAGCATGTATTCATTGAAGTATTTCACCACCTGTTCTAAGAAGGCCCTTGCTTTTTAGTTGGGCACCTTTAATGTAAAACTTTTTGGTCCACTATCTACTTGGGAAACCTCGTGCAACATCTTAGTAAATCCAAAACCAGAGACGAATGAGTTTGCAAAAGATGCCTCTGGCCAGAGACGTACCTGTTGATTTTCCTGAGCTAGCGAACTTGAGATGGGACCTGCAGACACTGGAGACGCATCATGTGAGGTAGACGACGCTGTGCTGGTCGGTGGGAGAATGACAAAGCCTTGCTGTCCAGAGGCACTAGGACTAAATGGATTTGTTCTTATCTGATCTTCCTGGGTAATTACAGGCTGCTGGCCGAGAATCAGAAAGACCAGGTCCTCCTTCTCACGACACAACTCTGTGGAAATCTCATGGAGTGCCAAGTAGTCTCGCAGGTCCTTCACCTTCATCTTTATCAACTCCTCCCGCTGAAAAGCTGTGGCTCGGAACCGCTGGCAGAGGTGGCAGAGAAGGGGCCCGCCTTCAGGCTGGCTCGAGCAGGACGCACAAAAACTCTTCTTACAGTCCAGGCAGATGTGCTGGTAAAGAGAAGGGAGCAGAATGAAACCAACCCACCAGGACCTGCGAGTGAGGGGCGCAGCAACCGCAGGCAGCTCCTCTGCCGCCTGCAAACCAAAGTCAGCCGTAGCCTCCGATAAATCGAAACCTTCCAGTTTAGGAAAAAGCACCACGTATGTCAATCGTGTTCCTAGATGAGGAAAAGGACTGATCCTGTGAGAAGATCCCCAGACACCTCACAGTCCTTAGGAAGGCACTGTGCACACTCTGCTGAGCCAGAACGAAACATTATATTCTGGGACAGCTCCCTCAGATGAAAGGAGTTTTCCGCACCTTGCTCCAGACCTGTTCGTCCAGTTTAAGCCACAGATGAGATCAGGAGATACCTGAGGTGGCAGACTTTCAATTTCATCCCACCTAGCTGTGCACTGCTTTGTGAACCAATGAAGTATTGCTCTGTGCATTAAGAAAGCTCCAGCACTGGAGAGAGCTACTTAAAAACGTCTCTGTTTCATAAATCTAATGCTTGTCCAATGCAGGATCTCCCTCCACCTCCTCCCCCCTTTTTTTCCTCTCCCATTTGCTGCAATCACTAAATCTTTTCTTCACCATAAGCAGATAAGGAAACAGCAAGGTTGACAGTGTCTGACAGACATCGAAGAATTCAACAGTTATTTATGCAACACAAATAGCCAGCTTATTCTGAAAATAACGTGCACGCTGTGTGCCGGCTGGGAGCTAGACAGAAAGTGTTGGAAGTTTTGGAAATATTAGGCCCCAGATGTTTAAAACCTTTCAGCTCAAATTCTGTTGTTTAATGCTTGTACTTTATACAGGTCTGGTCTCATCACTCAGGGCTCGATTTTCAGAAGTTCCAAGCACTCACAGTCCATGTTGACTTCTGCAGAAACGAGACTGTTCAACACCTTGGAAAGCCAAATTCTACATTTTCCAATGGGAATAGCAGCAGAACAGCCACATTACGCATCTTTTAAAAAGTCCTGAGGGAAGAAAGAACTGGTTTCAGTGCCGGTTAAAAATGCTAATTCGCAGTCTCAGAGGAGACAAGCATCTCTGTGAAACCCTGACACCCTGGCCCTTCAGAGCTACGCATGGGAAAATACACATGTGGAGCTGGAGAAGCAACAAATACAAGCTCGGAGGCAAAGAAAAATTGTTTCCTGAATTGCTTTTAGTGATTAAAGAACATTTTTAACTTGCCAGTTCAAAGAAATCAGATGTTTCTCATGTTTTGAAAGGTGCAAACACATGACTTCCTTACACAAGCTCCTTCTGGTCCCCCTTCCAGCCTGGCAGCCCCCTCACCCCACAGCCCCTGCAATTATAACCCACAGGCTCATTTAGCCCCTGTGACAGACTCATAACGACAGTCAGTGGAAAGAATCACAACTTCTTGCCTCAGCATTTTAAGACATGAAAATTCCTACCACAGATAAAATCTCTGGTCGTGCAACCTTAAAACCTCACCTCCGAATTGCTGCTTGGAGGCCTGCTGAGTAAAAGTGACTTTCATCGATCACAAAGCAGGACAGGAAGGGCAATTTCCACACACCACCCAGTTTTAAGAAGTTTTCTTGGTCATTTAAAAAAAACATTCATAGGTACCTGTCTTCTTTAGACCCCAAGACTGAAGGAGCAATCCAGCTTTTTGGGCAATTTTCAGGGCAGAGACAGGAACTACTGGTTGCGCATGTGTGTAGAGCGGGGAAACAAACACTCCACAAAGGCAGAGTAATGGAAAATAACCCTGTTGACAGCAATTCCCTGCTCTCAATCACCCATCTCTGACAGGGGAGCAATTAGAAAAACTGAGGGGAAAAAAAAACAAAACCAAAACAACCTGCCAGGAGAAGTCTCCCCCCTGCTCTGCTGACTGGCCAAGGGGCTCCAAAGGGAACCTCCGCACGGGCAAGGACTCTCCGGCCGGAAAATCCCTTCACGAGGACTCGTGTGTTTAGGTCTCACGTCAGCAACCACAGCACAAGGGCTGCTTTACTCAACACAGTTTTTGCAGGCAATTAACAGTAATAACCCAAGTCCGCCTTAGTTATCCGAGAAGTCAAAATCAAACCAAGCACGTCTCTGGCTTAGGAGTTCACCACTAGGATCCGTATGATTCTGCGAATCCCAGAATGGGTAAGGCTGGAAGGGACTTTGAAGTTCATCTCGTTCCAACCCCCTGCCCTGGGCAGGGACCCCTCTCTGCCACCAGCCCGGGTTGCTCCAAGCCCCGTCCAGCCTGGCCTTGAACCCTCCCAGGGATGGGGCATCCACACCCTCCTTGGGCAGCCTGTGCCAGGGCTGCACCACTCACTTGGGGAAGAACTTTTTCCTTATATCTCATCTAAATCTACCCTCTTGCAGTTTCAGGCCATTGCCCCTTGTCCTGTCACTACAGGCCCTTAAAAAAGGCTTCTCCAGCTTTCCTGTAGCCCCTCTCACGTATCAGAAGGCCACTATTAGGTCATTCCGACAGGGAGGTTGGATTAAATGATCTCAAGGTCCCTTCCCAGCCTAGGCCATTCTATGATTCTATGATTCTGGAGCCTTCTCTTCTCCAGGCTGAACAACCCCAGCTCCCTGAGCCTGTCCTCATAGCAGAGGTTCTCCAGCCCTCTAATCATCTTCATGAAACATCATCTTCATTTCTAATCATCTTCAAAGAAAAAGAAAAAGTTTCCCCAGCTTGGATCTGAGCACCAAGTATTTAAACACGCACAGCAGCTGTTTGCCACATGCCAGCATTAAGCAGCTTTTACAGCTTCACTATATTTGTCGAACTCTGACTGAAGACACTGGTCTCTTCAGAACAATTAGTTCCAAATGTTGGTGTAAATTCAAACCTCAGGTCACTTCTGAACGATGCTCGCTAACTGGCAGTACAACCACAGGATGGTCAAACAGAAGTGAGATGCTTGAAATAAGAAGTCTGTCCAGAGTGGAAGCTGCTCCTGGTGCTTTGCTCTAACAGCGAGGCTCCCCGGGACACCGCGACGAGACTGAGACACTCGGCTCCGCTCCGCGGGCACGGTGGGATGAGGCAGTGGCAAGAGCTGAGCTGTCACTACAGCTACTGTTGTTCAGGGTTGGCTTTGTTTTGTTTTTTAAATCTCACACACTAGCTTGTCAGGAGCTGCTTCTGTAAGTATGCAAAGAAAAGCATCTTCCTGAAAATGTCAGCCAGTGTAAGGCCCCGAAATCGGAAGGAAGGAAGGGAGAGAGGGAGGGAGGGAAGAAGAGCAATCCAGCACACCCACTGAGAATGCCTGGCATAGCTTTCTATCAGCAGAGAGGGAAATTAAGAAAGATTGTTTTAAATTTAAGAGATTTTGTGGAATCAGTTTGCTGCAGAAAGCCAAGTTCAAAACAGTCATCGAAGAGAAGGAAACCACCAAAAAACCTCAGAGATTTTTTGCTACTGTGAATAAATTTTACATCCTTTAAAGATGCTTCACCAGTTACTTAAAAGCGTCTTTTAACTACACGCTCTATGGAAACGACCCCTACTCTAATCCTTCTAGCTGTGACCTGGGAAAGCCAAAGCTACTGAATGTTAACTACCACAGTTCCAGGTGTCTTTAACTCGGCTGCTAATTGCGAAAGAATGGCCAAAGACAGCAGCAGAGGGAAGCTGTCATTTCCCATACGGCACGTCCTCAAGTCAGAGGCCTCTCAAGTGCACTCGTTCCTCTTCAGAGCATTTAAGTCCAGAGTGTTCTGGACTTGATGGCCTCAGAGGTCTTTTCCAGCCTCACTAATTCTGTGATTCATAATTAAAGGCACCGCCGGAGAAGCCGTTTGGACTCACCATCCTGGAGGAGCTGTCGAAGGGCCGCCCGCAGGCCCTGCAGCTCTGCTCAGTGGCAGTGGGCGACGGGAAGGAGCTGTATCCGGGGTTGGAGTAGGCTTGGGCTCGCGCTCCTGGTGCCGACGGCGGCTGCATCTCGTCAGGAGAGCCATCCAGACAGAACCAATTACAGCAGCTTGCCCACATAGTAGCTGGAAGTGGAGACAGAGACACCTCAGAAACAACGTGAGAAACAAGGCGCCAGCCGATGCAAGAAGAAAGCACAGAGCACGTCTTTGCACATAGCACGTCTTTCCATTTCCCACCAGCAATTCATAGAATCATAGAATGGCCTGGGCTGGAAGGGACCTTAGAGATCATTCTTTAATCCAACCTCCTTGTCGTGGGCAGGGACGCCACCTCTGGACTACGTCAGGCAACACGTGAGAACCGAACGGGAATCGAACCCGCGACCTCTGGTGTTTCAAGCACCACGCTCAACCCACTGAGCTAAACCGGCCCTCGATTCAGTTCTGACAGCGTGTTCGTAAGGTTCGATCTTTCCTTAACTTAGAGGCGTGTGCAAATAAATAAAGTTCAGGAGAGTTACTACCGGAATTGCTTCGAGTTCAGAGATTGCAGTGAAGATAAGATAAAATTTATGTTCCGGTCAGCTGTATGAGACTACTACTTGCTCTTAACAGGCAGTTTCTGTTTCCTGTAAGCTGTAACACACCGACTTTGGGGTTTTGTGCATTGAGAAAAGCAAACAGCAGCTCAAATTATGTCTCGTACGTTATTTAAATAACATCAGCAGCAAGAGCATAAATGGCCGCTCTTCGATATTTTTCTAAATCTCTCTACAAATCTGCAGCTAGAAATCTAAAAAGATAAAAAAGATGAGGGCAGTGAAGCCACTGATTTAACATATACCAGTTCTCAACTGAATTTGCAGCATTATGAGGCTAAATCATCACACAGCAAGCAAATGTCATTAACATGAGAAAAATCAAATGTGAGCTTCCTTCCAGTAACTTACCTGGCAAAACAACCACATCTTGAGACACACCATCACTTCTTCATTACTTTTTGTTGCAAGCCAAACAACGATACACACACACACACACACTCTTACCTAAAATCCAAACCATCCAGTGCAAAACGCACTCTTTTGGAGTCTTCTAAGACCACCCATGCAGCAGGATTCCAGAAACACGCTGCTGTAAACTTGCTTTAGGGAGTTTACAAAGAAATCTGAATTCATCTGGGCATTCGGTTTCTAGAGCATACACCACGTGTCATCACTTACGGGCAAACAGAATACGAATTGCCTCCTCGGCATTTCTGCCTTCACACTGGACTCCCTGGACTACGTTTCTTTTATATCTTCAAAATCAGGTCCATCACTGGTAGCTCCAGACTGCTCCATTTTATAAACTTCTGGAAATAAAACATCTCTCGGCTGCACGGCCAACTCGATTCTCTGCCTCAGTGAGTCCTGCCGCTGCGAGACTGCAGCTTCCCAAGGGAGGGGGGCTGGTACGAGTGCCGAAGGCTATTCGGTGCAATACCCCAACGTCCCGTTCTGTTGAATTTCTCCTTTTAAAAGCTGTGTCTTCTGGGCTGATGTACTGGGAAGCTTTTACAGGTTGGTGCTGTTCCAGTACCTGTAGCTTTAGTGGCCTCTTTAATCCTTTCCAAATTGAGCTGAATTTGGCTCGTCAACGCTCCCGCTGCGGCTGCGGCGGACGTGTGCCTCTCCCAACCCGCAATGGTGAGCTCAGCGACGCGCTCTGCCCTGCCGGCTCAGCGGGCTGTAAGGTTTCAGTGGCAATCTACAGATTCACGACAGATAAACAATTCTCAGCGTAACCGACGTGCACGGCGCCGTGGTGCAAACCGCGCTTCCACTGGCAAATAGATCCCTACGAACAGCGCAGGACCAGACAAAAAGGAGCGTGAGCTGGCTCCGGGCAGGACAGGGCTGACCAGGGCACGGCAGAGAACCCCGGGGCACAGGACGAGTACTGCAGATATTTGTGCTGTCAAAGCCATCAAACGCCGAAAATCACAACACTGAGGCAGCAGCAACAGGTTCTCCGTCCCCTAAAATCCTCTTGCTGGGTGCCAACATAAAATTTTAGAGGTACCTCAACCCTCCTGCCTCCAGATCCTTTGGAGCTGCTCTCAGAGACCAGAAGCGAGGCGCTGCGCTTCCCCAGCACTGAGGGCAGGAACACGCACGCTCTGCACAGAAACAGCAGGAGCCCTCAGGCCGCCGAGAGCTTTGGTTCACGTTACATCCCCGCGTACAAAACCTGGGGTGAGCAGCCAACAAGCTGGAGCAGAGTTACCAGCTACAGGGGTAAAGGCGGATCAGTGAGAAGCAGTGCAAGCTCCTGGCACACGGGGCTCGGAAGCCTGAAAACGTCAGTGGCACAACAGCAGCGTCGTAGCCCGGCGGCCAGTTTACACACGCCGCAGGACGCACCGTGGATAAGCAGGGTAATTATCACTTAATAAACGCATGGAGAGAAGCATTCCACAAACAGGAGTAACGTATCGTAATATGCCCTGCGCCACAACCAGACCACACACTTCAGGTATCACATATAAAAGAAACAATGACTCTTTTTCCTTCTGCACACTAATTTTCAAGTTATCTGTCCCACTCGGAAGCTTACACATCCTTCCTACCGCAAAAAAAGTACTGAATTTCTATTTTAAATGGTGCTGTTTGGAGGTTTAATTTGTTTCTCAGAATCACAAATCTAAACAGAACAGTCAAGCAAGTGTTCACGACCTCCATGGCAGTGAAAAACTGTGTCTTTAGTTAAGTTCCCTTCCTGTTTAAAGGACCCTGGCGAACTGAAGGCCACCCACAGTAACAGAATACACAAATGCTGCTGCCTGCCCCAAAAAACTTTGTTTTCCTAAAAAAAGGACAGCCTGCTAGCTCACTCTGGAACATTGCACCATGTCAAACCTTGGGAAGAAAAACCCAAGGGAGCGCGCAAACCACGATAAAAGAAGACAGAGCTCGGCATTCAAACGGAGTTGTAGTTTTGCACGACTGCCGGGAAGACTAAACGATTGACAAAAGGCTCAGATGTTGCTTTAGAAGAACTTTAATCCTGCTCAGCTACAAAAGCACGGAAGGGAAAAGTCCATAAACAAACAACTGATACCCAGGACTGTCCCCCGATCCGTAATGCTTCTCCCACCTTTAAGGGAAAGGGGCGCAGGGAAAGCCGGCAGCCAGGCGTACAGCCCCGGCACGCTGCTTCAGCCCGTGCCGGCGTACGTCAGGTTCTAACCGCCCAAGGAGCTCTGTGTACAGGTGTCGGTTTAAGTCAGGGTTTGGCTACCTGCAGCCTTTTCACTGACCAAGGTGCTTCACTGAAAACTGATTCATGCTGATGGTTCACAGCCTCAGGGAAATGGGCAGCGCCCGCTTCGCCTCCTGCTCCTCCCGAGCACCCACTTCTCCCCACAAGCAGGGCAGCCCCCGCTGCTTCTGCAGCACCCTCAGCTCTTAGGCCAGACAGGATTCTCCCCCAGGCTCACTGAGAGACACCCATCAGCCAGCAGCCATCTCCCTGGTGAGAAAAGGCTGAAGGAGCTGGGGCTCTTTAGCTCGGAGAAGAGGAGGCTGAGGGGTGACCTCATTCATGGTTATAAATATGTCAAGGGGGAGTGTCAGGAGGACGGAGCCAGGCTCTGCTCAGGGATGTCCAATGACAGGACAAGGGGCAATGGGTACAAGCTGGAACACAGGAGGTTCCACAAAAATATTAGAAAAAACTTCTTGGCTGTGCGGGTGCCGGAGCCCTGGCCCAGGCTGCCCAGAGAGGGTGTGGAGTCTCCTGCTCTGGAGACTTTCCAACCCGCCTGGACGCGTTCCTGTGTGGCTGCCCTGGGTGACCCTGCTCTGGCAGGGGGGTTGGACCAGATGATCTGTCAAGGTCCCTTCCAACTCCCAGCATTTTGTGATTCTGTCCCTCCCATAGCACATGGGTTGGGGACAGCACCCAGGCACCACTGTAGCCTGCTCCAGCTCCAGCTCCGACAGCAAGAAAAGCTGCTCACAGATGTTTCCACCTCTGCCCATACAGTGGCCAGCACGCTCTGCCTCTCAGTCAACGCCACCCCAACTGGTTTTGTAGGGATCTCCTACCGTTTCTAAATTCTCAGGTTGAAGAGAGGCTCTTCCCAGAAAGCAAGAATTACACTGCTGGTAACCTGGAACATGCACCGGCTGCTGCACGGGAGCTTAAAGTGCTGCTGCCAGTCAGGCAAAGCTTGGCTAACTGACCGCTCTTCCACTCCCAAGTGGACGTGGCTGAGGCTTAAGATGCTAAAATGTCTGGTTCCACCTACAGCCACACTAAGGCACAGCAGGGAAGGCAGGTGAGATTCAGCAGCTGCTTCAAGAGGGATTTTTGCTTTGCTCCGCACAGGATCAGTTCTAGACCTGAGGAAATGAGCACCGTGGGTGGGAGAGGACTGGCAGCGTCAAGCAGAATTCCATGGCCATTTCAGGATGGCCATTTCCTAGATATCTCCACAATACTTGATACAGCCTAATTATTCCCTTATTTATTTTGTTACCCATTCAGAGCAATGTAGGCAGCACCATCCAGAAACTGGTAATTTCCATAGAGATGGGTTGTCGGCACAGATGCGGCAGAGTTTGAGCACCATAACTCAAGAGCTCAGCGCTGGGCAAGCCCGTCAGTCCCTGGCAGACGAGCGGCTGTTCTGTACACAAGGAGCTCCCCAATTACAGTGAAGCAACAAATAAACGTCCAGCCAAAAAACTCACCAGCAGAAAGAGTTGCTCCCTTGCTGCGCTCCAGGACCCAGTAAAAACTTACAGTAAGCTGATTGATATGAACACGTCGGTTTGGAAAAATTAACGACACCATAGATTTCAGGAATTCTCAAGCAACTTCTCAAATACACGATACCGACTTACGGGCATGCCTAAGGTTAGAGGCATTACTGGTATTGGCAGGCTTCGTTGCTCTTGGACATGATGCTCACACTGGCTCATGGGAGCCACAGAAAATAACTGTTTTAACTCTGCAGCTGAGCATGGTTTTGGGAACCCAGAAGCTGCACGGCAGGCACTCAGCAGACAACTTCTGGCAGCCAAAGAGTCCCTGCCCTAAATCCTAACTGCGCGTTGCGCTTGGAGCATCTGCAAAAGCAAAGGGAGAAAGAGCTTCACCGGGGTGGAGATGCGAGATCAAACACATCCACCCACATGGCAATCACCACGCTGGGCTGGGGTTTGGGAGGAGGGGTTGTTTCATCTTCTTTCTTGAGTCTCTTTAAGAAACAGCCAGGAGAAGGCAGGGAGTTGCTTGTCACGGTCTGCAGGCACAGCAGTGCAGTGCTCTGCCACACTCCGCTGCAAAGCCGCAAGTGCCACAACCCTCTCCCCTGGTTTTAAACAGAAGAGTGACATTCGTTTCACCAGCTGTTCGCTAACGTGTTCTATACATCACAATGAGTTCCGGATACATTTGCAAACGACCTAATTCCAGAGGAAATACCGGTGATGTCAAAGGTTTCCCCTGTACACTGTTTAAGACAGGACTTGGAATGCAAGCCCGGATTTTTATACTTCCCATCCTCACTAAAAACAAGCCTAAACTCAGGCTCACACTACGTACGCAATGCTAATGGCACAACCTGCCGGCTGGAGTATCGGAGATCACCGCAGTCAGGATCTGCGACACATGCTTTGTGGGTTTCTATCAAAGGACAGGCTTTGGCTGTATGGGAAAATGGGTTTCTTTAGAAATATAAAATCTCCCTTTGTTTTCCTCAGAGTACAAACAATAAGGAACTAGGGTAAGTGAGAGGAACATCTCTCAGAATCACGGAGCTTTCAGACGTGTGTAATAAAGCTCTCAATGACTGTGCCTGGCACCTTCTTCTTGTGACTGCGCAGGAATCTGGAGGCTGGAATGCAGCAGCACCACCAAGACACCTGAGTTAAGGGGTCAAAAGGAGCTGAGCTCCTATGGGCAGCGGATTTTGCTCCCACAGGAGGAGAAGCCACAGCAACAAGTACTCCCTCCTCCTCCAGAGAGCCCTTCAGCTGCCGCAACACCAGGGCTGGTGACCCTTGAGGTTCCTGCAGATGGAGAAGGGTGCCAAAAATGGAGGGAGGTGCAAGACAAACAGGAGCTTTGCCAGGGCACACTTCCCTACAGCAACCTTTGCTCATCAGCTCCATCAGCTGCTCTCAGACTTCCCCATTTAGAGGAAGAGTCTGCTCACCACAAAGAGCTTTTCTTCTCTTAGCTCCCTGAACCACCAAGCTCCTCTTTCCACCTCATTTTTCAAGAGGCCATCCTCCTTGACTACCTCCTTACCACTTTTCAGGAACCCCCTTCATGATCCCAAACTGTTTTCTGTTTCTGAGCCGCTCCCACGAGACTAAGGCCGAGCATCTCAGCCTTCTCCCTCTTTGCGGCACTGCAGGGAACTGCCGAACGGCAGCGCCCAGTCAGGCCCACCTGCCTCAGGAACCGGTGCCGCACAACCACACGTGTCCAACCTGGCACCTGTTACGTGCCTTCCACAAGAGCAAACCCACATGCGTTGGTAAGGGACAGCTTTCAAGGCAACACACCAAGACAGGAATTAAGGCTGTTCCCGAAAGCGGTAGTTGCTGTCATTTCCCATAGCTTGAAGATCACCAAAAACTATTCAGAAAGCCAGAACAGGGCAGCCTGGCTTTAAAACATTCGTGTCCTGTTAAAGTATTGTTTTTACATTGCTATTCCATGCTGTACTCCCCGCAAAATTCATCAGAACCCACTTTCATGAATGCTGCTTTGCAACAATTTAAGCATTTAATGAGTTAGCTGTCATTAATAGCACTGCACAGTTGCTCACTGTCACAATTTACTCTTCTTTTTTTTTCTGGTAAACCCACACTGATAAGAAACACCTTGCTAAAATTAATTTCCCTAATAAACTACCACTTACACATTGAATTCACAGCTTGCCTGGTCAAAAAAAACCCAGTATTTACTTAGTAACAGAGCTATTGAATAATCTGCTCAAATGATATTTAGCCACAAAGTTTTACTTTTACCAGCTTGGGTCACAGGCACACAGATCTGATTTATGATTAATGGGAGCAACCATATGCTGGGCCAGGTGGAGAAGCCAGGAAATCAGCCGTTCACAGGAGGCACAAGGGGAGGAGGGTGCCAGGCTGAGCGCGATGTTTGCAGAGCTGGTGTCTCCACCAGTATGAAGCAGGAGAAAATGAAGTGTGGGGACCAGCCCTGGCCGGTCACAAAGCACCTAAGTCTGCTTTGCTACATACAACAGGACTGAACAGATGGGATCTTTAGCTCGGGCCAGGAAAAAAAAAACGTGTTGAGGAGTAAAGGTAATAGTTCCCACATGCCCGAGGTGACGGTACATGCATCTCAAAAAACCAAGTAAACAAATATCAGCACTGCGTCTCAGCTAGAAATGGGAGCGTGCAGGGGGAAGAGACTGAGATTTTTGTCTCGGGCAGAGGAGGCACTTTTCCGTTTCGTACGCACTTCCAGAATGCCTGGAGACATTTCACATCCCAACTGCCCGGACACGCAATACCAACAGTCTTTATAAAGCCAAATAGATGATTGCTCACCAGTCTCATCAGCAACTTTGATGCCAATCTAGAAGTTTTCAGGTGAGAAACCGGCTGGCTAAAAAGGCAGAGGACTGAGTATTTGGGTCGATCTGCACCGAGCACAGTCAGACCAGGTTAGTTTCTGTGGTGTCTTGGTGAGGCTTCTGTGCATCTGAGAGTGCCCCCGGGGCCGGGCATAGCAGGGCTACTCGAGCAGGGTCTGCAAACTTGCATCCACCAGCTGCTCTCAACGGGCAGAGCTGGAAGATCCCGGCAGCCCGTGCCTCTACGCCGACTACACCTTCCCCGTGGGACGCAGACGGCGCATGGCTGGTGCTTCAGCCCGTGCCTGCTGGTAATCCATCTTCAGAGCCTCCTTAACCCAGCGCGACACCGCTGCATCTGTGCTTCTCCACCCCAGAGACGCCTCCAAAAGCCTCTCCGCGTGGCTGCCAGGCGGGAGCCGCGGCACATCCCGAAGCCCCCAGCCAGGAGCCAGGTGAAGAAGCGTGGTGCTCCGCCGGATTTCCAAGGTGTGCCGCTTTCGCCGAGCGTGCGAGCCCGAAGGAAGAGAATTTGGCCGCGCACCGGCATTTTAATCAAGGAAGTGACATCCGTTTACCACGGAGCAGAAAGCAAACAGCGCAGCCCGCTGGGGCAGGGGGCAAAGCAGCACAGGGAAAAGCTGGCACGGGGCCACAGCCCCACACGGCTGCACTGGAACGCTACTGCCTTGGAGCATTGCTGATTCCGAGAGAAGCACCGGGTAACTCCCTAGTTGTATGGTCCAGAGGAAACCATCATGCAGACAAAGATCCTTTTCTACTGCTCTAACCTGGTCTATGTTGGGGAGTAAATCATTTGCAAGGTAAGCCTCTCAAAAACGTGCTTAGAAGAGGGGAAAAATGAGAACTAGAGTTCTCAAATCCATGAAAAAACCACACAGTGCGTATTCTAAGAACATTTTGCAGCTTTATCAGTGTTTATCGTCCCGCTCTGTTACAAGTAATTCAGAAGTTTACTCTCAGCAACACTTGCTGATGTTCTGTTTGTCAGACGTACGGGTCCATTTCAGTGAAAGCGCCTTTGCCCGTCAGCAAGTCCCCCCAATACTGTTACACGCCAAAGGCTCAAGCCTTAAGGACCTCTTCAAAACTAGACAGCTGCAATTTTCATTTTAAAATTGAGAAGATGGTTTCCGAAAGCTGTGTGATTTACACAGCATTGCTCAGGAAGCTCCCGCCAAAGGCAGGAACAGGCACGCTCTCACCCGACTCCCACTCTCGCACCTGAATCGCAAACCCGACACCCACCCACCTTCTCTGCTGCAGCACAAGTAAAACCAAATGGGTTTTCCCAGTTTTGACAGGAGAAGCTTGGAAATCCTGCTTTGTTTTAAAAGGAACTGGTACCTGGGGGGTGTATTATTTCAATGTAAACTGTTTATTTTGACCCAAAACTGCACTTTATATGCTGAAAAATATTTAGATAAAAAGTTCAACTGCAATTAGGTCTCTAGACATGCGCCAAGATCGAAATTCAACAACAGCCTTTTTCCTTTGCAAATCAGTGACGTCCTTCCAGCAGTTAACACAAACGAAAACAATGTGACTAATGAAATCACATGCCTAGTTTCAGAAAATTATCTTACCCAGTCTAACTTAATTCCCTAGTCCCACACCTCTTCCCAGACCTCAGACAGATTTACCTCCCTTCCACTCTCCTGCTGCGCTGAAAAGCAACCAAAAAATCCGGTGCGCTCTTTCCTGCTACTACGGTAAGGCAAAATCAAGTCAGCTGTAATACACAGCGGGAACCAAGCCAGAAGAGAAGAAAGCAAACTCTGGAGAAGCAAGATTCCAGAGCACTCCGCTTTACTGCCATTCCCACCCTCCTAGCATCCTGTGCCGGTGTACGAGTGTCTCTATCCTTGGTCCCACACATAAAATAGGCAGTGAAAGTGGAAGCTCTCTGTCAAAATTTTAACGATGAGCAGTCCAGGAATCCTAGACTATCACCTACCATCTCAGTCGGGCCTTCTCATTATGAAGAAAAAGCTCAGCACAGGTTTGTGCTCTGAATTTTTTTCACCGTTCACTCACATCATCACAAATCTTCCTTGGATTTCATTTCAGCCAGATGGTTTTTTTCAAGCAGTCAGTAGCCACTATCATCATAACTGCAACACAGAGCAATAAATGCCCAAATGAAAACCTGAGAATTTAAATAACCGTGTAGCTTCTTTAGCCAGCTCTATTCAAGAGAGGTTGTCATTCCCCACTCTCCAGACTTCATCTCAAAACCCACCTGGACCACTCTTCCGTCACGGCCAAGCGGCAACAGCTGGGCCAGGTCACCCGGGTCTGTGCCCAGAAAGCCAGAAACGGGCTCCAAAAGCAAAACACGAGCTTCTCGGGGAGTTTCCCTCCCCACAGCACTACCAACGCCTCGCTCGCTCCGCAAATTTTACATTGCCCAGAATAGAAAGTGGCTCAAACCGAGTTTGTGCTGTGCTGCAGAAGACTGCTCTGCGCCAAATGACTTCAGCGCTCAGCGATTACAAACAAGCAGGAGCAGCTCCACAGTTTAAGCAGGGGCAGCCGGGAACGGCTTTGACTCGCCTCAGTTTCCCCACAGAAGAAGGTGGCTGCTGTCAGATGGCTTTAGGGATACTCTTCCGAACGGGGGGAATGCAGGGAGCTGGAGTAAAAAGGGGAGGAGAAAGGATGTCAGTCTGTATTTTCATCATTTCACTCGAGTTCCCATTTCAGATAAAAAGAGATCAAGCTACTTCTGCTGAAATCCTTGGCCCAAGAGGCCTACGATGACAGCTGCACATCTTGTTTCACTGTGACGGGAGGTTTCCCTCCAGCTGGATAAATTACATACTCATCAACAGTTCATCTTTGAAACAAAGCACAAGCATGTGGGGGCAGTGGAACAGAGGAGAAAGAGGTACTATACCAGCACAGCTCCTCAAGCTTATAGAAACCCCAAACCCGACCAACAAGAGGGCAGGGACCCAGAAACAGGAGGCATCTCGCCGCAGCCTGCAGCGCTGGGCGCAGAACCAGCTAACGACAGCCCCTAACAGTGCGTGATGCCGGGACCCTGTGGCTGCAGCGCTGGGCACAGAACCTCCCATCCCGCCCGGTGCACACCGGGACTCGCAGAGCTCAAGGATCATCAAGCAGCTGCTCCCAAACTAGAGACAGTTGTAAGCACGACCTTAAATCTTGCAGCGATATTCACCCACCAGCTGAGCTCAGGTCGGGGCTGGTCCACTATCAGCCAGAACCACATGAAGTTTGCCTGAAATCGGGATTGCCCTTGGCACTAATGCTCTAAGGGCTCTGTGCTATTGCAGTCTCGCAGGTGCCCAGAATCAAGACTGTTTCCTGATAAGCTGCACCACTGGTTGGAAATCCTGTAAATTACTTTTCACGCTAAGCTGTGGGTTTATTTTTGAACAGTAAAGTCCTAAACACTTTTTTTTTTTTAATCTCCTTGTCCTGAAATCAGAAGATAGTGTCAAAATTCCTCACACACTCTTTCCCACCCGCCCTCCCTCTTATTTCAGGAGCTGTTAGTAGAAAATCAGCCTGAACCTCGTGGAATTTGTGCATGTGGAAAAGTGCACGTAGAGTAACACTGCGCCTAACAAAGACCTGTGCAGCCTGGTAAGCAACCTCTAACCCATTTAGCTGTAGCCTGAAAAAGGATCGCTTTTGCCTGGGCTAGACTGAAAAAGATCCGAATGTATCTAACTGAGGCACATCATAACAAGAACGAACAACGCGTACTCATTTCATAGCTATGCCTATTCCAAATTAATCTGAATTCAAATCCAAACTAGGTGCTGAAATAGAATGCAATGCAACTGCACGTCATCTCTTTTGGGAGACGTGTACAAAGACCAGCACGTGTGTCACACTGTGGAAAGCCCTGTTCTCCCGGGGTACAAAAATACTGAGGAGTTTGTCAGCAGTTTGAGAAAGCTCCAGGGTATTGAATACAGCACCGAAAAGCAACAGACATCAACATTACTTTTGCTACTGAGACAACAAAAGATATTGGAGTGAAAGAAGTCGGTTTATTTATAGCTCACCTCATCTGTAGACGAGGACAATGAAGATGATTAAGGGAGTGGAGCATCTCCCTTATGAGAAAAGACTGAGGGAGCTGGGGCTCTTTAGTTTGGAGAAGAGGAGACCGAGGGGTGACCTCATTAATGTTTACAAATATATCAAGGGTGAGTGTCACGAGGATGGAGCCAGGCTCTTCTCGGTGACAACCACTGATAGGACAAGGGGTAATGGGCTGAAACTGGAACATAAGAGGTTCCGCTTAAACTCGAGAAGAAACTTCTTCTCAGTGAGGGTGACGGAGCCCTGGAACAGGCTGCCCAGAGAGGTTGTGGAGTCTCCTTCTCTGGAGACATTCAAGACCTGCCTGGACACGTTCCTGTGTAGCATTATCGAGGCGTTCCTGCTCTGGCAGGGGGATTGGACTTGATGACCTTTCGAGGTCCCTTCCAATCCCTGACATTCTGTGATTCTGTGACACATACCCCACCTGAAAGACGTTAGTGCAGGTGAAAGTTTGACAGAGACTTTGAAGTTGCACTCATAAAGCATTTCCATCAATATTAACCCTAATTTTTTCGTACCAACCTCCATTTAGCACCAGCGGGTTTGAAATTCAAAACTGCTTACATGCAGCCCTGGAGAAGAGCTTGAAAACCAAGGGAAAGTTTGAGCCTTACCAAGCCGCGCCTGTCGGCAGCACTAGCATCAACCGCTCACTCGTAGCGCTCACGGGACAGACACTGTGAAAACGTCCATTTCCAGCCACCTCAGCAGTGCTTGTTCCAAGGGCTGGAAGACTCTGAGCTGGTTCTTTGACCACCACCCTTGCTCAGCTGCCCAGCCGCTCCCTGCCTCAGTCTCTGCAGAACGTCAGGGACCAGCAGCCCCAAAGCAACACAGACTGAAATCTGGGCTTTATTCAGGCTGAAACGCGAACAAACCCACCAGCCATCTCGCCCCGTATTTTTGGTTACAGAATTGAAGGGTGACATCCCCAGGAGACTCTGCAAGAGCTCACACCGCAGATTACCCACCTTATCCCTATGCACCGTACAAGCAGACATTTGTCTCTTGGAACTAAACCATAACCCAATTTTAAAAAAAAGGTAAATTTTCTTTATTGACATGTCTCTATACATATATTATGGCAGAACATTAGAATTCTGTGTCAAGTATTTTGGGCGTGTACGTGAGCTGCCAGCAGAGGCGGGACAGGGCACTGCTCACTGGCACAGCGTCCCCAAGGCTGCTGCCAGTCACAGGAATCAAAGCAGAAAGTCAGCTGAACGTGGAATTGCTGTTGGATCCTACCTGTGTAAGATATATCTCTGACATATCCATTTCTGGATTGCTCACCTTTGTCATGAAGGGGGAATTCCCCCCACACGGCGCAGGCCGACAGGCAGCCCAGGGTCATGTTTCAGTTCAGGGCTTTTGGCAAGCCCAAGCATTCAGACACCATGAGTCAGTGCTCCAGGAATCATGGGGTTTATAAACCAATAAATCTCTTTCATTTTGTTGTTTTAATTTGCCCTGGGTTTGTTGTGTTTTAGGGTTTTTTTTCCCCCCCTCAAGCCTTGCTGTACACAGGCACCATCACATTTTCCCTTCGCTTCTCTGTAACTGGGAGAAGCGCTTCCTCCCATTCTGGGTTTGTTTGCTGTGTAAAATGTCAGACAAGATTTTCACATTCATCTAAATCCTGGGGTGGGGGCATTAAGAAAAGAAATCCATACCAACTCCCGTGGAAGGCGGGAACAGATACTATGCTGTCTTGGACTTTTACACAGCCCTTTAACAACCCGGAACACTTATTTTTAAATAAAAGGTTAAAACATCTTCCCTTTTGTCCCCAGATCCCAGCCAAGTCAGAACTGACCTGGCCTTTCAGCACAAGCAGACACGAGAACCTCCCTGCGGCGCAGCCTCTTCCACCGCCAACCTGGTAACGCCAACGTGAACTTCCTTCCATTCCGAGTTCTACCCGCCCCAGCTCAATGGTTCAGGATAAACTGCCTCACTTCTGACTCAACACACAAAATGACATACCAGTTATTCCTATTAAAAAAAAACAATACCCAAAGTTCAACAAATTCCACCGGGTAGCTATTTCCAGATTAGTAACGGGACAAATACCACGGGGCAACTGGGGCTGAGGACTTTTGGTTTCAGTTTGTAGCTCTTGTCACGGACGCTTCCTGCATTTGGGTGACTGCGAATCTCTTTGCCTCCGTTTTCCAGATGTAAAATACAGATAATACCTCACCAGGGAATAGAATCAAGTTAATATTTAATTTCTTCAAAGCAGCTCTGTATTCATAACGGAATTAAATCCTTCCCGAACTCTGACAGCTCGCAGAAGGAAGGCACTTCTAGCAAGGCAGGCCGACAGCGAGCGGCCTCTTCGCACTTTTGCAGAGCATCCTGACAATTTCACATTGGAACAGAGCACAGCGATGTAAAAACAAGGACAAGACAAGATGATTTTTGAGGCCAAATTTAGGTTTAACACAGGAGCAAAGCACAATGTGAGTGCAGTTAGTTTCCTGGGGTGGAGGTGCTGGGATTTAACACTTCACCAGTTCACCGTGAAAATTATGGTAACGTAGGGAATAAAATACTGCACAAAAAGTTTGGGTTTACTTAATGGGGCATTTTAACTTTAAAAATAAAGGCATCACGTGGCCTTGTCAGAAAACCAAAAAACAAAAATAGACATTCCTGGTCCTTGAGACACGAATACGGTCTGAAGGAGGCAGCACGCCATCAGATTGCTGTTTAGGAAAATATCTAGGACTTTAGATTTGGAATCTATCATGTATGTCACAAAAACTCCCTTTTATTTAAAAAGCTCAGAGCGTTTGGCAAATATTTCGAAACCATTTCCTCTATAATTAAGGATTAAAGCTGATCAGTCAAATATACAGTTGACTGTAATAGTTTATATCCTTTCCTTCACTGTTGTTTTCATTAGGGGGATTTTTAGGAAACACTACAGTGTATTACAGATTTAACTTCAAGCTTGCATCTGTTATTTCAGGCAGAGCACTGGAAGCCTTAGCTTGCATTATGAAGAGTCACATCCAGAAGTGAAGGAAAAAAAAAAAAGCAGCTCAGGCCTCCAGAACAGCCTCTTACCCGGGCAGTTGGGTTTTGAGCAGAACACCCCTTGGAAAACACCGACGAAGCAACAGGACTCGTTCCAAGAAGGATCGGCTCACCTCACGCAGGCAAAGCAAAGCGTTTCACGAAGCGGGCTGGGGTTTGGCCCACGTTCTGCTCGATGAAAAGGCTTCCTTGTACACAGCTGAACACTTTGTTTGATACAAAGGGCGTTTAACGCAGCAAAAGGTGAGCAAACTAAACCAGTGTTTAGTTAGGTGTTTAGGGTGCTTTCTACCAGCTCTAAAATATGCACATTTTGAAAATCTTGAGGTGTTCACCCACGGAAGGGTTCAGAGACTCATGACTATCAGACAAAGCTATCTGCAGATTTAAGACATCTCTGAAGGCAGATAAAAAGAAACGCTGCAAGTACTTTGGGTTTAAGTGTGTTATTTGCTACATCCAAGCAGTCATTTACTGGTGCTTTGAACTCCAGCTGCGCTCTCCATGCAGCTTTGCAGGCGTTGGGATTCACTGTGGAAGCTCCAGCAGCGAGCTGAACAACCTATTTCAATTCTTTTCAGCATTTTCTTACTCCACTTGGAATGACATTCTTGATTTAGTTACTTGCATCGCAAAATCTGTCTGTGATCAGTCTTCAAGCCAGAGACACAAGTAACAAGAAGTATAAATAACAACGGGGATAGAATGAATAGAATCACAGGGTGTTGGGGGTTGGAAGGGACCTCTGGAGATCACCCAGTCCAACCCCTGCCAGAGCAGGGTCACCCAGGGCAGCCCCACAGGAACGTGTCCAGGCAGGGTTGGAAAGTCTCCAGAGAAGGAGAATAAGCTTGTCCAAACGGCAGCTGAAGTTTTGGACTTTATTTTTATTGAATGCCCGCACCAACTCCCCTCTCACTTCAGTTCTGCAAGACCTTACTCCTCTTACCCAGGAGCCCTTTGCACAGAAAGATGCACAATGACAGCCCACGTTTGACTAAGCCAACGGGGAGATATCGGTCACATGCAACAACCGAAAAGCCCCCCAAAACACAGGGTGTGAAGTACGCAAGTATCAGCCTCTGACTAGAAGAAACTTGCGTCCCGAGTCCTGAGAGCAGTCTCTGGTGTATAAATACCAGCTTCAATTTCTACTTCTCTGATTATACAGTCAAAGGCGACGCTGGAATCTACGCTCTATTTGGAATCTGAAAAATAAACTGTTTCCGAACGACTTGGTGATGCTTGTGCAAGGGCCCCAGACAGGGGGATTCAGCCAGCTGGGCCACCGGCCACAGAAGCTGCATTTTAGAAATCGCCCTTCTCTGGAACAATTGAAACTTTCTCCAGGACGAAGTCAGCACACAGAGAGCACTGTTTCCCTGCAAGCATGCAACACTTTCATTATTGTTTAACTACCAAAAACCAGCTCGAACAATCTATCAAGCTTGACATTTTATCCGTCTCTGCTGCTGGCCCAGAACACACGGCATGTATAGGAAGAGGGTCAAGGATTCACTAAGTTGTTTTGTTAATCTAAGCAGAGAAACATCGACCTTCTTTTAATGATTAATTTGTCATTTTTTTAAACCTGTTCAGGAAGCCATGGCCTGTTTACGCTCCAAATTATTAACTCCAAGTATCTGTAAAAAAACCTATTCCATCATATGAACAAAAACTCCATTTTAAGAGACACATCAAACAATCCTACAAAAGGGGGGATCCCTCACTGCAAGAGAGCAGCAACACCAGTTGCAGTCCCAGCCCAGTGGATTCTAACACCAACTCACAGCAGAGAATCCACTTGCTGCTCACCCACGCTCCCTTCCCGGGAACGCCGCTGCTCAGGAGGTTCCCAAACGATCGTGGCTCAGGCAAAGTCCTAGAAAGCACCGACACGTTCACGGCAGAAAACTTATCAATGCCTGATGCAGCTTCACGGAATAAGTCCTCAAATGTATTGAAGAAATTGCTTATCAGAGTGATTCTGACAACTCCGAGCAACTGAGCAAACGCAACGCGGAAGTCGGGCACCGGTGCCGGTGGCAATTCCTTTCTGAGCAGGGTATTTTGATGCCAACCAAAAGCAGCAGCACATCAGGTTCAGTCTGAACTTCCAGGGGATGCAATGTGACAGCTACTGACTCATTTGGGGAGCAACCCAAACCAATACAAGCTCCTGCACACAGTAAGCAGCACGGACTCTGCGATGCCGCGATTTGAAATTATCCACGTGTATATATCCAGCACACAAAGCCCAAGGGAACTATCCCTCTACAGTAGAGGTTACTAAACAACTACTCCCAAAAGAGAGCACTGTATATTTGCCTGTTTAAAATCTCATTTAACATCAGTCCAGAAGCTAAACTAAAAGATTCAAAGCATATGCTGCTTAAATATATTCTTACAAGCAACCCACAACCTTCTGAACATAAAAGGTAGCAGCACAAAAAAAAAAAAAAAAAGCTGATGTTAAATTAATAATTTAGTCTGCACTGAAATACAGTGTGGAAATTCCTGCTGCAAGACTATTCGGCAGAGAAGCCAGAGGGCATTAGAGAAAGAAGCCTAATAAATATTTGGGAGTAAAGTGAAAACCTCAGGAGCAATTAATGTGTGGAATTCATCAATTTTACAGGTGCTGAAAAGAATAAACAGTGTCTCAGAAAGCAACAATTCTTCTTAAAGAAAGTCTCTTATGGGAACATAAATTTGAAAAGCCAGAGGGGTTAGAATAAGCCAACTCTCAGTTCTGAGGAAACTGACTGAGAAAGGAGAAACTAACGCAAAATGTGAAATCTCGATCTGACAGTCATACTCTGCTTCTTAAAGACTTTTTTTTAGACCCTGTCGTCTTGTGTGAAGTCTGAATGATTGACTTGGGAGGGACATACCACCAGGCGGTCAGAAGAGCCGGCATGCAGACGAGCTCCGTTTCTGACATCAATTCTGCGGCGATGTGATTCTTCCCACCTGTGAAACAGAGAGCACACTTGTTCTTTCCTGCAAAGTGCTCTGGGAACCCCGGCCGCCGGCTGGGGGACCTTCCAAGTACCAATTTCTGGTGTCTCGTAACAACAGTCCCTGGGAAGCAGAGGAACCCAAGCTTGACGTGGGGAGACCCAGGCAGGTACCGTTAAGACTAACGAGGGAATTCCTTTGGGGAGCAGGAGGCTCGCTGGGGTTTCGCAATGGAAGCGGGGAGAAACACGCACCGCAGGAATACATTCAGCACAGCGGGCAGAGAAATTCCAGCGCAGACCTTACCACAGCATTGACCGTAACGTTTCCCTGAAAAGCTCCATCAATACCCAAGTACTCAGCCCACACCAGAGCGCTGCAACACTCAGGTACGCTCTGCTTGTGGGCAGAGCTCCGGCTGTAGAGAAGTTGCCGAGTTATCCTCGGTTTTCACTACCATGTACCAACAGGCCAGCAGCAGCTCACACGCAGCTGCGTCCAAAACAGGAGCAGTGCGCACCACCACCTGCCTCTCACGTTATCCTTCTGCCTGCGGAGCGCTTTCTTAAGCAGCAAGTATTTGGTTCAACGTACTTCCTAATCTCTTACTCTGGATCAGGCTCGGTATCCCTCAGGACTGGTCAAAGGCTTTCAGGAAGAGTCGCTCTGAGATGCCCTGGGCGCACAGGACAACACACAGGGCTGGGCGAGCCACGGGCACTGGAACCGCGCAGCAGGCGAGCGCATGATTATCTGCTCACCCCCTTCCACTGCACGCAAGCGGGTTCAAAGTCTAAAGCACAAGTTTTAATAACCCTTCTATATATAGCACCAGCAATTCAACCCAAAGCGTGCACGAGCCGGATGGAAGAGTTTACAATCTAAGCTGTTACAGCCAATAAACCAGGGTACAAAGTTGTAACAACAAGTGAAAATTACAGTTTAAAAACAAACCAAACAACAACAACAACGCAAAACCATTCTGACAATAAAGAGAAAACTGAAGACCTGGAGAAAAGGAGAGAGATTTCTGCCATAAACAACTACCAACCCCAAGATACAATTCATATATATTATTTTTTTGTGCTCTCATTGCAGAGTTTCAGCTCTCACTTAAGTTGACTCCAATCACGTGTTCCAATGGGAAAGCCTAAGCCACACTGAAAATCAGCCTGCTTTTTCTACCCAACAATTAAATACCGTGCTTAAATGATAGCTTTAAAACTAATCCAATTCAGCAAAAACTTGAGCAATTAGGCATTAAGCCATGATCACCAACATCAAGGCAATCAGCTTTTAATTAAAAGTTCAATTGCTACCAGCCGAGTGGATACACAAACAGAGAGCGCTGCAGCCGGGCAACTCTGCACCGGGACTCACACCGGCAGAGAGAACTGCCCGTAGTGCAAAACATGGCTACAGCCAGAGTCAATCGCTTCGTCTCATTAGACCCAATCGTTCTACCAAAAGCAATTACGTTTACAAAGAGCAAACACAAGATCCCCCTCCTCATCACCATGAACGCAAAGTGTGTTAAGGAGAGAACAGTTATCTGAGGGGCGGTGCAAGGTCCTAGAATTCATAAGAAACAACACCCGAGCTCACAACTCTCAGCTCTGGAAAATCAAGGTAACCGTGGAAATGACAAAGGGTTAATACTCTTCTCATTTGTTTCAGGTAATTATGTATATGCCTTCATGGTCATTTACCTTAAAATATGAGCCTCACAGTTTTAAATACAGCCCACTACACTGTAAACACACAAAAGCCGCCAAATTCTAACGTGCTTGTCGCTCTCCATCCTAATGAAACGGAGAATTAAAAGACCGTTTTGCAGATCCACTAAATTCTTCACCAGTTCTCTAGTCAGGTTAGTAAGAACAGAAAACTGCCACAAATTCCTACAGTGCCATGAAACTGCTCTCCAAAAACGCTGCCCGAGACCTCCTGCGCTACCTGCAGAAGACGTGCTCTGTGTCAGAGAGGAGGAAGTGAGCTCAGACGAAACACATAAACAAAGCCTTTTTACGTCTCAGCAAATTAAACATTACCCTGAGCAGATCTGAAACAAAGAACCACAAAACTAAAATGTTCCTATAACAGCTTTACTATTCCACTTACCTCTGCACTACCTAAGGAAGCCCGGCCAGCCTCGTGGTGTCTGGGGACACGGGAAACTATCAAGTGCAAATACCTTATTCATCACATGGTCGTAACATTGAGCACATTCAGCCGTAAGTTTTTGCCACAGCCCTGACCTGTAAAGGCTCAGGCTGGACTCCATGCACGTCCTCGCTGCAGGGGTTTTACTTTTATTAACTTGTAATTTTTACACATTTATTAAATTGTAATCACAAACTGAAATACTGGTAAGGAACCAATTCACCGATACGTCAGCACTTTCTCCACAGGAAACACCATGACCAGCATTACAGGAACAAACTGTTCCGAAGAACACTCGAGTACTTTCATTTTCCAGACTCCTTTCGCCCTCTGTGCCAAAGGCGGGACTCGCACAGCTTTCACTCTGCCGCCGCCTTGGAGCAGAAGGGGGTCAGAGCTCCTCGTTCCGAGAATCCCTTGGGCCCTCGCCACCACGGAACCGTCACCCACCCCGGGTGCGCTGCCCCTACCAAGCCAATTCCTGCCTTGGCCACGCTAAAACGCAAAGAGACAACCCTGAGGCAGAGCGCTGCACCCAGGGCTGCCGCTCGGCCCCTTCTCCGCTCTCACAGCGCTGCCCGCGCAACCCCCCGGCACAACGACCCCAGGGCGCCTTCGCCCGCCCAGCTCAGGGAAGGGAAGAGCTTCGGAACGAGAGAAAAGCAGCTGCACCCGAGTTCCACCCGCCCTCGCTACGGAAACTGCAAACACTCCCCCCGAGGGAGCCCCGTCACCCCATCGCCCCAAACCCCGGGCGCTCACAGCCCCCTCCGGCTTCCCCCGCCCGCCCCGGGCCGAGGAGCCCCCCCTGCCCCAGCCCCCCCCCACCTGACAAGACCCCCAGCCACAGCTGGGCCCCCCAGCCCCCTGACGCCCCTCAGGGGCCACTGCGCTGCCTCCCAGCCCCGCGGTTAAGCGCCCCCCATGACCCGGGGCACCCTCCTGCTGCCCCGCACCCCGGCCCCGGCAGCCCCCGCGAAGGCCTCATCTTCTCCTCTCCCGCCTGGCAGCCCCCCTACGGCCCCAACACCTGGCAGCGCCCCCATCCCCTCACCTGCCTCCTCCGGCAGCCCCGTCCCGGAGAGAGAGGGAGGGAGGGAGGGAGGGAGGGAGGGAAGGCGGGCGGCTGGGTCGGAGCCGGCCCCAGCACTGGGCGCGGCGGCGGCGGCGCTATGGCAACTGCCCAGCGCGAGCAGCCACCGAGCGGCCGCGGGGGCAGCGGGACGGCCCGGGCAGCGCCCCCTGGCGACGCGGAGGCTTCCCCAGCGCCCTCAGGAGAGCTGCCGCGAGGGGCAGCGCGGGGCGGGGTGGCGCGGACGAGCAGGGTTCGAGACCCGGGCGGCGTATATGCCCCATGTACGCGCGGACATGTACACATCCCCCACATATGCACACAATAGGTATAAACGCACATATCTGCACCCAGAGCAGCGTGGCCAGCAGGGCCAGGGAGGGGAGTCTGCCCCTCTGCTCCGCTCTGGTGAGACCCCCCTGCAGTTCTGGGTCCAGCTCTGGGGACCCCAGCACAAGAGGGACATGGAGCTGTTGGAGCAGGTCCAGAGGAGGCCACGAAGGTGCTCGGGGGGCTGGAGCAGCTCCCTGTGAGGACAGGCTGAGAGAGCTGGGGCTGTTCAGGCTGGAGAAGAGAAGGCTCCTCAAGGGGAGACCTTCCAGCGGCTGCCAGTGCCTGAAGGGGCTGCAGGGAAGCTGGGGAGGGGCTCTGTCAGAGCTTGTAGCAATAGGACAAGGGGCAATGGTTTCAAACTAGAGCAGGGTAGGTTTAGCCTGGACGTTAGGAAGAAGCTCTTCATTGCGAGGGTGGGGGTGCTGGCCCAGGTTGCCCTGATGAGACCGAGCGCCGGCACTGCGAGGTTCGAGCCAGCAGCTCTTTGAACTTCGCTCATGGGTCCAGTGCACGGAGTTTGCTGCAAGGTTCAAACTGTCAGTTTGTTAGAGCTACACTGACAGATCTAATATGCCACCGTGCAGGTTTTACGGATACAATGGAAGAATGCACTATTGCAATTAGAGAAAGAAACAACCCAATACACAAGATACATTGCTACAGAACTCAGTGATTGCCAGGAAAAATGTACTAGTACAGACTTAAGCGCACAAGTTAGTAACAGCCGCAATCCTAAAATGTCTTACTCACTTACCCTCTCTCAGGTAAGGGTTGTCAATCCCGGGGAAGGTGTCCTTATCCGACACCTCAAATAAGGGGGGAAGAATCTCCTACAGTCCCACTGTATGGTTGGAAAAACTTTTCTCACCCAAATTCTGCCCAAAATCTTACAGTTTTTATACGGTAAGGATGGGATATTGCGGGGCAGAGGCATGCCTGAGGGGACTTGGACTATCTAGAACGTCTATCTTTGGTGGTATGAGATTTCCCCTACTAAAAGTGTGTGTTAACTGGCACACCAGTGACTCAGACAAATTAACATATTTTGATATTTAGCCAGATTAAGGTATTTCACACAACATGATTTACTCAGCCAAATTTAACACATCTCAAGCTTAGATAGTGGTTGAATATGAGACTCAGGGCAAAATGTTTGTTATCTGGGGTTTGGTTTTATCCAGGTTTCGGTCCTTTGTTTGCTGTTTCACTTTGGGATGACTCAGGGCTGGGTCATTTTCCAATCCCCTCTCCTCGGGTCATCACAGTAAAGGGTCTGTTAAGGCAAGAGAGAGTTGAGATGAATGAACACCTCCCTCCATCTCGCCTTTGTTCACTGAAACCTGTTCTGTGGGTATGTGCACGCCAGAGAAGCTGTGGCAGCCCCTCCCTGGAAGTGTCCAAAGCCAGGTTGGATGGGACTTGGAGCAGCCTGCCCTGGTGGGAGGTGTCCCTGCCCATGGCAGAGGGTTGGAACTGGATGATCTTTAAGGTCCCTTCCACCCCAAACGACTCCATGATTCTATGAAATGAGCCCTCAGTGCCAAACATCCTCGCTGCTTGGGTCAAAGGGTGCCCTGTCTGCCTGGGGACTGGGGTTCATCACCACACTTTGGGCTTTTCCAATGGTTTTCTAGCCAATTTAGGCAACGGGAAGGAGAAGGGAGAGGGGACATCCCTGTGCACGCTGGCACGGGCAGGCCCTGTCTTACAGGGTTGCAGAAGTGCCTGCCTGAGCATGGAAGAGAAAGGCTGAATTAGGATATTTAGGTCAGAAACTCTTTTCAGCCTAATATTACTATGCAAATATAGAGCAAATCAGCTTGAGTAAGAAGTCAAGTTTTTCCAGATTGAGTAATAGATTCCTGTGGCCTGAACCCTTCCGCTGTCCTCGCACCAAGCAACAACCAGCACCCATAGCAAGACCTTCCCCGCAGCAACGCAGCCAGAAATGCAGGATATCGTCGTCGCCTCACGCACACGCTGCCTGCCTTGGCAGAGAACCTGGGCCAGAGGAGCTGCTGCTCAAAGCTCAGCCATGCCCTGTATCACACCATCCTCTCCGACCTAGCCAGCTGTTTCCCAGGAGGCCATAAAATTCCCGCAGCTGCAGTTAGCCCGTGGCCAAGGAGAGAAAATGCCCCCAGGTCATGGCTCTGCCTGGGATGGGTAGCTTTGGAGGAAGCAGAGCCCACACACCCATTGCCTTTCCCCAGTCTCTTCTCGACTGATTGGCCCCGTTCCCACTGAGTCACCATCCCCACTGAGTCCCTGTCCCATGACTGCTCCCCAGTGACCAACTGCAAGACTCAAGTTTCTTCCGTTGATTCCTGGGGACCACGGTGCAGTCGCAGGCTGGGGGCACGGCTGGTCTCCTGCTGAGGTGGGGTTCCAACCAGGCTGTTCCCCTTCTCATCTTCCTGCTAGTTAGGGGAAGGAGACAGCGAAAAACCCCCTGTCCTGTCCCAATTTTCTGTGTACTAGTTCTTTATTCACAGCTTTTAGGGACATAACAAGATAAATTTTCTCCTTCTAAGGACCAGCCACATCTGCATGGGCCTCCAGCAAGCAGAAAACCCATCCTCCTCCTCATCCCAGCCAGCCAGGCTGCAGTACCTGTGGCCAAACCTTCTCTTTTCAAGCTTGGAAAGCCCAGAAATGCAAATAAACACGCAAATTTAAAATACATTTACTTCTGTAGAAAACTGATAGTACAGCTGGAGCTGCTTTGGCATGTTCCCCTCCTCAGGCAGGACTCACGGGGAGCCCAGCCTGCACAGGGCTGTGGTGCCCGCGAGGGAGGAGGTGGGATTTTGTCCCCTAAATCATAGTCCCAGGAGCACCAAGAGCTCGGCTTGGCTCTGACCAATGTGCAAAACAAAAATCTCTGCAGAGACTTGGCACTGACTCTCGGGAAAGCAAAACACGCATTCATATTCACATTCAGTTTGCTGTTTGCTCAGGAATACACAACTGCACAGCATTACCGGAGAAATCAGCTCCCAAATCCTGCCTGAATAAGACTCCTCCTCACCCAGCACCACCTCAAAAGCTCTACTGCCATGTTATTAGTTTAATGAGCATAGGCTGATGCTTCCCGGCCCCCACAATCTACATCAGCAGCCCTGGAAGTGAAAGCTGTCCCTCGTCTCACCTGTCAAGGAGGTTTCTTAAGAGGCAGAGGTTGAGGGTGTCTAAAATATCTGGGATCAAGGGCAGAGGCCATGCTCCATCCCAGCCTCCAGCCTCCTCCCCAGCACTGCAGGAACCCCTGGGAGGTTGCCCAAGAGCCAGCAAGAGCAGCTGCAAAGCACACGCAATTGAGCATCAGAGGGCACCAGCTGGTGTCAGTGAGGACTCACCCACCCCAGCAGACCCAGATCACAACTGCCATCAGTTAACAGCAGTTCTTTATGCAGCACAGTCATGCCCCCAAAATAAAAGCAGCTCCCTACAGGGCCCGGGGTTACTCTGGGGAGGTCAGATCAAGCAGCCTGTCCCACCCCAGTCCTGCTAGGGACTAAACCTTGATATTTTAATTAAGTTAACTGCAGCTGCCATTAATTGAATTCCAGCTCTCAACCACCACAGCAGTGTGCAACTTTTAATTTATTCCTTTCTGAACAAAGACCACTGTGGGCTGCTCAAGGAGGATCAGAGCTCCGGGAGCGAGGGCAGCGAGTTACGGAGACAGCAAACCCACCACGAGGAGCCACGGGTTTGTGCAGGGGGGCACCAGCTGGTCTCAAGCCAGCACCTCAGGGTAGGGCTGGCTCTACCGGCTGAAGACAAGCTTGCAGCAGAGAAGAGGACCTCTCTGTCATGCTGCCCACCCAGCGTGGGCTGCATCTGCTGAGGCAAGGGGACTTCTGGGGAACCTCGACGTTCATTTTCTCCTCTGCACACAAGAACAAGCTGTTGGTGCTTCCCAGGGCCGCTGGACTCTCAGAGGCAGTCTGTAAAACCTTCATTGTGCTTGCTTGCTTTTCTTCAGCTCTCTTGGACCTTGACATTTGCTTTTCCATCTGACCAGACTCCCTTTGTGGGTGTTCCTGGGCTTAGCTCCTGCACATGACCATTTCCAATATCCAGCTCCACCTGTATCCCTGTCGGCTGCGAGAAGAAACAGAGAGCAGCTTAACCTCATGCTGCTGGAACTCTAAGGGCCAAGCCGTACACCACTCCACCTGCCCCAGAGCCAAAAATTCCCAATTACACCCCCTCGAGGATTTCTTTCAGCTGGTGCCCTCATTTTAACGGGGTTTTCTGTACATGAAGGAACATGGAGATACAAATAGAGAATGCAATTTAGCAAAGAAAGAACATCTTGCTCTGAGATATCCCCAGATACACCACCATTCAGCACATCCAGAATGCGTTTTGCTGCCCAACATGCCACCACATCCAAACCCATTTGGATGAGGCTGCTGAGTGGGCTCAGAGCCAGGAGGCTCAGGCAGTGCTGCAGGATTCAAGCCAAAATCACCTCCGCAGGTGCTGGAGCCTGCTCTGTGGGACCCTCACAGCTCATGTGTCATCAGGAGAGCGACACAAGCACAAGGAATGCAGTGCCACACACTTAACGTGCCTATAAATACAAGCTCTGGCTGTTGGGAAAGGATTCTCTTCCACAAGTCACAGCCAGGCTGGACTCGCTCCTCTCCTGCTGCCACGGGTCACCCAGCGAGGCCCGACTCTGCCCTGCCTCCCGAAGGAATCCCCCTCCGCTCCAAAGCCACACCACATATTGCTGCTCCTCCCCTGCCAGTGGGACTGCTCCGGGGAGCCTCACCTGCCGGGGTGACTTTGCCAAGGAAGCCAGGCGCTGAGTGGTGGCTTTCTCCCAGCTCGCTTCTTTGCTCTCCAGCAGCACCCGGGTACTGGGCACGAAACTCCAGGCGCGGCCAAGGGCTGGCTTCAGGGGACCGGTGCTGCTGTCCCTTGTCACCTGGTTAGTCACCTGCAGCACAAACAGGCTTATCAGTGCCTGGGGAAAGCAGTGCCACCCAGTGTCATGAAACACCCAAGGCCACCAGGAGATAATGACCAGTCTGCTACTTCTATGACATTTTTTCATTGCCATCCTGAGCCCTCATTCTCAGCACACCCCTCCGGACAGAGCCATGCAGCTGTCCCAGACACGTCCATGGCCAGGAGCTCGCTCTCGGATCGGCGAGCTGCAGTGACCTCTGGTGCGGGAGCCACCTGCGCAGTTTAGCTTGGGGCTTCCAAGCATCCTTCCAGGCACCTCGTCCTTATCACTTTATCGCTCATCAGAGCAAGGGGCAGGACTGTCCCAACGTCTTCCAGTGCCACGTTCAGCAGAACACCATTTTCTGTTGTGGCCTTCCCAATCTAAACGCATTAATTGTGCTCCCAGCAGCTTGTTGGGGTGCACTAAAGGAAGTGAGACTGCTTGGCCTTGGCCAAGCTGGGGAAGACCAGAGCAGTTCCCTGCTCCTTCCACATGATGCAGGCCCTGCAGCTCCTCCAAAGTAACTGAGCAAGAGGTTACCTGGTAATCTGGCCAGTCCCTTAAATGAATGGTGTTGTATAAAAAATAGAGTCATAGAATCATGTAGGTTGGAAAAGACCCCTGGGACCATCGAGTCCAACCACTGACCCTACTCTGCAAAGCTCAGCCCTAACTCATCTCCCCCAACCCCACACCTAAACGAGCTTCAAACACCTCCAGGGGTGGGGACTCAACCATCTCCCTGGGCAGCCTGTCCCAGTGCCTGACTACTCTTTCTGCAAAAAAATTGTTTCCTGATGTCCAGTATAACCCTTCCCTGTTGCAGTTTGAAGCTGTTCCCTCTTGTTCTGTCACTGATTACCCATGAGAAGAGACCAGCCCCAACCTCTCCACAACATCCTTCCAGGCAGTTGCAGAGAGTGATGAGGTCTCCCCTCAGCCTCCTCTTCTTCAGACTAAACAGCCCCAGCTCCTTCAGTCTGTCCTCATCAGATTTATTCTCCAGGCCCCTCCCCAGCTCCGTCGCCCTCCTCTGCACTCGCTCCAGCCCCTCGAGATCTCTCTTGGATTGAGGGGCCCAAAACTGGACACAACACTCAAGGTGTGGCCTCACCAGTGCTGAGCACAGGGCGACAATCCCCTCCCTGCTCGTGCTGGTTACATAATAAATACAAACAGCCTCCCAGTCTATCTGTACTTAACTCTGCCTTGCTCAATTGAGTGATTGCCTTGTTGGCTGAGGACATCAACAAAAGCAGGCAGCAAATCAGCCCTGTTCTTGCTCAACACTTGCTGGAACAAGACATCTGCACACTGAGGAAAAGCAGAGCTATGTCAGGGAGCAGAGCACCGTGGGATTCAAGCCTCCTGCTCCTGCTTAGCTGGGAGCAGGGTGCCCCCTCCCAGGGCTCCAAAGCCTCTCCAGGCCTCCTCACCACGGCACATGCCAGTGCATGAAGGACAATGCACAGCAACACTCACCACAACAGCAAGGCTGAACTCCCTGGCCAGCGTCTTCAGCTCCCTGGCTAGCCGCATCATGATGGCCAAACCTGGAGGAGGACAAAGCATTTGGTGTTTGGGAAAACCCCCAACGTGTATCTTGGAGACAGGTGACATGACGAACAGATCGATTTCCAAGTTGTCCCACCTTCTCCTTTTCCATCTTAGAAGCCCTGAGACCAAAAAACCCTACAGAAGCACCACGAGCTCCAGACAAGCTGGCCAGGTTGATTTAACAGGTACAGGACCCAGCTCTCAATGTCACCACTTCATTTCCTACCCCCAAGGCTGCGAGAGGACCTCCTGTGACAGCACGAGCTGCCACCCTCTGGAAGGCATTAGAGGGGCCACCTCAGGCAGCAGAAAGCCCCTCAGTCCTGACTTACAGTCCTTTCTGGCAAAAACAACCCCAGGAGAGCTTTGCAAATTGTGCCAGCAACCACAACGTATCTGTGAGACCGTAAGCAGAGGTTTTAATCTCCAGGCAAGCAGTTCAGCATCTTCTCTGCTCCCTGGCTGGGTTTCAGACCACCAGCATGAGCTTGCATGGCCACAGCCAGCTGGAATGTTTGCCAATAACACTGCAGACAGACTCCCCTTTTATCCAGTTGCAAAGAAAAAGCTGGGAGCAGTTGCACCCACGTCCACCCTGCTCCAGCTCCAGGTACAATGTGCGTGGGAGGAAGATGCACTTCAGGATGAGCAGAGAGCCCTGCAACCTCACTGCACATCCTAACGGAGCAGCTCACCCTCCGACTGCTTGCCGCCCAGCAGCGGGTAAATCACAGCCGAGACCGAGTCGATCACCACGACCTTGAGAGGTCCCATGGAGCTCACCACCTGGAAGGAGGAGGCACCACGTGCAATGAGGAGTAACGAATCCAGCTGCACAGAGGCTCACCTGTCCCCCAGGCAGGGTGATCTGGTGTCACTCATCCTCCTTGCAGCTCTGGGGAAAGGAAAGGGGCCAAACCCTCCCTCCTACCTGCTGGGAGAGGCGATCCCGCAGCTCCTGCACGGCGCTCAGCATTTCATAGATGTGGAACACACGGACCACCTGGACCCGCTGCAGAGCCTCCAGCTGCAGCACAAAGTGGTATCACCAACAGCTTTACCCCTTCTAGGACTCTTTATATTCCTCCTGCCCTTGCAGTTCTTTCCTGCCCCCAGTTCTTTGCATTTATGCCATGACGTGGAGCCAGGGACCCTTATTTCTTCCACATTTACCTCCATCCCATGAACAGCTGTCTCCAGCGAACTTATGGAAGAAGCAACTGAGATTCAGCTGAGGGAATGAAAGTGTGAGCAACTACAGCAAGCCCTCCCCTTCTCCCCAGGAGAAAAAAACAAAGTGCAGTGTCTGTCCCTAAGCACAGCATCCATCCGGCCACAGGAGAAAGAGTCTGGACGCAAAAAAGCCCATGGGTACAAACCATCTCTGGGGGTTGTTTGCAGGCAAGAGCCAATACAGCTTCAATGTGAGTGCAGGGACCAGCTCCAGGGGAACTTGCCTGCTCTTCCTTGTCCTCTGCCCGGGCCTGAAGCATCTCGTAGAGTCGGGAGGCGGTGAATCCCCCCGTGGAGTCAAGAAACAGGACATGCTGCTTGAGGCCAAGAGACACACTGGCCACAATGCCCAGACAAACCTGGAGAGGCAAGGACTGGGCGTCAGCCAGCCCTCTCAGGTCCCTCCGCATCACGGCATCACCTGTACCCTACCTGTCCTCTCCTCTCTCCTCTGTCTTGCTCACCTGGGTCTTTCCGCTGCCCGGTGCTCCCATAAGCTCCGTCACCTCCCCCGTGTACAGTCCCGAGTCCAGCAGCTGGTCCAAGCTATGGGTTGAACGCGAGGTGGGGTTATCTACACCCCTTCAGCCAGAACGGCATCACGAAGCAGCAGCCCTCAGAGGCCCCTTCCCAAACGCAGACAAGTGCCTTGAGCTCTGCTCCTTCCCTCCCATCTTCCTTCTCCACATTGTGGGCAACAGCAGATCTGCAGTGTGGGGGCTACAAGAGAATAGCCCCAAGTTGGAGCAGAGCTGTTGGTCCTGGCAGCAAGGTTGGGATACCCAGGGTTTCTCTGCATTGTCACCATAACAACTCAGCGAGGAGACAGCGGAAAAAAAGGTTGGAAAAGACCTCTAGGATCATCAAGTCCAACCATCAACCCACATCGTGATCACTAAACCATGTCCTGAAATGCCACGTCTGCACATTTTTCAAACACCTCCATGGATGGCAACTCCACCACTTCCCTGGCAACCTATGCCAGTGCCTCATCACTCTTCCAGTAGACTCTTTTCCCAATATCCGATCTAAACCTCCCCTGGCATAACTTAAGCCCATTTCCTCTCATCCTATATGCAAGAGAGTAACTCAGTTCCATGCCTGACCCAGACAGTCTGGACCATCATCACTCAACAGTGCACCCAGACCCATAACCCCCGTCTCTGCAGCTCTCAAGGGAAAGGCTGAAGGCAGCACATTTTCTAGTCTGAAAGCGAGACACACAACCACTGCCCCAAAGGTGCACGGGCCCTCGCAAGGACGCCAGCCATGTCATTCCCTCAAGGGACACAGAGCAGCTGGCTTCACAGCCACAAGACACTAAAAATAATCATCCCCTGCTCACAAAAGGCAGAGCCAGGCTGCTGGGGATGGTCTGGACACCACTGAGCCTGCTCAGGGCATCACCACACTGAAATTCAAAGCCTGTGCTGGGCAGCCAGAGCCTCTGCAAGCAAGCCCAGCCCCGGGTAGAGCTGCTGGCTGGCCAGGCAACGTGCTCACCTCAGGCTCCCAGTGGGCAGGATCGCTGTGGAGCTCTTGAGCTCCTCGTAGAGGTCTGCTCCGTTGGTGGGGAAGGCAGAGAACTGGGCCAGCAGCACACGTCTCACTGCAACCAGAGCCTGGTGGGCAGAGATATGTCTGGAAATGGGACTGAGGAAGTCCAGGGCCAACGATGTCTGCTGTGCTGCAGAAGGTCCCCCACGACAAGCCCATCCAAGCCATGAGCTGAGCAGCTCCGAGCTCCCCGGTTAACGTGCCAGGATCTCGGAGTCTCCCTTTACCTTGTAAGACAGGGAACATTTCTGGGCAACATCCTCCAGGTCTGATGACACAAAGTCCACCACTGCAAATAACACGAGGGACAAGAAGTTGGAAGCCAAACCCAGACAGACCATGAACACCAACGAGACGACCGGCTTAGACAAAACCTGCCTGCACCAACAGGCAAAACGTCTCCACAGACTCTTCAAGTGGACAAGCAGGATGCCCCACAAGATGGAGCAGTGGAGTTTTTCCTTTGAGATGGTCCTGCTGCCCACTGCAAAAAAAAACATTTATTGCAGGGAGGGAAGCTGGTAAAAATTCTCCCTGCTTTGCTCCCGAGCTGCCCGGCACCATTGGACAGTTGGGGCCAGTCCAGAGAGTCCCTGGTGTGCCAGCGCGCCGCAGTATCAGAGGGCCAGTGGCTGACCCAGCGCGCTAGTCCTGGGCATGCCAGGAAGGGCTAAACCCTTAGAAATCAGAAGCACTGGTGGCCCCACCTCTGCTCCCGGGAGCTACCCAAGGTTTGTGTTTTCAGACACAGGGTACGTTGCTGGTTGGAAAAAGCAACGGCAGTTCTGACAGGCAAAGCCAGGACTGTAACATCCATGGCAGCAGCATACACAGGATCGAATTGGTCCCATTTAACAAGACTAAAATTAGATTTTTCTCAGCTCTAATCCGGTTTCTCAGAGCAAGTAAAGAATCCACCTGAAGTCTTCTCCTCCGCAAAGCTCAGGCCGTGCCCGGAGGGCAGCGTGCCGCCAGCCCGGCGTGTTTCTAGAGCAGCAGCGGGCAAAGCCTCCTGAATAAACGGGCACCGAGCGTCCCCAAAGAGGCCCCGCAGAGCCCCCCGCGCCCTCCTCTCCTGTGCAGGGCCTCGACTCGCGGTGTCCCCCGGGGGGACCCAGAGGACACCCAGCAGGGGGGCACGGGGCGAAACGGCACCGCCAGCCCCCCGCGCCGCGGGGCGATGCGGGGCAGGGCCCGGCCCCCGGCACAGCCGCTCCCCCGCCCCGCGGGGCCCACGGAACCCCCCGCCCGGCGCCGGGGCTAAAGCCCGACGGGCCGCGCCCCCGGGGCCGCCCCCGTTACCCGTCCGGAGGCCGTTCGCGCCCAGGAGCCGGATCATCTCCTCGCTTAGGCCGGGGCAGAGCCCGGCCCGCAGCACCGCCATGGCCTGCCCCCGAGCCCGGGCCCTGCCCGCTTCCGGCCGCCGGCGGAAGGGCCTTCCCCGGCGAGGGGCAGCCCAGCCCGGCCCGGCCCGGCGCGGAGAGCCCGGGCGGCGGGAGGCGGGGCTGTGGCGGCAGCGGGGCTCCTCGCCCCGGGGACACCGGGGAGACCGGCGGGGCCGAGCGCGCTTGGGGCCGCGGCGAAGGGAAATGGCAGCGGGGCCGGGGACCGGGCCCTCCCCGGCAGCCGCTCCCTGCCCGCTCGGTGCCGGCAGCGCCAGCCCGGGGAGCGGGGCCTGCTCCGGGCGCAGGTGCTGCTGCCGGGGGGGCGCGGGCGAGCCGGTGCAGAGCCTGGAGCAGGCTGAGGGGGTGGGAGCCGGAGGTGAGGCTGCTCCAGTCCTGCGCCTGGAACCTATAGAGCTCTGCGCTGGGTTTGGCTGGAGCGGTTCATCTCTCCGCCCGGGGCGCTTCCCGGCCCTTTGCTGTTTTCTCCAGAGCCCCGTGGGTTAAAGGCTGCGGCACAGCCCCTTGCCAGGGCTCGGTGTGCACAGAGAAGACAGAGAAGCCTTCCTTTATCCGAGTGAAGGGAGGGTTCACCGGGGCTACCAAGTCCCACTGAGGTCTCTCGAATTACCAGAGGACGCAGGCGCCTTTTATCCCGGTTCCCTCCTTTTATCCCAGTTCCCTCCTTTTATCCCAATCCCCTCCTTTTATCCCAGTTCCCTCCTTTTATCCCAATTCCCCCCTTTTATCCCAGTTTCCCGGCCGCATGAAGCCCTCTCCCTCTCCCCACTGGCTGAGGCACTCAGCAGGTTCCCGATCCGCCTGTTCCATGTTCCCCTTTGAAAACACACGTCCCGTGTTTCATTAACTCAAACTTTACGCCGCCCAGGACGGAGAAGTTAATATTCACAGGCACCGGGAGCGGCGGGAGCGGGGCCGGAGCCCGGGCGCAGCCGGCGGCGGGATGGGGCAGCGCCGGGAGCGGCCGCGCTGCTCTTTGCCCCGGGTAAGGCTGCCGGGGCCGGGAACCGCTTCCCCGGCGGCGTGGGGGCTGTGCAGGCGGGGGGCGATGCGGGGCTCCCTCCTCCTCCTCCTCGTCCTCCGGTCGGGGCCGGGCGTCTCTCCCCCGGGCCGTGTCCCCCCGCCTGGCCCGGGCCAGGGCTGGGGGGGAGCGGGCTGGGAGCGGGGCGCCCCGGCTGCCCCCGGCCCGGCTCCCTGCTCGGGCAGCAGCGGCTCTTGGGGGCTCTCTGCAGGGGCCGGCGGGGCCGCGTACGGGCAGGCAGAGCTCGCCCTGCCTGGGGCAGCCCTGGGCTGCCCGTGTCGCCGCGGGAGGGAGGGAGGGGGGCTCCGTCCCCCAAAGCTCTGGGCGCTCACGCCGACCCCTGGGCGGCCGGCAGGGCACCTGGCCGGGCTGCTGCCATCGGGCACCGCCGGCACCAGCGTTTCCCAGGGCTTCTCGGGCCGCGTCCTCCAGCTGGGGGAGACCACGGCCACGGACGAGAAGGCGGATGGCATCGAGCTGGAAAGGCTCCCCTGGACACCCGGCTTTCAGCCAGAGCGTTTCAAGTCGGATCCAGCGGCCCAAAGCAAGTCCTCTCCCTGCTGACACTCTTGGTCCTTCTGGCTTGAATTTGCCCCAGCCCTGGTTTTAGGGAGTTTGTACTAAGTGCCCTGAGATGACGGTATTGGGAGGACTTTAGCAGCACTGAAAGAACAGGGAAAGAGTTGGTAAGGAGGGCTGGTGTTAGACGTGTGGGGCAACGTCTGCATAAAAAGCAAACGAACAGAAGCAGCGAGGTTGGGGGGGAATGACAGGTGGAAACGAAATGTTTCTGGAGCTAAGCGGAAGCAGCTCTGCTGTCCCCAGCAGGGAGTTGTGGGGAGTGAAAAGGAGTTGTGAGCAAATGCAGGCAGCAATTAAGGGAAAACCCAGGTGCCTTGGGGAGGTGGAAAGCTGCCAGGGCAAGGTGGAGGGCTGAGCGCCCTGCAGGTCAGGCTTTCCAAGCTGCTGAAAGCCACCCGTCGGGCTGGGAGGAGGAGGCATTGCCCTGAGCAGTGGGGTGGGCACTCTGGCAGCCAGGATGGAGCAGTTGATGGGGGCGGGTTGGGCCCTGGTGAGCTGGTGCCGCTGCCAAGGCAAGCGGAGGGTCCCCAGCCCTCCTGCCAGCTTCAGCCAATAGACCTCCCTTGGAGTGTTGCCAGAAGTGGAAAATGCTTCAACAAAACTCGTTTGCTCAAGGAGAATGGAAAACTGACTTCTTGTCCATGCGTTCCTGTGTCGGGTTTGCCCGGCCGGATTTCGGCGGTGGGGGGGCTTCTGCAAGAAGCTGCTAGAAGCTTCCCCTGGTTCTGACAGAGTCCGTGCCAGCCGGCTCCAAAGAGGGACCCACCGCCAGGCAAGGCTGAGCCTGTCAGGAAAGTGATAGGAGAGGAACGCCTCTGTGAAAACATATTTAAGAAACGGGGAAAAAGAAGTGCGCCACAACAGCTGGCACAGAGATGGAGGAGTGAGACTACGTGGAGACACCAAGGTCAGGGAAGGAGGGGGGAGAGGATGAGCTCCAGGTGCCGCAGCAGAGAGTCCCCCGGGTGGTGGTGAGGCCCACGGTGAAGCGGGCTGTCCCCCTGCAGCCCATAGGCAGGGTGTAGAAGTCCACCTTGGGGTGGAGAGCCCCACGCCGGAGCAGGTGGGTGCCTGAAGGAGGCTGTAGCCCATGGGAAGCCCGCGCTGGAGCAGGTCGCTGCCAGAGCCTTTAGCCCGTGGAAGAGCGGGTTGGCTGGTGGGACGTTTGTGACGCAGCGGGGGACTCACACAGGAGCAGTTTCCCCTGAAGGGCTGTACCTCAGGCTCACGAAGGGTGGGCTGCCCCTCGTGAGGCGTCTCCCGTTGGGCAGTTTGTGATGAATTGCCCTTCGTGGGACGACTCACGCCGGAGAAGAGAGTGTGAAGCTCGTCTCCCGTGAGAGGGACCCCACAATGTCCCTGGGGGAGAGTGGAGAGTGAAGAAGCAGCGGTGGAACCAACGTCGGCTGAACCGACCGCAATCCCTGTTCCCTGTCCCCCTGCGCCACTCGGGGGGAGGAGGTGGAGAAACCGGGATTGATGTTAAGGCCGGAGTGAAGGGAGGGATGTTCATTTAATACATGTAACTAATTTCCCCCAAATCGAGTCTGTTTTCCCGGGACGGTAAATGCGAGTGCGCCAAAATTTGCCCCCTGTGCCCCTCAGAAACCTTTGGGCCACTGCAGCTCCTCAGTGAGCTCTGGGGCTCCCCTGAGCTTGGCGCTACCTCGGGGTTTGCTGCCTAGGCTAATTCTGATGAGGCTCTCCCCTTTGCTGATGAGCTGCGCAAACATCCTGCGAGAGTTTCAGAGGGGTCGGACGGCTACAGCCAGCACAGCACAGCAACGCCTTCAAAGGACAACCAAAAGGGAAGAAACACGGATGAGGACAAGGAGAATGTGGATGTGAGGCTCCAGGAGCATCACTGCTAAAGGGCCAAGAGCCGGCCAATGGAAGAGGTGGGGAAAACTCTCTGGGGGAGTTTTTCCTCCCTCACCAGCTGCCCGGGGCCAGCTCTGGTGCTGGCACTTGTCAAAGGGCTTAAACCTCTGCTCGGAACAGGCTGTTCTTAAGTCTCATTTCCAGGCTACTCACCTTCAAATTGAGAACATCACACCCCTCGTTCCCATCAACAGCTCTGAACTGAGACTGTGACTCTTTAAAGGAACAAGAGGCGATGTGTACACACAAGGATACAAGAGGGACCTTACATGTCCACACGATAGAGAAAAATGACAAAGCAGAATAAAGCAGTGGCCGTGCCAAATGATGGGAGTTGCTTTTTGTTAAATAAATCTTGGAATCTGTTACTATCTGCTTTCATAAAGCAAAGTTCTTTCTTGATTGAGACCCGGACTCAATTCTTTTGTGGCTATTGGGAAAGCAGAGCTTGCTCCTCTAGGGGCTCTGTTTACAGAAAGCAGCTTTAGTTTGGTCCCCCTTATCTTTGCCGATGATGATAATGGAAATAAGTATTTTGTAGGATGAGAATCTTTAATGTCTGTGTCTAAGTATTACAGTGAAGGTATCCTGGTCCCAGCCACATGGCAGGTGCACATCATAACTGAACAGAGCAGAAAAGGAAATGTCTGGGACATTACGGCTGGTTCTTGCTCCACGCCTCATTTTTCATGACAGGTTTTTTTTCCTGGCTCGGCTCTAGGGAGCAGCAATTCTCTACCCCAGGCCTCACAGTGACATTGCCTATAGAGCCTGGGGAGCAGAGTTTGCCGCACCAAGTGCACGGTCTTTCCAGATCAAGAGATGTTTGAACATGTACTGCACCAAACCAGCCATCTCATTCTCCTCCCACCTTAGTTCTGCTTCAGCAGATACAAATCGCTAATATCCTCCCTCGCCTGGAAGCAAGACAGCAAGGGTACTGAATGACGGGGAAAAGACAGTGATTTGCATCCTCCCAAAGATGCCCTGGAAAATCCCTACTGTGACCAAGTGGATCTGTCCCCAGCGCTTGTCTTGCTACCTTTATGCAAATTCTAGATGCTTCTGCCTGTGCCACCATGGAACAATAATAAAAAGTCGCATTTCTCCTCCTCCTGTAGTTTTGGAATCCATTAAGACCCCTCCCTCCCTTTAGGAAGCCGGTAAGAGCACACACATCTCAGTGGAACAGAAATCGCATCCCAGTGTGCGATTTTCTGAGATTTCAAGTAACTTCTAACAGAGCTGGCTTTGGGCCGGAGACTAATTCTCATCACTTGGCACGTCGGGTTTGCTTCATGCACAGAGATCATCATCTCCGTGGAAAACCAGCATCGAGGGTGCTCCACGGTCTCACCGAGACCCGTCTGGTCCGACACCCACCAGCCTGATTGTATTGACTCCAGTGCAGCTGCTCACTTCAGTAAGAGCTGAAGGACTTGACTGCCAATTCCATTTCGGGGTAGGTTTCTTTTCCTTTTATCCTCCCTGTAGTTCCCAAGTGCCCCGTGTGCTGCTGGGCGAGGAGCTGGGCACCCCTGCGCCAGACTGACCACGCTGACTCTGCCGCCAGCGCTGCAGGGCTCCTGGGCAATTTCCACCATCCTCCCTGGGCTCCAGGAGGGTTCAGTACCCCTGAGCAGCGGGACCCAGGGCCTCCCCGCCTCCTTCTCCCGGGGTTAATCTCTCCTCCTCTCCCCAGAACGAATGCCAGGCCCTGGCTGCCACCACGCTGCGGCCGCACAGCCCCCCGGCCCCGCCTGACTGAGGCTTGGCTGACTCTGCGCAGCTCCGAGACCAGCACAGAACCACCCACGGCTCAGCCTTGCGGTTCCCGACTGCTGCGATTCCTCTCTTGAACGCTGAACTGCTCTCGCAGGCCTGCCTGGCTGACAGCCCCCAGGGCTGAGGGGCTCAGAGCTCCCCCGCAGGTCTGGGCCGTTCTCCCGCCAGGGCTGCAGGACGCCCGCTGGGCTCTGACGGGCTGTCTCAGCCCCAGCCAAACACACACCCGCTCGGCAGGCTTATTGCTCTACAACAACCTTGTGAAACCCACTGGGGTTATGACAGAAACGCTCCCACTTGCCTTTTTAACTGTTATTAAAGCCACGATGGTCTCAAGACAGACAAGGAAAGATTTATTAAACCAGCCTTTGGACTTACCTACCAACTGGTGACCTCCATACGGTCACGTATCAGCTGTGCTTTCAGGATGCTTTGTGCTCTTCCAAAAATCAGCACGTTGGCACCTGGGGAGCTTTCCCTGCTTCCTTAACAGAAACCACGTGGCTTCTCCTCTGAAGAGAAAACCCTCGCAGCTACACTCCCAGGTACGTCTTCCCCACAGAAGCTTCTTTCTCCTCAGGAAGAGAAATGAACGTAAAGCTGTCACCAGGTCCTGCAAGAGAACAGAAACTCCATGAGCAAACAGCTCCCTATCCTTTCCTGCACTTGCCTGATCCCCAGAAGGGCTGCGCTTCATCCCGAGCCCCGCAACAGAGCCAGGCCCAGCCCCACGACTCGCTTCCAGAAACAGTCCTGCCCCCGTGCTGGCGAGCGCCAGGTGGGAACGGAGCTGAACCAGCTCCCAGCGAGGTGTCCCCAGGCCAGGCAGCTCCAACTCTGTTTTACGGGCTCCGCGTTGCACTGACAAACAGGGAAGATCCTGGGGCCGAGGCTCTGCAGTTCTGTCAGCTGTGTCCCACACAGGAGAATAAACCAGAAACCCCTCTCCCTGCGAGCTCAGCGCTAACCCCAGTGTTGCAGCAGGATACTCAAACCCAAACACAGATTTGCACTGCTCCCTTCTCAAATCAAAGTTTTCTTTCTCTGCCAGTAAAAGAAAGCGCTAGAATTTCCTGGTATTTTCCCCTGTATTTTTAGGGTGCATCGAGAAGTTTCAAGAGGGAGCAAAGCTGCTGCCTCCAGACGAGCTTTGCCTTACTAAGCTCAGAGAGAAGATTACGTGATCACGCCCTGGTCAGAGCAGACACGAGGCCTCAGCAATACCAGTTCAGAGTAAACTTGGCTCATCACTGCTCTGGGCAAATGCAGCTCCACGCCAGAGGCAGCTCGCTCCCACGTCAGGAACTAGAACAGAAAAGCGTTTGGGGTTTGTTTTCCTGCACAAAAGCCCCGAGCAAACAGACACCCACCTCCCCAGCCCCGGCCCGGGAAGGCGGCCACGGCCCCCGTGCCTGCCCCGACTCCGGCGGGGAGCGAGGCTGCGGAGCCCTCTGCCGCCCCCGGCCCCGGCGGCCCCGAGCGGCCCAACTCGGGCTCCGGCCGAGCCGCGGCGCGGCGGGGAAGGGGCCGCTTCCGGGTCGAACTCCCGCGGACCGAGCGGACGTCGCAGGGACCGAGGGACGGCGGGCGGCGACCAGCCCGGCAGAGCCCAGCGGGGCCGGGGCGGCCGGAGCCGAGGGGGTTCCCCGGCGGTCGGGGGGCCGGGACCCGGCAGGGCCGCAGCACGAACCGCCGGGGCCCTGCGGGCGGCGCCTGCGAGGGCTGCGAGGGCCCCGAGGCCCGCTCGGGCCCAGCCCGGCCCTTCCCTCCCCCCTCCCCGAGCGGCTCCTCCGGCCCCCCGAGCCCCGCTCGCCCCCCCGGGCCTCGCCTCACCCCAGCCCGGCCGGGCCCCGCTCCCGCACACCCCGCCGCGCCGAGGCGCAGCCGCCCGCCCTGGGCCCGCCCCCCGGGGCCGGCAGCCAATGGCAGCGCGCGGCGCCGGGCGGGCGCCAATCGGGAGGCGGGGCCGGAGCTGGGGGCGGTGCTCGCGCTTCCCGCCCGGGCAGCCCTGGGGGGGGGCGGCGCCCCGGGAGCGCCCGTGGGGGCGGCGGGGCTGCCCCGGCCCGGGCGGGGCCTCCTGGCACTGGGGCTCGCTGAGCCCCGTGACATTCCCACGGAGCCTCTTCTCCAGCCTGCCCGGGTCCCCTGGAGGGCAACGCGTCCCTCTGGCAAATCAGCCTCCCGGCTCGGCTCGGGGTCAGCTGCGAACTGGCCGAGTGTGCCCTGATGCCACTGTCTGTGCTGTTGGTGCTGAACAGCCCTGGCCCAGCCCGGACACCTGAGGGACACCCCTTGCCACCCGCCTCCATCTGGACACGGAGCCACTGACCACCGCCCTCTGGGTGCGACCGTCCAGCCGATTCCTCCCCCACCCAACAGCCCCCCTGCGGGATCCGTGTCTCCAGCTTGGAGAGAAGGACGTTGTGGGGACTGTGCCCGAGGCCCTGCAGAGCTGCAGAGCGGTGACATCCACTGCTCTCCCCTTGCCCGCTGACGCGGTCCCTCCGTTGTACAAAGCCACGAGGTTGGCCAGGCAGGACTCGCCCTGGGTGAAGCCGTGCTGGTGTCCTCAGTCACCTCCCTGTCCTCCCTGTGCCTCAGCAGAGCTTCTAGGAGGGTCAGGTCCACGCTCTTCCCAGGCACAGAGCTGAGCCTGGCGGGTCGGGAGTTCCGGGGGGCTTCCTTTCTACTTCTTTTAAGGACGACGGGTGTAATGTTTCCCTCCTTCCAGTCCCCGGTGGCGCGTCAGCCCCATCAGCCAATGATGCCCTCAGGGCTCTGGGCTGCGTCTCCTGAGGTCCCACAAACTTGTGTCTGTCCAGGTTCCTCAGGTGGTCTCCAACCCAATCGTCACTTATAGTGGGAGAGACTTTGTCCCCTTGGTCCCCGTCTTGGGGCCCTTCAGGTTGGGAGGTGTGAGGTGAGAAGAGAAACCTGATTTAGGTTCGTGGCTGAAAAAAAAAATAATTGGGATAATAATATGTATAATAATAATGTTTGTCTTTTTATATGTGCTGGGTGGTTGCTTGTGTAACAGTTGGAACCTTTGGGGAGCCAAAGGAAGGAAGAAATATCATATCTGAAGTTGAGCTCTATTGACAAAGGTAAACAAGCTCCAAGGGGTGGAAATGTTATGTAGAGTGGATGGAAATGTGTGAAAGGGCCTCAGGCAGGAATGCAAGCAAAATATCAACTTCTACAACTGTGGCTGGCACCCTAGAGGAGGCAATTGTTGTGTGGGCTCCCTGGCAATCAAGGACTGTCAACTCGGTCATCAAGGACCATCAACTGTGGCAGGTACCCCGGAGAAACACATGGACTAGCAGGTGCCAGTTAAGGACTCCACAAAGAAGAGAGATGGGCTAAGATATGGAAAGTTCACCAAAAGACACCTCCCCATCAGCCACAAGGGTTCACCAGAGACCACTGAAGACCTCCAGGGAAGCCTTTCAGAGACCCAGGTCCCAGGCGTAGTAAGGATGTGTATGGGATAATTAGTTCCTGGAAATAGAATGAATATGTATCACCTCTCTGGGAAAACTGATGCTGATGTGTGTAACAGGGGATGCCAGAGGGACGGACCATCCCCCACGCATCTGGTGCTGTGATAAAGAAATGCCTGATTTCTGGTGCTAAATTGAATGTTGGAGAGTTCTTCATCCACCGGATTTCGGTAACACCCCCCCCAGGCATTTCCCCAACGCCCCCTCGGGCGTTTCCCTGTCGTTCCTGTGGGTTCCCTGTTGCTCCATAGCTGGGCTGCGCTCAGGAAGGCGAGGGCTGTGTTTTGAGGGAGATAAGTGTCCAAGCGGAATCCCCGATTGCCGTGACCTCTGGGAAACGGGGGCTGTTACTGAAGAGTTCCCAAGGACCCTTCTGCCGACTCGTGAGGTTCAGACTGGACCCCTTGCTCTATAAACTTCCTCATGGAGAGGAGTCGAGGTGCGGCTGGATCCAGTCTCAGCCTCTGACTGTAAAGAAAAGTTGGGACCCTGGGTTCTGCCACAGAGTCAGTTTATTTCAGCTCAAGCTGGGACCCTCTGAGAGCGACCCCAAACAAAGAAATCCCTGGGCAATTCTCCCCTGACAATCCAAGTTCACCTCCCCTCATGCGATGGTTTGGTCCAATAGTCATATCTGGGTCTGGGTTCTTCGTGTTCCTCATTGGGTTCTTTCTCTCTCTTCAGGTGGGCGTTCTTTTCTTTGTCTCGAGGATGCAGTTTCTGTCGATCTTTCTCAATTAACGTTGGTTTCCGGGCCTTTCTTCAGCCCAGGCTCTTCAGTACTTGGGTAAAAGTCCACAGTCTGGGCCTAAGGTTTTGGTAAATCTGGCTGCTCGACCTAAGCAACGTTACTCATAAGAAAAAGCAAACTGCCATCCCGCAATTACTTCTAACATTCTACAGGTAAGATATTTTAATCTCCAAGGGGGGCGTCTGCAAGGTTCAGGTGCTTTGGAGCTCAGTGCTGCTCTGCCTACTGCTGTCACTCAGCGTGACACCTTGGACACTCGTCACAGCAGTGGGCCAGTCCGCTCTGGCACACAAGTCCCAGTGAGGAGGCAGCGCTGGACTGAGTCTCTTTCCATCCCGGGGTGTTCTGGAAGGTGCTGGGTGCTGCTGCAGCTGCTGGCCTGGGGCCACTTGTCCCCGCAGCTCAGCTGTCCCCTGCTTCCCAAAATAGAAAGGGAGGAGGCTCTTAGCAGGGCTCCAGTGGGGGGGACCCAGCCCAGCCCTGGGCTGTTTTGGCCTGACCCCCCCCATTCCCGCTCCCCACACCCCTTGCAGCTCTGGGGGTGGAGGGAAGCCGGGATTTGCCCCGGTGGGTAGGAGAGGATCCCCTCTCGCTGCCCGCTCGCACGCAGGGACCCCCCGAGCGAGTCCCTGGCTCGCAGCCCTCCCCGGGGACCCTATAGCACGGGGGGACTGGGAGGGGGCCCGGCTGCAGTGACAGGTGACGCTGACGGGCGGCAGGAGCTGCCACGTCCTGCCCAAACTTGGAGCGGGAGGCGAGCTCCTTCCTGAGCTGCACAGACTCTCCGTGGCAGCGGCAGACTTCTTTAATTCTTGTTATTTTGTTAGTTTTCTTTCTTTTATTAATTGACTCCTGAGCATCTACAGCTGAGGGGAAAAGCTTCTGAGAAGCCACAGCCTTGAGGAGTGATTGAGGTCTTCGTTTTCAAAACTCTTCAGCCTGGTAAGCTGCTTTTATTAATGTGTGTGGTTATTATATGCTGGTCTCACGGTGAAACTCAGCTTGGTGGAGTAGGCAGGCGACCTGAGTGACACAGTGCTTGAAAATGCAACACAAAAGAGTGTTTCTCCTTAAAGCTCTCCAGATGGAGGATCCCATCCAGCTGAAAGAGGAGGGCAATAAATATTTTCAGGCCAAGGACTACGAGAAAGCCATTCAAAGCTACACACAGGCCATAAAGCTCAACAAGGACAAGGCGCTGCAGGCAGTGCTCTACAGGAACAGGGCAGCGTGTTTCCTCAAAAAGGTGAGAAAAGCTCCCGGCTTCTCTGGGGAAGGGTTGAGGGGAGAAGAGCAGGGAGGCAGCCAAGGGCACTCGCCGGCTCTGGCCCCTGTGGTTTGTCCAGTTCTTGAATAGGGTGTTTGCAAACAGGTCTGAAATCATTTGTTCTGGGCTTGCCCTGGAGCGGTGAAACTGCCTCCCTGCTCCAGTCCTGATGGGGTTGAGCGCGCTAGTCCAGCTCAGAGATGGTCTTGCTTAATGATCCTGAACCAAAAGCTTTTGGCAGCCAGCCCGCCCCACGCTTCTGGGGGAGACCTGTGAGCCACAGGTCGGGGAGCAGAGGCATCGCTCCTGATGTCTGTCCCAGCACAAGGGAAGCAGGCGTAGGTATTTAGCAAAGCAGAAGTTACTGAATCGGGACCAAAGTTGTCTCCACTCCCTGCAGTCAGCTTGTAGCGACCTGTGGTGGGATTTTAGCAGATTGCTTGCACGTGTCTGAATTTTCGCTGATCCAGCCACTCCGGAACGAGCTGCACATGGGCTGTTGGGAGCACCCCCTCTTCCTCCAGCGCCCACGATCTGCCACTGCAGCAGCAGCAGTGTGTATTGTCTCACCTGCACCACGGAGCTTTTCCCTCTTGACCCACCAGCGATGAGCTGAGCCCCCCATCCTCCCTCCCATGGGCTGCTGCTGGCCTCACGGGGTTGTCCTGGTAGTAAGTGGGGACAGAGTGGCCCCGACATGTATCAGCAGTGGGGACGTGGCCTGCTCTGCCCCTGCTAACGGGTCACTTCTCTGGTTTAACAGGAGGAACATGCCAAGGCGGCCTCGGACGCATCTAGAGGTAAGAGGAAGCTGTTTGGGGAAGGGGGGCTGTGCTCCCATCTGCTTCTGGGGCTCTGTAAAGCAAATCACCATTTACACAGAGGATTCTCAGGAAGCAAGCGCTGACACCCGGTGTTTTGGGTCACTTTCCCAGCAATTGACATCAATGCTTCGGATATCAAAGCCTTGTACCGGCGCAGCCAAGCCCTGGAAAAACTGGGAAAGCTGGACCAGGCATTCAAAGACGCTCAGAAATGTGCCACCATCGAACCCCGCAACAAAAACTTCCAGGAGACCCTGAGGCGGCTGGGGGCCAACATCCAGGAGAAGGTAGGTGCTGGGGCAGCAGTCCTGGGTACACAGACCAGGCGTGGGAAGCCCTTGCCTGGGGTTACACCGATGGATTGTTGGTCATACTGGAAACTCATAACAGTGTAGGGGGAGAAATAGGCTCCAGTAACTGGGAGTTTGTACTTGAAGCACGTAAGTCTGAGGATCAGGTTGAGTAGTGAGATCAAAAAGTGTGGCAGCTCACTGCTGAGGCTGGCCTGGTTGGTCCTGAATGTTTCAGTAAGGTCCTGGCAAGGAACTGGACCAGCTTTAGACTGGGTCTGGTGGTTGCCACGTTACTTAGTTGCCTTTACGGGGTAGCTGTGAAGAAATCCTTGCATCACGAGGTACTGTGGGATCTCAGAAACAACAGTTTAGGGCTGGCTCTGCCTGTGGCCACAAGTCTGAGATGAGTAGTTGATGCTGATCGTTGAGAAGCGATGTCCATTTTGTCACTCGGCTTAAACTGTCTGTGGTTTGAAGATCTGTGGTGCCCTCAAAGTGATGAAGGAAAATTGCTCCTCGATTGTCTCCCTCTGACACTCCATGCGCTCTTTTGGCACAGCTGCACGTTCAGTTCTCCACGGACTTGAGGGTGCAGAAGATGTTTGAAATCCTGCTGGATGAGAACAGCGAGAAGGAAAAGCGAGAAAAGGTGAGAACCATGCAGGACTTGACAAAATTGCTGTTTAAGGTCAGAGGCTGCTCTGAGGAGCAAAAGGCTGCATTGCCTTCCCCACCAACCCCGGGTGGAGGATGAGGCCGTAGGAGCTGGGAGCTGAGCTGCACTCAGAAAGAAAACGAGGGGGGGAAATATCCCAATGAGGCACCACCCCTGCACCAGGGGAGGGTGGATCGACCTCCCAAAATACCACAGGTGGGCTCAGCCAGGACTTCTGCTCAGGCCCATCTCTGCCACCTCCCCCACAGTTCCCTCCAAGCAGTGATCTGTTCTCCTCAGGCAGAGCGAAGCCGAGCCCCAGGCACACCTGGAGAAACTGCCCGGTGGGGTCTGAGTGGGTCTCCTGCTGCCGTCTGGAGGTGGCCACCCCACAGCTCCCTGTGGGACATCCCAGAGCTGCTCTGGGGGCTTCTGGCAAGGCTGTGCCACTGAGCCCTGGTTCTCCTGTCTCCCACCCAGGCTGCCAACAACCTTGTAGTCCTGGGGCGGGAGGAAGCAGGTGCCGAGAGGATTTTCCAGAACAACGGGGTCAGCTTGCTGCTGCAGCTGATAGAAACCAAAAACCCTGAGCTGATCCTGGCAGCCGTGAGGACACTTTCAGGCATGTGCACAGCACACAAGGCTCGGGTGAGTACTGGGGTGCTTGGGACCTTCACGCTGCCGCCTTGCGCCTGGGGGAGTGGAAAATTGCAGCAGTTCACCATGTCAGTGAGTGGTGGGGATTTCTTCTCTTTCTTCTGGTTCTTGCAGGAGAAAATGAAATCCTACCCAAAAAAAAAAAAATTCTGAGGGGAAAAAATGCAAATAAGTATGCAAGTGGGGTTAACACAGTCGACTGAAGAGCTTTTCCCAACCCAGCCACGCTCTTCTTAATGTCCTCATTGCAAATGGTCTGTTGCACGACTGGCAAATCTAGATTTTAGGAGTAGTCTTGTTATAAATGAAAATGAGAGTGAAAAACTAAACTCTGCCTTGTACTGATTTGGGATTCACCCTGGAAAATATTTCCTTTGTGCGAGCTGAGGCTGACCTTTCTAAATCACATGGGAAGGACAGGCTCGTGCCCTTGGCTACCAGCTGCCCTTCTCTCTCCTTTCTGGGGCCAGGCCACCGCCATTCTCCATCACCTGGGCATCGACAGCATTTGTGCCTGGATGTCGGTCAACAACAAAGAAATCTCCCTGGCTGTCTGCAACCTCCTGCAGAGCATCACGGACTGCTTGCTGGGCCAGGGCAAAGAGGAGCAGCACGGGAAGGCGGAGGCTGTAGTGCTGGGTAACAGTGCACAACCTGGGGCTCCTTCGGGCTTGCTGGATGGGCGCGGGGAGAGCAGGGAGGGCTCTGCTCCTGGGGTGTCCACCTTCTTCCTTGTTCTTTGGTCAAGTGGGGACTTTACCCTTCAGCTGCCTAGAATGATAACCTGCACGCAGCAATCGTCCTCGTGGTGTTAACTTCCATACATAGATCCCAGCCCTGCGATGGCTTGGAATGGTTTACACTGGGCTGACCTGCTGCCGAAGATGATTTCTCGTAACTGCCTTGCTCCTGTGCAGATACTAAAAAGGATTTGCGGATGATCACGATGCGTTTGCTGGATATGCTGGTCAGTAAGAAAGTGTCTGGGCAGGGGCGAGACCAAGCTCTCAACCTCCTCAACAAGAATATACCGAGGAAGGACCTGAAGGACCTTGACAACAGCAGAACCACCTTTGTCATCGACAATGGTGAGTCCTTCCCCTCCATCCTGTTCAGGTTTGGGAGCTGTGGAGCTGTGTGTTCTTGCCCAGTCCTCTCTGTCAAACAAATCCTCTCTGGCTTTTTTGGTGCATACAATCCTGGAGCTAAGTTAGACTTTACTAGCAGGAAACCATTTAAGAGAAAAAAAAAAAGTGTGTGAGAGCAAGAACTTTTTGGTTTCTAAAGGACTGGCTTAAAATCTCTGGTTAGTTTATTCCAAAGCATTTCCTAATGTTAGGAGGATTTCGCATTGGATAAAGTGTCTGGCTTAGAGAGGATGAGATGAGCACCTCCAGAACCTGCTGGATCCTTAAACTGGTCTATTCCAACACTGGAAGGGGTGAGGAATTTGTGTAGGGTGTGTTTTTATACTAATTGCTGTGTACGTGTGTTACCATTTTGGTGGAAGATACTTAATTACACTTTAGCAAAAGTAGATTTAAGACATCCGGAATCACTCGAAAATCACTGACCTTTCCTCAGTAAAAGCCTTGAAGGTTGGTAGGTTTGATGCCTCTTGACAAAAATAGCTACTCCAGCCAGGGACCAGCTGCACACTTTTGCTTATCTCGCTCTGAGAGCTGGATAAAAGCCTGATGCTACAAACCTGTCATCTCACCAGCAGAAACTCCTCCCCAGTAAATGTCTGAGTGACTTCTTTAAGGCTTATGTGATTAGGCTGCAAAGCAATAGAAAAGCAGTCCGAGATGGCGATTCCTTGACAAGAAATAAACAAATATATCCTGAATTTTGTACAGACCTTCTCCGCTTGTCCGTTAAATGCAAAGACGAGAGTCTGACACGTGGCTGAGGGAAGCCCTCCCAGGGTTCAGAAGGGACCCCCTCGCCTTCTGAACTCCTCAGAGAGGACTTGAGGTGTGGCTGGATCCAGACTTAGTCCCAGGCTTGGTCAACGGTTTGTGTCTAAAGGATCACAGCCACTATACCTGTCAGTCTCCCAAAAACTTGCACTGAAGCATTTTTGCGGAGTTGACAAGATGGGTAGTTTATTTAAGCGACAGATAGATCAGTGTCGGAACCGCCTTTGATAAATGTGCTTCCTGCATTAGCGCTGATATTCTAAAGCCAGCCGGAATTAATCCAGGTATGGAAAGGATCCATTCACTCCAGTATCACCGCCAAGGGACAGAGGGGCATTTTCTTACCAGGGAGGTGTCCCTGCTCATGGGGAGGGGAACGAGTCGGAGCCCTTGATCTGCCCAGCGGCTGGAGCCAGCGTCTCCGCTCAGCTGAGACACCGTCAAGGGGCCAGATCTACCCTGGTGGCGAGGTGGGACTGAGCCGTGTGTCAGACACACACTGTCTGTCGACTGTGGTACTGTCGACAAAGAAAAGAGTGCATGTAGGGGAAGCGAGGATAAAATTCATTGCTGCTTGGGCTTCACTGAAACAACCTTGGGCCATGAGGCTTCCGCTTCACCGCTCAGCTGCTCTTGTTGTGGGACCTGAGCAGGTCATCCCAAACCTCCGCTTCTGTCTCCTCTCTGCCACATCTCAAGCCTGGTACAAGATAAGCACAGAGTTTAACTCTCTTCCTGCTCACCTTCCAAGCTCGCTCACCCTTTGTGTACTTACGGAATTCCCCCCGCCCTCTGGCAGCCTGTCACTCCGTTGTTTCCAGGCTTAAAAAAGATACTGAAAGTGGTGGGCCAGATTCCTGAGCTGCCTGACTGCCTGCCGCTGACAGAGAACACCCAGCTGACCGCCTCTGTCCTCCTAAATAAACTCTACGATGACCTGCGCTGCGACCCGGAGCGTGACAACTACCGGCTGATCTGCGAGGACTACATCAAGTGAGTCGGGGGGCTGAGCTGGAGCTGAGCTGGCCCAGGGCAGGGTGGGATGAGGTGCTCGCCATCTGCATAGATGCCAGATTGAGGCCCCTGGAGATCATGATTTGCTTGAGATCCTGCTGGGTCCTTCAGCTGGGATCCTCAGAGCCTCACAGTGAGCTCCTGCCTGCAGGGTCACAACCTTTGCATGGATGAGGGCTCAGCTCTGTCCCAAACATTGATGTGTTCCAGCAGTGGAGCTCGGCTCCCAGTTGGTGGGAGGATGTTCTCTGCCCAAGGGAACGAGAACTGTGAGCAACTCCTGCTCCACATGCTGACTCCCTCTATCCCATGCAGGAGCAAAATTGACCCACAGGACATGGATAAGACACTTCATGCCATCCAGATGGTGTCTGGAGTTCTGCAAGGGCCCTTTGACTTAGGCAACAAGCTGCTTGGCATGAAGGGAGTCATGGAGATGATGGTTGCCCTGTGCGGCTCCGAGAGGGAGATCGACCAGCTGGTGGCTGTGGAGGCCCTCATCCATGCCTCCACCAAGCTGAGCCGGGCCACCTTCATCATCTCCAACGGGGTGACGCTCCTGAAGGAGATCTACAAGAAGACCAAGAATGAGAAGATCAAGATCCGAGCGCTGGTGGTAAGGCTGGCAGCCCCTGCCTCTATCGCCTGCCGCAGTCACCAGCTGAACCCCGGGCTTGGGAGAGGGGAGAGGTCCAGAGAACACGCTGGGTTCACTCACCTCAGCTGGGGGGTGGTTTATGGTGCTTTCCCCTGCAAGGAAGGGGGAGATGGCAGATCAGGAGAGCACATGGGTTATTGCTAATTTTGAAGGCAAAACTGGTTAATCTTGCATTAAAGACATCCAAGAAGAACACACCACCCCAGTTTACTGTGCCACAAGCTGAACCATCTACTGGGGATTAGAATGCTGTGTCTCTGTTAGAATGGACTTCAGACTTTTGATATGGGATTAGGCTGTTTGGGGGCAGCAGTACTAGAGTGTGAGTGAACCTTTCTCACAGAATCACAGAGTGGCAGGGGTTGGAAGGGACCTCTGCCAGAGCAGGGTCACCCAGAGTAGATCCCACAGGAACGCATCCAGGTGGATTTTGAAATTCTCCAGAGCAGGAGACTCCACACCCTCTCTGGGCAGCCTGGGCCAGGGCTCCAGCACCCTCACAGGGAAGAAGTATCTCCTTATGTTCTCACTGGTGTACCCCCTTCATCCTCCTCAGGGTCTCTGCAAGCTGGGCTCAGCAGGAGGTACAGATTATGGGCTGCGGCAGTTTGCTGAGGGCTCCATGGAGAAGTTAGCCAGGCAGTGCCGCAAGTGAGTGATTTTACTTTTTTCTTCCTTTGTTCTATGCTTTGCAAAATACAAAAGGTCCCTTTCCCAAGAGACCCTGCCCACTCATTGCCTTCATTTACTGCTGCTGGCTGACAGCTGACAGTGTCCCCAGAGCTGCTACACCAGGACCTGGAATTCTTCTACGCCCGAAGCAGTCATACCTTCCTTCTGCCTCACACCCAGATCAGCCCCCTCCCTCCCTCCCCTCCTATGTGAGACACCAGACACGGTGCCTCCCTCTCTGCCAGAAAGGTGCAGCCTAATCAAGCACCATCTAGAACATACACAGTATTTGGAAGGTGAGTTTGTCAGGTGACCTAACCAAGGAGGTGGGATGAAGTTAAGAGGTGACGGAAGGGGCGATCGTTGCTGCTGGCACGGAGAACAGGACGTCCTGTGTTTCCTGTGATGGTGAAGACAGAGCAGGGCTCAGCAGCTGTCCCAGTCTGTCTTGCCCTGCAGCATTTATATCCCTCAAATAGGGCCACGGAAGAAGGCCATGTCTCAAGGGAAGCCACCACAGTCTTTAGGAGCTGCAGCAGGACCTGAGAACGTGTTCAGGCCCGAAAGAGGCTTAATATTTGATTTTCCTCCCTCTGCCTTTCCTGGATCCTGAGGTAGAAATGTGGGTCTTTTGCTCTCTTCCAGGTGGTTGTGCAACACCAGCATTGATACCCGCACCAGGAAATGGGCTGTGGAAGGGCTGGCGTATCTCACCCTCGATGCAGATGTGAAAGATGACTTCGTTGAAGATGAGCCAGCTCTGCAAGCCATGTTTGAACTGGCCAAGGTCTGGCTCTTTACCTTCTTCCCTCTTTCCTCTGGCACCCAGATCTCCAACCCGACGCTGCCTCTCCAGGCAGGAGGAGCTGTGAGCCCAACCCCTCTGCTCTAGTTCAGCAAATCTTCAGTTTTGCCTGTGTCATGGAGACACCTCAAGGCTCTTGTTTTCCTGCTCTTCTCCCAAGGCTGAGGAAGGCTGCTCTTACCTTTCCTGTCAGCAACTGGACGAAAACTACAGGCATCCAGGTTCTGACAGTACCTGACCATGTCAGACAGCCTGTTTCACCCTAAAAACTTGGTTTTCCCTGCCCTGGGCTATAAAGCTGGGGATAAGGATAAGAGCACTTCAGCTGGTGCAAACCAGCACAATGGCAATCATAGAATCATAAAATGATAGAATCATAGAACGCATGGTGTTGGAAGGGACATTTAAAGGCCGTCTAGTCCAACCCCTGCCACGAGCAGGGACATCTTTGGGTCAGGTTGCTCAGAGCCCCATCAAGCCTGTCCTTGAATGTCTTCAGGGATGGGGCCTCCAGCACCTCTCTGGGCAACCTGTGCGAGTGTCTCACCGCCCTCATTGTAAAGAATAGTTTTCTAACCTCTAATCTAAATCTGCCCTGCTCCAGTTTAAAACCATTGCACCTCCTAGGGAACCTGTTTCCCCACTGTGTCCTCCTCACCCTCACACAAGCTCTTCTGTTTCCGTGCAGACAAGTGACAAGACTATCTTGTATTCTGTGGCTTCTGCACTGGTGAACTGTACCAACAGCTACGATACCAAGGAGGTGGTCCCAGAGCTGGTGCAACTGGCGAAATTCTCCAAGCAGCACGTCCCTGAGGAGCACCCGAAGGTAGGTCGCCTACAGCTGGGGAGCAGGAGGAGATGCTTGGGTCTGAAGGCTTCTCTGGCGTATCCATTGTCACAGACCTCAAGTCTCCTGTCTCTCAGACTGCAATCCCCTCACTCTCCGACCAGGCTCGGCTGTCACCAGCAGGATGGTGGCTGCCAAGGGATTGACCCCTTTCCAATGTCCCCCCTCAGGACAAGAAGGATTTTGTGGTGAAGCGGGTGAAGCGGCTGCTGAAAGCCGGCGTCGTCTCGGCCTTGGCCTGCATGGTGAATGCGGACAGTGCCCTCCTGACGGACCAGAGCAAGGAGCTCATGGCCAGGTGCCTTCCTTGATCTTGTGGGAGCCGCGAGTGCTGGCCAGCCCAGGTGCCGCCGAGATGGGTGCCTGGGCTGGATCCTTCCCTCACGGGGGGGTGCTTCCTGCCCACGGGGGAGCGATGAAAGGGAGGTGGAGAAAAAAATTAAAAGCAAAGCTTTTCTTAAGTAATGTCAGGAAAATCCATGTTTTCACCTTGAAGTCGGCCACAGGGTTGCCTCGCTAGGATGCATTTCCAATTTCTAGTGCTCTGTACTGGTTTTGGCTGGAACAGAGCTCATCTCACTGGCCTAAATGCTTCCTGTCCATTTGTTGCTCCCCCCTAGAGCCCCGTGGGTTAAACGTTTGGGGTTTTCCTGGTGGATTTGGCAAAACCTTAGCCCCCTTCCCTGGAGCCGTGGGCTATTGCCTTCCCGCGTGGCTGTTTCCCCAAGCAATGCTCTGCTCCTGCAGGGTGTTCCTGGCCTTGTGCGAAGACCCCAAGGACCGTGGGACCGTTGTCGCTCAAGGCGGTGGAAAGGTGATTCTCTTGATGTTTGCAGCCCGACCCGATGGGCAGGGCCTGTCTGTTGGGAGCCTGCAACGTGTCTGCAGTGAGGGAAGGTAACAGAGAAGTGCGAGATGTCTTGGCAGCCCCTGGGGCCCAGAGTGACACTCCGATCCTCCTCTGCAAGCCTCCAAAGGAGCCATCTTCTTGAAACTGTGTGAGCTACAGGCTCTGGTGTCATGCCTATTTGAGAACAAAAGCAAGGCATTGCTGTGGGCTATAGCCCATTTCTGCAACAGGCACACCTTTAGGATGTTTTTAGCTGACTGCGGTACATTAAGGCAGTCCTGTACGTCTTCTGAGAGGCACTGGATGCTTCCCTGTGTGTCACTAGGCCCTGATCCCTCTGGCTGTGGAAGGCACCGACGTTGGCAAGATAAAGGCTTCTCACGCTCTGGCAAAAATTGCTGCTATCTCCAACCCAGATATAGCGTTCCCAGGGGAGAGGGTAAGCTTAAAAAGCAACAAGGAGAAAACAACACTGGCAATTCCTTTAGCAAATGAAAATTGCCCAGGTCTGGGAGCTGGAAAAGCAGTGGCGTTCCTTCTCTTGTTAGGTGTATGAGGTGGTGAGGCCCCTCGTCAGCCTGCTGAACACCGAGAGAGATGGCCTCCAGAATTACGAGGCTCTGTTAGGTCTCACTAACTTTTCAGGAAGAAGTGACAAACTCAGGTGAGCTTCACTGCTTTTGACATTTCTTTCCCAGGAGTGAATGTGAATTTCAGTTCAACAGTTTTCTTGTAGGACTATGAACACTGGTCAGTTTGAGCTACATTTGGCAGAGCTACAAAGGCCTCGGAACAAAAAGATTAATAAAATAGCCAGGAAGAGGAGAGCGGCACATTTTCCTCTGGAAAGAGGGAAGACATGAACATAACCTGCCTTAGGTTGGGAACGAGCCACAGACCATGTGCTCCTGTGCTGCAAACACTGCTTTGTTCCAAGGCCTCCCACGTCTGCAGTTCATGTTTTAGAAGCTGGTTATTGACTGTCCCGTGCTGTATTTTATTTGGCTGCTCTTCAACACAGGACAAAGATAGTCAAAGAGAAGGCCCTGCCGGATATCGAGAACTACATGTTTGAGAACCACGACCAGCTCCGACAGGCAGCCACAGAGTGCATGTGCAACCTCGTGGTCAACAAGGAGGTAACACACCGGGCACCTCAAACCTGACTGTGTGCAGCAGCTCCTGAGCCCCTGTGACGAGGTGTTCCTAAATGTCTCATCTCTGTGTATCACGGTGGTTTTTTTCAGGTTCAAGAGCGGTTTGTGGCCGATGGAAATGACCGGCTGAAGTTGGTGGTGTTACTGTGTGGTGAGGATGATGAGAAAGTCCAGGTTGCAGCAGCCGGAGCCCTGGCCATGCTCACAGCAGCGCAGAAGAAGCTCTGCTCCAAGATGACGGAAGTGGTAAGAGCATCAGCCTGGTTATCAGCAGCAGAGACATATCCTTGAAGGGGCCTGGCTCAGCCCTCTCAAAAGGAAGCTGTAGTCCTCCTGTTTGACAGGGAGGAACTCAGAGAAGTTGAGACCTGGGCATTCGTGCTCCTGCTCCATCTCTGCACAAAGTAAACCAGCCAGCCTGTACGAGACTTCATCACAGAGCTGAGACATTTCTGTGTAGCCATTCCTCAAGCTCTTCCAGGATGCTGTCAGGCAAGGTTGGGAATGCAGAATATTATGCTATAGGCCCTTAAAGCTTTTGACAAGTAACCTGAGATCCAAACCTTGTTCCACACAGCAATGACAGATAACCTACTGAGCTTTCAGATCCCAGAACATCTCTGTTTCCTGCACAGACGTGTAGGTGCTGAGAACTCAGACCTAGCTGAATATCTGTGAAGCGCTGTGGTTGAGAACTCATGAACTCCTGCCCTGCAGACACACTGGTGTTGGACACCGAGGCTTGTTAGAATAAAAACTTATTAATGAAAGCAAAGGAAGGGCTCAGCAAAATCAGGGGTGGGGTGGCTGGTCTGCTTCTGGTCATCTCAGCAGTGTCAGTACTCTGATCAGATTCTTTGCACAGAGATTATGCAGCAGCGAAAACATGAAACGTGTTTCATGTGGTGCTGGTGCCACCAAAGCTTCTGACTTGAGTGTATCAAAAATCGGGTTCAAATGTTTGGAGTCAGGTTGCCTTAGGTACAGAATCAAATAGCTGTGCCTGACGTGGATGTTGAAGAGGTGAGTCCCTGTGCCTCCTTCTGCTGAGAAACGCCTTGCCGAACTCACAGGCTCGGCTGAGGTTCTTCTGACCAATACTAACGATCTCTCTCTCCCTCAAAGACCACCCAGTGGCTAGAAATCCTACAGAGGCTTTGCTTGCATGACAACGTGGAAGTGCAACACCGAGGGCTGGTCATCGCGTTCAACTTAATCAGCGCTGACACAGAGCTAGCGAAGAAGCTGGTGGAGTCAGAGCTCCTGGAGATCCTGACATACATCGGCAAGAAAGAAGACGACCCCAAGAAGCAGCACATCATTGACGTAGCACGGGATTGCCTCACCAGGTGCATGGATTACGGTCTGATCAAACCCCTTTCGCACGCGTGAGGGGAGGAGAAGCACCAAAGAAGGCAGAATGGGGAAAAAACGCCACTGAGAAATGTGGAAAAGCGGGAGACAGGAGGAAAATCTAGTGCCATTGTCAAGGCACGGGATAGTTTGAGGACAACTTTGGAGGAACAGAGACTGCAGAAGGGGGCATCTGCACGGGAAATGAGGCAAGTGTCCATCTGTGTAATTCCCAGATGGTGTAAAATCTTTCTTTGCCCCCATTCAGCTGATCACGATAAAAGCTTCAAGGCCCAACTGCTAAAGAGTTGATTGTGTTGGAAATGTGCTGGGGGCTGCTGGAGGGAAACTCAGCTGAGCTGAAATCTCTCCTGTGACCATCTGCAGCTCCCGGTACTTCTGGAATCCCTAACGGTGGTGGAACAGGGAGAGTTAAATGCCTTCTAGTCTGTAGTCAGCAAATAGGTTGAGTTTTAGCTGTGTGCTTTTTTTTTGTTCATTTATGGTATCTGTCAACAGCTTTCAGTGGTGTGCCGAAGTGTGAGAATGGTGGATGAACTGTGAATAAATTTGCTACTTTGTTCCATGTGGAATTCCTGTTCTGCTTTTACTCAGTAACTCCACCTGTAGCCTTGCATCGTCCCCAGAAAGCTGGAGGCAGAATTTTCATCACTTGCAAACTGTCCAGCACTGCTCAAAGGAACACGCAAAGTCTCCGTGAGGGGCTGGGTGAGGAGGAGCCTCACGGGTCACGCTGAGGTTCACACCAGGGCACAGGGTTTGGCTCAACAGGGAGCGCTGGAAACACCTCATTTAGGGAAGAGGCGGGAGAAGAAGCAATCCCAGCAGCTGGTCATCGCCTTAAACTTTATTATATAAGTGTTTGCATTCAAAATCAGATTCTATATAGTCTAAGCTTGTATAATCATATTATATAAAAGTAATATAAAATGAATTAGTATAATCTTACACAGTAATGATTTAAATGTGGATTCAAGTGCATTCGGCTATCTCCGATTATCCTGAGGGTCAGTGACCCTCACATGACAGGCACGGCGTGATTAAGCGCTAAGGTTTGGGGGTTATGGAAGGAACCACAGGGACGGTCTTTCCTTGATCGATAATCAGGGGAAATAAATGCAAAGTGCCTCCAGCTTCCTGAATGCAGAACATTGAAGCTAACAGGCTGCCAACCTGGAGGCAGATTTTCTGGCAGGCTGAGTCCAGCTACGTCCAACGTCTTCTCCTCCCTGCAACCACATCCAGGTAAATCCCTGGTGCTTTGCGGTCACGCGAGGAGGACATCAGGCTGTTCTTCCAACCCAAACGAACCACGGGACGTTCTGTGTTTCTGCTCCCACTAGAGCTCCCTCCCAAGCAACTTGGTTCTTCTAAGCCATACTGACTGCTGCCGAAATGGAGTGGGGAAACCACTTCTAGAAAAGCCAGATCCTTGTATTTCTTAGCTGAAATGTGGACAGAAGCTCCAGTGTTACCTTCCCAGACACCTGAAGAGAGGCTGTCTTTTACATCAAGGAAAAGGCTTCTAACGGGGTGCCTGTGCTCTTTGGTATCTCTTCTGAGCAGTAACGAGGGGTACTGAGTGAGCTGGTGAGGGCCAGAAAGCCTTCCAGGTCCCTGTCCTGGCACAGCGGCTTTCCTGGGTTGATGCCCCTGCCTGCAGCCACAGCCTGAGCATCGGGTCTGCAGAGTCCTTGGAAGGAGCCTTGGAAGGAGCAACGTAATTCCACTGACAGTCAAACAATCGCTTTTCTCTGCCTTACTGAAACTTCACATTGGATTTAAAACAGACTGTGGAGGCTTCTAGATAGATCCAGCCATTACAGAGGGAATCCTTCAACTTCACATAAAGAGCAAAAACAATTTCAAACATACAGAACCATTGACCCATCAGGGCCGTGCTGGGATCCTATGGGGTTACGTATCTCAATCCTCAAATAACAAGTGTAGTTTTAAATTAGCTCTGGATGCTAAACAGACCAACACATTTCCAAAAAGTTCATTATCAAATGGAAAGGTCTGAGGAATAATACCAAACACGATGCTTCTTTCTAAGCCAGAGAAACGACGGACACTGTCAAGAACAGCGTGCTCCCCTGGCCCTTCCTCCATTCTTACTAAAGATACATTTGCCTCTGACCCCATCATTAATGATGCTAGTTTTTCCCTGTATGCTCCTGCTTCTCTATCTGTGTAGCACAGAACAGCGATATCTTTCTCTGAGTACCCCTCTCTGAGATACACACGACAACGTTCTGCCACATACGTTGCTATTTCATTTTTGTTGCTTTTGCGCACTTCAATAGAGCCTTGCACAGCCTGAGCACACGTGGTTTCACGTAATAACCTTTCCAAACGTTCCCGGGGAATATTTAGGGTAGAATTCTTAACAATCGCTTCCATTTTTTCTTCCAGATAGCTATAGATACTGTTAGCATTACGAACCACTTTGGTTAGTGACTCGACAGGATACTGCCGTTCTGCTGGAGGGAGACCAGTGCCGAAGGTGTGACTCTTCTGTAAGTAGTCCAGGAAAATCCAGAAAAAGCCAGGCTCGGGGAGATGTCGTGCTGAAGTTAGACTCAAGGCTTTCTCATACCAGTTACCTTCATGCCATTGGAAATTCTGTGCTTCATCCATTATTATGTGCTTCACACCAACAAAGCTTTCCTTCAGAAAGGCTGCTCTTGTCACAGCTCGGCAAATGTTTTTCTGCCTAGAGAGGAGATACAAGGAGATTAAACCAGTCTCTGCAACACAAACTACTGGTTATCCTTGATCGGGTCAAAATGAACACCCGTAACAGGGGAGTCACATTCATTAGCTCAGGAAGTTGAGAAAAGAACTCAAGCCTTACCAAAAATGCATCCCCACCTCACACCTCAAACACCCGCAGTGGTGGTTGTCCAGCCAGCACACCAATGCTCTGCTCGGTACTCAGCTGTTTAAAAATGCTGCTGAAATAACAGGATGTTGAAATCATGCACAAGTGGAGGAAACACTTACCGCACAAAATCCCTCAGAGGCTGGTTCTCACACACATAAAGAACTTCCTCTCGTGCACACTGCAGCGTCTCCCTTATTTTCTCTATGATCTTCAGAGCCACTACAGTTTTGCCTGTTCCTGGCAGGCCATAAACATACAGCTTCCTAGTTCTGTGAAGGTTTTCGGACAGCAGCTGGTATTGTTTGACGGTCAGGAGGTTCAAAAACTCACAACCAACACGGTCACTTAAAAAGGACTTGAAAGTCAGCAGAGCTACGGTGAGAGCACGCAAGAGGGCCTGCAAGTTGCCATTATGAATCCGGCTGTAGTTTGGGGGATACAGCTCTTGAATATTCCAATCTTGTCCTTCTCCACAGCTCCTGTCGGGAGGCAAAGCCAGGAGCTTCGGGATCACGCAGAGTTTGTGAGTGTAGCCCCCAGCGTTGACTAATTTCTCCTTCAGCCTCTGGGCCACGCGCCTGGAGTGCTGGAACAAACCCTCTGAGATATAACACTGACAGACTGTGTAGAGGATGGGCGGGCTGTCCTTGGCTATGAGGAGAGCGTCACAAACGACGTCTTGGTTTTTTGGCAAGCCGACCTCAGCAGCCCAGCTTCTGGAAAATACCAGAACTCCCTGAGAGCGCTGCTGCAACAGCTGCTCCAGTTGCTCCTGCATTAAACCATCCAATGCTGGATGCTCTTCCAGGAGATCTTGCACGAGTTTTTCTGGAGTACGTATTATTTTCCCGGATACCACTAACGAGGCAAAGCAGAAGGAACAGTGTTAGTGTGAGAAGTGCAACCCCAGCCCTTTGAAACAATTCAGTGGGAATTGATCTTGGTGAAAGCTACAAATACAGACCAGAGCTGCCTCAGAGACCTTTCTGGCCTCTCCAAAACTTCCCTTTACCACTCCATGTGCTCCCAGATTCTTTTCCCCAAGGAACCCAACCCTCATCTGCCCAGCTCTCAGGCCCTGGGCTAAAGATGCCAGCCCAGGACCAGCTCTTCCCAGCCTGGTTTAGGAGACCGGGTGAGTAAACACAGAACCACCAGCAGCTCCGTCCAAAAGCCCCCGGGCACCCGGCTGACCTCGCCCTGCCACAGAGCGGTTGGGCTGTACCCGGCAGCAGACTCTGCTCTGCTCCCAGCCCCGCTCACTTCAGGTGTTTACACGGGGCAGGTTCCCCAGAGAGGGCAGTGAACAGGGCTCGGCCCAGTTGCCGGCCGGGCACAAGCAGTGTCACCCAGGGCTCAGGGCCGGGGCCACTCCTGTTTGGTATCTTCATCCCTGACCCACCCGAGGGCACAAACTCCTCAGGGAGTTTGCGCGTGACACCAGGCTGGGCGAGAGCGCTGCTGATCTGCTGGAGGGCAGCAAGGCTCCAGAGGGACCTGCACAGGCTGGAGCGAGGGGCCGAGGCCAATTGTTGGAGCTTCACCGCGGCCAAGGGCCGGCTCCTGCCCTCGGGTCACACCGACCCCTGTCACCAAAACCTCCACCCAAGGGTCGTCAAGCCCTGGCACAGGCTGCCCAGGCAGAGGTGGAGTCCCCAGCCCTGGAGGGATTTACAAGACGTGGAGATGAGGTGCTCAGGCCATGGGTTAGTGCTGGGCCTGGCACTGCTGGGTGATCGGTTGGACTCGATGATCTCAAAGGTCTTTTCCAACTCAAAGGATTCTGTGCTCGGTCCCCAGAGAAGTTCAGCCAGCTGAGCTCCGTCACGTGCATGCGACAAGAGCTGGCAAAAGATCTCTCCTTGGGGAAGAGGGTCATCAGGTATCAATCATAGAATCAATCATAGAATGTCTTAGGTTGGAAGAGACCTTAGAGATCATCTAACCCAACCTCCCTGCCACGGGCAGGGACGCCTCTCAACCAGCCCAGGTTGCTCAAGGCCTCATCCAACCTGGCCTTGAACACCTAAGGGAGGGGGCAGCCACAGCCTCTCTGGGCAATCTAGTCCAGAGTAGTGACAACCTCGGACTGAGGAATTTCTTCCTAAGATCCAATCTAAACCTGTTCTCCTTTAACTTAAATCCATTTCCCCTTGTCCCATTGCTGGACACTCTTGTCAAAGTCCCTCCCCAGCCCTCCTGTAGGTTCTCCTCAGGCACTGAAGGCAGTGATAAGGTCCCCCCGGAGTCTTCTCTTCTCCAGGATGAACAATCCCAGCTCCTCAGGTATTTGAATGCAATGTTGCTGTCCAATCTGCAAACTATTTCCATCTCTGTCACCCGTTTAAACACTGTCTCCAAGCTCATCTGTGACCTTGACTATGCCCTTGACATTCATGTCTAAACCTCCCAGCCAGTGACAGCAACGTGCAGACCTACCTGGAAACAGCTGCTTACAAAGCTCATCAGCGCTGTCAAGGCCCCGGTGGGAATAAACTGGCTTGGCAAGAGGTGGCCTCTCTGTCAGACTGAGCTCTAGCCTAAAGGTCTCAGCAAACTTCGAAAGATCTAGAAAAAAAGAAATAAAACCATGTGAGATACAGCACGAGCATCTGCTGTCCTGCAGTGCGAAAGCCACGAGTGTCCTCAGGCTGCATTTAAATCTCCTGCTCTACCCCTTCCACCACCCAAGAACAGGTCAACAAACCATTCAGTGCCCGTAGCTCGCAGCTCATTAGCCTGGCAGCAGCAGTGGAGACAGCGGGAGGGAAAGTATCAATTAAGGCTGAAATCTGCAACTGGCAATGGCCACGGACCAGGGCAATGACGTAAAATCCCCCGTGCACGGGGGTCTAACCCCAAGGCGGGGGCCGGAGGCGTGGAGAGCTCCGGATGCAGAAGCAGGCACTGACGGTGGCAATAACAAGCTGCTCGGCCCCAGGGCCAGCTGCAGCCTGAAGCCAGCGGGAGGGAAGGCGGCAGCACAAGGACAGGGATTTAGCAAGGGCCAGCAGCATCAGAAGGACGCGTTTGCTCAGGGCCCCCGGAACACGGAGGAGCAGCCGAGGCTGTCTGAGGCAAACAGCCCTGCCGGGCCAGGAGCAAGAGACCCCAGGGAAACATGAACATGGAAAGGGCTGGTCCGGGCTCTCGGGGACCTGGCTCAGCCCCGGTCATCCACTGAGCCCACTCGCGCACTCGCAGTCTCCTGACGGTGCCGCCTTCCACCAGCCACGACTGCGGGTCTTCGCAAAACGCGACGCAAGCGAAGGGCTGAATCTTCAGGGCGCAGACGTAGCCACGGTGATCGCCCATCTCGCCGTACACGTCGATGATTCTGTCTTCGTAGCTGATGTCGTGGTCGTATCCTCTCCCGCAGAAATGGAAGAGGGCTAATTTGTACATAATGCACGCAACAGCGCTTTTTAGCTTTTCAAGGCCCTCAGCATCACAGCTGAATCCCTCCACTGTCCTGTCGTCCTTCACTCCGATCCACAAGTACCCGCCGCCCGCGTTTGCAAACCCAGCGATGTACTGAGGTAACGTCTCTTTGACACGAGTCAAAAATTTATCCGTTGCAAAGTGCTTAAACTCCGCATCCCCTGACTCTGTGAAATTCAGTTTCTCTCCCTGTCGCAGTCTGTCCCTACGGAACAACTCGGCGACAGTGTTGCTCGTCACATCCCTGTCTCCTGCAGCAGCGCTTGTCCTGATTTGAGCAGGTGGTTCTGGGCTCAGCTCTCTCAGGCCTTCCTCCCTCTCCTTCAAACTCTCTTGCTTTGCTTGAAGGAACCAAAAAGCTTCGGCGGGGCTCACGTGGGAAAGAGAAGCCCCACTTTTTGTGTACAACCCAGTACTCAGGCTACAGATACGGGGCCTGGCACTGTCAGAGGCTGAGCCTGCATTTTCACCGCTCCAGGTTTTAACAAAGATCAACAGGTAATTCTCTCGCTGTTCACAGTCCAGGTATTTTCTCCAGTCTGGAAACAAAAGAAGAGACCGAAAACTCTCCTCTAAATCAAGTCCAATCCCCTCTCTCTCGAAGGTGTAGTTTTCATTTTCAATCTCTGCTTTTATGACACCTCCTCCAGAGTTCACCAAGGCACACACGGCACAGGCAAGGGTGAACTTTTGATCTTGTTTTGAATTTTTTTTTATTTTCTTTCTTGCTGCTTCACCAAAACATATTTTTCCAATGCACAGAACCACTTCAGGATACTGTGTTGCTGAATCAACCCAGACCTTCTGCTGCTGTTGAGCATCTTCAAGATCCATGCTGGGCCTGAAACAAATGTACAAAACTGCTTAGGATTTGTGCTGAAACACCAGAGACTGCCAAAAGCATTAGCTACAGAGGGGGGGTCCTCTGAACTGCAAACACACCGAGTCACCGGGGTGAGAGCAACTTCCACAACCGAGGGCTTGCTTGAACCCACGTTTGTCCCCGGTGCCCAGATGCTGATTTTTCTGTCCTTGAGCACGAGGGGCTGCAGGGACCTTGCTGCCGTCTCTCCCTGCGAATCTCTGCAGAGCCAGGCTCGGGCAGAGGCTGGAAGAGCCGACGCGTGTCTGGGCCGTGGCAGGGCAGTGAGTTCTGCGCCGCAGCCCCGGCCGTGCACGGGGGGGCCTGACTCCGGTGCTGGGCGGCAGCTCCGCACCCCAGGGCAGAGGCCGCGCAGTCCTGTGCTCGCACGGGCCGAGCAGCAAAGCTCAGGCGGAGTTTATCCGAGGAGGGGGCTCACGGCCACCCCACAGACCCCTCGAGAACCCCCACAACAGAAAATCCAGAGTCGTGTGAGCCCTTGAGGCGCACGACAGATTAGGAGTGGGCAGCTTTACTGGGTTTGATGAACCAGTCTGCACCAGTGCTAAGGACTTCTGACCCTAAAACCATCCCCAAAAGGCACTTTCCTACCTCCTTCCTCCTTTTTCTATTCTTTTGCCCAACTCCCCTTCTCTTGTACATTCTTCAAGACCTGAAATGCTACACAGGAAGAAACTTTGCTAAATTCCAGAGATGTTCTTTTAAACCCCCAGCAGGACAATTCACCCTAACTTCCAATCACATACACCTGGAAACGTGAAGAATTCTAGAAATACGAAGAATTCTAGAAACACTCAGGCTCAGATCTGACTTCTGACAAAAAGCAAATGACCATATTCCGAGCACAGTGCAGGAGAAAGCTCATTCTCATGAACGCACGGATCTTTGCTTCACGTATGTCAGAGCTTGCTTCGCACGTCGATCAGAGCCAGCTTGCCAGCAGAGCTGTTCTCTGCTCCACCGAGTAAAATGTCCTGGTCTGAGCTAACCAGACCCAGCTCAGTTCCATGATTTGACCTCTCAGCTCAGTCCCTACCAAGAGGCGGCACTTTGGGAAGGGCACAGCGCGTCTGTGCAGACAGTGCCCACTCCCAGAGGGGGTAACGCTGGTGTCTGCAGTCCCTGCCAGGGCTGGGGGTGCACAAAGGCTCTGGCTGGTCCTGGCTGGGTCTCGTGCCCCGCTGGGGGGGCCGGCAAGGAAAAGGGTCACAAGGCAGTGACAGGTGGCACCTCTGGGGAGGAACAGACGGGACAGGTGACCAACGAGAGGGTTCCATTCCACAGACATCGTGTTGGGTATCAAGCTGAGGGATCACGGGGGTTAAGGCCTCTTCTCTGCCGGCCGGTGTCCAAGGAAAACTCTTTCCATCTCCTGCCTTCGATTCCAAGTTCTCGACTCCAGCCCCGGTGCCTGGTTCCCCCCTGCCCTGAGCCTGGGGCTGCCCCGGTGCCGCCGGCTCTGAGCACCCCTGGGGGCTGATATCAGGGGCAGTTGGGTTTGGTATCAGTCTTGGATGTATTGATAGAAAGTTCACTATTTTATGATTTCCCTCTTAGTATTATCAATGTCTTACTAAAGCTGCTTCAGCTTTCTCTCCCGACCCGTCAGCGAGTCTCTGCCTCGTTCCCTTTCCCTGCCCATCCCGGGCTCAGAGCATCTCTCTCAGGCGCAGCCTGACCCTCAGCCCAGCCTGGGCACGGGCACAGCCAGGCCCAGGGGACGGGCAGGGCCAGGACAGCCCGGACAGAAGCAGCAGCGTCTGCAGCGCCGGGACAATGCCGGGCTGTGCACAGAGCTCAGTGACGGGGTCACCACACACCTCCGGCTGTTTTTTAGAGTGAATGTACATCAGATCCTGCTTTGCAGAGGCTCCTGAGCTTTTTGGGCTGGAAGTCAGCTTGAAGAAGACAGAAGTTCTTTACCGACCTGCACCTCAGGAAGTCTCCCATCCTCCCCACATCACCACAGGCAAATCAGAGCTTAAGTCAGTCCAGCAGTTCACCTGTCTAGGAAGTATCATTTCCTCGGACGGTAAGATTGACGAAGGGATAGACAACAGGTTAGCAAAGGCACACAGAGCTTTTGGAAAACTCCATAAACGAGTCTGGTGCAACAAACACCTGAAGAAAAGCACAAAGATCAGTGTCTACAGAGCCATTGCACTGTCTGCTCTTTTGTGTGGGTCTGAATCATGGGTCGTCTACCGCCAGCACCTGTGACTCCTCGAACGCTTCCATCAGCGCTGCCTCCGTACAATCCTAAACACCCACTGGACGGACTCCATGACCAATGTCACTGTCCTTGAACAGGCAGGGGTCAGCAGTACTGAGGCCGTGCTGCTGAGGACGCAGCTGCACTGGGCAGAGCACGTCTCCAGGATGGGGGATCACCCCTCCCTCAGGTTGTGCTCTCTGGTGAACTCGCCACCGGCTGCCACAACAGAGGAGCCCCAAAGAGGAGATACAAGGACTCTCTGGAACAACACCTCGGTCTGGGCCATACTGACTGCCAGCAGTGGTCCACTCTGGCCTCCAGTCGGGACACGTGGAGACTCACCATCCATAACGCTGCTGCCTCCTTTGAGAACGCACAAAGAATTGGTCTCGAGGAGAAAAGACAACGCAGAAAAACCCGTGCCTCGCCAATGCCGCCTACGGAGACTTGCCGCTGTGCCTTTTGCAACCGGACCTGCCTATCCCGCATCGGCCTTTTTAGCCACCAGCGCGCTTGTAGCAAGTAGGGGTAGAGCCCTTCCCATATCTTCCTTTGGGAAGCCTGGCCATGATGATGATGATGATGAGTAGGGGGCACCCAGGAGAGGTAAGGGCAAATCTCATCATACCACCAAAGACAAACATTCTGGAAAGTCCAGTCCCCTCAGGCATGCCTCTGCCCTCCCCCTCCATCCTTAGAGTATAAAAGCTGTAAGATTTTGGGTAGAATTTGGAGTTTTTCCAACCATACAGTTGGACTGCAGGAGATTCTTCCCCCATTATTTGAGACGTCAGAGGCAGACATTTTCCCCGGGGATTGAGAACCCTTACCCGAGACAAGTGAAGTTCTAATAAATCACTAGTTTGGACCTTGCAGTGAAGTCCGTGTATTGGACCTGTGAGTAAAGTTCAAAGAGACGCTGGCTCGAACCTTGCAGTGCCGGCTCTCCCCCACAGCGACTCACCTCCTCTCCATAGCTCCGGGGTAGAACTTCAGTAGTTGCAATACGAATTAGAAGTGTTGCAGCCCCAGAGTGATGTGCAGCAGAAATGCGGTACGGAGCACACGGAGTGTTGTTGTCTGTTTTCTCCTCTGCCTCCTCTCTCTATTAAAAACGAGAAGAAATGAAACTTGCTTGGTTCCTGGTTTCACTTCGCCGCAGGTTTTACCCTTCTCTGTTCTCCCTGTGACGTGTCTGCAGAATTTACTGGATCTTTTAAGCTTTTTTTCTTTGTGCCGGGAGCCCAGCCCCCTGGAGCTGTGCCTTCCCTCCCCCTGGCACTTTTCCAGTGACCGAGGCCTGGCAGAGGAAAGGGACAATTAAAAATAAATAGTTTAGAAGAGGTGCCTGAACTTACAACCCTGACACAGGGTATCGCTTGCTCAGGCTGAGACCTGACCCTGTTCCACGAACCCTCCAGAGCGGCCGGCAGGGACGTGGTTGGGGCAGTGGCACAGCGAGCACCACGAGACCCCGTTTCTCTGTGAACTGACCGGGGCACCAAGACCAATAAATCCATAGCAAAAACACGCCCGCCTGCAACTTCCAGCTGAAGTAGTTAAGGTCACGGGTTAAAACTGCCTTGGAGTCACCTGCCGCCTGGGGGCAGAACCCAGGCACTGGTGAGAGGGGAGCACAGGAAGGCGCTGGTCGAATGCGCGAAATACTGAGGGAAGGCAGCGAGCACTGGGCTGGTGGGATGGGAAGGGCCTGGAGAGTAAATCTGATGAGGAGAGACTGAAGGAGCTGGGGCTGTTGAGTGTGAAGCAGAGGAGGCTGAGGGGAGACCTCATCGCTCTCTGCAACTGCCTGGAAGGACGTTGTGGAGAGGTTGGGGCTGGTCTCTTCTTGCAGGTGATTAGGGATAGAACAAGAGGGAACGGTCTCAAACTGCAACGGGGGAGGGTTGGACTGGACATTAGGAAAAAAAATTCACAGACAGAGTAATCAGCCCTTGGCACAGGCTGCCCAGGGAGGGGGTTGAGTCCCCACCCCTGGAGGTCGTTGAGATGTGGGGTTGGGGGAGATGGGTTAGGGGTGAGCTTTGCAGAGTAGGGTCAGTGGTTGGACTCGATGGTCTCAGGGGTCTTTTCCAGCCTGGATGTTCCTGTCTCTGTTTCCATGTTTCTGTGACTCCCGCGCCCAGTGCCCTGGCCCAGCGCCACGCGCCCAGGGATCCCCAGGAGCGTCCAACTGGGCTGCCCGGGCGGGAAGCGCGAGCACCGCCCCCAGCTCCGGCCCCGCCTCCCGATTGGCGCCCGCCCGGCGCCGCGCGCTGCCATTGGCTGCCGGCCCCGGGGGGCGGGCCCAGGGCGGGCAGCTGCGCCTCGGCGCGGCGGGGTGTGCGGGAGCGGGGCCCGGCCGGGCTGGGGTGAGGCGAGGCCCGGGGGGGCGAGCGGGGCTCGGGGGGCCGGAGGAGCCGCTCGGGGCGCGGGGAGGGAAGGGCCGGAGCCCGAGTTGAGCCGCTCGGGGCCGCCGGGGCCGGGGCCGGCAGAGGGCTCCGCAGCCTCGCTCCCCGCCGGAGTCGGGGCAGGCACGGGGGCCGTGGCCGCCTTCCCGGGCCGGGGCTGGGGAGGTGGGTGTCTGTTTGCTCGGGGCTTTTGTGCAGGAAAACCAACCCCAAACGCTTTTCTGTTCTAGTTCCTGACGTGGGAGCGAGCTGCCTCTGGCGTGGAGCTGCATTTGCCCAGAGCAGTGATGAGCCAAGTTTACTCTGAACTGGTATTGCTGAGGCCTCGTGTCTGCTCTGACCAGGGCGTGATCACGTAATCTTCTCTCTGAGCTTAGTTAGGCAAAGCTCGTCTGGAGGCAGCAGCTTTGCTCCTTCTTGAAACTTCTCGATGCACCCTAAAAATACAGGGGAAAATACCAGGAAATTCTAGCGCTTTCTTCTACTGGCAGAGAAAGAAAACTTTGATTTGAGAAGGGAGCAGTGCAAATCTGTGTTTGGGTCTGAGTATCCTGCTGCAACACTGGGGTTAGCGCTGAGCTCGCAGGGAGAGGGGTTTCTGGTTTATTCTCCTGTGTGGGACACAGCTGACAGAACTGCAGAGCCTCGGCCCCAGGATTTCCCTGTTTGTCAGTGCAACGCGGAGCCCGTAAAACAGAGTTGGAGCTGCCTGGCCTGGGGACACCTCGCTGGGAGCTGGTTCAGCTCCGTTCTCACCTGGCGCTCGCCAGCACGGGGGCAGGACTGTTTCTGGAAGCGAGTCGTGGGGCTGGGCCTGGCTCTGTTGCGGGGCTCGGGATGAAGCGCAGCCCTTCTGGGGATCAGGCAAGTGCAGGAAAGGATAGGGAGCTGTTTGCTCCTCGAGTTTCTGTTCTCTTGCAGGACCTGGTGACAGCTTTCCGTTCATTTCTCTTCCTGAGGAGAAAGAAGCTTCTGTGGGGAAGACGTACCTGGGAGTGTAGCTGCGAGGGTTTTCTCTTAAGAGGAGAAGCCACGTGGTTTCTGTTAAGGAAGCAGGGAAAGCTCCCCAGGTGCCAACGTGCTGATTTTTGGAAGAGCACAAAGCATCCTGAAAGCACAGCTGATACGTGACCGTATGGAGGTCACCAGTTGGTAGGTAAGTCCAAAGGCTGGTTTAATAAATCTTTCCTTGTCTGTCTTGAGACCATCGTGGCTTTAATAACAGTTAAAAAGACAAGTGGGAGCGTTTCTGTCATAACCCCAGTGGGTTTCACAAGGTTGTTGTAGAGCAATAAGCCTGCCGAGCGGGTGTGTGTTTGGCTGGGGCTGAGACAGCCCGTCAGAGCCCAGCGGGCGTCCTGCAGCCCTGGCGGGAGAACGGCCCAGACCTGCGGGGGAGCTCTGAGCCCCTCAGCCCTGGGGGCTGTCAGCCAGGCCGGCCTGCGAGAGCAGTTCAGCGTTCAAGAGAGGAATCGCAGCAGTCGGGAGCCGCAAGGCTGAGCCGTGGGTGGTTCTGTGCTGGTCTCGGAGCTGCGCAGAGTCAGCCAAGCCTCAGTCAGGCGGGGCCGGGGGGCTGTGCGGCCGCAGCGTGGTGGCAGCCAGGGCCTGGCATTCGTTCTGGGGAGAGAAGGAGAGATTAACCCTGGGAGAAGGAGGCGGGGAGGCCCTGGGTCCCACTGCTCAGGGGTACTGAACCCTCCTGGAGCCCAGGGAGGATGGTGGAAATTGCCCCGGAGCCCTGCAGCGCTGGCGGCAGAGTCAGTGTGGTCAGTCTGGCGCAGGGGTGCCCAGCTCCTCGCCCAGCAGCACACGGGGCACTTGGGAACTACAGGGAGGATAAAAGGAAAAGAAACCTACCCCGAAATGGAATTGGCAGTCGTGTCCTTCAGCTCTTACTGAAGTGAGCAGCTGCACTGGAGTCAATACAATCAGGCTGGTGGGTGTCGGACCAGACGGGTCTCGGTGAGACCGTGGAGCACCCTCGATGCTGGTTTTCCACGGAGATGATGATCTCTGTGCATGAAGCAAACCCGACGTGCCAAGTGATGAGAATTAGCCTCCGGCCCAAAGCCAGCTCTGTTAGAAGTTACTTGAAATCTCAGAAAATCGCACACTGGGATGCGATTTCTGTTCCACTGAGATGTGTGTGCTCTTACCGGCTTCCTAAAGGGAGGGAGGGGTCTTCATGGATTCCAAAACTACAGGAGGAGGAGAACTGCGACTTTTTATTATTGTTCCATGGTGGCACAGGCAGAAGCATCTAGAATTTGCATAAAGGTAGCAAGACAAGCGCTGGGGACAGATCCACTTGGTCACAGTAGGGATTTTCCAGGGCATCTTTGGGAGGATGCAAATCACTGTCTTTTCCCCGTCATTCAGTACCCTTGCTGTCTTGCTTCCAGGCGAGGGAGGATATTAGCGATTTGTATCTGCTGAAGCAGAACTAAGGTGGGAGGAGAATGAGATGGCTGGTTTGGTGCAGTACATGTTCAAACATCTCTTGATCTGGAAAGACCGTGCACTTGGTGCGGCAAACTCTGCTCCTCAGGCTCTATAGGCAATGTCACCGTGAGGCCTGGGGTAGAGAATTGCTGCTCCCTAGAGCCGAGCCAGGAAAAAAAACCTGTCATGAAAAATCAGGCGTGGAGCAAGAACCAGCCGTAATGTCCCAGACATTTCCTTTTCTCCTCTGTTCAGTTATGATGTGCACCTGCCATGTGGCTGGGACCAGGATACCTTCACTCTAATACTTAGACACAGACATTAAAGATTCTCATCCTACAAAATACTTATTTCCATTATCATCACCGGCAAAGATAAGGGGGACCAAACTAAAGCTGCTTTCTGTAAACAGAGCCCCTAGAGGAGCAAGCTCTGCTTTCCCAATAGCCACAAAAGAATTGAGTCAGGGTCTCAATCAAGAAAGAACTTTGCTTTATGAAAGAAGATAGTAACAGATTCCAAGATTTATTTAACAAAAAGCAACTCCCATCATTTGGCACGGCCACTGCTTTATTCTGCTTTGTCATTTTTCTCTCTCGTGTGGAAATGTAAGGTCCCTCTTGTATCCTTGTGTGTACACATCGCCTCTTGTTCCTTTAAAGAGTCAAAGTCTCAGTTCAGAGCTGTTGATGGGAACGAGGGGTGTGATGTTCTCAATTCCAAGGTGAGTAGCCTGGAAATGAGACCTAAGAACAGCCTGTTCCGAGCAGAGGTTTAAGCCCTTTGACAAGCGCCAGCACCAGAGCTGGCCCCGGGCGGCTGGTGAGGGAGGAAAAACTCCCCCAGAGAGTTTTCCCCACCTCTTCCATTGGCCGGCTCTTGGCCCTTTAGCAGTGATGCTCCTGGAGCCTCGCATCCACATTCTCCTTGTCCTCATCCGTGTTTCTTCCCTTTTGGTTGTCCTTTGAAGGCGTTGCTGTGCTGTGCTGGCTGTGGCCGTCCAACCCCTCTGAAACTCTCGCAGGATATTTGCACAGGTCATCAGGGAAGGGGAGAGCCTCATCAGAATTAGCCAAGGCAGCAAACCCTGGCGTTGACATGGATTCTAATACCAGGAAGCTACATTTCCGAAAAAACGGCATATTGCAGGCCAAAGCAGAGCAGTTCCCATTCCAAGCCAGCCTCCAGCCACATCCCAGAGAGGCTGTTCATCCTGAGCTAGGCTGTCCCGTGGAGCAGGGCGGATAAAGAGCAGGTCACAGCTGACCTCTCAGCGGCACACGTACTGGCAGAGGAACTGTCGTGATTTGACCCTGGCCGGCAGCCAGGTGCCCACACAGCCGCTCTCTCCCCCCCCTTCTCCGCTAGACAGGGGGAGAAAACATATCAAAGGGCTCAAGGTTTGAGATAAGGACAGGGAGATCACTCACATTTACCGTCCCGGGAAAACAGACTCGATTTGGGGGAAATTAGTTACATGTATTAAATGAACATCCCTCCCTTCTCTCCGGCCTTAACATCAATCCCGGTTTCTCCACCTCCTCCCCCCGAGCGGCACAGGGGGACAGGGAACGGGGATTGCGGTCGGTTCAGCTGACGTTGGTTCCACCGCTGCTTCTTCACTCGGAGGAGGACTCTCCACTCTCCCCCAGGGACATTGTGGGGTCCCTCTCATGGGAGATGAGCTTCACACTCTCTTCTCCGGCGTGAGTCGTCCCACGAAGGGCAATTCATCACAAACTGCCCAACGGGAGACACCTCACGAGGGGCAGCCCACCCTTCGTGAGCCTGAGGTACAGCCCTTCAGGGGACACTGCTCCTGCGTGAGTCCCCCGCGGCATCACAAACGTCCCGCCAGCCAACCCGCTCTTCCACGGGCTACAGGCTCTGGCAGCGACCTGCTCCAGCGCGGGCTTCCCACGGGCTACAGCCTCCTTCAGGCACCCACCTGCTCCGGCGTGGGGCTCTCCACCCCAAGGTGGACTTCTACACCCTGCCTATGGGCTGCAGGGGGACAGCCCGCTTCACCGTGGGCCTCACCACCACCCGGGGGACTCTCTGCTGCGGCACCTGGAGCTCATCCTCTCCCCTCCTCCTTCTTCCCTGACCTTGGTGTCTCCACGCAGTCTCACTCCTCCATCTCTGTGCCAGCTGTTGTGGCGCACTTCTTTTTCCCCGTTTCTTAAATATGTTTTCACAGAGGCGTTCCTCTCCTATCACTTTCCTGACAGGCTCAGCCTTGCCTGGCGGTGGGTCCCTCTTTGGAGCCGGCTGGCACGGACTCTGTCAGAACCAGGGGAAGCTTCTAGCAGCTTCTTGCAGAAGCCCCCCCGCCGCCGAAATCCGGCCGGGCAAACCCGACACAGGAACGCATGGACAAGAAGTCAGTTTTCCATTCTCCTTGAGCAAACGAGTTTTGTCGAAGCATTTTCCACTTCTGGCAACACTCCAAGGGAGGTCTATTGGCTGAAGCTGGCAGGAGGGCTGGGGACCCTCCGCTTGCCTTGGCAGCGGCACCAGCTCACCAGGGCCCAACCCGCACCCACCAACTGCCCCATCCTGGCTGCCAGAGTGCCCACCCCACTGCTCAGGGCAATGCCTCCTCCTCCCAGCCCGACGGGTGGCTTTCAGCAGCTTGGAAAGCCTGACCCGTGTCGTGGGTTGACCCTGGCCGGCCGCCAGGTACCCACACAGCCGCTCACTCACTCCCCCCTTCACTGCTGAACAGGGGGAGAAAATATTTCCAAGGGTTCAGGGTTTGAGATAAGGACAGGGAGATCACCCTCATTTACCATCCCGGGCAAAACAGACTCAGTTTTGGGGACATTAGGTACATTTATTAAAAGTACTAATCAGAGACGAGTAGTGAGAAGTAAGAAAAAGCAAACAAATCTTAAACAGAACACCTTCCCCCCATCCCTCCCTTCTTCCCGGGCTTAACATCAATCCCGGTTTCTCCACCTCCTCCCCCTGAGCGGCGCAGGGGGACAGGGAATGGGGGCTGCGGTCAGTTCATCCGACGTTGGTTCCACCGCCTCTTCATTCCGGGGGAGGACTCTTCACTCTTCCCCAGGGCCACTGTGGGGTCCCTCTCACGGGAGACAAGCTTCACGCTCTCTTCTCCACATGAGTCGTCCCACGAAGGGCAATTCATCACAAACTGCCCAACGCGAGATACCTCACGAGGGGCAGCCCACCCCTCGTGAGTCTGAGGTGCAGTCCTTCGGGGGAAACTGCTCCAGTGTGAGCCACCCACAACGTCCCAAAAGTCCCACCTGCCAACCTGCTCCAGCGTGGGCATTCCGTCTTCCACGGGCTACAGGTTCCGGCAGCAGCTTGCTCTGATGTGGGCTTCCCACAGGCTACAGTCCCCTTTCAGGCATCCACCCACACAGCGTGGAGTCCTCGGTGGACATCTATGCGGTGATCCTCACGGTGGACATCTGCACCCCGCCCATGGGCTGCAGGGGGACAACCCGCTTCACCATGGTCTTCACCACGGACCCGGGGGACTCCTTCTGCTCCGGCGCCTGGAGCTCATCCTCCCCCCCCCTCTCCTTCTTCACTGACCTTGGTGTCTGCACCGACTCTCACTCCTCCATCTCTGTGCCAGCTGTTATGGCGCAGTTCTTTTTCTCGTTCTTAAATATGTTTTTCACAGAGGCGTTCCTCTCCTATCACCTTACTGATAGGCTCAGCCTTGGCCAGCGGCGGGTCCCTCTTTGTAGCCGGCTGGCATTGGCTCTATCAATCTTGGGGAGCTTCTAGCAGCTTCTTACAGAAGCCACCCTGCAGCTCCCCCCCCGCCGCTGAAATCTGGCCAGGCCAAACCAAAACAACCCGCAGGGCGCTCAGCCCTCCACCTTGCCCTGGCAGCTTTCCACCTCCCCAGGGCACCTGGGTTTTCCCTTAATTGCTGTCTGCATTTGCTCACAACTCCTTTTCACTCCCCACAACTCCCTGCTGGGGACAGCAGAGCTGCTTCCGCTTAGCTCCAGAAACATTTCGTTTCCACCTGTCATTCCCCCCCCACCTCGCTGCTTCTGTTCCTTTGCTTTTTATGCAGACGTTGCCCCACACGTCTAACACCAGCCCTCCTTACCAACTCCTTCCCTATTCTTTCAGTGCTGCTAAAGTCCTCCCAACACCGTCATCTCAGGGCACTTAGTACAAACTCCCTAAAACCAGGGCTGGGGCAAATTCAAGCCAGAAGGACCAAGAGTGTCAGCAGGGAGAGGACTTGCTTTGAGCCGCTGGATCCGACTTGAAACGCTCTGGCTGAAAGCCGGGTGTCCAGGGGAGCCTTTCCAGCTCGATGCCATCCGCCTTCTCCTCCGTGGCCGTGGTCTCCCCCAGCTGGAGGACGCGGCCCGAGAAGCCCTGGGAAACGCTGGTGCCGGCGGTGCCCGATGGCAGCAGCCCGGCCAGGTGCCCTGCCGGCCGCCCAGGGGTCGGCGTGAGCGCCCAGAGCTTTGGGGGACGGAGCCCCCCTCCCTCCCTCCCTCCCTCCCTCTCTCCCTCCCTCCCGCGGCGACCCGAGCAGCCCAGGGCTGCCCCAGGCAGGGCGAGCTCTGCCTGCCCGTACGCGGCCCCGCCGGCCCCTGCAGAGAGCCCCCAAGAGCCGCTGCTGCCCGAGCAGGGAGCCGGGCCGGGGGCAGCCGGGGCGCCCCGCTCCCAGCCCGCTCCCCCTCAGCCCTGGCCCGGGCCAGGCGGTGGGACACGGCCCGGGGGAGAGACGCCCGGCCCCGACCGGAGGACGAGGAGGAGGAGGAGGGGGCCCCGCATCGCCCCCCGCCTGCACAGCCCCCAGGCCGCCGGGGAAGCGGTCCCCGGGGCCCGGCCCCGGCCCCGGCAGCCTTACCCGGGGCAAAGAGCAGCGCGGCCGCTCCCGCCGCTGCCCCATCCCGCCGCCGGCTCCGCCCGGGCTCCGGCCCCGCTGCCGCCGCTCCCGCTCCCGGTGCCGGTGCCCCCGTGGCCGGCAGCGATCCCCGCCCGCCTCCGCGGGGAGGGCGCCGGGCTCCGGCTGCCCTTAAGGAGCGGCTCTGCCCGCCGCGAAGGAAGGAGGGGGCCGGGCCGCGGCCAACGAGCGCCCGGGGGCAGCCCCGTGCCCGCAGCCCCGGGACTCCCCGCCAGCGCCCGCGGCTCCCCACAGCCCGCACCCCACGGCCGGGGACGCCGCGCCCCCGCGGGAGCCACGGCGCCCCCGCACCAGCTGCCCCGAGGCCCCCGCACCCTCCCCGCCACGAGCTGCAGCCCCCGAGTCACCCCGAGTGGGGACCAGGGGCCAGCGCCGCTCCAGCAGCTTCCCGGCCGCTCGAGCCTCTCCCCGGGCGGGCACCCGCACTCGGGGGCCCCGTCTCGCTCTCAGGGCTCTCCCCCAGCCCCGGCATCGTTCCCGGGATCCTGCAATGCTCCGGCACTGGGAATGTGCCAGCTGCTGCCACCTCCCACACCCCCTGGGCCTCGATGAGCTTCAGGAGGTTCCCGTGGGCCCACCTCTCAGAGCTGTCAAGGTCCCTCTGGGTGACATCCCTTCCCTGCAGAGTCAGCCGCAGCACTCCCAGATCCTCCTGCAACAAGGTCACCCGCCTCGTGGATGAAGGGAAGCTGCTGGATGTCGGTTTTACGGATTTCGCTCAGGCTTTTCACCCTGGCCCTCCCAGCATCGTCCTGGAAGAGTGGTGGAACTGTGGGATGAGCAGGTCCATGGTCCCTCCTTCAGTCCAGGCGGGGCAGGGATCGCTTTGCTTTGGCTTGAGTCTCTCCCTGGGCACCCACACGCGGCCCTTCTCGCTCTCAGGGCTCTCCCAGTGCTCTGCAATGCTCTAGGGGTGCCCACTGGTGCCACCCCCCTAAGTGGGACCCCCTCCCTGTGCACAGGTACCCCCTGTCCCTGGGGCACCAGGAGCCCAGAGCAAGTAGAAACCACAGCTCTGCAACCACCACGTGTGCCCAAAGCAAATACCAAGGGAGCTTGGGTCTGAAAAACGTAAAGAAATTTATTTATTTACAGAAAAAACTCAACCATATACAACAAACAACAACAAACAACTGCATATAACAACAAACAACAACAAACAACTGCATATAACAACAAACAACAACAATAAACTGTATGTGACAACAAACAACAACAACATGTATATATAAAATAAACAACAACAAACAACAACTAACAACAAACAACAAGAAACAACTATATACAGCAAAAACCAAATCTTCCTCCTCCAATCTCCACCAAGCCCCGCATCTCCGTCAGCCCTGGAAGAAAAGCAAGAGGCACGGCCGTTTGGCCAACGGGCAGCGCTTCGCCGAGCAGAGCTGGGGGTTCCCGAGCCAGCTCAGCGGCAGCAGCTGCTTCGGGTTGGGCTTCACCCTGAGGGCTGTTAGATTGGCCACAGCCCTGGGACACACTGGGGAGAGTGGGGCTCTGCTGCCAGCACGAAGCCCCGGCTGGCCTTGGGGTCACACGTGGCTTACCCCAAGGAATTGCTCCCTTGCCAAAGCAGGTGGGTGCTCCGGGCAGCGTGTGGGTGGCGGTTGTGCCTCTGGGATGAGGGCACCAGGCTCCCTGTGCCTGCAGCCAGGGACAACCCAGCCCAGACCCGACCCAAGTGGCAGCAGGTGACCCCCTCTGACTGTGGGCAGTGGATGGGGAGCACCTGCCTGTTCGACTGCTAGTGTGTCCCTCTTAACAACCCTGTCCTCCACACCCTCCATTTCCCCATCCTTTACCTCCACAACCTCCATCTCGATGTCCTTCACCTCCACGTCCTCCATCTCTGAATCCATGCCACATCCAGCATTTCTACATCCTTATTCTCAATATCCAGCATCTCCACATCCTTATCTTCTAGGTCGACCATTTCCACGTCCTTATCTTCCAGGTCTGTCATTTCAACGTCCTCCACCATCTCGTCTACATCCATTGGCTCCACCATCCTGAGCCAAAAGCCAAGCCAAAAAGTGCATTGGTCCCTGCCCGGGACAGTGGAGCAGACCTGTGGGCTGGCGGTCTGCCCCTCTTGCCACCCAGCCCATGGAGAGGTGTGAGGTGATGGGGTCCCAAGTACATTCCCAGCAGGAGCTGGCTGGAGCCTGGGCAGCCCCTTTGCCAGCAGCCCTGGCGGGACCACGTCTGTAGCCGGAGCATCCTGCGCACTGTGTGCTTCGGGAGCTGGGGGAGCAGCAAGGTCTTGTGGATCTGCTGGAGAAGCAGCCCTGGGGAGCAGCCCTGCTCCCCACCCCACAGGCCACCGGGCACAGCCCCCAGCCCTACCGCGTGCAGACCCCAGCCCTGCATTTGCCTCAGGGCCTAGAAGCTCCTGACTCTGTCCGGGCGGCTTTTTGGCTCCGTGCTGCTGCATGAGCAGGGCTCAGCTCCCATGGCCCCAGCCTGGGAAGGGACAGGAGGCAGCGACTCAGGCCCCGGGCGGGACCCAGCTGCTCCCGGCACACATGCCAGCGGCTCGAGCCGGGGGTGCTCAGGGCTCTCCTGGAGACGTGTGTCCAGGCAGGGATGCTCTGTTTCAGCAGGGGATCAGCAGCCCAGAAGGGCTTCTCCCAGCCCGTGGCCTTGCAGGGGTGGGTGGAAAGCGTAAGCCAAGCTCCCAGTGCCCCGAGCTCCTCAGAGCGGGGTCCCCCTGCCACCCCATCCATCCCCACAGTGCCAGCCCTAGCCTGCCCGGGCAGTGGGGGGTGCCCATCTCCATGGAGTGGGGCTCTACCTTCGTCAGCAGGAGTGTCGTCTTCTTCCAGGCGTTGGCGATGCCACCGAGGCAGCACAGTACAGATCGAGGTGCGGGACAGGAGAGAAGAGCTGGGTCCAGGGCAGCGGGAGCAGAGGAGAAGGTCTGGGAGCAGGGCAGAGAGCTGGGAACAGGTCGCAAGGGCTGGGAGCAGGTCGCAAGGGCTGGGAGCAGGTCAGAAGGGTGTCGGGAGCAGGGCAGAATGTCTGTGTTGCACGAGTTGCCGGGCACTGGGAGCTGCGGCTGGAACACGGAATTCCGTTGCCTGATGCGCAACAGGACTGGGCCAAGACCTCGGGGGGCTGCAGCTTCATGGGGAACCTTGGGGAATTTTTATGTTACCCCTCAAGACAAATTAAACACACTTTGTGCTGAAATCTAAAATAACATGAAGGACCACTGCATTGGGTCCTGCTGCCACTCGCAGCCCTGCTTGTTCCCGCATCCTTGCAGATAGCCAGCTCGAGCCCTTTTGCAACCGGGCCGTCTTGTCCTCCATGCCAGCTCATTCCTTGGCCACAAATCCCCACTGCTGAGCAGTTACCAGTTGAATTTACCCTGCAGGGATCAGCCTGGGAGGGTGAACATAGCTCAAGGCTCAGCCGGGAGTGGGGTTCCCCGTGCTGACCTCAGAACGCAGTGCTGCAGCCCTGAGGGAGCAGCTTTGGGCACCCTGCGTGCCCAGCCAGGCCTAGGAAAGGGGGCAGTGGGCAGCTCAGGACACTGGGGTGGGCAGAGGGGACCTGGCAGCCCCACCATCCACTCCTCACCACCTCATCTTGAGGGCAGTGCAGATGCACTGAGCAGGTTCCGGCTGCAGAAGCGGCGTAGGGTCTGCTAGGGTCTTGGTCTGCCAGCGGGCTCCCCTGGTCCATCTCCCCGGCATCAGCGGTGGATTGGTTGATGGCCGTGGGTCTTGGGAGCCCTTGCTTCTCGTCCTCCACCCTCTCCCTACCCCCAGCTCTTCTGAAGGGGGGCCATCTCCTGTGCTCGGCGCCTGAGGAAGAGGGGAGGAGGCAACGTGGCTCCCGCCGGGCTGCAACGCCGAGAGACGTCCCCTCCGAGGGCTGCCGAGCTCCCTGGCGCCTGGAGGTGGGCTTTCTTCGGCTCCACGACGAGGAGGCTTCCCGATGGCAGCGTGCAGAGCCCTCTGTGGCAGCGCAAGAAGGACAGCAACAGATCAAGGTGGCAGAGAGGCAGCCGTTCAGCCTCCGGAGAAGCAGAAGACCGCCTGTGTGCCGTGAGGAAGTGCTGGCTCTTTTCAAGACCGGGCAAAACCGACTTTAAATAAAAGCAACCAATGGCCCGAGACAGTCAGTGCAGACGCGCTTTGCCTCTCTGGTAGTTTTGGGGACTGCGCCTGGAGTCCTCTGTCGCCTCCCGGTCTCCCCAGCCCAGGAAGGACACTGGTGCCGGGGCTACGGGCTCAGCTGCGGGCCTTCGGGATGGTGCGGGGTGCCGGGGCATGCGAGGGCAGCCGAGGGAACTGCCTGTGGTCGTGAGGGTGGTGAGAGCCTGGGGCAGGTTGTGGATGCCCCCTCCTTTGAAGGAAGGGCTCAAGGTCCGGCCGGCTGGGGCTTTGACCAAGCTGGTCTGCTGAAAGATGGCCTTGCCCCCGGCGCGGGGGTGGTCGGGGTGAGCTTTCAAGGTCCTTTCCCGCCCAAGCCATTCTGTGAGCCTCCAGGCACATGAGGCCACCTTCTCCCGACTGGCAGCACCCCCAACCCTCTTCTTGATAGAATCATTGAATCATGAAGCTTGCAAAAGACCTCTGAGATCATCACCAAGTCCAGCCTTCAACTCCATACCACTGCGTCTACTAAACTATGTCCTGAAGTGCCACAGCTACGCGTTGTTTGAAGGCCTCCAGGAATGGCGACTCCCCTGCTGCCCTGGGCAGCCTGTTCCAATGCCTCACCACTCTTTCAGTCAAGCAATTTTTCCTAATACGCAATCTAAACCTCCCTTGGCACAACTTGAGCCTGTTTCCTCTCATCCTGTCACCGGCAGCTTGGGAAAAGAGACCAACACACCCCTCACTACAACCTCCTTTCAGGCAGTTGTAGAGAGCAATAAGGTCTCCCTTCAGCCGCCTTTTCTCCAGGCTAAACAACCCTGGTCCCATCAGCTTCTGCTCGCAAGACATGTCCTCTAGACCCCTCCCCAGCTTTGTTGCCCTTCTTTGGATATGGTCCCACACCTCAGTGTCTTTCATGTAGTGAGGGGCTCAAAACTGAGAACAGGATTCAAGGTCCAGCCTCACTATTTCTGACGCCGGCCGGGATGCTGTTGGCCACCTTGGTCACCTGGGCACACTGCTGGCTCATGTTCAGCCAGCTGTCTGCCAGCCGCCCCAGGCTCCTTTTCTGCCAGACAGCTTTCCAGCCACTCCTCTCCAAGCCTGTAGCACTGCCTGGGGTTGTTGTGACCCAAGGGCAGGAGCCAGCACTTGGCCTTGTTGAACCTCCTGCAGGCTGAGGTACTTAACACCTTCTTTGCCTCAGTCTTTAGCAAAAAGACTGGCTATCCTCAGGGCAACTGGTCTTCTGAGTTGGTAGACAAGGATGGGGAGGCAGAATACCCCTCCTGTAACCCAGGAGGAAGTAGTTAGTGACCTGCTGTGCCACTAGATCCCAACAAGTCTAAGAGTCCTGGGGGGATTCATCCCAGGGTGCTGAGGGAGCTGGGGGAAGAACTGCCTAAGCCTCTTGCTATCATTTATCACCGATCCTGGCTAACCGGGGAGGTCCCAGGTGACTGGAGGTTGGCCCACGCAACATGCATCTATAAGAAGGGCCAGAAGGAGGGCACGGGGAACTGTAGGCCTGTCAGCCTGACCTCGGTGCTTGGCAAGGTTATGGAGCCAATTATCCTGAGTGCCACCAAGCGGCATGTAGAAGACAACCAGGGGATCAGGCCCAGCCATCACAGGTTTAGAAAAGGAAGGTCCTACCTGACCAATCTCATCTCCTTCTCTGACTGTGTGACCCGCCTAGTGGATGAGGGGAAGGCTGTGGGTGTGGTCTACCTTGATTTCAGCAAGGCCTTTGACACAGCCTCCCACAGCATCGTCCTGGAAAAGCCGGCAGCCCACGGCTTGGATAGGTGCGCCCTTTGCTAGGTTAGAAACTGGCTGCATGACAAGGCCCAGAGAGTGGTGGTGAATGGCAGAGAAGGATCTGGGAGTACTGGTTGGCAACCAGTTGATCATGAGCCAGCAGTGTGCCCAGGTGGCTCTGAAGGCCAATGGCATCCTGGCTTGTATCAGGAATGGTGTGGCCAGCAGGAGCAGGGATGCAGTTCTCCCCCTGTACTCAGCACTGGGGAGGCCTCACCTCGAGTGCTGTGTACAGTTCTGGGCCCCTCACTGCAAGAAAGATATTGAGGTGCTGGAGCGGGTCCAGAGGAGAGCAACGAGGCCATTGAAGGGACTAGAGGGAAAGTCCTATGAGGAGAGGCTGAGGGAGCTGGCGTTGTTTAGTCTGGAGGAGACTCAGGGAGGCCCTTATCACTCTCTACAACTACCTGGAGGGAAGTTGTAGTCAGGCGGGGGATGGGCTCTTCTCCCGGGTGACTAGTGGCAGGATGAGAGGGCATGGCCTGAAACTGCATCAGGGAAGGTTTAGGTTGGATCTCAGGAAGCTCTTCCTCACGGAGAGGGTGATCAGGCATTGGGATGCACTGCCCAGGGAAGTGGTGGAGCCACCGACTCTGGAGGTGTTTAAGGAAAGACTGGATGTGGCACCTAGTGCCATGCCATGGTCTAGCCATCGGCTGGACTTGATGATCTCAGAGGTCTTTTCCAGCCTCAGTAATTCTGTGGTTCTGTGATTGTGCGATCTTCCCCAGTCCTGAGGTCAGGCCGACAGGCCTGTAGTATTCCCCGGATCCTCCTTGCGGCCCTTCTTGCAGATGGACGTCCCATCGGCATGCCTCCAGTCATCTGGGGCCATCTTCCTCCCTCAGGGGGAAGGGCACCTTGCAGGCCACAGGCCCCCCCAACTGCCTCAGTAGCCACACACGGTGATTTGCATGGCCGTCACAATGGCCTGCTGATGTCACAGGCTACCTCAGCGAGTCTTCTTCTGGGCCCCAGCAGCTGGCTGGCTCATTCGCTGAGCGTCCGGGCCCTCGAACGCCACCATGGCTGGCAGGAAGAGGACCCACCGTGGCACAGCGAGTTGTTGCCCACCTCCGCGTGGGCGACAAATGGAGAGAAAGGAGAAGGCGTGTGAGAGTACGCAGAGGCCGCTGCCGGCAGTCAACTACGCGGCGGAGACGGGCCGTCCGAAGGGGCAGAGCCCGCTGGTTGCAGCCAGAGAGGCGGCGGAAGCGGCAGCCCGCAAGAAGGCCCAAAGCCTGCTGGCGTCCTTCCGCTTCGTGATACCGGCGGCCAGCGCTGACGATGTGCAGCCAATGGACGTGGACCCACCTGAAGAGGCGGAGGAGCCGATGGATGTGGATCCACCGGCAGGGTGGGTCCCCTGGCAGCACCACCAGGTGCCAGGGCTGCCCTCCCCAGCGAAGCTGGGTCTTGGGTCAGCTCTGTGGTGCGAGGACCATCTCCTTCACTCTCCCGTTGTCCCACAAGCAGGCAGTGAGCCGACCCGAGCACCGCTGATGTCCTCCGGCACGGATACGGCCACGGGGGCAGAACTCATCCTCGTCCAGCCTCTGGACGCAGGTGGCAGTAGGACGTGGCTGAGCCTGCGCGACAACCTGCAGCCAACACGCGCCAAAGGCTGCCAAGGAAAGGACAAGATGTGCTGCCGTCAGCATGTGGCGAGGCCTGCCTGGTTTAAGCGTGAGCTAAAAAAGCTCAGGACAGTCTAACTTGGACATCCCTGGGTGCGTGTGCGTGCACACTTGTTGCATGCAGCAGCACCCCTACATCCCCACCAGCATTCTCCTACTGGAAGCTCCCTCTCTTCCCCTGCTTCCCCCAGCTCCTGCAGCCTCCTCTCGCTCTGGGCTGTGGCCACGGTGACTCACGCCAGCGGCCGATGGCTCTCAGGGCAGCGGGAGGAAAGGGCAGTGGGTGCATTGGTTGCAGAGGTGGATGGGGCAGCGCTGCCAGCTGCATCCCTGCGGAACCGGGAGCCCTGGGAACCAACCACCCTGATCCACCACTGGTGTCCCTGGGGAAGGGGAGCGAATGGATGCTCCTGACGGCAGCACCTTCCTGCTGCTCAGAGAGAGGAGGAAAACCAAGCTGTGCTTGGGGCAGGGCCAACAGGCTGGCAAGAAGCAGCAGGGCAGGAGTGAGTGGCTGTCTCTACCTTGCATCGTAGGTCAACAGCTCCTCTCCTGCTCTGCGGTGCTTCTGGCCCTGGGCATCTCTTGCCGCCCTTGCCTTGTCCTCAGCACCATGTGGGCATCTCTCGGTGTCGTCAGGTTGAGGCCGAGAGTGTGCCTTAAATGTCAGGGAGTGGAGGAGGCAGTTTCAGCTCTGCTCCTCCTCTCACCTCCCCTGCGGTGAGCAGGGCCCAGGGGCGTCTCAGGACCCGAGGCTGCAGGGACAGCCACGATGGGATGCCCAGCACTCACCTGGCGCCGGCCCCATGGGCAACTTCCCAGGGCCACCCTCTGGCCCACCAGGTCCAGCAACCGGCTGTTGGGGACATCTGCGTGGTGCGGAGCCCAAGGACACGGGGACGTGACACCCCCGGGGCTCGGCAGGAGCCTCCGCCTGCCCCACACGGGGACCGCGGGCACCGGGACTGGGCTCCCCTCCCTCGGGGCAGGGCATGGCCAAGGAGTCGGGCGGTTTCTGGCCCTGAGCCGCGCTGTGACCCGCAGCAGCCCAGCACAGCCCGGCTTGCCCTGCCTCGCCTCGCCTCCCCGGCCCTGCAGAGATGCTTCTTGCTCAGCAGCGGATGCCCCCCCGCTCCCGTCCCGGCTTGGCAGGGACCAGCTGCGGGCAGAGCTGGCGCTGGGCACGGCGAGGCACTCACTCACCCGCGGCCGCACAGGAAGGAAGCGAGCGGCCAAGCCCACTTCTCTGCCAAGGAGCAGCCCTTCGGTGCGGGCCCAAGGCGGGAGAAAAGCCCCGAGGCGGCATCTGCTGGGGGATGAGGGTCTCGGAAGGCCGGGGCGAAGCTGGGGAGAGAACCCACGGCCCATCCACTCGGCGTTTGTCCCGTGCGACCATGTGAGCTGAGCATTTAGAGAACAAAAGGAAAAAACCAAAAAGAAAGCGTGAACGGTAACGGTGACCCCTGCTTCCCTGGCAGAGCTGCCGCGGAGTGCGGCACCTGCGCAGAGTTCTCCGGGCACGGAGCTCTCTCTGCCTGGGGCGGCCGTGGATGGGGACACCCCCCCTACCACCTGTGCAGGGACCCTCCTTGGGCACCCAAGGACCCTGCGCGGGGCCTCCCCGTGTGTCCCGGGAAGGCAGAGACCCTCCATGAGGAGCGGGCACCGCGCACGGCCATTCCGCTCCCCGCGGGGGCGCAGCACCCGGCACGGGGAGCCGCCCCCGGCGCTCATCCCCGCCGCAGGGCTCCCGCACCCCCCGGAGCCCGGCGGGACCCCGGCCGGGAGCAGCCGGGCGGCGCCGCCGCGATGCCGCGGGGATGGGCGCGCTGGCACCGCCCCGCGCAGCGCCCAGCACGGAGCACGGCGGGGGGATCCGCGCTGAGCCCGGCCCGTCCCGAGCCGGTGGCGGCAGCCGCCCCGCGGCAGGTCGGGGTCCGGGGCGCAGAGCCGCGGCCGGCGGCTGCCCGGTAAGTGCCGCCCGCGGTGGGGGGAGCTCGGCGGGAGCGGAGCGGGGCAGCGGGCGGGGGTGCGCGCATCCCCCCAGCCCGCGACACCCACCCGGTACGGAACAGCCCTCCTGCCCTCCCCTCCCCTTCCGCCCCCCGAGCCGCGCCGCACCGACCTGCTGCTTCGGGCTGGAGCCGCCCGCCAAGCTCCGTGCCCGGGATGGGCACGCTCGGGGGGAACCCGCCCGGGAAGCGGCTGAGCTCGGGGACCTGTTGGGCCACGGGCTGGTTGCGGAGCGGCACGGGTAGCTCTCGGAGGCCCGAGAGCCCGAGGGGGGATGGCATCCCCCCGCACCCGCCGAGTTTAGGGCAGGAGGAGGATGAGCGGAGCGAGCGCATCAGCGAGCGCGGCCGGGGGCAGCGGCAGCCGGGTCGGGGGGTTGCGGGGCTCAGCCTGCCGCGGATCCGCGCCCAGGGCTCGCCCGCCGCGTCCCGCACCGCGCTGCGCTCCCGCCTGTCTCGTCCTCACGCTTCCTCCCGCGGGAATCGAAGCCGGGCCCCGTCAAGAGCAGGGTCTCCTGACCCAGCCTCTGCTGGGGGACGAACTCTGGGCTCGGGGATGTTTGCCGTGCTGAGACGCAGGAGGTCGGAGATCGCTCGGAGGAGCGCAGGCGATGAATCCGCGGTGCTCACAGGGGGTACGAGGTGCCATGTCCTCCCTCTCTAGCTCCCCCCTCCTCCTCTGCTTTTTCCAGCGAACGACCTGTCCGTGATGGTTAGTGCCCCAGAGCCTGTGCAAAAACCCACCTTAAATCACACACTGCGTGTGAGCTTCAGCACAGGAATGGCTCCTCCTGCAGTCACCCACAGCACACCCTGGACTGCAGGCTCGTTTGCTTTCTAATACCGGGAAGCTACATTTCCGAAAAAAAGGGCATATTGCAGGCCAAAGCAGAGCAGTTCCCATTCCAAGCCAGCCTCCAGCCACATCCCAGAGAGGCTGTTCATCCTGAGCTAGGCTGTCCCGTGGAGCAGGGCGGATAAAGAGCAGGTCACAGCTGACCTCTCAGCGGCACACGTACTGGCAGAGGAACTGTCGTGATTTGACCCTGGCCGGCAGCCAGGTGCCCACACAGCCGCTCTCTCCCCCCCCTTCTCTGCAAGACAGGGGGAGAAAACATATCAAAGGGCTCAAGGTTTGAGATAAGGACAGGGAGATCACTCGCATTTACCGTCCCGGGAAAACAGACTCGATTTCGGGGAAATGAGTTGCATGTATTAAATGAATATCCCTCCCTTCTCTCCGGCCTTAACATCAATCCCGGTTTCTCCACCTCCTCCCCCCGAGCGGCACAGGGGGACAGGGAACGGGGATTGCGGTCGGTTCAGCTGACGTTGGTTCCACCGCTGCTTCTTCACTCGGAGGAGGACTCTCCACTCTCCCCCAGGGACATTGTGGGGTCCCTCTCACGGGAGACGAGCTTCACACTCTCTTCTCCGGCGTGAGTCGTCCCACGAAGGGCAATTCATCACAAACTGCCCAACGGGAGACGCCTCACGAGGGGCAGCCCACCCTTCGTGAGCCTGAGGTACAGCCCTTCAGGGGAAACTGCTCCTGCGTGAGTCCCCCACTGCGTCACAAACGTCCCACCAGCCAACCCGCTCTTCCACGGGCTACAGGCTCTGGCAGCGACCTGCTCCAGCGCGGGCTTCCCATGGGCTACAGCCTCCTTCAGGCACCCACCTGCTCCGGCGTGGGGCTCTCCACCCCAAGGTGGACTTCTACACCCTGCCTATGGGCTGCAGGGGGACAGCCCGCTTCACCGTGGGCCTCACCACCACCCGGCGGACTCTCTGCTGCGGCACCTGGAGCTCATCCTCTCCCCTCCTCCTCCTTCCCTGACCTTGGTGTCTCCACGCAGTCTCACTCCTCCATCTCTGTGCCAGCTGTTGTGGCGCACTTCTTTTTCCCCGTTTCTTAAATATGTTTTCACAGAGGCGTTCCTCTCCTATCACTTTCCTGACAGGCTCAGCCTTGCCTGGCGGTGGGTCCCTCTTTGGAGCCGGCTGGCACGGACTCTGTCAGAACCAGGGGAAGCTTCTAGCAGCTTCTTGCAGAAGCCCCCCCGCCGCCGAAATCCGGCCGGGCAAACCCGACACAGGAACGCATGGACAAGAAGTCAGTTTTCCATTCTCCTTGAGCAAATGAGTTTTGTCGAAGCATTTTCCACTTCTGGCAACACTCCAAGGGAGGTCTATTGGCTGAAGCTGGCAGGAGGGCTGGGGACCCTCCGCTTGCCTTGGCAGCGGCACCAGCTCACCAGGGCCCAACCCGCCCCCACCAACTGCCCCATCCTGGCTGCCAGAGTGCCCACCCCACTGCTCAGGGCAATGCCTCCTCCTCCCAGCCCGACGGGTGGCTTTCAGCAGCTTGGAAAGCCTGACCCGCAGGGCGCTCAGCCCTCCACCTTGCCCTGGCAGCTTTCCACCTCCCCACGGCACCTGGGTTTTCCCTTAATTGCTGCCTGCATTTGCTCACAACTCCTTTTCACTCCCCACAACTCCCTGCTGGGGACAGCAGAGCTGCTTCCGCTTAGCTCCAGAAACATTTCGTTTCCACCTGTCATTCCCCCCCAACCTCGCTGCTTCTGTTCCTTTGCTTTTTATGCAGACGTTGCCCCACACGTCTAACACCAGCCCTCCTTACCAACTCTTTCCCTGTTCTTTCAGTGCTGCTAAAGTCCTCCCAACACCGTCATCTCAGGGCACTTAGTACAAACTCCCTAAAACCAGGGCTGGGGCAAATTCAAGCCAGAAGGACCAAGAGTGTCAGCAGGGAGAGGACTTGCTTTGGGCCGCTGGATCCGACTTGAAACGCTCTGGCTGAAAGCCGGGTGTCCAGGGGAGCCTTTCCAGCTCGATGCCATCCGCCTTCTCCTCCGTGGCCTCCCTCAGCTGGAGGACGCAGCCCGAGAAGCCCTGGGAAACGCTGGTGCCGGCGGTGCCCGATGGCAGCAGCCCGGCCAGGTGCCCTGCCGGCCGCCCAGGGGTCGGCGTGAGCGCCCAGAGCTTTGGGGGACGGAGCCCCCCTCCCTCCCTCCCTCCATCTCTCCCTCCCTCCCGCGGCGACACGGGCAGCCCAGGGCTGCCCCAGGCAGGGCGAGCTCTGCATGCCCGTACGCGGCCCCGCCGGCCCCTGCAGAGAGCCCCCAAGAGCCGCTGCTGCCCGAGCAGGGAGCCGGGCCGGGGGCAGCCGGGGCGCCCCGCTCCCAGCCCACTCCCCCCCAGCCCTGGCCCGGGCCAGGCGGGGGGACACGGCCCGGGGGAGAGACGCCCGGCCCCGACCGGAGGACGAGGAGGAGGAGGAGGGGGCCCCGCATCGCCCCCCGCCTGCACAGACCCCACGCCGCCGGGGAAGTGGTCCCCGGCCCCGGCAGCCTTACCCGGGGCCAAGAGCAGCGCTGCCCCATCCCGCCGCCGGCTGCGCCCGGGCTCCGGCCCCGCTCCCGCCGCTCCCGCTCCCGGGGCCGGTGCCCCCGTGGCCGGCAGCGCTCCCCGCCCGCCTCCGCGGGGAGGGTGCCGGGCTCCGGCTGCCCTTAAGGAGCGGCTCTGCCCGCCGCGAAGGAAGGAGGGGGCCGGGCCGCGGCCAAGGAGCGCCCCCGGGCAGCCCCGTACCCGCAGCCCCGGGACTCCCCGCCAGCGCCCGCGGCTCCCCACAGCCCGCACCCCACGGCCGGGGACGCCGCACCCCCGCGGGAGCCACGGCGCCCCCGCACCAGCTGCCCCGAGGCCCCCGCACCCTCCCCGCCACGAGCTGCAGCCCCCGAGTCACCCCGAGTGGGGACCAGGGGCCAGCGCCGCTCCAGCAGCTTCACGGCCGCTCGAGCCTCTCCCCGGGCGGGCACCCGCACTCGGGGGCCCCGTCTTGCTCTCAGGGCTCTCCCCCAGCACCGGCATCGTTCCCGGGATCCTGCAATGCTCCGGCACTGGGAATGTGCCAGCTGCTGCCACCTCCCACACCCCCTGGGCCTCGATGAGCTTCAGGAGGTTCCCGTGGGCCCACCTCTCAGAGCTGTCAAGGTCCCTCTGGGTGACATCCCTTCCCTGCAGAGTCAGCCGCAGCACTCCCAGATCCTCCTGCAACAAGGTCACCCGCCTCGTGGATGAAGGGAAGCTGGTGGATGTCGGTTTTACGGATTTCGCTCAGGCTTTTCACCCTGGCCCTCCCAGCATCGTCCTGGAAGAGTGGTGGAACTGTGGGATGAGCAGGTCCATGGTCCCTCCTTCAGTCCAGGCGGGGCAGGGATCGCTTTGCTTTGGCTTGAGTCTCTCCCTGGGCACCCACACTCGGCCCTTCTTGCTCTCAGGGCTCTCCCAGTGCTCTGCAATGCTCTAGGGGTGCCCACTGGTGCCACCCCCCTAAGTGCGACCCCCTCCCTGTGCACAGGTACCCCCTGTCCCTGGGGCGCCAGGAGCCCAGAGCAAGTAGAAACCACAGCTCTGCAACCACCACGTGTGCCCAAAGCAAATACAAAGGGAGCTTAGGTCTGAAAAACGTAAAGAAATTTATTTATTTACAGAAAAAACTCAACTATATACAACAAACAACAACAAACAACTGCATATAACAACAAACAACAACAAACAACTGCATATAACAACAAACAACAACAAACAACTGTATGTGACAACAAACAACAACAACATGTATATAAAAATAAACAACAACAAACAACAACTAACAACAAACAACAAGAAACAACTATATACAGCAAAAACCAAATCTTCCTCCTCCAATCTCCTCCAAGCCCCGCATCTCCGTCAGTCCTGGAAGAAAAGCAAGAGGCACGGCCGTTTGGCCAACGGGCAGCGCTTCGCCGAGCAGAGCTGGGGGTTCCCGAGCCAGCTCAGCGGCAGCAGCTGCTTCGGGTTGGGCTTCACCCTGAGGGCTGTTAGATTGGCCACAGCCCTGGGACACACTGGGGAGAGTGGGGCTCTGCTGCCAGCACGAAGCCCCGGCTGGCCTTGGGGTCACACTTGGCTTACCCCAAGGAATTGCTCCCTTGCCAAAGCAGGTGGGTGCTCCGGGCAGCGTGTGGGTGGCGGTTGTGCCGCTGGGATGAGGGCACCAGGCTCCCTGTGCCTGCAGCCAGGGACCACCCAGCCCAGACCCAACCCAAACCTGGCAGCAGGTGACCCCCTCTGACTGTGGGCAGTGGATGGGGAGCACCTGCCTGTCCGGCTGCTAGTGTGTCCCTCTTCACATCCCTGTCCTCCACACCCTCCATTTCCCCATCCTTTACCTCCACAACCTTCATCTCAATGTCCTTCACCTCCATGTCCTCCATCTCTGAATCCACTCCACATCCAGCATCGCTACGTCCTTATCCTCAATATCTAACATCTCCACATCCTTGTCTTCTAGGTTGACCATTTCCATGTCCTTATCTTCCATGTCAATCATTTCTACGTCTTCCACCTTGTCGTCCACATCCATTGGCTCCACCATCCTGAGCCAAAAGCCAAGCCAAAAAGTGCATTGGTCCCTGCCCTGGACAGTGGAGCAGACCTGTGGGCTGGCGGTCTGCCCCTCTTGCCACCCAGCCCACGGAGAGGTGTGAGGTGATGGGGTCCCAAGTACATTCCCAGCAGGAGCTGGCTGGAGCCTGGGCAGCCCCTTTGCCAGCAGCCCTGGCGGGACCACGTCTGCAGCCGGAGCATCCTGCGCACTGTGTGCTTCGGGAGCTGGGGGAGCAGCAAGGTCTTGTGGATCTGCTGGAGAAGCAGCCCTGGGGAGCAGCCCTGCTCCCCACCCCACAGGCCACCGGGCACAGCCCCCAGCCCTACCGCGTGCAGACCCCAGCCCTGCATTTGCCTCAGGGCCTAGAAGCTCCTGACTCTGTCCGGGCGGCTTTTTGGCTCCATGCTGCTGCATGAGCAGGGCTCAGCTCCCATGGCCCCAGCCTGGGAAGGGACAGGAGGCAGCGACTCAGGCCCCGGGCGGGACCCAGCTGCTCCCGGCACACATGCCAGCGGCTCGAGCCGGGGGTGCTCAGGGCTCTCCTGGAGACGTGTGTCCAGGCAGGGATGCTCTGTTTCAGCAAGGGATCAGCAGCCCAGAAGGGCTTCTCCCAGCCCGTGGCCTTGCAGGCGTGGGTGGAAAGCGTAAGCCAAGCTCCCAGTGCCCCGAGCTCCCCAGAGCGGGGTCCCCCTGCCACCCCATCCATCCCCACAGTGCCAGCCCTAGCCTGCCCGGGCAGTGGGGGGTGCCCAGCTCCGTGGAGTGGGGCTCTACCTTCGTCAGCAGGAGTGTCGTCTTCTTCCAGGCGTTGGCGATGCCACCGAGGCAGCACAGGACAGATCGAGGTGCGGGAGAGGTGAGAAGGGCTGGGTCCAGGGCAGCGGGAGCAGAGGAGAAGGTCTGGGAGCAGGGCAGAGAGCTGGGAACAGGTCGCAAGGGCTGGGAGCAGGTCGCAAGGGCTGGGAGCAGGTCAGAAGGGTGTCGGGAGCAGGGCAGAATGTCTGTGTTGCACGAGTTGCCGGGCACTGGGAGCTGCGGCTGGAACACGGAATTCCGTTGCCTGATGCGCAACAGGACTGGGCCAAGACCTCGGGGGGCTGCAGCTTCATGGGGAACCTTGGGGAATTTTTATGTTACCCCTCAAGACAAATTAAACACACTTTGTGCTGAAATCTAAAATAACATGAAGGACCACTGCATTGGGTCCTGCTGCCACTCGCAGCCCTGCTTGTTCCCGCATCCTTGCAGATAGCCAGCTCGAGCCCTTCTGCAACCGGGCCGTCTTGTCCTCCATGCCAGCTCATTCCTTGGCCACAAATCCCCACTGCTGAGCAGTTACCAGTTGAATTTACCCTGCAGGGATCAGCCTGGGAGGGTGACACAGCTCAAGGCTCAGCCAGGAGTGGGGTTCCCCGTCCTGACCTCAGAACGCAGTGCTGCAGCCCTGAGGGAGCAGCTTTGGGCACCCTGCGTGCCTAGCCAGGCCTAGGGAAGGGGGCAGTGGGCAGCTCAGGACACTGGGGTGGGCAGAGGGGACCTGGCAGCCCCACCATCCACTCCTCACCACCTCGTCTTGAGGGCAGTGCAGATGCACTGAGCAGGTTCCGGCTGCAGAAGCGCTGGGGCGTAGGGTCAGCTCCGTGGTGTGAGGACCATCTCCTTCACTCTCCCGTTGTCCCACAAGCAGGCAGTGAGCCGACCCGAGCACTGCTGATGTCCTCCGGCACGGATACGGCCACGGGGGCAGAACTCATCCTCGTCCAGCCTCTGGACGCAGGTGGCAGTAGGACGTGGCTGAGCCTGCGCGACAACCTGCAGCCAACACGCGCCAAAGGCTGCCAAGGAAAGGACAAGATGTGCTGCCGTCAGCATGTGGCGAGGCCTGCCTGGTTTAAGCGTGAGCTAAAAAAGCTCAGGACAGTCTAACTTGGACATCCCTGGGTGCGTGTGCGTGCACACTTGTTGCACGCAGCAGCACCCCTACATCCCCACCAGCATTCTCCTACTGGAAGCTCCCTCTCTTCCCCTGCTTCCCCCAGCTCCTGCAGCCTCCTCTCGCTCTGGGCTGTGGCCACGGTGACTCACGCCAGCGGCCGATGGCTCTCAGGGCAGCGGGAGGAAAGGGCAGTGGGTGCATTGGTTGCAGAGGTGGATGGGGCAGCACTGCCAGCTGCATCCCTGCGGAACCGGGAGCCCTGGGAACCACGTTCCATTACTGTAAAACAGGCGTTTTTGCAGCATGTGGATGGACTGAATCACCAGTAAGTATGGAATTGATAATATCTTGTCTTTGTACCAGGTGAAACCTTCTTACCTTAGTAGTCTATGGAAGCTGAAAAAATCTCATCATTTGCTGGCTTGGTGGCTTCTGAACTGTCCATGTTCTGTTGAGCCAGCAGTTTATTGTTTTTTCTTTGAGTCTGTCTTTGATTTCTTACTAATATCATTGAAAATTTCTATTGGACGCTTAAGCCAAATTCAGAATTGTAAGGAACTTAGTGATGATCGAGGTGCAGTTTTTGAGGATTAAAATGGCATAAGAGAGAAAGGTCGATTTTTATCACTTTCAAGACGTACTCTCAATTTTTTAAGGAGGTTTTAACTATTAGAAAATTTTGGTGATGCTCTAGACTAATTGTGTGGTTAATACACTCAAGAAATACTGGGTCTTAAAAGCTTAGTATGAAAAGTCGACTTTGCTTTACACCGCTGCTGTTGCTCCTCTGGAAACGTGTTGTGGATACACCAGCTCCGTAATGAGACTCCAACGCTTCACCGCAGGTCTGTCTCTCCCTCCTCTTCTCCCTCGCTCTGCTCGCGGTTTCTCCAAACCCTCAGGCAGCGCACAGTGCCAGCGACAGCCACCTCTGCAGCGTCACCGACTGGTTTTGGCCCCCGATCCCTCGCTGCGAGCGCCTGTGCGCTGTGCGGGGAACGCTCTCGGGGTCGGCTCAGGACACAGACTCCGTAACCGGGATTAGTTTTGCTTCCCTGACGTTGCTGTGAAAATCCATCCTCGCAAGCGTTCGGGTTTTTTCCCTTCCATTTTCCAGAGAACAACACAGGGATCGGGTACTTTTCGTTTCAGTTTCACTGAATTGTTCTGTGAGCAACAGGGCGAACTGCTTTCTGCAGCGCTGCGCAGTGCGTGATCTCAGCCAGCGCCCTTTTCAGCGGTGAAAGATTCACACTGCGGCAGCCTGAGGTTCTGCAAATGGGAAAGCGTCCTAATTGGTATCGTTTCACCTTTCTGTGTTGATTTCTAATCAAAAGCGGTTCTTAAACACTTTGATGTTGTTACTAGTGGATGTATGGTAGATGGATTTAAGCTCCTCTGACAATTACTACATGATTTTAAACAGTACATATTTAAATTAAGCATCTACAATAAATATGTTGAGCCATATTAACCTGCCAGTGGGATCTGTGAAAAAAGTAATGGCCTCTTTTTTCTCATTAATTTTTCGACTTCTTTCTTTGTGAAGAGGCTATAAGTGGCATAACTGTATTTAAAATTAACAAATTAGGTGTGGGGTGGGTTTTTTATACTTCTAACCTAGCGTGTGGTGTTGATGTATTACTGTAAACCAAGGCTGTCTTCCACACCAAGACATGAAGAGATTGTGATTTGTTCTCTCCACCACAACTGAATTAGACGCTTCTCTTCTGTCATTTTGGAACCCTGCAGTTTACCACGGGACACAGCGTCCGTATTTCTTGCCATAATGGCAAATGATTGATATATTTAAGGATTAATAAAGTTGTGATTTCTGCTGACATTGTGCTTGTGTTTTGATTTCCCAATTAATGGTGATTTTTGCGGTGGAAAACGCGTAGTGTCTGTTTGAATTAAGAAATCGGAGACGCTGGTGAAGTTTCTTTCGAGACAAATTTGCAGTTGGAAAATCTGAGCATTTGCTCCCGTGGTTTGTCTTTTGGTTAGTTCTTAACTGCCTCTCCTAAGGACCCGCTTGTACCCCGTTTATGCTGTACTTTCCTGATAGATTTCACACATTCCTTGTATTTATAGGTCCATATTTAGAACCGTTTTGAGTAGCTTGCCCATTTCTGTAGCTGCCTTAACTGTGTTCTGTACGCTCAGCCTGTAGCACAAGCTGATGCAAGAGCAGTTGTTGTATGTCGAGTGTTACAGACTGTCAAATGCATTGAAGCCCATAAATAATTAGCATTTATAATACTAATGGGTCTCTTTAGCTTGGAGAAGAGGAGGCTGAGGGGTGACCTCATTCATGTTTATAAATATGTCAAGGGGGAGTGTCAGGAGGATGGAGCCAGGCTCTGCTCAGCAGCGTCCATTGACAGGACAAGGGGCAATGGGTGGAAGCTGGAACATAGGAGGTTCCATAAAAATATGAGAGAAAACTTTTTCACTGTGAGGGTGACAGAGCCCTGGAACAGGCTGCCCAGGGAGGGTGTGGAATCTCCTTCTTTGGAGACATTCAAAACCTGCCTGGATGCGTTCCTGTGCATTCTGCTGTAGGTGATCCTGCTCTGGCAGGGGCTGGACTAGATGATCTTTGAGGTCCCTTCCAGCCTCTAACATTCTGTGATTCTGTGGTTCTGTAACAGAAGGTTAAAAGCTTTCATATATACCTGCCGTGATTTTAGGGTCTCCTATCCTGTGCTGAGCCACAGCTGAGAACACTCCTTTATACCAGCAGCAAAGAAGGGTGGAGGAGAGGAGACAACTTCAGCTCTCACGGCTCACGAAGTGCCGAGCAGGGTCAGTCTCTGGTTCCTGTGCCAGGGCCAGTGCGGGCGCAAGGCAGAGTCGGAGCAGCGGCAGCGACCCAGGAGCAGATTCTGGGTTTGTGAACGTTTCGGTGCTTCCTTTTGGGGTGGCGTTTTGCTCCGTGTTTGCAAACACGAGGAGAAACAAGTTAGGAGAGAGCTCAGAGGTCTGGAATGTTTCGGTAAAGCCCAGAGGAAGCAAACACCGTTTGGTCTGTTGGGAGGTTTTATATTTTGTCATATTACTTCTAGCTACTTTGTTTACTCATTTCTGCCACTAAATGCTGCTCCAGAAATCAGCTTGACCTCCATTCTTACTGCGCGCCTGCAGTGCGCTGTGCAACAGCACTGGAGTTGCTACTCGTTGCAGGCAGGTGGAGGAGAGAAGCCTGTACAGCATCATGACAAGGAGGGAGCTGGGGAGGATATGTTTGCTAAACATCAGCTTGAAGGTTTTGGAGGGGAATAGGGTTCTGAGTTTTTTTATTGTTTTGGTTGTCCTTTCATAGCACAAATGGTTTAATATGCTGCCTCCTCGTGCCTTTTTATAATGATGTTTTCTATTTAGGAGTGTGCAGGAAGATGCTGTTTATTCTGAGCAGAAAAGAACCCGATGCTTGCATGCATTCACTTCTTTAATGTCAGAAACACAGAATATTTCAGAGGCTGAAAATGTCTATTTGCTGGGTCTTGAATATACACCATATACATACAGGGAGGAACTCGTTGATTCCTAGAGACAGTGAAGAAAATAAACATCTATCTCCTCGAGTTGCGTATTAAATCCACGGTTCCTTGTGTCAAATGTTGTCACTCTTGTCCTATTATTGTTTCCTACCAGGAGGTCAATTCTAGTTGGGTTAACCATTTGGAACACAAAACATTATGTTGTTTCCCACTCCTGCTTTTTCTGGTCATCCCCAGCGCACGCACTAACTGGACTTTCCATCATCATCCCTCGGTCTGTGATTATGTCTCATATCATACGATCGTGCCCTTTCTCGGGTGCTTTAGTTTTGGCTGGCAACGGAGAAGGATCGATAGCTCTAAAGAAGGTTTCTTCAAACTCAAACTGTACTACAGTGTAGAGCTGTGACAATTTGGATACCTATGCAGTGCCCTTAATAACAATCATCTTAAAAACTCAGCTTTTTCTCTGCTGAACCTGAGCATCAATACTTCCTAACCTAGGAACACGAGTTCTTGGGCTGGCTTCAAAAAACAACCTCCAGAAAAAGTAGCTGGACATTTCCATGAGGGTGGAAGGATTATGCCCCTCATCTGGTTTGTGAGAGCTTAATGTGGCTACAAGCCCATAGGAAGCACTTGCACACTGGGAAGAAAGAAAAGTGACCAACCCAGATTAAGAGAAGCCCAAAAACCAGCATTACTCACTTAACTAATTCACAGCCACTGCCTTCGGGTCACAGTTCTCATAGGAAAATAAGAATATTTAATAAGGTCAGCCACACTGTGTTCAAAGTGGAGAAGGCGATAGCCTGGCCCCCAGGAGGGCTTACTAAAGTCAGCACAGAGCACGCTTTTCTCCAGCTGCCTTATCCAAAATCAAGAAAAAACACCTTTTTATACATCAGTCTCTGAATTTCTCTTTCCTGTTCTTGCATGCACGCAAGAGGAGGAGTAAAGACACTTGATATCAGCAGCTCTGAAACTAGTAATGGAGGGGTTTTTTTGAGCAAAACTTTAACTAGGGAGTAAAGTACAGAGGGTGGGCTGTGCCAAAACTTGCTGGTCTTATTCCTTGTGGCAAATACAGTTATTAAAAATACTTCATGGATGAATTCTGTTTCTCAGGCGGATACTTGAACTCCAGGTAAGTCTTTACAAAGGGAAAAACCCAAACCAAACCAGTGTGTATGTGTGAAAAACTTGTTTATATCCCACTCTGCTATCAAAATGTTAAACCATCAAGCCACTGGATTACTGTTGAGAAGCACGCACGAACTCCGAGGTTGTGGAAAATGGAATTCACTTTATTGCAAGCAGGCACACATATTTATACCTACTAGCATGAAGCACTATTTTTGGGTTACAAACAAGAGATCAGACTATACAGCCAGGGTTGTTATTAGCTCATGTACTCCTTCAATCACTCTGTTATCACACAGGGAAAACAGACTTGGCCAGGTCTGTTTTGATCATACTCTCCCGTTCACTCCCGGGCACATCTGGTGTACAAGAAGCACCTTATCTGTTCATTCTCATGGGCAAGCTCTCAACACGAGCTGTACTTGGCTGGTCAGGGTCTCTTTTCACAATTAGCAAGCAAGAGTTTTGTACTTGTTTAGGAAAGAGCGAAAGGATGAAAGTCTTAATTCTGCAACGCAGTGCTGCCAGCACAGCTAACTAAAATGTAGGGTATCCACAATTCCCCCTTTTTTGTTTTTTGGATCACCATCAAAGTCATAAGATGTATTTTTCAGTTCTTCAGACCCCTTGGGCAGCACTTCAGGTGAGATCGTTGACTGTAATGAAAAAGAACAAAACAAAACACTTCCCACAACAACAAATTCTATTAAACACAAGTTTAGCACAGAAAATTTGTTTTCAGATTTAACCAAATCATATGCCTGCTAACAAATGTGTAGTATTTGTCGCACTGCTTTGTTATGTTTTACTTGCTGCTCTGCCTGAGTTCCCAGACTCACATTCACTGCTTTGCAGGGCAGGAATGCGAGAGATGCCTCCGCATCAATCCCAGGCCTCTGTTATCTCAGTGTGGGTGTGCTGCTTGTCGAGCACACAAGGCCAAGCAGTGATCCAGTGAGACGTCTGTTTTCTGACACCTTACGTGCAAGTTGTTTGAGCGTACCTACAGTTCCCATCACCAATCACCCTAAATCATCCAGACCCGCAGTCGCTGGGGAGCCCCTGTTGCAGCGAGGTTTCTGGAAAACCCTCCCGACAATTGGGAAGTCCTACACAGTGCGTCCACCCGTAGGTGAGGTTTCTGAAGTCGCTGCAAGAGGGTCCAGCTTTTATACTATTAAATAAACAACCCTACATAACATTGAATGCGGGAACATCTGGTGGTGTTTGCCCCATTGAATTCTTCTCACAGCTTGGCCAGGGCTGAAGGAAGAATGCAAAGGGAGTCTCCCTATCAATTTGATCCTTAATCACATACTTCTAACGAAGAAAAAGGCAGCTGGTTTCCTCGTCTTGCTTTTAGCTAAAGAAAGATCACTCTGCTGGTTAGTACCATGAACCTTAACACCTATTCTGTGGCTTCGATTAGACAGTCTTACACAACCAATATAAGCTTCATTGTTAGTCACACAAAGAGAATACATATCAATACAACAGGTAACACTGAAAACAGTTACATTTTCCCATAATTGCTCTGCCATCAGCCATAACATCTTCTGCCAGTCCAATCCATATCATCGTTGGTAATCGGTACCTCAGAGTCCCATCACATCACTGGGCGAAACAAAGGGATTCAACCGGCCGGCCCAGTGCACGGTCGCATCGCTGCTACGCTGTTGAAGTGACAGGATGCTGCACAGCCACATCATGAGGGATAGGAACCAAATCATGGTCATTAAATGGCTTAATTCCTTTCACTGGCAGCCAATAAGGTCCTTTGGATAAAGAAACACAGCCATAACCTCTTCCCCATGTCAATAAAGGCACCGGACCTTTCCATTCATTAGTATGAATGTCCTTATACAGTACATTAGGCTTTGGCAAGTCTTTCTGTTTTTCTTTCTGAGATCGCAGATGAGGAGTTAACATATCAAAACTAGATATATTCAGAAAATTTAACACATACGTTGCTTTAGACAACTTCTTGTGTGGAGACATTCCAATGACAGTGCTTTTCTGTTTCTGTAACATTCTTTTCAGCGTGAGATGTGCTCTTTCCACAATGCTCTGTCCCATCGGTGAATAAGGTATCCCCGTCACATGGGATATTCCCCATTCCTGTAAAAATACTTTAAAATTATTAGAAACATAAGCTGGACCATTATCCGTTTTTATCTGTGATGGCACTCCTAACGTGGCAATAGCACGTAGCAAATGCAGTCGAACATCTCTAAACTTTTCACCACTGTGCGCTGTGGCAACAATAAAAGGTGAGAAGGTATCTACAGTAACATGCACGTATTTCAGTTTACCAAATTCAACTATATGTGTAACATCCATTTGCCATACGTCATTGGGAGCAAGACCACGAGGGACTGCTGTTATATTAGAGTTCAGTGGCATGATCGCTTGACAATCTGGACATGACAAAATAACATCTTGAGCTTGTCGAGATGTTATGTTAAACTCTTTGGATAAAGCCTTACTATTTTGATGACAAAAAGCATGCGAAAGTCTAGCCTGTCCTAATACATCAGGAACAGCAGCCATAGCAGCCAAAGAATCAGCCCGAGCATTACCTCAGACTAACGGGCCAGGCAGATTAGAATGAGAACGAATCTGTGTCACAAAGTATTGGTGTATGCGATTACTACAAAGTAAGCATAATTTCTGAAACAGCATAAAAAGAACACGATTAGAAACATGTTTTAAAAAGGCAAACTCAATTCTGCACAAAAGGCCATATACATAATGTGAATCAGCAACAATATTTACAGAATGGTAGCTGTCTTGTTAGTGGGTCTCAGCATCTCCAGAATTCTTTTACAGCCCGCGTTAGCATTCTCCACAGCAAGCTGCAGTAATAATGCATCTGCTGCCGCTGGTACATCTACCTGTCTTTCAATAGCTCCTTGTAATTGATCAATAAATTGAAGGTAGGGTTCATCGTTAGCTTGTCTGATAGTGCCAAAAGGTTTGCTTGATTTTTTCATGTCAGGAATCTTTTTAAAAGCTTTTGTTGCTAATTGAGCAGCGAGCTGTAAAAGTTCTGTAGTAAGATGAGCTTGAAGCTGTGGATTCGCAAACTGACCCTCCCCCAACAGCTGATCCAGGTTAATTGGAGCTTTATTATTTTGAGCTACTGTAGCATGGGATATACATAACTCCCTGTATTCTACATACCAAATTGTATACTGGCTGGGTGTTAAAATCAACTTAAATACCACCTTCCAATCATGAGGAACCATAAGAAAAGCCTCTTTCATTGTCTCTATTAAATTTTCAGCATAGGATGATTGAATACCCGATTCAGCAACCGTACGCCGCAACTCTTTCAGCGTGCTATGAGAAATCTGTTGATGGTCTGGTGCCTGAGTCCCGTCCGGCCGCGTATGCATAACTACTGGCATAGCTTTAACTACCTGAGGAAAAAAGTCAGTGTTAAGGAAACCATGCTCATCACGATCGGTTAAAATATCTGTCAGGGAAATCTGAACCCCAGTAATAGAAGGCGGTGCTGGACAAACCTGTGGAGAAGATAAGGGAGGGGGTGCATAGGGTGGGGGTTGATAATTGAGTGGAACAAGAGAGTTCATCTGACCCTTATTTTGACACAGCTGTGAGTCAGATTTTGACAGCCCCTTTCCTTTTTCCAAAAGTCCCGAAAAAACGTCCTGAGCAGTAGGTGCAGATGCCACCATGGCTCTATTCGGCGTGAGCGGAGGATAAAGGTTGGGCTCTGTCTCGGGGTCGCCAGGACCGACATCAAAGGAACTGTCGTCCTCCTCCGGATCCCCAGCTCTCGGTGCAATTCCCTCATAGCCGCTCACCAATCCTTCTTGCAAACTTGTGAGATTAATCTGGCTACTCTGTACCGCCGTTTCAGTTTGAGAGGACAAAAGGTTTACACAACTCGTTTGAATTGCAGTCTCTTTCTGTAGCGTAGGTGCTAAGTCAATTAAATCATTAGCAAGGTCCGTAGCAACAGAGCCCGCAGCGCTCGCCACACTGCTCTCAGAACTAGCATCAGCAGCGCGTGGTTTCAGTGAGCGCAACGCCGCAAACAACACTTTCCGTGTCCCTATATTATCAGGCGAACTGTCATGACCAGCATGTTGTGCTTTAGTTAGCTCTCTGCCTACACGTTTCCAGTCCTTAATTTCATAAGATCCTGTTTCAGGATACCAGGGGCAATTATGACCAATCCATAAAAGTAACAGAGTCACTTTCTGTGAGCTAATCTTATAACCGTGTTCCTTTGCAATACACATCAGTACATCATGATGAAGTTGTTGCGATCGTGTTGCGTTTTGCCCCATTTTTGTCCCCCGGCCACGGTCCTCGTACCTGTTTCCTGTTGAAGGGCGAGGATGGACACGTCAGTTAATTCATCACCTCGTTCGGCTCACTGGGGGGTACTTGTCTTGGATATGATTAAGTCCCGATTCGGGCGCCATATGTTGAGAAGCACGCACGAACTCCGAGATGGTGGAAAACGGAATTCACTTTATTGCAAGCAGGCACACATATTTATACCTACTAGCACGAAGCACTATTTTTGGGTTACAAACGAGAGATCAGACTATACAGCCAGGGTTGTTATTAGCTCATGTACTCCTTCAATCACTCTGTTATCACACAGGGAAAACAGACTTGGCCAGGTCTGTTTTGATCATACTCTCCCGTTCACTCCCGGGCACGTCTGGTGTACAAGAAGCACCTTATCTGTTCATTCTCATGGGCAAGCTCTCAACATGAGCTGTACTTGGCTGGTCAGGGTCTCATAATTAGGAAGCAAGAGGTACGCACTTGTTTAGGAAAGAGCTCAAGGACGAAAGTCTTAACTGCAACGCAGTGCTGCCAGCACAGATAACTAAAATGTAGGGTATCCACAGTTGGGGACGTCTGCGTGGTGCCGAACCCAAGGACACGGGGACGTGACACCCCCACGGCTCGGCAGGAGCCTCCCCCTGCCCCACACGGGGACCGCGGGCACCGGGACTGGGCTCCCCTCCCTCGGGGCAGGGCACGGCCAAGGAGTCGGGCGGCTTCTGGCCCTGAGCCGCGCTGTGACCCGCAGCAGCCCAGCACAGCCCGGCTTGCCCTGCCTCGCCTCGCCTCCCCGGCCCTGCAGAGATGCTTCTTGCTCAGCAGCGGATGCCCCCCCGGCTCCCGTCCCGGCTTGGCAGGGACCAGCTGCGGGCAGAGCTGGCGCTGGGCACGGCGAGGCACTCACTCACCCGCGGCCGCACAGGAAGGAAGCGAGCGGCCAAGCCCACTTCTCTGCCAAGGAGCAGCCCTTCGGTGCGGGCCCAAGGCGGGAGAAAAGCCCCGAGGCGGCATCTGCTGGGGGATGAGGGTCTCGGAAGGCCGGGGCGAAGCTGGGGAGAGAACCCACGGCCCAGCCACGCGGCGTCTGTCCCGTGCGACCATGTGAGCTGAGCATTTAGAGAAGAAAAGGAAAAAACAAAAAGAAAGCGTGAACGGTAACGGTGACCCCTGCTTCCCTGGCAGAGCTGCCGCGGAGTGCGGCACCTGCGCAGAGTTCTCCGGGCACGGAGCTCTCTCTGCCTGGGGCGGCCGTGGATGGGGACACCCCCCGTACCACCTGTGCAGGGACCCTCCTTGGGCACCCAGGGACCCTGCGCGGGGCCTCTCCGTGTGTCCCGGGAAGGCAGAGACCCTCCGTGAGGAGCGGGCACCGCGCACGGCCATCCCGCTCCCCGCGGGGGCCCAGCACCCGGCACGGGGAGCCGCCCCCGGCGCTCATCCCCGCCGCAGGGCTCCCGCACCCCCCGGAGCCCGGCGGGACCCCGGCCGGGAGCAGTCGGGCGGCGCCGCCGCGATGCCGCGGGGATGGGCGCGCTGGCACCGCCCCGCGCAGCGCCCAGCACCGAGCACCGAGCACGGCGGGGGGATCCGCGCTGAGCCCGGCCCGTCCCGAGCCGGTGGCGGCAGCCGCCCCGCGGCAGGTCAGGGTCCGGGGGGCAGAGCCGCGGCCGGCGGCTGCCCGGTAAGTGCCGCCCGCGGTGGGGGGAGCTCGGCGGGAGCGGAGCGGGGCAGCGAGTGGGGATGCGGCAAACTCTGCTCCCCAGGCTCTATAGGCAATGTCACCGTGAGGCCTGGGGTAGAGAATTGCTGCTCCCTAGAGCCGAGCCAGGAAAAAAAACCTGTCATGAAAAATCAGGCGTGGAGCAAGAACCAGCCATAATGTCCCAGACATTTCCTTTTCTCCTCTGTTCAGTTATGATGTGCACCTGCCATGTGGCTGGGACCAGGATACCTTCGCTCTAATACTTAGACACAGACATTAAAGATTCTCATCCTACAAAATACTTATTTCCATTATCATTATCGGCAAAGATAAGGGGGACCAAACTAAAGCTGCTTTCTGTAAACAGAGCCCCTAGAGGAGCAAGCTCTGCTTTCCCAATAGCCACAAAAGAATTGAGTCAGGGTTTCAATCAAGAAAGAACTTTGCTTTATGAAAGCAGATAGTAACAGATTCAAAGATTTATTTAACAAAAAGCAACTCCCATCATTTGGCACGGCCACTGCTTTATTCTGCTTTGTCATTTTTCTCTCTCGTGTGGAAATGTAAGGGCCCTCTTGTATCCTTGTGTGTACACATCGCCTCTTGTTCCTTTAAAGAGTCAAAGTCTCAGTTCAGAGCTGTTGATGGGAACGAGGGGTGTGATGTTCTCAATTCCAAGGTGAGTAGCCTGGAAATGAGACTTAAGAACAGCCTGTTCCGAGCAGAGGTTTAAGCCCTTTGACAAGCGCCAGCACCAGAGCTGGCCCCGGGCAGCTGGTGAGGGAGGAAAAACTCCCCCAGAGAGTTTTCCCCACCTCTTCCATTGGCCGGCTCTTGGCCCTTTAGCAGTGATGCTCCTGGAGCCTCGCATCCACATTCTTCTTGTCCTCATCCGTGTTTCTTCCCTTTTGGTTGTCCTTTGAAGGCGTTGCTGTGCTGTGCTGGCTGTAGCCGTCCGACCCCTCTGAAACTCTCGCAGGATGTTTGCGCAGCTCATCAGCAAAGGGGAGGGCCTCATCAGAATTAGTCAAGGCAGCAAACCCTGGCGTTGACGTGGATTCTAATACCAGGAAGCTACATTTCCGAAAAAAGGGCATATTGCAGGCCAAAGCAGAGCAGTTCCCATTCCAAGCCAGCCTCCAGCCACATCCCAGAGAGGCTGTTCATCCTGAGCTAGGCTGTCCCGTGGAGCAGGGCGGATAAAGAGCAGGTCACAGCTGACCTCTCAGCGGCACACGTACTGGCAGAGGAACTGTCGTGATTTGACCCTGGCCGGCAGCCAGGTGCCCACACAGCCGCTCTCTCCCCCCCCTTCTCCGCTAGACAGGGGGAGAAAACATATCAAAGGGCTCAAGGTTTGAGATAAGGACAGGGAGATCACTCGCATTTACCGTCCCGGGAAACAGACTCGATTTGGGGGAAATTAGTTAGATGTATTAAATGAACATCCCTCCCTTCACTCCGGCCTTAACATCAATCCCGGTTTCTCCACCTCCTCCCCCCGAGCGGCGCAGGGGGACAGGGAACGGGGATTGCGGTCGGTTCAGCCGATGTTGGTTCCACCGCTGCTTCTTCACTCGGAGGAGGACTCTCCACTCTCCCCCAGGGACATTGTGGGGTCCCTCTCACGGGAGACGAGCTTCACACTCTCTTCTCCGGCGTGAGTCGTCCCACGAAGGGCAATTCATCACAAACTGCCCAACGGGAGACGCCTCACGAGGGGCAGCCCACCCTTCGTGAGCCTGAGGTACAGCCCTTCAGGGGAAACTGCTCCTGCGTGAGTCCCCCACTGCGTCACAAACGTCCCACCAGCCAACCCGCTCTTCCACGGGCTACAGGCTCTGGCAGCGACCTGCTCCAGCGCGGGCTTCCCACGGGCTACAGCCTCTTTCAGGCACCCACCTGCTCTGGCGTGGGGCTCTCCACCCCAAGGTGGACTTCTACACCCTGCCTATGGGCTGCAGGGGGACAGCTCGCTTCACCATGGGCCTCACCACCACCCAGCGGACTCTCTGCTGCGGCACCTGGAGCTCATCCTCTCCCCTCCTCCTTCTTCCCTGACCTTGGTGTCTCCACGCAGTCTCACTCCTCCATCTCTGTGCCAGCTGTTGTGGCGCACTTCTTTTTCCCCGTTTCTTAAATATGTTTTCACAGAGGCGTTCCTCTCCTATCACTTTCCTGACAGGCTCAGCCTTGCCTGGCGCTGGGTCCCTCTTTGGAGCCGGCTGGCACGGACTCTGTCAGAACCAGGGGAAGCTTCTAGCAGCTTCTTGCAGAAGCCCCCCCGCCGCCGAAATCCGGCCGGGCAAACCCGACACAGGAACGCATGGACAAGAAGTCAGTTTTCCATTCTCCTTGAGCAAACGAGTTTTGTCGAAGCATTTTCCACTTCTGGCAACACTCCAAGGGAGGTCTTTTGGCTGAAGCTGGCAGGAGGGCTGGGGACCCTCCGCTTGCCTTGGCAGCGGCACCAGCTCACCAGGGCCCAACCTGCCCCCACCAGCTGCCCCATCCTGGCTGCCAGAGTGCCCACCCCACTGCTCAGGGCAATGCCTCCTCCTCCCAGCCCGACGGGTGGCTTTCAGCAGCTTGGAAAGCCTGACCCGCAGGGCGCTCAGCCCTCCACCTTGCCCTGGCAGCTTTCCACCTCCCCAAGGCACCTGGGTTTTCCCTTAATTGCTGCCTGCATTTGCTCACAACTCCTTTTCACTCCCCACAACTCCCTGCCGGGGACAGCAGAGCTGCTTCCGCTTAGCTCCAGAAACATTTCGTTTCCACCTGTCATTCCCCCCCAACCTCGCTGCTTCTGTTCCTTTGCTTTTTGTGCAGACGTTGCCCCACACGTCTAACACCAGCCCTCCTTACCAACTCCTTCCCTATTCTTTCAGTGCTGCTAAAGTCCTCCCAACACCGTCATCTCAGGGCACTTAGTACAAACAGTACAAAACCAGGGCTGGGGCAGATTCAAGCCAGAAGGACCAAGAGTGTCAGCAGGGAGAGGACTTGCTTTGGGCCGCTGGATCCGACTTGAAACGCTCTGGCTGAAAGCCGGGTGTCCAGGGGAGCCTTTCCAGCTCGATGCCATGCGCCTTCTCGTCCGTGGCCGTGGTCTCCCCCAGCTGGAGGACGCAGCCCGAGAAGCCCCGGGAAACGCTGGTGCCGGCGGTGCCCGATGGCAGCAGCCCGGCCAGGTGCCCTGCCGGCCGCCCAGGGGTCGGCGTGAGCGCCCAGAGCTTTGGGGGACGGAGCCCCCCTCCCTCCCTCCCTCTCCTCCCTCCCTCCCGCGGCGACACGGGCAGCCCAGGGCTGCCCCAGGCAGGGCGAGCTCTGCCTGCCCGTACGCGGCCCCGCCGGCCCCTGCAGAGAGCCCCCAAGAGCCGCTGCTGCCCGAGCAGGGAGCCGGGCCGGGGGCAGCCGGGGCGCCCCGCTCCCAGCCCGCTCCCCCTCAGCCCTGGCCCGGGCCAGGCGGGGGGACACGGCACGGGGCAGAGACGCCCGGCCCCGACCGGAGGACGAGGAGGAGGAGGAGGGGGCCCCGCATCGCCCCCCGCCTGCACAGCCCCCACGCCGCCGGGGAAGCGGTTCCCGGCCCCGGCAGCCTTACCGGCAAAGAGCAGCGCGGCCGCTCCCGCCGCTGCCCCATCCCGCCGCCGGCTGCGCCCGGGCTCCGGCCCCGCTCCCGCCGCTCCCGCTCCCGGTGCCGGTGCCCCCGTGGCCGGCAGCGCTCCCCGCCCGCCTCCGCGGTGAGGGTGCCGGGCTCCGGCTGCCCTTAAGGAGCGGCTCTGCCCGCCGCGAAGGAAGGAGGGGGCCGGGCCGCGGCCAACGAGTGCCCGGGGGCAGCCCCGTGCCCGGAGCCCCGGGACTCCCCGCCAGCGCCCGCGGCTCCCCACAGCCCGCACCCCACGGCCGGGGACGCCGCACCCCCGCGGGAGCCACGGCGCCCCCGCACCACCTGCCCCGAGGCCCCCGCACCCTCCCCGCCACGAGCTGCAGCCCCCGAGTCACCCCGAGTGGGGACCAGGGACCAGCGCCGCTCCAGCAGCTTCACGGCCACTCGAGCCTCTCCCCGGGCGGGCACCCGCACTAGGGGGCCCCGTCTCGCTCTCAGGGCTCTCCCCCAGTCCCGGCATCGTTCCCGGGATCCTGCAATGCTCCGGCACTGGGAATGTGCCAGCTGCTGCCACCTCCCACACCCCCTGGGCCTCGATGAGCTTCAGGAGGTTCCCGTGGGCCCACCTCTCAGAGCTGTCAAGGTCCCTCTGGGTGACATCCCTTCCCTGCAGAGTCAGCCGCAGCACTCCCAGATCCTCCTGCAACAAGGTCACCCGCCTCGTGGATGAAGGGAAGCTGGTGGATGTCGGTTTTACGGATTTCGCTCAGGCTTTTCACCCTGGCCCTCACAGCATCGTTCGTCCTGGAAGAGTGGTGGAACTGTGGGATGAGCAGGTCCATGGTCCCTCCTTCAGTCCAGGCGGGGCAGGGATCGCTTTGCTTTGGCTTGAGGCTCTCCCTGGGCACCCACACTCGGCCCTTCTCGCTCTCAGGGCTCTCCCAGTGCTCTGCAATGCTCTAGGGGTGCCCACTGGTGCCACCCCCCTAAGTGCGATCCCCTCCCTGTGCACAGGTACCCCCTGTCCCTGGGGCACCAGGAGCCCAGAGCAAGTAGAAATCACAGCTCTGCAACCACCACGTGTGCCCAAAGCAAATACCAAGGGAGCTTGGGTCTGAAAAACGTAAAGAAATTTATTTATTTACAGAAAAAACTCAACTATATACAACAAACAACAACAAACAACTACATATAACAACAAACAACAACAAACAACTGTATGTGACAACAAACAACAACATGTATATAAAAATAAACAACAACAAACAACAAGAAACAACTAACAACAAGAAACAACTATATACAGCAAAACCCAAATCTTCCTCCTCCAATCTCCACCAAGCCCCGCATCTCCGTCAGCCCTGGAAGAAAAGCAAGAGGCACGGCCGTTTGGCCAACGGGCAGCGCTTCGCCGAGCAGAGCTGGGGGTTCCCGAGCCAGCTCAGCGGCAGCAGCTGCTTCGGGTTGGGCTTCACCCTGAGGGCTGTTAGATTGGCCACAGCCCTGGGACACACTGGGGAGAGTGGGGCTCTGCTGCCAGCACGAAGCCCCGGCTGGCCTTGGTGTCACACTTGGCTTACCCCAAGGAATTGCTCCCTTGCCAAAGCAGGTGGGTGCTCCGGGCAGCGTGTGGGTGGCGGTTGTGCCGCTGGGATGAGGGCACCAGGCTCCCTGTGCCTGCAGCCAGGGACCACCCAGCCCAGACCCAACCCAAGTGGCAGCAGGTGACCCCCTCTGACTGTGGGCAGTGGATGGGGAGCACCTGCCTGTCTGGCTGCTAGTGTGTCCCTCTTCACATCCCTGTCCTCCACACCCTCCATTTCCCCATCCTTTACCTCCACAACCTCCATCTCGATGTCCTTCACCTCCACGTCCTCCATCTCTGAATCCACTCCACATCCAGCATTTCTACATCCTTATTCTCAATATCCAGCATCTCCACATCCTTATCTTCTAGGTCGACCATTTCCACGTCCTTATCTTCCAGGTCTGTCATTTCTACGTCCTCCACCATCTCATCCACATCCATTGGCTCCACCATCCTGAGCCAAAAGCCAAGCCAAAAAGTGCATTGGTCCCTGCCCTGGACAGTGGAGCAGACCTGTGGGCTGGCGGTCTGCCCCTCTTGCCACCCAGCCCATGGAGAGGTGTGAGGTGATGGGGTCCCAAGTACATTCCCAGCAGGAGCTGGCTGGAGCCTGGGCAGCCCCTTTGCCAGCAGCCCTGGCGGGACCACGTCTGCAGCCGGAGCATCCTGCGCACTGTGTGCTTCGGGAGCTGGGGGAGCAGCAAGGTCTTGTGGATCTGCTGGAGAAGCAGCCCTGGGGAGCAGCCCTGCTCCCCACCCCACAGGCCACCGGGCACAGCCCCCAGCCCCACCACCTGCAGACCCCAGCCCTGCATTTGCCTCAGGACCCACAGGCTCCTGACTCTGTCCGGGCGGCTTTTTGGCTCCGTGCTGCTGCATGAGCAGGGCTCAGCTCCCATGGCCCCAGCCTGGGAAGGGACAGGAGGCAGCGACTCAGGCCCTGGGCGGGACCCAGCTGCTCCCGGCACACATGCCAGCAGCTCGAGCCGGGGGTGCTCAGGGCTCTCCAGGAGACGTGTGTCCAGGCAGGGATGCTCTGTTTCAGCAGGGGATCAGCAGCCCAGAAGGGCTTCTCCCAGCCCGTGGCCTTGCAGGGGTGGGTGGAAAGCGTAAGCCAAGCTCCCAGTGCCCCGAGCTCCCCAGAGCGGGGTCCCCCTGCCACCCCATCCATCCCCACAGTGCCAGCCCTAGCCTGCCCGGCCAGTGGGGGGTGCCCAGCTCCGTGGAGTGGGGCTCTACCTTCGTCAGCAGGAGTGTCGTCTTCTTCCAGGCGTTGGTGATGCCACCGAGGCAGCACAGGACAGATCGAGGTGCGGGAGAGGCGAGAAGGGCTGGGTCCAGGGCCGCGGGAGCAGAGGAGAAGGTCTGGGAGCAGGGCAGAGAGCTGGGAACAGGTTGCAAGGGCTGGGAGCAGGTCGCAAGGGCTGGGAGCAGGTCAGAAGGGTGTCGGGAGCAGGGCAGAATGTCTGTGTTGCCCGAGTTGCCGGGCACTGGGAGCTGCGGCTGGAACACGGAATTCCGTTGCCTGATGCGCAACAGGACTGGGTCAAGACCTCGGGGGGCTGCAGCTTCATGGGGAACCTTGGGGAATTTTTATGTTACCCCTCAAGACAAATTAAACACACTTTGTGCTGAAATCTAAAATAACATGAAGGACCACTGCATTGGGTCCTGCTGCCACTCGCAGCCCTGCTTGTTCCCGCACCCTTGCAGATAGCCAGCTCGAGCCCTTCTGCAACCGGGCCGTCTTGTCCTCCATGCCAGCTCATTCCTTGGCCACAAATCCCCACTGCTGAGCAGTTACCAGTTGAATTTACCCTGCAGGGATCAGCCTGGGAGGGTGACACAGCTCCAGGCTCAGCCGGGAGTGGGGTTCCCCGTCCTGACCTCAGAACGCAGTGCTGCAGCCCTGAGGGAGCAGCTTTGGGCACCCTGCATGCCTAACCAGGCCTAGGGAAGGGGGCAGTGGGCAGCTCAGGACACTGGGGTGGGCAGAGGGGACCTGGCAGCCCCACCATCCACTCCTCACCACCTCATCTTGAGGGCAGTGCAGATGCACTGAGCAGGTTCCGGCTGCAGAAGCAGTGTAGGGTCTGCTAGGGTCTTGGTCTGCAAGCGGGCTCCCCTGGTCCATCTCCCCGGCATCAGCGATGGATTGGTTGATGGCCGTGGGTCTTGGGAGCCCTTGCTTCTCGTCCTCCACCCTCTCCCTACCCCCAGCTCTTCTGAAGGGGGGCCATCTCCTGTGCTCGGCGCCTGAGGAAGAGGGGAGGAGGCAACGTGGCTCCCGCCGGGCTGCAACGCCGAGAGACGTCCCCTCCGAGGGCTGCCGAGCTCCCTGGCGCCTGGAGGTGGGCTTTCTTCGGCTCCACGACGAGGAGGCTTCCCGATGGCAGCGTGCAGAGCCCTCTGTGGCAGCGCAAGAAGGACAGCAACAGATCAAGGTGGCAGAGAGGCAGCCGTTCAGCCTCCGGAGAAGCAGAAGACCGCCTGTGTGCCGTGAGGAAGTGCTGGCTCTTTTCAAGACCGGGCAAAACCGACTTTAAATAAAAGCAATCAATGGCCCGAGACAGTCAGTGCAGACGCGCTTTGCCTCTCTGGTAGTTTTGGGGACTGCGCCTGGAGTCCTCTGTCGCCTCCCGGTCTCCCCAGCCCAGGAAGGACACTGGTGCCAGGGGTACGGGCTCAGCCGCGGGTCTTCGGGATGGTGCAGGGTGCCGGGGCATGCGAGGGCAGCCGAGGGAACTGCCTGTGGTCGTGAGGGTGGTGAGAGCCTGGGGCAGGTTGTGGATGCCCCCTCCTTTGAAGGAAGGGCTCAAGGTGCGGCCGGCTGGGGCTTTGACCAAGCTGGTCTGCTGAAAGATGGCCTTGCCCCCGGCGCGGGGGTGGTCGGGGTGAGCTTTCAAGGTCCTTTCCCGCCCAAGCCATTCTGTGAGCCTCCAGGCACATGAGGCCACCTTCTCCCGACTGGCAGCACCCCCAACCCTCTTCTTGATAGAATCATTGAATCATGAAGGTTGCAAAAGACCTCTGAGATCATCACCAAGTCCAGCCTTCAACTCCATACCACTGCGTCTACTAAACTATGTCCTGAAGTGCCACAGCTACGCGTTGTTTGAAGGCCTCCAGGAATGGCGACTCCCCTGCTGCCCTGGGCAGCCTGTTCCAATGCCTCACCACTCTTTCAGTCAAGCAATTTTTCCTAATACGCAATCTAAACCTCCCTTGGCACAACTTGAGCCTGTTTCCTCTCATCCTGTCACCGGCAGCTTGGGAAAAGAGACCAACACACCCCTCACTACAACCTCCTTTCAGGTAGTTGTAGAGAGCAATAAGGTCTCCCTTCAGCCGCCTTTTCTCCAGGCTAAACAACCCTGGTCCCATCAGCTTCTGCTCGCAAGACATGTCCTCTAGACCCCTCCCCAGCTTTGTTGCCCTTCTTTGGATATGGTCCCACACCTCAGTGTCTTTCATGTAGTGAGGGGCTCAAAACTGAGAACAGGATTCAAGGTCCAGCCTCACTATTTCTGACACAGGCCGGGATGCTGTTGGCCACCTTGGTCACCTGGGCACACTGCTGGCTCATGTTCAGCCAGCTGTCTGCCAGCCGCCCCAGGCTCCTTTTCTGCCAGACAGCTTTCCAGCCACTCCTCTCCAAGCCTGTAGCACTGCCTGGGGTTGTTGTGACCCAAGGGCAGGAGCCAGCACTTGGCCTTGTTGAACCTCCTGCAGGCTGAGGTACTTAACACCTTCTTTGCCTCAGTCTTTAGCAAAAAGACTGGCTATCCTCAGGGCAACTGGTCTTCTGAGTTGGTAGACAAGGATGGGGAGGCAGAATACCCCTCCTGTAATCCAGGAGGAAGTAGTTAGTGACCTGCTGTGCCACTAGATCCCAACAAGTCTAAGAGTCCTGGGGGGATTCATCCCAGGGTGCTGAGGGAGCTGGGGGAAGAACTGCCTAAGCCTCTTGCTATCATTTATCACCGATCCTGGCTAACCGGGGAGGTCCCAGGTGATTGGAGGTTGGCCCATGCAACACGCATCTATAAGAAGGGCCAGAAGGAGGGCACGGGGAACTGTAGGCCTGTCAGCCTGACCTCGGTGCTTGGCAAGGTTATGGAGCCAATTATCCTGAGTGCCACCAAGCGGCATGTAGAAGACAACCAGGGGATCAGGCCCAGCCATCACAGGTTTAGAAAAGGAAGGTCCTACCTGACCAATCTCATCTCCTTCTCTGACTGTGTGACCCGCCTAGTGGATGAGGGGAAGGCTGTGGGTGTGGTCTACCTTGATTTCAGCAAGGCCTTTGACACAGCCTCCCACAGCATCGTCCTGGAAAAGCCGGCAGCCCACGGCTTGGATAGGTGCGCCCTTTGCTAGGTTAGAAACTGGCTGGATGACAAGGCCCAGAGAGTGGTGGTGAATGGCAGAGAAGGATCTGGGAGTACTGGTTGGCAACCAGTTGATCATGAGCCAGCAGTGTGCCCAGGTGGCTCTGAAGGCCAATGGCATCCTGGCTTGGATCAGGAATGGTGTGGCCAGCAGGAGCAGGGATGCAGTTCTCCCCCTGTACTCAGCACTGGGGAGGCCTCACCTCGAGTGCTGTGTACAGTTCTGGGCCCCTCACTGCAAGAAAGATATTGAGGTGCTGGAGCGGGTCCAGAGGAGAGCAACAAGGCCATTGAAGGGACTAGAGGGAAAGTCCTATGAGGAGAGGCTGAGGGAGCTGGCATTGTTTAGTCTGGAGGAGACTCAGGGAGGACCTTATCACTCTCTACAACTACCTGGAGGGAAGTTGTAGTCAGGCGGGGGATGGGCTCTTCTCCCGGGTGACTAGTGGCAGGATGAGAGGGCATGGCCTGAAACTGCATCAGGGAAGGTTTAGGTTGGATCTCAGGAAGCTCTTCCTCACGGAGAGGGTGATCAGGCATTGGGATGCACTGCCCAGGGAAGTGGTGGAGCCACCGACTCTGGAGGTGTTTAAGGAAAGACTGGATGTGGCACCTAGTGCCATGCCATGGTCTAGCCATCGGCTGGACTTGATGATCTCAGAGGTCTTTTGCAGCCTCAGTAATTCTGTGATTCTGTGATTGTGCCATCTTCCCCAGTCCTGAGGTCAGGCCGACAGGCCTGTAGTATTCCCCGGATCCTCCTTGCGGCCCTTCTTGCAGATGGACGTCCCATCGGCATGCCTCCAGTCATCTGGGGCCATCTTCCTCCCTCAGGGGGAAGGGCACCTTGCAGGCCACAGGCCCCCCCAACTGCCTCAGTAGCCACACACGGTGATTTGCATGGCCGTCACAATGGCCTGGTGATGTCACAGGCTACCTCAGCGAGTCTTCTTCTGGGCCCCAGCAGCTGGCTGGCTCATTCGCTGAGCGTCCGGGCCCTCGAACGCCACCATGGCTGGCAGGAAGAGGACCCACCGTGGCACAGCGAGTTGTTGCCCACCTCCGCGTGGGCGACAAACGGAGAGAAAGGAGAAGGCGTATGAGAGTACGCAGAGGCCGCTGCCGGCAGTCAACTACGCGGCGGAGACGGGCCGTCCGAAGGGGCAGAGCCCGCTGGTTGCAGCCAGAGAGGCGGCGGAAGCGGCAGCCCGCAAGAAGGCCCAAAGCCTGCTGGCGTCCTTCCGCTTCGTGATACCGGCGGCCAGCGCTGACCATGTGCAGCCAATGGACGTGGACCCACCTGAAGAGGCGGAGGAGCCGATGGATGTGGATCCACCGGCAGGGTGGGTCCCCTGGCAGCACCACCAGGTGCCAGGGCTGCCCTCCCCAGCGAAGCGGTGCCGTAGGAGGGCCAGGCCAGCGCCCCAACGGCGGCCCGGACGCCGCAGCAGGTGCTAGCTGGGCGGCCTGCCCTCTGCACCTGGCTGCCAGCGGGCTCCCCTGGTCCATCTCCCCGGCATCAGCGATGGATTGGTTGATGGCCGTGGGTCTTGGGAGCCCTTGCTTCTCGTCCTCCACCCTCTCCCTACCCCCAGCTCTTCTGAAGGGGGGCCATCTCCTGTGCTCGGCGCCTGAGGAAGAGGGGAGGAGGCAACGTGGCTCCCGCCGGGCTGCAACGCCGAGAGACGTCCCCTCCGAGGGCTGCCGAGCTCCTTGGCGCCTGGAGGTGGGCTTTCTTCGGCTCCACGACGAGGAGGCTTCCCGATGGCAGCGTGCAGAGCCCTCTGTGGCAGCGCAAGAAGGACAGCAACAGATCAAGGTGGCAGAGAGGCAGCCGTTCAGCCTCCGGAGAAGCAGAAGACCGCCTGTGTGCCGTGAGGAAGTGCTGGCTCTTTTCAAGACCGGGCAAAACCGACTTTAAATAAAAGCAACCAATGGCCCGAGACAGTCAGTGCAGACGCGCTTTGCCTCTCTGGTAGTTTTGGGGACTGCGCCTGGAGTCCTCTGTCACCTCCCGGTCTCCCCAGCCCAGGAAGGACACTGGTGCCGGGGCTACGGGCTCAGCTGCGGGCCTTCGGGATAGTGCGGGGTGCCGGGACATGCGAGGGCAGCCGAGGGAACTGCCTGTGGTCGTGAGGGTAGTGAGAGCCTGGGGCAGGTTGTGGATGCCCCCTCCTTTGAAGGAAGGGCTCAAGGTGCGGCCGGCTGGGGCTTTGACCAAGCTGGTCTGCTGAAAGATGGCCTTGCCCCCGGCGCGGGGGTGGTCGGGGTGAGCTTTCAAGGTCCTTTCCCGCCCAAGCCGTTCTGTGAGCCTCCAGGCACATGAGGCCACCTTCTCCCAACTGGCAGCACCCCCAACCCTCTTCTTGATGGAATCATTGAATCGTGAAGGTTGCAAAAGACCTCTGAGATCATCACCAAGTCCAGCCTTCAACTCCATACCACTGCGTCTACTAAACTATGTCCTGAAGTGCCACAGCTACGCGTTGGTTGAAGGCCTCCAGGAATGGCGACTCCCCTGCTGCCCTGGGCAGCCTGTTCCAATGCCTCACCACTCTTTCAGTCAAGCAATTTTTCCTAATACGCAATCTAAACCTCCCTTGGCACAACTTGAGCCTGTTTCCTCTCATCCTGTCACCGGCAGCTTGGGAAAAGAGAGCAACACACCCCTCACTACAACCTCCTTTCAGGTAGTTGTAGAGAGCAATAAGGTCTCCCTTCAGCCGCCTTTTCTCCAGGCTAAACAACCCTGCTCCCATCAGCTTCTGCTCGCAAGACATGTCCTCTAGACCCCTCCCCAGCTTTGTTGCCCTTCTTTGGATATGGTCCCACACCTCAATGTCTTTCATGTAGTGAGGGGCTCAAAACTGAGAACAGGATTCAAGGTCCAGCCTCACTATTTCTGACACAGGCCGGGATGCTGTTGGCCACCTTGGTCACCTGGGCACACTGCTGGCTCATGTTCAGCCAGCTGTCTGCCAGCCGCCCCAGGCTCCTTTTCTGCCAGACAGCTTTCCAGCCACTCCTCTCCAAGCCTGTAGCACTGCCTGGGGTTGTTGTGACCCAAGGGCAGGAGCCAGCACTTGGCCTTGTTGAACCTCCTGCAGGCTGAGGTACTTAACACCTTCTTTGCCTCAGTCTTTAGCAAAAAGACTGGCTATCCTCAGGGCAACTGGTCTTCTGAGTTGGTAGACAAGGATGGGGAGGCAGAATACCCCTCCTGTAATCCAGGAGGAAGTAGTTAGTGACCTGCTGTGCCACTAGATCCCAACAAGTCTAAGAGTCCTGGGGGGATTCATCCCAGGGTGCTGAGGGAGCTGGGGGAAGAACTGCCTAAGCCTCTTGCTATCATTTATCACCGATCCTGGCTAACCGGGGAGGTCCCAGGTGACTGGAGGTTGGCCCATGCAACACGCATCTATAAGAAGGGCCAGAAGGAGGGCACGGGGAACTGTAGGCCTGTCAGCCTGACCTCGGTGCTTGGCAAGGTTATGAAGCCAATTATCCTGAGTGCCACCAAGCGGCATGTAGAGGACAACCAGGGGATCAGGCCCAGCCATCACAGGTTTAGAAAAGGAAGGTCCTACCTGACCAATCTCATCTCCTTCTCTGACTGTGTGACCCGCCTAGTGGATGAGGGGAAGGCTGTGGGTGTGGTCTACCTTGATTTCAGCAAGGCCTTTGACACAGCCTCCCACAGCATCGTCCTGGAAAAGCCGGCAGCCCACGGCTTGGATAGGTGCACCCTTTGCTAGGTTAGAAACTGGCTGGATGACAAGGCCCAGAGAGTGGTGGTGAATGGCAGAGAAGGATCTGGGAGTACTGGTTGGCAACCAGTTGATCATGAGCCAGCAGTGTGCCCAGGTGGCTCTGAAGGCCAATGGCATCCTGGCTTGTATCAGGAATGGTGTGGCCAGCAGGAGCAGGGATGCAGTTCTCCCCCTGTACTCAGCACTGGGGAGGCCTCACCTCGAGTGCTGTGTACAGTTCTGGGCCCCTCACTGCAAGAAAGATATTGAGGTGCTGGAGCAGGTCCAGAGGAGAGCAACGAGGCCATTGAAGGGACTAGAGGGAAAGTCCTATGAGGAGAGGCTGAGGGAGCTGGCGTTGTTTAGTCTGGAGGAGACTCAGGGAGGACCTTATCACTCTCTACAACTACCTGGAGGGAAGTTGTAGTCAGGCGGGGGATGGGCTCTTCTCCCGGGTGACTAGTGGCAGGATGAGAGGGCATGGCCTGAAACGGCATCAGGGAAGGTTTAGGTTGGATCTCAGGAAACTCTTCCTCACGGAGAGGGTGATCAGGCATTGGGATGCACTGCCCAGGGAAGTGGTGGAGCCACCGACTCTGGAGGTCTTTAAGGAAAGACTGGATGTGGCACCTAGTGCCATGCCACGGTCTAGCCATCGGCTGGACTTGATGATCTCAGAGGTCTTTTCCAGCCTCAGTAATTCTGTGATTCTGTGATTGTGCGATCTTCCCCAGTCCTGAGGTCAGGCCGACAGGCCTGTAGTATTCCCCGGATCCTCCTTGCGGCCCTTCTTGCAGATGGACGTCCCATCGGCATGCCTCCAGTCATCTGGGGCCATCTTCCTCCCTCAGGGGGAAGGGCACCTTGCAGGCCACAGGCCCCCCCAACTGCCTCAGTAGCCACACACGGTGATTTGCATGGCCGTCACAATGGCCTGCTGATGTCACAGGCTACCTCAGCGAGTCTTCTTCTGGGCCCCAGCAGCTGGCTGGCTCATTCGCTGAGCGTCCGGGCCCTCGAACGCCACCATGGCTGGCAGGAAGAGGACCCACCGTGGCACAGCGAGTTGTTGCCCACCTCCGCGTGGGCGACAAATGGAGAGAAAGGAGAAGGCGTATGAGAGTACGCAGAGGCCGCTGCCGGCAGTCAACTACGCGGCGGAGACGGGCCGTCCGAAGGGGCAGAGCCCGCTGGTTGCAGCCAGAGAGGCGGCGGAAGCGGCAGCCCGCAAGAAGGCCCAAAGCCTGCTGGCGTCCTTCCGCTTCGTGATACCGGCGGCCAGCGCTGACCATGTGCAGCCAATGGACGTGGACCCACCTGAAGAGGCGGAGGAGCCGATGGATGTGGATCCACCGGCAGGGTGGGTCCCCTGGCAGCACCACCAGGTGCCAGGGCTGCCCTCCCCAGCGAAGCGGTGCCATAGGAGGGCCAGGCCAGCGCCCCAACGGCGGCCCGGACGCCGCAGCAGGTGCTAGCTGGGCGGCCTGCCCTCTGCACCTGGCTGCCAGCGGGCTCCCCTGCTCCATCTCCCCGGCATCAGCGATGGATTGGTTGATGGCCGTGGGTCTTGGGAGCCCTTGCTTCTCGTCCTCCACCCTCTCCCTACCCCCAGCTCTTCTGAAGGGGGGCCATCTCCTGTGCTCGGCGCCTGAGGAAGAGGGGAGGAGGCAACGTGGCTCCCGCCGGGCTGCAACGCCGAGAGACGTCCCCTCCGAGGGCTGCCGAGCTCCCTGGCGCCTGGAGGTGGGCTTTCTTCGGCTCCACGACGAGGAGGCTTCCCGATGGCAGCGTGCAGAGCCCTCTGTGGCAGCGCAAGAAGGACAGCAACAGATCAAGGTGGCAGAGAGGCAGCCGTTCAGCCTCCGGAGAAGCAGAAGACCGCCTGTGTGCCGTGAGGAAGTGCTGGCTCTTTTCAAGACCGGGCAAAACCGACTTTAAATAAAAGCAACCAATGGCCCGAGACAGTCAGTGCAGACGCGCTTTGCCTCTCTGGTAGTTTTGGGGACTGCGCCTGGAGTCCTCTGTCACCTCCCGGTCTCCCCAGCCCAGGAAGGACACTGGTGCCGGGGCTACGGGCTCAGCTGCGGGCCTTCGGGATAGTGCGGGGTGCCGGGACATGCGAGGGCAGCCGAGGGAACTGCCTGTGGTCGTGAGGGTAGTGAGAGCCTGGGGCAGGTTGTGGATGCCCCCTCCTTTGAAGGAAGGGCTCAAGGTGCGGCCGGCTGGGGCTTTGACCAAGCTGGTCTGCTGAAAGATGGCCTTGCCCCCGGCGCGGGGGTGGTCGGGGTGAGCTTTCGAGGTCCTTTCCCGCCCAAGCCATTCTGTGAGCCTCCAGGCACATGAGGCCACCTTCTCCCGACTGGCAGCACCCCCAACCCTCTTCTTGATAGAATCATTGAATCATGAAGCTTGCAAAAGACCTCTGAGATCATCACCAAGTCCAGCCTTCAACTCCATACCACTGCGTCTACTAAACTATGTCCTGAAGTGCCACAGCTACGCGTTGTTTGAAGGCCTCCAGGAATGGCGACTCCCCTGCTGCCCTGGGCAGCCTGTTCCAATGCCTCACCACTCTTTCAGTCAAGCAATTTTTCCTAATACGCAATCTAAACCTCCCTTGGCACAACTTGAGCCTGTTTCCTCTCATCCTGTCACCGGCAGCTTGGGAAAAGAGACCAACACACCCCTCACTACAACCTCCTTTCAGGTAGTTGTAGAGAGCAATAAGGTCTCCCTTCAGCCGCCTTTTCTCCAGGCTAAACAACCCTGCTCCCATCAGCTTCTGCTCGCAAGACATGTCCTCTAGACCCCTCCCCAGCTTTGTTGCCCTTCTTTGGATATGGTCCCACACCTCAATGTCTTTCATGTAGTGAGGGGCTCAAAACTGAGAACAGGATTCAAGGTCCAGCCTCACTATTTCTGACACAGGCCGGGATGCTGTTGGCCACCTTGGTCACCTGGGCACACCGCTGGCTCATGTTCAGCCAGCTGTCTGCCAGCCGCCCCAGGCTCCTTTTCTGCCAGACAGCTTTCCAGCCACTCCTCTCCAAGCCTGTAGCACTGCCTGGGGTTGTTGTGACCCAAGGGCAGGAGCCAGCACTTGGCCTTGTTGAACCTCCTGCAGGCTGAGGTACTTAACACCTTCTTTGCCTCAGTCTTTAGCAAAAAGACTGGCTATCCTCAGGGCAACTGGTCTTCTGAGTTGGTAGACAAGGATGGGGAGGCAGAATACCCCTCCTGTAACCCAGGAGGAAGTAGTTAGTGACCTGCTGTGCCACTAGATCCCAACAAGTCTAAGAGTCCTGGGGGGATTCATGCCAGGGTGCTGAGGGAGCTGGGGGAAGAACTGCCTAAGCCTCTTGCTATCATTTATCACCGATCCTGGCTAACCGGGGAGGTCCCAGGTGACTGGAGGTTGGCCCGTGCAACACGCATCTATAAGAAGGGCCAGAAGGAGGGCACGGGGAACTGTAGGCCTGTCAGCCTGACCTCGGTGCTTGGCAAGGTTATGGAGCCAATTATCCTGAGTGCCACCAAGCGGCATGTAGAAGACAACCAGGGGATCAGGCCCAGCCATCACAGGTTTAGAAAAGGAAGGTCCTACCTGACCAATCTCATCTCCTTCTCTGACTGTGTGACCCGCCCAGTGGATGAGGGGAAGGCTGTGGGTGTGGTCTACCTTGATTTCAGCAAGGCCTTTGACACAGCCTCCCACAGCATCGTCCTGGAAAAGCCGGCAGCCCGCGGCTTGGATAGGTGCGCCCTTTGCTAGGTTAGAAACTGGCTGGATGACAAGGCCCAGAGAGTGGTGGTGAATGGCAGAGAAGGATCTGGGAGTACTGGTTGGCAACCAGTTGATCATGAGCCAGCAGTGTGCCCAGGTGGCTCTGAAGGCCAATGGCATCCTGGCTTGTATCAGGAATGGTGTGGCCAGCAGGAGCAGGGATGCAGTTCTCCCCCTGTACTCAGCACTGGGGAGGCCTCACCTCGAGTGCTGTGTCCAGTTCTGGGCCCCTCACTGCAAGAAAGATATTGAGGTGCTGGAGCGGGTCCAGAGGAGAGCAACGAGGCCATTGAAGGGACTAGAGGGAAAGTCCTATGAGGAGAGGCTGAGGGAGCTGGCGTTGTTTAGTCTGGAGGAGACTCAGGGAGGACCTTATCACTCTCTACAACTACCTGGAGGGAAGTTGTAGTCAGGCGGGGGATGGGCTCTTCTCCCGGGTGACTCGTGGCAGGATGAGAGGGCATGGCCTGAAACTGCATCAGGGAAGGTTTAGGTTGGATCTCAGGAAGCTCTTCCTCACGGAGAGGGTGATCAGGCATTGGGATGCACTGCCCAGGGAAGTGGTGGAGCCACCGACTCTGGAGGTGTTTAAGGAAAGACTGGATGTGGCACCTAGTGCCATGCCATGGTCTAGCCATCGGCTGGACTTGATGATCTCAGAGGTCTTTTCCAGCCTCAGTAATTCTGTGATTCGGTGATTGTGCGATCTTCCCCAGTCCTGAGGTCAGGCCGACAGGCCTGTAGTATTCCCCGGATCCTCCTTGCGGCCCTTCTTGCAGATGGACGTCCCATCGGCATGCCTCCAGTCATCTGGGGCCATCTTCCTCCCTCAGGGGGAAGGGCACCTTGCAGGCCACAGGCCCCCCCAACTGCCTCAGTAGCCACACACGGTGATTTGCATGGCCGTCACAATGGCCTGCTGATGTCACAGGCTACCTCAGCGAGTCTTCTTCTGGGCCCCAGCAGCTGGCTGGCTCATTCGCTGAGCGTCCGGGCCCTCGAACGCCACCATGGCTGGCAGGAAGAGGACCCACCGTGGCACAGCGAGTTGTTGCCCACCTCCGCGTGGGCGACAAACGGAGAGAAAGGAGAAGGCGTATGAGAGTACGCAGAGGCCGCTGCCGGCAGTCAACTACGCGGCGGAGACGGGCCGTCCGAAGGGGCAGAGCCCGCTGGTTGCAGCCAGAGAGGCGGCGGAAGCGGCAGCCCGCAAGAAGGCCCAAAGCCTGCTGGCGTCCTTCCGCTTTGTGATACCGGCGGCCAGCGCTGACGATGTGCAGCCAATGGACGTGGACCCACCTGAAGAGGCGGAGGAGCCGATGGATGTGGATCCACCGGCAGGGTGGGTCCCCTGGCAGCACCACCAGGTGCCAGGGCTGCCCTCCCCAGCGAAGCGGTGCCGTAGGAGGGCCAGGCCAGCGCCCCAACGGCGGCCCGGACGCCGCAGCAGGTGCTAGCTGGGCGGCCTGCCCTCTGCACCTGGCTGCCAGCGGGCTCCCCTGCTCCATCTCCCCGGCATCAGCGATGGATTGGTTGATGGCCGTGGGTCTTGGGAGCCCTTGCTTCTCATCCTCCACCCTCTCCCTACCCCCAGCTCTTCTGAAGGGGGGCCATCTCCTGTGCTCGGCGCCTGAGGAAGAGGGGAGGAGGCAACGTGGCTCCCGCCGGGCTGCAACGCCGAGAGACGTCCCCTCCGAGGGCTGCCGAGCTCCTTGGCGCCTGGAGGTGGGCTTTCTTCGGCTCCACGACGAGGAGGCTTCCCGATGGCAGCGTGCAGAGCCCTCTGTGGCAGCGCAAGAAGGACAGCAACAGATCAAGGTGGCAGAGAGGCAGCCGTTCAGCCTCCGGAGAAGCAGAAGACCGCCTGTGTGCCGTGAGGAAGTGCTGGCTCTTTTCAAGACCGGGCAAAACCGACTTTAAATAAAAGCAACCAATGGCCCGAGACAGTCAGTGCAGACGCGCTTTGCCTCTCTGGTAGTTTTGGGGACTGCGCCTGGAGTCCTCTGTCGCCTCCCGGTCTCCCCAGCCCAGGAAGGACACTGGTGCCGGGGCTACGGGCTCAGCCGCGGGCCTTCGGGATAGTGCGGGGTGCCGGGACATGCGAGGGCAGCCGAGGGAACTGCCTGTGGTCGTGAGGGTGGTGAGAGCCTGGGGCAGGTTGTGGATGCCCCCTCCTTTGAAGGAAGGGCTCAAGGTGCGGCCGGCTGGGGCTTTGACCAAGCTGGTCTGCTGAAAGATGGCCTTGCCCCCGGCGCGGGGGTGGTCGGGGTGAGCTTTCGAGGTCCTTTCCCGCCCAAGCCATTCTGTGAGCCTCCAGGCACATGAGGCCACCTTCTCCCGACTGGCAGCACCCCCAACCCTCTTCTTGATAGAATCATTGAATCATGAAGGTTGCAAAAGACCTCTGAGATCATCACCAAGTCCAGCCTTCAACTCCATACCACTGCGTCTACTAAGCTATGTCCTGAAGTGCCACAGCTACGCGTTGTTTGAAGGCCTCCAGGAATGGCGACTCCCCTGCTGCCCTGGGCAGCCTGTTCCAATGCCTCACCACTCTTTCAGTCAAGCAATTTTTCCTAATACGCAATCTAAACCTCCCTTGGCACAACTTGAGCCTGTTTCCTCTCATCCCGTCACCGGCAGCTTGGGAAAAGAGACCAACACACCCCTCACTACAACCTCCTTTCAGGTAGTTGTAGAGAGCAATAAGGTCTCCCTTCAGCCGCCTTTTCTCCAGGCTAAACAACCCTGGTCCCATCAGCTTCTGCTCGCAAGACATGTCCTCTAGACCCCTCCCCAGCTTTGTTGCCCTTCTTTGGATATGGTCCCACACCTCAATGTCTTTCATGTAGTGAGGGGCTCAAAACTGAGAACAGGATTCAAGGTCCAGCCTCACTATTTCTGACACAGGCCGGGATGCTGTTGGCCACCTTGGTCACCTGGGCACACTGCTGGCTCATGTTCAGCCAGCTGTCTGCCAGCCGCCCCAGGCTCCTTTTCTGCCAGACAGCTTTCCAGCCACTCCTCTCCAAGCCTGTAGCACTGCCTGGGGTTGTTGTGACCCAAGGGCAGGAGCCAGCACTTGGCCTTGTTGAACCTCCTGCAGGCTGAGGTACTTAACACCTTCTTTGCCTCAGTCTTTAGCAAAAAGACTGGCTATCCTCAGGGCAACTGGTCTTCTGAGTTGGTAGACAAGGATGGGGAGGCAGAATACCCCTCCTGTAACCCAGGAGGAAGTAGTTAGTGACCTGCTGTGCCACTAGATCCCAACAAGTCTAAGAGTCCTGGGGGGATTCATCCCAGGGTGCTGAGGGAGCTGGGGGAAGAACTGCCTAAGCCTCTTGCTATCATTTATCACCGATCCTGGCTAACCGGGGAGGTCCCAGGTGACTGGAGGTTGGCCCATGCAACACGCATCTATAAGAAGGGCCAGAAGGAGGGCACGGGGAACTGTAGGCCTGTCAGCCTGACCTCGGTGCTTGGCAAGGTTATGAAGCCAATTATCCTGAGTGCCACCAAGCGACATGTAGAGGACAACCAGGGGATCAGGCCCAGCCATCACAGGTTTAGAAAAGGAAGGTCCTACCTGACCAATCTCATCTCCTTCTCTGACTGTGTGACCCGCCTAGTGGATGAGGGGAAGGCTGTGGGTGTGGTCTACCTTGATTTCAGCAAGGCCTTTGACACAGCCTCCCACAGCATCGGCCTGGAAAAGCCGGCAGCCCACGGCTTGGATAGGTGCGCCCTTTGCTAGGTTAGAAACTGGCTGGATGACAAGGCCCAGAGAGTGGTGGTGAATGGCAGAGAAGGATCTGGGAGTACTGGTTGGCAACCAGTTGATCATGAGCCAGCAGTGTGCCCAGGTGGCTCTGAAGGCCAATGGCATCCTGGCTTGTATCAGGAATGGTGTGGCCAGCAGGAGCAGGGATGCAGTTCTCCCCCTGTACTCAGCACTGGGGAGGCCTCACCTCGAGTGCTGTGTACAGTTCTGGGCCCCTCACTGCAAGAAAGATATTGAGGTGCTGGAGCGGGTCCAGAGGAGAGCAACGAGGCCATTGAAGGGACTAGAGGGAAAGTCCTATGAGGAGAGGCTGAGGGAGCTGGCGTTGTTTAGTCTGGAGGAGACTCAGGGAGGACCTTATCACTCTCTACAACTACCTGGAGGGAAGTTGTAGTCAGGCGGGGGATGGGCTCTTCTCCCGGGTGACTAGTGGCAGGATGAGAGGGCATGGCCTGAAACTGCATCAGGGAAGGTTTAGGTTGGATCTCAGGAAGCTCTTCCTCACGGAGAGGGTGATCAGGCACTGGGATGCACTGCCCAGGGAAGTGGTGGAGCCACCGACTCTGGAGGTGTTTAAGGAAAGACTGGATGTGGCACCTAGTGCCATGCCATGGTCTAGCCATCGGCTGGACTTGATGATCTCAGAGGTCTTTTCCAGCCTCAGTAATTCTGTGATTCGGTGATTGTGCGATCTTCCCCAGTCCTGAGGTCAGGCCGACAGGCCTGTAGTATTCCCCGGATCCTCCTTGCGGCCCTTCTTGCAGATGGACGTCCCATCGGCATGCCTCCAGTCATCTGGGGCCATCTTCCTCCCTCAGGGGGAAGGGCACCTTGCAGGCCACAGGCCCCCCCAACTGCCTCAGTAGCCACACACGGTGATTTGCATGGCCGTCACAATGGCCTGCTGATGTCACAGGCTACCTCAGCGAGTCTTCTTCTGGGCCCCAGCAGCTGGCTGGCTCATTCGCTGAGCGTCCGGGCCCTCGAACGCCACCATGGCTGGCAGGAAGAGGACCCACCGTGGCACAGCGAGTTGTTGCCCACCTCCGCGTGGGCGACAAATGGAGAGAAAGGAGAAGGCGTATGAGAGTACGCAGAGGCCGCTGCCGGCAGTCAACTACGCGGCGGAGACGGGCCGTCCGAAGGGGCAGAGCCCGCTGGTTGCAGCCAGAGAGGCGGCGGAAGCGGCAGCCCGCAAGAAGGCCCAAAGCCTGCTGGCGTCCTTCCGCTTTGTGATACCGGCGGCCAGCGCTGACGATGTGCAGCCAATGGACGTGGACCCACCTGAAGAGGCGGAGGAGCCGATGGATGTGGATCCACCGGCAGGGTGGGTCCCCTGGCAGCACCACCAGGTGCCAGGGCTGCCCTCCCCAGCGAAGCGGTGCCGTAGGAGGGCCAGGCCAGCGCCCCAACGGCGGCCCGGACGCCGCAGCAGGTGCTAGCTGGGCGGCCTGCCCTCTGCACCTGGCTGCCAGCGGGCTCCCCTGCTCCATCTCCCCGGCATCAGCGATGGATTGGTTGATGGCCGTGGGTCTTGGGAGCCCTTGCTTCTCGTCCTCCACCCTCTCCCTACCCCCAGCTCTTCTGAAGGGGGGCCATCTCCTGTGCTCGGCGCCTGAGGAAGAGGGGAGGAGGCAACGTGGCTCCCGCCGGGCTGCAACGCCGAGAGACGTCCCCTCCGAGGGCTGCCGAGCTCCCTGGCGCCTGGAGGTGGGCTTTCTTCGGCTCCACGACGAGGAGGCTTCCCGATGGCAGCGTGCAGAGCCCTCTGTGGCAGCGCAAGAAGGACAGCAACAGATCAAGGTGGCAGAGAGGCAGCCGTTCAGCCTCCGGAGAAGCAGAAGACCGCCTGTGTGCCGTGAGGAAGTGCTGGCTCTTTTCAAGACCGGGCAAAACCGACTATAAATAAAAGCAACCAATGGCCCGAGACAGTCAGTGCAGACGCGCTTTGCCTCTCTGGTAGTTTTGGGGACTGCGCCTGGAGTCCTCTGTCGCCTCCCGGTCTCCCCAGCCCAGGAAGGACACTGGTGCCGGGGCTACGGGCTCAGCCGCGGGCCTTCGGGATAGTGCGGGGTGCCGGGACATGCGAGGGCAGCCGAGGGAACTGCCTGTGGTCGTGAGGGTAGTGAGAGCCTGGGGCAGGTTGTGGATGCCCCCTCCTTTGAAGGAAGGGCTCAAGGTGCGGCCGGCTGGGGCTTTGACCAAGCTGGTCTGCTGAAAGATGGCCTTGCCCCCGGCGCGGGGGTGGTCGGGGTGAGCTTTCAAGGTCCTTTCCCGCCCAAGCCATTCTGTGAGCCTCCAGGCACATGAGGCCACCTTCTCCCGACTGGCAGCACCCCCAACCCTCTTCTTGATAGAATCATTGAATCATGAAGGTTGCAAAAGACCTCTGAGATCATCACCAAGTCCAGCCTTCAACTCCATACCACTGCGTCTACTAAACTATGTCCTGAAGTGCCACAGCTACGCGTTGTTTGAAGGCCTCCAGGAATGGCGACTCCCCTGCTGCCCTGGCCAGCCTGTTCCAATGCCTCACCACTCTTTCAGTCAAGCAATTTTTCCTAATACGCAATCTAAACCTCCCTTGGCACAACTTGAGCCTGTTTCCTCTCATCCTGTCACCGGCAGCTTGGGAAAAGAGACCAACACACCCCTCACTACAACCTCCTTTCAGGTAGTTGTGGAGAGCAATAAGGTCTCCCTTCAGCCGCCTTTTCTCCAGGCTAAACAACCCTGGTCCCATCAGCTTCTGCTCGCAAGACATGTCCTCTAGACCCCTCCCCAGCTTTGTTGCCCTTCTTTGGATATGGTCCCACACCTCAGTGTCTTTCATGTAGTGAGGGGCTCAAAACTGAGAACAGGATTCAAGGTCCAGCCTCACTATTTCTGACACAGGCCGGGATGCTGTTGGCCACCTTGGTCACCTGGGCACACCGCTGGCTCATGTTCAGCCAGCTGTCTGCCAGCCGCCCCAGGCTCCTTTTCTGCCAGACAGCTTTCCAGCCACTCCTCTCCAAGCCTGTAGCACTGCCTGGGGTTGTTGTGACCCAAGGGCAGGAGCCAGCACTTGGCCTTGTTGAACCTCCTGCAGGCTGAGGTACTTAACACCTTCTTTGCCTCAGTCTTTAGCAAAAAGACTGGCTATCCTCAGGGCAACTGGTCTTCTGAGTTGGTAGACAAGGATGGGGAGGCAGAATACCCCTCCTGTAACCCAGGAGGAAGTAGTTAGTGACCTGCTGTGCCACTAGATCCCAACAAGTCTAAGAGTCCTGGGGGGATTCATGCCAGGGTGCTGAGGGAGCTGGGGGAAGAACGGCCTAAGCCTCTTGCTATCATTTATCACCGATCCTGGCTAACCGGGGAGGTCCCAGGTGACTGGAGGTTGGCCCATGCAACACGCATCTATAAGAAGGGCCAGAAGGAGGGCACGGGGAACTGTAGGCCTGTCAGCCTGACCTCGGTGCTTGGCAAGGTTATGGAGCCAATTATCCTGAGTGCCACCAAGCGGCATGTAGAAGACAACCAGGGGATCAGGCCCAGCCATCACAGGTTTAGAAAAGGAAGGTCCTACCTGACCAATCTCATCTCCTTCTCTGACTGTGTGACCCGCCCAGTGGATGAGGGGAAGGCTGTGGGTGTGGTCTACCTTGATTTCAGCAAGGCCTTTGACACAGCCTCCCACAGCATCGTCCTGGAAAAGCCGGCAGCCCGCGGCTTGGATAGGTGCGCCCTTTGCTAGGTTAGAAACTGGCTGGATGACAAGGCCCAGAGAGTGGTGGTGAATGGCAGAGAAGGATCTGGGAGTACTGGTTGGCAACCAGTTGATCATGAGCCAGCAGTGTGCCCAGGTGGCTCTGAAGGCCAATGGCATCCTGGCTTGTATCAGGAATGGTGTGGCCAGCAGGAGCAGGGATGCAGTTCTCCCCCTGTACTCAGCACTGGGGAGGCCTCACCTCGAGTGCTGTGTCCAGTTCTGGGCCCCTCACTGCAAGAAAGATATTGAGGTGCTGGAGCGGGTCCAGAGGAGAGCAACGAGGCCATTGAAGGGACTAGAGGGAAAGTCCTATGAGGAGAGGCTGAGGGAGCTGGCCTTGTTTAGTCTGGAGGAGACTCAGGGAGGACCTTATCACTCTCTACAACTACCTGGAGGGAAGTTGTAGTCAGGCGGGGGATGGGCTCTTCTCCCGGGTGACTCGTGGCAGGATGAGAGGGCATGGCCTGAAACTGCATCAGGGAAGGTTTAGGTTGGATCTCAGGAAGCTCTTCCTCACGGAGAGGGTGATCAGGCACTGGGATGCACTGCCCAGGGAAGTGGTGGAGCCACCGACTCTGGAGGTGTTTAAGGAAAGACTGGATGTGGCACCTAGTGCCATGCCATGGTCTAGCCATCGGCTGGACTTGATGATCTCAGAGGTCTTTTCCAGCCTCAGTAATTCTGTGATTCTGTGATTGTGCCATCTTCCCCAGTCCTGAGGTCAGGCCGACAGGCCTGTAGTATTCCCCGGATCCTCCTTGCGGCCCTTCTTGCAGATGGACGTCCCATCGGCATGCCTCCAGTCATCTGGGGCCATCTTCCTCCCTCAGGGGGAAGGGCACCTTGCAGGCCACAGGCCCCCCCAACTGCCTCAGGAGCCACACACGGTGATTTGCATGGCCGTCACAATGGCCTGCTGATGTCACAGGCTACCTCAGCGAGTCTTCTTCTGGGCCCCAGCAGCTGGCTGGCTCATTCGCTGAGCGTCCGGGCCCTCGAACGCCACCATGGCTGGCAGGAAGAGGACCCAGCGTGGCACAGCGAGTTGTTGCCCACCTCCGCGTGGGCGACAAATGGAGAGAAAGGAGAAGGCGTATGAGAGTACGCAGAGGCCGCTGCCGGCAGTCAACTACGCGGCGGAGACGGGCCGTCCGAAGGGGCAGAGCCCGCTGGTTGCAGCCAGAGAGGCGGCGGAAGCGGCAGCCCGCAAGAAGGCCCAAAGCCTGCTGGCGTCCTTCCGCTTTGTGATACCGGCGGCCAGCGCTGACGATGTGCAGCCAATGGACGTGGACCCACCTGAAGAGGCGGAGGAGCCGATGGATGTGGATCCACCGGCAGGGTGGGTCCCCTGGCAGCACCACCAGGTGCCAGGGCTGCCCTCCCCAGCGAAGCGGTGCCGTAGGAGGGCCAGGCCAGCGCCCCAACGGCGGCCCGGACGCCGCAGCAGGTGCTAGCTGGGCGGCCTGCCCTCTGCACCTGGCTGCCAGCGGGCTCCCCTGCTCCATCTCCCCGGCATCAGCGATGGATTGGTTGATGGCCGTGGGTCTTGGGAGCCCTTGCTTCTCGTCCTCCACCCTCTCCCTACCCCCAGCTCTTCTGAAGGGGGGCCATCTCCTGTGCTCGGCGCCTGAGGAAGAGGGGAGGAGGCAACGTGGCTCCCGCCGGGCTGCAACGCCGAGAGATGTCCCCTCCGAGGGCTGCTGAGCTCCCTGGCGCCTGGAGGTGGGCTTTCTTTGGCTCCACGACGAGGAGGCTTCCCGATGGCAGCGTGCAGAGCCCTCTGTGGCAGCGCAAGAAGGACAGCAACAGATCAAGGTGGCAGAGAGGCAGCCGTTCAGCCTCCGGAGAAGCAGAAGACCGCCTGTGTGCCGTGAGGAAGTGCTGGCTCTTTTCAAGACCGGGCAAAACCGACTTTAAATAAAAGCAACCAATGGCCCGAGACAGTCAGTGCAGACGCGCTTTGCCTCTCTGGTAGTTTTGGGGACTGCGCCTGGAGTCCTCTGTCGCCTCCCGGTCTCCCCAGCCCAGGAAGGACACTGGTGCCGGGGCTACGGGCTCAGCTGCGGGCCTTCGGGACGGTGCGGGGTGCCGGGGCATGCGAGGGCAGCCGAGGGAACTGCCTGTGGTCGTGAGGGTGGTGAGAGCCTGGGGCAGGTTGTGGATGCCCCCTCCTTTGAAGGAAGGGCTCAAGGTGCGGCCGGCTGGGGCTTTGACCAAGCTGGTCTGCTGAAAGATGGCCTTGCCCCCGGCGCGGGGGTGGTCGGGGTGAGCTTTCGAGGTCCTTTCCCGCCCAAGCCATTCTGTGAGCCTCCAGGCACATGAGGCCACCTTCTCCCGACTGGCAGCACCCCCAACCCTCTTCTTGATAGAATCATTGAATCATGAAGCTTGCAAAAGACCTCTGAGATCATCACCAAGTCCAGCCTTCAACTCCATACCACTGCGTCTACTAAACTATGTCCTGAAGTGCCACAGCTACGCGTTGTTTGAAGGCCTCCAGGAATGGCGACTCCCCTGCTGCCCTGGGCAGCCTGTTCCAATGCCTCACCACTCTTTCAGTCAAGCAATTTTTCCTAATACGCAATCTAAACCTCCCTTGGCACAACTTGAGCCTGTTTCCTCTCATCCTGTCACCGGCAGCTTGGGAAAAGAGAGCAACACACCCCTCACTACAACCTCCTTTCAGGTAGTTGTAGAGAGCAATAAGGTCTCCCTTCAGCCGCCTTTTCTCCAGGCTAAACAACCCTGGTCCCATCAGCTTCTGCTCGCAAGACATGTCCTCTAGACCCCTCCCCAGCTTTGTTGCCCTTCTTTGGATATGGTCCCACACCTCAATGTCTTTCATGTAGTGAGGGGCTCAAAACTGAGAACAGGATTCAAGGTCCAGCCTCACTATTTCTGACACAGGCCGGGATGCTGTTGGCCACCTTGGTCACCTGGGCACACTGCTGGCTCATGTTCAGCCAGCTGTCTGCCAGCCGCCCCAGGCTCCTTTTCTGCCAGACAGCTTTCCAGCCACTCCTCTCCAAGCCTGTAGCACTGCCTGGGGTTGTTGTGACCCAAGGGCAGGAGCCAGCACTTGGCCTTGTTGAACCTCCTGCAGGCTGAGGTACTTAACACCTTCTTTGCCTCAGTCTTTAGCAAAAAGACTGGCTATCCTCAGGGCAACTGGTCTTCTGAGTTGGTAGACAAGGATGGGGAGGCAGAATACCCCTCCTGTAACCCAGGAGGAAGTAGTTAGTGACCTGCTGTGCCACTAGATCCCAACAAGTCTAAGAGTCCTGGGGGGATTCATCCCAGGGTGCTGAGGGAGCTGGGGGAAGAACTGCCTAAGCCTCTTGCTATCATTTATCACCGATCCTGGCTAACCGGGGAGGTCCCAGGTGACTGGAGGTTGGCCCATGCAACACGCATCTATAAGAAGGGCCAGAAGGAGGGCACGGGGAACTGTAGGCCTGTCAGCCTGACCTCGGTGCTTGGCAAGGTTATGGAGCCAATTATCCTGAGTGCCACCAAGCGGCATGTAGAAGACAACCAGGGGATCAGGCCCAGCCATCACAGGTTTAGAAAAGGAAGGTCCTACCTGACCAATCTCATCTCCTTCTCTGACTGTGTGACCCGCCTAGTGGATGAGGGGAAGGCTGTGGGTGTGGTCTACCTTGATTTCAGCAAGGCCTTTGACACAGCCTCCCACAGCATCGTCCTGGAAAAGCCGGCAGCCCGCGGCTTGGATAGGTGCGCCCTTTGCTAGGTTAGAAACTGGCTGGATGACAAGGCCCAGAGAGTGGTGGTGAATGGCAGAGAAGGATCTGGGAGTACTGGTTGGCAACCAGTTGATCATGAGCCAGCAGTGTGCCCAGGTGGCTCTGAAGGCCAATGGCATCCTGGCTTGTATCAGGAATGGTGTGGCCAGCAGGAGCAGGGATGCAGTTCTCCCCCTGTACTCAGCACTGGGGAGGCCTCACCTCGAGTGCTGTGTACAGTTCTGGGCCCCTCACTGCAAGAAAGATATTGAGGTGCTGGAGCGGGTCCAGAGGAGAGCAACGAGGCCATTGAAGGGCCTAGAGGGAAAGTCCTATGAGGAGAGGCTGAGGGAGCTGGCGTTGTTTAGTCTGGAGGAGACTCAGGGAGGACCTTATCACTCTCTACAACTACCTGGAGGGAAGTTGTAGTCAGGCGGGGGATGGGCTCTTCTCCCGGGTGACTAGTGGCAGGATGAGAGGGCATGGCCTGAAACTGCATCAGGGAAGGTTTAGGTTGGATCTCAGGAAGCTCTTCCTCACGGAGAGGGTGATCAGGCATTGGGATGCACTGCCCAGGGAAGTGGTGGAGCCACCGACTCTGGAGGTGTTTAAGGAAAGACTGGATGTGGCACCTAGTGCCATGCCATGGTCTAGCCATCGGCTGGACTTGATGATCTCAGAGGTCTTTTCCAGCCTCAGTAATTCTGTGATTCTGTGATTGTGCCATCTTCCCCAGTCCTGAGGTCAGGCCGACAGGCCTGTAGTATTCCCCGGATCCTCCTTGCGGCCCTTCTTGCAGATGGACGTCCCATCGGCATGCCTCCAGTCATCTGGGGCCATCTTCCTCCCTCAGGGGGAAGGGCACCTTGCAGGCCACAGGCCCCCCCAACTGCCTCAGTAGCCACACACGGTGATTTGCATGGCCGTCACAATGGCCTGGTGATGTCACAGGCTACCTCAGCGAGTCTTCTTCTGGGCCCCAGCAGCTGGCTGGCTCATTCGCTGAGCGTCCGGGCCCTCGAACGCCACCATGGCTGGCAGGAAGAGGACCCAGCGTGGCACAGCGAGTTGTTGCCCACCTCCGCGTGGGCGACAAATGGAGAGAAAGGAGAAGGCGTATGAGAGTACGCAGAGGCCGCTGCCGGCAGTCAACTACGCGGCGGAGACGGGCCGTCCGAAGGGGCAGAGCCCGCTGGTTGCAGCCAGAGAGGCGGCGGAAGCGGCAGCCCGCAAGAAGGCCCAAAGCCTGCTGGCGTCCTTCCGCTTCGTGATACCGGCGGCCAGCGCTGACGATGTGCAGCCAATGGACGTGGACCCACCTGAAGAGGCGGAGGAGCCGATGGATGTGGATCCACCGGCAGGGTGGGTCCCCTGGCAGCACCACCAGGTGCCAGGGCTGCCCTCCCCAGCGAAGCTGGGTCTTGGGTCAGCTCTGTGGTGCGAGGACCATCTCCTTCACTCTCCCGTTGTCCCACAAGCAGGCAGTGAGCCGACCCGAGCACCGCTGATGTCCTCCAGCACGGATACGGCCACGGGGGCAGAACTCATCCTCGTCCAGCCTCTGGACGCAGGTGGCAGTAGGACGTGGCTGAGCCTGCGCGACAACCTGCAGCCAACACGCGCCAAAGGCTGCCAAGGAAAGGACAAGATGTGCTGCCGTCAGCATGTGGCGAGGCCTGCCTGGTTTAAGCGTGAGCTAAAAAAGCTCAGGACAGTCTAACTTGGACATCCCTGGGTGCGTGTGCGTGCACACTTGTTGCACGCAGCAGCACCCCTACATCCCCACCAGCATTCTCCTACTGGAAGCTCCCTCTCTTCCCCTGCTTCCCCCAGCTCCTGCAGCCTCCTCTCGCTCTGGGATGTGGCCACGGTGACTCACGCCAGCGGCCGATGGCTCTCAGGGCAGCGGGAGGAAAGGGCAGTGGGTGCCTTCATTGCAGAGGTGGATGGGGCAGCACTGCCAGCTGCATCCCTGCGGAACCGGGAGCCCTGGGAACCAACCACCCTGATCCACCACCGGGGTCCCTGGTGAAGGGGAGCGAATGGATGCTCCTGACGGCAGCACCTTCCTGCTGCTCAGAGAGAGGAGGAAAACCAAGCTGTGCTTGGGGCAGGGCCAACAGGCTGGCAAGAAGCAGCAGGGCAGGAGTAAGCGGCTGTCTCTACCTTGCATCGTAGGTCAACAGCTCCTCTCCTGCTCTGCGGTGCTTCTGGCCCTGGGCATCTCTTGCCGCCCTTGCCTTGTCCTCAGCACCATGTGGGCATCTCTCGGTGTCGTCAGGTTGAGGCCGAGAGTGTGCCTTAAATGTCAGGGAGTGGAGGAGGCAGTTTCGGCTCTGCTCCTCCTCTCACCTCCCCTGTGGTGAGCAGGGCCCAGGGGTGTCTCAGGACCCGAGGCTGCAGGGACAGCCACGATGGGATGCCCAGCACTCACCTGGCGCCGGCCCCATGGGCAACTTCCCAGGGCCACCCTCTGGCCCACCAGGTCCAGCAGCCGGCTGTTGGGGACATCTGCGTGGTGCGGAGCCCAAGGACACGGGGACATGACACCCCCGCGGCTCGGCAGGAGCCTCCCCCTGCCCCACACGGGGACCGCGGGCACCGGGACTGGGCTCCCCTCCCTCGGGGCAGGGCACGGCCAAGGAGTCGGGCGGCTTCTGGCCCTGAGCCGCGCTGTGACCCGCAGCAGCCCAGCACAGCCCGGCTTGCCCTGCCTCGCCTCGCCTCCCCGGCCCTGCAGAGATGCTTCTTGCTCAGTAGAGGATGCCCCCCCGCTCCCGTCCCGGCTTGGCAGGGACCAGCTGCGGGCAGAGCTGGCGCTGGGCACGGCGAGGCACTCACTCACCCGCGGCCGCACAGGAAGGAAGCGAGCGGCCAAGCCCACTTCTCTGCCAAGGAGCAGCCCTTCGGTGCGGGCCCAAGGCGGGAGAAAAGCCCCGAGGCGGCATCTGCTGGGGGATGAGGGTCTCGGAAGGCCGGGGCGAAGCTGGGGAGAGAACCCACGGCCCATCCACTCGGCGTTTGTCCCGTGCGACCATGTGAGCTGAGCATTTAGAGAAGAAAAGGAAAAAACAAAAAGAAAGCGTGAACGGTAACGGTGACCCCTGCTTCCCTGGCAGAGCTGCCGCGGAGTGCGGCACCTGCGCAGAGTTCTCCGGGCACGGAGCTCTCTCTGCCTGGGGCGGCCGTGGATGGGGACACCCCCCCTACCACCTGTGCAGGGACCCTCCTTGGGCACCCAAGGACCCTGCGCGGGGCCTCCCCGTGTGTCCCGGGAAGGCAGAGACCCTCCATGAGGAGCGGGCACCGCGCACGGCCATCCCGCTCTCCCCGCGGGGGCGCAGCACCCGGCACGGGGAGCCGCCCCCGGCGCTCATCCCCGCCGCAGGGCTCCCGCACCCCCCGGAGCCCGGCGGGACCCCGGCCGGGAGCAGCCGGGCGGCGCCGCCGCGATGCCGCGGGGATGGGCGCGCTGGCACCGCCCCGCGCAGCGCCCAGCACCGAGCACGGCGGGGGGATCCGCGCTGAGCCCGGCCCGTCCCGAGCCGGTGGCGGCAGCCGCCCCGCGGCAGGTCGGGGTCCGGGGCGCAGAGCCGCGGCCGGCGGCTGCCCGGTAAATGCCGCCCGCGGTGGGGGGAGCTCGGCGGGAGCGGAGCGGGGCAGCGGGCGGGGGTGCGCGCATCCCCCCAGCCCGCGACACCCACCCGGTACGGAACAGCCCTCCTGCCCTCCCCTCCCCTTCCGCCCCCCGAGCCGCGCCGCACCGACCTGCTGCTTCGGGCTGGAGCCGCCCGCCAAGCTCCGTGCCCGGGATGGGCACGCTCGGGGGGAACCCGCCCGGGAAGCGGCTGAGCTCGGGGACCTGTTGGGCCACGGGCTGGTTGCGGAGCGGCACGGGTAGCTCTCGGAGGCCCGAGAGCCCGAGGGGGGATGGCATCCCCCCGCACCCGTCGAGTTTAGGGCAGGAGGAGGATGAGCGGAGCGAGCGCATCAGCGAGCGCGGCCGGGGGCAGCGGCAGCCGGGTCGGGGGGTTGCGGGGCTCAGCCTGCCGCGGATCCGCGCCCAGGGCTCGCACGCCGCGTCCCGCACCGCGCTGCGCTCCCGCCTGTCTCGTCCTCACGCTTCCTCCCGCGGGAATCGAAGCCGGGCCCCGTCAAGAGCAGGGTCTCCTGACCCAGCCTCTGCTGGGGGACGAACTCTGGGCTCGGGGATGTTTGCCGTGCTGAGACGCAGGAGGTCGGAGATCGCTCGGAGGAGCGCAGGCGATGAATCCGCGGTGCTGACAGGGGGTACGAGGTGCCATGTCCTCCCTCTCTAGCTCCCCCCTCCTCCTCTGCTTTTTCCAGCGAACGACCTGTCCGTGATGGTTAGTGCCCCAGAGCCTGTGCAAAAACCCACCTTAAATCACACACTGCGTGTGAGCTTCAGCACAGGAATCGCTCCTCCTGCAGTCACCCACAGCACACGCTGGACTGCAGGTTCGCTTGCTTTCTAATACCGGGAAGCTACATTTCCGAAAAAAGGGCATATTGCAGGCCAAAGCAGAGCAGTTCCCATTCCAAGCCAGCCTCCAGCCACATCCCAGAGAGGCTGTTCATCCTGAGCTAGGCTGTCCCGTGGAGCAGGGCGGGTAAAGAGCAGGTCACAGCTGACCTCTCACCGGCACACGTACTGGCAGAGGAACTGTCGTGATTTGACCCTGGCCGGCAGCCAGGTGCCCACACAGCCGCTCTCTCCCCCCTCTTCTCCGCAAGACAGGGGGAGAAAACATATCAAAGGGCTCAAGGTTTGAGATAAGGACAGGGAGATCACTCGCATTTACCGTCCCGGGAAAACAGACTCGATTTGGGGGAAATTAGTTACATGTATTAAATGAACATCCCTCCCTTCTCTCCGGCCTTAACGTCAATCCCGGTTCCTCCACCTCCTCCCCCCGAGCGGCGCAGGGGGACAGGGAATGGGAGTTGCGGACGGTTCAGCTGACGTTGGTTCCACCGCTGCTTCTTCACTCGGAGGAGGACTCTTCACTCTCCCCCAGGGCCAGTGTGGGGTCCCTCTCACGGGAGACAAGCTTCACACTCTCTTCTGCGGCGTGAGTCGTCCCACGAAGGGCAATTCATCACAAACTGCCCAACGGGAGACGCCTCACGAGGGGCAGCCCACCCTTCGTGAGCCTGAGGTACAGCCCTTCAGGGGAAACTGTTCCTGCGTGAGTCCCCCGCTGCGTCACAAACGTCCCACCAGCCAACCCGCTCTTCCACGGGCTACAGGCTCTGGCAGCGACCTGCTCCAGCGCGGGCTTCCCACGGGCTACAGCCTCCTTCAGGCACCCACCTGCTCTGGCGTGGGGCTCTCCACCCCAAGGTGGACTTCTACACCCTGCCTATGGGCTGCAGGGGGACAGCCCGCTTCACCGTGGGCCTCACCACCACCGGGCGGACTCTCTGCTGCGGCACCTGGAGCTCATCCTCTCCCCTCCTCCTTCTTCCCTGACCTTGGTGTCTCCACGCAGTCTCACTCCTCCATCTCTGTGCCAGTTGTTGTGGCGCAGTTCTTTTTCCCCGTTTCTTAAATATGTTTTCACAGAGGCGTTCCTCTCCTATCACTTTCCTGACAGGCTCAGCCTTGCCTGGCGGTGGGTCCCTCTTTGGAGCCGGCTGGCACGGACTCTGTCAGAACCAGGGGAAGCTTCTAGCAGCTTCTTGCAGAAGCCCCCCCGCCGCCGAAATCCGGCCGGGCAAACCCGACACAGGAACGCATGGACAAGAAGTCAGTTTTCCATTCTCCTTGAGCAAACGAGTTTTGTCGAAGCATTTTCCACTTCTGGCAACACTCCAAGGGAGGTCTATTGGCTGAAGCTGGCAGGAGGGCTGGGGACCCTCCGCTTGCCTTGGCAGCGGCACCAGCTCACCAGGGCCCAACCCGCCCCCACCAACTGCCCCATCCTGGCTGCCAGAGTGCCCACCCCACTGCTCAGGGCAATGCCTCCTCCTCCCAGCCCGACGGGTGGCTTTCAGCAGCTTGGAAAGCCTGACCCGCAGGGCGCTCAGCCCTCCACCTTGCCCTGGCAGCTTTCCACCTCCCCAAGGCACCTGGGTTTTCCCTTAATTGCTGCCTGCATTTGCTCACAACTCCTTTTCACTCCCCACAACTCACTGCTGGGGACAGCAGAGCTGCTTCCGCTTAGCTCCAGAAACATTTCGTTTCCACCTGTCATTCCCCCCCAACCTCGCTGCTTCTGTTCGTTTGCTTTTTATGCAGACGTTGCCCCACACGTCTAACACCAGCCCTCCTTACCAACTCTTTCCCTATTCTTTCAGTGCTGCTAAAATCCTCCCAACACCGTCATCTCAGGGCACTTAGTACAAACTCCCTAAAACCAGGGCTGGGGCAGGTTCAAGCCAGAAGGACCAAGAGTGTCAGCAGGGAGAGGACTTGCTTTGGGCCGCTGGATCCGACTTGAAACGCTCTGGCTGAAAGCCGGGTGACCAGGGGAGCCTTTCCAGCTCGATGCCATCCGCCTTCTCGTCCGTGGCCTCCCCCAGCTGGAGGACGCAGCCCGAGAAGCCCCGGGAAACGCTGGTGCCGGCGGTGCCCGATGGCAGCAGCCCGGCCAGGTGCCCTGCCGGCCGCCCAGGGGTCGGCGTGAGCGCCCAGAGCTTTGGGGGACGGAGCCCCCCTCCCTCCCTCCCTCCCTCCCTCCCTCCCGCGGCGACACGGGCAGCCCAGGGCTGCCCCAGGCAGGGCGAGCTCTGCCTGCCCGTACGCGGCCCCGCCGGCCCCTGCAGAGAGCCCCCAAGAGCCGCTGCTGCCCGAGCAGGGAGCCGGGCCGGGGGCAGCCGGGGCGCCCCGCTCCCAGCCCGCTCCCCCTCAGCCCTGGCCCGGGCCAGGCGGGGGGACACGGCCCGGGGGAGAGACGCCCGGCCCCGACCGGAGGACGAGGAGGAGGAGGAGGGGGCCCCGCATCGCCCCCCGCCTGCACAGCCCCCACGCCGCCGGGGAAGCGGTTCCCGGCCCCGGCAGCCTTACCCGGGGCAAAGAGCAGCGCGGCCGCTCCCGCCGCTGCCCCATCCCGCCGCCGGCTGCGCCCGGGCTCCGGCCCCGCTCCCGCCGCTCCCGCTCCCGGTGCCGGTGCCCCCGTGGCCGGCAGCGATCCCCGCCCGCCTCCGCGGGGAGGGCGCCGGGCTCCGGCTGCCCTTAAGGAGCGGCTCTGCCCGCCGCGAAGGAAGGAGGGGGCCGGGCCGCGGCCAACGAGCGCCCGGGGGCAGCCCCGTGCCCGCAGCCCCGGGACTCCCCGCCAGCGCCCGCGGCTCCCCACAGCCCGCACCCCACGGCCGGGGACGCCGCACCCCCGCGGGAGCCACGGCGCCCCCGCACCAGCTGCCCCGAGGCCCCCGCACCCTCCCCGCCACGAGCTGCAGCCCCCGAGTCACCCCGAGTGGGGACCAGGGGCCAGCGCCGCTCCAGCAGCTTCACGGCCGCTCGAGCCTCTCCCCGGGCGGGCACCCGCACTCGGGGGCCCCGTCTCGCTCTCAGGGCTCTCCCCCAGCCCCGGCATCGTTCCCGGGATCCTGCAATGCTCCGGCACTGGGAATGTGCCAGCTGCTGCCACCTCCCACACCCCCTGGGCCTCGATGAGCTTCAGGAGGTTCCCGTGGGCCCACCTCTCAGAGCTGTCAAGGTCCCTCTGGGTGACATCCCTTCCCTGCAGAGTCAGCCGCAGCACTCCCAGATCCTCCTGCAACAAGGTCACCCGCCTCGTGGATGAAGGGAAGCTGGTGAATGTCGGTTTTACGGATTTCGCTCAGGCTTTTCACCCTGGCCCTCACAGCATCGTTCGTCCTGGAAGAGTGGTGGAACTGTGGGATGAGCAGGTCCATGGTCCCTCCTTCAGTCCAGGCGGGGCAGGGATCGCTTTGCTTTGGCTTGAGTCTCTCCCTGGGCACCCACACTCGGCCCTTCTCGCTCTCAGGGCTCTCCCAGTGCTCTGCAATGCTCTAGGGGTGCCCACTGGTGCCACCCCCCTAAGTGCGACCCCCTCCCTGTGCACAGGTACCCCCTGTCCCTGGGGCACCAGGAGCCCAGAGCAAGTAGAAATCACAGCTCTGCAACCACCACGTGTGCCCAAAGCAAATACCAAGGGAGCTTGGGTCTGAAAAACGTAAAGAAATTTATTTATTTACAGAAAAAACTCAACTATATACAACAAACAACAACAAACAACTACATATAACAACAAACAACAAGAAACAACTGTATGTAACAACAAACAACAACAAACAACAAACAACTGTATGTAACAACAAACAAGCACAAAGTGTATGTAACAACAAACAACAACAACAAACTAACAACAAACAACTAACAACAAACAACAAGAAACAACTATATACAGCAAAAACCAAATCTTCCTCCTCCAATCTCCACCAAGCCCCGCATCTCCGTCAGCCCTGGAAGAAAAGCAAGAGGCACGGCCGTTTGGCCAACGGGCAGCGCTTCGCCGAGCAGAGCTGGGGGTTCCCGAGCCAGCTCAGCGGCAGCAGCTGCTTCGGGTTGGGCTTCACCCTGAGGGCTGTTAGATTGGCCACAGCCCTGGGACACACTGGGGAGAGTGGGGCTCTGCTGCCAGCACGAAGCCCCGGCTGGCCTTGGGGTCACACTTGGCTTACCCCAAGGAATTGCTCCCTTGCCAAAGCAGGTGGGTGCTCCGGGCAGCGTGCGGGTGGCGGTTGTGCCGCTGGGATGAGGGCACCAGGCTCCCTGTGCCTGCAGCCAGGGACCACCCAGCCCAGACCCGACCCAAGTGGCAGCAGGTGACCCCCTCTGACTGTGGGCAGTGGATGGGGAGCACCTGCCTGTCCGGCTGCTAGTGTGTCCCTCTTCACATCCCTGTCCTCCACACCCTCCATTTCCCCATCCTTTACCTCCACAACCTCCATCTCGATGTCCTTCACCTCCACGTCCTCCATTTCTGAATCCACTCCACATCCAGCATCTCTACGTCCTTATCTTCAATATCCAACATCTCCACATCCTGATCTTCTAGGTCGACCATTTCCACGTCCTTATCTTCCAGGTCTGTCATTTCAACGTCCTCCACCATCTCGTCCACATCCATTGGCTCCACCATCCTGAGCCAAAAGCCAAGCCAAAAAGTGCATTGGTCCCTGCCCTGGACAGTGGAGCAGACCTGTGGGCTGGCAGTCTGCCCCTCTTGCCACCCAGCCCATGGAGAGGTGTGAGGTGATGGGGTCCCAAGTACATTCCCAGCAGGAGCTGGCTGGAGCCTGGGCAGCCCCTTTGCCAGCAGCCCTGGCGGGACCACGTCTGCAGCCGGAGCATCCTGCGCACTGTGTGCTTCGGGAGCTGGGGGAGCAGCAAGGTCTTGTGGATCTGCTGGAGAAGCAGCCCTGGGGAGCAGCCCTGCTCCCCACCCCACAGGCCACCAGGCACAGCCCCCAGCCCCACCGCGTGCAGACCCCAGCCCTGCATTTGCCTCAGGGCCTAGAAGCTCCTGACTCTGTCCGGGCGGCTTTTTGGCTCCGTGCTGCTGCATGAGCAGGGCTCAGCTCCCATGGCCCCAGCCTGGGAAGGGACAGGAGGCAGCGACTCAGGCCCCGGGCAGGACCCAGCTGCTCCCGGCACACATGCCAGCGGCTCGAGCTGGGGGTGCTCAGGGCTCTCCTGGAGACGTGTGTCCAGGCAGGGATGCTCTGTTTCAGCAGGGGATCAGCAGCCCAGAAGGGCTTCTCCCAGCCCGTGGCCTTGCAGGGGTGGGTGGAAAGCGTAAGCCAAGCTCCCAGTGCCCCGAGCTCCCCAGAGCGGGGTCCCCCTGCCACCCCATCCATCCCCACAGTGCCAGCCCTAGCCTGCCCGGCCAGTGGGGGGTGCCCAGCTCCGTGGAGTGGGGCTCTACCTTCGTCAGCAGGAGTGTCGTCTTCTTCCAGGCGTTGGCGATGCCACCGAGGCAGCACAGGACAGATCGAGGTGCGGGAGAGGTGAGAAGGGCTGGGTCCAGAGCAGCGGGAGCAGAGGAGAAGGTCTGGGAGCAGGGCAGAGAGCTAGGAACAGGTCGCAAGGGCTGGGAGCAGGTCAGAAGGGTGTCGGGAGCAGGGCAGAATGTCTGTGTTGCACGAGTTGCCGGGCACTGGGAGCTGCGGCTGGAACACGGAATTCCGTTGCCTGATGCGCAACAGGACTGGGCCAAGACCTCGGGGGGCTGCAGCTTCATGGGGAACCTTGGGGAATTTTTATGTTACCCCTCAAGACAAATTAAACACACTTTGTGCTGAAATCTAAAATAACATGAAGGACCACTGCATTGGGTCCTGCTGCCACTAGCAGCCCTGCTTGTTCCCGCATCCTTGCAGATAGCCAGCTCGAGCCCTTCTGCAACCGGGCCGTCTTGTCCTCCATGCCAGCTCATTCCTTGGCCACAAATCCCCACTGCTGAGCAGTTACCAGTTGAATTTACCCTGCAGGGATCAGCCTGGGAGGGTGACACAGCTCAAGGCTCAGCCGGGAGTGGGGTTCCCCGTGCTGACCTCAGAACGCAGTGCTGCAGCCCTGAGGGAGCAGCTTTGGGCACCCTGCGTGCCCAGCCAGGCCTAGGGAAGGGGGCAGTGGGCAGCTCAGGACACTGGGGTGGGCAGAGGGGACCTGGCAGCCCCACCATCCACTCCTCACCACCTCATCTTGAGGGCAGTGCAGATGCACTGAGCAGGTTCCAGCTGCAGAAGCGCTGGGGCGTAGGGTCAGCTCCGTGGTGCGAGGACCATCTCCTTCACTCTCCCGTTGTCCCACAAGCAGGCAGTGAGCCGACCCGAGCACCGCTGATGTCCTCCGGCACGGATACGGCCACGGGAGCAGAACTCATCCTCGTCCAGGATGGAGGCTTTAACTACTTAAAGTTAAAAAACTCCTATTTTAAGGAGGCTTTACCTATTAGAAAATTTTGGTGAAGCTCTAGACTAATTGTGTGGTTAATACACTCAAGAAATACTGGGCCTTAAAAGCTTAGTACGAAAAGTCGACTTTGCTTTACACCGCTGCTGTTGCTCCTCTGGAAACGTGTTGTGGATACACCAGCTCCGTAATGAGACTCCAACGCTTCACCGCAGGTCTGTGTCCCCCTCCTCTTCTCCCTCGCTCTGCTCGCGGTTTCTCCAAACCCTCAGGCAGCGCACAGTGCCAGCGACAGCCACCTCTGCAGCGTCACCGACTGGTTTTGGCCCCCGATCCCTCGCTGCGAGCGCCTGTGCGCTGTGCGGGGAACGCTCTCGGGGTCGGCTCAGGACACAGACTCCGTAACCGGGATTAGTTTTGCTTCCCTGACGTTGCTGTGAAAATCCATCCTCGCAAGCGTTCGGGTTTTTTCCCTTCCATTTTCCAGAGAACAACACAGGGATCGGGTACTTTTCGTTTCAGTTTCACTGAATTGTTCTGTGAGCAACAGGGCGAACTGCTTTCTGCAGCGCTGCGCAGTGCGTGATCTCAGCCAGCGCCCTTTTCAGCGGTGAAAGATTCACACTGCGGCAGCCTGAGGTTCTGCAAATGGGAAAGCGTCCTAATTGGTATCGTTTCACCTTTCTGTGTTGATTTCTAATCAAAAGCGGTTCTTAAACACTTTGATGTTGTTACTAGTGGATGTATGGTAGATGGATTTAAGCTCCTCTGACAATTACTACATGATTTTAAACAGTACATATTTAAATTAAGCATCTACAATAAATATGTTGAGCCATATTAACCTGCCAGTGGGATCTGTGAAAAAAGTAATGGCCTCTTTTTTCTCATTAATTTTTCTACTTCTTTCTTTGTGAAGAGGCTATAAGTGGCATAACTGTATTTAAAATTAACAAATTAGGTGTGGGGTGGGTTTTTTATACTTCTAACCTAGCGTGTGGTGTTGATGTATTACTGTAAACCAAGGCTGTCTTCCACACCAAGACATGAAGAGATTGTGATTTGTTCTCTCCGCCACAACTGAATTAGACGCTTCTCTTCTGTCATTTTGGAACCCTGCAGTTTACCACGGGACACAGCGTCCGTATTTCTTGCCATAATGGCAAATGATTGATATATTTAAGGATTAATAAAGTTGTGATTTCTGCTGACATTGTGCTTGTGTTTTGATTTCCCAATTAATGGTGATTTTTGCGGTGGAAAACGCGTAGTGTCTGTTTGAATTAAGAAATCGGAGACGCTGATAAAGCTTCTTTCGAGACAAATTTGCAGTTGGAAAATCTGAGCGTTTGCTTCTGTGGTTTGTCTTTTGGTTAGTTCTTAACTGCCTCTCCTAAGGACCCGCTTGTACCCCGTTTATGCTGTACTTTCCTGATAGATTTCACACATTCCTTGTATTTATAGGTCCATATTTAGAACCGTTTTGAGTAGCTTGCCCATTTCTGTAGCTGCCTTAACTGTGTTCTGTACGCTCAGCCTGTAGCACAAGCTGATGCAAGAGCAGTTGTTGTATGTCGAGTGTTACAGACTGTCAAATGCATTGAAGCCCATAAATAATTAGCATTTATAATACTAATGGGTCTCTTTAGCTTGGAGAAGAGGAGGCTGAGGGGTGACCTCATTCCTGGGTATAAATATGTCAAGGGGGAGTGTCAGGAGGACGGAGCCAGGCTCTGCTCAGCAGCGTCCATTGACAGGACAAGGGGCAATGGGTGGAAGCTGGAACATAGGAGGTTCCACAAAAATATGAGAGAAAACTTTTTCACTGTGAGGGTGACAGAGCCCTGGAACAGGCTGCCCAGGGAGGGTGTGGAATCTCCTTCTCTGGAGACATTCAAAACCTGCCTGGACGCGTTCCTGTGCGTTCTGCTGTAGGTGATCCTGCTCTGGCAGGGGCTGGACTAGATGATCTTTGAGGTCCCTTCCAGCCTCTAACATTCTGTGATTCTGTGGTTCTGTAATAGAAGGTTAAAAGCTTTCATATATACCTGCCGTGATTTTAGGCTCTCCTATCCTGTGCTGAGCCACAGCTGAGAACACTCCTTTATACCAGCAGCAAAGAAGGGTGGAGGAGAGGAGACAACTTCAGCTCTCACGGCTCACGAAGTGCCGAGCAGGGTCAGTCTCTGGTTCCTGTGCCAGGGCCAGTGCGGGCGCGAGGCAGAGCCGGAGCAGCGGCAGCGACCCAGGAGCAGATTCTGGGTTTGTGAACGTTTCGGTGCTTCCTTTTGGGGTGGCGTTTTGCTCCGTGTTTGTAAACACGACGAGAAACAAGTTAGGAGAGAGCTCAGAGGTCTGGAATGTTTCGGTAAAGCCCAGAGGAAGCAAACACCGTTTGGTCTGTTGGGAGGTTTTATATTTTGCCATATCACTTCTAGCTACTTTGTTTACTCATTTCTGCCACTAAATGCTGCTCCAGAAATCAGCTTGACCTCCATTCTTACTGCGCGCCTGCAGTGCGCTGTGCAACAGCACTGGAGTTGCTACTCGTTGCAGGCAGGTGGAGGAGAGAAGCCTGTACAGCATCATGACAAGGAGGGAGCTGGGGAGGATATGTTTGCTAAACATCAGCTTGAAGGTTTTGGAGGGGAGTAGGGTTTTGAGGTTTTTTATTGTTTTGGTTGTCCTTTCATAGCACAAATGTTTTAATATGCTGCCTCCTGGTGGCTTTTTATAATGGTGTTTTCTATTTAGGAGTGTGCAGGAAGATGCTGTTTATTCTGAGCAGAAAGGAACCCGATGCTTGCATGCATTCACTTCTTTAATGTCAGAAACACAGAATATTTCAGAGGCTATAAATGTCTATTTGCTGGGTCTTGAATATACACCATATACATACAGGGAGGAACTCGTTGATTCCTAGACACAGTGAAGAAAATAAACATCTATCTCCTCGAGTTGCGTATTAAATCCACGGTTCCTTGTGCCAAATGTTGTCACTCTTGTCCTATTATTGTTTCCTACCAGGAGGTCAAGTCTAGTTGGGTTAACCATTTGGAACACAAAACATTATGTTGTTTCCCACTCCTGCTTTTTCTGGTCATCCCCAGCGCACGCACTAACCGGACTTTCCATCATCATCCCTCGGTCTGTGATTATGTCTCATATCATACGATCGTGCCCTTTCTTGGGTGCTTTAGTTTTGGCTGGCAACGGAGAAGGATCAATAGCTCTAAAGTAGGTTTCTTCAAACTCAAACTGTACTACAGTGTAGAGCTGTGACAATTTGGATACCTATGCAGTGCCCTTAATAACAATCATTTTTAAAAGTCAGCTTTTCCTCTGCTGAACCTGAGCATCAATACTTCCTAACCTAGGAACACGAGTTCTTGGGCTGGCTTCAAAACACAGCCTCCAGAAAAAGTAGCTGGACGTTTCCATGAGGGTGGAAGGATTATGCCCCTCATCTGGTTGTTGAGAGCTTAATGTGGCTACAAGCCCATAGGAAGCACTTGCACACTGGGAAGAAAGAAAAGTGACCAACCCAGATTAAGAGAAGCCCAAAAACCAGCATTACTCACTTAACTAATTCACAGCCACTGCCTTCGGGTCACAGTTCTCATAGGAAAATAAGAATATTTAATAAGGTCAGCCACACTGTGTTCAAAGTGGAGAAGGTGATAGCCTGGCCCCCCAGGAGGGCTTACTAAAGTCAGCACAGAGCACGCTTTTCTCCAGCTGCCTTATCGAAAATCAAGAAAAAAACACCTTTTTATACATCAGTCTCTGAATTTCTCTTTCCTGTTCTTGCATGCACACAAGAGGAGGAGTAAAGACACTTGATATCAGCAGCTCTGAAACTAGTAATGGTGGGGGTTTTTGTAGTGTTGCCGTGCTCTGGCATTTGATGGGGAGGCTTTTAAAAACACGGCTAATTAATCCTCACTACGGCACTGACGGTAGGCGAGCATCACCCAGCTAGTTTCAAGGCTAAAAAATTGACAGTATATGCTTTGCTCGAGGCCACGAAGTTTCTAAGCACAAGGAGGAGTTTCATTCCTGGAACGACAGTGATTACAGGCTGCCCACAGAGGATTTATGGGCACAAGTACAAGGAGAGCTTAGAGCGCCTGAGGCTTGCCCGCTGCAGGGCACGCAGCACGTCAGGGTTCGTGGTGTTCACTCATGTTCCAGGTCCTCCTCACAGGAACCTTCCTGCTTTCCAAGCCAGCAGGGAGGAGGCGGTGTCCCGAGTCCCCGCTGAAAAGCAAGGTTTGCCTCCACCCTGGCAGCTGTAAAGAAGCAGCAGATCCCAAATCTGAGAAAAGCCGTGTGCCAGCATTCAGAGGGCAGCACTTCAATCAAGGGCAGCAGCAGCGTGCACCAACACCCTGTGAGTTGTGACGGTCATACTAGTTAATTATATTGGCTAAAACCAACTCTTGGCATCTGTCAGCAGTTCAAAGCCAACACATCTGCAAAACAGTAGCAGTGTGGGAAGAGGAGGAAGAGGGGCTCCGAAAGCCAATGTTATTTTTTTTTGCCACCGATACTGACGTGCAAAAGCAAAAAGAACTGACCTGAAACTTGGATGCCAGGATAAATCTTTCTGAGCTCGTAGAATGACTTTATAGAGTTCTTCGATTAATTAAATGGAGTTTTTCAAGTTTCCCATTTCAAGAAGCCTTCTGTGTTCCCACTGAAATGAATACATAGATAATTTTCAGTTTTAATAAAATACTTACTCAGTGGGTTCTGACAGTGAAGGATCATCCTTGTCATCACTCCCCTGACATGAAAGCATTCCTCTGTGAAGAACTGTAGCCTTCTGTTTCCAGATAAGGTTTGGCAAAGGGGTAAGAGCAGGTTAATGAGCAGCCCAAGATACCTCTGCTACCGGCATGAGGAGATGATACCAAATTCCCTGGGTCCCACCTCAGGTCCCTGAGCACAAAAAATACAGGTCATTGCTATGAGCTTCTACTCTCTGGCAGCCGTTACACAGGAGCCAGCTCCTTTCCGCTGGCCAAAAATACTTGATGTAGCCCAGGAACTGGTGTCATAGGATCATAGAATAGTTTCAGCTGGAAAAGACCTTGAAGATCATCGAGTCCAGCCTTTGTCCCAGCCCTATCAACCTACTAAACCATGTCCCTAAGCACATCTGCCCCTCTCTTAAGCTCCTCTGGGGACAGTGACTGAACCACCTCCCTGGGCAGGCTCTTCCAATGCCTGACAACCCTTTCGGTAAAGAAATTCCTCCTAATATCCAACCTGAACCTCCCCTGGCGCAACTTAAGGCCATTTCTCCTTGCCCTATCCCTTGCTACCAGGGACAACACGCTGATCTCTGCCTCGCTCCTTTCAGGCAGCTGTAGAGAGCAACAAGGTCTCCCCCCGAGTCTTCTCCAGGCTAAGCAGCCCCAGATCCCGCAGCCGTTCCTCGCACGACACATGCTGCAAACCCATGACTAGCTTGGCAGCCGCCTCTGTGCCCTCTCCAGCACCTCGGTGTCCCTCTTGGAGCGAGGGGCCCAAAACCGGACACAGCACTCGAGGTGCGGCCTCACCAAAGCCGAGTGCAGAGGAACGATCGCCTCCCTGCTCCTGCCGACAGCACCACTCCTGACCCAGGCCAGGACGCCGTTGGCCTTCTTGTCCCCCGGGCACACTGCTGGCTCATCTTCAGCCGGTTGTCAGTCAGCGTCCCCAGGTCCCTCTCTGCTGGGCAGCTCTCCAGCCACTCCTCCCCAAGCCTGTAGCGCTGTCGGGGGTTCTTGTGGCCAAAGCGCAGGACCTGGCCCTTGACTTTATTGAACCTCATGCAATTGGCCTTGGCCCAGCGACCCTCTCTACCCTGAAGCAGATCGACGCTTCCACCCAGCTGGGTGTCATGTGCAACCTTACCAAGGGTGCACTCTACCCCCTCATCCGAATCGTTGATAAAGATGTTAAACAGGAGCGGCTCCAGTACTGAGCCCTGGGAGACGGCACTTGTAACCAGCCGTCAACTGCCTTTCACTCCATCCACCACAGCTCTTTGGACTCGGCCATCCAGCCAGTTTTTCACCCAGCAAAGCGTATGCCCAGCCAAGCCAAGAGCAGCCAACTTCTCTGGGAGAGTGCTGCGGGCAACAGTGTCAAATGCCTTAACCAAAGTCAAGGTAGGCACAATCCACAGCCTTTCCTTCATCCAACACGTGGGCCAGCCTGTCACAGAAGGAGATCAGGTTTGTTAAACAGGACATGCCCTTCACAAACCCGTGCTGACTGGATCTGGTCACCTGGTTGTCCTGCATGTGCTGCACAACGGAGCTCAGGATGATCTGCTCCATCAGCTTCCCTGGCACTGACGTCAAACTGACAGGCCTATAATTTTCTGGATCATCCTTCTTTCCCTTCTTATAGACGGGTGTTATATTTGCTGTCTTCCAATCTGCTGGGACCTCTCCCGTCAGCCAGGAGTGCTGATAAATGAAGGAGAGTGGCCTGGCGAGCACCCCTGCCAGCTCTCTCAGGACTCTAGGATGAATCTCATCTGGCCCCATAGATTTGTGGACATCGACGTGGAGGAGTAGGTCCTGACCATCCCCTCGTGAATTGGGGGGAGGACATTTTGCTCCCGGTCCCACTCTCTTGGCTTGGGGGGCTGGCTTCCCTCGGTACAGGGGTTACTGTTGCTAAAGACTGAGGCAAAGAAGGCATTAAGCACCTCAGCCCCGGAGCCATGAGTTCACCTGGTACCTCTTCCTGTTCATCTCCTCGTTGGTGACTGCCACTGAAGGGACAGAGGAGAAAATAACTTGTGCTCCTGATCCCTTAAGCGACCGCCTCAAGGCTCTGAAATCTCTTTTGATAGATTTGGAGTTTCTTCTGTTAGTCTCATCACCACCCACCTGGAAGAGTAACAAGGGGTAATAATCAGAAGGTTTTACTAGAGTGGGCAGTCTGTCTGTTACATCCTTAACCCGTGCCCCAGGGGGACAACAAACCTTCCAGTGAAGTGGGTCAGGATGGGATATTGGGCCCTCTGTCCCCCTCAGGAGAGAGTCCCTTGTCACAGGGACCCGGCTGCTCCTCTTTTTAGGCCCAGTCGTGACACTGGGTCTACGCTGACTCATTTTTTCTGTCACTTCAGGCCTCGATGGATCGTTCTCCTCTCCATCAGCCTGCGATACCTGCAGAACCCCACACCTGTTCTGCAGGGTCAGCTGGGGTGACTGGGGAGGCCGGGAGGGGATACACTTCGTTCTCCAGGGAGGGACCTGTCTCCTTTCCCCCCCATCTCCTAGCTCATCTTTTTCAGGGCCGCAAGAGGACGTGGGATCTCCTGCCTCTCGAGGAATCTGCACCTGTTGTCCCTGCCCCAGGGATGTCAGAGCCTGGCTCCACCAGTCTATTTCCCTTTCACATTCCCTGGTTGTCCTCAGTCTCGCAACTTCATCCTTCAGCTCAGCCACCACGCTGGGCAGGTCGCTCTCCAGTTCGCATCTGACACAGGGGCTGTTTGCACTGCTCTCTACTGCAAACGCCAGGCTCTGGCACTGCCTGCAGCCAGACCAGGGTTGGTCTCTTCTCCCCCCTAACAAGCGACAGGACAAGAGGAAATGGGCTCAGGTTGTTCCAGGAGAGGTTTAGTGGGGTCTTTGCTGGGAGGGTGGTGAAGCCCTGGCACAGGCTGCCCAGGGCAGGGGTGGAGTTGCCATCCCTGGAGGTGCTCAAAAAACGCGCTGTCCTGGTTTTAGCTAAAAACCCCAGGTCTGGTTAGTGACTTTTACTTTCCAGTTCAGTCTCTTCTTGAAAGGCTGCACGTTCTGAAGTTGGCAGCGTGTTTTTGCAGACAGTGTGTGTTACCAGCAGCGATAACCCCTGATGTTTGCAGTCTCTGCCTGGGGCTGGGATGCAGAAAGGCTCTTGCTTACACTTATTCCTGCAGTGCCCAAGGCCACTGCTGGCTCCTGTGTGTCACGCTGGGGGGCCGGGGAGTGAGAGGGGTCACAAGGAGTAAAAGGCTGCACCTCCGGGGGGGGGGGGTGTGTGACAGGACAGGTGACCACCGAGAGTATTCCATCCCATATACATCATATTTAGTATAAACTGAGTGATCACGGGAGGTTTTGCCTTTTTTTTTTTCTGCAATGGCCAGTGCCCAGGGAGGGCTCTGTCCGATCTCCTGCTTTTGGTTGGATCCCGAGTTCCCGACTCCGGCTCCTGTATCCAGCTCCCGCCGCCGCTGAGCCCGGGGCTGCCCCGGTGCCTCCTGCTCTGCAGCACCCGTGGGGATGGAGATCGGGGGGAGCTGGGTTCGACACCGGGCTTGTATATAGTTGTATATAGTTCTTATTTTCATCATGTCACGGTAATTTCCATTGTTGCTTCACTAAGGCTCTTCCGGCTTTTCTGCTCCAACCCGTCAGTCTCCGCCTCGCTCCCTTTTCCCTCCCGGTTGGGGGGGTCAGAGCGCGTCTGTCCCGTTCAGAGCCGGCCCAGCCCGGACCCCCGGCAGGTGCAGACGCGGCCCTGGGGCAGGGCTCAGCGGGGCAGGGCTCAGGGCTCAGCGGGGCAGGGCTCAGCGGTGCCGGCAACCGGCCGGGACGGCCTCCGGGCTCCCGCCCAGCCCCGGGTCCCGCTCCCGCCGGGCGGCCCCCGTCGGGCGGGGCTGGGGCCGGCCCGGAGGGGAAGCGGAGCCGGACGCGGCCTCCCCATTGGCCCTCGCTCCGCCTGCCCCGCCCTCCCGTGGCGCGGGCAAAGCTGTCCGGAGGGAAACGGGCAGCGGCGGCCGGAAGGGCCGGGGGGCGGCCTGCGGGGCGGCGGGGGGGGCGCAGCGCCGGGGCGGGTGCGGGGCCGGGGGGCGGCCGGGGGTGTTCGTAACCGCGAGGGTCGATAACGCCGAGGGGGGGATGGCCGCGGGGAGGCTGTGACCGCGCGGGGGCGGCAGGCGGCGGCAGCGGGAGCCTCCCCCGTGTTTCCCGGCGGTGGTTCCCGGGCGGGCCCTGCGCAGCCCCGAGCCGGGGCCCGCCCGGCGGCAGCTCCGGGGACCCGCGTGTGCTGAAGCGACCCGAGGCCCCCGGGTTGCTCCGCACCGACCCTCCTTGCCCTGACAGGGTTCCCAAACAGCCCCTTGGCGTGAACCCACGCGCGGGGCCCTCCCGCCCCCAGCCCCGCACGCCGGCAGCCCCGCTTCTCCCCCGCAGGGCTACGCTGCGCGGCCGAGCCGGGCTGCTGGCGTGAGGCCGACCCACAGCGATCGGTGCCCCCCGGGACAGGGCAGGGACGGGCCCGTGCCCAGCAGCTGGCGGTGCCCCCCGGCCCCCAGAGCCACGGCGGGAGCAGGAGTTGGAGCTCTTGCCCCCGTGCCCGGATCCCCGGGCGCTGGCAGTGGGGAAGCCAGGGATGGCACCGGGGCATCTCCAGCTGGGTGTTGGTCCTTGCAGGAGAGACAATAGCCTCAAGTCCAGAGAGCTGCCAGCAGCAGCGTGACCAGGGCCAAGAGGACCTTCATCTCCCACCCAGGGCTCAGCACCAGCAGCTCTTGACTCAGAGCCTCTCCTGCGTGTACCCTGGCGTGACATCCTGCTGGCCGGGCTTTCCGTGGCAGCTCTGGGCTGTCTGTGGGGCAAGAACCTCTCGGAGATATTGATAAAAGGCAACTGGTGAATGGAAACCCCTTCTTGGGCCCCTGCGGCACCCGAGGGCAAGCAGCCTGCAGCTCTGCGCTGCTGGGGGCGCAGCAGGCCGGCTCCCTGCCCTGCGTTTCGTTGCTGCCGCTAGCAAGAGTCTTGAAGAAGTTTCTGAATGGAGTTTGAGGTATCTGAAACCACCAGTGATGCTTGGAAAACCGCACGTCAGCGGCTCATTTAAATGATAGAATTCTCCCTTGTGCTGGTAGATCAAAACAAAACGAAATATTTTTTTCGCAATGTGTGTGGCAAGTACTCATGCAAAAAAAACCTTTCCAAAGAGAAGTATTGAAGCAAACAACTGTTTTTAATTCTGCCCTAACTCAAGGTTAGGTTTCTTTATGTCAGAAACTATTACCTCCGCTCTCCTTCTCTTTCTCCCACTTTTGTCTCTCTCATCTCTGCAAGACCCATCCCTGGGGCACGGTCGGCAGCTGAAGCAACAGGCAGTACTCCTGGGTGTAGTGTTGCCATGCTCTGGCATTTGATGGGGAGGCTTTTAAAAACACGGCTAATTAATCCTCACTATGGCACTGACGGTAGGCGAGCATCACCCAGCTAGTTTCAAGGCTAAAAAATTGACAGTATATGCTTTGCTCGAGGCCACGAAGTTTCTAAGTACAAGGAGGAGTTTCATTCCTGGAACGACAGTGATTACAGGCTGCCCACAGAGGATTTATGGGCACAAGTACAAGGAGAGCTTAGAGCGCCTGAGGCTTGCCTGCTGCAGGGCACGCAGCACGTCAGGGTTCGTGGTGTTCACTCATGTTCCAGGTCCTCCTCACAGGAACCTTCCTGCTTTCCAAGCCAGCAGGGAGGAGGCGGTGTCCCGAGTCCCCGCTGAAAAGCAAGGTTTGCCTCCACCCTGGCAGCTGTAAAGAAGCAGCAGATCCCAAATCTGAGAAAAGCCGTGTGCCAGCATTCAGAGGGCAGCACTTCAATCAAGGGCAGCAGCAGCGTGCACCAACACCCTGTGAGTTGTTGTCGTGGTTCGAGCCGAGTTACAAAGGAACCGTGTGGTCGCTGCCTCGCTCGCTCCCCCTTAGCGAGAGTGAGGGGAAGAGCCCGAAAGGAGCCGCAGGCAGAGATTCGTGGGGTTGAGATAAAACCAGTTTGGTTTAATGGTGAACAGAAATGGTAACAATAACAGTGAAATAACAGTAACGTTTAACCAGATATAACGCGAGTAACATGTAACGCGGATCTCACCACCCGGAACCCAGCGCCGCGCCGCCCTGACCGTGCACTGGGAGGAGAGAGAGCGCGCCCCCACCCCGACCAGCTCCATATATATATACCCCAGCGTGACGTCCCGATGGTATCGAATATCCCTTTGACTAGCGACTAGTTTGGTTGAGCTATTCCCTATTCCCGACTAGCTCCTTCCCTGAGAATTAACCCTATCCTAGCTGAACCCAGTACATTATGCACCCCTTATTCTATACCATCTAGGTCATGCTTAGATCTTACACTTTACAAGTATCATTAGCTTTCTTGTCATATAGACACACATATGCGCACATGCACGTATACACAGATATCACTCTCTTAATCTATACATCCTTCCAGTATATCCCTTGAGTTCATGGTTTCGAGGTTCCATTCACTGTAACAGTTCTTTAGGGTAGGAGAGAATGGTGCTTGATTGCGGTATACTTGGTCCAAAACTCACGCTGTATTTTTGCGTGGTCTGTGCCCACGGTCTGAAGCTTGAAAATCGTCGTCTTAGGGAAGTCACTGGGTGCCACCTCAGATTCCCTTATCGCTGTCCTTCCCTCGTTTTCATCGTAGTCTCTCCTTTGCTGGTCTGGGTCGTTCTGACTGTAATATTAATCGACAAGACACATAACAACAGCAGCAGTGATGACAAACATTGGCAGGGTAATGTATCAGTTAACATCAGTTCCCCTCTACTCTGCCCTGGTGAGACCCCATCTGGAATATTGTGTCCAGTTCTGGGCCCCTCAGTTCAAGAAAGACAGGGAACTGCTGGAGAGAGTCCAGCACAGGGCAACTGGGATGATTAAGGGAGTGGAGCATCTCCCTTTTGAGAAAAGACTGAGGGAGCTGGGGCTCTTTAGTTTGGAGAAGAGGAGACTGAGGGGTGACCTCATTAATGTTTACAAATATATCAAGGGTGAGTGTCACGAGGATGGAGCCAGGCTCTTCTCGGTGACAACCACTTGTGATATTTTGGCTTGAGGGTTTCAGACTTGCTGTATGCAGGTGTTCGCTTATCTGTTGTGCAGACCCTGAGAACGGAGGAAAACAAGGCCTACACAGTGAGAACCAGCCGAAGGAGGGAGTCTTGTGAGGACAGGACGGCCCTGTTTTGGCTAAGGAGCAAGGCCGCACGGAAGACTAATGATGTGAACCATCCTGCACATAGATAAGTTGTTGCAAAATAAAATCCTGAAGGCCACAGTGGACATTTTTACCCTAGTATCCCTATATGACTATAGTCACCCACTCTTCACTCAAATCATGCTGAATGCCACCCTGGGGGGGGGGCAGGGGGGAGTGAAAGATAGTATATAAGGAGCATAGAGGGTATGTGTCGTTGGGAGGAGAAGACCCCAGAAGAGGAAGAGGCGGTCGACAGGCTGTGCTCCTTCTCCTTCACCCAAGACAGGGACGCCTTCTTGGTAAGAATTGCGCTTCCACCTTTTGGTGTGTAATACCCGGGATAGTATTTTGCTGGCATTAGTGTCGTATATTAGCGCTATTGCAGAGAGTGAATTTATCAACGGCAACTCCGAACCTCGTATCTGTCGCTTCAATAAATTACTTATTGTTAGTTACCTTGCAAATTGTCTCAGTGCAAGTCCTTAAATGGGGCTCTGAAAATTCAGTGCAAGCCCTTAGTGGGGCTCTGAAAACTCAGTGCAAGTCCCTAACGGGGCTCTGAAACAAGCAAGTGCTTAGCTGGGGTACGTGCCTCTCACAGCCACATACCTTTAACGCGACACCACTGATAGGACAAGGGGTAATGGGCTGAAACTGGAACATAAGAGGTTCTGCTTAAACTCGAGAAGAAACTTCTTCTCAGTGAGGGTGACGGAACACTGGAACAGGCTGCCCAGAGAGGTTGTGGAGTCTCCTTCTCTGGAGACATTCAAGACCTGCCTGGACACGTTCCTGTGTAGCATAATCTAGGCATTCCTGCTCTGGCAGGGGGATTGGACTTGATGATCTTTCGAGGTCCCTTCCAATCCCTGACATTCTATGATTCTATGATTCTACGATCACATGATTTAGTCCACTGGCTATTCTCTCCCAAAGTTAAATCCCCTTGGGGTACACACTGAACATCCCCATCCTTCTGCATCACCCACCAAGTAAACCCTGAGCAAAAGCAACCCCACGGATGGGTTTGCCTTTGCCTGAGGCAGGGCTAGCCCATACCGTCTTCCCCAACATGTTCCTCATCCGCACAACAGGGACTTTATCTCCATCCACAGTACGTGGGAGTTTTGACTGGGCAGGCCCGGCTCGATTGGAAGATCCTCTATTATTTACTAACCATGTGGCTTTTGCTAAATTTGTGTCCCAGTGTTTGAAAGTTCCATCACTCATTGCTCTCAGCGTACTCTTTCGCAGTCCATTGTGCCGTTCCACCTTTCCAGAGGCTGGTGCATGATATGGGATGTGGTACACCCACTCAATGCCGTGCTCTTTGGCCCAGGAGTCCATGAGGCTGTTCCGGAAATGAGTCCCATTATCCGACTCAATCCTCTCTGGAGTGCCGTGTCGCCACAGTACCTGCTTTTCAAGGCCCAAGATGGTGTTCCGAGCAGTGGCGTGGGGCACAGCGTATGTCTCCAGCCATCCGGTGGCCGTCTCCACCACTGTGAGTACATGGTGTTTGCCTTGACGGGTTAGTGGGAGCGTAATATAGTCAACCTGCCACGCCTGCCCATCTCTGTATTTCATCCATCGCCCTCCATATCACAAAGGCTTTACCCGCTTGGCCTGCTTGATTGTAGCACACGTTTCACATTCATGGATAACCTGTGCGATAGCATCCGTGGTCAGGTCCACCCCTCGATCACGAGCCCATCTGTGTGTCACATCCCTTCCCTGATGGCCGGAGGAGTCATGGGCCCACCGAGCTATGAACAATTCACCCTTGTGCTGCCAGTCCAAGTCCACCTGAGACACCTGGATCTTAGCGGCCCGATCTACCTGCTGGTTGTTTAGGTGCTCTTCTGTGGCTCGATTCTTGGAGCTGCCTGGCCTGGGGACACCTCGCTGGGAGCTGGTTCAGCTCCGTTCTCACCTGGCGCTCGCCAGCACGGGGGCAGGACTGTTTCTGGAAGCGAGTCGTGGGGCTGGGCCTGGCTCTGTTGCGGGGCTTGGGATGAAGCGCAGCCCTGGGGATCAGGCAAGTGCAGGAAAGGATAGGGAGCTGTTTGCTCATCGAGTTTCTGTTCTCTTGCAGGACCTGGTGACAGCTTTACGTTCATTTCTCTTCCTGAGGAGAAAGAAGCTTCTGTGGGGAAGACGTACCTGGGAGTGTAGCTGCGAGGGTTTTCTCTTCAGAGGAGAAGCCACGTGGTTTCTGTTAAGGAAGCAGGGAAAGCTCCCCAGGTGCCAACGTGCTGATTTTTGGAAGAGCACAAAGCATCCTGAAAGCACAGCTGATACGTGACCGTATGGAGGTCACCAGTTGGTAGGTAAGTCCAAAGGCTGGTTTAATAAATCTTTCCTTGTCTATCTTGAGACCATCGTGGCTTTAATAACAGTTAAAAAGGCAAGTGGGAGCGTTTCTGTCATAACCCCAGTGGGTTTCACAAGGTTGTTGTAGAGCAATAAGCCTGCAGAGCGGGTGTGTGTTTGGCTGGGGCTGAGACAGCCCGTCAGAGCCCAGCGGGCGTCCTGCAGCCCTGGCGGGAGAACGGCCCAGACCTGCGGGGGAGCTCTGAGCCCCTCAGCCCTGGGGGCTGTCAGCCAGGCAGGCCTGCGAGAGCAGTTCAGCGTTCAAGAGAGGAATCGCAGCAGTCGGGAGCCGCAAGGCTGAGCCGTGGGTGGTTCTGTGCTGGTCTCGGAGCTGCGCAGAGTCAGCCAAGCCTCAGTCAGGCGGGGCCGGGGGGCTGTGTGGCCGCAGCGTGGTGGCAGCCAGGGCCTGGCATTCATTCTGGGGAGAGAAGGAGAGATTAACCCCGGGAGAAGGAGGGGGGGAGGCCCTGGGTCCCGCTGCTCAGGGGTACTGAACCCTCCTGGAGCCCAGGGAGGATGGTGGAAATTGCCCCGGAGCCCTGCAGCGCTGGCGGCAGAGTCAGTGTGGTCAGTCTGGCGCAGGGGTGCCCAGCTCCTCGCCCAGCAGCACACGGGGCACTTGGGAACTACAGGGAGGATAAAAGGAAAAGAAACCTACCCCGAAATGGAATTGGCAGTCGTGTCCTTCAGCTCTTACTTAAGTGAGCAGCTGCACTGGAGTCAATACAATCAGGCTGGTGGGTGTCGGACCAGACGGGTCTCGGTGAGACCGTGGAGCACCCTCGATGGTGGTTTTCCACGGAGATGATGATCTCTGTGCATGAAGCAAACCCAACATGCCAAGTGATGAGAATTAGTCTCCAGCCCAAAGCCAGCTCTGTTAGAAGTTACTTGAAATCTCAGAAAATCGCACACTGGGATGCGATTTCTGTTCCACTGAGATGTGTGTGCTCTTACCGGCTTCCTAAAGGGAGGGAGGGGTCTTCATGGATTCCAAAACTACAGGAGGAGGAGAACTGCGACTTTTTATTATTGTTCCATGGTGGCACAGGCAGAAGCATCTAGAATTTGCATAAAGGTAGCAAGACAAGAGCTGGGGACAGATCCACTTGGTCACAGTAGGGATTTTCCAGGGCATCTTTGGGAGGATGCAAATCCCTGTCTTTTCCCCGTCATTCAGTACCCTTGCTGTCTTGCTTCCAGGCGAGGGAGGATATTAGCGATTTGTATCTGCTGAAGCAGAACTAAGGTGGGAGGAGAATGAGATGGCTGGTTTGGTGCAGTACATGTTCAAACATCTCTTGATCTGGAAAGACCGTGCACTTGGTGCGGCAAACTCTGCTCCTCAGGCTCTATAGGCAATGTCACCGTGAGGCCTGGGGTAGAGAATTTCTGCTCCCTAGAGCCGAGCCAGGAAAAAAAACCTGTCATGAAAAATCAGGCGTGGAGCAAGAACCAGCCGTAATGTCCCAGACATTTCCTTTTCTCCTCTGTTCAGTTATGATGTGCACCTGCCATGTGGCTGGGACCAGGATACCTTCACTCTAATACTTAGACACAGACATTAAAGATTCTCATCCTACAAAATACTTATTTCCATTATCATCATCGGCAAAGATAAGGAGGACCAAACTAAAGCTGCTTTCTGTAAACAGAGCCCCTAGAGGAGCAAGCTCTGCTTTCCCAATAGCCACAAAAGAATTGAGTCCGGGTCTCAATCAAGAAAGAACTTTGCTTTATGAAAGCAGATAGTAACAGATTCCAAGATTTATTTAACAAAAAGCAACTCCCATCATTTGGCATGGCCACTGCTTTATTCTGCTTTGTCATTTTTCTCTCTCGTGTGGAAATGTAAGGGCCCTCTTGTATCCTTGTGTGTACACATCGCCTCTTGTTCCTTTAAAGAGTCAAAGTCTCAGTTCAGAGCTGTTGATGGGAACGAGGGGTGTGATGTTCTCAATTCCAAGGTGAGTAGCCTGGAAATGAGACTTAAGAACAGCCTGTTCCGAGCAGAGGTTTAAGCCCTTTGACAAGCGCCAGCACCAGAGCTGGCCCCGGGCAGCTGGTAAGGGAGGAAAAACTCCCCCAGAGAGTTTTCCCCACCTCTTCTTGGCCGGCTCTTGGCCCTTTAGCAGTGATGCTCCTGGAGCCTCGCATCCACATTCTCCTTGTCTTCATCCGTGTTTCTTCCCTTTTGGTTGTCCTTTGAAGGCGTTGCTGTGCTGTGCTGGCTATGGCCGTCCGACCCCTCTGAAACTCTCGCAGGATGTTTGCGCAGCTCATCAGCAAAGGGGAGAGCCTCATCAGAATTAGCCAAGGCAGCAAACCCTGGCGTTGACGTGGATTCTAATACCAGGAAGCTACATTTCCGAAAAAAGGGCATATTGCAGGCCAAAGCAGAGCAGTTCCCATTCCAAGCCAGCCTCCAGCCACATCCCAGAGAGGCTGTTCATCCTGAGCTAGGCTGTCCCGTGGAGCAGGGCGGATAAAGAGCAGGTCACAGCTGACCTCTCAGCGGCACACGTACTGGCAGAGGAACTGTCGTGATTTGACCCTGGCCGGCAGCCAGGTGCCCACACAGCCGCTCTCTCCCCCCCCTTCTCCGCAAGACAGGGGGAGAAAACATATCAAAGGGCTCAAGGTTTGAGATAAGGACAGGGAGATCACTCGCATTTACCGTCCCGGGAAAACAGACTCGATTTGGGGGAAATTAGTTACATGTATTAAATGAACATCCCTCCCTTCTCTCCGGCCTTAACATCAATCCCGGTTTCTCCACCTCCTCCCCCCGAGTGGCGCAGGGGGACAGGGAACGGGGATTGCGGTCGGTTCAGCTGACGTTGGTTCCACCGCCGCTTCTTCACTCGGAGGAGGACTCTCCACTCTCCCCCAGGGACATTGTGGGGTCCCTCTCACGGGAGACGAGCTTCACACTCTCTTCTCCGGCGTGAGTCGTCCCACGAAGGGCAATTCATCACAAACTGCCCAACGGGAGACGCCTCACGAGGGGCAGCCCACCCTTCGTGAGCCTGAGGTACAGCCCTTCAGGGGAAACTGCTCCTGCGTGAGTCCCCCGCTGCGTCACAAACGTCCCACCAGCCAACCCGCTCTTCCACGGGCTACAGGCTCTGGCAGCGACCTGCTCCAGCGCGGGCTTCCCACGGGCTACAGCCTCCTTCAGGCACCCACCTGCTCCGGCGTGGGGCTCTCCACCCCAAGGTGGACTTCTACACCCTGCCTATGGGCTGCAGGGGGACAGCCCGCTTCACCGTGGGCCTCACCACCACCCGGCGGACTCTCTGCTGCGGCACCTGGAGCTCATCCTCTCCCCTCCTCCTTCTTCCCTGACCTTGGTGTCTCCACGCAGTCTCACTCCTCCATCTCTGTGCCAGCTGTTGTGGCGCACTTCTTTTTCCCCGTTTCTTAAATATGTTTTCACAGAGGCGTTCCTCTCCTATCACTTTCCTGACAGGCTCAGCCTTGCCTGGCGGTGGGTCCCTCTTTGGAGCCGGCTGGCACGGACTCTGTCAGAACCAGGTGAGCTTCTAGCAGCTTCTTGCAGAAGCCCCCCCGCTGCCGAAATCCGGCCGGGCAAACCCGACACAGGAATGCATGGACAAGAAGTCAGTTTTCCATTCTCCTTGAGCAAACGAGTTTTGTCGAAGCATTTTCCACTTCTGGCAACACTCCAAGGGAGGTCTATTGGCTGAAGCTGGCAGGAGGGCTGGCGACCCTCCGCTTGCCTTGGCAGCGGCACCAGCTCACCAGGGCCCAACCCGCCCCCACCAACTGCCCCATCCTGGCTGCCAGAGTGCCCACCCCACTGCTCAGGGCAATGCCTCCTCCTCCCAGCCCGACGGGTGGCTTTCAGCAGCTTGGAAAGCCTGACCCGTGTCGTGGGTTGACCCTGGCCGGCCGCCAGGTACCCACACAGCCGCTCACTCACTCCCCCCTTCACTGCTGAACAGGGGGAGAAAATATTTCCAAGGGTTCAGGGTTTGAGATAAGGACAGGGAGATCACCCTCATTTACCATCCCGGGCAAAACAGACTCAGTTTTGGGGAAATTAGGTACATTTATTAAAAGAACTAATCAGAGAGGAGTAGTGAGAAGTAAGAAAAAGCAAACAAATCTTAAACAGAACACCTTCCCCCCATCCCTCCCTTCTTCCCGGGCTTAACATCAATCCCGGTTTCTCCACCTCCTCCCCCTGAGCGGCGCAGGGGGACAGGGAATGGGGGCTGCGGTCAGTTCATCCGACGTTGGTTCCACCGCCTCTTCATTCCGGGGGAGGACTCTTCACTCTTCCCCAGGGCCACTGTGGGGTCCCTCTCACGGGAGACAAGCTTCACGCTCTCTTCTCCACATGAGTCGTCCCACGAAGGGCAATTCATCACAAACTGCCCAACGCGAGATACCTCACGAGGGGTAGCCCACCCCTCGTGAGTCTGAGGTGCAGTCCTTCGGGGGAAACTGCTCCAGCGTGAGCCACCCACAACGTCCCAAAAGTCCCACCTGCCAACCTGCTCCAGCGTGGGCATTCCCTCTTCCACGGGCTACAGGTTCCGGCAGCAACTTGCTCTGATGTGGGCTTCCCACGGGCTACAGTCCCCTTTCAGGCATCCACCCACACAGCGTGGAGTCCTCGGTGGACATCTATGCGGTGATCCTCACGGTGGACATCTGCACCCCGCCCATGGGCTGCAGGGGGACAACCCGCTTCACCATGGTCTTCACCACGGACCCGGGGGACTCCTTCTGCTCCGGCGCCTGGAGCTCATCCTCCCCCCTACTCCTTCTTCCCTGACCTTGGTGTCTGCACCGACTCTCACTCCTCCATCTCTGTGCCAGCTGTTATGGCGCAGTTCTTTTTCTCGTTCTTAAATATGTTTTTCACAGAGGCGTTCCTCTCCTATCACCTTACTGATAGGCTCAGCCTTGGCCAGCGGCGGGTCCCTCTTTGTAGCCGGCTGGCATTGGCTCTATCAATCTTGGGGAGCTTCTAGCAGCTTCTTACAGAAGCCACCCTGCAGCTCCCCCCCCGCCGCTGAAATCTGGCCAGGCCAAACCAAAACAACCCGCAGGGCGCTCAGCCCTCCACCTTGCCCTGGCAGCTTTCCACCTCCCCAGGGCACCTGGGTTTTCCCTTAATTGCTGTCTGCATTTGCTCACAACTCCTTTTCACTCCCCACAACTCTCTGCTGGGGACAGCAGAGCTGCTTCCGCTTAGCTCCAGAAACATTTCGTTTCCACCTGTCATTCCCCCCCAACCTCGCTGCTTCTGTTACTTTGCTTTTTATGCAGACGTTGCCCCACACGTCTAACACCAGCCCTCCTTACCAACTCCTTCCCTATTCTTTCAGTGCTGCTAAAGTCCTCCCAACACCGTCATCTCAGGGCACTTAGTACAAACTCCCTAAAACCAGGGCTGGGGCAAATTCAAGCCAGAAGGACCAAGAGTGTCAGCAGGGAGAGGACTTGCTTTGAGCCGCTGGATCCGACTTGAAATGCTCTGGCTGAAAGCCGGGTGTCCAGGGGAGCCTTTCCAGCTCGATGCCATCCGCCTTCTCCTCCGTGGCCGTGGTCTCCCCCAGCTGGAGGACGCAGCCCGAGAAGCCCTGGGAAACGCTGGTGCCGGCGGTGCCCGATGGCAGCAGCCCGGCCAGGTGCCCTGCCGGCCGCCCAGGGGTCGGCGTGAGCGCCCAGAGCTTTGGGGGACGGAGCCCCCCTCCCTCCCTCCCTCCCTCCCGCGGCGACCCGAGCAGCCCAGGGCTGCCCCAGGCAGGGCGAGCTCTGCCTGCCCGTACGCGGCCCCGCCGGCCCCTGCAGAGAGCCCCCAAGAGCCGCTGCTGCCCGAGCAGGGAGCCGGGCCGGGGGCAGCCGGGGCGCCCCGCTCCCAGCCCGCTCCCCCTCAGCCCTGGCCCGGGCCAGGCGGTGGGACACGGCCCGGGGGAGAGACGCCCGGCCCCGACCGGAGGACGAGGAGGAGGAGGAGGGGGCCCCGCATCGCCCCCCGCCTGCACAGACCCCAGGCCGCCGGGGAAGCGGTCCCCGGGGCCCGGCCCCGGCCCCGGCAGCCTTACCCGGGGCAAAGAGCAGCGCGGCCGCTCCCGCCGCTGCCCCATCCCGCCGCCGGCTGCGCCCGGGCTCCGGCCCCGCTGCCGCCGCTCCCGCTCCCGGTGCCGGTGCCCCCGTGGCCGGCAGCGCTCCCCGCCCGCCTCCGCGGGGAGGGCGCCGGGCTCCGGCTGCCCTTAAGGAGCGGCTCTGCCCGCCGCGAAGGAAGGAGGGGGCCGGGCCGCGGCCAACGAGCGCCCGGGGGCAGCCCCGTGCGCGCAGCCCCGGGACTCCCCGCCAGCGCCCGCGGCTCCCCACAGCCCGCACCCCACGGCCGGGGACGCCGCACCCCCGCGGGAGCCACGGCGCCCCCGCACCAGCTGCCCCGAGGCCCCCGCACCCTCCCCGCCACGAGCTGCAGCCCCCGAGTCACCCCGAGTGGGGACCAGGGGCCAGCGCCGCTCCAGCAGCTTCACGGCCGCTCGAGCCTCTCCCCGGGCGGGCACCCGCACTCGGGGGCCCCGTCTCGCTCTCAGGGCTCTCCCCCAGCCCCGGCATCGTTCCCGGGATCCTGCAATGCTCCGGCACTGGGAATGTGCCAGCTGCTGCCACCTCCCACACCCCCTGGGCCTCGATGAGCTTCAGGAGGTTCCCGTGGGCCCACCTCTCAGAGCTGTCAAGGTCCCTCTGGGTGACATCCCTTCCCTGCAGAGTCAGCCGCAGCACTCCCAGATCCTCCTGCAACAAGGTCACCCGCCTCGTGGATGAAGGGAAGCTGGTGGATGTCGGTTTTACGGATTTCGCTCAGGCTTTTCACCCTGGCCCTCCCAGCATCGTCCTGGAAGAGTGGTGGAACTGTGGGATGAGCAGGTCCATGGTCCCTCCTTCAGTCCAGGCGGGGCAGGGATCGCTTTGCTTTGGCTTGAGTCTCTCCCTGGGCACCCACACTCGGCCCTTCTCGCTCTCAGGGCTCTCCCAGTGCTCTGCAATGCTCTAGGGGTGCCCACTGGTGCCACCCCCCTAAGTGCGACCCCCTCCCTGTGCACAGGTACCCCCTGTCCCTGGGGCGCCAGGAGCCCAGAGCAAGTAGAAACCACAGCTCTGCAACCACCACGTGTGCCCAAAGCAAATACCAAGGGAGCTTGGGTCTGAAAAACGTAAAGAAATTTATTTATTTACAGAAAAAACTCAACTATATACAACAAACAACAACAAACAACTACATATAACAACAAACAACAACAAACAACTGTATGTGACAACAAACAACAACAACATGTATTTAAAAATAAACAACAACAAACAACAACTAACAACAAACAACAAGAAACAACTATATACAGCAAACAACAAATCTTCCTCCTCCAATCTCCGCCAAGCCCCGCATCCCCGTCAGCCCTGGAAGAAAAGCAAGAGGCACGGCCGTTTGGCCAACGGGCAGCGCTTTGCCGAGCAGAGCTGGGGGTTCCCGAGCCAGCTCAGCGGCAGCAGCTGCTTCGGGTTGGGCTTCACCCTGAGGGCTGTTAGATTGCCCAGAGCCCTGGGACACACTGGGGAGAGTGGGGCTCTGCTGCCAGCACGAAGCCCCGGCTGGCCTTGGTGTCACGCGTGGCTTACCCCAAGGAATTGCTCCCTTGCCAAAGCAGGTGGGTGCTCCGGGCAGCGTGTGGGTGGCGGTTGTGCCGCTGGGATGAGGGCACCAGGCTCCCTGTGCCTGCAGCCAGGGACCACCCAGCCCAGACCCGACCCAAGTGGCAGCAGGTGACCCCCTCTGACTGTGGGCAGTGGATGGGGAGCACCTGCCTGTCCGGCTGCTAGTGTGTCCCTCTTCACATCCCTGTCCTCCACACCCTCCATTTCCCCATCCTTTACCTCCACAACCTTCATCTTGATGTCCTTCACCTCCACGTCCTCCATCTCTGAATCCACGCCACATCCATCATTTCTACATCCTTATCTTCAATATCTAACATCTCCACGTCCTTGTCTTCTAGGTCGACCATTTCCACGTCCTTATCTTCCATGTCGATCATTTCTACGTCTTCCAACTTCTCGTCCACATCCATTGGTTCCACCATCCTGAGCCAAAAGCCAAGCCAAAAAGTGCATTGGTCCCTGCCCTGGACAGTGGAGCAGACCTGTGGGCTGAGGGTCTGCCCCTCTTGCCACCCAGCCCATGGAGAGGTGTGAGGTGATGGGGTCCCAAGTACATTCCCAGTAGGAGCTGGCTGGAGCCTGGGCAGCCCCTTTGCCAGCAGCCCTGGCAGGACCACGTCTGCAGCCGGAGCGTCCTGCGCACTGTGTGCTTCGGGAGCTGGGGGAGCAGCAAGGTCTTGTGGATCTGCTGGAGAAGCAGCCCTGGGGAGCAGCCCTGCTCCCCACCCCACAGGCCACCGGGCACAGCCCCCAGCCCCACCGCGTGCAGACCCCAGCCCTGCATTTGCCTCAGGGCCTAGAAGCTCCTGACTCTGTCCGGGCGGCTTTTTGGCTCCGTGCTGCTGCATGAGCAGGGCTCAGCTCCCATGGCCCCAGCCTGGGAAGGGACAGGAGGCAGCGACTCAGGCCCCGGGCGGGACCCAGCTGCTCCCGGCACACATGCCAGCGGCTCGAGCCGGGGGTGCTCAGGGCTCTCCTGGAGACGTGTGTCCAGGCAGGGATGCTCTGTTTCAGCAGGGGATCAGCAGCCCAGAAGGGCTTCTCCCAGCCCGTGGCCTTGCAGGGGTGGGTGGAAAGCGTAAGCCAAGCTCCCAGTGCCCCGAGCTCCCCAGAGCGGGGTCCCCCTGCCACCCCATCCATCCCCACAGTGCCAGCCCTAGCCTGCCCGGCCAGTGGGGGGTGCCCAGCTCCATGGAGTGGGGCTCTACCTTCGTCAGCAGGAGTGTCGTCTTCTTCCAGGCGTTGGCGATGCCACCGAGGCAGCACAGGACAGATCGAGGTGCGGGAGAGGTGAGAAGGGCTGGGTCCAGGGCCGCGGGAGCAGAGGAGAAGGTCTGGGAGCAGGGCAGAGAGCTGGGAACAGGTCGCAAGGGCTGGGAGCAGGTCGCAAGGGCTGGGAGCAGGTCAGAAGGGTGTCGGGAGCAGGGCAGAATGTCTGTGTTGCCCGAGTTGCCGGGCACTGGGAGCTGCGGCTGGAACACAGAATTCCGTTGCCTGATGCGCAACAGGACTGGGCCAAGACCTCGGGGGGCTGCAGCTTCATGGGCAACCTTGGGGAATTTTTATGTTACCCCTCAAGACAAATTAAACACACTTTGTGCTGAAATCTAAAATAACATGAAGGACCACTGCATTGGGTCCTGCTGCCACTCGCAGCCCTGCTTGTTCCCGCATCCTTGCAGATAGCCAGCTCGAGCCCTTCTGCAACCGGGCCGTCTTGTCCTCCATGCCAGCTCATTCCTTGGCCACAAATCCCCACTGCTGAGCAGTTACCAGTTGAATTTACCCTGCAGGGATCAGCCTGGGAGGGTGACACAGCTCCAGGCTCAGCCGGGAGTGGGGTTCCCTGTGCTGACCTCAGAACGCAGTGCTGCAGCCCTGAGGGAGCAGCTTTGGGCACCCTGCGTGCCTAGCCAGGCCTAGGGAAGGGGGCAGTGGGCAGCTCAGGACACTGGGGTGGGCAGAGGGGACCTGGCAGCCCCACCATCCACTCCTCACCACCTCATCTTGAGGGCAGTGCAGATGCACTGAGCAGGTTCCGGCTGCAGAAGCGCTGGGGCGTAGGGTCAGCTCCATGGCGCGAGGACCATCTCCTTCACTCTCCCGTTGTCCCACAAGCAGGCAGTGAGCCGAACCGAGCACCGCTGATGTCCTCCGGCACGGATACGGCCACGGGGGCAGAACTCATCCTCGTCCAGGATGGAGGCTTTAACTATTAGAAAATTTTGGTGAAGCTCTAGACTAATTGTGTGGTTAATACACTCAAGAAATATTGGGCCTTAAAAGCTTAGTACGAAAAGTCGACTTTGCTTTACACCGCTGCTGTTGCTCCTCTGGAAACGTGTTGTGGATACACCAGCTCCGTAATGAGACTCCAACGCTTCACCGCAGGTCTGTGTCTCCCTCCTCTTCTCCCTCGCTCTGCTCGCGGTTTCTCCAAACCCTCAGGCAGCGCACAGTGCCAGCGACAGCCACCTCTGCAGCGTCACCGACTGGTTTTGGCCCCCGATCCCTCGCTGCGAGCGCCTGTGCGCTGTGCGGGGAACGCTCTCGGGGTCGGCTCAGGACACAGACTCCGTAACCGGGATTAGTTTTGCTTCCCTGACGTTGCTGTGAAAATCCATCCTCGCAAGCGTTCGGGTTTTTTCCCTTCCATTTTCCAGAGAACAACACAGGGATCGGGTACTTTTCGTTTCAGTTTCACTGAATTGTTCTGTGAGCAACAGGGCGAACTGCTTTCTGCAGCGCTGCGCAGTGCGTGATCTCAGCCAGCGCCCTTTTCAGCGGTGAAAGATTCACACTGCGGCAGCCTGAGGTTCTGCAAATGGGAAAGCGTCCTAATTGGTATCGTTTCACCTTTCTGTGTTGATTTCTATTCAAAAGCGGTTCTTAAACACTTTGATGTTGTTACTAGTGGATGTATGGTAGATGGATTTAAGCTCCTCTGACAATTACTACATGATTTTAAACAATATATATTTAAACTAAGCATCTACAATAAATATGTTGAGCCATATTAACCTGCCAGTGGGATCTGTGAAAAAAGTAATGGCCTCATTTATTTTTCTCATTAATTTTTCTACTTCTTTCTGTGTGAAGAGGCTATAAGTGGCATAACTGTATTTAAAATTAACAAATTAGGTGTGGGGTGGGTTTTTTATACTTCTAACCTAGCGTGTGGTGTTGATGTATTACTGTAAACCAAGGCTGTCTTCCACACCAAGACATGAAGAGATTGTGATTTGTTCTCTCCACCACAACTGAATTAGACGCTTCTCTTCTGTCATTTTCAGTTTCTTTCGAGACAAATTTGCAGTTGGAAAATCTGAGCGTTTGCTCCCGTGGTTTGTCTTTTGGTTAGTTCTTAACTGCCTCTCCTAAGGACCCGCTTGTACCCCGTTTATGCTGTACTTTCCTGATAGATTTCACACATTCCTTGTGTTTATAGGTCCATATTTAGAACCGTTTTGAGTAGCTTGCCCATTTCTGTAGCTGCCTTAACTGTGTTCTGTACGCTCAGCCTGTAGCACAAGCTGATGCAAGAGCAGTTGTTGTATGTCGAGTGTTACGGACTGTCAAATGCATTGAAGCCCATAAATAATCAACATTTATAATACTAATGGGTCTCTTTAGCTTGGAGCAGAGGAGGCTGAGGGGTGACCTCATTCATGTTTATAAATATGTCAAGGGGGAGTGTCAGGAGGACGGAGCCAGGCTCTGCTCAGCAGCGTCCATTGACAGGACAAGGGGCAATGGGTGGAAGCTGGAACATAGGAGGTTCCATAAAAATATGAGAGAAAACTTTTTCACTGTGAGGGTGACAGAGCCCTGGAACAGGCTGCCCAGGGAGGGTGTGGAATCTCCTTCTTTGGAGACATTCAAAACCTGCCTGGACGCGTTCCTGTGCGCTCTGCTGTAGGTGATCCTGCTCTGGCAGGGGCTGGACTAGATGATCTTTGAGGTCCCTTCCAGCCTCTAACATTCTGTGATTCTGTGGTTCTGTAATAGAGGGTTAAAAGCTTTCATATATACCTGCCGTGATTTTAGGCTCTCCTATCCTGTGCTGAGCCACAGCTGAGAACACTCCTTTATACCAGCAGCAAAGAAGGGTGGAGGAGAGGAGACAACTTCAGCTCTCACGGCTCACGAAGTGCCGAGCAGGGTCAGTCTCTGGTTCCTGTGCCAGGGCCAGTGCGGTCGCGAGGCAGAGCCGGAGCAGCGGCAGCGACCCAGGAGCATATTCTGGGTTTGTGAACGTTTCGGTGCTTCCTTTTGGGGTGGCGTTTTGCTCCGTGTTTGTAAACACGACGAGAAACAAGTTAGGAGAGAGCTCAGAGGTCTGGAATGTTTCGGTAAAGCCCAGAGGAAGCAAACACCGTTTGGTCTGTTGGGAGGTTTTATATTTTGCCATATCACTTCTAGCTACTTTGTTTACTCATTTCTGCCACTAAATGCTGCTCCAGAAATCAGCTTGACCTCCATTCTTACTGCACGCCTGCAGTGCGCTGTGCAACAGCACTGGAGTTGCTACTCGTTGCAGGCAGGTGGAGGAGAGAAGCCTGTACAGCATCATGACAAGGAGGGAGCTGGGGAGGATATGTTTGCTAAACATCAGCTTGAAGGTTTTGGAGGGGAGTAGGGTTTTGAGGTTTTTTATTGTTTTGGTTGTCCTTTCATAGCACAAATGGTTTAATATGCTGCTTCCTGGTGGCTTTTTATAATGATGTTTTCTATTTAGGAGTGTGCAGGAAGATGCTGTTTATTCTGAGCAGAAAGGAACCCGATGCTTGCATGCATTCACTTCTTTAATGTCAGAAACACAGAATATTTCAGAGGCTGAAAATGTCTATTTGCTGGGTCTTGAATATACACCATATACATACAGGGAGGAGCTCATTGATTCCTAGAGACAGTGAAGAAAATAAACATCTATCTCCTCGAGTTGCGTATTAAATCCACGGTTCCTTGTGTCAAATGTTGTCACTCTTGTCCAATTATGGTTTCCTACCAAGAGGTCAATTCTAGTTGGGTTAACCATTTGGAACACAAAACATTATGTTGTTTCCCACTCCTGCTTTTTCTGGTCATCCCCAGCGCACGCACTAACCGGACTTTCCATCATCATCCCTCGGTCTGTGATTATGTCTCATATCATACGATCGTGCCCTTTCTCGGGTGCTTTAGTTTTGGCTGGCAACGGAGAAGGATCGATAGCTCTAAAGAAGGTTTCTTCAAACTCAAACTGTACTACAGTGTAGAGCTGTGACAATTTGGATACCTATGCAGTGCCCTTAATAACAATCATTTTAAAAACTCAGCTTTTTCTCTGCTGAACCTGAGCATCAATACTTCCTAACCTAGGAACACGAGTTCTTGGGCTGGCTTCAAAACACAGCCTCCAGAAAAAGTAGCTGGACATTTCCATGAGGGTGGAAGGATTATGCCCCTCATCTGGTTTGTGAGAGCTTAATGTGGCTACAAGCCCATAGGAAGCACTTGCATACTGGGAAGAAAGAAAAGTGACCAACCCAGATTAAGAGAAGCCCAAAAACCAGCATTACTCACTTAACTAATTCACAGCCACTGCCTTCGGGTCACAGTTCTCATAGGAAAATAAGAATATTTAATAAGGTCAGCCACACTGTGTTCAAAGTGGAGAAGGCGATAGCCTGGCCCCCAGGAGGGCTTACTAAAGTCAGCACAGAGCACGCTTTTCTCCAGCTGCCTTATCCAAAATCAAGAAAAAACACCTTTTTATACATCAGTCTCTGAATTTCTCTTTCCTGTTCTTGCATGCACGCAAGAGGAGGAGTAAAGACACTTGATATCAGCAGCTCTGAAACTAGTAATGGAGGGGTTTTTTTGAGCAAAACTTTAACTAGGGAGTAAAGTACAGAGGGTGGGCTGTGCCAAAACTTGCTGGTCTTATTCCTTGTGGCAAATACAGTTATTAAAAATACTTCATGGATGAATTCTGTTTCTCAGGCGGATACTTGAACTCCAGGTAAGTCTTTACAAAGGGAAAAACCCAAACCAAACCAGTGTGTATGTGTGAAAAACTTGTTTATATCCCACTCTGCTATCAAAATGTTAAACCATCAAGCCACTGGATTACTGTTGAGAAGCACGCACGAACTCCGAGGTTGTGGAAAATGGAATTCACTTTATTGCAAGCAGGCACACATATTTATACCTACTAGCATGAAGCACTATTTTTGGGTTACAAACAAGAGATCAGACTATACAGCCAGGGTTGTTATTAGCTCATGTACTCCTTCAATCACTCTGTTATCACACAGGGAAAACAGACTTTGCCAGGTCTGTTTTGATCATACTCTCCCGTTCACTCCCGGGCACATCTGGTGTACAAGAAGCACCTTATCTGTTCATTCTCATGGGCAAGCTCTCAACATGAGCTGTACTTGGCTGGTCAGGGTCTCTTTTCATAATTAGCAAGCAAGAGTTTTGTACTTGTTTAGGAAAGAGCGAAAGGATGAAAGTCTTAATTCTGCAACGCAGTGCTGCCAGCACAGCTAACTAAAATGTAGGGTATCCACAATTCCCCCTTTTTTGTTTTTTGGATCACCATCAAAGTCATAAGATGTATTTTTCAGTTCTTCAGACCCCTTGGGCAGCACTTCAGGTGAGACCGTTGACTGTAATGAAAAAGAACAAAACAAAACACTTCCCACAGCAACAAATTCTATTAAACACAAGTTTAGCACAGAAAATTATGTTTTCAGATTTAACCAAATCATATGCCTGCTAAAAAATGTGTAGTATTTGTCGCACTGCTTTGTTATGTTTTACTTGCTGCTCTGCCTGAGTTCCCAGGACTCACATTCACTGCTTTGCAGGGCAGGAATGCGAGAGATGCCTCCGCATCAATCCCAGGCCTCTGTTATCTCAGTGTGGGTGTGCTGCTGGTCGAGCACACAAGGCCAAGCAGTGATCCAGTGAGACGTCTGTTTTCTGACACCTTACGTGCAAGTTGTTTGAGCGTACCTACAGTTCCCATCACCAATCACCCTAAATCATCCAGACCCGCAGTCGCTGGGGAGCCTCTGTTGCAGCGAGGTTTCTGGAAAACCCTCCCGACAACTGGGAAGTCCTACGCAGTGCGTCCACCCGTAGGTGAGGTTTCTGAAGTCGCTGCAAGAGGGTCCAGCTTTTATACTATTAAATAAACAACCCTACATAACATTGAATGCGGGAACATCTGGTGGTGTTTGCCCCATTGAATTCTTCTCACAGCTTGGCCAGGGCTGAAGGAAGAATGCAAAGGGAGTCTCCCTATCAATTTGATCCTTAATCACATACTTCTAACGAAGAAAAAGGCAGCTGGTTTCCTCGTCTTGCTTTTAGCTAAAGAAAGATCACTCTGCTGGTTAGTACCATGAACCTTAACACCTATTCTGTGGCTTCGATTAGACAGTCTTACACAACCAATACAAGCTTCATTGTTAGTCACACAAAGAGAATACATATCAATACAACAGGTAACACTGAAAACAGTTACATTTTCCCATAATTGCTCTGCCATCAGCCATAACATCTTCTGCCAGTCCAATCCATATCATCGTTGGTAATCGGTACCTCAGAGTCCCATCACATCACTGGGCGAAACAAAGGGATTCAACCGGCCGGCCCAGTGCACGGTCGCATCGCTGCTACGCTGTTGAAGTGACAGGATGCTGCACAGCCACATCATGAGGGATAGGAACCAAATCATGGTCATTAAATGGCTTAATTCCTTTCACTGGCAGCCAATAAGGTCCTGTGGATAAAGAAACACAGCCATAACCTCTTCCCCATGTCAATAGAGGTACCGGACCTTTCCATTCATTAGTATGAATGTCCTTATACAGTACATTAGGCTTTGGCAAGTCTTTCTGTTTTTCTTTCTGAGATCGCAGATGAGGAGTTAACATATCAAAACTAGATATATTCAGAAAATTTAACACATACGTTGCTTTAGACAACTTCTTGTGTGGAGACATTCCAATGACAGTGCTTTTCTGTTTCTGTAACATTCTTTTCAGCGTGAGATGTGCTCTTTCCACAATGCTCTGTCCCATCGGTGAATAAGGTATCCCCGTCACATGGGATATTCCCCATTCCTGTAAAAATACTTTAAAATTATTAGAAACATAAGCTGGACCATTATCCGTTTTTATCTGTGATGGCACTCCTAATGTGGCAATAGCACGTAGCAAATGCAGTCGAACATCTCTAAACTTTTCACCACTGTGCGCTGTGGCAACAATAAAAGGTGAGAAGGTATCTACAGTAACATGCACGTATTTCAGTTTACCAAATTCAACTATATGTGTAACATCCATTTGCCATACGTCATTGGGAGCAAGACCACGAGGGACTGTTGTTATATTAGAGTTCAGTGGCATGATCGCTTGACAATCTGGACATGACAAAATAACATCTTGAGCTTGTCGAGATGTTATGTTAAACTCTTTGGATAAAGCCTTACTATTTTGATGACAAAAAGCATGCGAAAGTCTAGCCTGTCCTAATACATCAGGAACAGCAGCCATAGCAGCCAAAGAATCAGCCCGAGCATTACCTTCGACTAACGGGCCAGGCAGATTAGCATGAGAACGAATCTGTGTCACAAAGTATTGGTGTATGCGATTACTACAAAGTAAGCATAATTTCTGAAACAGCATAAAAAGAACACGATTAGAAACATGTTTTAAAAAGGCAAACTCAATTCTGCACAAAAGGCCATATACATAATGTGAATCAGCAACAATATTTACAGAATGGTAGCTGTCTTGTTAGTGGGTCTCAGCATCTCCAGAATTCTTTTACAGCCCGCGTTAGCATTCTCCACAGCAAGCTGCAGTAATAATGCATCTGCTGCCGCTGGTACATCTACCTGTCTTTCAATAGCTCCTTGTAATTGATCAATAAATTGAAGGTAGGGTTCATCGTTAGCTTGTCTGATAGTGCCAAAAGGTTTGCTTGATTTTTTCATGTCAGGAATCTTTTTAAAAGCTTTTGTTGCTAATTGTGCAGCGAGCTGTAAAAGTTCTGTAGTAAGATGAGCTTGAAGCTGTGGATTCGCAAACTGACCCTCCCCCAACAGCTGATCCAGGTTAATTGGAGCTTTATTATTTTGAGCTACTGTAGCATGGGATATACATAACTCCCTGTATTCTACATACCAAATTGTATACTGGCTGGGTGTTAAAATCAACTTAAATACCACCTTCCAATCATGAGGAACCATAAGAAAAGCCTCTTTCATTGTCTCTATTAAATTTTCAGCATAGGATGATTGAATACCTGATTCAGCAACCGTACGCCGCAACTCTTTCAGCGTGCTATGAGAAATCTGTTGATGGTCTGGTGCCTGAGTCCCGTCCGGCCGCGTATGCATAACTACTGGCATAGCTTTAACTACCTGAGGAAAAAAGTCAGTTTTAAGGAAACCATGCTCATCACGATCGGTTAAAATATCTGTCAGGGAAATCTGAACCCCGGTAATAGAAGGCGGTGCTGGACAAAACTGTGGAGAAGATGAGGGAGGGGGTGCATAGGGTGGGGGTTGATAATTGAGTGGAACAAGAGAGTTCATCTGACCCTTATTTTGACACAGCTGTGAGCCAGATTTTGACAGCCCCTTTCCTTTTTCCAAAAGTCCCGAAAAAACGTCCTGAGCAGTAGGTGCAGATGCCACCATGGCTCTATTCGGCGTGAGCGGAGGATAAAGGTTGGGCTCTGTCTCGGGGTCGCCAGGACCGACATCAAAGGAACTGTCGTCCTCCTCCGGATCTCCAGCTCTCGGTGCAATTCCCTCATAGCCACTCACCAATCCTTCTTGCAAACTTGTGAGATTAATCTGGCTACTCTGTACCGCCGTTTCAGTTTGAGAGGACAAAAGGTTTACACAACTCGTTTGAATTGCAGTCTCTTTCTGTAGCGTAGGTGCTAAGTCAATTAAATCATTAGTGAGGTCCGTAGCAACAGAGCCCGCAGCGCTCGCCACACTGCTCTCAGAACTAGCATCAGCAGCGCGTGGTTTCAGTGAGCGCAACGCCGCAAACAACACTTTCCGTGTCCCTATATTATCAGGCGAACTGTCATGACCAGCATGTTGTGCTTTAGTTAGCTCTCTGCCTACACATTTCCAGTCCTTAATTTCATAAGATCCTGTTTCAGGATACCAGGGGCAATTATGACCAATCCGTAAAAGTAACAGAGTCACTTTCTGTGAGCTAATCTTATAACCGTGTTCCTTTGCAATACACATCAGTACATCATGATGAAGTTGTTGCGATCGTGTTGCGTTTTGCCCCATTTTTGTCCCCCGGCCGCGGTCCTCGTACCTGTTTCCTGTTGAAGGGCGAGGATGGACACGTCAGTTAATTCATCACCTCGTTCGGCTCACTGGGGGGTACTTGTCTTGGATATGATTAAGTCCCGATTCGGGCGCCATATGTTGAGAAGCACGCACGAACTCCGAGATGGTGGAAAACGGAATTCACTTTATTGCAAGCAGGCACACATATTTATACCTACTAGCACGAAGCACTATTTTTGGGTTACAAACAAGAGATCAGACTATACAGCCAGGGTTGTTATTAGCTCATGTACTCCTTCAATCACTCTGTTATCACACAGGGAAAACAGACTTGGCCAGGTCTGTTTTGATCATACTCTCCCGTTCACTCCCGGGCACGTCTGGTGTACAAGAAGCACCTTATCTGTTCATTCTCATGGGCAAGCTCTCAACATGAGCTGTACTTGGCTGGTCAGGGTCTCTTTTCATAATTAGCAAGCAAGAGTTATGCACTTGTTTAGAAAAGAGCTCAGCTCAAGGAAGAAAGTCTTAACTGCAACGCAGTGCTGCCAGCACAGATAACTAAAATGTAGGGTATCCACAGCTGGGGACATCTGCGTGGTGCCGAACCCAAGGACACGGGGACGTGACACCCCCGGGGCTCGGCAGGAGCCTCCGCCTGCCCCACACGGGGACCGCGGGCACCGGGACTGGGCTCCCCTCCCTCGGGGCAGGGCACGGCCAAGGAGTCGGGCGGCTTCTGGCCCTGAGCCGCGCTGTGACCCGCAGCAGCCCAGCACAGCCCGGCTTGCCCTGCCTCGCCTCGCCTCCCCGGCCCTGCAGAGATGCTTCTTGCTCAGCAGCGGATGCCCCCCCGGCTCCCGTCCCGGCTTGGCAGGGACCAGCTGCGGGCAGAGCTGGCGCTGGGCACGGCGAGGCACTCACTTGTAGAGGAATTTCTTGTGGAGTAGAGGCGCGGTATAACTTTAAAAGCGTGGACAACCCAGCTTAGGCCTAAACAGAGGCTCTGTCCTTGAAGCTGCCTTGGAACACAGGGAGGAGGAGGTTTTATCTGTTTTGTGAAGAGCCTTGCCAGGGGGAGAAAGGGGGGGTGAGAGCCGCTTGCATAGTGGAATGGCACTACCCAATAAAACGCTGGCGCGTGTGAACCTGTAACTGACCAACTCTGGGAAGGGGCAGGCGCGGGGACACTGCTGAACTGTATATCTTGAGCTGTCCGGAGCAATAAAGGGAGAATTACTTGTAGCCATACCGGTGGGATTTGTCGTTGTCTTGACCGGCTCTCCGACAGGACCCTCTTCATCTGGCACCCGAACAGGCTGAAAATGGGGAATTGCTTAAATGCAGATTGCTTGAATATGGAAAGACTCCAAAGCATCGGACGTGAGCCGATTTGGGAGCTGGAGAGCCGGAGGCAGGAGAATTCCAGGTGTGACCAAAAGGGCACCGGAGACCAGACTTTGAGCGGCCGATCAAGCCCCTGCCAAGGTAAGACCGCGGTGGAAACTGACGCGGCAACTCGCCTCCTTGTTGATATACTCTCTAAGAGAGGAGAAAAAGTGAAGGAGCAAGATATATTTGCCCTGATCCAATGGGCTCGGAAGCGGGAGTAAATGAACGACCCGTCGTTAATCTTTAGCTCAACGGAATGGCGTGAAGTAGGAAATCTATTGTGGGACTGTACTTTAGAGGGAGGAAAAGAAGGAAAAGAAGCGAAAGGACTAGGAACTGTTTGGAAAACCGTAATACGCACTCTAGAAATCATGCAAACAGAAAATAAAGTTGCCGCGGCGGCGATCGAAGCGTTGGGGGGAGAGCAGGAAAGGAAAAAGGCAAAGGAAGAAAGCCCCTGCTCGTCCCGACTGGCGACATTTTTTCGGCTAGGACAGACACGCCCCATGAAGGGTACAGCGGCCCCGGTGTGCTCCTCTCTGAAAGACTTGTTACAGAAGCCGGTTGTAACTGAGCCAAACCCGGAAGCGGCGCTGCCGCGGGACTCGAAAGGCGCGGCCCAGCAGAAAGAGGAGGCACAGGGCGGAGCCGACTGTCGCCCGAAAATTAACCCTTTGATACCCTTTTCCGACGAGGATTCTGAATCAGAACTGACTCCTGACCAATCTGTCAGAGGTAATGATCACGTTATGCAGCGAATGGAGAGGCCTCGGACCAAGAAAGAGGAAGATCTGAATGAACCTCTGAAAGAGATCCTGAACAAGCTCGCTGAATTATCAATTAGACAGCAAGAATTAGAGGAAACCCTTAAACCAGTCTCATCATCACTTTGGAGGCAACCAGAAACCATTTCTAAGGTCCCGCAAGAGATTCAACCATTATCCCATATAGTACCACCAGTTGAACCCTCAGCTCCCCCACTACCACCAGCTCCCTCATTCAAGCCTGACTTTCAGACTCGAACCATAAAGGATCCTTTGCAACAGCGATGGAGCGGTGTCATCAGAGATGCCATAATAGACGGAGATTGGGAAGCAGCCATTTCGATTGCGTGTCCCGTTACCATTAATAACGGACAAGGGACCTGGGAACCTCATGATTGGAAGATCTTACAGCAAGCGAAACAGACTGTCACCACACATGGCATCCGATCAGAAGCTGCACGAAGTATTATACAATTCATTTTTACAGCAGACGTATTGTGCCCAAATGACTGCACTAATATTGCTTCGTTATTATTAAGCCCGTCACAATATTTACTGTGGGAGAGAGAATGGAAAAGATTGGCTCTGGAAGAGGCCAACAAACACCGTGAAATTAACGATCCTTTATATGGGCTACAAGCAGATATGTTGACTGGTAGCGGAAATTATGCCACCACTGCAACCCAACTGACGTATCCGACAATCATACATCAGGTTTCTCAGACTCTGGCTCATCGAGCGCTGTTATCAGTCCCAGAAAAGAAAAAATCACCCCCGTATGCAACGGTACGACAAGGGATGACCGAGCCATTTAATCAATTTGTTGATCGATTGTCTGCTGCCATAAAGGACGCTACCGAGTTAACTGAGCCACTGCAAGAACACTTGTTCCGTACACTTGCTTTTGAAAATTCCAATTCAAGTACTAAAGCCATTTTGGCCACCTTACCACAGGGCGCGGGAGTGGACGAAATGTTATTACGAGCATCACGAGCAGAACAAAGCAGCCAAGCTGCAGCCTTTACCGCGGCCATGCAAGGTGCCATTGAAAGGCAAGGACACGTGATAGCAGCTGCTTTATCTGGAAGAAAAAACAGCTGGTTTGGTAATCCGAAGAAAAAAGCAGCCAATGGGCCAGCAGCGGGACCGTGCTTTCGCTGCGGAGAATCCGGACATTGGAGAAGAACATGCCAAAAGACTGTATGGTGTCACATATGTAACAGTGACGCCCATGCTACCGTGGCATGCAGAAAGTCGGAAAACTACAAGCACAGCGCGCAGGGGCCACGCGCCAAGACACAAATCAGTGCCCAAACTCAACCGAAGCCACAGACGGTTTCCTACAACGAAACAAACCCGCTACCTGAGGAAGCCTCGGCGTGGATGTGGCAACCGCAGTAGAAGTTACACTGCAAGAGAGACAAGTAGCGTTGATCCCGAAAACTGCATTTGGCCCATTATTTTCAACTGACTCTTTTGTTGGAGGGCTACTGCTGGGACGGTCATCTACCAGCAAACAAGGAGTTGTAGTATTACCGGGAGTTATTGATGCCGACTATACAGGTCAAATAAAGATTATGGCTTATGCATTAAAACCACCTGTCACCATTCCAAAAGGAAGCAAGATTGCCCAGATCGTTGCCCTTGAAGCAGCCCATCCACATCAGCCACATCCGAAAGAGGGACAAAAGCAAAGAGGAGATGAAGGCTTTGGGTCATCGAGATTTGACGTCTTCTTGACACTAGACATGAATTCCCGGCCACAAAGAAGAGTCACCCTACAACGAGGGGAAAGTCAAGTTCAGTTAAGACCAATGCTTGACACCGGAGCGGATGTCACCATCATTAATCAAACATACTGGCCACCCACGTGGCCCCTGCAGGCTCCCATGACACAAATTGTGGGAGTGGGAGGAATGAAAACTCCTCAATCCAGTAGAGACCCTGTGACTATAGTTTTTGAAGATGGACAACAAATAGTCTTTCAGCCATATGTAATGCAGTTACCTTCAACTCTTCAAGGCCTGATAGGCAGAGACTTGCTGTCTCAACTCGGAATGGTATTAACCACTGATTAGCATTTATCATGACGGCCACTGCTGAACAGCTGCCCATACAAAAGATTACCTGTATGGGTGGAGCAGTGGCCGATGACTAAAGACAGGCTGTGAATAGCAGAACAAACAAAAGTGCTTGAACAAGTAACTGCTAAATTACAAACAGGATGGAGTGCATGCCGTCTTGAGAATCGCCCCCTGTCATTGCTTATCATCAATACAGATTCCAACCCTCTTGCCATTGTGCTTCAATGGCAAAAGAAAAAGGGGGAGGAATCCACTGGAGAGTCAGCAAGAATAATAGAATGGGTATTCTTACCAGTGCAACCTAAATTTCGCCTAATGAAAAGAACAGAAGCCATCGCCGCGTTGATCCAAAAGGGCTGATCTCGAATAATGGAAATAGATGGGTTGGAGCCGGCAGACATTAGTATTCCCGTTAGAAATGAAGACTTGGAATGGCAACTGTGGCACTCCATCGAAATCCAGGAAGCATCGCTGGGCTACTCTGGTCTGGTTCACAACAAGCGTCCTAAGGGCCCACTATGGCAAGTAATTGAGCAACACAAATGGCTAGAAAAACCCCTGTGCTCAAAGCAACCAGTGGATGGAAGGACGATCTTCAAAGACGCAGGGCGGAAGACGAGAAGCGCAGCAGGTGTCTGGCAACAACAGGGAGCGTGGAAGCATCATACAATCCAGGGTGACGTTGCAGATAGCTTACAAGTACTCAAACTGAAAGCTGTACGTTGGACTTTCCAGAATTGGAGCAAAGAGCCTCTCAATGTGGTTTCTGATTCCTTATATGTTGTTAGGGTTGATGGTAATAACCAGCAAAGTGAGCTTTCTTTAGCTAAAAGCAAGGTGGGGGAAACCAGCTGCCTTTTGCTTTGTTAGAAGTGTGTGATTAAGGACCAAAGTAGATAGGGAGACTCCCTTGTATTCTTCCTTCAGCCCTGGCCAAGCTGTGGGAAGAATTCAACGGGGCAAACAACACCAGATGTTCCCGCATTCAACGTATGTAAGGTTGTTTATTTAATAGTATAAGTGCTGGACCCTCTTGCAGCGACTTCGGAAACCTCACCTACGAGTGGACGCACTGTGTAGGACTTCCCAATTGTCGGGAGGGTTCTCCAGAAACCTCGCTGCAACAGGGGCTCCCCAGCGACTGCGGGTCTGGATGATTTAGGGTGATGGGTGTGAGAACTTTGACAGGATGAATTAAGAGTTTAGTTAAGACATTTTTGGTTATTGCAGTTCTAATTGTTATAGGCTTAGTTATGTTTAGTTGTTTGAGAAATATAATCAAGAAAATGATAAGCAAGCTAGCGGATGAAGCCTGGGTTGTCCAAAAAGAAAAAGGGGGATATGTAGAGGAATTTCTTGTGGAGCAGAGGTGCGGTATAACTTTAAAAGCGTGGACAACCCAGCTTAGGCCTAAACAGAGGCTCTGTCCTTGAAGCTGCCTTGGAACACAGGGAGGAGGAGGTTTTATCTGTTTTGTGAAGAGCCTTGCCAGGGGGAGAAAGGGGGGGTGAGAGCCGCTTGCATAGTGGAATGGCACTACCCAATAAAACGCTGGCGCGTGTGAACCTGTAACTGACCAACTCTGGGAAGGGGCAGGCGCGGGGACACTGCTGAACTGTATATCTTGAGCTGTCCGGAGCAATAAAGGGAGAATTACTTGTAGCCATACCGGTGGGATTTGTCGTTGTCTTGACCGGCTCTCCGACAGGACCCTCTTCACTCACTCACCCGCGGCCGCACAGGAAGGAAGCGAGCGGCCAAGCCCACTTCTCTGCCAAGGAGCAGCCCTTCGGTGCGGGCCCAAGGCGGGAGAAAAGCCCCGAGGCGGCATCTGCTGGGGGATGAGGGTCTCGGAAGGCCGGGGCGAAGCTGGGGAGAGAACCCACGGCCCATCCACTCGGCGTTTGTCCCGTGCGACCATGTGAGCTGAGCATTTAGAGAAGAAAAGGAAAAAACAAAAAGAAAGCGTGAATGGTAACGGTGACCCCTGCTTCCCTGGCAGAGCTGCCGCGGAGTGCGGCACCTGCGCAGAGTTCTCCGGGCACGGAGCTCTCTCTGCCTGGGGCGGCCGTGGATGGGGACACCCCCCCCACCACCTGTGCAGGGACCCTCCTTGGGCACCCAGGGACCCTGCGCGGGGCCTCTCCGTGTGTCCCGGGAAGGCAGAGACCCTCCGTGAGGAGCGGGCACCGCGCACGGCCATCCCGCCCCTCGCAGGGGCCCAGCACCCGGCACGGGGAGCCGCCCCCGGCGCTCATCCCCGCCGCAGGGCTCCCGCACCCCCCGGAGCCCGGCGGGACCCCGGCCGGGAGCAGCCGGGCGGCGCCGCCGCGATGCCGCGGAGATGGGCGCGCTGGCACCGCCCCGCGCAGCGCCCAGCACCGAGCACCGAGCACCGAGCACGGCGGGGGGGATCCGCGCTGAGCCCGGCCCGTCCCGAGCCGGTGGCGGCAGCCGCTCCGCGGCAGGTCGCGGTCCGGGGCGCAGAGCCGCGGCCGGCGGCTGCCCGGTAAGTGCCGCCCGCGGTGGGGGGAGCTCGGCGGGAGCGGAGCGGGGCAGCGGGCGGGGGTGCGCGCATCCCCCCAGCCCGCCACACCTACCCGGTACGGAACAGCCCTCCTGCCCTCCCCTCCCCTTCCGCCCCCCAAGCCGCGCCGCACCGACCTGCTGCTTCGGGCTGGAGCCGCCCGCCAAGCTCCGTGCCCGGGATGGGCACGCTCAGGGGGAACCCGCCCGGGAAGCGGCTGAGCTCGGGGACCTGTTGGGCCACGGGCTGGTTGCGGAGCGGCACGGGTAGCTCTCGGAGGCCCGAGAGCCCGAGGGGGGATGGCATCCCCCCGCACCCGCCGAGTTTAGGGCAGGAGGAGGATGAGCGGAGCGAGCGCATCAGCGAGCGCGGCCGGGGGCAGCGGCAGCCGGGTCGGGGGGTTGCGGGGCTCAGCCTGCCGCGGATCCGCGCCCAGGGCTCGCCCGCCGCGTCCCGCACCGCGCTGCGCTCCCGCCTGTCTCGTCCTCACGCTTCCTCCCGCGGGAATCGAAGCCGGGCCCCGTCAAGAGCAGGGTCTCCTGACCCAGCCTCTGCTGGGGGAGGAACTCTGAGCTCGGGGATGTTTGCCGTGCTGAGACGCAGGAGGTCGGAGATCGCTCGGAGGAGCGCAGGCGATGAATCCGCGGTGCTGACAAGGGGTACGAGGTGCCATGTCCTCCCTCTCTAGCTCCCGCCTCCTCCTCTGCTTTTTCCAGCGAACGACCTGTCCGTGATGGTTAGTGCCCCAGAGCCTGTGCAAAAACCCACCTTAAATCACACACTGCGTGTGAGCTTCAGCACAGGAATCGCTCCTCCTGCAGTCACCCACAGCACACGCTGGACTGCAGGCTCGCTTGCTTTCTAATACCGGGGAGCTACATTTTCAGGAAAAAGGGCATATTGCAGGCCAAAGCAGAGCAGTTCCCATTCCAAGCCAGCCTCCAGCCACATCCCAGAGAGGCTGTTCATCCTGAGCTAGGCTGTCCCGTGGAGCAGGGCGGATAAAGAGCAGGTCACAGCTGACCTCTCAGCGGCACACGTACTGGCAGGGGAACTGTTGTGATTTGACCCTGGCCGGCAGCCAGGTGCCCACACAGCCGCTCTCTCCCCCCCCTTCTCCGCAAGACAGGGGGAGAAAACCTATCGAAGGGCTCAAGGTTTGAGATAAGGACAGGGAGATCACTCACATTTACCGTCCCGGGAAAACAGACTCGATCTGGGGGAAATTCGTTACATGTATTAAATGAACACCCCTCCCTTCTCTCCGGCCTTAACATCAATCCCGGTTTCTCCACCTCCTCCCCCCGAGTGGCGCAGGGGGACAGGGAACGGGGATTGCGGTCGGTTCAGCTGACGTTGGTTCCACCGCTGCTTCTTCACTCGGAGGAGGACTCTCCACTCTCCCCCAGGGACATTGTGGGGTCCCTCTCACGGGAGACGAGCTTCACACTCTCTTCTCCGGCGTGAGTCGTCCCACGAAGGGCAATTCATCACAAACTGCCCAACGGGAGACGCCTCACGAGGGGCAGCCCACCCTTCGTGAGCCTGAGGTACAGCCCTTCAGGGGACACTGCTCCTGCGTGAGTCCCCCGCTGGGTCACAAACGTCCCACCAGCCAACCCGCTCTTCCACGGGCTACAGGCTCTGGCAGCGACTGCTCCAGCGCGGGCTTCCCACGGGCTACAGCCTCCTTCACTCACCCACCTGCTCCGGCGTGGGGCTCTCCACCCCAAGGTGGACTTCTACACCCTGCCTATGGGCTGCAGGGGGACAGCCCGCTTCACCGTGGGCCTCACCACCACCCGGCGGACTCTCTGCTGCGGCACCTGGAGCTCATCCTCTCCCCTCCTCCTTCTTCCCTGACCTTGGTGTCTCCACGCAGTCTCACTCCTCCATCTCTGTGCCAGCTGTTGTGGCGCACTTCTTTTTCCCCGTTTCTTAAATATGTTTTCACAGAGGTGTTCCTCTCCTATCACTTTCCTGACAGGCTCAGCCTTGCCTGGCGGTGGGTTCCTCTTTGGAGCCGGCTGGCACGGACTCTGTCAGAACCAGGGGAAGCATCTAGCAGCTTCTTGCAGAAGCCCCCCCGCCGCCGAAATCCGGCCGGGCAAACCCGACACAGGAATGCATGGACAAGAAGTCAGTTTTCCATTCTCCTTGAGCAAACGAGTTTTGTTGAAGCATTTTCCACTTCTGGCAACACTCCAAGGGAGGTCTTTTGGCTGAAGCTGGCAGGAGGGCTGGGGACCCTCCGCTTGCCTTGGCAGCAGCACCAGCTCACCAGGGCCCAACCCGCCCCCACCAATTGCCTCATCCTGGCTGCCAGAGTGCCCACCCCACTGCTCAGGGCAATGCCTCCTCCTCCCAGCCCGACAGGTGGCTTTCAGCAGCTTGGAAAGCCTGACCCGCAGGGCGCTCAGCCCTCCACCTTGCCCTGGCAGCTTTCCACCTCCCCAAGGCACCTGGGTTTTCCCTTAATTGCTGCCTGCATTTGCTCACAACTCCTTTTCACTCCCCACAACTCACTGCCGGGGACAGCAGAGCTGCTTCCGCTTAGCTCCAGAAACATTTCGTTTCCACCTGTCATTCCCCCCCAACCTCGCTGCTTCTGTTCGTTTGCTTTTTATGCAGACGTTGCCCCACACGTCTAACACCAGCCCTCCTTACCAACTCTTTCCCTATTCTTTCAGTGCTGCTAAAGTCCTCCCAACACCGTCATCTCAGGGCACTTAGTACAAACTCCCTAAAACCAGGGCTGGGGCAGGTTCAAGCCAGAAGGACCAAGAGTGTCAGCAGGGAGAGGACTTGCTTTGGGCCGCTGGATCCGACTTGAAACGCTCTGGCTGAAAGCCGGGTGTCCAGGGGAGCCTTTCCAGCTCGATGCCATCCGCCTTCTCGTCCGTAGCCGTGGTCTCCCCCAGCTGGAGGACGCAGCCCGAGAAGCCCTGGGAAACGCTGGTGCCGGCGGTGCCCGATGGCAGCAGCCCGGCCAGGTGCCCTGCCGGCCGCGCAGGGGTCGGCGTGAGCGCCCAGAGCTTTGGGGGACGGAGCCCCCCCTCCCTCCCTCCCTCCCTCCCTCCCTCCCTCCCTCTCTCCCTCCCTCCCGCGGCGACGCGGGCAGCCCAGGGCTGCCCCAGGCAGGGCGAGCTCTGCCTGCCCGTACGCGGCCCCGCCGGCCCCTGCAGAGAGCCCCCAAGAGCCGCTGCTGCCCGAGCAGGGAGCCGGGCCGGGGGCAGCCGGGGCGCCCCGCTCCCAGCCCGCTCCCGCAGCTGCCCCATCCCGCCGCCGGCTCCGCCCGGGCTCCGGCCCCGATCCCGCCGCTCCCGCTCCCGGTGCCGGTGCCCCCGTGGCCGGCAGCGCTCCCCGCCCGCCTCCGCGGGGAGGGTGCCGGGCTCCGGCTGCCCTTAAGGAGCGGCTCTGCCCGCCGCGAAGGAAGGAGGGGGCCGGGCCGCGGCCAACGAGCGCCCAGGGGCAGCCCCGTGCCCGCAGCCCCGGGACTCCCCGCCAGCGCCCGCGGCTCCCCACAGCCCGCACCCCACGGCCGGGGACGCCGCACCCCCGCGGGAGCCACGGCGCCCCCGCACCAGCTGCCCCGAGGCCCCCGCACCCTCCCCGCCACGAGCTGCAGCCCCCGAGTCACCCCGAGTGGGGACCAGGGGCCAGCGCCGCTCCAGCAGCTTCACGGCCGCTCGAGCCTCTCCCCGGGCGGGCACCCGCACTCGGGGGGCCCCGTCTCGCTCTCAGGGCTCTCCCCCAGCCCCGGCATCGTTCCCGGGATCCTGCAATGCTCCGGCACTGGGAATGTGCCAGCTGCTGCCACCTCCCACACCCCCTGGGCCTCGATGAGCTTCAGGAGGTTCCCGTGGGCCCACCTCTCAGAGCTGTCAAGGTCCCTCTGGGTGACATCCCTTCCCTGCAGAGTCAGCCGCAGCACTCCCAGATCCTCCTGCAACAAGGTCACCCGCCTCGTGGATGAAGGGAAGCTGGTGGATGTCGGTTTTACGGATTTCGCTCAGGCTTTTCACCCTGGCCCTCACAGCATCGTTCATCCTGGAAGAGTGGTGGAACTGTGGGATGAGCAGGTCCATGGTCCCTCCTTCAGTCCAGGCGGGGCAGGGATCGCTTTGCTTTGGCTTGAGTCTCTCCCTGGGCACCCACACTCGGCCCTTGTCGCTCTCAGGGCTCTCCCAGTGCTCTGCAATGCTCTAGGGGTGCCCACTGGTGCCACCCCCCTAAGTGGGACCCCCTCCCTGTGCACAGGTACCCCCTGTCCCTGGGGCGCCAGGAGCCCAGAGCAAGTAGAAACCACAGCTCTGCAACCACCACGTGTGCCCAAAGCAAATACCAAGGGAGCTTGGGTCTGAAAAACGTAAAGAAATTTATTTATTTACAGAAAAAACTCAACTATATACAACAAACAACAACAAACAACTGCGTATAACAACAAACAACAACAAACAACTGCATATAACAACAAACAACAACAAACAACTGTATGTGACAACAAACAACAACAACATGTATATAAAAATAAACAACAACAAACAACAAACAACAACAAACAACAACAAACAACTGCATATAACAACAAACAACTGTATGTGACAACAAACAACAACAACATGTATATAAAAATAAACAACAACAAACAACAACTAACAAACAACAACAAGAAACAACTATATACAGCAAAACCCAAATCTTCCTCCTCCAATCTCCACCAAGCCCCGCATCTCCGTCAGCCCTGGAAGAAAAGCAAGAGGCACGGCCGTTTGGCCAACGGGCAGCGCTTCGCCGAGCAGAGCTGGGGGTTCCCGAGCCAGCTCAGCGGCAGCAGCTGCTTCGGGTTGGGCTTCATCCTGAGGGCTGTTAGATTGGCCACAGCCCTGGGACACACTGGGGAGAGTGGGGCTCTGCTGCCAGCACGAAGCCCCGGCTGGCCTTGGTGTCACGCGTGGCTTACCCCAAGGAATTGCTCCCTTGCCAAAGCAGGTGGGTGCTCCGGGCAGCGTGTGGGTGGCGGTTGTGCCGCTGGGATGAGGGCACCAGGCTCCCTGTGCCTGCAGCCAGGGACCACCCAGCCCAGACCCGACCCAAGCCTGGCAGCAGGTGACCCCCTCTGACTGTGGTCAGTGGATGGGGAGCACCTGCCTGTCCGGCTGCTAGTGTGTCCCTCTTAACATCCCTGTCCTCCACATCCTCCATTTCCCCATCCTTTACCTCCACAACCTTCATCTCGATGTCCTTCACCTCCACGTCCTCCATCTCTGAATCCACTCCACATCCAGCATTTCTACGTCCTTATCCTCAATATCTAACATCTCCACGTCCTTGTCTTCTAGGTCGACCATTTCTACGTCCTTATCTTCCAGGTCTGTCATTTCTACGTCTTCCACCTTCTTGTCCACATCCATTGGTTCCACCATCCTAAGCCAAAAGCCAAGCCAAAAAGTGCATTGGTCCCTGCCCTGGACAGTGGAGCAGACCTGTGGGCTGAGGGTCTGCCCCTCTTGCCACCCAGCCCATGGAGAGGTGTGAGGTGATGGGGTCCCAAGTACATTCCCAGCAGGAGCTGGCTGGAGCCTGGGCAGCCCCTTTGCCAGCAGCCCTGGCGGGACCACGTCTGCAGCCGGAGCATCCTGCGCACTGTGTGCTTCGGGAGCTGGGGGAGCAGCAAGGTCTTGTGGATCTGCTGGAGAAGCAGCCCTGGGGAGCAGCCCTGCTCCCCACCCCACAGGCCACCGGGCACAGCCCCCAGCCCCACCGCATGCAGACCCCAGCCCTGCATTTGCCTCAGGGCCTAGAAGCTCCTGACTCTGTCCGGGCGGCTTTTTGGCTCCGTGCTGCTGCATGAGCAGGGCTCAGCTCCCATGGCCCCAGCCTGGGAAGGGACAGGAGGCAGCGACTCAGGCCCCGGGCGGGACCCAGCTGCTCCCGGCACACATGCCAGTGGCTCGAGCCGGGGGTGCTCAGGGCTCTCCTGGAGACGTGTGTCCAGGCAGGGATGCTCTGTTTCAGCAGGGGATCAGCAGCCCAGAAGGGCTTCTCCCAGCCCGTGGCCTTGCAGGGGTGGGTGGAAAGCGTAAGCCAAGCTCCCGGTGCCCCGAGCTCCCCAGAGTGGGGTCCCCCTGCCACCCCATCCATCCCCACAGTGCCAGCCCTAGCCTGCCCGGCCAGTGGGGGGTGCCCAGCTCCGTGGAGTGGGGCTCTACCTTCGTCAGCAGGAGTGTCGTCTTCTTCCAGGCGTTGGCGATGCCACCGACTCAGCACAGGACAGATCGAGGTGCGGGAGAGGTGAGAAGGGCTGGGTCCAGGGCAGCGGGAGCAGAGGAGAAGGTCTGGGAGCAGGGCAGAGAGCTGGGAACAGGTCGCAAGGGCTGGGAGCAGGTCGCAAGGGCTGGGAGCAGGTCAGAAGGGTGTCGGGAGCAGGGCAGAATGTCTGTGTTGCACGAGTTGCCGGGCACTGGGAGCTGCGGCTGGAACACGGAATTCCGTTGCCTGATGCGCAACAGGACTGGGCCAAGACCTCGGGGGGCTGCAGCTTCATGGGGAACCTTGGGGAATTTTTATGTTACCCCTCAAGACAAATTAAACACACTTTGTGCTGAAATCTAAAATAACATGAAGGACCACTGCATTGGGTCCTGCTGCCACTCGCAGCCCTGCTTGTTCCCGCACCCTTGCAGATAGCCAGCTCGAGCCCTTCTGCAACTGGGCTGTCTTTTCCTCCATGCCAGCTCATTCCTTGGCCACAAATCCCCACTGCTGAGCAGTTACCAGTTGAATTTACCCTGCAGGGATCAGCCTGGGAGGGTGACACAGCTCAAGGCTCAGCCGGGAGTGGGGTTCCCCGTGCTGACCTCAGAACGCAGTGCTGCAGCCCTGAGGGAGCAGCTTTGGGCACCCTGCGTGCCTAGCCAGGCCTAGGGAAGGGGGCAGTGGGCAGCTCAGGACACTGGGGTGGGCAGAGGGGACCTGGCAGCCCCACCATCCACTCCTCACCACCTCATCTTGAGGGCAGTGCAGATGCACTGAGCAGGTTCCGGCTGCAGAAGCGCTGGGGCGTAGGGTCAGCTCCGTGGCGCGAGGACCATCTCCTTCACTCTCCCGTTGTCCCACAAGCAGGCAGTGAGCCGACCCGAGCACCGCTGATGTCCTCCGGCACGGATACGGCCACGGGGGCAGAACTCATCCTCGTCCAGCCTCTGGACGCAGGTGGCAGTAGGACGTGGCTGAGCCTGTGCGACAACCTGCAGCCAACACGCGCCGAAGGCTGCCAAGGAAAGGACAAGATGTGCTGCCGTCAGCATGTGGCGAGGCCTGCCTGGTTTAAGCGTGAGCTAAAAAAGCTCAGGACAGTCTAACTTGGACATCCCTGGGTGCGTGTGCGTGCACACTTGTTGCACGCAGCAGCACCCCTACATCCCCACCAGCATTCTCCTACTGGAAGCTCCCTCTCTTCCCCTGCTTCCCCCAGCTCCTGCAGCCTCCTCTCGCTCTGGGATGTGGCCACGGTGACTCACGCCAGCGGCCGATGGCTCTCAGGGCCGCGGGAGGAAAGGGCAGTGGGTGCATTGGTTGCAGAGGTGGAGGGGGCCGCGCTGCCAGCTGCATCCCTGCGGAACCGGGAGCCCTGGGAACCACGTTCCATTACTGTAAAACAGGGGGTTTTGCAGCATGTGGATGGACTGAATCACCAATAAATATGGAATTGATAATATCTTGTCTTTGTACCAGGTGAAACCTTCTTACCTTAGTAGTCTATGGAAGCGGGAAATACCTCATCATTTGCTGGCTTGGTAGCTTCTGAACTGTCCATGTTCTGTTGAGCCAGCAGTTTATTTTTTTTTTCTTTTGAGTCTGTCTTTGATTTCTTCCTAATATTATTGAAATTTTCTATTGGACGCTTAAGCCAAATTCAGAATTGTAAGGAACTTAGTGATGACCGAGGTGCAGTTTTTGAGGATTAAAATGGCATAAGAGAGAAAAGTCGATTTTTATCACTTTCAAGACGTACTCTCAATTTTTTAAGGAGGCTTTAACTATTAGAAAATTTTGGTGAAGCTCTAGACTAATTGTGTGGTTAATACACTCAAGAAATATTGGGCCTTAAAAGCTTAGTACGAAAAGTCGACTTTGCTTTACACCGCTGCTGTTGCTCCTCTGGAAACGTGTTGTGGATACACCAGCTCCGTAATGAGACTCCAACGCTTCACCGCAGGTCTGTGTCTCCCTCCTCTTCTCCCTCGCTCTGCTCGCGGTTTCTCCAAACCCTCAGGCAGCGCACAGTGCCAGCGACAGCCACCTCTGCAGCGTCACCGACTGGTTTTGGCCCCCGATCCCTCGCTGCGAGCGCCTGTGCGCTGTGCTGGGAACGCTCTCGGGGTCGGCTCAGGACACAGACTCCGTAACCGGGATTAGTTTTGCTTCCCTGACGTTGCTGTGAAAATCCATCCTCGCAAGCGTTCGGGTTTTTTCCCTTCCATTTTCCAGAGAACAACACAGGGATCGGGTACTTTTCGTTTCAGTTTCACTGAATTGTTCTGTATGGTAGATGGATTTAAGCTCCTCTGACAATTACTACATGATTTTAAACAATATATATTTAAATTAAGCATCTACAATAAATATGTTGAGCCATATTAACCTGCCGCTGGGATCGTTGAAAAAAGTAATGGCCTCATTTTTTTTTCTCATTAATTTTTCTACTTCTTTCTTTGTGAAGAGGCTATAAGTGGCATAACTGTATTTAAAATTAACAAATTAGGTGTGGGGTGGGTTTTTTATACTTCTAACCTAGCGTGTGGTGTTGATGTATTACTGTAAACCAAGGCTGTCTTCCACACCAAGACATGAAGAGATTGTGATTTGTTCTCTCCACCACAACTGAATTAGACGCTTCTCTTCTGTCATTTTGGAACCCTGCAGTTTACCACGGGACACAGCGTCCGTATTTCTTGCCATAATGGCAAATGATTGATATATTTAAGGATTAATAAAGTTGTGCTTTCTGCTGACATTGTGCTTGTGTTTTGATTTCCCAATTAATGGTGATTTTTGCGGTGGAAAACACGTAGTGTCTGTTTGAATTAAGAAGTCGGAGACGCTGGTGAAGTTTCTTTTGAGACAAATTTGCAGTTGGAAAATCTGAGCGTTTGCTCCCGTGGTTTGTCTTTTGGTTAGTTCTTAATTGCCTTTCCTAAGGACCCGCTTGTACCCCGTTTATGCTGTACTTTCCTGATAGATTTCACACATTCCTTGTATTTATAGGTCCATATTTAGAACCGTTTTGAGTAGCTTGCCCATTTCTGTAGCTGCCTTAACTGTGTTCTGTACGCTCAGCCTGTAGCACAAGCTGATGCAAGAGCAGTTGTTGTATGTCGAGTGTTACAGACTGTAAAATGCATTGAAGCCCATAAATAATTAGCATTTATAATACTAATGGGTCTCTTTAGCTTGGAGCAGAGGAGGCTGAGGGGTGACCTCATTCATGTTTATAAATATGTCAAGTGAGAGTGTCAGGAGGACAGAGCCAGGCTCTGCTCAGCAGCGTCCACTGACAGGACAAGGGGCAATGGGTGGAAGCTGGAACATAGGAGGTTCCATAAAAATATGAGAGAAAACTTTTTCACTGTGAGGGTGACAGAGCCCTGGAACAGGCTGCCCAGGGAGGGTGTGGAATCTCCTTCTCTGGAGACATTCAAAACCTGCCTGGATGCGTTCCTGTGCGCTCTGCTGTAGGTGATCCTGCTCTGGTGGGGGCTGGACTAGATGATCTTTGAGGTCCCTTCCAGCCTCTGACATTCTGTGATTCTGTGGTTCTGTAACAGAAGGTTAAAAGCTTTCATATATACCTGCCGTGATTTTAGGCTCTCCTATCCTGTGCTGAGCCACAGCTGAGAACACTCCTTTATACCAGCAGCAAAGAAGGGTGGAGGAGAGGAGACAACTTCAGCTCTCACGGCTCACGAAGTGCCGAGCAGGGTCAGTCTCTGGTTCCTGTGCCAGGGCCAGTGCGGGCGCGAGGCAGAGCCGGAGCAGCGGCAGCGACCCAGGAGCAGATTCTGGGTTTGTGAACGTTTCGGTGCTTCCTTTTGGGGTGGCGTTTTGCTCCGTGTTTGTAAACACGACGAGAAACAAGTTAGGAGAGAGCTCAGAGGTCTGGAATGTTTCGGTAAAGCCCAGAGGAAGCAAACACCGTTTGGTCTGTTGGGAGGTTTTATATTTTGTCATATCACTTCTAGCTACTTTGTTTACTCATTTCTGCCACTAAATGCTGCTCCAGAAATCAGCTTGACCTCCATTCTTACTGCGCGCCTGCAGTGCGCTGTGCAACAGCACTGGAGTTGCTACTCGTTGCAGGCAGGTGGAGGAGAGAAGCCTGTACAGCATCATGACAAGGAGGGAGCTGGGGAGGATATGTTTGCTAAACACCAGCTTGAAGGTTTTGGAGGGGAGTAGGTTTTTGAGGTTTTTTATTGTTTTGGTTGTCCTTTCATAGCACAATGTTTTAATATGCTGCTTCCTGGTGGCTTTTTATAATGATGTTTTCTATTTAGGAGTGTGCAGGAAGATGCCGTTTATTCTGAGCAGAAAGGAACCCGATGCTTGCATGCATTCACTTCTTTAATGTCAGAAACACAGAATATTTCAGAGGCTGAAAATGTCCATTTGCTGGGTCTTGAATATACACCATATACATACAGGGAGGAACTTGTTGATTCCTAGAGACAGTGAAGAAAATAAACATCTATCTCCTCGAGTTGCGTATTAAATCCACGGTTCCTTGTGTCAAATGTTGTCACTCTTGTCCTATTATTGTTTCCTACCAGGAGGTCAATTCTAGTTGGGTTAACCATTTGGAACACAAAACATTATGTTGTTTCCCACTCCTGCTTTTTCTGGTCATCCCCAGCGCACGCACTAACCGGACTTTCCATCATCATCCCTCGGTCTGTGATTATGTCTCATATCATACGATCGTGCCCTTTCTTGGGTGCTTTAGTTTTGGCTGGCAACGGAGAAGGATCAATAGCTCTAAAGAAGGTTTCTTCAAACTCAAACTGTACTACAGTGTAGAGCTGTGACAATTTGGATACCTATGCAGTGCCCTTAATAACAATCATTTTAAAAAGTCAGCTTTTTCTCTGCTGAACCTGAGCATCAATACTTCCTAACCTAGGAACACGAGTTCTTGGGCTGGCTTCAGAAAACAGCCTCAAGAAAAAGTAGCTGGACGTTTCCATGAGGGTGGAAGGATTATGCCCCTCATCTGGTTTGTGAGAGCTTAATGTGGCTACAAGCCCATAGGAAGCACTTGCACACTGGGAAGAAAGAAAAGTGACCAACCCAGATTAAGAGAAGCCCAAAAACCAGCATTACTCACTTAACTAATTCACAGCCAATGCCTTCGGGTCACGGCTCTCATAGGAAAATAAGAATATTTAATAAGGTCAGCCACACTGTGTTCAAAGTGGAGAAGGTGATAGCCTGGCCCCCAGGAGGGCTTACTAAAGTCAGCACAGAGCACGCTTTTCTCCAGCTGCCTTATCGAAAATCAAGAAAAAACACCTTTTTATACATCAGTCTCTGAATTTCTCTTTCCTGTTCTTGCATGCACACAAGAGAAGGAGTAAAGACACTTGATATCAGCAGCTCTGAAACTAGTAATGGTGGGGGTTTTTTGAGCAAAACTTTAACTAGAGAGTAAAGTACAGAGGGTGGGCTGTGCCAAAACTTGCTGGTCTTATTCCTTGTGGCAAATACAGTTATTAAAAATACTTCATGGATGAATTCTGTTTCTCAGGCGGATACCTGAACTCCAGGCAAGTCTTTACAAAGGGAAAAACCCAAACCAAACCAGTGTGTGTGTGTGAAAAACTTGTTTATATCCCACTCTGCTATCAAAATGTTAAACCATCAAGCCACTGGATTACTGTTGAGAAGCACGCACGAACTCCGAGATGGTGGAAAATGGAATTCACTTTATTGCAAGCAGGCACACATATTTATACCTACTAGCACGAAGCACTATTTTTGGGTTACAAACAAGAGATCAGACTATACAGCCAGGGTTGTTATTAGCTCATGTACTCCTTCAATCACTCTGTTATCACACAGGGAAAACAGACTTGGCCAGGTCTGTTTTGATCATACTCTCCCGTTCACTCCCGGGCACATCTGGTGTACAAGAAGCACCTTATCTGTTCATTCTCATGGGCAAGCTCTCAACATGAGATGTACTTGGCTGGTCAGGGTCTCTTTTCATAATTAGCAAGCAAGAGTTTTGTACTTGTTTAGGAAAGAGCTCAAGGACGAAAGTCTTAATTCTGCAACACAGTGCTGCCAGCACAGCTAACTAAAATGTAGGGTATCCACAATTCCCCCTTTTTTGTTTTTTGGATCACCATCAAAGTCATAAGATGTATTTTTCAGTTCTTCAGACCCCTTGGGCAGCACTTCAGGTGAGATCGTTGACTGTAATGAAAAAGAACAAAACAAAACACTTCCCACAACAACAAATTCTATTAAACACAAGTTTAGCACAGAAAATTATGTTTTCAGATTTAACCAAATCATATGCCTGCTAAAAAATTGTGTAGTATTTGTCGCACTGCTTTGTTATGTTTTACTTGCTGCTCTGCCTGAGTTCCCAGGACTCACATTCACTGCTTTGCAGGGCAGGAATGCGAGAGATGCCTCCGCATCAATCCCAGGCCTCTGTTATCTCAGTGTGGGTGTGCTGCTTGTCGAGCACACAAGGCCAAGCAGTGATCCAGTGAGACGTCTGTTTTCTGACACCTTACGTGCAAGTTGTTTGAGCGTACCTACAGTTCCCATCACCAATCACCCTAAATCATCCAGACCCGCAGTCGCTGGGGAGCCCCTGTTGCAGCGAGGTTTCTGGAAAACCCTCCCGACAATTGGGAAGTCCTACGCAGTGTGTCCACCCGTAGGTGAGGTTTCTGAAGTCGCTGCAAGAGGGTCCAGCTTTTATACTATTAAATAAACAACCCTACATAACATTGAATGCGGGAACATCTGGTGGTGTTTGCCCCATTGAATTCTTCTCACAGCTTGGCCAGGGCTGAAGGAAGAATGCAAGGGAGTCTCCCTATCAATTTGATCCTTAATCACATACTTCTAACGAAGAAAAAGGCAGCTGGTTTCCTCGTCTTGCTTTTAGCTAAAGAAAGATCACTCTGCTGGTTAGTACCATGAACCTTAACACCTATTCTGTGGCTTCGATTAGACAGTCTTACACAACCAATACAAGCTTCATTGTTAGTCACACAAAGAGAATACATATCAATACAACAGGTAACACTGAAAACAGTTACATTTTCCCATAATTGCTCTGCCATCAGCCATAACATCTTCTGCCAGTCCAATCCATGTCATCGTTGGTAATCGGTACCTCAGAGTCCCATCACGTCCCTGGGCGAAACAAAGGGATTCAACCGGCCGGCCCAGTGCACGGTCGCATCGCTGCTACGCTGTTGAAGTGACAGGATGCTGCACAGCCACATCATGAGGGATAGGAACCAAATCATGGTCATTAAATGGCTTAATTCCTTTCACTGGCAGCCAATAAGGTCCTTTGGATAAAGAAACACAGCCATAACCTCTTCCCCATGTCAATAAAGGTACCGGACCTTTCCATTCATTAGTATGAATGTCCTTATACAGTACGTTAGGCTTTGGCAAGTCTTTCTGTTTTTCTTTCTGAGATCGCAGATGAGGAGTTAACATATCAAAACTAGATATATTCAGAAAATTTAACACATACGTTGCTTTAGACAACTTCTTGTGTGGAGACATTCCAATGACAGTGCTTTTCTGTTTCTGTAACATTCTTTTCAGCGTGAGATGTGCTCTTTCCACAATGCTCTGTCCCATCGGTGAATAAGGTATCCCCGTCACATGGGATATTCCCCATTCCTGTAAAAATACTTTAAAATTATTAGAAACATAAGCTGGACCATTATCCGTTTTTATCTGTGATGGCGCTCCTAATGTGGCAATAGCACGTAGCAAATGCAGTCGAACATCTCTAAACTTTTCACCACTGTGCGCTGTGGCAACAATAAAAGGTGAGAAGGTATCTACAGTAACCTGCACGTATTTCAGTTTACCAAATTCAACTATATGTGTAACACCCATTTGCCATACGTCATTGGGAGCAAGACCACGAGGGACTGCTGTTATATTAGAGTTCAGTGGCATGATCGCTTGACAATCTGGACATGACAAAATAACATCTTGAGCTTGTCGAGATGTTATGTTAAACTCTTTGGATAAAGCCTTACTATTTTGATGACAAAAAGCATGCGAAAGTCTAGCCTGTCCTAATACATCAGGAACAGCAGCCATAGCAGCCAAAGAATCAGCCCGAGCATTACCTTCGACTAACGGGCCAGGCAGATTAGCATGTGTCGTGGGTTGACCCTGGCCAGCCGCCAGGTACCCACACAGCCGCTCACTCACTCCCCCCTTCACTGTTGAACAGGGGGAGAAAATATTTTCAAGGGCTCAGGGTTTGAGATAAGGACAGGGAGATCACCCTCATTTACCGTCCCGGGCAAAACAGACTCAGTTTTGGGGGAATTAGGTACATTTATTAAAAGAACTAATCAGAGAGGAGTAGTGAGAAGTAAGAAAGAGCAAACAGATCTTAAACAGAACACCTTCCCCCCATCCCTCCCTTCTTCCCGGGCTTAACATCAATCCCGGTTTCTCCACCTCCTCCCCCCGAGCGGCACAGGGGGACAGGGAATGGGGGTTACGGTCAGTTCATCCGACGTTGGTTCCACCGCTTCTTCACTCCGGGGGAGGACTCTTCACTCTTCCCCAGGGCCACTGTGGGGTCCCTCTCACGGGAGACAAGCTTCACGCTCTCTTCTCCGCGTGAGTCGTCCCACGAAGGGCAATTCATCAACTTGCCCAACGTGAGACACCTCACGAGGGGCAGCCCACCCCTCGTGAGTCTGAGGTGCAGTCCTTCGGGGGAAACTGCTCCAGCGTGAGCCACCCACAACGTCCCAAAAGTCCCACTGGCCAACCTGCTCCAGCGTGGGCATTCCCTCTTCCACGGGCTACAGGTTCCGGCAGCAACTCGCTCTGATGTGGGCTTCCCACGGGCTACAGTCCCCTTTCAGGCATCCACCCACACGGCGTGGAGTCCTCGGTGGACATCTATGCGGTGATCCTCACGGTGGACATCTGCACCCCGCCCATGGGCTGCAGGGGGACAACCCGCTTCACCATGGTCTTCACCACGGACCCGGGGGACTCCTTCTGCTCCGGCGCCTGGAGCTCATCCTCCCCCCCCCTCCTTCTTCACTGACCTTGGTGTCTGCACAGACTCTCACTCCTCCATCTCTGTGCCAGCTGTTATGGCGCAGTTCTTTTTCCCGTTCTTAAATATGTTTTTCACAGAGGCGTTCCTCTGCTATCACCTTACTGATAGGCTCAGCCTTGGCCAGCGGCGGGTCCCTCTTTGTAGCCGGCTGGCATTGGCTCTATCAATCTTGGGGAGCTTCTAGCAGCTTCTTACAGAAGCCACCCTGCAGCTCCCCCCCCCCGCCGCTGAAATCTGGCCAGGCCAAACCAAAACAGCATGAGAACGAATCTGTGTCACAAAGTATTGGTGTATGCGATTACTACAAAGTAAGCATAATTTCTGAAACAGCATAAAAAGAACACGATTAGAAACATGTTTTAAAAAGGCAAACTCAATTCTGCACAAAAGGCCATATACATAATGTGAATCAGCAACAATATTTACAGAATGGTAGCTGTCTTGTTAGTGGGTCTCAGCATCTCCAGAATTCTTTTACAGCCCGCGTTAGCATTCTCCACAGCAAGCTGCAGTAATAATGCATCTGCTGCCGCTGGTACATCTACCTGTCTTTCAATAGCTCCTTGTAATTGATCAATAAATTGAAGGTAGGGTTCATCGTTAGCTTGTCTGATAGTGCCAAAAGGTTTGCTTGATTTTTTCATGTCAGGAATCTTTTTAAAAGCTTTTGTTGCTAATTGAGCAGCGAGCTGTAAAAGTTCTGTAGTAAGATGAGCTTGAAGCTGTGGATTCGCAAACTGACCCTCCCCCAACAGCTGATCCAGGTTAATTGGAGCTTTATTATTTTGAGCTACTGTAGCATGGGATATACATAACTCCCTGTATTCTACATACCAAATTGTATACTGGCTGGGTGTTAAAATCAACTTAAATACCACCTTCCAATCATGAGGAACCATAAGAAAAGCCTCTTTCATTGTCTCTATTAAATTTTCAGCATAGGATGATTGAATACCCGATTCAGCAACCGTACGCCACAACTCTTTCAGCGTGCTATGAGAAATCTGTTGATGGTCTGGTGCCTGAGTCCCGTCCGGCCGCGTATGCATAACTACTGGCATAGCTTTAACTACCTGAGGAAAAAAGTCAGTGTTAAGGAAACCATGCTCATCACGATCGGTTAAAATATCTGTCAGGGAAATCTGAACCCTGGTAATAGAAGGCGGTGCTGGACAAAACTGTGGAGAAGATGAGGGAGGGGGTGCATAGGGTGGGGGTTGATAATTGAGTGGAACAAGAGAGTTCATCTGACCCTTATTTTGACACAGCTGTGAGCCAGATTTTGACAGCCCCTTTCCTTTTTCCGAAAGTCCCGAAAAAACGTCCTGAGCAGTAGGTGCAGATGCCACCATGGCTCTATTCGGCGTGAGTGGAGGATAAAGGTTGGGCTCTGTCTCGGGGTCGCCAGGACCGACATCAAAGGAACTGTCGTCCTCCTCCGGATCTCCAGCTCTCGGTGCAATTCCCTCATAGCCACTCACCAATCCTTCTTGCAAACTTGTGAGATTAATCTGGCTACTCTGTACCGCTGTTTCAGTTTGAGAGGACAAAAGGTTTACACAACTCGTTTGACTTGCCGTCCCTGTCTGCCGCGTAGGTGCTAAGTCAATTAAATCATTAGCAAGGTCCGTAGCAACAGAGCCCGCAGCGCTCGCCACACTGCTCTCAGAACTAGCATCAGCAGCGCGTGGTTTCAGTGAGCGCAACGCCGCAAACAACACTTTCCGTGTCCCTATATTATCAGGCGAACTGTCATGACCAGCATGTTGTGCTTTAGTTAGCTCTCTGCCTACACGTTTCCAGTCCTTAATTTCATAAGATCCTGTTTCAGGATACCAGGGGCAATTATGACCAATCCATAAAAGTAACAGAGTCACTTTCTGTGAGCTAATCTTATAACCGTGTTCCTTTGCAATACACATCAGAACATCATGATGAAGTTGTTGCGATCGTGTTGCGTTTTGTCCCATTTTAGTCCCCCGGCCACGGTCCTCATACCTGTTTCCTGTTGAAGGGCGAGGATGGACACGTCAGTTAATTCATCACCTCGTTCGGCTCACTGGGGGGTACTTGTCTTGGATATGATTAAGTCCCGATTCGGGCGCCATATGTTGAGAAGCACGCACGAACTCCGAGATGGTGGAAAACGGAATTCACTTTATTGCAAGCAGGCACACATATTTATACCTACTAGCACGAAGCACTATTTTTGGGTTACAAACGAGAGATCAGACTATACAGCCAGGGTTGTTATTAGCTCATGTACTCCTTCAATCACTCTGTTATCACACAGGGAAAATAGACTTGGCCAGGTCTGTTTTGATCATACTCTCCCGTTCACTCCCGGGCACGTCTGGTGTACAAGAAGCACCTTATCTGTTCATTCTCACGGGCAAGCTCTCAACACGAGCTGTACTTGGCTGGTCAGGGTCTCATAATTAGGAAGCAAGAGGTACGCACTTGTTTAGGAAAGAGCTCAAGGACGAAAGTCTTAACTGCAACGCAGTGCTGCCAGCACAGATAACTAAAATGTAGGGTATCCACAGTTGGGGACATCTGCGTGGTGCCGAACCCAAGGACACGGGGACGTGACACCCCCGGGGCTCGGCAGGAGCCTCCCCCTGCCCCACACGGGGACCGCGGGCACCGGGACTGGGCTCCCCTCCCTCGGGGCAGGGCACGGCCAAGGAGTCGGGCGGCTTCTGGCCCTCAGCCGCGCTGTGACCCGCAGCAGCCCAGCACAGCCCGGCTTGCCCTGCCTCGCCTCGCCTCCCCGGCCCTGCAGAGATGCTTCTTGCTCAGCAGCGGATGCCCCCCCGGCTCCCGTCCCGGCTTGGCAGGGACCAGCTGCGGGCAGAGCTGGCGCTGGGCACGGCGAGGCACTCACTCACCCGCGGCCGCACAGGAAGGAAGCGAGCGGCCAAGCCCACTTCTCTGCCAAGGAGCAGCCCTTCGGTGCGGGCCCAAGGCGGGAGAAAAGCCCCGAGGCGGCATCTGCTGGGGGATGAGGGTCTCGGAAGGCCGGGGCGAAGCTGGGGAGAGAACCCACGGCCCATCCACTCGGCGTTTGTCCCGTGCGACCATGTGAGCTGAGCATTTAGAGAAGAAAAGGAAAAAACAAAAAGAAAGCGTGAATGGTAACGGTGACCCCTGCTTCCCTGGCAGAGCTGCCGCGGAGCGCGGCACCTGCGCAGAGTTCTCCGGGCACGGAGCTCTCTCTGCCTGGGGCGGCCGTGGATGGGGACACCCCCCCCACCACCTGTGCAGGGACCCTCCTTGGGCACCCAGGGACCCTGCGCGGGGCCTCTCCGTGTGTCCCGGGAAGGCAGAGACCCTCCGTGAGGAGCGGGCACCGCGCACGGCCATCCCGCCCCTCGCAGGGGCCCAGCACCCGGCACGGGGACCCGCCCCCGGCGCTCATCCCCGCCGCAGGGCTCCCGCACCCCCCGGAGCCCGGCGGGACCCCGGCCGGGAGCAGCCGGGCGGCGCCGCCGCGATGCCGCGGGGATGGGCGCGCTGGCACCGCCCCGCGCAGCGCCCAGCACCGAGCACCGAGCACCGAGCACGGCGGGGGGATCCGCGCTGAGCCCGGCCCGTCCCGAGCCGGTGGCGGCAGCCGCCCCGCGGCAGGTCGGGGTCCGGGGGGCAGAGCCGCGGCCGGCGGCTGCCCGGTAAGTGCCGCCCGCGGTGGGGGGAGCTCGGCGGGAGCGGAGCGGGGCAGCGAGTGGGGATGCGGCAAACTCTGCTCCCCAGGCTCTATAGGCAATGTCACCGTGAGGCCTGGGGTAGAGAATTGCTGCTCCCTAGAGCCGAGCCAGGAAAAAAAACCTGTCATGAAAAATCAGGCGTGGAGCAAGAACCAGCCATAATGTCCCAGACATTTCCTTTTCTCCTCTGTTCAGTTATGATGTGCACCTGCCATGTGGCTGGGACCAGGATACCTTCGCTCTAATACTTAGACACAGACATTAAAGATTCTCATCCTACAAAATACTTATTTCCATTATCATTATCGGCAAAGATAAGGGGGGACCAAAATAAAGCTGCTTTCTGTAAACAGAGCCCCTAGAGGAGCAAGCTCTGCTTTCCCAATAGCCACAAAAGAATTGAGTCAGGGTTTCAATCAAGAAAGAACTTTGCTTTATGAAAGCAGATAGTAACAGATTCCAAGATTTATTTAACAAAAAGCAACTCCCATCATTTGGCACGGCCACTGCTTTATTCTGCTTTGTCATTTTTCTCTCTCGTGTGGAAATGTAAGGGCCCTCTTGTATCCTTGTGTGTACACATCGCCTCTTGTTCCTTTAAAGAGTCAAAGTCTCAGTTCAGAGCTGTTGATGGGAACGAGGGGTGTGATGTTCTCAATTCCAAGGTGAGTAGCCTGGAAATGAGACTTAAGAACAGCCTGTTCCGAGCAGAGGTTTAAGCCCTTTGACAAGCGCCAGCACCAGAGCTGGCCCCGGGCGGCTGGTGAGGGAGGAAAAACTCCCCCAGAGAGTTTTCCCCACCTCTTCCATTGGCCGGCTCTTGGCCCTTTAGCAGTGATGCTCCTGGAGCCTCGCATCCACATTCTTCTTGTCCTCATCCGTGTTTCTTCCCTTTTGGTTGTCCTTTGAAGGCGTTGCTGTGCTGTGCTGGCTGTAGCCATCCGACCCCTCTGAAACTCTCGCAGGATGTTTGCGCAGCTCATCACCAAAGGGGAGAGCCTCATCAGAATTAGCCAAGGCAGCAAACCCTGGCGTTGACGTGGATTCTAATACCAGGAAGCTACATTTCCGAAAAAAGGGCATATTGCAGGCCAAAGCAGAGCAGTTCCCATTCCAAGCCAGCCTCCAGCCACATCCCAGAGAGGCTGTTCATCCTGAGCTAGGCTGTCCAGTGGAGCAGGGCGGATAAAGAGCAGGTCACAGCTGACCTCTCAGCAGCACACGTACTGGCAGAGGAACTGTCGTGATTTGACCCTGGCCGGCAGCCAGGTGCCCACACAGCCGCTCTCTCCCCCCCCTTCTCCGCTAGACAGGGGGAGAAAACATATCAAAGGGCTCAAGGTTTGAGATAAGGACAGGGTGATCACTCGCATTTACCGTCCCGGGAAACAGACTCGATTTGGGGGAAATTAGTTAGATGTATTAAATGAACATCCCTCCCTTCACTCCGGCCTTAACGTCAATCCCGGTTTCTCCACCTCCTCCCCCGAGTGGCGCAGGGGGACAGGGAACGGGGATTGCGGTCGGTTCAGCCGATGTTGGTTCCACCGTTGCTTCTTCACTCGGAGGAGGACTCTCCACTTTCCCCCAGGGACATTGTGGGGTCCCTCTCACGGGAGACGAGCTTCACACTCTCTTCTCCGGCGTGAGTCGTCCCACGAAGGGCAATTCATCACAAACTACCCAACGGGAGACGCCTCACGAGGGGCAGCCCACCCTTCGTGAGCCTGAGGTACAGCCCTTCAGGGGAAACTGCTCCTGCGTGAGTCCCCCACTGCGTCACAAACGTCCCACCAGCCAACCCGCTCTTCCACGGGCTACAGGCTCTGGCAGCGACCTGCTCCAGCGCGGGCTTCCCACGGGCTACAGCCTCTTTCAGGCACTCACCTGCTCTGGCGTGGGGCTCTCCACCCCAAGGTGGACTTCTACACCCTGCCTATGGGCTGCAGGGGGACAGCCCGCTTCACCGTGGGCCTCACCACCACCCGGCGGACTCTCTGCTGCGGCACCTGGAGCTCATCCTCTCCCCTCCTCCTTCTTCCCTGACCTTGGTGTCTCCACGCAGTCTCACTCCTCCATCTCTGTGCCAGCTGTTGTGGCGCACTTCTTTTTCCCCGTTTCTTAAATATGTTTTCACAGAGGCGTTCCTCTCCTATCACTTTCCTGACAGGCTCAGCCTTGCCTGGCGGTGGGTCCCTCTTTGGAGCCGGCTGGCACGGACTCTGTCAGAACCAGGGGAAGCTTCTAGCAGCTTCTTGCAGAAGCCCCCCCCGCCGCCGAAATCCGGCCGGGCAAACCCGACACAGGAACGCATGGACAAGAAGTCAGTTTTCCATTCTCCTTGAGCAAACGAGTTTTGTCGAAGCATTTTCCACTTCTGGCAACACTCCAAGGGAGGTCTATTGGCTGAAGCTGGCAGGAGGGCTGGGGACCCTCCGCTTGCCTTGGCAGCGGCACCAGCTCACCAGGGCCCAACCCGCCCCCACCAACTGCCCCATCCTGGCTGCCAGAGTGCCCACCCCACTGCTCAGGGCAATGCCTCCTCCTCCCAGCCCGACGGGTGGCTTTCAGCAGCTTGGAAAGCCTGACCCGCAGGGCGCTCAGCCCTCCACCTTGCCCTGGCAGCTTTCCACCTCCCCACGGCACCTGAGTTTTCCCTTAATTGCTGCCTGCATTTGCTCACAACTCCTTTTCACTCCCCACAACTCCCTGCTGGGGACAGCAGAGCTGCTTCCGCTTAGCTCCAGAAACATTTCGTTTCCACCTGTCATTCCCCCCCACCTCGCTGCTTCTGTTCCTTTGCTTTTTATGCAGACGTTGCCCCACACGTCTAACACCAGCCCTCCTTACCAACTCTTTCCCTATTCCCTGCCCGAGCAGGGAGCCGGGCCGGGGGCAGCCGGGGCGCCCCGCTCCCAGCCCGCTCCCCCCCAGCCCTGGCCCGGGCCAGGCGGGGGGACACGGCCCGGGGGGAGAGACGCCCGGCCCCGACCGGAGGACAAGGAGGAGGAGGAGGGGGCCCCGCATCGCCCCCCGCCTGCACAGCCCCCACGCCGCCGGGGAAGCGGTTCCCGGCCCCGGCAGCCTTACCGGCAAAGAGCAGCGCGGCCGCTCCCGCCGCTGCCCCATCCCGCCGCCGGCTGCGCCCGGGCTCCGGCCCCGCTCCCGCCGCTCCCGGTGCCGGTGCCCCCGTGGCCGGCAGCGATCCCCGCCCGCCTCCGCGGGGAGGGTGCCGGGCTCCGGCTGCCCTTAAGGAGCGGCTCTGCCCGCCGCGAAGGAAGGAGGGGGCCGGGCCGCGGCCAACGAGCGCCCGGGGGCAGCCCCGTGCCCGCAGCCCCGGGACTCCCCGCCAGCGCCCGCGGCTCCCCACAGCCCGCACCCCACGGCCGGGGACGCCGCACCCCCGCGGGAGCCACGGCGCCCCCGCACCAGCTGCCCCGAGGCCCCCGCACCCTCCCCGCCACGAGCTGCAGCCCCCGAGTCACCCCGAGTGGGGACCAGGGACCAGCGCCGCTCCAGCAGCTTCACGGCCACTCGAGCCTCTCCCCGGGCGGGCACCCGCACTAGGGGGCCCCGTCTCGCTCTCAGGGCTCTCCCCCAGTCCCGGCATCGTTCCCGGGATCCTGCAATGCTCCGGCACTGGGAATGTGCCAGCTGCTGCCACCTCCCACACCCCCTGGGCCTCGATGAGCTTCAGGAGGTTCCCGTGGGCCCACCTCTCAGAGCTGTCAGGGTCCCTCTGGGTGACATCCCTTCCCTGCAGAGTCAGCCGCAGCACTCCCAGATCCTCCTGCAACAAGGTCACCCGCCTCGTGGATGAAGGGAAGCTGGTGAATGTCGGTTTTACGGATTTCGCTCAGGCTTTTCACCCTGGCCCTCACAGCATCGTTCGTCCTGGAAGAGTGGTGGAACTGTGGGATGAGCAGGTCCATGGTCCCTCCTTCAGTCCAGGCGGGGCAGGGATCGCTTTGCTTTGGCTTGAGGCTCTCCCTGGGCACCCACACTCGGCCCTTGTCGCTCTCAGGGCTCTCCCAGTGCTCTGCAATGCTCTAGGGGTGCCCACTGGTGCCACCCCCCTAAGTGCGATCCCCTCCCTGTGCACAGGTACCCCCTGTCCCTGGGGCACCAGGAGCCCAGAGCAAGTAGAAATCACAGCTCTGCAACCACCACGTGTGCCCAAAGCAAATACCAAGGGAGCTTGGGTCTGAAAAACGTAAAGAAATTTATTTATTTACAGAAAAAACTCAACTATATACAACAAACAACAACAAACAACTACATATAACAACAAACAACAACAAACAACTGCATATAACAACAAACAACAACAAACAACTGTATGTGACAACAAACAACAACAACATGTATATAAAAATAAACAACAACAAACAACAACTAACAACAAACAACAAGAAACAACTATATACAGCAAAAACCAAATCTTCCTCCTCCAATCTCCACCAAGCCCCGCATCTCCGTCAGTCCTGGAAGAAAAGCAAGAGGAACGGCCGTTTGGCCAACGGGCAGCGCTTCGCCGAGCAGAGCTGGGGGTTCCCGAGCCAGCTCAGCGGCAGCAGCTGCTTCGGGTTGGGCTTCACCCTGAGGGCTGTTAGATTGGCCACAGCCCTGGGACACACTGGGGAGAGTGGGGCTCTGCTGCCAGCACGAAGCCCCGGCTGGCCTTGGTGTCACACTTGGCTTACCCCAAGGAATTGCTCCCTTGCCAAAGCAGGTGGGTGCTCCGGGCAGCGTGTGGGTGGCGGTTGTGCCGCTGGGATGAGGGCACCAGGCTCCCTGTGCCTGCAGCCAGGGACCACCCAGCCCAGACCCAACCCAAGTGGCAGCAGGTGACCCCCTCTGACTGTGGGCAGTGGATGGGGAGCACCTGCCTGTCCGGCTGCTAGGGTGTCCCTCTTCACATCCCTGTCCTCCACACCCTCCATTTCCCCATCCTTTACCTCCACAACCTCCATCTCGATGTCCTTCACCTCCACGTCCTCCATCTCTGAATCCACGCCACATCCAGCATTTCTACATCCTTATTCTCAATATCCAGCATCTCCACATCCTTATCTTCTAGGTCGACCATTTCCACGTCCTTATCTTCCAGGTCTGTCATTTCAACGTCCTCCACCATCTCGTCTACATCCATTGGCTCCACCATCCTGAGCCAAAAGCCAGGCCAAAAAGTGCATTGGTTCCTGCCCTGGACAGTGGAGCAGACCTGTGGGCTGAGGGTCTGCCCCTCTGGCCACCCAGCCCATGGAGAGGTGTGAGGTGATGGGGTCCCAAGTACATTCCCAGCAGGAGCTGGCTGGAGCCTGGGCAGCCCCTTTGCCAGCAGCCCTGGCGGGACCACGTCTGCAGCCGGAGCATCCTGCGCACTGTGTGCTTCGGGAGCTGGGGGAGCAGCAAGGTCTTGTGGATCTGCTGGAGAAGCAGCCCTGGGGAGCAGCCCTGCTCCCCACCCCACAGGCCACCGGGCACAGCCCCCAGCCCCACCGCCTGCAGACCCCAGCCCTGCATTTGCCTCAGGGCCTAGAAGCTCCTGACTCTGTCCGGGCGGCTTTTTGGCTCCGTGCTGCTGCACGAGCAGGGCTCAGCTCCCATGGCCCCAGCCTGGGACAGGAGGCAGCGACTCAGGCCCCGGGCGGGACCCAGCTGCTCCCGGCACACATGCCAGCGGCTCGAGCTGGGGGTGCTCAGGGCTCTCCTGGAGACGTGTGTCCAGGCAGGGATGCTCTGTTTCAGCAGGGGATCAGCAGCCCAGAAGGGCTTCTCCCAGCCCGTGGCCTTGCAGGGGTGGGTGGAAAGCGTAAGCCAAGCTCCCAGTGCCCCGAGCTCCCCAGAGCGGGGTCCCCCTGCCACCCCATCCATCCCCACAGTGCCAGCCCTAGCCTGCCCGGCCAGTGGGGGGTGCCCAGCTCCGTGGAGTGGGGCTCTACCTTCGTCAGCAGGAGTGTCGTCTTCTTCCAGGCGTTGGCGATGCCACCGAGGCAGCACAGGACAGATCGAGGTGCGGGAGAGGTGAGAAGGGCTGGGTCCAGGGCCGCGGGAGCAGAGGAGAAGGTCTGGGAGCAGGGCAGAGAGCTGGGAACAGGTCGCAAGGGCTGGGAGCAGGTCGCAAGGGCTGGGAGCAGGTCAGAAGGGTGTCGGGAGCAGGGCAGAATGTCTGTGTTGCACGAGTTGCCGGGCACTGGGAGCTGCGGCTGGAACACGGAATTCCGTTGCCTGATGCGCAACAGGACTGGGCCAAGACCTCGGGGGGCTGCAGCTTCATGGGGAACCTTGGGGAATTTTTATGTTACCCCTCAAGACAAATTAAACACACTTTGTGCTGAAATCTAAAATAACATGAAGGACCACTGCATTGGGTCCTGCTGCCACTAGCAGCCCTGCTTGTTCCCGCACCCTTGCAGATAGCCAGCTCGAGCCCTTCTGCAACCGGGCCGTCTTGTCCTCCATGCCAGCTCATTCCTTGGCCACAAATCCCCACTGCTGAGCAGTTACCAGTTGAATTTACCCTGCAGGGATCAGCCTGGGAGGGTGACACAGCTCAAGGCTCAGCCGGGAGTGGGGTTCCCCGTCCTGACCTCAGAACGCAGTGCTGCAGCCCTGAGGGAGCAGCTTTGGGCACCCTGCATGCCTAACCAGGCCTAGGGAAGGGGGCAGTGGGCAGCTCAGGACACTGGGGTGGGCAGAGGGGACCTGGCAGCCCCACCATCCACTCCTCACCACCTCATCTTGAGGGCAGTGCAGATGCACTGAGCAGGTTCCGGCTGCAGAAGCAGTGTAGGGTCTGCTAGGGTCTTGGTCTGCCAGCGGGCTCCCCTGGTCCATCTCCCCGGCATCAGCGATGGATTGGTTGATGGCCGTGGGTCTTGGGAGCCCTTGCTTCTCGTCCTCCACCCTCTCCCTACCCCCAGCTCTTCTGAAGGGGGGCCATCTCCTGTGCTCGGCGCCTGAGGAAGAGGGGAGGAGGCAACGTGGCTCCCGCTGGGCTGCAACGCCGAGAGACGTCCCCTCCGAGGGCTGCCGAGCTCCCTGGCGCCTGGAGGTGGGCTTTCTTCGGCTCCACGACAAGGAGGCTTCCCGATGGCAGCGTGCAGAGCCCTCTGTGGCAGCGCAAGAAGGACAGCAACAGATCAAGGTGGCAGAGAGGCAGCCGTTCAGCCTCCGGAGAAGCAGAAGACCGCCTGTGTGCCGTGAGGAAGTGCTGGCTCTTTTCAAGACCGGGCAAAACCGACTTTAAATAAAAGCAACCAATGGCCCGAGACAGTCAGTGCAGACGCGCTTTGCCTCTCTGGTATTTTTGGGGACTGCGCCTGGAGTCCTCTGTCGCCTCCCGGTCTCCCCAGCCCAGGAAGGACACTGGTGCCGGGGCTACGGGCTCAGCTGCGGGCCTTCGGGATGGTGCGGGGTGCCGGGGCATGCGAGGGCAGCCGAGGGAACTGCCTGTGGTCGTGAGGGTGGTGAGAGCCTGGGGCAGGTTGTGGATGCCCCCTCCTTTGAAGGAAGGGCTCAAGGTCCGGCCGGCTGGGGCTTTGACCAAGCTGGTCTGCTGAAAGATGGCCTTGCCCCCGGCGCGGGGGTGGTCGGGGTGAGCTTTCAAGGTCCTTTCCCGCCCAAGCCATTCTGTGAGCCTCCAGGCACATGAGGCCACCTTCTCCCGACTGGCAGCACCCCCAACCCTCTTCTTGATAGAATCATTGAATCATGAAGGTTGCAAAAGACCTCTGAGATCATCACCAAGTCCAGCCTTCAACTCCATACCACTGCGTCTGCTAAACTATGTCCTGAAGTGCCACAGCTACGTGTTGTTTGAAGGCCTCCAGGAATGGCGACTCCCCTGCTTCCCTGGGCAGCCTGTTCCAATGCCTCACCACTCTTTCAGTCAAGCAATTTTTCCTAATACGCAATCTAAACCTCCCTTGGCACAACTTGAGCCTGTTTCCTCTCATCCTGTCACCGGCAGCTTGGGAAAAGAGACCAACACACCCCTCACTACAACCTCCTTTCAGGTAGTTGTAGAGAGCAATAAGGTCTCCCTTCAGCCGCCTTTTCTCCAGGCTAAACAACCCTGGTCCCATCAGCTTCTGCTCGCAAGACATGTCCTCTAGACCTCTCCCCAGCTTTGTTGCCCTTCTTTGGATATGGTCCCACACCTCAGTGTCTTTCATGTAGTGAGGGGCTCAAAACTGAGAACAGGATTCAAGGTCCAGCCTCACTATTTCTGACACAGGCCGGGATGCTGTTGGCCACCTTGGTCACCTGGGCACACTGCTGGCTCATGTTCAGCCAGCTGTCTGCCAGCCGCCCCAGGCTCCTTTTCTGCCAGACAGCTTTCCAGCCACTCCTCTCCAAGCCTGTAGCACTGCCTGGGGTTGTTGTGACCCAAGGGCAGGAGCCAGCACTTGGCCTTGTTGAACCTCCTGCAGGCTGAGGTACTTAACACCTTCTTTGCCTCAGTCTTTAGCAAAAAGACTGGCTATCCTCAGGGCAACTGGTCTTCTGAGTTGGTAGACAAGGATGGGGAGGCAGAATACCCCTCCTGTAATCCAGGAGGAAGTAGTTAGTGACCTGCTGTGCCACTAGATCCCAACAAGTCTAAGAGTCCTGGGGGGATTCATCCCAGGGTGCTGAGGGAGCTGGGGGAAGAACTGCCTAAGCCTCTTGCTATCATTTATCACCAATCCTGGCTAACCGGGGAGGTCCCAGGTGATTGGAGGTTGGCCCATGCAACACGCATCTATAAGAAGGGCCAGAAGGAGGGCACGGGGAACTGTAGGCCTGTCAGCCTGACCTCGGTGCTTGGCAAGGTTATGGAGCCAATTATCCTGAGTGCCACCAAGCGGCATGTAGAAGACAACCAGGGGATCAGGCCCAGCCATCACAGGTTTAGAAAAGGAAGGTCCTACCTGACCAATCTCATCTCCTTCTCTGACTGTGTGACCCGCCTAGTGGATGAGGGGAAGGCTGTGGGTGTGGTCTACCTTGATTTCAGCAAGGCCTTTGACACAGCCTCCCACAGCATCGTCCTGGAAAAGCCGGCAGCCCACGGCTTGGATAGGTGCGCCCTTTGCTAGGTTAGAAACTGGCTGCATGACAAGGTCCAGAGAGTGGTGGTGAATGGCAGAGAAGGATCTGGGAGTACTGGTTGGCAACCAGTTGATCATGAGCCAGCAGTGTGCCCAGGTGGCTCTGAAGGCCAATGGCATCCTGGCTTGTATCAGGAATGGTGTGGCCAGCAGGAGCAGGGATGCAGTTCTCCCCCTGTACTCAGCACTGGGGAGGCCTCACCTCGAGTGCTGTGTACAGTTCTGGGCCCCTCACTGCAAGAAAGATATTGAGGTGCTGGAGCGGGCCCAGAGGAGAGCAACGAGGCCATTGAAGGGACTAGAGGGAAAGTCCTATGAGGAGAGGCTGAGGGAGCTGGCGTTGTTTAGTCTGGAGGAGACTCAGGGAGGACCTTATCACTCTCTACAACTACCTGGAGGGAAGTTGTAGTCAGGCGGGGGATGGGCTCTTCTCCCGGGTGACTCGTGGCAGGATGAGAGGGCATGGCCTGAAACTGCATCAGGGAAGGTTTAGGTTGGATCTCAGGAAGCTCTTCCTCACGGAGAGGGTGATCAGGCATTGGGATGCACTGCCCAGGGAAGTGGTGGAGCCACCGACTCTGGAGGTGTTTAAGGAAAGACTGGATGTGGCACCTAGTGCCATGCCATGGTCTAGCCATCGGCTGGACTTGATGATCTCAGAGGTCTTTTCCAGCCTCAGTAATTCTGTGATTCTGTGATTGTGCGATCTTCCCCAGTCCTGAGGTCAGGCCGACAGGCCTGTAGTATTCCCCGGATCCTCCTTGCGGCCCTTCTTGCAGATGGACGTCCCATCGGCATGCCTCCAGTCATCTGGGGCCATCTTCCTCCCTCAGGGGGAAGGGCACCTTGCAGGCCACAGGCCCCCCCAACTGCCTCAGTAGCCACACACGGTGATTTGCATGGCCGTCACAATGGCCTGCTGATGTCACAGGCTACCTCAGCGAGTCTTCTTCTGGGCCCCAGCAGCTGGCTGGCTCATTCGCTGAGCATCCGGGCCCTCGAACGCCACCATGGCTGGCAGGAAGAGGACCCACCGTGGCACAGCGAGTTGTTGCCCACCTCCGCGTGGGCGACAAACGGAGAGAAAGGAGAAGGCGTGTGAGAGTACGCAGAGGCCGCTGCCGGCAGTCAACTACGCGGCGGAGACGGGCCGTCCGAAGGGGCAGAGCCCGCTGGTTGCAGCCAGAGAGGCGGCGGAAGCGGCAGCCCGCAAGAAGGCCCAAAGCCTGCTGGCGTCCTTCCGCTTCGTGATACCGGCAGCCAGCGCTGACGATGTGCAGCCAATGGACGTGGACCCACCTGAAGAGGCGGAGGAGCCGATGGATGTGGATCCACCGGCAGGGTGGGTCCCCTGGCAGCACCACCAGGTGCCAGGGCTGCCCTCCCCAGCGAAGCGGTGCCGTAGGAGGGCCAGGCCAGCGCCCCAACGGCGGCCCGGACGCCGCAGCAGGTGCTAGCTGGGCGGCCTGCCCTCTGCACCTGGCTGCCAGCGGGCTCCCCTGGTCCATCTCCCCGGCATCAGCCATGGATTGGTTGATGGCCGTGGGTCTTGGGAGCCCTTGCTTCTCGTCCTCCACCCTCTCCCTACCCCCAGCTCTTCTGAAGGGGGGCCATCTGCTGTGCTCGGCAGCGCAAGAAGGACAGCAACAGATCAAGGTGGCAGAGAGGCAGCCGTTCAGCCTCCGGAGAAGCAGAAGACCGCCTGTGTGCCGTGAGGAAGTGCTGGCTCTTTTCAAGACCGGGCAAAACCGACTTTAAATAAAAGCAACCAATGGCCCGAGACAGTCAGTGCAGACGCGCTTTGCCTCTCTGGTATTTTTGGGGACTGCGCCTGGAGTCCTCTGTCGCCTCCCGGTCTCCCCAGCCCAGGAAGGACACTGGTGTCGGGGCTACGGGCTCAGCCGCGGGCCTTCGGGATGGTGCGGGGTGCCGGGGCATGCGAGGGCAGCCGAGGGAACTGCCTGTGGTCGTGAGGGTGGTGAGAGCCTGGGGCAGGTTGTGGATGCCCCCTCCTTTGAAGGAAGGGCTCAAGGTGCGGCCGGCTGGGGCTTTGACCAAGCTGGTCTGCTGAAAGATGGCCTTGCCCCCGGCGCGGGGGTGGTCGGGGTGAGCTTTCAAAGTCCTTTCCCGCCCAAGCCATTCTGTGAGCCTCCAGGCACATGAGGCCACCTTCTCCCGACTGGCAGCACCCCCAACCCTCTTCTTGATAGAATCATTGAATCATGAAGGTTGCAAAAGACCTCTGAGATCATCACCAAGTCCAGCCTTCAACTCCACACCACTGCGTCTACTAAACTATGTCCTGAAGTGCCACAGCTACGCGTTGTTTGAAGGCCTCCAGGAATGGCGACTCCCCTGCTGCCCTGGGCAGCCTGTTCCAATGCCTCACCACTCTTTCAGTCAAGCAATTTTTCCTAATACGCAATCTAAACCTCCCTTGGCACAACTTGAGCCTGTTTCCTCTCATCCTGTCACCGGCAGCTTGGGAAAAGAGACCAACACACCCCTCACTACAACCTCCTTTCAGGTAGTTGTAGAGAGCAATAAGGTCTCCCTTCAGCCGCCTTTTCTCCAGGCTAAACAACCCTGGTCCCATCAGCTTCTGCTCGCAAGACATGTCCTCTAGACCCCTCCCCAGCTTTGTTGCCCTTCTTTGGATATGGTCCCACACCTCAGTGTCTTTCATGTAGTGAGGGGCTCAAAACTGAGAACAGGATTCAAGGTCCAGCCTCGCTATTTCTGACGCAGGCCGGGATGCTGTTGGCCACCTTGGTCACCTGGGCACACTGCTGGCTCATGTTCAGCCAGCTGTCTGCCAGCCGCCCCAGGCTCCTTTTCTGCCAGACAGCTTTCCAGCCACTCCTCTCCAAGCCTGTAGCACTGCCTGGGGTTGTTGTGACCCAAGGGCAGGAGCCAGCACTTGGCCTTGTTGAACCTCCTGCAGGCTGAGGTACTTAACACCTTCTTTGCCTCAGTCTTTAGCAAAAAGACTGGCTATCCTCAGGGCAACTGGTCTTCTGAGTTGGTAGACAAGGATGGGGAGGCAGAATACCCCTCCTGTAACCCAGGAGGAAGTAGTTAGTGACCTGCTGTGCCACTAGATCCCAACAAGTCTAAGAGTCCTGGGGGGATTCATGCCAGGGTGCTGAGGGAGCTGGGGGAAGAACTGCCTAAGCCTCTTGCTATCATTTATCACCGATCCTGGCTAACCGGGGAGGTCCCAGGTGATTGGAGGTTGGCCCATGCAACACGCATCTATAAGAAGGGCCAGAAGGAGGGCACGGGGAACTGTAGGCCTGTCAGCCTGACCTCGGTGCTTGGCAAGGTTATGGAGCCAATTATCCTGAGTGCCACCAAGCGGCATGTAGAAGACAACCAGGGGATCAGGCCCAGCCATCACAGGTTTAGAAAAGGAAGGTCCTACCTGACCAATCTCATCTCCTTCTCTGACTGTGTGACCCGCCTAGTGGATGAGGGGAAGGCTGTGGGTGTGGTCTACCTTGATTTCAGCAAGGCCTTTGACACAGCCTCCCACAGCATCGTCCTGGAAAAGCCGGCAGCCCACGGCTTGGATAGGTGCGCCCTTTGCTAGGTTAGAAACTGGCTGCATGACAAGGTCCAGAGAGTGGTGGTGAATGGCAGAGAAGGATCTGGGAGTACTGGTTGGCAACCAGTTGATCATGAGCCAGCAGTGTGCCCAGGTGGCTCTGAAGGCCAATGGCATCCTGGCTTGTATCAGGAATGGTGTGGCCAGCAGGAGCAGGGATGCAGTTCTCCCCCTGTACTCAGCACTGGGGAGGCCTCACCTCGAGTGCTGTGTACAGTTCTGGGCCCCTCACTGCAAGAAAGATATTGAGGTGCTGGAGCGGGTCCAGAGGAGAGCAACGAGGCCATTGAAGGGACTAGAGGGAAAGTCCTATGAGGAGAGGCTGAGGGAGCTGGCGTTGTTTAGTCTGGAGGAGACTCAGGGAGGACCTTATCACTCTCTACAACTACCTGGAGGGAAGTTGTAGTCAGGCGGGGGATGGGCTCTTCTCCCGGGTGACTAGTGGCAGGATGAGAGGGCATGGCCTGAAACTGCATCAGGGAAGGTTTAGGTTGGATCTCAGGAAGCTCTTCCTCACGGAGAGGGTGATCAGGCATTGGGATGCACTGCCCAGGGAAGTGGTGGAGCCACCGACTCTGGAGGTGTTTAAGGAAAGACTGGATGTGGCACCTAGTGCCATGCCATGGTCCAGCCATCGGCTGGACTTGATGATCTCAGAGGTCTTTTCCAGCCTCAGTAATTCTGTGATTCTGTGATTGTGCCATCTTCCCCAGTCCTGAGGTCAGGCCGACAGGCCTGTAGTATTCCCCGGATCCTCCTTGCGGCCCTTCTTGCAGATGGACATCGCATCGGCATGCCTCCAGTCATCTGGGGCCATCTTCCTCCCTCAGGGGGAAGGGCACCTTGCAGGCCACAGGCCCCCCCAACTGCCTCAGTAGCCACACACGGTGATTTGCATGGCCGTCACAATGGCCTGGTGATGTCACAGGCTACCTCAGCGAGTCTTCTTCTGGGCCCCAGCAGCTGGCTGGCTCATTCGCTGAGCGTCCGGGCCCTCGAACGCCACCATGGCTGGCAGGAAGAGGACCCACCGTGGCACAGCGAGTTGTTGCCCACCTCCGCGTGGGCGACAAATGGAGAGAAAGGAGAAGGCGTGTGAGAGTACGCAGAGGCCGCTGCCGGCAGTCAACTACGCGGCGGAGACGGGCCGTCCGAAGGGGCAGAGCCCGCTGGTTGCAGCCAGAGAGGCGGCGGAAGCGGCAGCCCGCAAGAAGGCCCAAAGCCTGCTGGCGTCCTTCCGCTTCGTGATACCGGCAGCCAGCGCTGACGATGTGCAGCCAATGGACGTGGACCCACCTGAAGAGGCGGAGGAGCCGATGGATGTGGATCCACCGGCAGGGTGGGTCCCCTGGCAGCACCACCAGGTGCCAGGGCTGCCCTCCCCAGCGAAGCGGTGCCATAGGAGGGCCAGGCCAGCGCCCCAACGGCGGCCCGGACGCCGCAGCAGGTGCTAGCTGGGCGGCCTGCCCTCTGCACCTGGCTGCCAGCGGGCTCCCCTGGTCCATCTCCCCGGCATCAGCCATGGATTGGTTGATGGCCGTGGGTCTTGGGAGCCCTTGCTTCTCGTCCTCCACCCTCTCCCTACCCCCAGCTCTTCTGAAGGGGGGCCATCTGCTGTGCTCGGCAGCGCAAGAAGGACAGCAACAGATCAAGGTGGCAGAGAGGCAGCCGTTCAGCCTCCGGAGAAGCAGAAGACCGCCTGTGTGCCGTGAGGAAGTGCTGGCTCTTTTCAAGACCGGGCAAAACCGACTTTAAATAAAAGCAACCAATGGCCCGAGACAGTCAGTGCAGACGCGCTTTGCCTCTCTGGTATTTTTGGGGACTGCGCCTGGAGTCCTCTGTCGCCTCCCGGTCTCCCCAGCCCAGGAAGGACACTGGTGTCGGGGCTACGGGCTCAGCCGCGGGCCTTCGGGATGGTGCGGGGTGCCGGGGCATGCGAGGGCAGCCGAGGGAACTGCCTGTGGTCGTGAGGGTGGTGAGAGCCTGGGGCAGGTTGTGGATGCCCCCTCCTTTGAAGGAAGGGCTCAAGGTCCGGCCGGCTGGGGCTTTGACCAAGCTGGTCTGCTGAAAGATGGCCTTGCCCCCGGCGCGGGGGTGGTCGGGGTGAGCTTTCAAAGTCCTTTCCCGCCCAAGCCATTCTGTGAGCCTCCAGGCACATGAGGCCACCTTCTCCCGACTGGCAGCACCCCCAACCCTCTTCTTGATAGAATCATTGAATCATGAAGGTTGCAAAAGACCTCTGAGATCATCACCAAGTCCAGCCTTCAACTCCACACCACTGCGTCTACTAAACTATGTCCTGAAGTGCCACAGCTACGCGTTGTTTGAAGGCCTCCAGGAATGGCGACTCCCCTGCTGCCCTGGGCAGCCTGTTCCAATGCCTCACCACTCTTTCAGTCAAGCAATTTTTCCTAATACGCAATCTAAACCTCCCTTGGCACAACTTGAGCCTGTTTCCTCTCATCCTGTCACCGGCAGCTTGGGAAAAGAGACCAACACACCCCTCACTACAACCTCCTTTCAGGTAGTTGTAGAGAGCAATAAGGTCTCCCTTCAGCCGCCTTTTCTCCAGGCTAAACAACCCTGGTCCCATCAGCTTCTGCTCGCAAGACATGTCCTCTAGACCCCTCCCCAGCTTTGTTGCCCTTCTTTGGATATGGTCCCACACCTCAGTGTCTTTCATGTAGTGAGGGGCTCAAAACTGAGAACAGGATTCAAGGTCCAGCCTCGCTATTTCTGACACAGGCCGGGATGCTGTTGGCCACCTTGGTCACCTGGGCACACTGCTGGCTCATGTTCAGCCAGCTGTCTGCCAGCCGCCCCAGGCTCCTTTTCTGCCAGACAGCTTTCCAGCCACTCCTCTCCAAGCCTGTAGCACTGCCTGGGGTTGTTGTGACCCAAGGGCAGGAGCCAGCACTTGGCCTTGTTGAACCTCCTGCAGGCTGAGGTACTTAACACCTTCTTTGCCTCAGTCTTTAGCAAAAAGACTGGCTATCCTCAGGGCAACTGGTCTTCTGAGTTGGTAGACAAGGATGGGGAGGCAGAATACCCCTCCTGTAACCCAGGAGGAAGTAGTTAGTGACCTGCTGTGCCACTAGATCCCAACAAGTCTAAGAGTCCTGGGGGGATTCATCCCAGGGTGCTGAGGGAGCTGGGGGAAGAACTGCCTAAGCCTCTTGCTATCATTTATCACCGATCCTGGCTAACCGGGGAGGTCCCAGGTGACTGGAGGTTGGCCCATGCAACACGCATCTATAAGAAGGGCCAGAAGGAGGGCACGGGGAACTGTAGGCCTGTCAGCCTGACCTCGGTGCTTGGCAAGGTTATGGAGCCAATTATCCTGAGTGCCACCAAGCGGCATGTAGAAGACAACCAGGGGATCAGGCCCAGCCATCACAGGTTTAGAAAAGGAAGGTCCTACCTGACCAATCTCATCTCCTTCTCTGACTGTGTGACCCGCCTAGTGGATGAGGGGAAGGCTGTGGGTGTGGTCTACCTTGATTTCAGCAAGGCCTTTGACACAGCCTCCCACAGCATCGTCCTGGAAAAGCCGGCAGCCCACGGCTTGGATAGGTGCGCCCTTTGCTAGGTTAGAAACTGGCTGGATGACAAGGCCCAGAGAGTGGTGGTGAATGGCAGAGAAGGATCTGGGAGTACCGGTTGGCAACCAGTTGATCATGAGCCAGCAGTGTGCCCAGGTGGCTCTGAAGGCCAATGGCATCCTGGCTTGTATCAGGAATGGTGTGGCCAGCAGGAGCAGGGATGCAGTTCTCCCCCTGTACTCAGCACTGGGGAGGCCTCACCTCGAGTGCTGTGTACAGTTCTGGGCCCCTCACTGCAAGAAAGATATTGAGGTGCTGGAGCGGGTCCAGAGGAGAGCAACGAGGCCATTGAAGGGACTAGAGGGAAAGTCCTATGAGGAGAGGCTGAGGGAGCTGGCGTTGTTTAGTCTGGAGGAGACTCAGGGAGGACCTTATCACTCTCTACAACTACCTGGAGGGAAGTTGTAGTCAGGCGGGGGATGGGCTCTTCTCCCGGGTGACTAGTGGCAGGATGAGAGGGCATGGCCTGAAACTGCATCAGGGAAGGTTTAGGTTGGATCTCAGGAAGCTCTTCCTCACGGAGAGGGTGATCAGGCATTGGGATGCACTGCCCAGGGAAGTGGTGGAGCCACCGACTCTGGAGGTGTTTAAGGAAAGACTGGATGTGGCACCTAGTGCCATGCCATGGTCTAGCCATCGGCTGGACTTGATGATCTCAGAGGTCTTTTCCAGCCTCAGTAATTCTGTGATTCTGTGATTGTGCGATCTTCCCCAGTCCTGAGGTCAGGCCGACAGGCCTGTAGTATTCCCCGGATCCTCCTTGCGGCCCTTCTTGCAGATGGACGTCCCATCGGCATGCCTCCAGTCATCTGGGGCCATCTTCCTCCCTCAGGGGGAAGGGCACCTTGCAGGCCACAGGCCCCCCCCAACTGCCTCAGTAGCCACACACGGTGATTTGCATGGCCGTCACAATGGCCTGGTGATGTCACAGGCTACCTCAGCGAGTCTTCTTCTGGGCCCCAGCAGCTGGCTGGCTCATTCGCTGAGCGTCCGGGCCCTCGAACGCCACCATGGCTGGCAGGAAGAGGACCCACCGTGGCACAGCGAGTTGTTGCCCACCTCCGCGTGGGCGACAAATGGAGAGAAAGGAGAAGGCGTGTGAGAGTACGCAGAGGCCGCTGCCGGCAGTCAACTACGCGGCGGAGACGGGCCGTCCGAAGGGGCAGAGCCCGCTGGTTGCAGCCAGAGAGGCGGCGGAAGCGGCAGCCCGCAAGAAGGCCCAAAGCCTGCTGGCGTCCTTCCGCTTCGTGATACCGGCGGCCAGCGCTGACGATGTGCAGCCAATGGACGTGGACCCACCTGAAGAGGCGGAGGAGCCGATGGATGTGGATCCACCGGCAGGGTGGGTCCCCTGGCAGCACCACCAGGTGCCAGGGCTGCCCTTCCCAGCGAAGCTGGGTCTTGGGTCAGCTCCGTGGTGCGAGGACCATCTCCTTCACTCTCCCGTTGTCCCACAAGCAGGCAGTGAGCCGACCCGAGCACCACTGATGTCCTCCAGCACGGATACGGCCACGGGGGCAGAACTCATCCTCGTCCAGCCTCTGGACGCAGGTTGCAGTAGGACGTGGCTGAGCCTGCGCGACAACCTGCAGCCAACACGCGCCAAAGGCTGCCAAGGAAAGGACAAGATGTGCTGCCGTCAGCATGTGGCGAGGCCTGCCTGGTTTAAGCGTGAGCTAAAAAAGCTCAGGACAGTCTAACTTGGACATCCCTGGGTGCGTGTGCGTGCACACTTGTTGCACGCAGCAGCACCCCTACATCCCCACCAGCATTCTCCTACTGGAAGCTCCCTCTCTTCCCCTGCTTCCTCCAGCTCCTGCAGCCTCCTCTCGCTCTGGGCTGTGGCCACGGTGACTCACGCCAGCGGCCGATGGCTCTCAGGGCAGCGGGAGGAAAGGGCAGTGGGTGCCTTCATTGCAGAGGTGGATGGGGCAGCGCTGCCAGCTGCATCCCTGCGGAACCGGGAGCCCTGGGAACCAACCACCCTGATCCACCACTGGGGTCCCTGGGGAAGGGGAGCGAATGGATGCTCCTGACGGCAGCACCTTCCTGCTGCTCAGAGAGAGAAGGAAAACCAAGCTGTGCTTGGGGCAGGGCCAACAGGCTGGCAAGAAGCAGCAGGGCAGGAGTGAGCGGCTGTCTCTACCTTGCATCGTAGGTCAACAGCTCCTCTCCTGCTCTGCGGTGCTTCTGGCCCTGGGCATCTCTTGCCGCCCTTGCCTTGTCCTCAGCACCATGTGGGCATCTCTCGGTGTCGTCAGGTTGAGGTCGAGAGTGTGCCTTAAATGTCAGGGAGTGGAGGAGGCAGTTTCGGCTCTGCTCCTCCTCTCACCTCCCCTGCGGTGAGCAGGGCCCAGGGGCGTCTCAGGACCCGAGGCTGCAGGGACAGCCACGATGGGATGCCCAGCACTCACCTGGCGCCGGCCCCATGGGCAACTTCCCAGGGCCACCCTCTGGCCCACCAGGTCCAGCAACCGGCTGTTGGGGACATCTGCGTGGTGCGGAGCCCAAGGACACGGGGACATGACACCCCCGCGGCTCGGCAGGAGCCTCCCCCTGCCCCACACGGGGACCGCGGGCACCGGGACTGGGCTCCCCTCCCTCGGGGCAGGGCACGGCCAAGGAGTCGGGCGGCTTCTGGCCCTGAGCCGCGCTGTGACCCGCAGCAGCCCAGCACAGCCCGGCTTGCCCTGCCTCGCCTCGCCTCCCCGGCCCTGCAGAGATGCTTATTGCTCAGTAGAGGATGCCTCCCCGCTCCCGTCCCGGCTTGGCAGGGACCAGCTGCGGGCAGAGCTGGCGCTGGGCACGGCGAGGCACTCACTCACCCGCGGCCGCACAGGAAGGAAGCGAGCGGCCAAGCCCACTTCTCTGCCAAGGAGCAGCCCTTCGGTGCGGGCCCAAGGCGGGAGAAAAGCCCCGAGGCGGCATCTGCTGGGGGATGAGGGTCTCGGAAGGCCGGGGCGAAGCTGGGGAGAGAACCCACGGCCCATCCACTCGGCGTTTGTCCCGTGCGACCATGTGAGCTGAGCATTTAGAGAAGAAAAGGAAAAAACAAAAAGAAAGCGTGAATGGTAACGGTGACCCCTGCTTCCCTGGCAGAGCTGCCGCGGAGCGCGGCACCTGCGCAGAGTTCTCCGGGCACGGAGCTCTCTCTGCCTGGGGCGGCCGTGGATGGGGACACCCCCCCTACCACCTGTGCAGGGACCCTCCTTGGGAACCCAAGGACCCTGCGCGGGGCCTCTCCGTGTGTCCCGGGAAGGCAGAGACCCTCCATGAGGAGCGGGCACCGCGCACGGCCATCCCGCTCCCCGCGGGGGCGCAGCACCCGGCACGGGGAGCCGCCCCCGGCGCTCATCCCCGCCGCAGGGCTCCCGCACCCCCCGGAGCCCGGCGGGACCCCGGCCGGGAGCAGCCGGGCGGCGCCGCCGCGATGCCGCGGGGATGGGCGCGCTGGCACCGCCCCGCGCAGCGCCCAGCACCGAGCACCGAGCACCGAGCACGGCGGGGGGATCCGCGCTGAGCCCGGCCCGTCGCGAGCCGGTGGCGGCAGCCGCCCCGCGGCAGGTCGGGGTCCGGGGCGCAGAGCCGCGGCCGGCGGCTGCCCGGTAAGTGCCGCCCGCGGTGGGGGGAGCTCGGCGGGAGCGGAGCGGGGCAGCGGGCGGGGGTGCGCGCATCCCCCCAGCCCGCGACACCCACCCGGTACGGAACAGCCCTCCTTCCCTCCCCTCCCCTTCCGCCCCCCGAGCCGCGCCGCACCGACCTGCTGCTTCGGGCTGGAGCCGCCCGCCAAGCTCCGTGCCCGGGATGGGCACGCTCGGGGGGAACCCGCCCGGGAAGCGGCTGAGCTCGGGGACCTGTTGGGCCACGGGCTGGTTGCGGAGCGGCACGGGTAGCTCTCGGAGGCCCGAGAGCCCGAGGGGGGATGGCATCCCCCCGCACCCGCCGAGTTTAGGGCAGGAGGAGGATGAGCGGAGCGAGCGCATCAGCGAGCGCGGCCGGGGGCAGCGGCAGCCGGGTCGGGGGGTTGCGGGGCTCAGCCTGCCGCGGATCCGCGCCCAGGGCTCGCCCGCCGCGTCCCGCACCGCGCTGCGCTCCCGCCTGTCTCGTCCTCACGCTTCCTCCCGCGGGAATCGAAGCCGGGCCCCGTCAAGAGCAGGGTCTCCTGACCCAGCCTCTGCTGGGGGACGAACTCTGGGCTCGGGGATGTTTGCCGTGCTGAGACGCAGGAGGTCGGAGATCGCTCGGAGGAGCGCAGGCGATGAACCCGCGGTGCTGACAGGGGGTACGAGGTGCCATGTCCTCCCTCTCTAGCTCCCCCCTCCTCCTCTGCTTTTTCCAGCGAACGACCTGTCCGTGATGGTTAGTGCCCCAGAGCCTGTGCAAAAACCCACCTTAAATCACACACTGCGTGTGAGCTTCAGCACAGGAATCGCTCCTCCTGCAGTCACCCACAGCACACCCTGGACTGCAGGCTCGCTTGCTTTCTAATACCGGGAAGCTACATTTCCGAAAAAAGGGCATATTGCAGGCCAAAGCAGAGCAGTTCCCATTCCAAGCCAGCCTCCAGCCACATCCCAGAGAGGCTGTTCATCCTGAGCTAGGCTGTCCCGTGGAGCAGGGCGGATAAAGAGCAGGTCACAGCTGACCTCTCAGCGGCACACGTACTGGCAGAGGAACTGTCGTGATTTGACCCTGGCCGGCAGCCAGGTGCCCACACAGCCGCTCTCTCCCCCCCCTTCTCCGCAAGACAGGGGGAGAAAACATATCAAAGGGCTCAAGGTTTGAGATAAGGACAGGGAGATCACTCGCATTTACCGTCCCGGGAAAACAGACTCGATTTGGGGGAAATGAGTTAGATGTATTAAATGAACATCCCTCCCTTCTCTCCGGCCTTAACATCAATCCCGGTTTCTCCACCTCCTCCCCCCGAGCGGCACAGGGGGACAGGGAACGGGGATTGCGGTCGGTTCAGCTGACGTTGGTTCCACCGCCGCTTCTTCACTCGGAGGAGGACTCTCCACTCTCCCCCAGGGACATTGTGGGGTCCCTCTCACGGGAGACGAGCTTCACACTCTCTTCTCCGGCGTGAGTCGTCCCACGAAGGGCAATTCATCACAAACTGCCCAACGGGAGACGCCTCACGAGGGGCAGCCCACCCTTCGTGAGCCTGAGGTACAGCCCTTCAGGGGAAACTGCTCCTGCGTGAGTCCCCCGCTGCGTCACAAACGTCCCACCAGGCAACCCGCTCTTCCACGGGCTACAGGCTCTGGCAGCGACCTGCTCCAGCGTGGGCTTCCCACGGGCTACAGCCTCCTTCAGGCACCCACCTGCTCCGGCGTGGGGCTCTCCACCCCAAGGTGGACTTCTACACCCTGCCTATGGGCTGCAGGGGGACAGCCCGCTTCACCGTGGGCCTCACCACCACCCGGCGCACTCTCTGCTGCGGCACCTGGAGCTCATCCTCTCCCCCCTCCTTCTTCCCTGACCTTGGTGTCTCCACGCAGTCTCACTCCTCCATCTCTGTGCCAGCTGTTGTGGTGCACTTCTTTTTCCCCGTTTCTTAAATATGTTTTCACAGAGGCGTTCCTCTCCTATCACTTTCCTGACAGGCTCAGCCTTGCCTGGCGGTGGGTCCCTCTTTGGAGCCGGCTGGCACGGACTCTGTCAGAACCAGGGGAAGCTTCTAGCAGCTTCTTGCAGAAGCCCCCCCGCCGCCGAAATCCGGCCGGGCAAACCCGACACAGGAATGCATGGACAAGAAGTCAGTTTTCCATTCTCCTTGAGCAAACGAGTTTTGTCGAAGCATTTTCCACTTCTGGCAACACTCCAAGGGAGGTCTATTGGCTGAAGCTGGCAGGAGGGCTGGGGACCCTCCGCTTGCCTTGGCAGCGGCACCAGCTCACCAGGGCCCAACCCGCCCCCACCAACTGCCCCATCCTGGCTGCCAGAGTGCCCACCCCACTGCTCAGGGCAATGCCTCCTCCTCCCAGCCCGACGGGTGGCTTTCAGCAGCTTGGAAAGCCTGACCCGCAGGGCGCTCAGCCCTCCACCTTGCCCTGGCAGCTTTCCACCTCCCCAAGGCACCTGGGTTTTCCCTTAATTGCTGCCGGCATTTGCTCACAACTCCTTTTCACTCCCCACAACTCACTGCCGGGGACAGCAGAGCTGCTTCCGCTTAGCTCCAGAAACATTTCGTTTCCACCTGTCATTCCCCCCCAACCTCGCTGCTTCTGTTCGTTTGCTTTTTATGCAGACGTTGCCCCACACGTCTAACACCAGCCCTCCTTACCAACTCTTTCCCTATTCTTTCAGTGCTGCTAAAGTCCTCCCAACACCGTCATCTCAGGGCACTTAGTACAAACTCCCTAAGACCAGGGCTGGGGCAGATTCAAGCCAGAAGGACCAAGAGTGTCAGCAGGGAGAGGACTTGCTTTGGGCCGCTGGATCCGACTTGAAACGCTCTGGCTGAAAGCCGGGTGTCCAGGGGAGCCTTTCCAGCTCGATGCCATCCGCCTTCTCGTCCGTGGCCTCCCTCAGCTGGAGGACGCAGCCCGAGAAGCCCCGGGAAACGCTGGTGCCGGCGGTGCCCGATGGCAGCAGCCCGGCCAGGTGCCCTGCCGGCCGCCCAGGGGTCGGCGTGAGCGCCCAGAGCTTTGGGGGACGGAGCCCCCATCCCTCCCTCCCTCCATCTCTCCCTCCCTCCCGCGGCGATCCGGGCAGCCCAGGGCTGCCCCAGGCAGGGCGAGCTCTGCATGCCCGTACGCGGCCCCGCCGGCCCCTGCAGAGAGCCCCCAAGAGCCGCTGCTGCCCGAGCAGGGAGCCGGGCCGGGGGTAGCCGGGGCGCCCCGCTCCCAGCCCGCTCCCCCCCAGCCCTGGCCCGGGCCAGGCGGGGGGACACGGCCCGGGGGAGAGAAGCCCGGCCCCGACCGGAGGACGAGGAGGAGGAGGAGGGGGCCCCGCATCGCCCCCCGCCTGCACAGACCCCACGCCGCCGGGGAAGTGGTCCCCGGCCCCGGCAGCCTTACCCGGGGCCAAGAGCAGCGCTGCCCCATCCCGCCGCCGGCTGCGCCCGGGCTCCGGCCCCGCTCCCGCCGCTCCCGCTCCCGGTGCCGGTGCCCCCGTAGCCGGCAGCGCTCCCCGCCCGCCTCCGCGGGGAGGGTGCCGGGCTCCGGCTGCCCTTAAGGAGCGGCTCTGCCCGCCGCGAAGGAAGGAGGGGGCCGGGCCGCGGCCAACGAGCGCCCGGGGGCAGCCCCGTGCCCGCAGCCCCGGGACTCCCCGCCAGCGCCCGCGGCTCCCCACAGCCCGCACCCCACGGCCGGGGACGCCGCACCCCCGCGGGAGCCACGGCGCCCCCGCACCAGCTGCCCCGAGGCCCCCGCACCCTCCCCGCCACGAGCTGCAGCCCCCGAGTCACCCCGAGTGGGGACCAGGGGCCAGCGCCGCTCCAGCAGCTTCACGGCCGCTCGAGCCTCTCCCCGGGCGGGCACCCGCACTCGGGGGCCCCGTCTCGCTCTCAGGGCTCTCCCCCAGCCCCGGCATCGTTCCCGGGATCCTGCAATGCTCCGGCACTGGGGATGTGCCAGCTGCTGCCACCTCCCACACCCCCTGGGCCTTGATGAGCTTCAGGAGGTTCCCGTGGGCCCACCTCTCAGAGCTGTCAAGGTCCCTCTGGGTGACATCCCTTCCCTGCAGAGTCAGCCGCAGCACTCCCAGATCCTCCTGCAACAAGGTCACCCGCCTCGTGGATGAAGGGAAGCTGGTGGATGTCGGTTTTACGGATTTCGCTCAGGCTTTTCACCCTGGCCCTCCCAGCATCGTTCGTCCTGGAAGAGTGGTGGAACTGTGGGATGAGCAGGTCCATGGTCCCTCCTTCAGTCCAGGCGGGGCAGGGATCGCTTTGCTTTGGCTTGAGTCTCTCCCTGGGCACCCACACTCGACCCTTCTCGCTCTCAGGGCTCTCCCAGTGCTCTGCAATGCTCTAGGGGTGCCCACTGGTGCCACCCCCTGAAGTGCAACCCCCTCCCTGTGCACAGGTACCCCCTGTCCCTGGGGCGCCAGGAGCCCAGAGCAAGTAGAAACCACAGCTCTGCAACCACCACGTGTGCCCAAAGCAAATGCCAAGGGAGCTTGGGTCTGAAAAACGTAAAGAAATTTATTTATTTACAGAAAAAACTCAACTATATACAACAAACAAGAACAAACAACTGCATATAACAACAAACAACAACAAACAACTGCATATAACAACAAACAACAACAAACAACTGTATGTAACAACAAACAACAACAACATGTATATAAAAATAAACAACAAACAACAACTAACAACAAACAACAAGAAACAACTATATACAGCAAAAACCAAATCTTCCTCCTCCAATCTCCTCCAAGCCCCGCATCTCCGTCAGTCCTGGAAGAAAAGCAAGAGTCACGGCCGTTTGGCCAACGGGCAGCGCTTCGCCGAGCAGAGCTGGGGGTTCCCGAGCCAGCTCAGCGGCAGCAGCTGCTTCGGGTTGGGCTTCACCCTGAGGGCTGTTAGATTGGCCACAGCCCTGGGACACACTGGGGAGAGTGGGGCTCTGCTGCCAGCACGAAGCCCCGGCTGGCCTTGGTGTCACACTTGGCTTACCCCAAGGAATTGCTCCCTTGCCAAAGCAGGTGGGTGCTCCGGGCAGCGTGTGGGTGGCGGTTGTGCCGCTGGGATGAGGGCACCAGGCTCCCTGTGGCTGCAGCCAGGGACCACCCAGCCCAGACCCGACCCAAGCCTGGCAGCAGGTGACCCCCTCTGACTGTGGGCAGTGGATGGGGAGCACCTGCCTGTCCGGCTGCTAGTGTGTCCCTCTTCACATCCCTGTCCTCCACACCCTCCATTTCCCCATCCTTTACCTCCACAACCTTCATCTCGATGTCCTTCACCTCCATGTCCTCCATCTCTGAATCCACTCCACATCCAGCATCTCTACGTCCTTATCCTCAATATCTAACATCTCCACATCCTTGTCTTCTAGGTTGACCATTTCCACGTCCTTATCTTCCATGTCAATCATTTCTACGTCTTCCACCTTCTCGTCCACATCCATTGGCTCCACCATCCTGAGCCAAAAGCCAAGCCATAAAGTGCATTGGTCCCTGCCCTGGACAGTGGAGCAGACCTGTGGGCTGGCGGTCTACCCCTCTTGCCACCCAGCCCATGGAGAGGTGTGAGGTGATGGGGTCCCAAGTACATTCCCAGCAGGAGCTGGCTGGAGCCTGGGCAGCCCCTTTGCCAGCAGCCCTGGCGGGACCACGTCTGCAGCCGGAGCATCCTGCGCACTGTGTGCTTCGGGAGCTGGGGGAGCAGCAAGGTCTTGTGGATCTGCTGGAGAAGCAGCCCTGGGGAGCAGCCCTGCTCCCCACCCCACAGGCCACCGGGCACAGCCCCCAGCCAAACCGCGTGCAGACCCCAGCCCTGCATTTGCCTCAGGGCCTAGAAGCTCCTGACTCTGTCCGGGCGGCTTTTTGGCTCCGTGCTGCTGCATGAGCAGGGCTCAGCTCCCATGGCCCCAGCCTGGGAAGGGACAGGAGGCAGCGACTCAGGCCCCGGGCGGGACCCAGCTGCTCCCGGCACACATGCCAGTGGCTCGAGCCGGGGGTGCTCAGGGCTCTCCTGGAGACATGTGTCCAGGCAGGGATGCTCTGTTTCAGCAAGGGATCAGCAGCCCAGAAGGGCTTCTCCCAGCCCGTGGCCTTGCAGGGGTGGGTGGAAAGCGTAAGCCAAGCTCCCAGTGCCCCGAGCTCCCCAGAGCGGGGTCCCCCTGCCACCCCATCCATCCCCACAGTGCCAGCCCTAGCCTGCCCGGCCAGTGGGGGGTGCCCAGCTCCGTGGAGTGGGGCTCTACCTTCGTCAGCAGGAGTGTCGTCTTCTTCCAGGCGTTGGCGATGCCACCGAGGCAGCACAGGACAGATCGAGGTGCGGGAGAGGTGAGAAGGGCTGGGTCCAGGGCAGCGGGAGCAGAGGAGAAGGTCTGGGAGCAGGGCAGAGAGCTGGGAACAGGTCGCAAGGGCTGGGAGCAGGTCGCAAGGGCTGGGAGCAGGTCAGAAGGGTGTCGGGAGCAGGGCAGAATGTCTGTGTTGCACGAGTTGCCGGGCACTGGGAGCTGCGGCTGGAACACGGAATTCCGTTGCCTGATGCGCAACAGGACTGGGCCAAGACCTCGGGGGGCTGCAGCTTCATGGGCAACCTTGGGGAATTTTTATGTTACCCCTCAAGACAAATTAAACACACTTTGTGCTGAAATCTAAAATAACATGAAGGACCACTGCATTGGGTCCTGCTGCCACTCGCAGCCCTGCTTGTTCCCGCACCCTTGCAGATAGCCAGCTCGAGCCCTTCTGCAACCGGGCCATCTTGTCCTCCATGCCAGCTCATTCCTTGGCCACAAATCCCCACTGCTGAGCAGTTACCAGTTGAATTTACCCTGCAGGGATCAGCCTGGGAGGGTGACACAGCTCAAGGCTCAGCCGGGAGTGGGGCTCCCCGTGCTGACCTCAGAACGCAGTGCTGCAGCCCTGAGGGAGCAGCTTTGGGCACCCTGCGTGCCCAGCCAGGCCTAGGGAAGGGGGCAGTGGGCAGCTCAGGACACTGGGGTGGGCAGAGGGGACCTGGCAGCCCCACCATCTACTCCTCACCACCTCATCTTGAGGGCAGTGCAGATGCACTGAGCAGGTTCCAGCTGCAGAAGCGCTGGGGCGTAGGGTCAGCTCCATGGCGCGAGGACCATCTCCTTCACTCTCCCGTTGTCCCACAAGCAGGCAGTGAGCCGACCCGAGCACCGCTGATGTCCTCCAGCACGGATACGGCCACGGGGGCAGAACTCATCCTCGTCCAGCCTCTGGACGCAGGTGGCAGTAGGACGTGGCTGAGCCTGCGCGACAACCTGCAGCCAACACGCGCCAAAGGCTGCCAAGGAAAGGACAAGATGTGCTGCCGTCAGCATGTGGCGAGGCCTGCCTGGTTTAAGCGTGAGCTAAAAAAGCTCAGGACAGTCTAACTTGGACATCCCTGGGTGCGTGTGCGTGCACACTTGTTGCACGCAGCAGCACCCCTACATCCCCACCAGCATTCTCCTACTGGAAGCTCCCTCTCTTCCCCTGCTTCCCCCAGCTCCTGCAGCCTCCTCTCGCTCTGGGATGTGGCCACGGTGACTCACGCCAGCGGCCGATGGCTCTCAGGGCAGCGGGAGGAAAGGGCAGTGGGTGCTTTTGTTGCATTGGTCATTGAAATTTTCTACTGGACGCTTAAGCCAAATTCAGAATTGTAAGGAACTTAGTGATGACTGAGGTGCAGTTTTTGAGGATTAAAATGGCATAAGAGAGAAAGGTCGATTTTTATCACTTTCAAGACGTACTCTCAATTTTTTAAGGAGGCTTTAACTATTAGAAAATTTTGGTGATGCTCTAGACTAATTGTGTGGTTAATACACTCAAGAAATATTGGGCCTTAAAAGCTTAGTACGAAAAGTCGACTTTGCTTTACACCGCTGCTGTTGCTCCTCTGGAAACGTGTTGTGGATACACCAGCTCCGTAATGAGACTCCAACGCTTCACCGCAGGTCTGTGTCTCCCTCCTCTTCTCCCTCGCTCTGCTCGCGGTTTCTCCAAACCCTCAGGCAGCGCACAGTGCCAGCGACAGCCACCTCTGCAGCGTCACCGACTGGTTTTGGCCCCCGATCCCTCGCTGCGAGCGCCTGTGCGCTGTGCGGGGAACGCTCTCGGGGTCGGCTCAGGACACAGACTCCGTAACCGGGATTAGTTTTGCTTCCCTGACGTTGCTGTGAAAATCCATCCTCGCAAGCGTTCGGGTTTTTTCCCTTCCATTTTCCAGAGAACAACACAGGGATCGGGTACTTTTCGTTTCAGTTTCACTGAATTGTTCTGTATGGTAGATGGATTTAAGCTCCTCTGACAATTACTACATGATTTTAAACAATATATATTTAAATTAAGCATCTACAATAAATATGTTGAGCCATATTAACCTGCCGCTGGGATCGTTGAAAAAAGTAATGGCCTCATTTTTTTTTCTCATTAATTTTTCTACTTCTTTCTTTGTGAAGAGGCTATAAGTGGCATAACTGCATTTAAAATTAACAAATTAGGTGTGGGGTGGGTTTTTTATACTTCTAACCTAGCGTGTGGTGTTGATGTATTACTGTAAACCAAGGCTGTCTTCCACACCAAGACATGAAGAGATTGTGATTTGTTCTCTCCAACACAACTGAATTAGACGCTTCTCTTCTGTCATTTTGGAACCCTGCAGTTTACCACGGGACACAGCGTACGTATTTCTTGCCATAATGGCAAATGATTGATATATTTAAGGATTAATAAATTTGTGATTTCTGCTGACATTGTGCTTGTGTTTTGATTTCCCAATTAATGGTGATTTTTGCGGTGGGAAACACGTAGTGTCTGTTTGAATTAAGAAGTCGGAGACGCTGATAAAGTTTCTTTTGAGACAAATTTGCAGTTGGAAAATTGAGCATTTGCTCCCGTGGTTTGTCTTTTGGTTAGTTCTTAACTGCCTCTGCTAAGGACCCGCTTGTACCCCGTTTATGCTGTACTTTCCTGATAGATTTCACACATTCCTTGTGTTTATAGGTCCATATTTAGAACCGTTTTGAGTAGCTTGCCCATTTCTGTAGCTGCCTTAACTGTGTTCTGTACGCTCAGCCTGTAGCACAAGCTGATGCAAGAGCAGTTGTTGTATGTCGAGTGTTACAGACTGTAAAATGCATTGAAGCCCATAAATAATTAGCATTTATAATACTAATGGGTCTCTTTAGCTTGGAGCAGAGGAGGCTGAGGGGTGACCTCATTCATGTTTATAAATATGTCAAGGGGGAGTGTCAGGAGGACGGAGCCGGGCTCTGCTCAGCAGCGTCCATTGACAGGACAAGGGGCAATGGGTGGAAGCTGGAACATAGGAGGTTCCATAAAAATATGAGAGAAAACTTTTTCACTGTGAGGGTGACAGATGAAGAGGGTCCCTTCGGAGAGCCGGCCAAGATAACAATCATCACACCAATATGGCTACAGATCCTCCTCCCTTTATTGCTCCGGACAGCTCAATATATACAGTTCAGCAGTGTCCCCGCGCCTGCCCCTTCACAGAGTTGGTCAGTTACAGGTTTACACGCGCCAGCGTTTTATTGAGCAGTGCCATTCCACTGTGCAGGCAGCTCTCGCCCCCCCTTCTCCCCCCGGGGCCAGCACCTCCCGCCAAGCATCTCGCAAAGCTCTCACAAAACAGATAAAACCTCCTCCTCCCTGTGTTCCAAGGCAGCTTCAAGGACAGAGCCCCTGTTTAGGCCTAAGCTGGATTGTCCACACTTTTAAAGTAACACCGCGCCTCTGCTCCACAAGAAATTCCTCTACATATCCCCCTTTTTCTTTTTGGACAACCCAGGCTTCATCCGCTAGCTTGCTTATCATTTTCTTGATTATATTTATCAAACAACTAAACATAACTAAGCCTATAACAATTAAAACTGCAATAACCAAAAATGTCTTAACTAAACTCTTAATCCATCCTGTCAAAACACTCCAATTCAGTAATCCCTCTAAACCGAACAAACCCACATCTTGAGTGATCTGTTTTGAATGCTCTTGCAATTTTTGAATTTTCTTATGGATGGATTCTGAGTGATCTTCAAGATCCATAAAACACCTCCCATCACAGTCCGCACACTCATCAAAATTATAAGATGTATTTTTCAGTTCTTCGGACCTCTCGGGCAGCACTTCAGGTGAGATTGTTAACTATAATGAAAAAGAACAGAACAAACACTTCCCACAATAACAAACAGCATTAAACACATTGCTAACACAGAAAACCATGTTTTGAGGTTTATCCAAATCATATCCTTGCTAAAAAATATGTAGTATTTATCTTACTGTATTGTCATGTTTTACTTACTGCTCTGCCTGAGTTCCCAGGGCTCACAAGACAGCTTTGCAGGGCAGGAATGTGAGAGATGCCCCTGCATCAATCCCAGGCCTCTGTTATCTCAGTGTGGGTGCGCTGCTTGTCGAGCACACAAGGCCAAGCAGTAATCCAGCGAGATGTTTGTGTTTTCTGACACTTTAGGTTTCCCCGCCTTGCTTTTAGCTAAAGAAAGATCACTTTGCTGGTTAATACCATAAACCTTAACACCTATTATATGGCTTTGATTAGACAGTCCTACACAACCAATATAAGTTTCATAGTTAGTCACACAAAGAGAATACATATCAATACAACAGGTAACATTGAGAACAGTCACATTTTCCCATAATTGCTCTGCTATCAGCCATAAGCATCTTCTGCCAGTCCAATTCATGTCGTCGTTGGTAATCAGTACCTCAGGGTCCCATCACGTCACTGGGCGAAACAAGGGTTTCAACAGGCAGGCCCAGTGCACGGTCGTGTTGCTGCTGCGCTGTTGAAGTGACAGGATGCTGCACAGCCACATCATGCAGGATCATGCGGTTCCCAGGTCCCTTGTCCGTTATTAGTAATAACAGGAGACGCAATCGAACTGGCTGCTTCCCAATCTCCCTCTGTTATAGCGTCTCTGATGACACCGCTCCATCGCTGTTGCAAAGGATCCTTTGTGGTTCAAGCTTGAAAATCAGGCTTGAGTGAGGGAGCTGATGGTAATGGGGGAGCTGAACTGGTTTAAGGGTTTCTTCTATTTCTTGCTGTCTAGTTGATAATTCAGTGAGTTTGTTCAGCATCTCTTTCAGGGGTTCATCCTGATCTTCCTTCTTCCCCCCCCCCATTTTTTTTTTTCTTTTTTTTTTCTTTTTTTTTTTTTTTTTTTTTTATTAGCTCAAGTATTAATTCAATCACACTGTTATCACACAGGGAGAGCAGAATTTCCCAGGTCTGTTTTGATCACACTCTCCCGTTCACTCCCATGCACATCTGGTGTACAAGAAGCGTCTTATCTTCATTCTCACGGACAAGCTCTCAACATGAGCTGTACCTGGCTGGTCAGGGTCTCTTTTCATAATTAGCAAGCAAGAGTTATGCACTTGTTTAGAAAAGAGCTCAGCTCAAGGACGAAAGTCTTAATTCTGCAACGCAGTGCAGTTTCTCTTTTTTTTTTTTTTTTTTTTTTTTCTTTTTCTTCCACCCAGTCGGGACAAGCAGGGAGTTTCTTCCTTTGCCTTTTTCCTTTCCTGCCCTCCCCCCAACGCTTCGATCGCTGCCGCAGCAACTTTCTTTTCTGCTTGCATGATTTCTAGAGTGCGTATTACGGTTTTCCAAACTGTTCCTAGTTCTTTCGCTTCCTTTCCTTCTGTTCCTCCCTCTAAAGTACAGTCCCACAAAAAGTCTCCTACTTCACGCCATTCCATGGAACTAAAGATTAATGGCGGGTCGTTCATTTTCTCTTGTTTCCGAGCCCATGGGGCTAATAGGTCTCGCTCCTTTACTTTTCCTCCTCTCTTAGAGAGTATACTAAGGAGGCGAGTTGCCGCGTCCGTTTCCATCGCGGTCTTACCTTGGCAGGGGCTTGATCGGCTGCTCAAGCTCTGGTCTCCGGTGCCCTTTTGGTCACACTCGGAACTCTCCTGCCTCCAGCTCACCGGCTCCCAAATCGGCTCACGTCCGATGCTTCGGAGTCTTCCCACATTTAAGCAATCCGCATTTAAGCGTCCATAGAGGGTCCCTGTTCGGGCGCCAGATGAAGAGGGTCCCTTCGGAGAGCCGGCCAAGATAACAATCATCACACCAATATGGCTACAGATCCTCCTCCCTTTATTGCTCCGGACAGCTCAATATATACAGTTCAGCAGTGTCCCCGCGCCTGCCCCTTCACAGAGTTGGTCAGTTACAGGTTTACACGCGCCAGTGTTTTATTGAGCAGTGCCATTCCACTGTGCAGGCGGCTCTCGCCCCCCCTTCTCCCCCCGGGGCCAGCACCTCCCGCCAAGCATCTCGCAAAGCTCTCACAAAACAGATAAAACCTCCTCCTCCCTGTGTTCCAAGGCAGCTTCAAGGACAGAGCCCCTGTTTAGGACTAAGCTGGGTTGTCCACACTTTTAAAGTAACACCGCGCATCTGCTCCACAAGAAATTCCTCTACAGACAGAGCCCTGGAACAGGCTGCCCACGGAGGGTGTGGAATCTCCTTCTCTGGAGACATTCAAAACCTGCCTGGACGCGTTCCTGTGCGTTCTGCTGTAGGTGATCCTGCTCTGGCAGGGGCTGGACTAGATGATCTTTGAGGTCCCTTCCAGCCTCTAACATTCTGTGATTCTGTGGTTCTGTAATAGAGGGTTAAAAGCTTTCATATATACCTGCCGTGATTTTAGGCTCTCCTATCCTGTGCTGAGCCACAACTGAGAACACTCCTTTATACCAGCAGCAAAGAAGGGTGGAGGAGAGGAGACAACTTCAGCTCTCACGGCTCACGAAGTGCCGAGCAGGGTCAGTCTCTGGTTCCTGTGCCAGGGCCAGTGCGGTCGCGAGGCAGAGCCGGAGCAGCGGCAGCGACCCAGGAGCAGATTCTGGGTTTGTGAACGTTTCGGTGCTTCCTTTTGGGGTGGCGTTTTGCTCCGTTTGTAAACACGACGAGAAACAAGTTAGGAGAGAGCTCAGAGGTCTGGAATGTTTCGGTAAAGCCCAGAGGAAGAAAACACCGTTTGGTCTGTTGGGAGGTTTTGTATTTTGTCATATCACTTCTAGCTACTTTGTTTACTCATTTCTGCCACTAATAAATGCTGCTCCAGAAATCAGCTTGACCTCCATTCTTACTGCACGCCTGCAGTGCGCTGTGCAACAGCACTGGAGTTGCTACTCGTTGCAGGCAGGTGGAGGAGAGAAGCCTGTACAGCATCATGACAAGGAGGGAGCTGGGGAGGATATGTTTGCTAAACATCGGGTTGAAGGTTTTGGAGGGGAGTAGGTTTTTGAGTTTTTTTATTGTTTTGGTTGTCCTTTCATAGCACAAATGGTTTAATATGCTGCTTCCTGGTGGCTTTTTATAATGATGTTTTCTATTTAGGAGTGTGCAGGAAGATACCGTTTATTCTGAGCAGAAAGGAACCCGATGCTTGCATGCATTCACTTCTTTAATGTCAGAAACACAGAATATTTCAGAGGCTGAAAATGTCCATTTGCTGGGTCTTGAATATACACCATATACATACAGGGAGGAACTCGTTGATTCCTAGAGACAGTGAAGAAAATAAACATCTATCTCCTCGAGTTGCGTATTAAATCCACGGTTCCTTGTGTCAAATGTTGTCACTCTTGTCCTATTATTGTTTCCTACCAGGAGGTCAATTCTAGTTGGGTTAACCATTTGGAACACAAAACATTATGTTGTTTCCCACTCCTGCTTTTTCTGGTCATCCCCAGCGCACGCACTAACCGGACTTTCCATCATCATCCCTCGGTCTGTGATTATGTCTCATATCATACGATCGTGCCCTTTCTCGGGTGCTTTAGTTTTGGCTGGCAACGGAGAAGGATCAATAGCTCTGAAGTAGGTTTCTTCAAACTCAAACTGTACTACAGTGTAGAGCTGTGACAATTTGGATACCTATGCAGTGCCCTTAATAACAACAATTTTAAAAACTCAGCTTTTTCTCTGCTGAACCTGACCATCAATACTTCCTAACCTAGGAACACGAGTTCTTGGGCTGGTCTTATTCCTTGTGGCAAATACAGTTATTAAAAATACTTCACGGATGAATTCTGTTTCTCAGGCGGATACCTGAACTCCAGGCAAGTCTTTACAAAGGGAAAAACCCAAACCAAACCAGTGTGTATGTGTGAAAAACTTGTTTATATCCCACTCTGCTATCAAAATGTTAAACCATCAAGCCACTGGATTACCAAGCCAAGGAAAAGATACTGGTGGGAGCCAGGAATGTTCGTATCCTTTTTTTCAGTAGTTCAGACCAATCGTGCGCTGATGGAGGTAGGCTTGGGGAGCTTAACTTTCTTTTACAGTGTCATACGTATACTAATTTGGCTTTGATCAAAAAGAAATATTCTTAAGTAACACGTTTTAGTCAAAGAGGATTCATTAAATTAATGCTGAAATTGTTTGGAAAGCATAACTGACAGCTTCTCTTTCTTCTCTGTCCCCAACAGCTGCCTGAACGCAGCTGATCTTACTGAAGAGTTACTCCAAGTAAGAGTTTAAATACAGCCAGGCACGTTTACACGTAATAGCAGGGATTGGTAGCACGCCCAGCCTTCCCTTTGCAGGCTTTGTTTCTGACCCGCTGGCTGGGGCTGCCTGTCGATGCTGGTGCAGATACGTGACCCCTGACTCTGCTGGGGCAATTTCCACCTCTGTGCCTTCATTGCTCTTCTGTATCTTGGTAATTTTCAGTCTGTCTCTCTAGACCCTGGAGAACCTGTGGATTAAAGTGCTCTGTGCAAGTTGAACAAAATGACCATTTAGTTAAAGACTTAAATGCCGTGTTTTTAAGAACTATGGGCATATTAACTAGTTTCCAGCATCTGAGAGGGATCCAGCTACAGGCTGCTTCTGCTGATCATCTGCAGGAACTGGCTTCCTATCTCCCGGTCACAGTCTTGAAGAAGTTTCTGAATAGAGTTTGAGGTATCTGAAACCACCAGTGATACTTGGAAAACCGCACATCAGCGGCTCATTCAAATGGTAGAATTCTCCCTTGTGCTGGTAGACCAAAACAAAACAAAATAGTTTTTTCGAAATGTGTATGGCAAGTACTCATGCAAAGAAAACCTTTCCAAAGAGAAGTATTGAAGCAAACAACTGTTTTTAATTCTGCCCTAACTCAAGGTTAGGTTTCTCAAGATTCAGAGACAGAGTAAAAGGCAGCACAGGTGAATATTTACTCCCTCCTCTCTGGTTAAATAGGGGATCTTGGGGGTTGATTTAGCACATTCACACCTTTCTACAAGCACTGCTTCCCAGTTAAGAACAGCTTTTCACACACGACAAGGCAGAGCTTCTTTACCTCCCACAAGCCTTACGCTGTCTGCCAGAAGGATGTAAGGGGGACGTCTGCAAGAGAAGAGCTGGGGACAAGGAGTGTCCTGTTTTCGTGAAGAGTCCTTAGCAGCTCACGTTACTCGTCACTGAGGAGGAATAGCTGGCACCAAAGTCTGAACATTTTGATGGTGAGGGAAGAAAGCAGTCTGAGGTTTCTCTGTTGTTCGATCATTTCACCACTGCTGCGCCCTGCCCTTCTGCTTGGATGCTCCCTCTGCCCTCCCTGGCCCTGCCTTCCTCCTCTTCCCAACCCCCGTCATCCTCGTCCCCACAATAAACCCCAAGGTCATTACCACATGGCATTTATCGTGCTAAAAACTGTGTGACACATGTGCCACCCCTCAGAAGGAACTGTTTAATTCTATGCCAGAAACTATTACCTCCACTCTCCTCCTCTTTCTCCCACTTTTGTCTCTCTCGTCTCTGCAAGACCCGTCCCTGGGGCACGGTCGGCAGCTGAAGCAACAGGCAGTACTCCTGGGTGTAGTGTTGCCATACTCTGGCATTTGATGGGGAGGCTTTTAAAAACACGGCTAATTAATCCTCACTACGGCACTGACGGTAGGCGAGCATCACCCAGCTAGTTTCATGGCTAAAAAATTGACAGTATATGCTTTGCTCGAGGCCACGAAGTTTCTAAGCACAAGGAGGAGTTTCATTCCTGGAACGACAGTGATTACAGGCTGCCCACAGAGGATTTATGGGCACAAGTACAAGGAGAGCTTAGAGCGCCTCAGGCTTGCCCGCTGCAGGGCACGCAGCACGTCAGGGTTCGTGGTGTTCACTCATGTTCCAGGTCCTCCTCACAGGAACCTTCCTGCTTTCCAAGCCAGCAGGGAGGAGGCGGTGTCCCGAGTCCCCGCTGAAAAGCAAGGTTTGCCTCCACCCTGGCAGCTGTAAAGAAGCAGCAGATCCCAAATCTGAGAAAAGCTGTGTGCCAGCATTCAGAGGGCAGCACTTCAATCAAGGGCAGCAGCAGCGTGCACCAACACCCTGTGAGTTGTTGTCGTGGTTCGAGCCGAGTTACAAAGGAACCGTGTGGTCGCTGCCTCGCTCGCTCCCCCTTAGCGAGAGTGAGGGGAAGAGCCCGAAAGGAGCCGCAGGCAGAGATTCGTGGGGTTGAGATAAAACCAGTTTGGTTTAATGGTGAACAGAAATGGTAACAATAACAGTGAAATAACAGTAATGTTTAACCAGATATAACACGAGTAACATGTAACGCGGATCTCACCACCCGGAACCCAGCGCCGCGCCGCCCGGACCGTGCACTGGGAGGAGAGAGAGCGCGCCCCCACTCCGACCATCTCCATATATATATACCCCAGCGTGACGTCCCGATGGTATCGAATATCCCTTTGACTAGCGACTAGCTTGGTTGAGCTATTCCCTATTCCCGACTAGCTCCTTTCCTGAGAATTAACCCTATCCTAGCTGAACCCAGCACATTATCCACCCCTTATTCTATACCATCTAGGTCATGCTCAGATCTTACACTTTACAAGTATCATTAGCTTTCTTGTCATATAGACACATATATGGGCACATGCACATATACACAGATATCACTCTCTTAATCTATACACTCCTTCCAGTATATCCCTTGAGTTCATGGCTTCGAGGTTCCATTCATTGTAACAGTTCTTTAGGGTAGGAGAGAATGGTGCTTGATTGCGGTATACTTCGTCCAAAACTCACGCTGTATTTTTGCGTGGTCTGTGCCCACGGTCTGAAGCTTGAAAACCGTCGTCTTAGGGAAGTCACTGGGCGCCACCTCAGGTTCCCTTATCGCTGTCCTTCCCTCGTTTTCATCGTAGTCTATCCTTTGTTGGTCTGGGTCGTTCTGACTGTAATATTAATCGACATGACACATAACAACAGCAGCAGTGATGACAAACATTGGCAGGGTAATGTATCAGTTAACATCAGTTCCCCTCTACTCTGCCCTGGTGAGACCCCATCTGGAATATTGTGTCCAGTTCTGGGCCCCTCAGTTCAAGAAAGACAGGGAACTGCTGGAGAGAGTCCAGCACAGGGCAACTAGGATGATTAAGGGAGTGGAGCATCTCCCTTATGAGAAAAGACTGAGGGAGCTGGGGCTCTTTAGTTTGGAGAAGAGGAGACTGAGGGGTGACCTCATTAATGTTTACAAGTATATCAAGGGTGAGTGTCACGAGGATGGAGCCAGGCTCTTCTCGGTGACAACCACTGATAGGACAAGGGGTAATGGGCTGAAACTGGAACATAAGAGGTTCCGCTTAAACTCGAGAAGAAACTTCTTCTCAGTGAGGGTGACGGAGCCCTGGAACAGGTTGCCCAGAGAGGTTGTGGAGTCTCCTTCTCTGGAGACGTTCAAGACCTGCCTGGACACGCTCCTGTGTGGCATAATCTAGGCATTCCTGCTCTGGCAGGGGGATTGGACTTGATGATCTTTCGAGGTCCCTTCCAATCCCTGACCTATGATCACATGATTTAGTCCACTGGCTATTCTCTCCCAAAGTTAAATCCCCTTGGGGTACACACCGAACATCCTCATCCTTTTGCATCACTCACCAAGTACACCTCAGCTCTGCTGAGGCACAGGGAGGACAGGGAGGTGACTGAGGACACCAGCACGGCTTCACCCAGGGCGAGTCCTGCCTGGCCACCCTCGTGGCTTTGTACAATGGAGGGACCGCGTCAGCGGGCAAGGGGAGAGCAGGGGATGTCACCGCTCTGCAGCTCTGCAGGGCCTCGGGCACAGTCCCCACAACGTCCTTCTCTCCAAGCTGGAGACACGGATCCGGCAGGGGGGCTGTTGGCTGGGGGAGGAATCGGCTGGACGGTCGCACCCAGAGGGCGGTGGTCAGTGGCTCCGTGTCCAGATGGAGGCGGGTGGCAAGGGGTGTCCCTCAGGGGTCCGGGCTGGGCCAGGGCTGTTCAGCACCAACAGCACAGACAGTGGCATCAGGGCACACTCGGCCAGTTCGCAGCTGACCCCGAGCCGAGCCGTGAGGCTGATTTGCCAGAGGGACGCGTTGCCCTCCAGGGGACCCGGGCAGGCTGGAGAAGAGGCTCCGTGGGAATGTCACGGGGCTCAGCGAGCCCCAGTGCCAGGAGGCCCCGCCCGGGCCGGGGCAGCCCCGCCGCCCCCACGGGCGCTCCCGGGGCGCTGCCCCCCCCCAGGGCTGCCCGGGCGGGAAGCGCGAGCACCGCCCCCAGCTCCGGGCCCGCCTCCCGATTGGCGCCCGCCCTGCGCCGCGCGCTGCCATTGGCTGCCGGCCCCGGGGGGCGGGCCCAGGGCGGGCGGCTGCGCCTCGGCGCGGCGGGGTGTGCGGGAGCGGGGCCCGGCCGGGCTGGGGTGAGGCGAGGCCTGGGGGGGCGAGCGGGGCTCGGGGGGCCGGAGGAGCCGCTCGGGGCGCGGGGAGGGGGGAGGGAAGGGCCGGGCTGGGCCCGAGCGGGCCTCGGGGCCCTCGCAGCCCTCGCAGGCGCCGCCCGCAGGGCCCCGGCGGTTCGTGCTGCGGCCCTGCCGGGTCCCGGCCCCCCGACCGCCGGGGAACCCCCTCGGCTCCGGCCGCCCCGGCCCCGCTGGGCTCTGCCGGGCTGGTCGCCGCCCGCCGTCCCTCGGTCCCTGCGACGTCCGCTCGGTCCGCGGGAGTTCGACCCGGAAGCGGCCCCTTCCCCGCCGCGCCGCGGCTCGGCCGGAGCCCGAGTTGGGCCGCTCGGGGCCGCCGGGGCCGGGGCCGGCAGAGGGCTCCGCAGCCTCGCTCCCCGCCGGAGTCGGGGCAGGCACGGGGGCCGTGGCCGCCTTCCCGGGCCGGGGCTGGGGAGGTGGGTGTCTGTTTGCTCGGGGCTTTTGTGCAGGAACACAACCCCCAAACGCTTTTCTGTTCTAGTTCCTGACGTGGGAGCGAGCTGCCTCTGGCGTGGAGCTGCGTTTGCCCAGAGCAGTGATGAGCCAAGTTTACTCTGAACTGGTATTGCTGAGGCCTCGTGTCTGCTCTGACCAGGGCGTGATCACGTAATCTTCTCTCTGAGCTTAGTTGGGCAAAGCTCGTCTGGAGGCAGCAGCTTTGCTCCTTCTTGAAACTTCTCGATGCACCCTAAAAATACAGGGGAAAATACCAGGAAGTTCTAGCGCTTTCTTCTACTGGCAGAGAAAGAAAACTTTGATTTGAGAAGGGAGCAGTGCAAATCTGTGTTTGGGTCTGAGTATCCTGCTGCAACACTGGGGTTAGCGCTGAGCTCGCAGGGAGAGGGGTTTCTGGTTTATTCTCCTGCATGGGACACAGCTGACAAAACTGCAGAGCCTCAGCCCCAGGATCTTCCCTGTTTGTCAGTGCAACGCGGAGCCCGTAAGACAGAGTTGGAGCTGCCTGGCCTGGGGACACCTCGCTGGGAGCTGGTTCAGCTCCGTTCCCACCTGGCGCTCGCCAGCACGGGGGCAGGACTGTTTCTGGAAGCGAGTCGTGGGGCTGGGCCTGGCTCTGTTGCGGGGCTCGGGATGAAGCGCAGCCCTTCTGGGGATCAGGCAAGTGCAGGAAAGGATAGGGAGCTGTTTGCTCATCGAGTTTCTGTTCTCTTGCAGGACCTGGTGGCAGCTTTACGTTCATTTCTCTTCCTGAGGAGAAAGAAGCTTCTGTGGGGAAGACGTACCTGGGAGTGTAGCTGCGAGGGTTTTCTCTTAAGAGGAGAAGCCACGTGGTTTCTGTTAAGGAAGCAGGGAAAGCTCCCCAGGTGCCAACGTGCTGATTTTTGGAAGAGCACAAAGGATCCTGAAAGCACAGCTGATACGTGACTGTATGGAGGTCACCAGTTGGTAGGTAAGTCCAAAGGCTGGTTTAATAAATCTTTCCTTGTCTGTCTTGAGACCATCGTGGCTTTAATAACAGTTAAAAAGACAAGTGGGAGCGTTTCTGTCATAACCCCAGTGGGTTTCACAAGGTTGTTGTAGAGCAATAAGCCTGCAGAGCGGGTGTGTGTTTGGCTGGGGCTGAGACAGCCCGTCAGAGCCCAGCGGGCGTCCTGCAGCCCTGGCGGGAGAACGGCCCAGACCTGCGGGGGAGCTCTGAGCCCCTCAGCCCTGGGGGCTGTCAGCCAGGCAGGCCTGCGAGAGCAGTTCAGCGTTCAAGAGAGGAATCGCAGCAGTCGGGAGCCGCAAGGCTGAGCCGTGGGTGGTTCTGTGCTGGTCTCGGAGCTGCGCAGAGTCAGCCAAGCCTCAGTCAGGCGGGGCCGGGGGGCTGTGCGGCCGCAGCGTGGTGGCAGCCAGGGCCTGGCATTCATTCTGGGGAGAGAAGGAGAGATTAACCCCGGGAGAAGGAGGCGGGGAGGCCCTGGGTCCCGCTGCTCAGGGGTACTGAACCCTCCTGGAGCCCAGGGAGGATGGTGGAAATTGCCCAGGAGCCCTGCAGCGCTGGCGGCAGAGTCAGTGTGGTCAGTCTGGCGCAGGGGTGCCCAGCTCCTCGCCCAGCAGCACCCGGGGCACTTGGGAACTACAGGGAGGATAAAAGGAAAAGAAACCTACCCCGAAATGGAATTGGCAGTCGAGTCCTTCAGCTCTTACTGAAGTGAGCAGCTGCACTGGAGTCAATACAATCAGGCTGGTGGGTGTCGGACCAGACGGGTCTCGGTGAGACCGTGGAGCACCCTCGATGCTGGTTTTCCACGGAGATGATGATCTCTGTGCATGAAGCAAACCCAACATGGCAAGTGATGAGAATTAGTCTCCGGCCCAAAGCCAGCTCTGTTCGAAGTTACTTGAAATCTCAGAAAATCGCACACTGGGATGGGATTTCTGTTCCACTGAGATGTGTGTGCTCTTACCGGCTTCCTAAAGGGAGGGAGGGGTCTTCATGGATTCCAAAACTACAGGAGGAGGAGAACTGCGACTTTTTATTATTGTTCCATGGTGGCACAGTGTCGCGGGTTAGGGCTGGGCCGGCCACTAACGTGGACAGACGCTCTCTAACCCCCTCTTCCCCCACCAAACACGAAGAGAAAAGGGAATGAGGCAGAGAGACTTATGGGTGAGAGAAGAAAAAAAACTAGAACAGCATAAATGAAAATAATAGAAATAATGGTAAGAAGATAAAAGTAAAGAATTATACACAACTATAGATAGTAGCCCGATATCAAACCCGACTCCCTCCCCCGATATCAATCCCCACTGGTGCTGCAGAGCAGGAGGCACTGGGGAAGCCCCAGGCTCAGCGGCGGCGGGAGCTGGATACAGGGAGCTGGATTCAGGAACTCAGGATCTGGATCAGAATCAGGAGGTCAGATGGAGTCCTCTCTGGACACTGGCCATTGCAGAAAAGGGCGAAACAAAGAAAAAAAGGGACGAAACTCTCGTGATCACTCAATTTATACTAAATATGATGTATATGGGATGGAATACTCTCATTGGTCACCTGTCCTGTCTGATACCCCCCGGAGGTGCCACCTTTTACTCCCTTGTGCCCCCCTCTTACTACCCAGCACCCCCAGTGTGACACACAGGAGCCAGCAGTGGCCTTGGTCACTATAGGAATAAGTATAAGCAAGAGCCTTTCTACATACCAGTCCCAGGCAGTGACTGTAAACATCAGGTGTTATCACTGCCAGTAGCACACACTGTCTGCAAAAACATGCTGCTGACTTCAGAACGTGCAGCCTTTTAGAAGACACTGAACTGGAAAGTAAAAATCACTAAACAGGACTGGGTTTTTAGCTAAACCCAGGGCACACAGGCAGAAGCATCTAGAATTTGCATAAAGGTAGCAAGACAAGAGCTGGGGACGGATCCACTTGGTCACAGTAGGGATTTTCCAGAGCATCTTTGGGAGGATGCAAATCCCTGTCTTTTCCCCGTCATTCAGTACCCTTGCTGTCTTGCTTCCAGGCGAGGGAGGATATTAGCGATTTGTATCTGCTGAAGCAGAACTAAGGTGGGAGGAGAATGAGATGGCTGGTTTGGTGCAGTACATGTTCAAACATCTCTTGATCTGGAAGGACCGTGCACTTGGTGCGGCAAACTCTGCTCCCCAGGCTCTATAGGCAATGTCACCGTGAGGCCTGGGGTAGAGAATTGCTGCTCCCTAGAGCCGAGCCAGGAAAAAAAACCTGTCATGAAAAATCAGGCGTGGAGCAAGAACCAGCCATAATGTCCCAGACATTTCCTTTTCTGCTCTGTTCAGTTATGATGTGCACCTGCCATGTGGTTGGGACCAGGATACCTTCACTCTAATACTTAGACACAGACATTAAAGATTCTCATCCTACAAAATACTTATTTCCATTATCATCATCGGCAAAGATAAGGGGGACCAAACTAAAGCTGCTTTCTGTAAACAGAGCGCCTAGAGGAGCAAGCTCTGCTTTCCCAATAGCCACAAAAGAATTGAGTCAGGGTCTCAATCAAGAAAGAACTTTGCTTTATGAAAGCAGATAGTAACAGATTCAAAGATTTATTTAACAAAAAGCAACTCCCATCATTTGGCACGGCCACTGCTTTATTCTGCTTTGTCATTTTTCTCTCTCGTGTGGAAATGTGAGGTCCCTCTTGTATCCTTGTGTGTACACATCGCCTCTTGTTCCTTTAAAGAGTCACAGTCTCAGTTCAGAGCTGTTGATGGGAACGAGGGGTGTGATGTTCTCAATTCCAAGGTGAGTAGCCTGGAAATGAGACTTAAGAACAGCCTGTTCCGAGCAGAGGTTTAAGCCCTTTGACAAGCGCCAGCACCAGAGCTGGCCCCGGGCAGCTGGTGAGGGAGGAAAAACTCCCCCAGAGAGTTTTCCCCACCTCTTCCATTGGCCGGCTCTTGGCCTTTTAGCAGTGATGCTCCTGGAGCCTCGCATCCACATTCTCCTTGTCCTCATCCGTGTTTCTTCCCTTTTGGTTGTCCTCTGAAGGCGTTGCTGTGCTGTGCTGGCTGTGGCCGTCCGACCCCTCTGAAACTCTCGCAGGATGTTTGCACAGCTCATCAGCGAAGGGGAGAGCCTCATCAGAATTAGCCAAGGCAGCAAACCCCGAGGTAGCGCCAAGCTCAGGGGAGCCCCAGAGCTCACTGAGGAGCTGCAGTGGCCCAAAGGTTTCTGAGGGGCACAGGGGGCAAATTTTGGCTCGCTGCTCTCCAGGCGCTCGCCTCCGAAAGCCCGAGGCAGGCCCCTCAGCTCTCGGGAGAGTACAGTTTGACAAGGTGCTGCAGCTCGGTGGCGTAGCCTGTGACCGGGCAGCGCTGGTGAGCCTTCACGTAACCATATGCGCAGCGGTAGCAAAACACGAAGCCGGAGGTGGACAGGGCCGTGGCGTTGACGCGGATCTTGCGGCACAGAGGACACACCGTCTTCAGCTTGGGTAAGAGAGCCGAGCCAGCCCCATGGTCGAGGTGCACAGGGGGCGGAGGAGTTGGGAGCGCCGTCAGGGATTTGATGGTCTCCTGGTTTTCTGAGGAGTACCACCAGTCCAGGAACTGGAGGAAGAACACGCTGATGGACAGGCCCGTGGACAGGGAGAAGGCGATGCCGCCCAGGGCCCTCCTGGCCGCTGACCACACTTGTGCTTTAATGCTGCAGAAGAGAACGAAGACACAGAGAAATCGTTACTGCCACACGTCTGTCCAGCTGCACACCGGGGCAGAAAGGACTTGGGGAATAGGCCACTGCTCTCTACAGCTTCTTAACGCTCAGGAAGTTGGTTAACGTATCCCACGTTAGTAATGACACATGTGCTAGGATGTTTTTCTCAGATTCTTTGTATTTTAAGAAAGCTCCAAGTCCTGTTTTCTTCACATGTCTCAACTGAAAGAGTTTGGAGGGGACCTGGACCACGGAGCATTTCCCTTGTGGATCATTCTACAGGACATTAACCATGCCTAGCTGCTGCCTGGAAACATCAGAGCGCTAAGTTGCAGTCCTCTTAGCAGTATTGTTGCAGTCTACTGCCCTTGCTAGAAAAGTCCAGGTGAACACTGAACAGGATAAAGGCTGGTGTGTCAAAAAAGAGCCCCAAACACACCGATTTTATTACCACAAATTTCTGTGAAACTAATCCCTACTTCTTGTCTCCTTATTTACACTAATAATAACTCCTTTTTCAGGCACAGTTTGCCAGAGGTAAACTTCGTTGTGAACAACTTCCAGAGAACAATACTTGCAGAATTACCTCTGAACTGACACACACAGAGAATCCTCCAGAAAGCAGCAGCTAAGCCATGTCCGGACATACCTTGCTGTTTGACTTGGGGTGGCCCCAGGCAACGGCTTCTCCAGGGCCTGGATATCCTCTGCCGTCAGCCTGACGAGGCGAACGCCAGCCAGCCGCAGCATGGGGGAATGGTGCTGAGCTTTCCCGAGGATGTAGCACAGCTGCTGGATAAGGAACCAGCCCTCCCAGGTCATGTTTACAAAGGGGTAGGCAGCTAGGAAGGCTCTGTAAAAGCGCTTCCAGGACGACGACGGAGGATGGATGGAGTACTCGTCCTCTTCCCTCAGGCTGGACACCAGTTTCTCCAGCTTTCCTTTCAGGTAAGGAACAAGAACCAGCAAGAGGAGAGACTTGCAGTGCTGTCTCTTTGGCAGACCAGCAGTGGCCAGAGGCTGCCGTCTGCTGTCTCCTGTTGGTATCCTCTTCAAGCTGTAGAAGTTTTCAGAAAAGGAGGCGCTGCACCTCGACAGATAGTGCTGCTGGAGCAGCAAATCCAGGAGGAGGTAGATCTCATCAAACCAGTGCCAGAGGAAGCCCCATCGGCCAGGATTAGACTCAGCGAGCACCTAGGGAAAGAGACACAAAAGAAGAGGAACTGAGAGCAGAGTAACATGCTAAATTACAGTAGCTAGAAACGAGGCCTCCAGTTCATGCCTTCCAGACCCTGGGCGGGATCACAGAATCAGTGAGGTTGGAAAAGATCTCTAAAATCATCCAGTCCAACTGTCAACCCAACACCACCATCACCACTGAACCATGTCCACAAGTATCACGTCTACAAGTTTTTTGAACACCTTCAGGGATGGGGAATCCACCTCTGCCCTGGGCAGCCTGTGCCAGGGCTTGACAACCCTTTGAGCGAAGAAATCTCTCCTAGTATCCCAACTAAACCTCCCCTGGAGCAACCTGAGCCCATTTCCTCCTGTCCTATCGCTTGTCACAGGGTAGAAGAGACCGATCCCCCCGGCTGCCCCCTCCTGCCAGGAGCTGCAGAGCCACAAGGTCTCCCCTCAGCCTCCTCCTCTCCAGCCCAACAGCCCCAGCTCCCTCGGCCGCTCCTCCCCACACTTGTTCTCCAGCCCCTGCCCAGCCCCGCGGCCCTTCCCTGGACACGCTCCAGCCCCTCCAGGGGTTTCTGGCCGGGAGGGGCCCAGCCCTGAGCCCAGGGCTCCAGGGGCGGCCTCCCCAGCGCCGAGTGCGGGGGGGACGGGCCCTGCCCTGGCCCTGCTGCCCACCCCGGTGCTGAGCCCGGCCAGGGCGTGCTGGGCCCCCCGGGCACCCTGCTGGCTCCTCCGCAGCCGCTGCCGACCGGCGCCCCCAGGCCCTGCCCTGCGGCCGCTCTCCAGCCGCTGCTCCCCGAGCCTGCAGCCGGCCCAGCTTCCCGCGTTCCCCCCCTCGGGGCCCGCCCATCCAGCCCGTTTCACCCAGCCAAGGGCTCAGGAGCCGCCAGCTCCTCCGGCAGAACCTGTGCGAGACGCTGCCGGGGCCGCTCCGCACGGCGGCCACAGACAGGCCCCGGTGACCGGGGGCTCAGCCCCGCCAGGGCCGCTCTCCGCGGCGGCCGCCCCCCGAGCGCCCCCCCCTGGGGCCGCCGCTCCCTCCCTCCCTCTTCGCCTCCCCTCGCCCTCACCTTGACCAGGTGCTGCAGGGCGGGTTTCACGGCGGCCATCAGGCTGTCCTGGGCCACCGCCTCGAACACGGAGGGGCGCCCGTCGCGGGCCGAGGCGGCCGTGAGGTGAGCGCCCAGCTCCGCCATGGCGCCCGCAGGCCCGGCCGGCGCACGGAGAGGCGGCCGCGTCCCTTGCCCGCTGCTCGCTCGGAGCGGCCGTTCCAGGCCGGGCGGGGCTGGTTCTCGTTGCTCGCGAGGCCTCCCGGCCCCTCCCTCCCTCCTCCGCTCCTCCCGGTTTCAGTTTCGGGAGCGTCGGTGCCGTCGCCGTGAGTGGGGCCGGGGTCCCCGGGAGAGCGGGCGGCAGCGGCGGGCGGGAGGGGCCCCGCTTGGCCCCGGGGGCTGGGGTCGGGCGGGGAGGGCCGCTGGGGGTGCTGGCCCGGGGAGGGCTCCGGAGGAATTGCCCCGTTTCGTCCCTTCCTGTCTGCCGGGGCCGGACAGGAGCCTCTGGCTGCCGGCTGGAACCTCTCACCTCTTCCCTCCGGAGCTGGGCACGGAACGAGAGGGAGGAGGGCGCGATCCGATGTACATTCGCTCTGAGAAAGAGCCGGAGGTGTGTGGTGACGCTGTCACTGAGCTCTGTGCACAGCCCGGCGTTGTCCCGGCGCTGCAGACGCTGCTGCTTCTGTCCGGGCTGTCCTGGCCCTGCCCGTCCCCTGGGCCTGGCTGTGCCCGTGCCCAGGCTGGGCTGAGGGTCAGGCTGCGCCTGAGAGAGATGCTCTGAGCCCGGGATGGGCAGGGAAAGGGAACGAGGCAGAGACTCGCTGACGGGTCGGGAGAGAAAGCTGAAGCAGCTTTAGTAAGACATTGATAATACTAAGAGGGAAATCATAAAATAGTGAACTTTCTATCAATATATCCGAGACTGATACCAAACCCGGCTCCCCCCGGTATCAGCCCCCAGGGGTGCTCAGAGCCGGCGGCACCGGGGCAGCCCCAGGCTCAGGGCAGGGGGGAACCGGGCACCGGGGCTGGAGTCGGGAACTCGGGATCCTTTTGGGGATGGTTTTAGGGTCAGAAGTCCTTAGCACTGGTGCAGACTGGTTCATCAAACCCAGTAAAGCTGCCCACTCCTAATCTGTCGTGCGCCTCGAGGGCTCACATGACTCTGGATTTTCTGTTGTGGGGGTTCTCAAGGGGTCTGTGGGGTGGCCGTGAGCCCCCTCCTCAGATAAAATCCACCTGAGCTTTGCTGCTCGGCCCGTGCGAGCACAGGACTGCGCGGCCTCTGCCCTGGGGTGCGGAGCTGCTGCCCAGCACCGGAGTCAGGCCCCCCGCGCACGGCCGGGGCTGCGGCGCAGAACTCACTGCCCTGCCACGGCCCAGACACGCGTCGGCTCTTCCAGCCTCTGCCCGAGCCTGGCTCTGCAGAGATTCGCAGGGAGAGATGGCAGCAAGGTCCCTGCAGCCCCTCGTGCTCAAGGACAGAAAAATCAGCATCTGGGCACTGGGGACAAACGTGGGTTCAAGCAAGCCCTCGGTTGTGGAAGTTGCTCTCACCCCGGTGACTCGGTGTGTTTGCAGTTCAGAGGACCCCCCCTCTGTAGCTAATGCTTTTGGCAGTCTCTGGTGTTTCAGCACAAATCCTAAGCAGTTTTGTACATTTGTTTCAGGCCCAGCATGGATCTTGAAGATGCCCAACAGCAGCAGAAGGTCTGGGTTGATTCAGCAACACAGTATCCTGAAGTGGTTCTGTGCGTTGGAAAAATATGTTTTGGTGAAGCAGCAAGAAAGAAAATAAAAAAAAATTCAAAACAAGATCAAAAGTTCACCCTTGCCTGTGCCGTGTGTGCCTTGCTGAACTCTGGAGGAGGTGTCATAAAAGCAGAGATTGAAAATGAAAACTACATCTTCGAGAGAGAGGGGATTGGACTTGATTTAGAGGAGAGTTTTCGGTCTCTTCTTTTGTTTCCAGACTGGAGAAAATACCTGGACTGTGAACAGCGAGAGAATTACCTGTTGATCTTTGTTAAAACCTGGAGCGGTGAAAATGCAAACTCAAGCTCTGACAGTGCCAGGCCCCGTATCTGTAGCCTGAGTACTGGGTTGTACACAAAAAGTGGGGCTTCTCTTTCCCACGTGAGCCCCGCCGAAGCTTTTTGGTTCCTTCAAGAAAAGCAAGAGAGTTTGAAGGAGAGGGAGGAAGCCCTGAGAGAGCTGAGCCCAGAACCACCTGCTCAAATCAGGACAAGCGCTGCTGCAGGAGACAGGGATGTGACGAGCAACACTGTCGCCGAGTTGTTCCGTAGGGACAGACTGCGACAGGGAGAGAAACTGAATTTCACAGAGTCAGGGGATGCGGAGTTTAAGCACTTTGCAACGGATAAATTTTTGACTCGTGTCAAAGAGACGTTACCTCAGTACATCGCTGGGTTTGCAAACGCAGGCGGCGGGTACTTGTGGATCGGAGTGAAGGACGACAGGACAGTGGAGGGATTCAGCTGTGATGCTGAGGGCCTTGAAAAGCTAAAAAGCGCTGTTGCGTGCATTATGTACAAATTAGCCCTCTTCCATTTCTGCGGGAGAGGATACGACCACGACATCAGCTACGAAGACAGAATCATCGACGTGTACGGCGAGACCGGCGATCACCGTGGCTACGTCTGCGCCCTGAAGATTCAGCCCTTCGCTTGCGTCGCGTTTTGCGAAGACCCGCAGTCGTGGCTGGTGGAAGGCGGCACCGTCAGGAGACTGCGAGCGCGCGAGTGGGCTCAGTGGATGACCGGGGCTGAGCCAGGTCCCCGAGAGCCCGGACCAGCCCTTTCCATGTTCATGTTTCCCTGGGGTCTCTTGCTCCTGGCCCGGCAGGGCTGTTCGCCTCAGACAGCCTCGGCTGCTCCTCCGTGTTCCGGGGGCCCTGAGCAAACGCGCCCGTCTGATGCTGCTGGCCCTTGCTAAATCCCTGTCCTTGTGCTGCCGCCTTCCCTCCCGCTGGCTTCAGGCTGCAGCTGGCCCTGGGGCCGAGCAGCTTGTTATTGCCACCGTCAGTGCCTGCTTCTGCATCCGGAGCTCTCCACGCCTCCGGCCCCCGCCTTGGGGTTAGACCCCCGTGCACGGGGGATTTTACGTCATTGCCCTGGTCCGTGGCCATTGCCAGTTGCAGATTTCAGCCTTAATTGATACTTTCCCTCCTGCTGTCTTCACTGCTGCTGCCAGGCTAATGAGCTGCGAGCTACGGGCACTGAATGGTTTGTTGGCCTGTTCTTGGGTGGTGGAAGGGGTAGAGCAGGAGATTTAAATGCAGCCTGAGGACACTCGTGGCTTTCGCACTGCAGGACAGCAGATGCTCGCGCTGTATCTCACATGGTTTTATTTCTTTTTTTCTAGATCTTTCGAAGTTTGCTGAGACCTTTAGGCTAGAGCTCAGTCTGACAGAGAGGCCACCTCTTGCCAAGCCGGTTTATTCCCACCGGGGCCTTGACAGCGCTGATGAGCTTCGTAAGCAGCTGTTGCCAGGTAGGTCTGCACGTTGCTGTCACTGGCTGGGAGGATTAGACGTGAATGTCAAGGGCATAGTCAAGGTCACAGATGAGCTTGGAGACAGTGTTTAAACGGGTGACAGAGATGGAAATAGTTTGCAGATTGGACAGCAACATTGCATTTAAATACCTGAGGAGCTGGGATTGTTCCTCCTGGAGAAGAGAAGACTCCGTGGGGACCTTATCACTGCCTTCAGTGCCCCCTCCCTTGAGGTGTTCAAGGCCAGGTTGGATGAGGCCTTGAGCAACCTGGGCTGGTTGAGAGGCGTCCCTGCCCGTGGCAGGGAGGTTGGGTTAGATGATCTCTAAGGTCTCTTCCAACCTAAGACATTCTATGATTGATTCTGTGATTGATACCTGATGACCCTCTTCCCCAAGGAGAGATCTTTTGCCAGCTCTTGTCGCGTGCACGTGACGGAGCTCAGCTGGCTGAACTTCTCTGGGGACCGAGCACAACCATTTGAGGCACAGAATCCTTTGGGTTGGAAAAGACCTTTGAGATCATCGAGTCCAACCGATCACCCAGCAGTGCCAGGCCCAGCACTAACCCATGGCCCTGAGCACCTCATCTTCACGGCTTGTAAATCCCAGCAGGGCTGGGGACTCCACCTCTGCCTGGGCAGCCTGTGCCAGGGCTTGACGACCCTTGGGTGGAGGTTTTGGTGACAGGGGTCGGTGTGACCCGAGGGCAGGAGCCGGCCCTTGGCCGCGGTGAAGCTCCAACAATTGGCCTCGGCCCCTCGCTCCAGCCTGTGCAGGTCCCTCTGGAGCCTTGCTGCCCTCCAGCAGATCAGCAGCGCTCTCGCCCAGCCTGGTGTCATGCGCAAACTCTCTGAGGGAGCGCTCAGTGCCCTCGTGTGGGTCAGGGATGAAGATACCAAACAGGAGTGGCCCCGGCCCTGAGCCCTGGGTGACATTGCTTGTGCCCGGCCGGCAACTGGGCCGAGCCCTGTTCACCGCCCTCTCTGGGGAACCTGCCCCGTGTAAACACCTGAAGTGAGCGGGGCTGGGAGCAGAGCAGAGTCTGCTGCCGGGTACAGCCCAACCGCTCTGTGGCGGGGCAAGGCCAGCCGGGTGCCCGGGGGCTTTTGGACGGAGCCGCTGCTGGTTCTGTGTTTACTCACCCCGTCTCCTAAACCAGGCTGGGAAGAGCTGGTCCTGGGCTGGCATCTTTAGCCCAGGGCCTGAGAGCTGGGCAGATGAGGGTTGGGTTCCTTGGGGAAAAGAATCTGGGAGCACATGGAGTGGTAAAGGGAAGTTTTGGAGAGGCCAGAAAGGTCTCTGAGGCAGCTCTGGTCTGTATTTGTAGCTTTCAACAAGATTAATTCCCACTGAATTGTTTCAAAGGGCTGGGGTTGCACTTCTCACACTAACACTGTTCCTTCTGCTTTGCCTCGTTAGTGGTATCCGGGAAAATAATACGTACTCCAGAAAAACTCGTGCAAGATCTCCTGGAAGAGCATCCAGCGTTGGATGGTTTAATGCAGGAGCAACTGGAGCAGCTGTTGCAGCAGCGCTCTCAGGGAGTTCTGGTATTTTCCAGAAGCTGGGCTGCTGAGGTCGGCTTGCCAAAAAACCAAGACGTCGTTTGTGACGCTCTCCTGATAGCCAAGGACAGCCCGCCCATCCTCTACACAGTCTGTCAGTGTTATATCTCAGAGGGTTTGTTCCAGCACTCCAGGCGCGTGGCCCAGAGGCTGAAGGAGAAATTAGTCAACACTGGGGGCTACACTCACAAACTGTGCGTGATCCCGAAGCTCCTGGCTTTGCCTCCCGACAGGAGCTGTGGAGAAGGACAAGATTGGAATATTCAAGAGCTGTATCCCCCAAACTACAGCCGGATTCATAATGGCAACTTGCAGGCCCTCTTGCGTGCTCTCACCGTAGCTCTGCTGACTTTCAAGTCCTTTTTAAGTGACCGTGTTGGTTGTGAGTTTTTGAACCTCCTGACCGTCAAACAATACCAGCTGCTGTCCGAAAACCTTCACAGAACTAGGAAGCTCTATGTTTATGGCCTACCAGGAACAGGCAAAACTGTAGTGGCTCTGAAGATCATAGAGAAAATAAGGGAGACGCTGCAGTGTGCACGAGAGGAAGTTCTTTATGTGTGTGAGAACCAGCCTCTGAGGGATTTTGTGCGGTAAGTGTTTCCTCCAGCGTGGGTCCTCCCTGGGGCCACAGTTGGCTCTGGGTGCATCCTCTGCTCCTGCGTGGTCTCCCTCTCCCCTTGCCCGGGCTCCTCCCTGGGCTGCTGCCTCCTGGACCTTTGGCCGCCGTCGATCTCAGTTTTCAGGACCTCTCAGCGCGCGTCTCACTCGCCACAGGTCCCTGAGGAGAGCTCTGCTCTGGTGCCCTGCTCCCCCTCCTTCCTCACCCACCGTGGGATTTGCTCTCCTCTCGCCTCCCCCTCCTCCGAACAAACACGCCCGAACTCCAAAAATGCAGCACAGAGAGCCTCAGGGGCACAGAGCCCGGGCCCAACAGGTCTGCCCTGGTAAATCCAAGGCTGGCAGAGGTGCTGATGGGCCTGGTTGTGGCCTGAGGGGGGTTTGACCTTCCCCTGGGCTGGGAGAGGCTCTGGGAGTTTCGCAAGGAGCCACCCCCACAGCCCTCCCCCCACTGCGAAACCCCCCGCTAGGCACAAACCCGTGTCTGTCCTGAGCTAATGAATATGACTCCCATGTCACAGTGCTCATTTTGACCCGATCAAGTATAACCAGTAGTTTGCAATGGTTTTAATCTCCTTGTATCTCCTCTCTAGGCAGAAAAACATTTGCCGAGCTGTGACAAGAGAAGCCTTTCTGAAGGGAAACTTTGATGATGTGAAGCACATAATAATGGATGAAGCACAGAATTTCCAACAGCAGGACGGTGACTGGTATGAGAAAGCCTTGAGTCTAACCTCATCACCACATCTCCCTGAGCCTGGCTTTTTCTGGATTTTCTTGGACTACTTACAGACAAGTCACGTCCTTGAGACTGGTCTTCCAGAAGCACGATGGCACAATCCTATCGAGTCACTAACCAAAGTGGTTCGTAATGCTAACAGTATCTATAGCTATCTGAAAGAAAAAATGGAAGCCAATGTTAAGAATTCTACCCTAAATATTCCCCGGGAACGTTTGGAAAGGTTATTACGTGAAACCACGTGTCCTCACGATGTGCGAGGCTCTACTGAAGAAGTGCACAAAGGCAGCAGAATTGAAATAGCAAAGTATGTGGCAGAACATTGTCGTGTGTATCTCAGAGAGGGATACTCGGAGAAAGATATCACTGTTCTGTGCTACACAGATATGGAAGCTCGAGAATACAGCAAAATGCTGGCAGTGTACATGAAGAGGGCAAAGGCAAATGTATCGTTAGTAAGAATGGAGGAAGGGCCAGGGGAGCACGCTGTCCTTGACAGTGTCCATCGTTTCTCTGGCTTAGAAAGAAGCATCGTGTTTGGTATTATTCCTCAGACCTTTCCATTTGATAATGAACTTTTTGGAAATGTGTTGGTCTGTTTAGCATCCAGAGCTAATTTAAAACTACACTTGTTATTTGAGGATTGAGATACGTAACCCCATAGGGTCCCAGCACGGCCCTGCTGGGTCATGGTTCTGTATGTTTGAAATTGTTTTTGCTCTTTATGTGAAGTTGAAGGATTCCCTCTGTAATGGCTGGATCTATCTAGAAGCCCAGACTTTACTGGGAAGCCTCCACAGTCTGTTTTAAATCCAATGTGAAGTTTCAGTAAGGCAGAGAAAAGCGATTGTTTGACTGTCGGTGGAATTACGTTGCTCCTTCCAAGGCTCCTTCCAAGGACTCTGCAGACCCGATGCTCAGGCTGTGGCTGCAGGCAGGGGCATCAACCCAGGAAAGCCGCTGTGCCAGGACAGGGACCTGGAAGACTTTCTGGCCCTCACCAGCTCACTCAGTACCCCTCGTTACTGCTCAGAAGAGATACCAAAGAGCACAGGCACCCCTGCGCTTAATCACGCCGTGCCTGTCATGTGAAGGTCACTGACCCTCAGGATAATCGGAGATAGCCGAATGCACTTGAATCCACATTTCTATCATTTTCGGGTTCTTTATATCGTTGTGTAAGTTTATACTCTTTTATATATATTTCGTATATTTTTATATATTTTATGCACATTTTATATTTTATACAAGCTTAGACTATATGCAGAGACTTTATTATAAAAGTTTAACGCGATGACCAGCTGATTCTCCCGCCTCTTTCCTAAATGAGGCGTTTCCAGCGCTCCCTGTTGAGCCAAACCCTGCGCCCTGGTGTGAACCTCAGCGTGACCCGTGAGGCTCCTCCTCCCCCAGCCCCTCACGGATGCTTTCCGTGTTCCTTTGGGCACCGCTGGATCCCGCCCCTCCAGGGGTTTCTGGCCGGGAGGGGCCCAGCCCTGAGCCCAGGGCTCCAGGGGCGGCCTCCCCAGCGCCGAGTGCGGGGGGACGGGCCCTGCCCTGGCCCTGCTGCCCACCCCGGTGCTGAGCCCGGCCAGGGCGTGCTGGGCCCCCCGGGCACCCTGCTGGCTCCTCCGCAGCCGCTGCCGACCGGCGCCCCCAGGCCCTGCCCTGCGGCCGCTCTCCAGCCGCTGCTCCCCGAGCCGGCGGCGCTGCCGGGGGTCGGGGCCGCGGGGGCCGCGGGGCCGCTCTGTCCAGCCCCACCCCCTCGATGGTCGCGGGGCGCGGCCGCTCTAGGCGGGGCCGGGTGATTTTCGTTTCTCGCGAGTCCTCCGAGCACCGCCTTTCCGGTTCCGGTTCCGGTGTGGGCGGTGTCCCCGCCGCGGAGTGTCGGTGCTGCAGCCGTGAGTGGGGCCGGGAGTCCCCGGGAGAAGGGGGCGGTGCAGCGGGAGGGGTGCGGGCCCTGCTGGGCCCCGGGGGCTGGAGTCGGGCGGGGAGGGGGGCTGGGGGGGCGCTGGGGGGGCGGTGAGGAGCGCTGGGGGAGACTGGGGCGGGGCGGGGCGGAGGGGCGGGCTGGACCCTGGAGAAGGGAGGCGCGGGGCCTGGGCCCTGGGACCCGGCGGGTGCGGAGCGGGGACACTGGGGCTGGCCCGCGTCCCGGTGGGAGCGGGAGGGGCGGCGGGACGGGGACGCGCAGAGCTGGGGGGCGAGGCTGGGTGAGGGCCGGGGGGGGCCGGGGCTGGTCGGGGTCGGGCTGCTGGGGGGGAGCCGGGCCCCGGAGGGGGATGCTGCTGCAGCCGGGGGTGCCGGCAGAGGTCTGCGGGTGCGGCCGAGGGGCAGCGGCTGTGGCCGGCGTTGGGGGACGGGGGGTGCCTGGAGGAGTGTGGAGGGGGGAGGGCTGCGAGTCCGGCTGAGGCTGCAGGAGGGGGGCTCTGAGGTGACAGGAGCCACGGAACGCTTAGGACAGGTGTGGGCAGCAGCCGGGAGGTGTTTGCTCCCCGAGAGGGGAACCCGTGACCCGCCCCCAGCACGGGCTGTCGGGGTGCGGGCTCCTAACGCTGGGGCCGTGCTTGCCCTTTGCCGGCCGTGTGCGGCCGCCCCGGGTGGTTCCCTGGTGCTCCGGGGCCCTGAGCCTGCTCGGGCTGTCGTGGGGCTGCTCGAGAGACTTGGCGGGTGGAGCGGGTGCAGGTCAGAGGGGGTGGCCCCAGCTGGAGTGTCAGCCAGGTTAACCCGGGGGTCGCTTTAGAGGTTCAGCCCTGGCTTGTTTCAATGCTGGGGAGCTTGGATCAATACCGAGGCCTTAAACTGCTGCCGTCCTGCTTAGCCCTGCGTGAAATGAGGGGTGGGAGTGGGTCAGGCTCTCACTGGGGTCGTGCCTGGGGCAGAGCAGGTGTGGGTGAGACACAGGATCCAGTTTTCTCTGGGGTTTTTGGCTGGGGAGGCTTATCCTGATTACAGAGGTTCCTTAGTCTTTTCATGTAATTGTATTTCTGGTTCAGTCTGCATTTAAATGTCAAGCCAATGCTTGTGGCATTAAGCATTGCCAGAGCTTCTGCAGGAATTCCTCTTGTGGTTTGCTGGGGTTGAACGGGAGCTTTTTGCTGTTGGCTGGAACCTCTCACTCACCTGTTTTGACCTTAGCAAATGCTGGGCACAGGGTGAGAGTGAGGGCACAGCAACCTGATGTACATTTTCTCGAAGAGTAGAAGGGTGTTTGTGATGATGTGGTAATTAATCTTGGCTGTCTTGAATTTAGCTTTCTGTACAAGAAGCTGGCATGTTCTTGAGTTATTCAAAATGTCGCTGTTTGTCTGTCTGGGCTGTTTTGGTTTTGGCCTTCGGCTGGGACTTGCTGTAAACCGTGCTGAGCTCGCTGAGTGGAGCAGAGAACAGCTCTGCTGGCAAGCTGGCTCTGATCGATGTGCGAAGCAAGCTCTGACATCCGTGAAGCAAAAATGTGTGTGCTCCTGAGAACGAGCTTTCTCCCGCGCGGTGCTCGGAATATGGTCGTTTGCTTTTTGACCTAGTTCAGATCTGGTTTTCGTCTGTCAAAGGAGGTCGTAAAGAAATGAGCTGTGCTTCGCCTTGCCTGAGCGTTTCTAGAATTCTTCATGTTTCCAAGTGCGTGATGTGAAGTCAGAAAAAGAGTGAACTGCCCTGCTTTGGGGTTGAAAGATCATCTCTGAAATTTAGCCAGGTTTCTTCCTCTGTGTAGCTTTATGCAACTGGGGTAGCGTGTTTGGTGCCATTTGGGGTTTTTTGTTGTGTTGTGTGTTCTTTTTTCTCCTGGATTTTCTCTATAATCTGCTGTTCCAGCTTCTGCTAAAACAGTATCGGACTAACTCAGCTGGGAGGTATGACCCACGTTGACAAATCCAGATATAATGCAAAGAGAGAACAGCGAGGCTGCGTTCAATGCCCTTTGCCTGGCACCACGCCAAATTACTCTTGTAGAGGAAGAGATTTAAGTCATCTTTTGAGCGGGGCTAAAATCCAAAGGACTGTGTCAGCAGTGGCATCGCAGCACGACATGGGCTGTGTTTTTAATTACAAAACAAGACCCACGCCAGCTGCTGCTTTTGTGATACTGTGATTTTTTTTTTTTCTTTTTTTTCTTTTTTTTTTTTTTTTTTCTGGAGAGATTACAGTGTTGTGGCTCACGCGGCTTTACAAACCCAGCCTCTTGGTTTGGAAGGAGGGCAAACCTCTCCTGCTGGGGGAATTTGCTTGCAGAGCTCTCCCCGGGTACGGTTTGCTCTCCAGCTTGGCCGGAGCAGAAAGGGAAAGAAATCCAACCGAACCCAGTAATTCCGCGGGGCTGGGCTGGAGCGCTGAGGGTGTGTTCCCCGGGGCAGGCAGGAGCTGAGCTGAGCAACAGGTTGTTTCTCAGCTGGTTGCTTGGCAGTGGGATGAGGTGATGCCCGCCCGGCGCTGCCGTGCCGTGGAGCGTGCGGAAGGCGGTGGAAATCCTGCGTTCCCTCTCAGCTGCTGCTGCGAATTGGAACTGCTGGGGTCTTAAATTGAGCGAGGTGGGCAGGGGAAGAAAAGAATGGTGGGGGGGGCTAAGGGAGGCGGAAAGAAGGAGTTAAGAAACATCGAGCTGGTCTTGGAGTTCAAAGCCAAGCAAGACCTTTGACATTTAGAGCAGCGCAGGCATCCTGTAGGGAACGCGTGGCTTGCTGTTTGGCATTTAAGGTCATTGTGAAAGTATGTACGAGAGAAGGAGAGTTGGGGAAAAGATTCAAAAAAGGAGGGAAGAGGTAGGATACCCCTTTTTGGGGATGGTTTTGGGCTCATAAGCTCTTAGCACTGATGCACACTGGTTCATCACAAGCAGGAAAACTGGCCCCGCTCTGCTTGGTTTTCAACCAGTACTGGAAAATTGCTTGAGTCACGTTTGTCCCAGAGCTGGCAATTGCGAGAATAAAACAGTGGATGTGATGTCCACGTTTGGGCTCTGAGGTTTTAGTAATTTGCTTCCGTGGAGCAAGAAGAGCGCGGGTGACGCCGTCCTCACGGCTCTGCTCAGCACTTGCTGGTCCGGCACTGTCTTTTGTCCCTAAAAATGCAAGGCAGCACTGGAATAACTGTGTGTGTCAGAGGTGGGATGTCACATCGCAGCAGAGAAAGATTTCACTTTCAGGCTGAGAGAGCTGAGAAGAAATGGCTTTTCTTTTGAAAAACCTGCTTTGCATCTCCCGGGAACAAAAGAAGGGGAAGAAATGGAAGGGCCTCGGGGTGGGTATTCCAAGTAGGGTTAATTGTTGCTTCTATCGAGATGTAGCACAGGAAAGTGTCGTTAGGGGGAGTTGACAGTTTCCTTTGTCTGAAACGTGGGCTTCTGCTTCCAGTCGAGCTATGAAATGTGCAGTGGGTTTTTTTGGGAAGTGAAATTGTGAACCCGGGTGAAAGACAGCTGCAGAACGTGTCAAAATCTGCTGATGATAAGGAGTTGAAAACTGTTTTTTCCCTTCCTGAGACTGTTTAAAAAGCCTGTCTGCCTCAGGCTGTTGTGTTTCCAGTGACATTGTTCGTCTGAGCCCTTGAAATCCCTGGGCTTGCCAAGTAAGAGCAGTCGCAGGTGCAGAACGGAGATTGTGGAACTCGGGGCAGTGGCTGTAGAGCGTTTGCTTCTTCCCTTGCGTTACGCGCTCGCCAGCCGTCCTGTCTCCGAGCTCCTGCCTTGCACCCTGGGTGTTGTCAGTGCCAAGTGCTGTTTGACTGCTTGTTCTTTTTTTATTTCCGTTTTCAGGTGTTCTAAGGAACTGGAACCATGACGGACTCCAAATACTTCACGACCAATAAAAAAGGTTAGCGTTAAGCTGGTGCAGTGCATCGGAGGTGGCGGGTGGCTATTTTTACACAGGTTTTTTAACTGCGTGCAGAGGAACTTGTGCTTTCTTGTTAGCTTTGTCCCTTTTTCCCATCTTAACCATCCAGGGAGAAACTTTGAAAGTAGGTCACACGGTGACAAAAGACAAAACTGGTGCGTTGTACAGTTTTGTGATGCACGGAATGACCCCAATTGCTGCTGTTTCAAGGATCAGAGAACAAAATACTGGGTGCAGCTCTGGCTGGAGACAAAGTTTTGGTTATGGGCTGAGAAGTTTAACGCTGGGGATGGGTTTTCCTTTGGGCATCTGAGGATTAAGTTGGCTGAGAGACGTTTATTATTGAAGGTACAAGAGTATACCTATGCCAAGCTGTTGCAAGGAGAACAGGCTTTTCTGTTGCTGTTCCCTCCAAGGCTGCGCTGCTCCCTTGGCTTTGCTCTCGGTGTGGGAGTCACCTCGCCTCGGGACACACTACTGCCCTTACAGATGGGAAGCCTGGAAAAGATCTTTGGGGATGTTTTACCCCATCACCTGTTCCAGAGCAGGGCCTGTTCTGCTCGAACTGTCCCAGGCAGATTTTATTTTTAACGTGTTCTTAGACACAGCGCTGTTCTGAACTCCAGTTTAAGCCTGGTGATGCTCATCCTCCTCCGTTAGATGTGGGAAAGGATTTTCATTGACTTCTACATTTTGCAATGGCTGAGCGTTTCTGATGAGTGCTGGGCAGTGGAAAAAACCTCCAGTGCTGATCTCTTTGTGTTTGGGTGAGCTTCAGAATGATCGCACAGGTTAGGCAAATACAGTTCACAGCTCTCTAAGGCGCAATGGCCTCCTGGGGTGTGTTAGAAGGGGAGTAGCCAGTAGGTCAGAGAGGTCCTCCTGCCCCTCAGCTCTGCCCTGGTGAGGCCACATCTGGAATATTGTGTCCAGTTCTGGGCCCCTCAGCTCCAGAGGGACAGGGAACTGCTGGAGAGAGTCCAGCACAGCCACAGGGATGATGGAGGGAGGGGAACATCTCCCTGGTGAGGAAAGGCTGAAGGAGCTGGGGCTCTTCAGCTTGGAGAAGAGGAGGCTGAGGGGTGACCTCATTCATGTTTATAAATATGTCAAGGGGGAGTGTCAGGAGGACGGAGCCAGGCTCTTCCCAGTGATGTCCATTGACAGGACAAGGGGCAACAGGTGCAAGGTGGAACATAGGAGGTTCCACAAAAATATTAGAAAAACTTCTTGGCTATGCGGGTGCCGGAGCCCTGGCCCAGGCTGCCCAGAGAGGGTGTGGAGTCTCCTGCTCTGGAGACTTTCCAACCCGCCTGGACGCGTTCCTGTGTGGCTGCCCTGGGTGACCTGGGTCATCTCGAGGTCCCTTCCAACCCCCAACATTCTGTGATTCTGTGAACTCTGTCAGTAAGTTCAGTCCTACAGGAGGTTTTTCTGGGAAGGCTGCAGCCTGCACTGTCTGAGCTCCAGCGAGCACGCTGCTGCTGGCACGGCTCCGCTCCAGCTCGATCTCGGGGTGAGCAACACGAGCGGCCCTTCCTTGGGCAGGAGCTGTGACGAGTGGTCTCCGCGCGGCGTTCTTCAGAGCAGTAACTTCTTTGAAGTACCTGTTAGTCTTTTTGTGTGAAGCTCTTGAGCAATTAGTGCTGCTGATGTGACAGAGGGGCGTTAATGCGTGGGAGTCAAAGGTTCAGGGCCAGGATATATTTTGTCGGAGAGATTTTGATATTTGTAATGTGGCCTCAGCCCGTGGGAATACTGCCTGCTGTCCTTTTGTCTGGAGGAGGCCTCCTGAGCAGGCTTTTGCACACCTTAGTCGAGTTTGCAAACTTGCTTTCCCACTTCTGTGATCCCTGAACTAACTTACTAGTTCTGGAAGCAGCAGCGTCATGGGAGAGGCTGCTTTGGCAACCTCAGAATCCGGGAAAGCCGTGTTACAGGCTGCTTTTGTTCGTAGTAGCTCTGTCTTTCCAGCTTGGAAGGAATTTATTCTGCTGGACTAAATTTGTGCTCTCTGTTTCAGCCGCTGCGTGTGGCGGTGCCGGGGCTGTGCTGCAACCTCCTGTTTGCTCGTTGCATTTGCAGGAAGCAGGCAACGATGAACAGAAGTTAAAAAGTCTGGGCAGAATTCCTAGTTCAGTTAGTGGGTTTTCTTGCAGGCACAAATCTGGTGTCTCCAAATATCTTTTCATCCTAGTTATGTAACAGTTGCCTTTGAGCACCAGGCACCACAGCGGTGGGATTTCATGTTCTAGAAGTGGGAGAGCTGCAGCACGCAGCGTGGTTCTTGTTAAACTGCTTTTCTGTCAGCAAGGTGGAGGCCCTGTCGTTCTCTTGAGTGTCACAGCTTTGCTTCTCATTGAACCCTCTTCTCTGTAAGGTCTGACAGCTTCCACGTGCTGCTGTGCCAGTTTTATGGGAACCGCAGGCCGGGAAAGGAAAAAAAAAAATAAAAAATCACTGCTGAGCTGTCCCTAAAGCGAGCCCCTGCTCCTCTCCCAAGAGGCTCAATCCGTTTTGTCTTCTGCCAGGAGAGATTTTTGAACTGAAGGCTGAACTCAATAATGAGAAGAAAGAGAAGAGGAAAGAAGCCGTAAAGAAGGTTATTGCAGCCATGACTGTGGGGAAGGATGTCAGGTAAAAGCAACTTTTCTTGCCCCTGTATCAGCTCTGCTTGTCCCGGGAGCTGCTCGGAGGTGGTGCCACGCATCGCCGTGGACCTGCTCGGACTTTGTCACCTCGGTGTGGCTGGGTGGTGAGGCTGACTGCGTCCTTGCCTGTGCTGTGCTCGAGTCACAGGTTTCTCAAGCTCCTTCCTATTACTGAGAGCAAAAGAAAGGAGTGTTTCCAGTGCTTGGTTAGCCCTTTTTGTTTGAAAACCCATCCAGAATTCAGCCGTTTTGTATGTCACTTCAAATGATGTTTTCTCACTTCTTGCTACTCTGGGTTTTAGTGTTAGAAAGGTAATGCTGGGGGTTTTCTCACCCTTATTCCTCACAGCATAAATTGAAGCTACGTTTTAAGACTGATTTTTAAACTGAACCTTTGCCTCATAGCGACTAAAGGCTGCAGGCATTTGCCTTCTGCAGCACTGCCCCCAGTGCTTTTTTCTGTCTTTGAGGCAACCAGAAAATCTTGCTGGAGCAAATGCTTTCTCCCTTCCAGCTTCTTCTCTTGCTGGAGTCTGCCGTGTGGTAGTCCTGGATTCGAGGCAGTCTGGTCTGTTGCCACGGAAATTCATATAAGGTTGCAAATTTAGCATCATGACTTCATCGCAGAATGAAGAAACACATAAACTGGAAGGAAGAAAAAAAAAATCATCTTTTTGGCCAGTGACACTTGCCTTTCACCTTCAGATCTCTCCTGCACACCTGAGAGCTGCAGATGTCCTTCTGTAATTTCCTGGGTTCTTCTGCAGCTCTTTACAGATTGCTGCCTGATATTTGAGCAAAACTCATCTTGTCAGCGTTGAAGCTCCTGATTAATTGCTCTGGAGTTTATTAGTCTGGAATTTGGCAGGTTCTTTGTAAGTGTCCTGCGTTACCAAAACGTTTTTAAGCAAATTGTTTTTTTTTTAAAACTGGTGGGTTCATTTGCAGGCCTGGCATGGCAAAATTCTCTTGTTTGGTGAACTCCCCAGTTAGAGCACCTTTAGGAAATTACATTATTAGTTTTAGCCTGTTTCACGACCGACCTATGTTAAATCCCTAGAAGAGATTAAATGGTTATTATAAAAGCTGTTGCAAACTGTTTTGGGGGAGCAGTTGACCTTTCATTAGGCAGCGGGATACTTGAAACTGTGTTCTCCTGGCTTCTGTGACATTGCTGCTGTCCCCTCTGCGTACCATCCGGTCTCTCAGCTTTTTCTCCGCTCTCCTTTCTTGTCTGTCCAGCTCACTGTTTCCCGATGTTGTGAACTGCATGCAGACCGACAACCTGGAGTTGAAGAAGCTGGTCTACCTGTACCTGATGAACTACGCCAAGAGCCAGCCGGATATGGCCATCATGGCTGTCAACAGCTTTGTGAAGGTAACCTGCTGCCACGGCTCAGCCGGGAGGGGGCCGGCACGTCGGAGCGTCTCCTTTGTCCTTTAGCCTTTGTGAGCTGTCATTTCTCTCTGCATTTGTTCTCATTCCCTCGCTACTGATAATTATTGCAGAGGGCAAGTAGTTAAGAGAAAATCAGCCCCAGGGGAAGCTGCTGCTGTTGTTTTACTAACCATCATTAGAGACTTCTAGTGTTGGGTCATGAATTTGGTGTTGTTCCGTCTTCCAGCCTTTGTAGTGTCTCCGATACGTGGGTATTCCCTTCTTGTTGGAATGTTTCAGCAGTGACTTGTGTGGAAAACCTTTATCTCTGGTGAAACCAACAGACGATCCACTGGAAAAATAACGGCCTGGTTGCTGTATTGCCTTTAACTCTGTTGCCAAGGTGCCTCTCCTTATCTAGGGAATGTTATTTCAGTCCCACGTTATGTAAGTTAAAACCTGGTGCTCAGAAAAAGTTGGAGACTCCTCCTAGAGTTTTATAAAATCTGAGGCACTGGGGAATCTCATTATGTTTTAAGTTCCTGTCATGGTGCCTGAGGCTGAAGGAGGTGACACGGCCTAGGCTGAGGGTAGGTCTGCTCTTCTGGCCAGAGAAGATGTCCCTGCCTTCCCCTCTGGGAAGAATATTGTTGTCTGTCATCTTTAAGGTGTAACTCTGCTGGAACAGACTAACAAACAAACATGATATTTTTCCAGCTTCATGCTTTTGCACACAAGGAAGTATCTGATGTCGCTTTTGGCAAGTCTTTGGGACAAGTGTTAGTAAAGAGAAAGTGGTGACACCAGTCTGCCCCAGCTCAGCACCTCACACGCAGTTCACAGGTCAGGGTGCTGAACGCGCTGGTGAGACGTTGTCGCTTCTCCCGTGTGCTTTCCAGTTGCTGCGTTCAGGTGTTTTGTCAGCTGTAGGAAGTGTAAGCAGAGAGAGATAAATGTACCTCAGGCTTTTGTAGGTCACCCTGCAGCCACCCTTTTATAGGCCAGTTTTGGAGGGGAGTTGCTCAGCGATGTAGATTGGATGTATCGCAAATTACGTAGTCTTGAAGTGTGAAGTGTTATATTGCCTTCTGCTTTTTCTTTTTCCTCCTCAGAAAAGCAGCTCCATACGAGCCTTTGCTTAGTGCTTCATATCTTGCAAACTTGAGGGATCCTTGTGTCTAGAGCTGATGGCCAGGGAGAAGCAGGCCCTGATGACCGATTGCTTTATGTTTAATTGTTGATTTTTCCTGTTACATTCTCTTGCTCCTTTAAACCAGTAAGGCTGGAAACCAGTGTATTTATTACCTTGCCTGGAAGTTGCTTGTGGTGAGAGCTGTGTCTCAAGCTTAGCTGCAGCTGCTAGATCCTGCTGAAGGAAGCTTTGCGTGAGGGAACCGATGGACTCAGAGATCACAGTTTTGCAAGCTCGTAGCCCGGAACCATCCTGAGATAGTGCAGAATGTTTCCGTGAAGCAGCAAATCCCACCTTTTATTCCTGATCTGAAATAACTGCCTCTTTGTGGCATGTAATCAGCAGAATGCTGTTGGTTTGAAATAAGACTGGGCTGATGGTGGCTGCAGGGAAGCGGTACGGATTTGTTTGCTGCATCTTCTTTCCTGTTGCAGGACTGTGAAGACCCAAACCCTCTGATCCGTGCTCTGGCCGTGCGTACGATGGGATGCATCAGGGTGGACAAGATCACGGAGTATTTGTGTGAGCCTCTTCGCAAGTGTCTGAAGGATGAAGACCCTTACGTGCGGAAGACTGCCGCTGTCTGCGTGGCCAAGCTCCACGACATCAATGCCCAGATGGTGGAGGACCAAGGATTTCTGGATTCTCTGCGCGACCTGATTGCAGACTCCAATCCCATGGTAACGTATATGTCCTTCCGGCACGTTGCTCGAGTTTGTAGTGGGCAGATGATCGGAAATGTGAAGGCTTAATTGCAACCGAGGTGCTGTGATGAATGAGTTGGTTAGAGAACACTTGTTACCTCAGGAAACAGCAAAACCCTTCTCCTCCATCTTTCAGGCTTTTGCCTCTTTTGCCTGTCTGGAGCGCTGCAGCAGAAGTGCAGCAGAACTTCCTGGTCAGATGAGTCAGAAGAGCCCAAAATACTTGATGCTGCTACCTTGGTGACAGCTTGTAGCTCTTGCTTTCCTGCAGGCTTTGGCTCCTCTTGAAGTAAGAGCTTGGCTCAATTTGTTCACTGATAGAGATAAATCCACTCGCCTGTAATGAGTGGAGAAAATCAATGCTTATGTCTTTAGTAGAGTTAAATGAGTCATCGGAGCAGAGGTGGAGATCAAGACCGAGAATTTCACGGGAGTAAATTACATACTAAATCAGGATTTGAGCACAGTTGATGGAGGGTGCGTTTCCACACCAGGAATCTTCTGCTGTGGCCAATGGACCGAAGTGCTCCCCTGCGTAATCCTTCCATTCAATTTTTTTTTCCAGCAGTCTACTGCAAACCTAACAGGGAGAAAAAACTTCTGCAGCTCAGTTTAACTCCGTTAAAGGATGACTGCTACTTTTTTAGCTCTTGTAGAGCACAACTCTGATTTGATCCTTCTTAAAGACATAATTTCCTGTTATTAGGGCGGGTCTAACAGCTATTTCTGTGGTGCCTGCATCAAACCACATAAACCAAATCGCTGTCCTGTTACAGCTGTCTTTGGGCGGGTTTGGATGAATCGAGTGGAGGTGATAAGGCACCATCCGTTTAGGAGGGGGAAGGCTGCTGATTGCCTTTCTAGAGGCAGCAGCAGCACTGCAGTGTCTGACTCTCCCAGGCACAAGTCTGAGCGGCAGCACCCGTTGCCTCTGATAGCTGGCTCCTACAAACAGTTTTCTTTGTATATCTTCCCAATTTTTCCCTTTTAATGCCAGGTTTCTGCATGAATATTGACAAGTGCTTGAAGATACTCCCTGTCTAGGCAATTTCAATAGGCAACTTAATATTGAGGGTGTACCTTGTGGCCTCGGAAAGTCCTTGACTGGGCTCCTTTAGCTCCACTTACCTGCTGGCCCCCGGCTCAGGCAGCAGCAGCGTGTGCTGTGCCCAGGGGTGTAACCTACTGCTCTCTTGGCCTTGGGTCCAACTCTTTAATTTTCTTCTGCTGATTATAGCCAAATGGATACAAGTCGAGGAGCTCAGGCTGAAAGATACGATACTTTAGGAGAAATTAATAAGATTTTGCGTGCCCTTTCTGCTAGGTGATCTCTATGGGACTGTTTTGGTAAATGAGCCGTTGGTTATGAGAGCACCGATACCTGTCTCAAAAGTCCATTAACTTAATATTGACTTAAATGATTGGAGAGGAGAAATACAGAAGGGCAGCCTACACTCCATTTGCTAAATAAACCACCCGAAGTAGTGTAGGACTTCCTAATAAAACATCAGCAGAGCTGATGAGTTCCTTGGTGGTAATGGGGATGGGCAGGCACAGCGAAACCTTTGTCTGCAGCTCCTGGAGCTGTGCCCCTGCCCCACGCTGTACTCGCCTGCTCATCCCCAGGCTGAGGAGTCAAGGCAGGAGAATGCCATTTGGAGGAGCCGTAGTCATGAAGAGGAGAGGCCTGTGGTGTGTTTTCAGATGTGCAGGCCCCGTTGCTGGTGTTCAGGGTTCTGCTTTCTTGAATTTTACCATAGGACAATATATTCTTGCTTTGCAAGGGTGTACAGGGAGAGATTTTTACCAGGTTTGGGGCTCTTACAGCTGCTGATTTAATACAATATTTAATCTGGTTACAATTTTTTAGTGGATACAGACATTCCTTCTAGTTAAATTTATTGCTTTGGTCCCCTTTGAAATTCGTGCCTTTGTGGCACAGCGATTCCCTCGGAAGTACGGAAGCCATCCATCTCTAACTCAGGTTCATTTTCCTAGTGAAACCATCCAGCTCGTTGCTCTTTTCTCCATGTGAAGCTCCAGCGAGGGTTCCTGACGGCCGGGGGTTGTCTTTGCCAGACACCTTATTAAACACCAACTTGCACACAAATGCAAGTTAATTCTCTGTGATCAGGCGGAACGCAGCCCTGCCTGGAAGCTCTTTTTAAGTAAAAAAGTGTGTCAGTATTGGCTGTCAAGAGAAAGATGACTGAAAAGAACGGTACAGATGGATCTCTCCTGGTGGCAATGGTGCGTCTCAGTCGCTGCAGCTTGTTGTCTAAACTCATTTGTGTTGCGAGTTTCTCCTCTTTTAATGATGTGGAAACAGGCAACATTAGACACTTAATGAAGTGGAGTTTTGTAGATGGGAAAATCCACACTTGCATTCTCTTCTGAGAAATGAGGATTTTGAGCAGGAAGTTGAAAAATTTGTGTTGAAAAAACAGCCTCTGAGACGGGTTTTATTGTGGTTTTGTAATTGGCTGCCTCCAGCACATGAGCAAGCACTGAGCATTGGAGCTGGGTGCTGGGTACAGGAACAACTCCCTCTGTGGCCAGCTGGTTGCCTCGTCATTGTGCAGGGAGCAGGGGGCGTGTTTTTACCAGCTCGAATCACCCTCCTCATGGCAATGTCTAAGTTGGAGATGACCTTGGCAGAAACATTCTGAGTTTTTGACCTTTTTTTTCCTTCATAGTTTTGGACTAATAGTTTATTATCACACAACGGTGTGAACAGAGATTGGGGCTGTTCAGGGCATTGCTTTGAAGTCCCGTTGAGGTGCTGTGGGTGCCCGGCCAAGGGCTTTCCCCCTTCATCTGGGCTTTTTGCTGTCAGGGTCTGGCCTTGGTTCAAATACAGCAATAGGATGATCTTTTGAACAGGCGTGGGGTTGCACCCTCCAGCTGAGCCGATGGCGGTTGTGAGTGGAGGACCGACACCCGAGTCTGGGTGTTCACCAGCTGCTTCTGAAAAATCTCCATGGTAATTTCACAGTTTCTCCTGCCTGAATTAATTCAAGCTTCTAATTGCCTACATATTGATCTGGATCTTTCCTAATACATACCAATTGCCAGGTCAGATTCTCTACATGTCTTGAAGAATTAACACAACTCTGGGGTAGTCTTGTGTTTCAGCAAGCGACCCTGGGAAACTCCCGTCGGTACTTCTCTGTTACAAAATCCTGTCCAACGGTATTTTTCTTCAGTCTGTGGTTCATGGAGTCCTGTGAGGCCATGAACTGAGAGCCCTTTATAAAGTGACTAACAAAGGCAAACCTCTTCTCAATAGGCTTAATTCTGGTGTACTTCTCTTCATGCAAATCCGTAAGGTCCAAAATGCAAATCAAAATGGGTAGAAAACCAGTGGAGCCTATGACATCCCTTTCCTGTCCTGCACAGGACATAGTAAGAGAGCAAAAGGTCTTTCTCAGACCAGCAAGATGAAGGGGTGTGTCGAGGTGAAGAGGGACACTTCTCCCAGGTGAACTCATCCTGAGGGTGTTGTTATTCAACCAAGTAACAAGTGATAGGACAAGAGGAAATGGCCTCAAGTTGCTCCAAGGGAAGTTTAGATTGGATATTAGGAGGGATTTCTTTACTGAAAGGGTTATCAGGCATTGGAAAGGGTTGCCCAAGGCAGCGGTGGAATCCCAGTCCCTGGAGGTACGTGAGAGTCGGGTAGACATAGTGCTGAGGGCTGTGGTTAAGTTGGGGACTTGTCAGTGTTAGGTTAATGATTGGACTTGGTCATCTTAGAGGTCGTTTCCAGTCTAGACAATTCTGTGGTTCTGTGGATACGTATGACAAGTTACCAGCTGGGCTGGTGGCTTCCTGCCCTGCAGCTGAGGTCCCCAGGGTGCCTCACCTTGTGCAGGCAACGGCCCGTAACGCCTGCAGGGGCGTGGGTCAGTTACTGGCTGGTTACACTGCAGGAGTTCCATTGTGGACAGAGTCTTTAATATTATTTTACTGCTGGGCCTAAAGTGCTCCTGGCTGCCTTTTGTCACTTGGGATCCTGCTGAACTCCATCAAGGGGACCGTTGTTTCATCTCAAAGCTGTCTTTAAACCTTCTTCTTTCGTGCTGCGCATTTCCTTGCATGAAGCTGAGCAGAACCGGGTCTGGATGAACAGAAAGCCGAGGGCTTGGCTGAGTTGGGCTGTCCCGTGCTGCTGGACTGACTCAGTCCTCGCGGCCCTTCCTGCTGGTGACTGTGGTACAGTGCGACTCCGAAAGGACGTCCTCCTGTAACGCTCACGTTCAAGGAAAGTGTGATTTCAGTGTGACACCCCAGGACTTCTGTGCACTCACAACCGGCTTGCACACAAACATGGGGTACTGCAGAACTCCTCTCACAGCCAGCAGCAGCAGGAGGTAGCAGCGGGGTGAAGGAGATGGGGCTGTTACACACCTGCTGATGGCCAGAAGATCTCTGAGGTCTTGGGCAAACTTGGTTTTTTAAAATTCTTTTTCCTGATGCTCTCTTATTCCGGCATCTGAGAGTGAGACGTAGTGACTGCCTGCCTGCCCGTCCTTGCAGTTTTGCAAGTGCTGAGCCCTGGTGATGACGAGCAAGACCAGGAGATGGCAGCAGTTGAAAGCAGAACCAAGGCTGTTGCTGCTGAGGCGCCTTGTTTTGTAACTAGTTCCCTCCTGGCTTTTATTGCTGCACTTGATTTTCTTCAGGAATGTAAACATCAACAGAAAAGTGTAAGAGGAAATTCATCCTAAGCCTTATTGGAACAACCTTTCTGTCCAAATATTTTCCATCCTTGACCTTCTAGGGTAACTTTTCACCCATGGAATAGTTTTCTTGTCAATCTGCCTGTTATCCACATGGCTGAAGTCAGATGGATATCTCCTTCTCCCAGTTCTTGTCTCGGTGCTGTTGGGTTCTTAATTCCTTCTTGTAGCATTTCTTCTTCCTCATATTCTGCTTTGTCCCTGCGATGTGCTGGATCAAAGCTTTTGCAGGTGTGGCTGGTTCTGCTCCTGTGTTTCTGTGGGCAATACAGACACAGCACTTATGTGCTGTCCAATAACATGTCATGTTCTGCATCATCTACGAACTGCAGTTCCTTGGGAGAAACACTTGTGAATCAATACAGAGTAAAGTGAGATCGTGTAAGATGATCAGTGAATGAAGCAAGCGTGGGGAATATAACGTGTTCTGCCCCCGGGTTTTGCCTTTAGCATTAATCTGCGCGAAGAAGGGAATCTCTTTAGATCTGACAAGCAGAGATGGTGAGGTCCATCTTGATCTAATCAGGGTTCCCTCTAGCAGTACTGACTTTGTGTTGTTCACAGACTGGACTAAAAATCTGTTTGATATAAATCACAGTGCGCTCTCATCTCTCCTGCCATGACTGCCAGCCGTGTAGGTTCCTTCTGTGCCAGCCAGAGCTTCAAAGTATGTGTCTGCGCCTCCTGGATGACCTGATGGAACAAGAAAGTCCTCCTTTTGTTTTTTTTCCTACTAGCTGGCAACCAGTATGGCGTTCCGAGATCATGTCCTGGGGAATAAGCCTGTTTCGAAACAGAAGCTGGGCTGTCCTCCGCTGCGTACGTCCCAGGAATCTTATCCCTCTCTGTGTAATAAAGATCAGAAATGAACCCCTCGCTGAGAAGCTGTTGGTGGTCCTCTGAGTCCCGAGGAGATGTTGTGAGAGGCAGGCTGGGGCGTGGGACTTCCCTTGTCCGACAGAGGGTGGAACAGCACCACTTTCCTGAGCGCAGGAGAGTGCTTATTCCTCCTGGGGAAACTTGGACGTGTCACAGCTGCGTGTGTCCCCCTCTGCAGCCGGGGTTTTATCTTGTGTGCAGAGTAAGCCACCGCTGCCGGCTGAGTTTGTGATTCCTGCCCGTGAAGGTTGTAAGGACTTGAAAATCCACCTCCTAGCGTGGAGCAGAACATTGCTGGGAGCTGTGGGCTGTGCCTCTGCAGCGTGTCCTCGGCCTGGGGCTGCCTCCAAGACACCCCGGGTGCCCCAGTGGCTGAAAAACAGCTCTCCTGCTTTGCACCCAGGAGTGGCAGAATGAAGGTTCTATCTGGAAGTCCCCCAGCCATGTCTGTGTTGGTCCTGTGTGTGGTTTAAGTTTTTTTAATCAGTTCATGCAGCAGGTGGAGGTGGTATTTCCTTCTGGGAGACCCTTGATGGCATTTGGAGGCATCAGTAGGTGGAATTTGCTTACTTGTCGCTGGGTATTTTTGCAGTGAGTGAAACCACAGCTCAGGGCTGATGAAGAGTGGTGGCTTCACTTTAGGGCTCTTCAATGTGAGTCCCTGCTGTTCACATGAGGCTGCCCGGGAGGGAGAGCAACGCTTTTTGCAAGCAAGCAGACAGCAGTAATGAGCTGGAAATAAATACGTGGAGGTTATGGAGGAGCCTGTACAGATAAAGCAACAGCTGTGTTAATGTACGTGGTGGGTGCTTGAAAGAGGCAAGGTGGGAGATTGCTGGGAGAGCAGCAGGAGCCAGCCTGTGTCTGTGCCGCAGCAGCTGGGCTGCGGAGATGTGAACCGGGGGAGGAGCGAGAGCTGCCTCATGTAATCAGTGGTGTGGCTTCTGCTGAGCCACGCTGCCCCCCTGGGCTCTGGCCTCTGGAAACTCGGGTTTGGCTTTGGGCTGAGCTCCTGCAAGTGCTCCTCCAGAGTAAGGCTGGAGTCTGGTTAGAGAACAGCTCGCTGTTTCTCCAGATTGGTGTCCTAAACAGGTCTGGGGGAGTTTCATGCCTGTACGTGGGACAGGATTTGTATTTTGGTTGGTTGTTTCTGGCAGGCTTGTGGATGAGGGATGCTGCACTCGAGCACCTCCCGTCAGAGCCGTGCTTTTACCTGCCTTTGAGTACGGGCACTTTGGCAGAGAGATGCAATGAGTTTGTATGATAATGCATGGATTTCCATCGCTCCTCAGAGCCTGTCCTCCCAGAGCCCTCAGTCAGAAAGCTTAACTGACAATTTCATCCATCAGAGACCCGTCTCCTTCCAGTTACTGCTACCAGTACGTGTCTAATTTCCAGCGCGTTGGTCTTGCTGACTAGATCGTTCCAGGATCTCTTACACCACCGAGGATGCTGGGGATTTTGTTGACATGTGCCCATGGGTTATGTTTCCAGTCAGACACTTCTAGCTATTGACAAGCAGTGGTTGTCAAAAAGCCGCTGTGGCTGTGATGTTTCGTAACTCTGCGCCCTGTTTTTAGGGCCCCATAAGGTTTTTGCTGATGCTTAGCTGGTGCCTTTCTTTGAAGTAACTGCTTGGATCCCAGACAGCCATATTTGCCACGGGGTGGTGCCAGTGAGAACCTTTGCAAGGAAAACTGCCAACGGCCTTACAAAAAAACCTGCAGAAAAAACGTTCCTGGTGTGTGCTAAGTGCTTGGTCCAGGCTGGGATCAGAGCACGGTGCTCTCAGGCAGAGACACAGAGGGTTGCAGCCCCTCGGTGGCTTCCTACAGAGCTTGGTTTCCTGCAGGGGGGAGCTCAGCTGTGCCAGGGAGAAGCCCTTTGTGTTGAAGCCATCCCCAAAGGACTTCTTGCCCACCTACCACGAGAGGTTCAGCGGCTGGGGGATGTACAGTTCCCTGTCTTACAACTAAGCCATGCTGGTTTTGCAAGGACACTGGCTCAGGAGCGGTGTTTTAGTTGGCTGCAAAGGGGCGTTTTTCTGCAGCACGTAGTAGGAGCAGGAGAGCGCAAAAACCAGCGAGGGCAAGCGCCACGGGACACGTACTGCTCTGACTTCCCTTTTGTTGCCACCTCCTGACAGATTCAGTCCGCCTGCAAAAAGGAAGCAGGAGCTCTTCCCCACTCAGCCGATTTTCAGGAGGTGGTCAGGAGCTGATCACTGAGCTAACAGCCTGGCTCCGGGCTTTTAGTACAGCTCAAGTACAACCGCCTGGACTGGAGTTGTGGAAGATGAATGACTTACCCAGGGCCCTAGAAATCTGTCGCAGTTAAGGCTGAGCAGGGGAGCTGTTGCCTTCCAAGACTATACATAGACCGGGGATGTGTCAGTCTCCCAGAGCTTTAATTTAAAGCTGTACGTGTTGCATACGTTACCAGTGTGAGGGGTTTGTCTGGGCTCTTGACTTGCCTGACTGGACCATTTTAATTGTTCACAGACTGTTTCTAGGGAAGCAAAGTGAAGGGGTCTTGCAGATGAAAGATATAACGCACACAGAAGCAGGGGTCGTGTACTCTGGAGAGAGCACTTTTCCGTGCCAGCACTTGCCAGGGCCCTTTCAGGCACACGAGAGCGAGCAGCCCCGTGAAACAGCGTAGCCGTGCGGGTGTCCCCACTGTCCCGTCTGGGAGCCTGTGCTTAATGACACGAACGCACCGTGCGGGCTCAGAGCGCTCTTCGAAAATGTCAGCACCTCTCCGTGCTCAAAAACATCACGTGGTGCCTGGCTCTCCAGAGGGTGGGGGCCTCCAGCCGCTCGGCATCTCTTCAGAACCCCTTAATTTTTCCTCCTTTTCTTCATTTTTCTCCTGGTTTTAATGGGATGGCGAGCCAGAGGGTCCTGGTTTGAGCGGCAGAACCTTGTATTTCATTAGCTCCGTTGCACACTTGGTTTAATTTCCAATCAGCCTGGGCTGCTGGCAAAAGGAGCGGATTGCTTTGGCTCTTGGGCGTTCTAGATGTGCCTCACTTCCCTCCTGTCCCCCCACCCCTGCAGAGCTTTTCCGTGTGGGCTGACAGGCAGACACTCAGGTTTTCACCCACCCCCTTTCCTCCTTGTTAATGTATTTTATACCATTTGCTCTGAGCTAAAGGTTTGAGCTGCCAGAAGGAATAACTGGCAAATCAGTGCTCCTACCTCTGCAGCTCTCCGTGAGGTCGGATCTGGTCTCTAGCTAGGGAGGGGGTTTGCCTGTAGGTGGGTTTAAAAATGTTAGGTTCTTGTTAAATCTGTAATGTAGTTTTAAGTGCAAGGTTTTGGGTGTTGTGGGGGTTTTTGTGTTGTGTTTTTTTTTTTTTAAATAAGAGCCTGTGAGATTTAGTTATCCTCATCCCAATGGCACTTCTCAGAGGCTCTACCTTTGTTGGGAAATTCCAGCCAAAAAGCAGGTTTATTGCCATTCGACTCGACTGCGCTCCAGCAGAACACTGCTGTGGCTCCGTTTCCACAATGTCGAAGTGTCTGGTTTACCTCAGCGAACCAGAGATAATGACGACATCATCATCATCATTATCATCATCTCTTCAATCTGCTCTGCATTTGTACTTTTCAGTTGGGGGTGTTTTTTTAAGGCTGATTGTCATTGATTGGTAGCTGTTAGCTTAAAGAAAATATTCTTAATTGCGAGTCAAGGGAGGCATTTTGCCAAGGCGTTAACTTACAAGTTGAAGCTTTGAAAAGCTTTTCCTGTTTGTTAATTGTTTGGGCTCATATATCTTTGGCTTAGGAGGTTGATCTTGGGTGTTTTTGTTATTTTTGAGCACTAAAGGCTACCCTAGATGTTAGTTTCTTGTCCTTTTAGTCTCCTCTTGGTTCATTTCTTGTCAGATGGACTTTTTCTCATTTGAAAAGCAGAGAATACTTTGTTTGCTGAAGAAGCTTATTTTTTTTCCTCAGCCGAAGTATGGTGCTAGCCAGTTCCATGTTCTATACCACTTTGCTCTATACCACTTGTAGAGCTCTGGCTTTCCTTTTCATATGTCCCCCAGCAAGTGCATCATCATTGCTATTTATTTTCAAGCCAAAAACCCCATCTTGTCATGTAATTTATTCCTTTGCGCCTTGTACTTGCCGTTCAGTGCAGTTGGGTTTCAATGTCTTGTGTTACTCTGTGAAGGATGAAGCATCAACCGAGTTGAAGCGTCGAGGTTCACCTTTGATCTTGTAGATTTTCTTTGGCCAAAACATCTTTTGAAATACTCCCAGTGACACTTAGGTGACTGCCGAAGTGTATCCAAGGTGATGGAATACTTGAGCTGGTGATGAGTGGTTCTTGGTGGCTTTCCCGAGTGGCAGCTGTTGGGATCCCAACCTGTGGACAATGCTTCAATCTTTGCTTCTTGCCTGAGCCATCGCGTAGCGAGAGCTGTCGGCACGGTACGAGTCGTCGCGTGCCGGCGTGAAGCCGCGCGGTGCCGGCTCCTGTGGCTCCGTGTTCCTGCCTCGTAAGGAAGCCGGTGGCGCCGCCAAGGGAGAGGTGAGCGGGCGGGCTTGAACCAGTGTTTACATTGGACTGGTTCCTGAAATCTGTTTTCGTTTCAGCTGTGCTGTGGCTGGGTAAAAAGCCTTGAAGATGCTAATTATTTTTGTTGGCGTACCACAACACATCAATATGTTTAGTGCGAATCGCCAGCAAGCTCTTCTGGTGGTTTTTGGGTTTTGTGTGTGGTTTGTTTTTTTTTACATAAATGTTGCTTAAGTTTTGGAGATACCCCCCCCCCCCCCCCCCCCCATTCCCTTAACCTCTTTGGCTTTGTTTATCTTTGTGTCTCCAAATCAGCAGCACTGTTCTGCCAAGGTAAAAGGTGAGCGCCAGCTTGCGTTGTGGGCTGGAAAATGGGAGTTCCCAGCTCCTCTGGCACAACTGAGCCGCCAGCAAATACTTCACAGCCCCTTCTCTGACACCCAGGGAGCCCGCAGCCCGTGCTCCTACATACATCTCACTGGCTGACGCTTTCTCCCGGCTACTTTTAACAGAAAGCTGACGTCCAGCAGGTTGCCACGTAGTGTCCCGTCCTCAGCTTCGGTTTGGATGCTTGCGTTTATGCTCAGCGTGAGCCGTCAGCGGCACCTGCAGCCCAGAAAGCCACTAGTGCCCTGGGCTGCCTCAGGATGTGCGTGGCCAGCAGGGCGAGGGAGGGGATTCTCCCCCTCTGCTCCGCTCTCGTGAGACCCCACCTGGAGCGCTGCGTCCAGTTCTGGAGCCACAGCACAGCAGAGATCTGGACATGCTGGAGCGTGCCCAGAGAAGGGTCACGAGGATGCTCAGAGGGCTGGAGCACCTCCCCTGTGTAGACAGACTGAGAGAGTTGGAGAAAAGAAGGCTCTGAGGAGACCTTATTGTGGCTTCCAGTACCTCAAGGGGGCTACAAGAAAGCTGGGGAGGGGCTTGTTAGGATGTTGGGCAGTGACAGGACTAGAGGGAAGGGATTTGAGCCAGAGATGGGTCGGTTCAGATGGGACATGAGGAAGAAGTTGTTCCCCATGAGGGTGGGGAGACCCTGGCACAGGTTGCCCAGAGAGGGGGTGGCAGCCCCACCCCTGGGAGTTGTTCAGGCCAGGCTGGATGGGGCTCTGGGCAGCCTGATCCAGTGGGGGATGTCCCTGCCCGTGGCAGGGGGTTGGAACCAGATGATCTTTGAGGTCCCTTCCAATCCTGACACTCCAGGATTCTCTGCTGCCGTGTGTTTCCTCCTGCAGTAAAGCCCAAGAGATCCTGAAAGCGAGCTCTGGCTGACAGGGCGCTCTGTGGGCTGGAGCTGCCCGTGGCATTTCTGTTCGTCGTGAGCTCAGAGTGAGAGACTTCACTTGCTCTGCCAGGAGAGAAACTGGGGCGCAGCTGCTTTGGCCGGTACCTGCCCCAGGGAGGGCAGCGCCTGGCAGGGCCGGTGCCTTTGCCAGGGCTCAGCCCAGCTCCGTGGCGCCACTGACCTTCCCGGGGCCCTTCGGGTCTCGAGTCGCTTTTAGTGCTTCAGATTCTTTTTCCAAAGTCCTCGTTTCATTTTGTAAGTGCTTTTTTTTTTCCGTAATGATTTTGAACTTCTTGGTGGTTTTTATGATTTGTCTTCACTCGTAAACTTCCAAAAATGTAATGGAATTAAAGCAGTCTTTTTCCTTGGGTTTTATGCTGTGTCACATTAACCATTCGGGAATTAGGCAGAATAAATAATGGGAAGAACAAGCAGCGGATCTTAATAAGCTGCTCATTAAAACAGTGCAAGGAGACAGCAGTTCTGATTGCTAATGGTTCTGGTGACAGAAGGCTCGTTCAGCTAATGAAATGCATAAAATCTTGGATCCGAATCCTATCTCTGACCTCTAGGTGTGAAATGCAAAACAATCGCCAGCGCCGGGCTCGTGCAGTGACTTTGGAATATATGGGTTTAATGACAAGCAGCGATGGGAACAACGCAGGGAATTTTCTGGTCGCACTGTTCTTGTTTTCAGTGTGCCGCGTCGAAAGCATCTTCAGTCATCCAAATAATCAGATTATTTTAGGTAAACCGTTTCTTTGCCTTTACCCCATACAAAGTAAGCTTACTTTCTGTAGAGCTCCACATCTTCATTTCAGCAGGTGGGTATTGTGGGTTGGGCTGGACACGATACACACTGAAAAATACCCTGAAAATGCCTTTTCTTAGGGTGTTTCAGGTTTGTGTATCCACCTCAGGGTTAAATACCTTTTCTACTTAGTTAAAAAAATAAGTCTTTAGTCTTGCCTGTGGCTTTTTTGGTTTTGTCTATATATTTGTCTCTATGTTTTTGTCAATATATTCTTCTATTGTAAAAATCTTCACACGGCATCTGTTAGAGTAACTGCTGAACTTGAGCGTGGCATTAAGAATTAAAAATGTGTTGCGCTCCCACTTCTTGCTCTTGTCAGGCTGGACCCTGGGCCTCCTTTCTGCCTTCTTCCACCCGTGCTTAAGAAAGAGAAGACTTTTAAATGTAACAAGAATGTTTTCAGCGATGCATTGTGCTGGCGCGCTTGCTTTAAGAGGATTCCATAAAGGAGACAAATGGATGCTGAGGAGGCTGTTTGCAACTGAAATATGTGTAATTAAAAATGTAGCCGGCGTTGGTCCATTTTAGGGAAATGGGGTGTTTGCTTTCGAACTGGGTGACCCGAGAGTGTTGGTGCGGAGGCGAAGGCTGCCCGGCACCCCGCGTCTCCTCGGACCGAGGACACTGGTCTTCTCGTTTCTCGGATCGCGCCAAGCAGTGAGCCACGGGCCTGCCAAAGGGAAATTAGGCAAGAGGCATCTGATCCAAAACGAGTAGGGCAGCTGGAGGGTTGGAGACCTTGAGTGTATCCGTTGAGCATCTCCTGGAAGTGAGGAGAGACGATGCCCGCTTGAAGCCAGCCAGGGTGGAAGCCTGGAGCGCGCAGGAATGTTCTTGTTCCATGTGGACACTCTGGTGTCATTTCTTGTTGCCTCCATAGTAAAATCTCCTGTGAGGTGCTGGTCCCAGGTCCCCATTCTGCCCGGAGGAAACGTGAACTTTTGTTTATTTTCAAGGAAAGTGCTTCAGAGGTGTAATTTCTCTAGGAAGCGCTCATTGCGCCCGTGCTAGCTTTTCCTGTTTCCTGGGAGTGTCAGCAGCCCTCTCCTGCCGTGCTGCCAGTCTTCCCTTCCCTCCTCAAGGTAACTCCTCTCATTTTGGCAAAGACCAAGATGACAGTCGAGCTTTGCGCTCTCTGGTTGGTTGTGAGGCTATGCTGGGGCCCTGAGGGCTCGGATCTCTGACGTGGCAGCTGCTGCTGGGCAGCTGGTGATAGCACATGCCGGGGTCTCCGTGTGTGTTTCCGTGCTAAGCCCGAGTTAATCCCTGCCGAGCAGCGGTGGGACGCTAGCAGAGAACGTGTCTTCTCGTCTTTCCTCCCAGGTGGTAGCAAACGCCGTGGCTGCCTTGTCGGAAATCAGTGAGTCGCACCCCAACAGCAACCTGCTGGATTTGAACCCTCAGAACATCAACAAGCTGCTGACGGCTTTGAACGAGTGCACGGAGTGGGGCCAGATCTTCATCCTGGACTGCCTGTCCAACTACAACCCCAAGGACGACCGCGAAGCGCAGAGGTACGGCTGTTCCTGCTCTTCGCACGGGCCGCGTGGGTCACTTGGCAGCGGGTGCTTGCGGGCTCCTGGCGGTGCCGCAGCTCTGAGTGCGGCTCATGGTAACGGGGGCTCTGTTGAGGTCTCTGACAGCACAAACAGTTCTTGAGTAAGAAGGTTTAAACAGGAGTCAACTTTTGGTACTTCAGGCTGATGCTGGAAACCTGGCCCTTCCCTTTGTGGAACCACTTTGTCTGTGTAACACTAGCTGCTTTTTTTTTTTCTATACAAAAGGCTGGTTCTTATGGGAACTGGCGTTACTAAGAAGGGATGAGCCCAAGACCAAACCTGTAGGAGCAGAAGCACCGTTTGGAGGATTTTCTGTCCTAAAGCAGAGCTTTCCAGTCTGGTTTTGCTACTTGGAGAGGCAAGAAGCGCTTACAGGCTTGAGGTCTTCCAAAGTAGTACAGGTCTGAGGCTGGAGTGTTCTTTCCAGCTAAAACTTGTCTGTGATAGGATAGAACTGAAGATAAAGGTAAGATATGGGGCTTTTCTCACTCCTGATTCACCCTTGTGCTTTTATCTTTAGCTGCAAGGACTAAACCAAAGATCTTAGGCTTTAGGTAGCGGAGTGTTGATTTGTCCCCTTCAGGCCTCCTCATCTGTGTCCAGAATTGCAAAATGTCACGTTCTGTACCCGAGAGAACAAGGAAAATTACTTGGGGCAAGCGGAATTCTTGGACTTGCTGTGTTTCATGGAGGTGATGTAGAGCGTGGAGGGGAAAGAAGGGACCCAAGCCCACGTGCAAGATCCTGGGCAGGCCTTTTTGGATTGGATGAGTTTCTTCATTGACTGGGTTTTGAGGCGCAGCAGATAATCCCCTTTTAAAAAGCCTGTAGGTAGTCTTGCTGCCAATTTTTTTTTTTTTCCCCCTCGCGCTCTGTTTCTGTGCCAGAAACAGCTGTTAATGAGTGCTTGGAACCCGCAGAGATCTCCAGGGTGTCAGGTCAGCATTCTCTTAGCTTTGTCAGAAAGGGACGACTACTTTGAGCAACTGCGAGCATATCCCAGTTCCTCGTCTGTGGTTTCTCTGAGCAGTGGTGTGTAAAACTAGACGGGCAGTAACTGCTTTTCCTCCTTTGTGTGGAGTTTGACTCTCGGAGCCCATCTTGGTTTTGTACAGGAGAATGACAGCATCTAGTTTCTCCTTCACAGCGAGGCTGGTGTCCTTACCCTTGTGTGTGGGGAAACTGAGGCACAGAGAGCTGAAGCAGCGTGAGCTGGGGACTGCCCCCAGCTCTTAGAGTCCTGTGCTCTTCCCTTAGCCGTGCTGCTTCCCTTCCAGGGTGGCTGTGAGCAAATCTTTCAGGGGAAGAAACTTGAGGAGGCGCAGATGGGACTAAGGTTGTTCTGGGTTAGCGGCGTGTGGGAGGGGGTGGCAAGAAACTTGACAGATGCTGTAAGAAGTACCGGATGAACCCAAACTTCCTGTGTGCTTGGGATGGGTTGTTTAGGATCCTGTTGATGGTAGGATCCGCTGAGGCAAGCGATGAAGCTGAGACTTGTGAGGGTGTTTAAGTCGCTCTTTCCCTGTATCTTCGGAGTAACAGAATTTTTTAAAATTTTTTTTCACAGTGACAAAGGGTTGAATTGGCAGCAAAACCCCCAAATAAGCCGGAAGTGTGTATCGCCTCTGAATGATTGTGTGGGGGCTAAGGTGTTTTTCTGATAGCTGTTTTGTTAAAGCTGTGGTTCTAAGTGATGGGCCAGGCCACAGAAATAGAGGCTACCACCAGGCAAAGGCAGAAAGCACGAATAACTGAACGTGCCTTGGGGCTGTAGTGCCGAGAGCTGGAAGAGTTCCTGAGCCAACGGTGGCAGGAGAGAAAGTTTGAAGCTGTGGGAGAAGTCGTTCTTGTTGACTTCCTGCTGTGTTCAGCAAATCCGGGCTTTGCCTGGTCTCTGTGAGCAAACCCAAGTCCAAGTAGAGTCTTGAGAAACTGTCTTCAGCCGTGAACAGATCAAGATGTGAAATATTTGACCTTCCGAAATACATGTGAACCCTTTCTACTCCTCTGTCTCCAGTATTTGTGAGCGGGTGACCCCTCGGCTGTCTCACGCCAACTCAGCAGTGGTGCTCTCCGCAGTGAAGGTCTTGATGAAGTTCCTGGAACTCCTTCCCAAGGACTCTGACTATTACAACATGCTGCTGAAGAAACTGGCCCCTCCACTGGTGACCCTGCTGTCTGGAGAGCCCGAAGTTCAGTATGTTGCCCTGAGGAACATCAACTTGATTGTGCAGAAAAGGTAAAACCTTGGGGGGGTGTTTTTCTGGGGCTGTTGAAGGGCATCTGGTCATCTCAGACCTTTGGATCTTTTCACACGCCCAGGATCCAGGTTCAGGTCTCTCAAGAGTCTCGTGGCTCTGGTAGCCTGAATTAAATTTCTTTACCACATACTTGTGATACCAGTTTTGGATCGTGTATCTTTACCTGCCTCTCTCTTTACCACCTTCTCAAGAGCAGTTAAGATCTGCCCTCTCGTTAGATGGTAAATCAGATTGCAAATGGGAGGGAGAACGTAACTGTACAGTTCGTAGTGAACTATGGAAACTCGGTGTGCCTCTGCTGTTCTCTTCAGCATGGAACCACCAGGTTGGTGATACACGGACACACACTGGGTTGGTTTTTTCACCAGTTTACTCCCGTGTGCACGTTTAAATGCTGCTGCTCCTTGCTGGAGAGGCGGCATAGGCTGGACGGCGCGTTGTGGCCGTATTCAGGGCAGAGTCACGGTGTGCTGGCATCTTGCAAGTGAAAGCAGAAAATTAGGTTGTGGGCAGGTTTTGCGTTGAGATCACGTTGTTGTTCTTTCACAGAAAGCACCGTCAGCCCCTGACGGCCTGCGGCGGTTGGCTCAGCAGTTCACGTGGAGGAAGCAGAGATGTAGGCGTAGTTAGAGACACTCGAATGCTGCATTTTGCACCTAAACAGTCTTTTTCTCCAGCCTTCCAACTTTCTTCAAATTGTCATTCTCATATGTTTGTGTTTGCGTGTCCTGAACACAACGTGACACCGTTCTGTTTCTCAGCGAGCATTTGGGTAGATTTCTAAGCAACAAAGATGCTTTTGGTTAGGATAAAGCCTGTGAAACAATGTTATGTTCCCTCCAGGCCTGAAATCCTGAAGCAGGAAATCAAGGTGTTCTTTGTGAAGTACAATGACCCTATCTACGTCAAGCTGGAGAAACTGGACATCATGATCCGCCTCGCTTCGCAGGCAAACATCGCCCAGGTCAGCTGAGGAACTTCTCGCGTGATCTGGGGGTGGGAAACCCTCTCACGGTTGTTGCGCGAGGATGTACGTGACCGCTGCTCGGGTTGTCCTGGCTTCTAGGCGGCACTGGCCCTGGCAGAGTGCTCTGTGTGGCAAGTCTTGCATCGTGACCGTTGGGTAGGTGTTGTTTTACAGATTGTGATTCCTGGGGGAGAGCGGGTGTCTCCTGCCCAGTGAGTCACTGTTAGTGCCGAGGTTGGAACGAGAGGCGCGTTTCGGGCGAGAGGTGTGCCCGTGACAGAGGCAGTCAGAAAGGCCAAACGTAGCCCAAGTGTGAATTCCAAGCCTGTTAGTTGTTGTTAAACCCTTGCACAGACACTCTTCAGAGCTAAGGTAACCTTTGCTTTGCTTAACTGGCTTCCAGAGTGGAAACACCACAGAACTAAAGCTAAACTGAATTGAGGCTGCTCTACAGTGTAGGTTCCCTTTTTATTTGAAGTTGTAATCCAAAGTCCTTTCTGCAAGGAAGTGTTCTCAAGTGCAGCTCTGGCCACAACACTAATGCAGAGTGATTAATGCCTCTGGTTAGTGCTATTATTGTCCTATCCTAATTGTCACAGAGCAGTTTCATCTAATGTGACGGTTTTAAGCAACTCTCTCCTGTCTTTTTTGCAGCAGAGCAAGGCAATTCATGCCCCTTTTGTGCTGGGGACACGGAAAACATTTTAAAAATCAGTTTCCGTGAGAATGTATTCTGAATTTTCTATTTGCTCTTGGTAAGCTCCGTACCCATTTTAATGCATAATGTTTAGGTAACGGGGGTTGTTTGGATGAAAGGCAGCAGTGTCTGGAGGGCAGAGTCTGGGGCTGGGGTCTGCAGGCTAAGGAATGAGTCTCCTCCTGGTTTTGAGGAGGAGTTCCTAAAAACAACCCAAGCTTCCTGGGGTGTGTTAGAAGGGGAGTAGCCAGTAGGTCGAGAGAGATCCTCCTGCCCCTCTGCTCTGCCCTGGTGAGGCCACATCTGGAATATTGTGTCCAGTTCTGGACCCCTCAGCTCCAGAGGGACAGGGAACTGCTGGAGAGAGTCCAGCGCAGCCACAGGGATGATGGAGGGAGGGGAACATCTCCCTGGTGAGGAAAGGCTGAAGGAGCTGGGGCTCTTTAGCTTGGAGAAGAGGAGGCTGAGGGGTGACCTCCATCAGGAGGACGGAGCCAGGCGTCCATTGACAGGACAAGGGGCAATGGGTGGAAGCTGGAATGTAGGAGGTTCCATAAAAATATGAGAAAAAACTTTTTCACTGTGAGGGTGCCGGAGCCCTGGCCCAGGCTGCCCAGGGAGGTTGTGGAATCTCCTGCTCTGGAGACTTTCAAAACCTGCCTGGACGCGTTCCTGTGCGCTCTGCTGTAGGTGACCCTGCTCTGGCAGAGGGATTGGACTGGATGATCTTTGAGGTCCCTTCCAAGCTCTAATATTCTGTGATTCGTCAGACATACACCTTGAAACGAGACCCGAGGAGAGCAGGCTTCTACCTGCATCCTCCCTGTGTGGCTCATCGAGACTCCTTGTGCCTGTTCTGGACCGAGGCAGCGAACCGGTTGTATCGCAGTTGCTCAGACTCAGGCAGAATTTGAAAAGCACAAGCTACTCAACCCGGACACTCCAATGCTGTGCCGTAACGATCACCCAAGGAAATAGTAAAACTTCCAAACGCTGATGTCCTGTCTACTCGTGGATTTATTTGTCTGCAGTCTGGCCCGTCGAGGCCTCTTTATCTTGTCTTTGTTCTGAGCAATTTGCATCGACTGGAGATTTTTCCAAGCAACTGTCTGGCTTTGTGCTGTTCACCTCTCCCTTGCAATCAATTCGTGACCTCACAATGAAATCCCTGATGTCATGTTTGACATGAGAAACTGAAACGAATGAGATTTTGAGGGAATTGGTTTAAAATGATTTTTCCTGAGCAAAGTGGTTTAAGACAAAGTAGCTTTTTAGTTAGTGGGCTCTAAGATCAAAGCAGGTCCTGGTTCAAGCCCTTGTTCTGTTTCCATAAGCAAAACTAATAGCAAATCTTATTCCTGAGAGGGAAAATGTCTCCACGCTAATCTCTGTGTAGGTGTTCCAGGGTGTCCTCAGATCTCCTCTGCATCCTCCTTTTGGATCCAGTAGGGATCCAGAGGTTGATCTCAGCACAGGAGACGTCAAACTGGTTGTTGCTGGGAGCTTTGTACAGCGAGCGTAGATCAATAAGTACAACAAACTGTACATAAAATCTGTGTGTGGGGGTGTGACCCCTGCCTCACTGTATTTGCACTGTAAGAAGGAGTAGCACCATATGATTTTGCCCCCAGCTTTTGTTCAGGGGAATTTGGAAATAATCTAGACCGAGCCATCTTTCTGGCTTTGGCCAGCCAAAACCAAGTCTTGCTGCCTAACCCAAACCGGTGGGTTTCAGAAGTGGATTGCAGAGCTCGTGGTGTGAGACTGGGATGCGCGTGGGAGCCTGCACCCTGCTCCCGTTCTGATATTCCAGTAGCATCACTCGGGGTGTTCTCTCCGTGTGATGTTGTCTCTGTGTGACGCCGGGACTCACGCCGGTGCGCTTTCTCTGCAGGTCCTGGCAGAGCTGAAGGAGTACGCGACCGAGGTGGACGTTGACTTTGTGCGCAAGGCTGTCCGAGCCATCGGGCGCTGTGCCATCAAGGTGGAGGCGAGTATCTGTGTTTGCACTTTTCTCTAATTCTCTCTCTTCAAAAACAGTGATGAGCTTTGCCGTCTCGTTCCCACGTCACACAAAGTTCCTTTGCTCCTGCGCTGGCAATCGAGTGACCTGGATCCATCCTGCTTACGGGCAAAGCCCCAGCGTGAGCAGCAGAACTCGTGACCTCCTGTTAAGTACGTCACAGGAGGGTGGCATGCTCCCCTCAGACCTCACCTCTCGAAGGCAGAGCAAGGCAGCTAAATCATCCTTGATGGAATTTTACTGCACTAGCTCCAGTGGAACAGTGCCCGCCTGGCTGTGAGGGCCTCATGTAATGGCTGTGGCTTGACCTTTTGGAAAGAGGGAAGGAGGAGAGATTGTGCAGAGGAGCTCAGGAGGATGCAGTGGTTTGTGTTCCCCGTTTCAGCTGAATGGAATGCACTGGTATAGAATCACAGAGATTTGGAGGGCTGAAGTGCAGTTTGCACAAACATGGAGTGACTCTATCTGCTGATTTAGTGATAAAGGTCCGTATAGCTTGTAGCTTTGTATGAACTGTGCTCTCTTTAGCTTAGGTGTTTATGCAAATAAGCATCCAAGAACCTCTACAGTTGCCTGAAATGTCTGTTGCCAGTTCAGTGTTCACCAAAATCCTCATGATAGAATCCTTTTTTAGTGATGTCCCTGTTAATTTCCCCATTATTGAATCTGGTGTGCCCGTCAGGAGCTCAGGAAGCCTGTGAGAAGACGTGTGCTGTCGTGTTGGTACTTTTCAATATATTGATAAATCTCACAGAACTGGTCTAGTTTCATTTAGCTTTTGCTCAGGTGTGCTCCCGTGAGCATTGCCTGACAGCAGATTTAAATAAAAACCTCATCGTGTGGCCAAGTGTAGCGTCAGGGCACGGGTTTCCTTTTTTTCAGCTAAACTACGGTAAGTCTGTGTCAAGAGGACACCAACTTCTGTCCTCTTGAGAGAATCAGCCTCCCGTGCAGCCTTCTCTTCCTTCCTTCAGCTTGACTGGGCCACGCTTAAGCGAAAATTCGCAGCCATGGGCTTTCTTTTAAGCGTGGCCCAGTCGAACAGGTGATCGCTGCCTCTATTTTGTGTCTGCAGTTCAAAATGTCAGAGTGCTCCTGCCGTGTTGCTTGTGGGCAGCGAGGGCAAAATAATGCTCCTGAGCATGGAAGGGAGCTGCTGAGAAGCTGAAAGAAGCTGGTGGCAGCCCGTTTTGTAGCGGTGCTTGTGCTGGAGAGCGAGAGTTTTGCTTTAGTTCTCGGTGGGGACTTTCACGCCACGATGTGGCCACGCGTCTGCCCTGGTTTGACGTGGGAAGTGGTGTGTTCCTGCAGTACAAAGGTGGGCTTATAAGGTTTTTTTCACCCTTTGCTGCTCTCACCCCCGACATTCTTCCTTCCCAGCCCCGATACCATGACAATTGTATTCAGTATGTAAAGGACTAATAATAATTATGGAATTGTGGAATAATTGTTGTGGAATCTCCTTCTTTGGAGACATTCAAAACCCGACTGGACGTGTTCCTGTGCGCTCTGCTGTAGGTGATCCTGCTCTGGCAGGGGGCTGGACTAGATGATCTTTGAGGTCCCTTCCAACCTCTAACATTCTGTGATAATGTCCCAGCAAATTCGCAGCAACCCTCTAACTGTGTAATTGTGACTCAACAAGTAGTTAACCTTGATTATAGTAAGTTAGGTGTTGAGGTTAACCTTGTGTTTTAGCAATGCTCCTCTGAAGGCGCCGCAGCTGAAGATGAAGTCTGTTTACTCCTCTGACAAGAGCTGGATTTGAAGAGGGCAAATATAGAACAACTCATTACAATGTCTTCATCTCTAGGTTAATCCCTGTCCCCAGTGCATCTGTGTTTACTAGAGGCTGTTTGCCCTGTGAGTTGTGACTAATGGAAGAGCGCTCTCTCAGCCGTCAGTGTCCAAGTTCCCAAGGCTCAGAAATCTGCTTTGTGACATAGGGCACAGCCGGTGGGAGCTGTTGATGAATGAGTATTCACGGGGAACCTCAGCTCTGCCTTCAAGGATCCTACCTTTTGTCTAATTGTCTCTCTTGGAAGAGTAAGACAGTAAATAAATTAGTCTGCTGCGACGTGAGCCATAGAGCAAGCATGGCATTACCTTTGCTGTGCTTTTTTCGTTTTGGAAATGCAGAGGCCACGCTGAATAGCAGGGCTGATGGATTTTGCTGGGGCTTAAGTAGTCATGTTGGTTGGTGGTGGGGTCAGAACAGCATCGTTTTGCTGGACTACCTGGGCTCAGAGTCAGCTCGAGTGTGTGTGCAGCCAATGATGTGGTGTGGGGAGGCTTGGCAGCGGGATGGGACGGTGTCTGTCTTGTGCACGGGTTTGCTCCCTTGGCAGCACTGGATGAGGTTTGGTTGTGAGGAAACGAAGCACCGCTCCTGTGGGAAAAGGAAATGAAGCAGGAGCAGTAAGAATAGTGGAAAAAGGAAAAGCAGAAGGAGCCATGTTAGGAGGGAGCTTGTCTCACTTCCAGGAGATTCTGCCAGCAGCCCCGTTCTTAGAAATCACTGAGGCTTATGCCTGTGTGTTACGTGCTACTTCAGTAATCTTGCAGCTTTCATTTGGTTTCTACAGAAAAACAAAGCGATGTTGATGTTGGCTGATTGTCCTTCCTCACTTCAGCTTGGGAGCTGTCCCGGTTGGGGCACTCTTCTCGGTTTGCAGAGCACTGCGGTCACCAGGGGGGTGTCCACCTTCAACCAGCAATGTGTGTACAAGGGACGGGGCGAGCCGAGAGCTATTTTGTTCCAGGGAAGTTTGGTTAGAGGGGCTGCTCTGCTGCGCGTGTACCTACGTGACTGCTCGCTTTCCAGGAGACTCTTGGGCTCAAAATCAGTACTGCCTATTTCAAAGGGGATGTTGTGCTTTTCCTTCGAAAAAAAATAAATGAAAAAAACATGATTTCAAAGTGTCTAAAGTAAAGAAAAGTAAATGCTAATTTGCTTTTCCTTGAATTCTGCAGCTCTCCAGGCTTTGGTCGTTGTAGGCTCTGCCAGGGCTGGGCTGCTTGTTGCAGACCGTGACTGATGCTGGAGAGTAGAGTTGGGCTTAGGACAGATTTACCCCAAGGGCCCCTTAAGGCTCCTTGTTAAAACATCCAGTAAAAGTCGTTGAGAAACTGGTAAGAGATGGAATTACGAGCTCCGAAACCTCTATTTTGCAAGGAATTTGAGTGGGGTTCCCTCTGCGAGCAGCATCTGGCTGTGCGGAGCCAAGCCCCTGGTCGCCCTCCGTGCGATGGAAGAGTCTTCAGGTCACAGGTCGTGAATGTCTCCTTGAGCAGGGGCAGAGATCAGAGCAGGATGCTGTTGGTTTGCAGAGCACCTGCAGAGCCGTGCTGAGGAGGGAGAGAGATCATAAAAGAATACGATACCAATCATATAATTTTATACGACAGCTATCCTTACTCTAATACCAACTGTATTGGAGGGATTTTTCTGTTTGGTGTGGGTTTCAGGGGGGAGTCTCACAGCCTATATCGTCAGTTTGCAAAGACAGAGCAAGTGCTGGTTTATAGCGTCTCCTCTCTTGGCTGATCCCCGCGGCAGCGCTGCCGCTGTTTGCGCTTGGAGGCCGTGTTTGTACGATGACACAGCTGAAGTCACGAGGGTTTTAGTCTCTGCTTGTCCCTAATTCAGCTCTACAAGCCTGGAGGTTTGTCCTTGAATATTTTTGCCCATTCTCAAAAAACGGATTCCTGTGACTTAAATGCCATTTCATTCCTCCTCCTCCTCCTCCTCCTCCTCCTCCTCCTCCTCCTCCTCCTCCTCCTCCTGCTCAGCCTTCGAGTGCTCTGAGAGCGAAGCGGACTATTAGCTCACTTCGATTGAAAAATCCACCTACGTTGCTATTGTTTGTGCCCTGCGATGTTTGTCTCGATCCCGAACGCTTTGCGAACGTTCTGGTGGTGACTGCCTAGGCAGTGTCATGAGCAGTCTGCTGCTCACATTAATCACCAGCTGTGTAACGAGGCTTCATATGTGCTTTGCTAATAGCTAAATCGCTGTCCTTATTCGAGCCTCTCTTGTTGCTCCTGTGATGTCCTGCCTCACTGTGTTATTTGGGAATGGACCTCCCCAAATTATTTCCCTCTAACTCTGGTTCCTGGAGCATGCAGGGTCCAGTCCTTGTTATCCCACAGTACCTGTAGTTGGGAATTTTGAACTAATTCCTGTGAAAGCTGCATTAGCAACAGGTGGATTTCTATTTATAGCTGTATCTTTACACGTTGCTAGCGACCTCACTCCAAAAATACCGAACCTCTCGCTGATGTGAGCTGCTTTTTGCTGCGCTTCTTGTCGCGTGCCTCAAAGCCTGGTTTTCTCCTGCCTTCCAGCTTCCCCGGATGCCTTCCAGCAGTCCCTGCCAAGAGTCTCCCAGCTCTGGCTGCCACAGCTTGGGCAAGTCCAAGAGGCTCGTTCGGTGGCCTGTTTTAACTGCCAGCCAGCGAGAGGGTGATGCAAGTAGTAGTGCAGGCAGCCTTCTGAAGGGCTCTCACGTGGTGATCCAGCTATTTACTGGCACGATTGCCTCAACCGGTACTTTTTGGAGAAGCTAGAGTCAGCTGCTATCTCGACTGTAACACACAAGCATTTGTCAGCCTGTAGTTTTTCTCTGGATGTGCATATTGAGCTGGTAGCTGTTGTCCTTTTGTTTGTCCCCTCTGGGCCTTTTCTGGTAGGCGTGCCTCATTCCTCAGCTCCTCAGCGTGTGCTGTGGGCTGGGACGGAGCGTTTCCTCAGCTCGTCCTGATTGTGTTGTTCTGTTCCTTCTAGCAATCTGCGGAGCGCTGCGTGAGCACGCTGCTGGACCTCATCCAGACCAAGGTCAACTACGTGGTCCAGGAGGCCATCGTTGTCATCAGAGACATCTTCCGCAAGTACCCCAACAAGTAAGTGAAAGCAACGTGAGGTTTTTAGAAGCCCCTGTCTGCTATGTCGCAACAGCGCGACGTAAAACTCACTCAGTGTAGCTTCACCAGGGCTCTGAAGCAAAAGTGGCCATTTTTGTGAGAAGCAGCGTTCATTCTGATTCTAGCTCCTGGTACAGCAGGATTCAGATGTTGGCTCTAGGTGAAGTATCAGCCTGACACATTATTAGTTTGAACTGAAAGCTTTCCCTTCCCTTCCCTACTGCTCCATATTGCTGCTGAGCGTAAGCCTTCATCAGGAGCTAGTGAAGCTCTTGCAGAGAATGCCAGAAGGAAAATTTGACCAAGTTGTATACCAAGCATAAAAGTTGCTGGCTTTCACAGTCTGAGATCCCGGTCAGTCTGTGCTGAGGAAACCGCTGCTGGCTTTCTCCATCGAGTGGTCTCTCTGGCTTGGGCAGTACTCAGCTTCTTTTAAGCTGTTTCTGCAATAAGGTTTTGTCTCTTCGGCTACAGAACAGCAGCAGTGTCTTTCAGCAGAGACTTCCTGATCAACCAAAAAGTAATATGGGACAACTTCAGCCCGCTCTGGCAGTTTCTGCTGTCAGGTACAAGCCAGGTTGCTCCTCGTGACAGGGATACCCACGCATGGGAATAGGGGAAGCTAAATAATTAATGTGGGGTATTGTCTGCTGTACAGCAAAGCCTTTGGGCAAATGTAATATCCAGTTTAGAGTTACCAGCCTGGAGATGCCAGCAAGGCTGCAGGATCTGATACAGACTCTGGGTTTGAAATGTTGGATAAAATGTTCCCTTTAGCAAAACTGAGAGGGAGGCAGCTTTGTCTTGATGTGTGGTCTGGCCGATTAATGAAACTGCAAAGCTCTTGAGGACTAAGATCTGCGAGATCTTAGTGCTCAGCCTGGAAGAAGAAAAAGCCCAGCAATATCTTCTGAAGTTGAGTGAAAATGCTGCTTGTCGCAGCTGTAATTCAGTGCAGGAGTCTCTGGAGAAGGATGTGGGTAGAGATGGAGCAACACAAGTTACTCACCCCCGTAACCCAACTGTACTCTTGACAAATCAGGTATGAAAGCATCATTGCCACTCTGTGCGAGAACCTGGATTCCCTGGATGAGCCAGATGCCAGAGCTGCCATGATCTGGATAGTGGGCGAGTATGCGGAAAGAATTGACAATGCAGATGAGCTGCTGGAGAGTTTTTTGGAGGGCTTCCACGATGAAAGCACTCAGGTAAATACTATCGCAGAAAGTACCTCCCAGTAAAAACTTCAACATTTGGCTTAAAATAAAACTCCTGGGAGTCTGCACGCTTGCTCTGGTGTCTGTATGTCCCAAACTTCTCTTCTTTGAAGGGTAGGATGGAACAGGAGGAGTTTCTAAGTGTTGCAGGAGTTTCTAAGTGTTGGAGAGTAGCCCTACTTAGGGACAAGAACGTACGGAAGAGCAGTGACGAGATGCATAAAAGTGAGATGTAAATCTCAGTGCGCTGAGCAGAGACTTGTCTGCAAAAGTGTTTTGCACCAGACAAAAACCTGAGTCTCCTTGTCATGGGTTTCACTGGCAAAGAATAGTGTAACACTGTTAGAAAGCCCAGCACTGGAGTTTCATGTCAGTGAAGGGTGTTGAGACTTGAGAGACATCGCTAAAGCGTGGATGAGTTTTCTAATCTCTGCTGGGGCCCTTTCTCTTAGGTGCAGCTCACCCTGCTCACTGCTATAGTGAAGCTGTTCTTAAAGAAGCCTTCGGACACGCAGGAGCTGGTTCAGCAGGTGCTCAGCCTGGCCACGCAGGTAAGCCAAGATACCCAGTGAACCAGAGCCCTCCAGACACCACGCGGGCCTGCTGTGTGGTGTCTCCCGTCTGCCAGGCCCATCCATCAGCTTTGCGGTAGACAGGATTCAGGCGTGTCCCCCCTCTTCCAAAGAGAAGCCTCTCAAGAGCTGCTCTGTGCCCGTTCCCGTGCAGTCTGCCATCTGCCCTCCTTCTCAGCTCTTGCTTCATCCTAACTCCTTCCCTGTTCCCCCACCAAAGGAGAAGTTAGGGGCAGGGAAGAGGTGTGAAGAAACCAAAGTGCTTTCTCCTTGAAGGTGGCTGCGGTTAAAACACCTGGAGCTGTGACAGAGGGAAGGGACCTGGCAAAGGCTTTGTTCTGTGAACAGCAAAGCTTAAGCAGTGCTATGGAAAAGAAAAAACTGAAGTTGGGGGTTGTGTTTTTTCCCTCTTTTGCACTTGGATGCTGTCAGCCGGTGTGGCAGCTTTGCTGGAGGCTGTAGCAGTGGGTTCAGATCCCAAGATTCATTATGCATGAGGTGCTGAGCCATGAGCTCAGATCACTGCAGGTGGGACTGGGCTCGAGCTGGCAGACACAGGTGCTGGAGGCCAGGAGTGGAGGTGTTGTGGTGGCAGGAGTGGGTAAGACCTCAGCTGATCCACCTACGCTCCCTGGGGTAAAGTGTGACGGTGTAGCCCAAAAAGAGCGGCTCCTTCCCAGACCTGCTGTGTTGAGTGATGAAAGTCGTCTCCCAGCTGTTCTGAGTGTTTCTGAGCAGAAAACCCCGGAGTCAGTGGTCAGCTGGCCCTCTCGGTCCTCTTTGCTGTGAGAAGTCATAGCTGTGGACTTACTAGCACTTAAATTTTATTTCTCCCTTTGAGGGTGTCGCGTTGGTCAGTGGCAAGAAATCCGTGCCCTGCTTTTCTTGTGTCAAAGCTCCCAGCTCCTCGCAGGGGAGGGCCAGGGGCACGCTGTATCATTTGTCTACGCCAACAGAAGAAAGGTACCGAGTGTTAAAACCCACTACACTGAGTCACAAAACACTTAATGGCACCCTGGCAATATAATGGGCGTCTGTTTTTTCTCTGTCACAAATGTTGATTCAGTCTGGCTTCTTGTATTTTGTGTGAACAATAAGTCAGTGTAGGATAACTGGCTGCAAAACGCTAGAAAGCCTTATGCTTCAAGGTCTGATTTCTAGGTAGAGGTACTGTTTTTTCACTTGAGTGGGAGAGTAATTACACGTGTGTTTCTTTCTCCAGCTTAGGTGTTGCTGCACTTTGAGTGTCTCTCAGGGTATGCTTGCACAGCCAGCTGCAGGTGTGTCTGTAGCAGGAGACAGCTTAATCCAGCCAACTCTGGTGAAAATAGCAGGGAGGCAGCTGGGGCTGGGAGGGACACAGATGTGTGGCAGCAACCGAGGCCCCTGCCAAGCCCAGAGCCGCACGGGTGGCACAGACCCTCCCCATCTCCATTGCTGTATTCTGCCTGGCGCGGGCAGGTGAACGAGCTGGCCTGGCTTTGGTGGTGGGCACCAAACGTGTGGCTGCAGGCCCTGGAGAGCAGGGAATTGAGAGAAATGTGGAAAGGGAAGATCCGAGCCTCTTGTTCCAGAAGATTTATGCAAGTTTCCAGTCTGTCTGTTTGGCTGTGGGAGGAAATGGGCAGTCTTGAATCTATATGTGCCTGCATGTATGTAAGGGCGTGTGGTCTTTCATGCTGGCCCTTGCAGAAGCCCTGCCTGGTCTCCAAGTGCCCGCTGCAGGCGGGATGGACAGAGTCGTGTAGGAATTGTGAAGGGTGAAGGGTGTAAACAGTCCACAACTCCACCATCAACCTGAAAAACAGCACTGCAGAGAAATCTTTATCAATTGACCCAGACGTTGTATCTAGGGTTTTTTCCGATCAAGATGAGCTTAGTGTGCTCGGTCTCATTACAAACAGAGATTTTCCCGGGTGCCTGAAAATATCTCGAGGCAAGCGGTAGAGAGGCAGGTTGGAGCAGGGCAGCAGCAGCGTGATTGAGATCACAGAATTTGAAAAGAAATACTGGGGAGGAAGGCTAATGAGGAGTACGATATTCTGCCAGAATTTTATGGGGAAAAAAACCCTGAGAAACATTTACCCTGTTTTTCCTGTTGATGTGGAGGCTGAAAATCCCAGCTCTTATTTCCATGAACAGTTGGAACATGTTGCACTACCACGTCGAGCCACAGCACCTCTCTCTCGCCAGAGCATTAGCTGCAAACTCTCACCCCTCACTTTGCTGCTTAGGGCAGAGCTGTTGGGAAAGGAGCGAAATAATTGGCACCTCGTGCAGAGGCAGAAATACCTGCAGTGAAACAGGGATATTATTGACAGCTGGAGAACTGATGAGGTATCCTCACCGTGTGTCATTAGCGTCCTTCTGTGCTTCGTTAGAGAACTAAAAGGCAGGATAAATAAGCTCTCCTTTGGTATGAGGGATATGGTTTAAGATCTAGCCTGGGGTAGCTCCTCAGCGTCGCGTTGCCCAGCAGTACCCGTGGGGAAGTCGTATTTCCAGAATTATTCTGTTCCACTATGTCGTGTTGCATGGCTACTCATCGTATAGAATCATATCATAGAATCATAGAATGTTAGGGATTGGAAGGGACCTCGAAAGATCATCAAGTCCAATCCCCCTGCCAGAGCAGGAATGCCTAGATTATGCTACACAGGAACGTGTCCAGGCAGGTCTGGAATGTCTCCAGAGAAGGAGACTCCACAACCTCTCTGGGCAGCCTGTTCCAGGGCACCGTCACCCTCACTGAGAAGAAGTTTCTTCTCGAGTTTAAGCGGAACCTCTTATGTTCCAGTTTCAGCCCATTACCCCTTGTCCTATCATTGGTTGTCACCGAGAAGAGCCTGGCTCCATCCTCGTGACACTCACCCTTGATATATTTGTAAACATTAATGAGGTCACCCCTCAGCCTCCTCTTCTCCAAACTAAAGAGCCCCAACTCCTTCAGTCTTTTCTCATAAGGGAGATGCTCCACTCCCTTAATCATCCCAGTTGCCCTGTGCTGGACTCTCTCCAGCAGTTCCCTGTCTTTCTTGAACTGAGGGGCCCAGAACTGGACACAGTATTCCAGATGGGGTCTCACCAGGGCAGAGTAGAGGCGGAGTCATTTTGACTTGTGTCCTTTTCTCCTGTCTGCGCTCCCTTGGAGTTCCCTAATGCTTCCTGTTATGTCAGGGGAGTTTGTAGAGCAGTCGATGGCTCTATGGGCTGGGGCAATTATGGGATGTAAATCCAGGGCTTTTTGCTCCCTGATCAGCTGAGCAGGAAACTCGGCGTTAATACTTTGGTCCTCGTTTTTAATTTTGGCATGGTCATCACAACAAGCGTTTTGTAGCATCGTTCTGACTGTCGCTCCTGGATGATTGGGTTTTTATAATCCAGCAGAATCGCTGCTAGAAAAAATTAAGTGATTTAAGTGCTAGTCTGCTTCAGCCACGTGACTCATGTATGGTTTTTGTCTCAGGATTCTGACAACCCAGACCTGCGGGATCGTGGCTACATCTACTGGCGCCTTCTTTCCACGGACCCAGTGACTGCCAAAGAAGTGGTCCTCTCGGAAAAGCCGCTTATTTCTGAAGAGACCGACCTGATTGAACCGACTCTGCTGGACGAGCTGATCTGCCATATCGGGTCTCTGGCTTCTGTGTACCACAAACCACCCAACGCTTTCGTGGAGGGGAGCCACGGGATCCACCGCAAACACTTGCCGATTCACCACGGGAGGTGAGCTGAGGCAGCCGTGGCACCAGTTGGACGGGATTGGCTGTTTCTGTCTAGCAAAGAGTCCAAATGATGCAGAGGTCTTTTATAAGTGGGTTTTTACTGATTGTGAAGGGGCTCGCAGGTCATTCAAGGGGCCTTTTCATTGCAGAGTTTAATCCTGGGTGTGTAGTTTCTGAGTTCTTGGGTTAGGAGACAGGGGAAGTGTCCAAGTTCTTGTGCGAGGAGGAACTCTGATGTTTTCTGAGAAGGCACTGGCTGTAAGGCCTCTTAACATGAGAGTTTTAATTAAAAAGCAGCAGCTTTGGGTAACTGGCACGAGGGCATGCTTCCAGGAGGAGGATGACTGTGGTAAAAGCAAGCATCTTTCAGAAGGATGCGTTTCTTTGATTTTGGGAGAGCTTTTTCTTCAGCCAGAGCACAGCTTTACAAGCCTCACTCGTGTAGAATAACGCAGCGTTCCTGGAGCAGGCGAGCACAGGGATCCTTTGCTGTTGGAACATGAAATGGGGGAGGACTGATAAAACTGCCTTTCTCGCTCTGTGCCTGTAAAGCGAGGGGAGTGTAAAAGCCATCTAAGCCCCACGACTGAAAACTGCGTGGGTTTAGAAGACGGCTGCACTGCTGCTGTTCTGCCTGACCTTTGGCTGGTGAGGGGGAAACGCTCTGGCTTGTTACCCAGAGCCTTAGTGCTTCTCCGTGCTCACAGCCCTGGGGGTGGGTTAGACCTGCAGGAGCAGGCGGTGCGGTGTCCCGGGCTGCGGCAGCGCGGCTGCTGCTGAGCCTCTTCCTGTGGTTCCTCGTTCAGGTAAACCGTGCTCTTTGGACTCATGGTACTAATTACAGATCTAAGTGTGCCTTGCAGCGAGAGGCAGGGTATCCAGGCTTACCTCTTAATAATATTCCCAAAGTGACATTTGCAGTGCTTATTTTATTTTTTTCTGTCGCGGGGATAAATCAGTGTGTGATGCTGCTCCTTTTCTATTTTCTGACACTGCTTCTCTGCTATTCTTAGCAACCGAAGCTATTTCTGTAATGACTAGCTTTGGGAAACCGAGTTGTTTTCTGCCTGTCTATAAAATCAAGTCTGGCTGCATTGACCTGGGACCAGCAAGCACAAATCTACCAGTCGGGGAAGAAAAGCAGCGACCGCTTTCCTCTGCTCTGTCTCCTGGTCTGAGATTTGCCTCAACAGCAAAACAAACTGGGTTGGGGGCAGCTTTGGTTTTTGATGTTACCGGCCTTCCTGCACACTATTGCTTCAGGTCACTGCAGAAGATAACGTCTGAGGGGCTTTTAGTCAGCACAAGGAATTCAGCTTTTGCAAGGTGTGGTCTTTTTACTAGCTCCTTGCATGCACGCTCAGTCTGCTCACCTCAAATTCTTTCCAAGGCCAGCAGTGCTCTGCACTGCCCTTGTGGTGTTTCCTACTAAATTACCTGTTGTTCTGGCATCAAACCTTCAGGCCTCAATCTGCAGTGGCGAGCTGAGGGAGCCAGAGCCGGAGGTGCTCAGGCACTGGGATGCCCTGCCCAGGGCAGGGGGAGTCACCGTCCCTGGGGGGATTTGAGGAGAGGCTGGATGTGGCACTTGGTGCCCTGGTCTGGCCCATGTGGGGGTGTCGGGTCATGGGCTGGACTTGATCATCTCAGAGGGCTTTTCCAGCCTCAGCAGTTCTGTGATTCTGTGAAGGTCTGAAGGATGCTCAGCAGAGCATGCTGTGTGCTGATGCAGGGCTCCAGCCCTTTCGGTAAATTAAAAAAATTAGTGCTGTTACTTGATGGCACACACACCAGGCTTCTCTCATGTGAGCTCACCTCATGAAGAGGCCTCGTTATTGTGGTTTTTGGCTTTAGTGTCAGCAAAAGGACAGTAAAACCTTACAGTCTGATGGCAAGACCTCCTCGTACCGTGTCACGGCGTAACAAATTGCCGCTTTCAGCCGCGCGAGTTACAGTGAGCGGCTCTGCGGGAGCCTGAGCGTGTGCATCCAGTGTGATTTCACTGATTACTAAGGAATCGGTTTGCCTCTTTCTGATGTTGATTGTGGATGAAAAGATCCATGAAAATCTGTCAGTCTAAGGCAAGTTCAGGGCATCTGATGAAAGATGACCTCCCCACCCAGCTACCTGGAGTTACCTTCATTACTTCTACTCTTCAGTACCGACCGTTGCGGTGTCTGACCCGCCTGCGAGAGGCTGAGGTTTTCCTTCCGACTGCACGGTTGGGTAGAGGCAGAATCCTGGAAGTGTGGAGATGTCTGCGGTGAGCGTGGCTTAAGAGAGTCAAGATAGTGTTGCCCTGAGTAGGTGGGCAGCAGGAGCTGGAGGAGTGGGGCTGTTCTGGCTGTAAGCCTGGGAGGAGTCGGTTGTGGTTGGCAGAATCCGCTGTGTTGCCTTTGGAGCGTTTCCACCGACAGCGCTGCAGGGCAGGCTCCTTCAGCGCTCGGCTGATGGGAAGACCCACCCAACAGCTGACAGATGGTGTGAGATGTTCCTGCCTCTTCAGTGAGCCCAAGTGTCATAAAGTTGCAGATGAATCCTAAAGGTGGGGGGAGAAAGCTCCTGATGGCTTTTGGCAGCATTTCCTCGTGTGGTGGCTCCCACCAGCCCTGCTCAGCTATAAAGCAGCTGGAAAATTTGCGGAGATGTGAACAGGGCTCCTGGGAGAGGAAGAGTCTGGTTAGGCTTGGGCAGGAGGAGTCCTCATTCCCACACAGGTGGCTGCAGGAAATTCTTGCTTCTACTTCAGGCTGTGCATCCCAACACCTGGGAACTGCTGGAGACTGAACTGGGCAGGGCCAGATCTGCAGGTGACACGGGCAAACCCAGCTGCCAGCCACTGCCCGGGTCTGTAAGGGAGAAAGCCTGTGTCAGGTCTTTCTGCCCTTTATAGCCTGTGTAGTCTTCATTTGTTTTTTTCTCTCAAAGAAAATGCAGAGTTGTTTATACAAATCTCTGCCAAGAGGCCCATTCTGGACAGGAGTGGGAAGACTTTGTGGTTTGTTTTTTTTATTACAAACCGAGTTAGCTTTATCCCTCCCTAATTTCTTGGGCTTTGGGGCAACTACAGTTATACAAGACCTTGAAGGCTGGCTTTGTCTCCACCAGAACAAGGATGAGTAAGTGTTGAAGAGGTGTAGTGTTAAGGGGATGATATCCTGGGAACGAAAGGAGTGTGTGCATTGCGGGCTCGAGCGAGCCTCTGCTCATGCACGCTCTTCTTCCCCGTCCTCAGCTTGGGGGTGGATCTGGATCACGGTCACCGCTTGCTCCTCAGAGCTGTTCCAGTCAGCTGTTCCGCGCGCTCAGCAGTCTCCTTGCTGGAGGCAGAAGCAGAAAGGACAAGCAATATTAGGACAGCTGTTAGGGGTCTAAAGCTTTTAACGCAGAGAAGCTGTCGAGCCTCTCCTGTGTCGCTGCCTGGTAACTGGTGTGTTCTGCAGCCCTCATGCTCCATCTTTCCCTCTCGCCACTGAAGTTGGGAGCAGCTCATCCTCCGTTGCTAGAGCTCTGCCCTCAGTAACTGAGTGAGGATAAAGAAGAGAGTGGGGGCGGCTCAGAATCAGGAGCTGCCGTCCTTACAAGAGAGACCCGGCGCTGAACACCTTGTAGGACTCTAATTCCCACGTGTGTGCAGTTCCCTGTTGGCTGCATCTGCAGGAGTGTGAGCTGGAAAGAATTTTGTCAGTTACTGCTGGCAACAGGATACAAAGTAGACTTGAAGTTATCTAAAGTGTTAAGACTCTGGATTTAAAGAATAAACACAGTGTAATGAGATCTCCGGGAGCTACAGGCAGTCTTCCTTTTTTTTTTCCCCTTGTAAAATTGAATGGAAAGTGAATGTAAAAGGTAGCTGGACTGCATATGGTGAGAAGTTTTGAGAGCTGTATAATGAGCGTCTCTAGACTGCTAACTCAGAGGAGGAAATTACTGCTAGAAGGGAGGAATCAATGTTAGATTGAGGTCTTTAAAAACAGTTGTGGAGCTTTGTGCTGGTCAGCAGAATGTGGTTAATCCACATCTGTTGGGAGTGGCTGAGTTCGCACGGGTTAGAGTGAGGGGTCGAGAGTTTTATCTGTGTTAGGACTTCAGGATTTTATTTTTTTTTCCCCATGTTTACATGTAGTTCTCAAGGCCCAGTGGGCTGAAAGTCATCTCCATAGGTTTCTTCTGAGCTGGGAAATAATTATTTTCAGCGCTGTAGTGCATGTAGTTCTCACGGCTCACTGTTCTGGAGGGCTCTGAGATTCTCGAGGTGGGCACATTTTGCGCCTTGAAGATTCCCTTTCCTCAGCTGAAACCATGCACGGTGCTGGCAGAGTCTCTGTGCTTAAAGCAGGGGTTGAAGAACCACTTGACGTAGGACACTGCCCTGTACAGGGCAGTGGTCCCATCAGCTCCTCGGGTCAGCTTTTACCTGGCTTCTGCTTATGAGCCACCTCTTGCTGGGAATCTGAAGCTGGAAGGTGACCGATGTTTCTCTCTTCTGCTTCTTGTTCCTTCCCTCCACAGCACTGATGCCGGCGATAGCCCCGTGGGCACCACGGCCACTACGAACCTGGAGCAGCCACAGGTCATTCCATCGCAGGGCGACCTGCTGGGCGACCTCCTCAACCTGGACCTGGGCCCACCAGTGAATGTTCCCCAAGTGTCCTCCATGCAGATGGGTGCTGTGGACCTCCTGGGAGGAGGGCTGGACAGCTTGGTAAGTGGCATCCTCTTTAGCCTCAGTTGATGGAAATAATTGGAGCCGTGCTTATCTCTGCAAAGCCTCGATCGTTTGTGCTCGTGGTGCTTGGGTCACTGAGCTCCCAGTGCCAAGTCCTAAAGCTCCAAGAGGATTTAGCTGGTGCTGTTGTACCAAACTTTCAGCAGGTTTTTCCTGCTGTAAAACGAGTGTTGCTGCATGCTGTAGAATCCCCGTGGTCTGTGGATATATTTGTTCCATGTTTTTTTCTCTGTCTGCAAAAGAAAACCAAAGAGTTGTTTTAAGGATGTGAAGTGTTCCACTGTGTTGTAATTGATTCAGGCTCCCTTTCCAGAAGGTGTTTGTTCCTGACCCGACTGAATTTCAGTGCATCACTCTCGGGGCTGCAGGCCGTAGCCCTGTGTCATCCCATTTGTATATTCTCTAGACTGTGTCATGTTTTAATATCGGTGACATTTTAATTGCAGTCAGGTCAAGATGGAAACGCTCTGCCCAGTCCTCCCCGTGCCGCAGCTGCTCACCGGGGGGTGTGTTGGTACTGACGGGGGGAGGCTCCGGAGTGTGAGTAATCACGCGTTGCTTCTGCTCTGAGCTGTGAGCTGGGCATGAGCTCCAGTGAGAGAACCTCTGAGCAAGGAGACTGCAGCAGGGGAGAAGAGCTGGGTGCTGCCTGGTGCTGGAAGCAGCTGGGCGGGTGGGGAGTGTGATCGTGAGCCTGGGAGTTGCTCCCGTGGAGCACAGCACAGATCCCCAGTGCACCAGTGACTTGCCTGCAGGGGTGAGCAGGAGTCTGGGGGTATTTGCATCATGTAACCCCAGTAAGACTTACCCCGGTGAACGTAGTTGGACATTTTTAGACCTACGGTGGATTTGTATTCCTTTGGTTTAAGATTTGGCCTCTAGCGAGCCGAGGTGGGTTATCTCCGTGTCGGGTTTAGGTGTGCGCTCAGTTCTGAGTCAAGCTCTAAATAGCAGAGGTAGGAGGCAGCTGGATGAACCCGAATGCGACAAATCCTTATTTATCAAAGGTAATTTTAAGCCCCCATAATCTTAGTAAAGTGGTCACTAAACACATTTCTAGCTCCAGCGCTTTGTGAGCTGATGAACTGGAAATGATCTAACCCGTAGTGGTGTTGGTGTTCCTGGAGGTCAGATGTGCTTCAGCCTCTGTGCCACCTCGACAGCACTTTGCTTCTTCGGCAGGGAGACCGCTCTCATGCTGGGGGCACGGGGGGTCAGGGACACATTTTGTACTGGAGCTGCTAGGAAAGCAGAGGGCGAGCTCAGAGCAGTGACCCTTGCAGGCTTTGCCCTGCGCTGCAAGGCGTGCCTCTGAGGAACTGGGATCTTTAACCCTGGTAGGGTGTTGCAGAACGTGGCGCTGTACGCGGCAGCTCAGAACTCTTAGGAGTTAAATTCCTCCATCTGTGCTGTCTTCCAGAGCAGTTGGAGTAACCTGGTTTTCCTCATTAGTGTCGGGGACAAATGGATGCAGCAGGAGGAGTAAAACTTGGTTTGGGGACAAGAGTTGTCTCACAGTTGGCATTAATGGGCTTAATGTAGTGACCTGCTTTGGCAGCAGAGCTGTTAGTTGATGCGGTTCTAGGCTTTTACTTAATACTTTTCTCAAGCCTTAAGTGAATCCGTGGGGCTGTGGAGTGTGATCTGACAAAGTGGTTGTGGCTGGGCAGGGAGTATCTGTGCCTGGGGCTGTGCGGGCCAGCACTGGCCCAGCTGAGTTATTAGATGGGCACTAAAAAATAAATATCTGTGAATGGTGGCTTTTTTCCCCTGGAATGCTTTTTGTTAAGTGCCTTTGTATCGTAAGTCCTGTCTCCTGATCCCTCGAATGTGTAAGTGAACCTTCTCCTGGTAAATCTAGGTATTTCTCTGGCTTTTCTTTCCCTCATAAGCCTCACTGGTGTGTGAGTGGATACGATCTGGGTGGTTGGTTGTCGCGGGCGTGTGTTTAACAAGTACCAAGCGGGGTTAGCGCTAACCTGGTGTCAGTTAAGCTGCTGGGCTGTGCAGGGCTGGCTGAGGGGCTGCCTTGGCGTTTGGGTCTTAGGCTCCTGTTAAGCCATGGTTTTCGAATGCCGAAAACGCGGTCTCTGGCTGCAGGGTTGCCCCTGAAGCCTGTGTGGGGAGTTTAAAGTCTGAATTGGGGGCTGGACTGGATGATCTTTCGAGGTCCCTTCCAGCCCCTGACATTCTGTGATTCTGTGTGTGGAGAGGGGGTGAGCGGCGTCCCGGGGCATCCCCTTGAAGAAGGGCCGAGCTCCTCACCCCTCCCCAGGGATCCGAACCTGCGGAGGCCAGGGGTGCTGATCCCTTGTGCTGCTCGTGCAGTCTCATGGGGGACTTGGAGACGGAAATAAAATCTCCCTCTGTCCTTACCAGTGTTCTGGCTGTGTGGAGGTGCTCTGGCTGTCGGTTGGCCATCTCTTTGCTCTTTCTCCTCCCGATACCTCAGACACACACTCTCTGTAAGTTCTCTCTGTAAGTTATCCATTCCGCTTTGAAGCTGCCCTCCCTCTCCTCACTCCTCAAATCTTTTTGTAATGCGTTTTGCCCCCTGCTTTGTTGGGAAGCCTGAGGCTGCCCCGTGCTCAGTGAAGCCTGTCATGTGGGGGATGTGAGCAGTCCCTGTCTCCTCAAACCAGACAGTTCACCTCGCTCTGGGGCCCTTGTGCTGGCAGGCATAACCCAGTTTGGCTGTGACCGCCCGTGTTCCTCTGTGTCTGCTGCTTTGGTCTTTCTTTTCCCATCCCTCCTGTTGCCTTAAGCCTAAGCGAGAGTGCTGGGACCAAGTGTGATTGGGGCCTGAGCTAAGGAAGGATCGAATATGCATTTTTCCAACAGGAATTTTGTCTAGGGGAAATTTTTTTAAACCAGAGATGGAGTTTCTGCTACCTCTGCTGATGATCCCTGTTTTCTACCTACCACGAGTAGATCCCTTTTGGATCTCGGGTGACCTGAGAGGAGACAGGTGAAGATAAGATACTTGAGTGCGGCATGTTCTCCGCGTTGTGGCTCTGGTGTTATCTCTCTGCCTGGGCAGGGATGTAAGTTGCTCTGCTGCCAGGGTGGTGCAACCCTGAACCCCATTTCCATTTTCCATGGAACTGTAAAAAAGCCTAAATAAGCCTCCGTGCTGCAGTGGAAGAAAATGGTTTGGGGTGTGTTTGAGTCGATGCCGGTGGTCGGTTGCTGTGCTGGTGAGATTCCGTCAGCGCAGCGAGTGTCTCGAAGGCGGCTGGAGGTCTGGCAGAGGCTGCGGCAGGATCTTGGCTGCTTTGTCACATGTGCTGATCCCCTCGGAGACTTGTTGCATTTGATAAGGCCTCCTGCTCTTGGGAAGGGGCGTCTGTCTTCAGAGGGATGCTCTCGCAGTGAAAGTCCCAACGGGACTAACCCAGAAAGACCAACAGTGGCATTAACTTCCACACCAAATGTCATTCTGCATTTCCATTGAACCGTGGGGTTTTTTTTCCTTTCAGGCACTTAGAGACTGTGAAACTGGATAAACACCAAATTGTATTGTTCACTTGCATTTTCCTCAGCATTGCTAGACATGTATTCCCTGAGACCAGAGAGAATCCAGCCACTTGATAGTTTAAATTCTTCACTGAAGAAATCTCCGTAGTACTAATTGGTATTAAATGTAACATGCATGTTGTGCATGCACAGATGCTGAGCATGTGTTAACAATTAAAAAAAATTTAAAAATAGAGAGTGAAAAGGGACCTTTAGTACAAGAACAAGGTAAGCTTTGCTTCTAGCCAGAGCAGGCTCGCTGTGTGGCTTGTGGAGAGCTGTTCTCTAGTGACCAGAGCCAGCCCTGAGCCGGCTTCAGGTTGTGCCCCTATTTGCCACCCTGGGCAGATCACGTTTGTCTCTGCTTTGCTTTCTTTTCCCTAAAGTGGTGAGCCAGCCCGCTGTTAAAAAGCTGCTGGAGATCTCCAGCTCCACAGTGTCAAGCAGTGATACCAGTTGCTAATGCGGGAGAAGCCAAACCTGGCGGCAGGGCAGTGCGGGCTGCAGCGCTGTGCACGCCGAGAGCTGGGGTTTGACACGTTATTCCCCTTAAAGCCAGCTCCTAAGTGCCTAAACTTCACGCAGGTTGCAGGCAGCCCTCGAGCCCCTGGTTTGCTGTCAAGCATCTCTGTGTACATTGTCCGTCTGGGCTGTAATGAGCCGGGGTCATTTTGCCTCTAAAGCTTTTTGTGTGTTTGCTCTAAAAATCCCACGGACACGAGAGCTGCGCTTTGCCCGGCACGTGGCGCAGCCCCTGCGAGTGCGTGTGCCGAAGAGGAGCAGGGCTGGCAGCCGGGGAGGCTGGATTCAAACCCGGGCCAGGGCAGTAAATCTGTAGGAACGGACGGGCTTGGATTGTCTGTTACATAAGGATTTTATTTAATACTCCAGCCACTCATCTACAAGAGTGTTATTGATTCGAGGCTGACAGCTGGTCAGACTGATTTATGTCCTGAGTTTTGGAGCTGTTAGATAAGCACTGGATATCCACAGTTTTTTGTAATACCCGGGCTGGAGCTCTACCCCTCTGAGTAACCAGGTTGGAGGTAGGGGGGTCTGATCCAGGGGCTCTCTTCTGTGTGGTTCAAGGCTGTGTCCCAGCACTGAGCTTGCTCTGAAGTGTGTTGGAGGGCTTGGACCTGAGCCCTAGCTCAGTCTCTCCTGTGGGGTGTAGGTTCATTAGGGACTTACCAGTATTTTATATTAAAAAGTGCCCAACTTCTCCTAAGTTGTGTCAGATACTCAGAGAGGAAAGTCTCCTAGAATTGTAGAAGCCCAAAAGCAGAGTGCCAGATTCTTCTTCTGGCTCTGCAAGTGACTTGCTGTATGTAATACAAAGTTCCTTCATTTACCTTTTCCTGGAACTACAGCGTGAGGATGTCTACGCTAGGTCAGCCCCAGCATCCGTTTCTGCAGTGGATGTGCCGCTTCCCCAGGGTGCTCCTCTGGCCTCCGACAAGGAGCTGAGCATCTCCTTTCATCTGGGCTCGGCTGGTTTGACGAGCTACAGAGGACGTGGGTTAGGATTGCTGACCAAGGACATGCGTCCGTTGCTGGAGCAAATATGGAACAGGAGCTCTTCTGGTGGGTCACTCACTCGTGTCTGATTGAAGGATGTCATTGTTGTAACAGGAATAGGATTGCTAGAGCTTTGTAGAGCTGCTTTCTTACACTTTAGAGAATGAAAATGGCCAGTACTTAGTTTCATTTGTTGGTGGAAATCATTCAGCAAGGTAAAGTATTAGCAGTAAGGGCTCCTGAAACTGGTGGCCGTGGTTTTGGCGGCACGGTACGTCCTCCACCACCTCTGGCACAACTCCCTTCTACTTCACCAGCCTGACTCGGTGGTGTGAAGAGACACATAAAATAGGCAGCAGACAAGGTACTGAAACTGCCTCTTTGTGAGCCACAGTGGAGTCTGCCTGAGGTATCTCGAGCCCATCAGGAGGTCAGAAGACACAGGCCATGTGTGACCTGTCCTGCCGGTACGGTGTCTCTACCAGCGCTAGCCCAGATGGAGTGGCCTGCCAGCAGCTGTGCTCTCAGCATTCCCACGCCTCATCCTTTTGAGGGAAATGCCTCGTGTTCCTTGCTGCTGCGGTTCTGAGCGTATGCTCTCATCTGCCCCCTTGAGCTGTCACCCTTCGCTCTTGGTTTACGGTGCGAGAGAGGGAGGAGCAGCAGTTGTCCCCTGTTAACCTGTGAGTTGTGGCTCCAGGAACCGCGCAGCTGCTCCCAAAGCCCCGGCTGTGCGACGGGCACGGGGCAGAGCGGCTGCTGAGCAGAGGTTGTTGCAGCTTCTGTCCCTGGCTCCACCCTCCTGGTTATTTTTTGGAGCTCCAGATGCCTCACGTCATGTTGCAGAAGTGATTGTAACCCCTCCGGATCACATGAACACTTCAGAGTCACTTCATTACAAGCTGCTATTAAGATGCAAATAAACCCTCCTGATGCAGTAACTCCAGCTCTGCTGCACTCCGTAAGTCAGCACAACCGCTTCCACGGAGCTGAAATCGCAGGGCAACTGCTCTTCAGCTGCAGAGCAGCCGCAACGTTGTCCGAACCAACTCGTACAAAGTGAAGATGCTGATGCGGTTTGGGAAGAGGCGCTCGTACTGGTTTTGTTGGTAGAGGGTCGAGCCCAGCCTCCTCTTTACACCCACGTGGCTCCTTGAGTGCTGCTGTGGCAGGACGTGTTGGGAGGGAATAAAGCGACCCCCTGTTTGAAGAACACGGCTCTTTCGGTGGCCAAGGCTCCCCGTTCAGTCCCGCCTCATCTCCTGAAGCTGGTAGCTCTTCGCGGCACCTTTGTGCTCTTCAGCAAGAGGCAAGCCTGCCAGCTTTGGGCTGGGAGTTGAGGCTTTGCAGTGCTGCGAGATCCCCTTGGCCATCAAGTGGCCGCCCTTGTCCAACCCCACCTTTGTAACGAGCGGCTCAGCCTGAGCAGGGCTGACAGCCGTGTCGTGGTCCTCTCCTCCTCGGGGCTGCTGCCCGCTCTCGTGTGAGGCAGCTTCACGTCGTCCTTCCCACAGGAGGGGCGCCTGAGACGGATGGAAATGGTTAACAAGAGCTGCCAGCCCCGGGGAATTGGTTCGGCAGCACTTCACGCCTGACTAATATCTGCTCCTTTCCTTCTGCACTGTGCCTGTCACTCCAGATGGGAGAGGACACTCCGTGGGTAATTGGTTCCTGTTCCCTCCGTCTTCCTCCTTCCCTCTTACTCACACACGTCGCTGTTACTGTCTCTTCCATCGTTTCGAGTTTTGGATAAAGTTAGCTCTCGGGCGTCTTGCAGAAGAATTGGGCAAACCAGACGGGTAGTTTCTGACTGAGGAAAGCATCGGTGCTGTGGAAGGGTGATGGGCAAGAAAAAAGGAGAAGGGACTTCTGTGCTGCTGCAGTGGGTAGCGCACCCCAGATGCGAGGTGGAGCTGATTTGTTCTTTATTAACTTAACCCCTTTGCTTTCTGTAGAAGTAGATACGTTGTCACTTCTCTTTCCACTGGGTAAGAGCCAGCTCTGCCTGCAGGGACCTGGCGAAGCTGCCAGCTCCTCGGAGCTCGCTCTGCGGCTTTGCAGCACGCACCTGCAGCGCCGGGGCCGAGGGAGCAGGAGGCTGCTGTGTGCAGCCCCCCGTGCGGAGCAGGGCAGAGCCTGGGCAGAGACCTTTTCCACCCCAGAGCGGAGGTGTGGGGTGCAATCTAGAAATGGAAGGAGACTTATGGTAAATTCTCCGCACCAGTGAGACTCGTGGGGTTTTTTCTCCGCCTTGTCGGAGGTGAGAGCTGGTGTCTTGACTCCAGCCGTAAATCCAAATGCTACTTTTCCCCCAAGGCCTGGCAGCTAAGGAGAAGGGAAGACTTGTGGGTAGCTTGAGGAACCCCAACGTGTCATTCGTTCCCTCTTTGACAGCAAGTGCAACCAGAGAGCAGCGTATGGGCTGCTTCGAGGTTGGATTCCTAGCCTGCAGCTCCTGTGAGCGTAGTAGGAAATGATAGACTAGTTAACATCTGGCTTGATTATGCAGAATTATTCAGTCATTTCCATAATACCCTTTGTAAAATGCTTGCTGCTTGATAAACCAATCTTTCTCCTCCTTCAGAGAACAGTACCAGAAATCCTCCACGCATACAATAATACCTGGAAACGAACCAGATTCTTTACCTTTTTGTCTTTTCCTCTGGATTTCGCTGCCTGTCAGTATAAAGTGTGAAGATCATCTGCGTGCAAGGCTATGAATAGGGATGAGGTGTAATAGTTGCATTTATTACTCCTCAGTGAGCCAGTAACAAGATGTAAATGATCCGACAGATTAATCTAAAACATGGCTTGGCTTAAAGAGCAAAACTCCGCTCTGCCAGGCTGTTCGGGTGGGACACCTGACAGTGTGATAAGCCCTATTTTATAAACTTGGTGTTAATTGGATTTACATCCTCTGGCTGGCTTCCTTTGGGCTACGACTGGATTCCGCTTTTGACTTTGGAACCGCTCACTTTTATCTGTCAGCTCCTAAGTAAGCAAAGGAAAACTGACCTCGCGAGAGGCTGGGTTGCCATGTGAAGATGTGGCTTTGGCAGAAGATGAAGGATGTCCTATATAAATTTCTGCCGTGACCTCAAGGAGGGATAAACCGAGTCTCACGCAGGGGAAAAAAAGCTCTTAAGGCTTCTCAACAAGGCAAATTGTGTGTGATTTGGGCTTCTCTAACACCTATTACGGTAACTAATATGGCATCAGGTGGCTTCAATGGGGACTAGGGGAAGGAGAGATGCCAGAGGGTAGAAAGGGCATCCAGCATAGCACAGGGATTTGTCAAATTTTACAGGTGTTTTGGAGGCTAGATATCATCTAGCAAGTCACTGTCTTGCAACCTTGCTGCTCTTCTCAAAGCATTTCATCCTTTTTGTCTGTGCTCTGGGGGAGAGAAGTATGAAGCTTTATGATGACTCTTGACCAGTGTTATTTTACCTGTTACTTGCCGTGAGATCTCTCAGGGCACAGGCTAGCAGGGACCAGGACAGAGCTGCATTTCCAGGTCTTTTGTGCAGAGGGAGAAGGCTGGAGCCTTTGGGACTCTAAGCACAAGCACTCCTGGAGGCGTCTGCTTTGGCTACAGGGGGGCATTTTTTTCCATATCTTAGCACATCAACGTGTATTTGAAAAGGTAGGTAGAACCTTTGCTGACTTGGTTTGTCAAATGCTTTTTTTTTAAAAGCAAACTCCTAAGTAAATGGAAGAACAAAACCATCTCCGAGGCGAGCTGTGATGTTCTGGTCTGCCAGCCTGGCTGCTGCCTCGCCCTGGCACTTGCCTCATCCTCCGTGCACGTTGTCAAGGCATGATCCTTGTCTGAATGTGACCAAAAAAAACCACCCCTGCGCTCCGTAAGAAAACCTCCCGTGGTCTTCCGAGCAAAACCCTAGGACACGGATAAGCCTGGAGAAGTCTCTGTAGTGAATAACTGCTGCAAATCTGTGCTTGTTTCCTCCCGGCTCTCAGTCGTCTGTGGAGCTTTGTCAGTGTTCACGGGAGCGATGATGTAGTCACCAACAGCCTGACCTGATCACTGAATTCTCTCGAGCGCCCAGAATGGCGTGGAGGTTTAAAAAAGGGGCTTTATCACTGAGCAAATGGCCTGGCTGCTTTGCAAAAGGAGTAGGACGGCTTCTAGGGGGGCTGCAGGATGCCTGGGCAGAAGGGCTCCGGCGAGGATTCGGTGTTTGCGGAGGGTTATGCGCGTGGGGCGCGGTGGCTGTTTCCGTCACTTCAGACTGCAGCCGTGTAGCTTGGCAGAGATCGGTACTGAAATATCCCAGTGCGCCTCTTTGCTGTTTGAGTGGCCCGTTCGATTATGAAGCTGTTTTTTTAATCCTGTCTAAGGTCAAGGAGCATAGGGGGCTGGTTAGCTCACTCGGTTCGAGCGTGGTGCTGATAACACCAAGGTTGCGGGTTCGATCCCCATTGGGTCCCCATGTGTTGCCTGATATAGTTGAGAGGTGTCCCTGCCCATGACAGGGAGATTGGATTAAATGATCTCCAAGGTCCCTTCCAGCCTGGGCCATTCTATGATTCTATGATCTCTGAAGGGAAGGCAAAGCCCACCTGTCTGAGCTGTTGTAACAGCCGGCACGTATCCCCTCCTCTTTCTTCCTTGCCGCGTGTCGGAGGAAGGCAGCCAAGACACATTGTGTTCTCCTGTAGTTCATTGCTGCTCCCTAGAAAACCAAAGCTTTTGGGAAGCGAGCTTCCCGTCAGGTTTATTTTTACTCTGTTTCTCAGTTACCCCACGGGGGTTTGTGGAGCCGCTTGGGACCGTCGGCGTCCGGCGCGGTGGGTCGAAGGGAAAGCGCCGACACGTGAAACGCGAGAGGTTTCGGCGCGGGAGGGGATGAGGTTTTGTTCTCGTTAACCTGAAAAACGCTCCCGTCCGCAGGAGGCGTGGGGGGTAGTTCTCCAAATAGCTCTGCTCGCGCAACAGCGAAACCGCCCCTCTGTTCCCTGCGCTTTCCCATCGCTGCGTTTCTGCCTGCCTGTGCCCGGCGAGCGAGGGGACGCGCTGGCGGCAGCGCGCTCGGCCCAGCTCCGCTCCCGCCGCCTGACACTTGGCTTAAATGAACTCGGTCTTTCTCTCCTCTCTCTCCTTCTCTCTTTCAGCTTGGCAGTGACCTTGGCGGGGGCATTGGAGGAAGCCCGGCAGTAAGTGCCATTCCATTTTTTTCCCCGAATTTCAAAAGCTGCTCAAAGCTCAGGGTTTTTTTAAACGCAACCTCACCCGTTGTGTGCTGGAAGGTGCTTTAAATCCAGGAAGGTGTTTGAAAATGGACAAATGCAACTGAAACACGCACGTCCCCACCTACGTTGCTTTGAGTCCAACTGTCACCTGGGCTTCCCTAAGAGCAGCCAGGGCCAGAGCTGCTGACTCTTTGCTTAGCTCTTCTTTCTTGGAGCTTTTAGTTTGAGCCACCAGCATTAACACGGCCCCCAGCCCTTGAGCAACTGCTGTGGCAGCTGGAAAGCCGAGGATGCTTACCTGTCTACTCACAAAGCCTGTTCTGTTGTAACCCTAACGCGGTGTCACCGTGGGCTTGTCTCGGCTCGGTGCTTTTCTCCTCCCAGGCGCCACGTGAGATTTCCTGGACATCAGGATCAGGTGCTCAGCACTTCCCTATTCCGTGTGGTCAGTGCTGAGCTCTGCCTGCCACCCACACCTTTCTCTGTGCCTGGGAGTGTCCTAGAGCCTAGAATGCTTGCCGGGACATGGGATGCTTCCAGGCTGCTTCCAGAGCACCCTGGGCTTCAAAAGCATGCCAGCTTCTTCCAGGAAAGCGTGGGAGAAAGACGCAAGGTGACCTGGAGACGCAGTGGGCGGGAGGGAGCATGCCTCCAACCCACAGCCAGAAGCGAGTCTCCTGGAGAAAGCTCCAGTCCCTCTTCCCAGGACTGTGTAGCCAGTAATCCAGTGAGGAAGGCGTACTCAGTTCTGGAATGAGGGCTTTTCAGAGACCCTTGTTATGGCTGCAGACATTCTCTCTCCTTCTTTCCCTGCGGATCTTGCTTTCCTTTCTAACTCCAGCATGAAGGCAGAGGAGAGCTGCTGGTACAGCGTGCCTGTAGCCCCCAGGCAGTTCCACAGATACTTATTCTGTAGAGATCGTACCTGCAGAGCCTGCACTGCCAGCGTAAGCCCACCAAGCAGTTCTGTAAAACCTCCAGTCCTCCTTGTCCAAAGGGTTGATGGAAACACCACGTCTGAGGTGGGTTTCTGAACACACAGCAGTGGTGGGACTTCAGACCCAGGCCTGACATCAGTATTTCCTAGCGCTGCCTTAGCCGTTCTGCCTGTTCCGGGGCTGCTGCCTGGAATCCTGTTCTCAGCACGTAATCCTTCCTGCTCACGGGGAAGAAGAGAACTTGAGAGTCTAACCTGAGTGTGACTGTCCCACCTGGAGCTGGGCACCTCAAGGTTAATACTTGAGGTCTGGTGCCCGTATTTAAGTCCTGAGAGGGAAGGGTTGCCCTTCTTGCAGACAAGTTGCCCTCTCGCAGACGGAGACATCTAGTTCTGCTTCGTGTAATGAACCTTTGGGGACCAGAGCACTGAGGATGCAGAGCTCTGGCTCTGGGTGGGAGTACACTATGCGGTCGTGACTCCTTTGCTGCCTTCGGGTATGCAGAATCTTGCAGATTCCTGAAGACTCTTGTAGTTGGGGAGAAGATTTAAAGCATTTCTTCTTTTCCCTGGGTTTACGTAGGGCAGATCCGCAAAGCAGATTGTCTGTTAGAAGGAGAGACGGAGCAGAACGGTTCCTTTACCGTGGGAATAGGTAACGTGAGAGCTATTGCAGCTGAGTGTAGGGATTAGTTGCCAAGAGCTTTGGAATTCAAATGCATTATTTAGCACTATTGATCATTCAGTGGGGAAGCTGCAAACGGCTTTTAAATATTTAGGATATTGCCCAAGTTCATGCTTTATTAAATAAGTAGTGTTCTTCATGTGTGGTGTTAATCAGTGCCTGTTCTTTTTAACCCTTCCAGGTGGGGCAGACCTACATCCCCTCCTCCGTGCCAGCCACCTTCGCCCCTTCGCCCACCCCAGCGGTGGTGAGCAGCGGACTCAACGATCTCTTCGAGCTCTCATCTGGTATAGGCATGGCTCCTGGAGGATATGTGGCTCCCAAGTCTGTACGTAAGGAAAAAGAGCATCCTCAGTATGTTGCCTAACCTTAGGCTCAGACAAGAGGTCTGAGGTTACTCACTTGTCCCCTTTCTTGTGGGTCTCTGGTGCTGTCGGGGCACCTTGGTTTAAGTCTGTCCCATCAGGGATGCCCTGGGATTTTCTCAGGCAGAGTAACAGTGTGTTGGAGACCATGTTCATTGTTAGTTACAGACTTCTGTGGGTTGTTTTTTTTTTTTTTAAGCGGTTCCCTCATTTTGCCTGTAACAATATTACTCTAAAGAATGGCTTACATAAGATATGAGAATTTCAATTTTGTCAGAGCAGCTTTCCTGGAGACCTACTTCTCAGTAAGCTTCCCCAGGAAGCTGAGCACGGGATACAATTTTCTACAACTTCCATAGAAGATGCGTTTCTTTGGAGGAATCCAATGTGACACTGAAGATAAAATGACGTGATTGGGACGAGCGTGCTGCAGTGTAATGCGGATAAATGCTCTGTTAGTGACAGAGATGGCAGATGCGCTGACTGAAGCGTGCTTAGTCTGGAGGGTTTGTGAGCTACAGAACATGGTTCTGGTGAGAGGCTGCGGAGCAGCCACAGGGAGCTCAGGGTCAGCCTTTCGTGCATGAAAGGGGATAAACAAAAATTAACGCTCTTGCTAATAGTCAATGGATGGAAAAACTGAAGTCATCCTATGAAATCTAGGATCTCGAGGTACTGCGAAGAACACTCGAAGCTTTTGGTCTTAGCTGCTTACAAGTGTAAAGCCAGGTACAAAAGAACCCAGTAGTTTTGAGCTAAGAAGTACTTTGTTTTGTGCCGCTTGAATTCGGGTCTGGGGCTTTTCCCACAAAGATGGTTTGGGAATCCAGAACCCGAACAGCTAATAGTATCAGCCCTGTGATTTGATTTGGTTCAAACTTTAGTGTTGTCCTGCCTCTAATAGCCCAACAAGTCCTTGGAGAAGCCTGTCCACCCGCAGACTCGGTAAGTCGCACATTAGTGTGATGGACACAAGCTTTCCCTGTTTCTTGTGCACACTAATGCTGTAGTATATTTGAATTCTTACGTGAGTGCTGTGAACAAAGACGGATTAGGAGCAGCGAGCTTCCTTCTCCTTGGCGAGCTTGATCCTTTCAGCACCCCATGTCCTACCTTCCCTGTAGTGTTTCTTTAGCATTTGTGGGCTTAATGTGCCAGCGTAGCTGGATTGCCGAGCTCGGACTTCGCTGTTGTTTGGAAAGCTGTTCTTGTTCGTTACCTTCAGGCCAGAGCTCTCGTGCTGAACGGCATCTCTTGTGTTCAAGGTTTGGTTGCCTGCAGTGAAGGCTAAAGGATTGGAGATCTCGGGCACGTTCAGTCACAGGCAGGGCCACATCTACATGGAGATGAACTTTACCAATAAGGCTTTGCAGCACATGACCGACTTTGCCATTCAGTTCAATAAGAACAGGTAAAAAAAAAAAAACTCTTTTGTCTGCTCTCTTAACACGGTTGCATGCTCCTTCGCTAGATCCAGGGAGGACTTTTACATGGGTGTGTAATGCAGCCCTGGAAGCAGCTGGAGGGTACAGCCTGAACTCTCCGTCACGCCACAGTTGTGTGACAGGGCTGAAAATACAGACTGATGAATCTGTGAGCAAACAGGCGGCAGCCAACCCCGTCATTCTCCTGCTCTGCCACAGCATCTGCCCCGTTTCATCTCTGCAGAGTTTTAAAGCAGCCTCACGAGTTGTTAGGCAGGTTAGTGGTTTTATAGCCAGCAAGTGCCCTGAGGAAAGCGAGAGCATAAACAGGCGAGCATCTGAGCTGCACAAGTATCCGTCCGTAATGCCTCTGCCTCCTGACTTAATTTCTCTGCTGCCCCTCAGACTGTCTGGAAGTGCAGGTCTCATTAATAAAGCTCTTTGACAGTGAAGAAGTTGCGAGTTAAGAGCCGATGGCACATGTTTTTTCCCAGTAATTGGCAGCAGAACAATTTTGTCAGAAGGAGCAGCCACTTGAGTGTTTAGAGCATACAGATTGTTCTCGGAAACAGGGCTCGGCCAAAAGACACGACATGGCAGTGCAGCCGCGGCGTCTTCCCCGCCGGAGCTTATCGTGTGGTTCGCTCTGTGTTATCTGGAGCGAGGGCCAGGCTAGTTCTTATCAAGACTGCAAAGAATATCTTGTTTCCCCTATTTCTTCCTATCCTTTCACTGGAAAAAGGTTCTCTGTACTGAAGATCCACTGAAACCATCTCTTTAATATCACTCTTAGCCTTGCAAATTTGAGATTTCTTGGGATGAATAATATTTACTTACAAAAGACATTATGCTAAGTAAGTCTTAGTAAATGTTCTCCCTGGACTGCTATATTTTCTGGAGACTTTTGCTAAGCTACTATATGCAAATGCTTCATGCAAATTGGCCTGAAAAAAAGACATTTTCCTTGTGATTTCCCCCCCCACCCCCCATACATCCAGCTGTGTTCTGACCACACCTACAGAGTACTTCTCAAGGGTATAAGAAGTTTAAATACTGTACAGGAAAACAGCGGTTTCTTTTTTTGCAGCGTATCAGCACACGCTTCATATACAATCTACTATTTACAAATACTGTTCTCCTGTTGCTGCTTTCCACTGTGGCTGATGCATTGGAAAGAGATGCAGTGAGCTGGCTCTTTAGGTTTAAATATTAAGGTTTGCAACTGGGAAGTTTCTATTGTTTTTCCCCCCTCTCCTGCTGCTACTAATCACATTCACTGCAGTCTTGGGATAAAGCATCAGGGAGAAGAAAAAAAAAAAAAAGAAAACTAGAGCGCTAGTGTACTGTAGTATCACAGCCACTCGGTAGCAAAATGCAACTTTATTTTTCCTCTGAGTCTCGAAGAAAACACGAGGGGCTGTGTCCCCCAAGGTGAAATGGCTGCAGAAGGCAAATCACATGGCCAGGCCCTTGCTGAGAATATTCTTATTTTGGCTCCCTAGAACTGAAAATTAAAGAGAACAAAGAATGGGGCACATACTGGCTTCTGAAGGAGTGACATAGCCAGTACACGTGTGTCTGTGCAGAGGCAGTATCAGGTTTTTAGTCGATACACCCAGACGTCTTTGTTCGTGTCAATACTCTGTCACCTCAGCTAGTGGGAATTCTGCTAAAGGACACCAAAACTATCTTATGCATCTGCACTTCCATCTGCTTTCAAACAGAAACCAGTACATAGTGCAGAAGCGTTGTGTTAAACGTTAGCTGCTTTCCCTCTTGCCCGCAGTAAGTAGAGGTGCTGTGGAGTGGCCGGCCGAGCGGGCAAGTCCGCGCTGGCTGTGCCACGGTGGCGTGCACCCCCGGCTGAAGGAGCCTGGAGCCAGGCAGCAGAGCCAGACACCGTCCTTTGGGACCAGGCAGCTGGCTGCCCTGATTCGTTTGTTCTGCAACGCTCCGTTACAAACCATGTACTCCTCCTTGGCTACCCCTTCATTCTCTATTGGCTCCAGTTCCTCCTTCCATCGCTCCCAGTGACACCAGAGCCGTGGGGAGTGTGATGTGCTCCACTCACAGTGCTCTGCAGCTCTGTAGGAGCTGCTCCTGGCCGGGCAGGCCGCTGCTGTGCAGAGCGGTGCCGTGGGGTGACGGAAGGGTTCACAGGTGCTGGAACCCTGGGCAGGGTGGGGCACGCTGTCAGCGAGACCGTCCTGACGGAGTTTCTCCTACCTCGTCCTACTTGGAGCATCTGCTGGTTTGAGCTGTGTTCCTCCGCTGGAGTGACACCAGGGGAGGCTCGGGAGTAATGGGAAGATGAGCCGGCTTGTGGTTGGTGAACAGGGAATTGGGCAATGCTGTCCTCTCATCACCTCTTTTTCTCTTTTTTTTCCTGCCCAGCTTTGGGGTCATCCCGAGCACCCCGCTGGCCATTCACACACCTCTGATGCCAAACCAAAGTATTGATGTGTCCCTGCCCCTCAACACTCTGGGACCAGTCATGAAAATGGAGCCTCTGAACAACCTCCAGGTAAGGATCGTCTCATTCTGGGCAGTGGGGAGAGTGAGCGCTTGGCCCAGTTTGTTTGGCCCAACGCAGTCTGGTAAGATGAGTCCTGCCCTCGGGTCACCCCGACTCCCGGCAGCGCCCCCAGCTCGGGGAGCAGCGGCTGGAGAGCGGCCGCAGGGCAGGGCCTGGGGGCGCCGGTCGGCAGCGGCTGCGGAGGAGCCAGCAGGGTGCCTGGGGGGCCCAGCACGCCCTGGCCAGGCTCAGCACCGGGGTGGGCAGCAGGGCCAGAGCAGGGCCCGTCCCCCCGCACTCGGCGCTGGGGAGGCCGCCCCTGGAGCCCTGGGCTCAGGGCTGGGCCCCTCCCGGCCAGAAACCCCTGGAGGGGCTGGAGCGTGTCCAGGGAAGGGCCGCGGGGCTGGGCAGGGGCTGGAGAACAAGTGTGGGGAGGAGCGGCTGAGGGAGCTGGGGCTGTTGGGCTGGAGAGGAGGAGGCTGAGGGGAGACCTTGTGGCTCTGCAGGTCCTGGCAGGAGGGGGCAGCCGGGGGGGGTCGGTCTCTTCTCCTCTGTGACAAACGATAGGACAGGAGGAAATGGGCTCAGGTTGCTCCAGGGGAGGTTTAGTTGGGATACTAGGAGAGATTTCTTCGCTCAAAGGGTTATCAAGCCCTGGCACAGGCTGCCCAGGGCAGAGGTGGAGTCCCCACCCCTGGAGGGATTTACAAGCCACGGAGATGAGGTGCTCAGGCCATGGGTTAGTGCTGGGTCAGTGGTTGGACTCGATCATCCTAAAGGTCTTTGCCAGCCACAAAAATTCCGTGATTCTACGACTATAGTGACAAAATACCATGTGTGTAGGATAACCAGGCAGACCTCATGGATTCGGGCCGTGCATGTGACCAGAACTTCTTCCTGTTTCTAGTCTCTCCCAGAAAGGACTGAAGCAGAGACTTCTTGAATTTTGTGACTTTGCAAACAGCTCAGACCCGCCGCTTGCACCTGTGTAGATTAATGCCTTTGGCTGCTCCAGTCATGCTCTTCTGTCGCCTGAGCACGAGGTTTGGAGGGGTTTGTGAGCTGGAGCTGGTCTCAGCAGAGGGATGCACACCTGCGGTGGAGCCAGCCGTGAGGGCTGCCAGCAAGAATTTAGGCAATTAAAGGAATTGGTGGAGAGATGGCAACTGTTAAGTGATTAATGTTTCTTTGGTACTCGTAACTTCAGGGTGCTTTATGAAAGGCGTTGGCACATCCCTGCCCCAGATAGCTTAATCCCAGGCAAACAAGACGTGTTCCAGGAAAGGCAGAGGAGAAATGACGTGAGCAGCTAATGTTTCATTAATGAGGCTGTCGGTGTGCGTTCGGGACAATGTTCCCTGGAGGAGGCTTTTGATCAGATTGGGCTGCCGGCCTGATAAAGGCATGACAGACCCAGGGATGTTTTCCTCTCGTTCGGACCAGAGACCGTCTCCGTCAGTCCTGATGTGCTCCAGGGGACTCGAGTTTCTTCAGGCAGACGATGCTCCCTGGAAGGAGACCCTTCCCCGCCGCTGCTGCGTGCAGCCGCCCTGTGGAGCGGAGCCCAGCGCGTGACTCCAACCTCTGCCCTCTGGAGCTGGGTCACCCAGTCAGATGCTCCGGGCATCCCAGAGATGCGGTGAACTCGCGCTGTCGCTCGTCTCATTCACCGCGACTCCCCGGGAGATGGAACTAGGTTGGGTTCCTGTAGCGTAGCAGCCCATAGAAGGGAATATTTTGAAGCAGCTCATTCTCTTTTTAGATGAGGAGAATGTAATGGAAGTTACTATTTATTCTGTCTGAGCAACTGGCTTTTGTTGTGGGTTTTTTTTTTTTTTCCCCTTCTTTTGACTTCCATTCTGGGGCTTATGACTTATTGATGAGTCTTTGGGCAAACAGCTCGAAATAGCTTCTCTGGCGCTCAAACGAGCAGTCCTACACTCCGGCGCTGAGCTCAGCCGCGCGGTGGGGGAGCGTGCGGACGGGGAATGAATTACACGTGCTCGTCTTCCACAGAGGGGGCCCTTCCAGCCTGTGCCAAAGCTGGATCCCCTCTGCGTCCGGGTCGTGAGGATGAGATTGCATCCACTGCATCTGGGTCAGCCGTGGTACAATCTCCCTCCTGCTCGGAAGGAAATTTGGAAGTCTCTAGGAGGTGGCCGTGCCTCCGTAGCACTGAGGACTCTCTCAACGAGACGTTCTCTTCCTTTGATGAGGAAGGACTTGAAGTATCTGGGTTATTAAATCTCCAAAGGAATTGGAGCACAGTTTGTTTCTTGTAGCATCTTCTGCTAGAACAAAGCGGAGAGAAAACATGCGAGGAAACCTCCAGCTACCTTCTATTGAGACAGCAGAGCATTCGTTAGTGCCAGACTCGCTTGCTAATTTGCTACCTCTCTCATTGCCATAGAAGTTGGCTGCCCTTTCACAATTGGGGAAGCTGCCATATGGAGTAATAGTATATTTTTCTGCAAAGAGTTGAATCATGATAGCAGATGCCAAGTTAAAAAGAGCACTCCCCTTACTTTTTTGACAGCAGTGGGTTTGATGGAGAGCTGTCACTGCCCTGACAGCCACGGCTCTGGTTTCGTTTTGTGGGATCGTGTAGAAATTGTCTTGTCTTGAGACGTTCGGAAATCGTTTTGGTGACCTACTTAGGGAACAATTTATAGCATAATATAGGAGTAGAGGATACAAATGTTCCTGCATTCATTGAAGAACCAAAACACTCATCAAGTTGAAGTCGCTTAACGCGGTTTTTCTGAGAACGTGGAAGGAGACGCGGGGCTGGTTTGAACCTGAGGACCTTGTGTTCATCTCCTGTTCTGGTTTGGGATTTCGTGTTTGAGTAACGAGAAAAATAGGTCCGGAAGTAACCAAACCGATAGCTTTCAACTTTTTGTCATGTTAATTAGAGACTTCAAAGACTAGTTGTACATTCCTTAGGCGGTTATTTCAGAAGTACAGAATTCAAGTCTTGTTCAGGTTATTTTTATTACCATTTCTGATCTTTTGCCCAATACAGCTGGTTTAATCTTAATATTTGTAATCATAGCAAGAAACCAAAGTATTTGACAAGTTAATAAAAAAGCCAATTTTACAAGAAGATGAGCGAGACTGAAGTATTTTCAGAGGCTTACTTAGATAAAATATAACTGTTGCATCTTCTGTTTGCCAGTCACCTCGCATCTTCTGATAATGAACACTTCTCCCTCCCATCCCAAAGCAGTAATGGTAATTTTCTTGCCCTGTCAACTCAGATTCAACCCCCAGTCGAGCAGTGATTTATTCAAAGGGTAAAGCCAAAGTGAGATGGGACGCAGCACTGTAGGGCTGAACGGGCTCTTCTGGTTCATCTTATTTTTCCTCCTTACAGATGAAAACGCTGCTGTCAGATGCCTTTGGAGGGTGCCTGTTGCTAAAGAAAAATCTGATGTAGTTATTTGGGCGCCGCTGAGTTCTGCTGGGGGTCACCCTGGTGGTGCCCTGTCAGCGTTTTGGAGGTTCCCTGGCACTTGTGGATGCCGTGGTCCCCCCGCCGAGAGCTGCCTCGGCAGAGCCGGGCACTCGTAAGCGATAACAGGCTCCTGCCCAAAGGTGTGCTGGGGAGAGGCTGTGTCGGGCTTCATGAGTATTTTGCCAGCCGGGGAGGTGGCTCTAGTAGTTGCACAGACCTGCTTGGGTCTGGTAGGTGCCTTTTCACAGTCAAAGCGGGGATGTCCCTCTGATCACTTGTAGGCTGTTAGGATTGTACGTGCTGGGGGAGGTGAGGTGGGTGAGGTGTCTTCACCACCGTGTGTGAGACCTCGAGCTCTCAAAGAGGAAAATGGGTTCTGAAATAGGGATTTGCATTGATGAAGAGTACAAACTCTTTCCAGATACTTCCTCGAGTCAAATTTAGAATAAGGAAATGCCTGGGATGAGAGCCTTTCTATGCTAAAGAGAACCCTTGATCCTAATAATGGCCTCTCGAGGGCTATGAAATCAGAATCCCTGATGTGTTCACTTGGGTACAAGAGAATTGCTCCCCTAACCCTGGAAACGGTTGAAGCGGAGCCAGCCTGCTGCGAGAGTTCTGGAGCTCAGGCCTGGCCTGTTGTGGCAGGAATACGATCGTCTCTGCTGAGAGGTGGCAGCTACTTGCCGGAGACAACACAATGGAAAACAAGCTGCAGGGACTCCCGGAGCAGTAGTGAGTCTGCCTGAGCCTGGAGCATCGCCGTTCTCGCGGGATCCGCCGTCAAAATGGACAATCGGTGTGTTGCGTTCCCCAGCGTTACCTGCTGTCAACTGCCAGGGCTGGGCAGGCAACTGAAAGCAGCATCGCTTGGGTTCCCCAAAGTGCCCGGAAAATGATGTGGTGAGTATTGAAAGGGAGGGATCTGCCAGCTGCATTTCTTCCTGAAAAGTGACAAGCTTGGAAACACAGACCTCTCCCTTGCTGCTGAGCAGAGTGAGCAGCCGAACATTTTTTGTTTCTTCCAATATATTTGGCAAAATGTTTCTATAAAAGCAGCTGAAGGTGCAGCTTCTTCAGTGAGAAAAGATTGGTCTTGCTAATGCACCAGATCACGCTTCTCCCTCCACGCTCAGCTCAGCCGTAACTCATCCCCTGCGCTCCCCCGCTCCTCGGTGTCTCGCTCGCAGCGCGGAGCTGCTGGAGCTCTCATTCATCAGAAGCATTAATGCATCTCGGGTCACAAATGCAGAGCTCTCGGTGCTTGGAAACAGATTTCACACGTTCAACTCTCCATAAAAACAAGGCTGAGAATCGGCTTGAGCGGCAAGTCCAGCCGGCAGATGTTGTCCCTTCAGAGCCTGCGTGATAAACGACACAGCGTCTGCCCGTGTGTGAGCTGCGTCAGAATCACGGGGCCAGCCAGCGCGGAACAGCCTTGGGTAGCTGCATGGGGAAGGTGCCTGCTTGGATTTGTTCCCTAGGTTATTTTTTTGACAGCCTCTACTAGGCAGGGTCTTATTCCAGCAAAGAAGAGAACCCTCCTGGGAGGTCCCTGAATTATGGACTCAGATCACAGCCTGGCGGCTGCGGCCAATTCCCGGCTCAGCTGCGAAAAGCTTCTGGCTGGCTGGTCGGGGGCAGGGCCGCCACATGGCACAGCGCGTTTGATCAAACGCACGTTTTGAACTTCAAGTACTTGAAGAGAGCGTCGCCCTCCCGGCGACTCGCTGTTCCCCGGCCGTTGACGCAAGCGCCCGGCCCCGCTGCCGGCGCTCCAGGCTCGTGCCCGTGGGTCGAGCGTCCGGCCGGCAGCCCGCAGGAGCCCCAGCACCCTCCTGTCGAACGCGATGAAATCAAGTAGCTCGCGCTCCCTCGGGGCATCTGGCAGCCAGAACAGCAGACTGTCACAGAAGAAACCATGACCTTGTGCTGGCAGAGGTAAAAAAGACTCTGCAGAGGAGAGTTCTTCTCGCCTTAACAGTTTGGCTGTTACCAGGCTCTAAATCAAAACCCAACTTGAAGTAAATCCTTATTCTAGTGTAGGTGCTAATGGGATTCCAAGTGGGTATGTTGTGTACTTGCTGCTGATGGAAAGCATCTGTGTTGCTTTCAGACTTGACTTTGAAAGTCAGTTCTGATGCTCAAGTCTGGGATTTAGAGCATCAGAAACCTACACGACGGAAGAAGATAACTTGGCGTCGTTCTGATGAGGTGCCTCTTCCCCGGAATCCCGTGTGGTGGCTGGCAGAGGGTTGCACTGCAAGGAAGGGTGAGAGAAGGGTGCTCACCCTGCAAGGTGAGCAAATATCTTCCAGGAGTTATTGGCTGCTTCCTCTGCTCAGATCATGAACAAGACGCAAGTGATTGAGAACCTTGTGCCAGTTTTTAGAGGTTCACACCTTTCAGCAGTGAAGCATCACAGGAAAATCTGTCACCTTTTGACTTTCATCTCTCGGAAGCTTTATAGTCTGCTTGACTAAATTCACAAGGTTGTAATACTATTTTTTTTCCTCTCTCCTTTAGAAAAGATTGCAGATGGAAAGCCATTTTTATTTAAAATGCTTCAGTTTCAACTCTCAGATGGCTGAAATTGAAGGTCTTGTTAAAGATTTAATAGCTCGTGCCCAGGTCGGCAGGTTAAAGCTGCCGAGCCACGGGCAAAGTTAGTCTGGGCTGGAGAGTTGACTGAATACAAGTAGAGGTTCCTTTCCAGCGGGTCAAACCTGGAGAGACTTCTCAGATTCTGGTATCATTTAAAAATGCCATTGAGTATCTCAGTCCAATACTCCCACTTGAGGGAGCACTGTGGGGTTTTGACAAGTCGCTGTTACTTGTTCTCACAGACGCTGCCGCGGATCTTTCTGCCTGTGGCTGCTTTAGTAGCCTGTCGGACGACCAGTAGCCTGTCCCAGTGCATGAAGCTTGAAGCATGACCTTGGAAAGCTGCTACCAGCTGGTGGGACCTCTTAGCCTCTTCCTGGTGCAAGTTTCCCCATCCAGGTATCTGCAGGTGCCTTTTCATGGACCGGATCAAGGACCGCAGCACCAACAGCACGTGCCTGGCCCTTCAGGGGAGGGACGTGGTGTCACACCACGGAAGTGGCTCTTGAGAAGCTGACCAGTTCTGTGCTACAGGCTTCAGGAGACTGCAGCTTTTTCCTCTCCTGTCTGCAAACCCCGTTTGTAACGGCTGGTTCCTGCATCGTTCCGGGGAGTGGCAAGGTGACACGTGATGTCATTCCTGAACCCGGTGATGCAGTTGGGGAGGAAGGTTGGCATGTGGCTGCCTTTTGCTTTTCTGGGAAGAAATTGCACTTCAGAGCGTCTTAATTGCGTAGCTCTCCAGAGTGTAGCCAAAGCAGCTTACTCAGTGTGTTTCTGCGGAGTTGAGAAGCAGGTCAGCAGATACCTTTTTATAGCATCCTTGTAACTGCAGGGACAGGGTTAGCATATTAATTTGGAGTGTGCCTCTAGAACCGTGACTGGAGAGAAGGCGCCGCTTCCCAGCCCCTCTTGTAAGAAGCTGCTGTTGTGTGGCAACAACAATTAGCTCCAAAAGCGAAGTAATCTCTGTTGTTCTAAGGCAAGGCAATTAATCATTAAATCAGAGCTGGAAAAGATCTTGGGTCACGCCGTGTGGTCCCTGCTATGCTTTGTTGTTCTGCTACAGTTCCTCTTACCGAGAGCATTGTCAAGGCTGATTTGAAATACTCCGAGCGCTGGAGCTTTGCTCTTCCTCAGGAGAATTTTATGCTGCTTAATAATTCTCACTGTTGAGTTCTCCCAGACGTTTAGCCCAAATTTTCCCTCTTCTGACCATCCCCACGACTTATATCCAGGCCTGGCATCTGGAATGGCTACCCTGCTTGCTGTCCCTTCCCCAGCTCTCCCCTCCCAGGCTCAGAGGGGTGTTTCTGGCCACTCACCCGGTCGATTCAGTCGCGTTTTGCAGAGATGAATCACTGAAGTCCATCCACTAATCAGCTTTTTACCCCTCTGGCTTTGGTGCCTCGAGCTCAAACACTCCAACTCGCAAGTGTGACGCCAGCGATCGAAGCATGTAACAGCTTAATGAACGTGTTACAGAGGAACCGTTGCCATTTTTGTCTCGGTTGCACCACCGTTTACGTGGTTATAGTGGGCTTTAAACTAATCCTTTCTTAAGCTGGTTTGCGCTGTGGAAATTAAATGTAAGCTGCTACCTTTAGCGATGACTGAAAGCAGAAACCCTGCAGACGGCTGCGTCTCCCTTTCTGCTGTTCTTTGTGCTTCTGGGCCCTTCCCAATCGCGAGAAGAGTTTGTTCAGGAGCTTCATCTCCTGCTTGTCCTCTGGCTTGCGTGCGTGTCTAATCAGACTGGTGTTTGAATTCTCCAGTTTATTCCCCTCTCTTGCCTATCCGCAGCTGTTTTTACTGATATTTGGGGATGTCTTTCTAAACTTGCCGCTGGGGGACAATAGATTTTCTCAGCAGGCTGTTAATATATGTAATTATTGAAGTGAATGGAGTTTGTCTTGGCATTATTTTTTTTTTTAGCAGCAAGTTTATTTCTTTGGCTCAGCGTTTAGCGTGATCTGGTTTGTGTTTCAGCTGGGTGACAAATTGGAGAACAACTCCTGGAATTTTTCAAAGGAAGCAGGAGCTCAAACAGCTCCTGCGATTCCAGGCTCCCCACACAACCTCAGTTCGAGGTTTCTCTTCCAAGTTGAGTTTCCTTCATTGCAGGCAGCGGCAAGAGTCTGCTGAACTGTACTCCCTTGATGGGCTATCGCTGCGTGGGATGATGTGAGGAGAGTGTGAGAGGCATGGAAATAAAGCCCAGAGCCATGTTTCTCCGTGCTGTTTTATGCCACTGTGCAAACCTCCAGTTTGCTCCATCAGCTCCCTGTGCTGCCAGGGATTGGTTGGTAATGTGGTGAGCATGTGTGATAAAAGGCAATCTGGTGCATCTTCTGGCTGGTCAGGTTTAAAGACGGTGAGAATTAAGTATTTGTCAAGTTTGGGGTTTTTTTTACCCACCCTGATTGCTTTGTATCACGGCTTTCTTCTTCCAGGAATGGACACCCGGCACGTGTTGGCTCTGTAGCTCTCACTAAGATAAAGGCAGGAGGCTTGGGAGGGGCTGCAAGGAAGGTGCAGGCAATGGGCCCACTTCAGGCTTTCTAGAAAGTGTCTGAGCTGAGATAGGACTAATCAAGGAGGTGAAAAATAAAGAATGGAGGTGAAAATAAAGAGTACCCAGAGGTTTGGAGCTGGGGAATTGGAAGGCTGAGGCGGCAAAGAGGAGTGATGAAGAAGCTCAGGTACGATATGACCGAGATGGTGTGTGCAGCTGAGAGGGGTGAGTGTGCCTCCGAGGTGGAAGCAGTGAGGAGAGGGGCTGAACAAGAGCAGAGGAGAGCAAGGGTGCTGGCTGTGAGCCCAGCAGTGCCGTGAGCTCCAGAGCAGCTTTCAGGGAAAAGGGAGTGAGCGCAGAGGGCTGGGACTGAGCCTTGTCTGAAACTGCGCAGAAGCTCGGTAGCATCTCTCCAGGTGCTCTCACGTGCTCGGGGAGAGCGCCCCAGGGTGCACGAGCGGGCCGTGAGGCTGCGTGCCACCTCGGGTCCCTTTGGACTTCAGACGATCGATAGAGACTCTTTAACTCCCCCATTTCTTCTGTAACAGGTGGCCGTGAAAAACAACATTGATGTCTTCTACTTCAGCTGCCTAATTCCTCTCAACGTGCTTTTTGTCGAGGATGGCAAAATGGGTGAGTGCTTTTAGGTCCGTGCCTCGGCCGGGCGGTGCGGGCAGCACCCAGCTGGGTGCAGTCGTCCTGCGCTGAGATTCACGTGTGCTTGGCCACGACCTTCACGCCTGCGGATCTCAGCAGCCTGAACCCATCTGGTTTGACTGCCTGTCCTCCTTGTCCTGCAACTCCAATAGTTGCCAGAACCCAGGTCTTCTGCTCCGATTTCTCTCTGCCAGACAAGGAGTGGATCTGTTTTGTTTTCTCTGAGGCTGATTTTTTCGGTGTCTGTTTTAGTTTGGGATTTTTTGTGTGTGTGCGTTTCTTTTGAGGATTTCATTCCCTCAAGTTTAGGATTTTCCTCCATCCCACTTTCAGTGTAATTTGTGTATTTCTGGTCACGTTGTTTGAACTGACTGGGAAATTGTTGGAAAAGCAGCTTTCACTTATGTATTCCTAAATGTGTGGATCTCCTTGTCAAATCCTGCCCGTTCTTGGTTTGTGAACAGCTCGTATGATAAAGGCTGGCTCCGGACTGGGGGTTCCAAAACCCACCAAAGCTTTGCTGCTGTTGCAGTGAGACTGCAGTGGTTACAGGAGCAAACCCTGGATCTGTCCATGGCGAGGCATAAATGTGACCAGAATATCTTTTGTGTGTCTGCTTTGTAGCGTTCTGTGGTGAGTTAATTAACGCTACAGTCCTGTGAGGGTCCGGGAGTGCTGATCATCTTTCTCGTTTCTAGAGCGCCAGGTCTTCCTTGCGACATGGAAGGATATTCCTAATGAAAACGAGCTTCAGTTCCAGATTAAAGACTGTCACCTGAATGCCGGTGAGTAGCTTCATTCAACCACACCGAGAGCGCTTTTTATGTGTGAGCCTAAGACATCACCTTATTAACAGCATTGTCCGTGCCTAACGGTTCAATGGGTCCTGCAGTCATGAACGGAACGGCCGTGGGTCCTAGGGCTTGTTTCAGGCAAAATCTTTATCTGGGTCTCCATAAAAGCACATCTGAAATCCCAGATATTAGGTTTTACCTGTTTCTTCCTTTCATTCTGGACCTTGTATTCTTGTTTTCTCTTTTATGCTTTGCTTTTCCTGAAACTGCTCCTTTCAGCAGAGCTGCACACGGTGTGGGGGCTGTTCAGCAGTCCTGTCCTGCTGCTGGCTGTTTTGGGCAAAAGGTGTTCCAGCCTTGTCTTTAACCTCCTGTATAATAATCCTGGGGCAGTAGCTTCACCTTTCAGCATCTTTCTTCTTTCTGTTGTAAACGAGCAACCTTACGTACGCTCTAAAATGTTTGGACATCTGTGGAGGACAGGCCATGCGAGAAGAGTTTTGGTTTGCCGCTCTTAGCTGCTATGTTGATGCATTTTGGTCATACTCTGTCTCGTTCAGCTCCGTGTCTGGTTGCCTCTGCGAGCTTCCTACTTGTACGTATGACCTTACTACTGCTGAAGGATGAGGGAGTATAAAAACGTGGAATAGGGCCAGCATAGCAGCTTTGCTCCTGTTCAAGAGGTTCTGGACAGGAGCCAAGTGATTCTACCAAAAGCTGCTGTGTTTCAGAGGAAAAAAAGCGTGTGCCTATTGATTACTGACCCCGTGACCTTCTTCTTCGCTCCTGTCTGCTATTACACAATGAACACCCCCGCGCTTCAATTGCAGACAGAAACCATGGGTCTCTTTGTACTCGTAATTATTACTATTTTGGAATAGAGAAGATGGAGCACGCAAGAGGCGGGGGAAAGAAATAGCAGCTGTCGGACCTTATGACTTGATTTCACTGCGGGGTTTCGAATGAGAACAACCTCTGCGCCTCCCCCCGTCCTCCCCCCACTCTTGACCGAGCTGGCTGAGCCTTTCCCCCTCCCCGCACTGCGATGCCGCTGTCGGTAACACCCTCTGCCCTGGGTGCCCACACCGCCCCTCTGGGGCTCCTTGCATCTCGGATCAGAAGCGTCGGTGGCTTGTGGTGGCGCTGGGTGCTGCGGTGCCGGCTGGCGGAGGGTGAGGTTGGGAGGAAGGCAGGGGGCAAGACGGGCACGGGTGAGCCTGCAGCCTGCCGTGTGCCCCCTTCTCCCTCCGGAAGAAAACGTTAGAGAACGTGTTGTTGCCAGGCAATGCTCCCCGTTCAGGGAGGGTTTGCCAGCTCCAGAGCTGCTTGCCCAGGCCTGCCTGAACTGGTGATAGGAGAACACGTTAGTAGCTCGCGGGGAGAGCAGGGGAGCGCCGGGAGGTTTCTTTGCGGCGGCATCTGCAGCCGTTGCCAGGGCTTGGGCAAGAAGAGGCTTCTCTTCAGCGATAGCCCAGGAGCACAGTGTGTCACTGGGGATGCTGGGGGTGTGCAGGACCTGCCAGCCTCTTTGGCTTCTGTACGGGAGAAAGTGGGTCATGTCTCATAAACAGATTTCACACACTTGCATCCGCTGAAGCTTCTGGTTTTGCGCTTCCGCTGCTGACACCTCCACCCCCTTGCAACTCCACCGGCCGTTTCCTTCCTTGACCACCTGGGCTTCGGCTCAGAGCAGGCCAACAGCTTGTAGGAGGGAAAACCATGGAAATATTTTGTGTTTGTCTTGGTCCCTCGTATTTTAACACCGACTCAAGTCTGCTGCTCACCTTGATTTCATCTCGGCAGTAACCTCCTCCAGTACAGAGCATCCTAAGAGCATCAAGCATCAAGCCAGACCCCAAACTTCGTCAAGGACTTCCAGCATCCTCAGGGCTGGCGGCTGGTGGTGCACACCAGGGTGGAGGTGGAATAACCCGGATGATGATGATGGTTTAATCCATCTTGCTGCTGGTTTATGCCAAAGCTAGAGTGTGTGTCCGGCCACGTGCAGTGCTAGAGCAATAGTCTTTCAAGATTCCCAGTGTTGATCATTTAAATCCGGAGAAAATAGCCTTGTTTTAAGACGCCTCCTTTCTTCCAAGAATAGGAACTCTGGGTATAAAACCTTTAGGAACTTGATCGTTGTGGATGAAAGATTGGTTCATGTTCAAAAGACTCTTGTAGGAGACGCTGAACCAGAATAAAGCTCACGACTGGGGCTGTCGGCGCTTCTGTTGTTCTCAGCTCTTGTGTCCCTGCATAAAGGAACGTGCACACTGGCTGCCGTGGCAGAGTAGTGCAGAACAAAGTCTGCAGATTTCAACACCTCTTAACTAAAACTTAGAGGTGCTGGGTTTTTGCACAGACAAAAAGCTTCTAAGCTCCGCCGGCTCGGCAGAGGCGCGCAGCCACCCTGCCAGCCCTTACCCCTCCTCTTGCTTCCGCTCCCATAAGTATTTCATGCTCAACGTGAGCCCACCCGCTTGGCGGCGAGTTCCCACCGAGGCCTGGGGATGGACGGGCACCATCCACGCTTCGCTCTGACCCGTTCCAACCCGGTGATGCGACTTTAGGCTGTGAGCTAAAAATACCTCCCTGCCGACGTGCCCTGATCACAGCGCTGCGAGCTGCGGTGGACAGGTGGAGCGAAGTGCGGCTGCTGCCGGGCAGGAGCGTGGTGCTTGCACCCTCAGTGCCTGGCTTTGCTTCTCAAGGCTGCAAAGAGCTTTTTTTTCCTCCCGAGCGCTCGCATCCGTGCTGTTTCCGCACCGTGGGCGAAGTGCGGCTGAAGTTACGTGCAGGCAGCCATGCAGAAGGCCCTGCTGAGTAGCTGAACAGGGGTGTCTGACTGACTGAAATTTGAATTTCTTTCTCTTTAAACCAAAGTGAAACCGGCTTCTAACAGGGGTTTTTAGGAGGCTCTGCAGCTTGTGCATTTCTTGTACGTCCAGGGCTGGCTGGCTCTGTGCAACAGTCACCTTAAAACACCTCGTGCAGAAACTGCAGCCTCTTCCCCAGGTTACTTCTTTTGTTCCTTGAAACCCAAAGGACATAAACACAGTTATCCATGGAGACACTTTTGCATGAGTCTGGTGCTCCCGGGCCCTCGTAGGTGAAAGATCCCTCCTGTGCCCTCGAGGCAAGCCGAATAGGATTGACTCGAGCTCTGATGGTTTGCAATGGGGATGGTAGAAAAAGCTCCCGTCCTTGGCAGCTCGCCCCGTAACGGGGCACAGAAGCAGAGAACCTTGGTGGATGCAGGTAGCCCACAGCAAGCTGAAGCCTAGAACGAGGTGCCAGGCTGTGGGGTGAGAAGCAGGTCCCCCCCAGCAGCCAGAGCTCACTGCTCTGATCCCTGTCTCCAGCATCTTTGTTTCCACCTTTACTCTGCTCTGGTGAGACCCCACCCACTGTGTCCAGTTCTGGTGTCCCCACTGTGAGAGGGACATGGATCTGTTGGAGCGTGTTCAGAGGAGGCCACAAAGATGATCCAGGGGCTGGAGCAGCTCTGCTGTGAGGACAGGCTGAGGGAGCTGAGATTGTTCAGCTGGAGAAGACCCCAGGGGCACTTTATCACTGCCTGCCAGTGCCTGAAGGGAACCTACAGGGAGGCTGGGGAGGGACTTTGTACAAGAGTGTCCAACAATTGGACAAGGGGAAATGGGTTTAAGTTGAATGAGAATAGGTTTGGATTGGATCTTAGAAAGAAGTTCTTCAGTGCGAGGGTGGCAAGACTTTGGAATAAATTGCCCAGAGAAGTTGTGGCTGCCCTGGAGGGGGCACGAGATGTTCAAGACCAGGTTGGACAGAGCCTTGAGTAGCCTGATCTAGTTGAGAGGCGTCCCTGCCCATGGCAGGGGGTTGGATTAGGTGATCCTTTCCAACTTAGGCTGTTCTATGATTCTATGAAAAAGCAAATGTTGGACCCTTGAAGGTGTTCCCACAGTTCCCAGTGGCGCGTTGAGAGCAGAGTGCTTCATTCTGGGTGAGGGGTTTGGGGCTTGGGTTCCCGGCCGTGGGGACTGGCACCGCCCGAGGCTGTTCTTCAGGGCTGGAGCCGTGTGACGACGAGGGAGCGAGTCTCGCCGGGCTTGTATCGTGGGGCCAAGGTGTACTTGGGGTGTGCTGCGTGTCTGGAATTCGTTAGAGCTGGTTTGTTCATCTGCCTCTTTGGAAGAGAGTGTGGTAGTTCTGTGGAGACAACCATATTCAGAAATTCAACTTGTAGTGAAGACACGAGGTCATGGTTATAGCCCAGCATCCTCATCTCTCTTGCATTCTCATCCAGCGCTAAATTAATTGATTGGAGTGGTTTATTTTTTAATGAAAATTCAAGAATCCAGTGCATGAAAATACATTCCTAGACTGCTGTAGCTCAGATAGTCTGGGGGGGGATGGTGCAACTGCACCAGCTGAGGTTTCCCCTGTGCTAGAGCTCCATTTGCCTTGTTTACGCTGTTTTTTCAACACACTAAGTTTGATTAAATTTTAAAGGACCACTACATTCAGCTAAGAAATGCAAATCAGATTAGCTAAAGGTTTTTTTTTTTCTTTTTTTTCAATCCTGCTTACCCAAACCCCCAGCGAAAGAGGCTGAGCTGACTCGCGCATGGAGACTGAATGCCATTGAGCAGGAGGCAATTAGTTGCTGTACTCTCCACCAATTCTGAGAATTTTGGTTTTGCTTTCTTAGTGCTGATCCACAGTTTGGTGTGAAACAGCAGCTTTAGTTCTGGAGTTGAATATGGCTTTATTGGTATGCAGTGGTCACTTTGGTTTTTTTCCCCTGCTCGAGTAATTTGCTAATGCTGGAACAAAGAGAAATTGGATTTTCTTGCTGGAACAACCCTGGAGAACAATCATATGCAGCTTCCCTGGTATATTTGTTGGTTTGCCTTTTATTTTTCCTTTCTGTATGTGCAGATCTAGTCACCTGATAATTTAATAAATTATAGAACCTGTGCATATTTACACGTCTTGGAAATGAGTCTGCTGTCACAGTACTGACCAGAGCGCCTCCCCGCTGCATCAGAGCCTGCAGACGCATCTGATATTCGAATGCAGTTCTTGACTGGGGGCTCGGAACCGTTCAGGTGTTGCTGGAAATGGCACAGGGATGTTTCCGCCTACCGCAGCGTAAAATGTAGTCGTGAAATTTTGCTTCCTGGTAGCCAGTGCTTAAAATGCCACGAAGGTCCAAGTTCCAAAAAGGTGGATTGTTGATTCCGAGGTGTGCGTGTCCTTCGTGAAAACTCCCGTTGTTGGGTCATCTTGGCTGTTGGAGTTGAGAAGGGAAATTCTAAAGCCGTGTGGGTAGAAGGTGTAAGCGTGTCCTCTGCTCTAGCCAGAAGGAAAGTGCTGCCCAAAGGGCTGGATTACTTCAGTGCGAGGGAGGAGATTTTGTCCAGCTGTTCTTCCCTGCATGCCTGCATTTCCATGCGTGCTGTTAGATGGAGGTAGGGTAAGGAATTCTATTTTAAAAGGAAAAAAAAAAAAAGGAAAACAAACAAACAAAACCAACTCCACAAACACCAACCCTGATGACGGACTGATGTCAGAGGCTTCCCTGGCCTTGGGGATGGGGAAGGGTTTCTGTCTCCTTACATTGTGCTTCAGGAGGGTTTTGAGAATCGGCGTGGAGCCAAAAGCAGCAGCAGCCCTGCAGGGCGGTGCTGGGCGAGGTCCCGTGTGGGCTGTGCCATCCTGCAGAAGGACTTTTGCAGAGTCACCAGACCCCGTGTCCGCAGGGCTCAGCCCTCCTGCCCCGCGCTGGCCGGGCTGTCGCTGGGGGCTGCGCGCTCGCTCGGAAACTGGCAGCGCGGCTCAGGCTCTCTGCCTCTTTTTTTTTTTTATTATTTTATTCTTTTTTTATTAAAAGTCTGTGCTGTCACATGGCATTAGCGGTCCTGCCTTCAGCCAGGCACAGCCTGGCACTGTTGCTTAGCAACTCTGCCCGATCTCCAAAATCCAAACTCCTGGAGCACAGGAGGGGTGGGAGCTGCTGCCTGCGGGGAGAGGGTTTGGCTCTCTCCAGACCCCAAATCTCTGCTGAGAGAGAGGGGGCAGGAGGAGTCGGGCAAGCCAAGCATCAGTGCACCAGCCTGCTCGGGATGTCTGGCTGAGATGGGGCGTGTTCTGGTTTGGGTGTCTTGTGCTCTTGGGAGGGTGGCTGAGGTCAGATAGGGAGGCAGAAACAGGCTTTCTTCAGAGTCTCCCTGCCCCGATTTCCCTCCCCGTACGCCCCTGGAAGCACGTCCCCGCTCGGAGATCTGTCCCGTGGCAGCGCTTCAGCTGCAGGAGGTGCCCTCGCGCGGTCGAAGGCTTTGGCGTAAGAGCAGCTGCTCTGCGGCCCTGCCCTGCCCGCCGTGTCCCCAAGGGCTCTGCCATCGTGCTGCAGGACAGGGCAGCAGCCCCACAGCTGCCAAAGTTGCAGCTTCGCCCTTGCAGCCTTGTTTCCCACCCACGCTCCCCGGGGAGCGCCTTTGCTCCCGCCGCATCCCCCGGCGCAGGGGGAGGCTGCTGCTGGCAGGGACAGCGATTGCTGGAGAAAGTCTCGGGCCCTTGCCAGCAGTTCTGCTTCCAGGATGCGTGTCCAGAGGATCTTCAAAGCGGTGAGGTTTGCCTACAGCCTGTTAAAACTGGGCAAACAAAATGACATTTATTACCAGCGTCCCTTGCAAACAAGGACGTGTGCTCTGAGCCGGCGCTTTGTGCCCTTGCAAAGCCCCGGAGGCTGCTCTCGCTGGCCAGGGGGCTCGAGGAGGTGGGAGTTGGGCTCCGTCCTGGGTGGGCGCTGTCCCTCCCCGTCTCTCCCAGCTGCGGGAACTGCTCTGCGTCGCCCCTTTCCCTGGTCTGGATGAGTCTGTTGTGGAGAGGTGGGAGGAGGAGACAGAGGGAACAGGGTTTTTAAGCAAAGGATCTCATTAGTTACTTTTATCTGCCAGTTTCCATAGTAACTGGGGAAGAGAGGAAACCTAAATCCGAGTGTGTCTGGGTAGCTGGATGCCTGAACTGTCCTCAACCTGCACGCAGCCGCTCTGAAGCTGGTGGAGCAAAGGGGATCATAGAATCCTAGAATGACCTGGGCTGAAAGGACCTTAGAGATCATTTAATCCAACCTCCTGCCATGGGCAGGGACACCTCTCAACTAGATCAGGCAACACATGGGGACCCAACGAGGATGAACCCGGCGGAGAGCCGGGGCTGCCCGTGGAGCCGCTCCAAGGCTCTGGTTGTCAGTGCTGCCCCAGGGAGCGGCAGCGGGGCCGAGTCTCTGCATCAGGACGTGGATTTGTGGGACCTTTTCCTTCCTTCTTACTGTTACCCGGTGCATGGACAGGCTCTGCTGTCCCCTCTCTAACCCATCCACGCGCCAGCACGGGCTTGTGTCCGTTCTCTGCCCTGCTTGCCCGCGGGGCTCAGTGTTGGTAAGCGCAGGGGTGGATTAGAGCCGCGCGCTCGCTCTGTGCTGCGTCTGCTGCTGTCCTGCTCCTTGAAATGGATCCCACGCTGTGGGTCTCTTGGCTTTCAGCGCAAATTGGTTTCAGGCCACTTCTCTCCCTTGCTTTCTGTCGAAAGTGCCCAACCTGCTGGTAATGGCCCAGCACAGACAGGGTGTTCCACCCCCGCTGCGGCAGAGAGCTCGGGCGAGTTCAATTTCTCCCGTTGGGCACCAGGAATGGGAATTTGCCAGTGGTGCTTGTCGGGTGTGGAGTCCTCCTCCCCAAGCCTCCCACCCGAAGCGTGAGCGTGCCCCTGTTACCGGCATGTGGATGCCACGGTTGCTGTGCTCTGCCCTGTGCTGAGAAACCCCTCGGCATCCAGAGGCCACTGGTTTGGGTCTGTGCCTTCTGCGTATTTGCCTCTGGTTTTGTTTCTTCCAAAGAGCCCTTAGAAGCGACGTGTGTCGTGGTTACCTCTGCCCGGGTCTCCAGGTGAAGTCTCGCTTCTTTTGTCAGTGCCGAGGCCATGCAGTGTGTTAGAGCTGTATCACAGCCCTGGGATGCCCAGGGACAGAGGTCTGTGGGTTTTTACCTTTTCAAGTAATTGCTTTTTTTAAAAAAAAAAGAAAAAAAACACACAGGAAAGGATTTTTATGAACTTGTAAGACATTGTTTTGACCAGAAGTGTCTGTCCATGAGAGGTGGGGGAAGTGGGAAGGAGCTGTCACAGTTGGGACAGGACCTCAGACAAGGGTCTTTGTTCTTCTCCACCTTCATCTTCTCCTTTGTGCCTGCCTCCAGGTTAGCCTGCCTGAGGCTCTTTGGGGTATAGACAAAGCAGAGTCCTCTTACCCTCTGAACTGCAGACTCCCCCCTTGATAAAGTCTGTAAGTCCTTGGGCAGTGAGCACTAAGTGAAAACCCTGCAGGGTGATCGCAGCCCCAAAGGAATCAGGTGGGTCCGTGAAGCAAACTGAAATTTTTTTTCTCTCCTTGTGTCATGTCTGCTCCTGGGGACAAGAGCAGACATGACACAAGGAGAGAAAAAAATGCTGACTTCTGGGCCAGAAGTCAGCGTTTCCTTGTGAGATTGCATCCTGGGAATGCTCCTCTGGACTCTCCAGTCTCCACAGATGACAAATTTGAATTAACAGATGCGTTTTTTCTTCCTTCTCTCTGAAGACACCGTCTCCAGCAAACTGCAGAACAACAACGTCTACACCATCGCCAAGAGGAACGTGGAGGGCCAGGACATGCTCTACCAGTCTCTGAAGCTCACCAACGGCATCTGGATCTTGGCCGAGCTCCGCATCCAGCCGGGGAACCCGAACTACACGGTGAGGGGTTGGAGCACGGAGGGGATGTGGCACAGGCTGGGGTCCTTCCAGTTCACCTCACCCGCAGAGCGATTTCTCCCTGCTCTGCTTGCCCGGGGGTAGATCTTGCTGGGGGGGGTGGTTAGGAACATCCGCTGAACTGGGAAAAAATCGAGGAGCAGCAGAATCGCACTGCTCTGTTACCAGCCAGCTGGGATAATGCCCACTCAGCAAAGCACGGTTACTTGCCAAGGTTACCCAGAGATAAAGCCAAGAGTCGTTAGCGAGAAAGCGAGAAAGCGTTGCCAGGCTGCCCTTCCCCCTCTCAGAAGGAGAAATTTATGCCCTGCCACGGTCCTGCAGCGGAGACCGGCTGGCTGGATCTCGGAGGCTCTTTGGCCTGTGCTGGCACCGGCCCCGGGCTGTCCCGCATCGTGCCCTCCCTTTGACTTTGCTCCCTTCAGAGCACCTGTGTGTCTGAGCAGCTTGGTGTTCGAGGATTTATGGCCCGCTAGAAGCCGTTTCAGGAGTTTCAAGAAAAATCTGTGGGCTGGGGACACACGGGGAGAAAGCAAGTGTTGGAAGGCGACGGAAAATGAGGCGTCAATCCTTGTGCGAACAAACCTGGGCTCAGCCCGGTCCCCTCTTCAGAGAGGGGCGACAGCCAAGTCTGTCGGGACCCAGCAGAGCGAATCCTTAGAAGCTGCCCGGTTTAGCAAACTCCCTTGTCTCGGAGTTTGGGGCCGTGTCTCCTTCCTTCACGCCCACAGAGGCACCTGCATTCGTCAGGAGTTTGCTAAGGAGCTCCCACAGTGGGAGTTTGCTTTCGTGTACCTCCTCCTGCTTGTAGCAAGCTCCGAAAAAGGCAGCTTGGTGTCGGTGACAAAGCAGGAGAAATGTTCTTGTCAGCAGCCGCGTCCGTGATCTGCCCAACCCACGCCGCAGGTCAGACCCTTCCGGCTGCCTTCGTGGAGGTGGCAGAGAGCTCCTGCCTCGCTTTGCACTAACGTCTCCTCTCCTCTCCGCAGCTCTCCCTGAAATGCCGAGCTCCCGAAGTGTCCCAGTACATCTACCAGGCCTACGATGCCATCTTGAAAAACTAACAGGAGATCAGCCCGTGCCTCACCCTGCAGAAGGAGGGGGGAGAAAGGGGTCCCCCGGATCCTCCTGCACCGCCGGTGTGGGGAGAAGCACTCTTAACTGGAAGCAGCTCTATTCATGTGTAGGATTTCAGTCAGAGGCACTGATTAAACAAGGTAGCGAGTAGTATCCACGTGCTAACGATGATAGGGAACAAACCCCTTTGATATTTTTAGCGTCCATGGAGTTTGGAACCACTGCTTCGACTACTCCCCGTGTCCCCCTCGCCCCTCACTCGTTGTCCGTTCTCGTGGGCTTCTCCATTTTGTGCCAATGGTCAGTGTTTTCTAAATGGCTTTAGGTGTAGTTACGATTTTGTAAAATACTGCTCATCGGGGGGAAAAAAGAAAAAAAAAAAACAAGCAAAAATCACACATCGGCTCATTAAAACAAGGCAAGTGTCGAAAACATAATACTGCACTTTATTTTATATTTTTATACTTTTTTTTTTGAGTTTTTCTATTGTAATTGGCTTAAAGGAAAGGTGATTCCAAGGAAGTATTGGGAGCCCTGCAGGGCCGTTGGGCTCTAGCAGGGTGAGCACAGCCTTGGGGAACTAGGAACAGAGCCATCGGTTCGGTCTGTGGAGGCGGATGGAGCCCTAAAGAGAGGGGTTTTTTTTATTACACTTGTGCTGGCAGACTCAGCTCTGCTTTTGATGGTGTGTTTTCACTCCAGCCATCTCCCTGGCTCATTAGCTGCTGATTTGAGAAGCGAGGCTGCTTCTGTGTGGGGAGGAGCTGCAGCCCTAGCTGGGTAACGGGACAGTGGTGGGTGAAATGAAGGAAACGAGCCTGCTCTCAGGGCAAAAGGCTGGTTGCCAGAGCTCCAGGTGCGATCTCTGCATCCTCACCCACCCGCAGCCCCTCTTCTTCTTGCTCTTTCTGTGCCTGCTACGGCCCAACTGCCTCATCGGCCGTCCCCTGAGCTGTGCCCCCTTCCCCCGGCAGTCCTGGGGGCTTGAGATGAGAAATGCGAACGCGGCAGCAGTGCTGCTTCCCCACCAGGGCTGCGGGCACCAGCTGTGCCCCTGCAGCGAGGGGCTGCTGCTGGCAGCGTCCTGGGGTGCTGCGGGGAGCAGAGCGGCTCGCCCTGTTCTCGTGCTGTCCCCCAAACCTCAGGCTGTGACGGGATGGGAGGTGGTTTGGGCTTGGCGGCGCTCATGCCCTGCCTGCCTTGGGGCTTCAGGTCCTGGCCGGGCTGAGAGTCGAGCGGATCGTTGAGGCGCTTCGTCCATTTGCAGCTCAGCTCTTCGTGCCCGGAGGGGCGCGGTAGCAAAAGCCAGCCAGGTTCCTGCTCCCACCCCCTGTCCCGAGCAGCCCCTTGCCCTGGCCCCTCTTTTTTCCGACCTGTCCTTAGCACCACGACTGCTTCCCTTTCCAGTCCACGGCTGTGGACTCGCCACATTGCAACCACTAAGTGCTGCAGCGACAGCAGTGAAAGCAACACCTCTTGCATGTCCTTGCTCCATCCATAGCTTGTCCTGCTTATACCGAGCTGCTAACCAGAACGGCTTCGCCCTCCCCAGCATGCTTTGATGCCATCTCCTCCCCAGCAAGCAAAGCTCTTGCGCATAGAAACCCCCATGTTGTCTTTTTAGATGCCACATTCAAAGTCAGTCAGTGTTTTGTGGTGGGAGGTGGATCATCAGGGCTTTGGCACTGGCTGCGACCAAGAGGTCTGTTGGGACAAGGTCACGGTGCCCTGGAGGAGACTGGCAGAGCACAGGAGCTGCGGGACCCCGAGGAGGATGGTGTCACTGTGTAGGAACCCCCAGGCTCTGGCTGGGGAGGAAGTGGGACAGAGCTGAAGCGATCCAGCCCCTGAGCCCTGCCCACCTGTGCTGCTGGGAGGTGATTTGCTCCGAGCCCCACGGGTGCGCTACAAAAATCATTAAAAGAGCAATTAAGGAAGCACCGGTGGCACCGAGCGTGATGCTGTCGGGGCAGGGAGGAGATGGCAGAGGGTCAGGAGCAAACGCTGAAACCTCCTCCACTGAACAGCTGGTGTAGCTTCAAGGCGGGGAGGGGTTGCTGAGCACCCCCTTCTCTTGCAAAATTTCTTCCGAGCTTTTTGGGCACGGAGGCATCTCCATGCCACAGGGCAGAGCCTGGGCTCGGTCGGTGGCGTTTCGCCCTCCTCTCCTGCCGCGCCGCTCGTTGGAGTGTTTGCCACGTAGCTGTGTTGCTCTTCAGGCTTTACCTGCCGTCCGTGTCAATAAACTCATTTCCACGATGTTGTGGCTGCGTGTGTGACTCTGTGGGGCTGGGGAGAGGATCCGATTCCCCGGCTTTTGGCCCTGCCCGTGGGTTTGGTGCAAAGAAGGCAGGTTGGTTGGTAGGACCTTTTCATCCTCTGGCCACACAGTAGAGACTCCCTAAAGTACGGGCTTGCAGGGTGAGGTCGCAAGCGTCCTCAGTCCTCTACCTCCAGCTGGTGCTCTCGTCTCATCTAGAAGCCTCGCGGGGGCACCTCGGCACAGACAGCCCCTGATGAGGACTGGAGGATGCATGTACCCGTTCAGCCCTTTCTGGGTCACATGTGGGCTGTCTGTAATGTCACCTGCTTGTCCTGGGGTGAAATGATAAATGAGTGGGTGCTGCATTTGGATCGCTCCGGACCGGTGCTGGTGTTCTTCCGAGCACTTTGTGATCACTGGTAGGATGGGTCGTGCTGCAAAACCTGCGTATGGGGTGAGAGCCAGGCTCAGGCACCCCCAAACAGCCCTCAAAGTGGGCAGAAGTGCAAGAGCACAAGCAGCAGGTTTGGGAGACGCTGCTCTTGAGTGGAGCAGCTCTTTCCCTCATGCCTGCGCAGCCTTGGCAGGAAGGGACGCGGTGGCAGGTCTGGGGTTACTTGATGCTGCTGTCATGTCCCTTCATACATCCCTGGTGTGCTTGGGGTGAGTGTGCCCAGCCCATGGGATGGGATGGGATGGGATCATTGTTGCCCATCGTTGCCTGCTGCCATGGTGCTGGGAGCAAGGCTCAGGCAGCATTTGGCCCAGCAGGAACAAAAGCTGCTGCAGGACACTCTGCTCTGGTGGCCACTGTCCTCTTCACGTCCTGTGTCAGAGGGAAAAGTTTCTCTCTCCCTCCCCTTTCTGCCAGAGGCTCCTCATGGAGAAATCGGTCTTTCGTGCTGCTCTGGATTTGCCGGCACGCTCATGCCCTGTAAATGGGGACGTGCCAACCCCAGGCCGAGCTGTACCTTGTAAACTGGGTTTGCTGCATTAGCATCATCAGCATCGTTAGCCTACGGGGCTGGGAGCTCCAGGGACGCGGTGGATGCTCCCTGGGCTGAGAGCTGCCGTGGGGACGGATGGTCCCCACAGCCGGGTTCCCGGTCCTGAGGCACGGCCGTCAGACCAGGACCTCCTGGGTTGCTCGTTGCTGCTGTGGTGGCGCCGGCCCCACTGTGCTGGGGGTCTCCCCAAATCCCCCCTTGCTGCTCCCGCCGGCCTTGTGCACGTCCTGCTCCGTGCCAGCGTGTGGGCTGAGGGCCAGTGGTGAGGGACAGCGGGTCCCCAAGCCCAAGGTGCAGCATGAGGGGAGGCGGGGACTCGCCAAGGACTTCGGAGACTGGTGCAGCCCCCCCGAGCCATCTGCTGTGCTTGCCTCTTGTTGCCGCCTGTGTGCCAGGACATGGGAGGTCTTTGACAGATGATTTTTTTTGTTCATGTCCATCTCCTGTTCCTGAGGCTGGAATAAGCCTCCCAGCCAGCGGGGACGTGCCAGGATCCAACCTTCTCCCCTCCCCCCTCCCTTGTATATTAAATTTCACAAATAAAACTGTAAGTGAAGAGCATCTCGGAGGGAACTGCTAAAAATAACCCCGAGGCTGGAGCCTGAATTGTGCAGGAGAGTTCACGTGCAGCCGCGATCCCTGCCCTTCCCAGAAATATCCCGGCACTGGGGGCTGCTTCGTGGTGGCGCAGGGAAGGGGAGTTGGGGGGCTGTGGAAGAAAAGCAGCTTCCAGGGCTGGTAATAACCCCCAGGGCCATGCAAATCTTTCCCTAGCTGTGAGCATCAGCAGCTCTGCAGGGAAGTAAGCCCCAAATCTCTGAAAGCCTGGGTGAGATGTGAGACACAGAAAAGGGGCTCCGGCTGCCTTCGCCTGGAACCAAGCTCAGCCCCAGCCTCGACGCAGGGCTGTCCTGGTGAAGGCTGCCCCGTGCTTTGCCAGCTGCCCCTGCCCCACTGAGCCCTGCGGCTGTGGCTGTTGTCCCCTTTTCCCCCAGGAAGGATTTGGCAGTGTGTTTCACCCTGTACCCCCTCCTCACTCTGGAAAGGAGCCCCTGGAGATGACGTTTTTCCCGGCCAAAGGCCCTGAGGAGGCTGGGGGAGCGGGGCCGTACCGTGGCCAGTGTTCAGGCTCAGCCAAGCCTGTGTGATCGCAACCAGACCCACGGAGAACCCCCCCGGTGCTCGCTGGTGTCACAGTGGGCTGTGGTGGGGTTCGGCGTGTGCTTCGAGGAGCGGAGAGGTGCGGGGAGTCTGTCGGCAGCGAGGTGGGGACCTGGACCACGCTCCCCGGGGAGCAACCCATCTTCAGTGCTGTCCAGTGCGCAGGTAAATCCTTGGTCCCAAAAATGCAGACACTGCAACAAAAACGTCCTTGGTGGGGCCTGGACTGAGAGCACCCCCCCGGTGAAAGCGGGGCCGGAAAAACCCCAGCCCCGCCAGCAAAATCCGGGGCCGGCACAGCAAGGGGTGAGTGGTGCGCCCAGGAGCCGGCCGAGCAGCAGTGTTGGAGGAGCAAAAGCTCTCCGGGAGGGGCCCTCCCCTCCTCCTCCAGAGGAGTCTGGCCTCGGGGGGCTCCCACGGGGTGGGCAGAAGAGCAGAAATGCTGCTGGGCGCCGGGGAGGGAAGGGGTGAGAGTGTTGCACCCAGCACACGGCAGGGAAGACATGGGAGGATCTTTTCCCTTCGGCACCTCCCCAGAGCCCCGGGAGAAACCGGTTTCCCTCCTGGCTGCCTGCGACTCGGTCTGGGCATTCCCTGCCTCCTTTCCCGGGCGCTGCCTGCATCCCTCTCCGAGCATCCCCTGCATCCCTCCCCGAGCATCCCCTGCATCCCTCCCCGAGCACCTCCTGCATCCCTCCCCGAGCACCCCCTGCATCCCTCCCCGAGCATCCCCTGCATCCCTGCCCGGGCAGAGCCTCCTTCCCTGCCCGGGCACTGCCCGCATCCCTCCCAGGCACGGCTGCCTGCCCCCCTGCCTGAGTGGTGCCTGCCCGCCCCCCCTCCCCAGGCTCTGCCTCCCCTTTGGGCACTCCCCGCATCCCTCCCCGGGCGCTGCCTCCATCCCCGAACACCCTCGGTGTGCGTCCCCCTCCCCGCTACGCCGTGCCCCGGCCGGGCTCCGATCCCCGCCCGGCCCCTCGGTGTGGCCGCCGCCGCCCGGCCCCTCGGTGTCGCGGCGCCGGGCGGGGGCCGGGCCGGGCCGGGCTCTCTCCGCAGCGGGGCCGCCCGCCCCGAGCCGGACTCGCCGCATGGCTCCGCCGCCCGCCGGGGCGCCGCCGGCCCGGGCCACCGCTGCGAGGTAACGGGGAGACGCGGGGGAACCGAGGAGCCGGGGCGGGGGCGGGCGGTTTGCGGAGGGCAAAGTTGCCGCGGGGCAGGGCCGAGACGGCGGGGCTGGGGGGGTGTCCCCTGCGAAAGTTGGGAGCCGGTGCTCCCTGCTCCCTCTCCCCGACCGCCCAGCCGGGTTGAGGGGTGAGTGTGCCCCCCCCGCACCCCCCAACCTCCTTCAGCCCCAGCACAGCCCCCCCAGTCCCCCAGCGGGCCGGTGCCGGGGATGCTGCGCTGCCTGCCGCGGGGAGAGCATCCTCCCCGGGGAGGGTCGGAGCGGGGTGCGGGATGCAGGATGCGGGATGGAGGATGCGGGGTGCAGGGTGGGGGTGCAGGGTGCGGGGTACTGGATGCTACCGCCGCCCCCGCCCCGCGGGGGTCAGGGCTGGCTCCTCCGACCGCCCCCCCGCGGTGCCGGTGAGTGCCCAAGGTCGCGCCGGGGACCGGGGCATCCTGGCCGGGAGCCTCCTGCGAGTCGAGTCCCGCATCCCGCTGATCTCGGCCTCGCACCGAGCGCCTGGGCCCCCCCCTCCCCCCCTCCTCGGCTGCTCCCCGCTCCCACCCCCGCCCTCCGCTGCCCCCAGCCCTGCTCTTCATCTCCCCACGCTGGCGTGAGATTCTCGCGGGGCCGGAGCCGTCGGGTCGGCCTCTGGTGCTTCGGGGGTCCAGCCCGCTCTCTGGGGCCCATGAGCCCGTTTTCCCGGTGCGTGGCTCCCGTGTGCCAGCCCGGGGTGGGGGAGTCAAAGTGTTTTGGGGTGTCACGGAGAGGGCTCAGCCCACTCTACAGTCCAAGGGAGCCCCGCAGGTGCTGGGTCTCCAGCTCCATCACCCTCCGGCCCTGCCGAAGAGCTGGGGTTGCTTCTGCGAGCAGGAGGGGGTTGTGGGGACGGGGTTGTCCCTGCAGCAGAGTGGCCCCTCCGGGACTTGCAGTGACAGTGCTTTCTGCTGGCAGGAGAAAGGCCCGGGCAGGGCTGGGCGTGGGGGCTCCCACACCCCCCGTTTCCCTGCGTGTTGTGCAGAACGCTCCCGCTGCCAGGGCTGGGGTGAGCGGGTCCCACGGGGCCACCAGCAGCCCAGGGGACAGTCCCAGCAGCACAACGTCAGGAGAACAACGTGGTGCCATGGTCCCCAGCCCTGGGGACAAACCCTCTCTGCCAGCCTCCAGATCTGCTGGGAGGAGAAGGATGGTGTGAGCCATCACCCAGCTTGCAGGAGGCGCAGGAAGCTTGTCCTCACGGGCAACCAGCAGCTACCGGGCTCTTCCTTGGGCAAATAACCTCCATCAAAGCGGCAGGACAGGGTGGTTTGAACCTGCTGCTTTCTGCCAGCTCAGGGACCACTGCCCTGTGCTTTGGGGACAGTTTTCAGGGAGAACAAACCAGAACATCACAAACTGGTAAAAGCATCCACACTTTGGGATAAAGCTCAAGCTGCTTCCTAGCAATGTGAGCGAGAAAAGTGGGAGCCAAGCCCCTCACCCTTGCCATTTCCGTCACAGTTCCTGGTTGGGACCCCGGAGCCAGCGGGTGTTTGGGCTCCTTGGACTTGGCTCCCATATTCTAGTTCATGGGTTATCACCCTCTGGCCTCGGCACACGTGCCAGCAGTTTGTGGGCTCACCCTGTCAGCTGGCTCGGAAATTAGCCTCCATCAAGTTAATTGCCAAACCGCTCAAAGCCTGAAATTAAACATTAAAGCTGTCACTTGCAGGCGCAGAGCAATCACCCCCTTGCCCAGCAAAAGGCAATTCTGGCTGTCCAAGCAGAGGGAAGATGGATTCCCCAGCTTGGGATCGCACTCGGATGGAGCAGCTGTGACAGTCCCTGTGGGTGCCATGGGACAAGTCCCCAGCACAGCCCAGGATTTCGGCACTGCCAGGGGTGGGCAAACCTCAAGCCCCAGGCACCTCCCTTTCCTGGAGGTTTCCTTGCTCTGCTACCTGAACGTGCCTGTGAGAACCTTCCTGGGATAAAGTTTGCTCAAATCCCGGCTCTCCTTAACTCTGCAGGGTGGGACCCTCCGAGGAGGACCCTGAGGTCTCGCAGTGCCGAGGCGCTCTGCTGCGGACCTCGCCCAGCCCTGGGGACGCTCCTGCTGCCCGAGGACAGATAGAACCTTTGTCGATGGGCTCCTGCTTGGAAAAATATCCCCTGTGGGGTCTGCCAGGGTGTCTCTAGGATCTGACCAGCTTCTCCTTGCTCTTGCAGTGACGGGCTGTCCCGGAGGGGAAATGCATCCTGAATGGGGCTGAGGCCCCCTGCGCGGGAATATGCAGCCTCGGCACCGCGGGGGCAGCACCGGGGCAGCGGCCGGCGCGCGGCGGCATGGTGGCAACGTTCAAGATCGCCGTACTGGGAGCCCAGGGCGTGGGCAAGAGCGCCATAGTCCGGCAGTTCCTCTACAACGAGTTCAGCGAGGTCTGCGTGCCCACCACGGCCCGCCGCGTCTACCTGCCCGCCGTCGTCATGAACGGCCACGTGCACGACCTGCAGATCATGGACTTCCCCCCCATCACTGCCTTCCCCGTCAACACCCTACAGGTAGGGGCGCAGCCAGCTCGCTGCGATGGGACCTGCATTTGGGGGGGTCTCCAGTGACCTCCGTGGGGTTTGGCTGTGTAACCCTACAGGGTCCTGGTTCCTTCTCTTTGGGGGATGCTTCTCCCTCCATGTCGGGGTTTGCTTGCTAAAAGGGATGGCAAACTCATGGCTACTGGCTGAGCGGGCCTGTGACAAAGTGTCTTTTAAAGCTTTTTTCACTTAAAATAACAACAAATATGGAAGGGACGTTGTCCTTCTCCAAGGACTGTGGCTCTGACAATGCCCGTGGCCCAGTCCAGCCGGGCGTCAGATCCCAGAGCGCTGGGGTCTGCTTCCATGGCTGTCAGCAAACGGCTGGGGGAGAGTGGCCAGAGCATTCGGGGGAAAACCAGGGGTTCTTGAGGAGGCAGACCCTGATGCACCCACTGCCCAAGGCAGGCAGAGCGGAGCTGCTCATCTCCTCCTGAGGTGGCTGTCACCCCCCAGCATTGCCGGGGCTTGTCCCCGAAGTGCTGAGCCCGCCAGCTCCTCCTCAACCCCCAGCGCTCTTGGAGGCTTCCAAAACAGCCCCAAAGGCAGCGAGGGGTTGGAAAGCATCACCACCAGTGCTGGACACTTCAGGGGCGGTTAATGGGGAAAAAGGGGGTTTTAAGCTCATGCTCTGTCACAGGGGCACCAGTTGTGTCACCGCTGTGGGGAAGGGACCTGGAGGCTGCAGCCACCGGTGGGGACACGTCTGTGGCAGCTGGGCCCTCTTGTACTTCTAATCAATATAATTCTCCCGCTCCTGTGCCTGATGTGGAACAGGTTGTAAGGGGCTTATAGGGCTCCAAGTTTCCCCTGTGCCATCGGGCAGGAGGTGAAGTGAGCACTCCAGGGGCAAGGAAGAGGTTTAAAAATTAATCGACATGTGCAGGGAATGAAAGGTCAGCGCGAGAGACAGCCCAAAATAGCAAAGGGTAATTTATTGACACGGCAGCCGATGCTAACACACTCGATTAACTCCCTGCCTTGCTGCACTCAAGAGGAAGCGGCTGCTGGGAACAGATGGAGGTTTCCAGGGAAGAGAGGGTGGTCAAAGGGGAAAGGAGGAGACTGCGGTGGGGGATAAGGCTCCGTCTGCTGGGAAACATCGCTGGGCTCCTGGTGCCGATGTCCACTGCCTCCAGCACAGGGCCAGGCGAGATGTGCAGCGTGACCCTCCTCCAGCCCCGAGCATCCTGAGGAACCCACCCCAACACAGGGAAAACCCTCCTGCGGTCATGACGCTGGAGCAAGCAGCACCCCAAGTGTGGTGAAATAACTGCAATTTATTAACCTCCTGGATGTATCAGGACTTAGAGTAGGCTGAGACATTGCCCTGCAGCTCCCTGATGCTGAGGATACTCATCATCTTCTCATCTCCTTCCCTCAGCAGATGGGAGAGGGGCTGTCACACCACTCGTGCCCAGCTCCTTCCCACACTGCTCGCTGCGATGGAAACCAACCTGTGCCCCAAAACTTTCCTTTTCCCAGTTCCCTTTGGCCCTAGGTCTTCTCGTTTTGCCTCATTTGGGTGAGAAACTCAGAAAGGGGTGATTCACGGGTTGCTCGGGGAGAAGTGATGCCTTTCCTCCCTGGTGCATCTTCCTCCTCTCCAGGGGTGCTCAGGGGGGTTTGCAGTGCTGCCGTTCCTGGGTACCGCTGCCAGGCTGGGAGAGGGGCTGGGAGTGGGGCAGATTTGTACTCCTGTAGCACAGGGGAAAAAAAATAATCCTGTTGTCCTAACAACAGCTATTTGTTACAGCTCCAAATTTTACTTGTGGAGAGGCAAACCCCCAACTTCCTCTGCCCCGGCTCCTCATCTCACCCTTGCAAACCCCACTCCCTGTCCCAATGTCCCCTGCTCTGCCGTGACCTTCCCCCTCTGACCCACAGAGCTGCTCATCCGGCATCCCCAGCCCCATGGGGACTCAGCAGCCTCCTTCCCTGTCCTGCCTGAAATCCAAGGTGTGTCACTAATTAACACACCTAATTAGCAGCTCTGAAGGATGAAGCTTTTACATCGAGGCCAGGGGCTTGCACCCAGCCCCGTTCCCAGCTCGCTGTGCGTTGGGCAGGTTTTAATCCTCGCTCGGGAGGGGAATTGGGGCTCACAAATCCTGTTATATCTCTCCTCTGGATTAACGAGCGGGATAAGGGATCTCTGGAGATGGGGAGTTGCTGAAGGGCTGCAGGGGTACATGCAGGGACAGGTCAGGGCAGAGCAGAGCTGAAATGGGTTCTGGGTGTCGGGGGCTGGAGACTGTGCACCCCCCACCTCCCTACCCGCCGGTGCAGCAGCCTCCTCGACATGCCCGGTTCTGGAGCAGCGCGGGGCGTCCCCCGGGCACAGGGCTGAGCCAGGATTGATCCCTCTCTGCACCTTGCAGGAGTGGGCAGACGTGTGTTGCAGGGGGCTCCGGAGCGTCCATGCCTACATTCTGGTCTATGACATCTGTTGCTTTGACAGCTTCGAGTACATCAAAACCATCCGCCAGCAGATCCTGGAAACAAGGTAGGGATCGCTTCGCCCGAGGGTGCATCCCCCCGCAGCTTCCCTGCTCCTGGCGTCGGAGATGAGATGCTAGAGGCTGGGACAAAGCCCCTTTGCAGGGCTGGGAACCCAAAAGCAAAACTGGACCCTAGGGCAGGAGAAGGAGCAAGACCCCAGGGAGTTTTTCCCTGTCGGCGAGGGCAGCCATCCCTGGGAATACAACTGGGACTGGCACGATGGGTGGCTGGCTCCAAAGAGGGGCGAGGCTGAGAGGGGGCATGTCCCTCTTGGCAAGCCAAAGCCAAGAGCTGGTTCAGGACAGGTTGGGGTCTGCAGGCCAGCTGGTTGTCATGCCGTGTCCCGTCCCCTGCTGTCCTCCCTCACCACCCGCCCTCCCCAGGGTCATCGGCACGTCGGAGACGCCCATCATCATCGTGGGCAACAAACGAGACCTGCAGCGGGGCCGGGTGATCCCGCGCTGGAACGTCTCCAACCTGGTGAAGAAGACGTGGAAGTGCGGCTACATCGAGTGCTCGGCCAAGTACAACTGGCACATCCTGCTGCTCTTCAGCGAGCTCCTCAAGAGCGTGGGCTGCGCCCGCTGCAAGCACGTCCACACCACCATCCGCTTCCAGGGCGCCCTGCGCAGGAACCGATGCACCATCATGTGAGCCCCCCCCCCCCAACTCCGGGCCCCGACGGACCTCCCCCGACTCCTGCCCCCGCGGATGCGCGTCCTCGGGGATGCCCAGGCTGACGCCGCAGTGGGAGCTGTGCCTGCAGCACCTTGGGGTTGGCTGCCCCTGCGGTGACGTTTGGGGACATTTGGGTGGTGCTGGGGATGCAGTGGCCACCAGTGAGTTGGGGCTGCATGGAGGCAGCAAGGGGTGAGGAAGGACATTGGCTATAACCCACCCCAAGCCCTCCTCGAGCCTCCGGGGGGCCAAGCTGGCCAGGGATGGAGGGGCTGTGCCTGCTGTGCCTGAGCCACTGCATGGGGCCAGGGGGTGGAGGAGAGGCCTCAGGTGGTGCCCAGATTTGGCAGACGGGTCCTTGCCAGCTCCTACCCCGGCATCGCAGTGGCAACGCTAGCTGCTGCCTGTCGTCACCTGCTGCCAGCGCCCACAGCCTGATGTGCCGGGGGTGGCTATGGTGGCTATGGTAGCCCTGACTCCCTCCCTGCTGAGCTGGAGTTTCTCCCCTTGGAGGGCACGGCGCCCTCCGGCAAGAGGCTGGGTTACACAGGCTCTCTCTTGGCTCAGTTTGGGTCAGATTTCCAGGCGGAATTTCTGGACGAAAGAAAGAGGGGGAAAAAATAAAATAAATAAAGCCCCCATCCTGCCCCTTACATGCCCCCCCTGGGTGCTGCTTCCCCAGCGCTTTGAGTCCCACTTATGCCCCGGTTCAGCCAAGGAAGGTTTCTCCTCCCCCAGCACCCCCTCGAACACCAAATAACCTCGAAAGGCTCCTTGCCGGGCAGGTCACCCCTCCACTACCTCGTCTCCCGGGCTCAGTAGGCGACCGGCTTTGCACAGCTCCGACCCAACCCCCTGATGTCCCCCCGGGCAGGCAGGGAGTGCCCTGTTCCCCACTGCACCCCGCTGGGGCAGCTCTGACCCACGTTGGGCGCTCCCACCGCCACGGCGGCCTCGAGCCACAGCGTGAAGGCGGCCTCTGCAGCAATAGGCAGCTGGAGATGCATTGCCAGTCACGTTCCTTGGGGCTTTTTTCCTGAATTTGGTTCCCCTCCCTAACAGGAAAGTGAGCCCAATCCCTATTTAATTTTTATTTATTTATTTTTGATCTTTTGGCTTGGTTTTGCACCAGTCTTGCGGCTCACTTGCGTCTTGCCTTGCAGGGCAGGTGGCAAAGTGGGGGCCACGTTAGCAAATGGTGTCGGAGAGCTGTACTGGTGGCAGGCAAGCGAAAGATCACGGCATGGTCGGGGTTGGAAGGGACCTCTAGAGATCACCCAGTCCAACACCCCCTGCCAAAACAGGATCACCCAGAGCACGTCACACAGGATGGCACCCAGACAGGTTTTGAAAATCTCCAAAGACGGAGACTCCACGACCTGCCTAGGCAGCCTGTGCCAAGGCTCCATCACCCTCATATGGAAGAAGTTCTTCCTCGTATTTAGATGAAACTTCCCTTGTTCCAGCTTGTCCCCATTGCCCCTTGTCCTGTCATTGGGCACAGCTGAAAAGACTCTGGCTCCATCCTCCCTGCACCCATCCCTCAGATATTTTTGGACAAGGTCTAAAAATAAGATAAGGTCTCTCCTCTGAGCTAAACAGCTCCAGCTCTCTCAACCTTTCCTCACAAGAGAGATGCTCCAGACCCCCAATCTTCATTGCCCTCCACTGGACTCTCTCCAGTGGTTCCCTGTCTCTCCTGAACTGGGGAGCCCAGAACTGGACACAATATTCCAGATATGGCCTCACTAGGGTGAAACAGAGGGGGAGGGTGAGCTCCCTTGACCTACTGCCCACACTCTTCTTGATGCAGCCCGGGATGCCGTTGGCTTTCTTGGCCACAAGGGCACGTTGCTGGCTCATGGTTAACTCACAGTCTACCAGGACTGCAAGATCCTTCTCCTCAGGGCTGCTTTCCAGCAGGTCTACCCTAACCTATACTGGTACATGGGGTTGTTCCTCCCCAGGTGCAGGACCCCACATTTGCCCTTGTTGAACCTCATTAGGTTCCTTTCTGCTCAGCTCTTCTTCTTGGGGGCTGACCTTCCAACTTCTTGGCCACTTCCTGCGACACCCGAGGGAATGTCACCGAGACTGGTCCCTCCTCCCACAAAACCATCTCGGTGCTTTCTGGTGGAACAAGGTAATGCAGGGATTAGAGGCAGCAAAGCAAAAGGATGCCAGCCCCATCTTTTCACCCCTCCAACCCCATTTCTGCCTCCCTCCAACCCTAGCCAGGTTTCCATCTTGCCGAGGAACCACCGTGCCCCTGGTGACATGTTCTGTTAAGAGCAGGGTCAGCAGAGCTCTGGCACGGGGCATCCCAGCCCGGCAGTGCCCCCATACCGCCAGGCTGGGGGTCACACTGCACCTGCCTTCCCACCCCCACTTCAAGAACCAAACCCCCTGCGCCAAAAAGATGAAAGGAAAAAAGGAGAAAAAGTGAAGGGGGGGCCATGGGTCCGTCTCGGGTGGCTGCGAGAGCAGTGGCACCCATTGCCATCCTCGCCTTCACGGCAACCCTGTCAACCCCCCCGACCTCAGCTCATCAGGATTTATTAACACGTGGCCATCCACGTTATCGGTCTCTGGCTGGCTTTAGCCCTCCAAATTGTTTGAGCAGGAAACTCCTTGGTAAATGCTAATAATAAAGCATTTCTAAAGTGCTCCGACATACACATGTCAACGACTGAGCCAATACATCGTTTGTTATAACCCTGTAGCCTGCAGTTTATAGCACAATTAGTTACAGGTTTTTATAGCATCTGTTTAGTATTTTGGGGGAAAAAAAAAAGAGTTATAAATATAATTGTTATATTCTATTGTACTTTATAGACAGAGAAAGTTGTATTAGTAATAATAACCCTCACCGCTTTGACAGCATTGCCCCGTTCCCAAGAAAACGAGGGCTACAAAGAACTGCTCTCCCAGGAGCCCAGGAGGGGGTAGGTGGTGGCACCACCGGGTGGGGGGGTGTTGAGGGTGGGGGCGATGTTGTGGAGGTCGGAGGCAGCAGCTACAAGCCCCCCATGCCTCACCCCTGCTCGCACCCTTTGTATGTAGCGTTACTGCCCGCCCAGTGTCACCCTGGTCCTGCTGAAAACCAACCTGCTCCTGAGCCTGGGAGAGGCTGACAGTGTCCCCCCCGCTGGGTTTCTGCCCCCGGGTGCTCGGTGCCTGGGTCTGGTCCAGCCCTGGTGAGGATGCTTCCCTCTCCTCCTCCTCCTCCTGCACCAGCGAGCATCCCGGTCACCTGGACTTGGCTTTCCTTTCATCCCCTGGACTTTTCTTCAGATACCCAAGGTGTCTACAACCGCCTGTAACACCCTGCACCTCTTTCTTTGAAATTGAATTAAAAATCAGGTCTGTCCCCCTTGGTCTGTCCCTGCCTCACTGCTCTTTGCCCATGGGCACCCTCTTGCTCACCACCCACTGCCACGCTCACAGCCCTTCTGCAGGAGGCAGCGATCTGGAGTGGGGGAGTGGGGGAATTTGTTTCTTCCCTGCAAAAGGAGCAGTTTTGCAAGTAGGTTTTACATCTACAGGGTGTCAGCACTTGGCACCGCTTGCAGGGGTGTGGGTCTGGCTTTGTCCTCTCTTCGATGATGAGGCTCTTCTGGTCCCCACGGGGCTCTTGGGGGACATTGGCTGCACACACCAGCAGCAGATTGGCAACATGAATTCCCCCCACCAGTAGTGAAACCCTCCTCACTCAGGGTTATCCTCTCTGCCTCCCCACCCGCACAGAAAAGATGCTGAAGCAGAAGAGCTTTGGTCCATCTCTATTGCACAAGTGACGGTGTCAGGTCCGTGGCTGCAGACTCAGGGGAACAGAATTGGCTGCAACGAGCCTTGGTGACAGCCATCACGCTGGCTGGCACTGCCAAGGTGACCACCCACTCCTCCCAGGTCTTCCACCTTCACCCATGGGTCACCTCCTGTTGACACCCCTCCCCTCCCAACCTGACATTAAGGCTCTTGGTGCTGTCATGCCCGAGGATCATTAGTCCTGTCACAGGGGTGGGGAAGGCTGAGGTGTGAGGTGCTTTGCACACTTGGGGCATCCTTTCTCTAGGGCCTGGCTACACCTGCAGAAAATGCCCCATTCCATCAATTTGGGGATGGCTTTTTTTTCCACCCAAACCAGCACAAGAGCCCTTGTTTAGGAGGATTACCAGTCCAAAACAAAACTCCATGGGAAAGGAGGGGGTGCAGCGCCGAGGAGGGGAGCTCCCTGGGTTGCCCGGGAGCCGCCCATGCAGCTCTGGGGTCAGCATCACTCTCTCCTTCTGATGAGTGAGGGGTCGAAATTTGGGAAGAGGGGTCAGACCCACGCCTCCTCATCATCCTCGGTGAGCCAGGCGCCGCTGTCGGCCGGCGAGGGCTTGGTCCCGGGGTGAGGGTGCCTGGGGGGGTGCCGGGGGGGTGATGCTGCCCCCGGGGGCGGGGCGGGCGCTGCCCCAGCGGGGTGGGGATCCGCGAGGGGCGTTTGCCCGGCCGGTGATCCCGCCGGGGACGCACCTTTGGCCGCAGCTTCAGCTTGTAGATGGAGGGCACCCGCTCGGGTTTCTTCAGGCACCGCCGGGGCTTGGGGACGTTGCCGGCCCGGGACCCCCGCGGGGTCTGGTCTCCCGCTGCCGGTCCCTCCGGCTGCCCCCCTGCCGGCAGGGCGATGGGCTGCGGGGCGGCCGGTGGGGGCGTTTTGGGGCCCCAGCCCCCCAGCCCCACGGGCCGCAGCGGCTGCCACCCGCGGGAGAGCTCCTCCACCACTTTGCCGTAGCCGGGGGGCTGTGAGTGCTCCCGGCACCCCCGGAGCCACTCGCTCCGCCCGACGGGGTCACAGGCTCCCCCCGGTTCACCCACTGGTACCCCGGCTCCCTCAGCACCCCCAGCCCTGGCGCTCGGGGCCGAGCGGCACCGCGGGGTCCCCTGGGGGCCCTCCCCCGCGGCACAGACCTTAGGCCCATCTGCCAAACGGGCCGGAGGGCTGGGGGGCCGGGGGCCGGCTCGGCCGGGGGGTTTAGCGGCGCCACCCCGTGCCGGAGGCTGGCCGGAGGGATTTCGGGAGGAGGGTGGCTGGCCCCGGCCGGGGGCTCCCCGGGTCCCTTCCCGCGGGTTTCTCCGGCTCTGCGAGTCTCTGCGGGCATCCCGGTGCGGGGAGGGCGCACAGACCTTGCTGGGGCTGGGGGGCACGGGGTGTCGCAGGGGTGGGGACCCCCCCCTTCCCGCAGCCTGGCAGCCGCCGCGGGCGATTTTTCTCCTCGCTGGGCGCTTCCCGGAGGTGCCGGTACCGGCGGGGCGGTTGGTGCCGCGGACCTTCCCGGTGGCCGTGCCGAGGGGGGGTTCCCCCGGGTGTTCCTGGGGCCCCCCACGCCGTCCTGCGAGCCGGGGGGCAGCCGGGAAGGGGTGGGTGCCCGGCACGGCGCCCCGCGGCCGGGGGAGCAGGGCGGAGCGGGGGAGCCGGCTGGCGGTGGCTCCCGTGTCCTGCAAGGAGAGAGGGGCCGGGGAGCCGCTGTGTCCCCTCCTCCATCCAGCCTGGTGCTGAGCACCTCCGGAAGGGAGGGGGCAAAAGAATTCAGGGATGCGAGTTAAAAACCGCTCTGAAACCAGGCGGGTTGGGGCACGAAGCATCTCTGCGCCGCTTACCTGCCCGAAGGGACCCTGCGGGGCGGCTCCCGGCGAGGGCTGGCACCCGACCGGTGGCCCCAGCCCTCCGGGGAGGGGGTGGCCGGGGGCCTGGAGCCGGGGGGGACACGGCCTCCCCAGGTGACGGGGGGGCAGGGGGCTCTGCGAGCGGCTGACCAGCAGCGCCGGCTGATGGTGGCCACGGGCGGCCACCTTCGAGCTCGGGCACAGCCACACCTCGTGCTGCACTTGCTGCTGGGGGGGGCCGGGCTTTCCAGACTTGTTTGTGAGCTGTGGGGAGAATGGAGGGGGGGTGCTCAGCACCCCTGCCCATTGCACCCACCCCCGGGTGCAGCCCACCCAGCCGTCGCGCAGCATCCACCTCCCCTCCCCCGGGGCTGCTGGTGCAAAGCTGTGCTCCCCGCAAAGGGTTTTTCTTGCGGGGATTCGGCTCCATCCCAAAGTCTGCCGTGACCTCTAGTGGCCACCAAAGCCAAAGAGAGTTCCCCGAAACCAGATGAGCCCCAGCAAAGCGACGAGACGTGGCGGTAGCAAAGTCTCCCGAGAACGGCCTCAAAAGCAGCGAGACCCACGGCGGACACCCGCTCCCCTCCGAACCCCAGGGCGGCTTTGGGGACTCACAGAGCGAGGTGCAGCGACACGGGTCGTGCTTGTCCAGGTAGTGCTCCAGCGTGTCCCAGCCGCCCCCGACCCGCACCATGACGTGCTCCCGCAGGATCTGCACCGGAGGCCAAGTGCCATGAGAGGGTGCGACACCCCTATGGCACCCCCCACCTCTTTTTAAGCAACCTTGGGGGTGGCACCCTCACAGAGAGCCCTGGGTTTTGCCCAGAGTGCCACCAGCTCTCCCAAAGGACGGCTTCATCCCCGGCTCAGCACCGAGGCGGGGAGGGGCTCAGCTCCTGCTGCCATCCTGCTTCATCACCCCAAAGAGAGTGGGGGAGCTTTTTGGAAATAAAAAATCCTTCTCCACCCTCATGTGCTGAGCCCCTTGGGAAAGCCTGCCTTGGTGATGGATCCAGGCTGGGACAGAGCATCCCAGTGTTCCCATCGCTGGGTAAGACCTGGCTTGACGTGGCACAGCAGATTTTTCTCACATGCACCTGGATGGTTACATCCATGCAAAGGCTGAGCTTCCTTGCTCCCTGTTCTAGACATAACGGTCAAAACCCCCACATTGGCCTCATTTGGGGGATAGAAGAGGCCTTGTGACAGGAGAAAAGGATTCCTGGTGCCTGTGCCCCAAAAGCAAGGGGTGAAACAAACTCACCCGAACAAAGATGAGGGTGTCGGAGTCACCCACGCGGTATTTCCCCTCAGATATCTTGATCATGGGGAACTGGACTGGGCAGGTACAGCGGCTCACCAGGTGCTGGACCTGTGGGCAGCAGGCATGGGCCCTCACCAGGGCTCCTGGGAAAGGTCCTGGAGTGGCCATCTCCGCCTTGATCCCTGTCTCCCCCTCCATCTCGGTCTCCATCTCCATTCCCATCCCCAGCTCTATCCCTATCTCCATCCCCACCTCCATTTGATCCCCTTCCCCATTCCAAGCCCCTCCGTACCATCTGGTCAAGGTTGTGGAGGTCCCGTGGTTTCCTGGGGGGTCGGGGCAGGGGGGGATCTGCAGGAGGCAGGTCCAGCTCCTGGCGGAGCTCCTCCTCGATCTCCTCTTCCATCTGCACGAGGGTTGGGGCGCGCATGCCAAAGCGGGAGGCACGACGTGCCACCTCCAGCAAGCACAGCACAAAGTTCTTCTCATTCTTCCTCAGCACCAGATCCTCCGTCTCGAACATCAGGACGTCTGGGGTGGGGCAGGGCTGAGCTGAGCCAGGGCAAGCACGTGGGGTTGGGGACAATGTGGACAGCGGGCACAGGTGGAGTCAAAACCCATCCAAAGGGATGTTCCTCCCTGGAGCCATCCTCTTAGGAATATGGTTGGGTCCAACAAGAGTTGGGATAAATTATCAGAGGCTGTTTCATGGCATCCCCAAGCCACAAAACCCCAATGGCTGGGTGCACCAAGGATGTGTCACTCCCTTCTTGGGGACACGTGGGTGGTGGGCACAGAGTGACAGATCCTTTGCTCAGAGCCAGGGCCACTCCTGATGATCTTGTAGCTAAGATTGCACCAGACACGGGGTGCAGCCCCTTCCAGTTCCATACCCCAGTGCATATTTGCACTCAAGCAAACATGCCCAGTGGGTGCCAGCACTCTGTGAAAGTGCTGCCGAGCCTGGAGGAGAAATCCCAGCTCCGGGATTTCTTGTGCTCATGGTGCTGCAGGGGTGGCACCAGCTTTGGGAGACACATGGGAAAGCAGCTGGGGTGATGGCAGGAGGGGACTCGCACACGGGGACATGGGTTGGCTGGATCCTGGCATCCTACCTTTAATATCCATCTCCTTCCTGCACCACTGGATGAAGTTGGAGACGTTGTCCCTGGCCTGGAAGGTCCCCGGCTGTGCAGCGAGGTTGCAAGTGACGCCGGCGGCGGGCAGGCGGAGGTGGCGGGCGATGCTGGGGTAGGCGCTGGCAAACTCCGTGGCCACGTGGGTGACGTTGTTGGCGTGGGAGCAGAGCACGGCCCCTGTCTCCAGCACCTCCACGAAGGTGGCCACCTCGATGTCCAGGTCATACAGCTCCTTCAGCCACTCGGCCAAGTCCTCTTTCATGGCGTAGAGGTACTGCTCGCTGGACCGGTAGGGACGGATGCTCCGCACTGCCGTGCCCGGGGTCCCCCACATTGTGCCATAAGACTGGGAGGAGATTGAGGGAAAGGAGTGGTGGGACTGTGGGTGATGGGGCCATGGGGAGCTGCCCCAGGCCATGTCCCCAGCCCACCTCCCCACAGCCACACTCACCCGGCGCCACTTGCTCTGTGCCAACCGGGATGGAGATGCCGTTCTCTTGGTGCCTGGTCTCCTTCTGGGGGTGTGTGGGGAAAGGAAATCACCCTCCTGGGCAGTGGGTGTTTTGTTTCCTCCCCAAGTGCTGTTCCCTTCTCCTTGGTGACAAGGGACGGGCTGCAAACACTCCCCGTTAACCCTTCAGCACCTGCAGCCCTGCTCCTTCTCCAGCCATCTCAGGGCTGGATTTTCCCTGGAGGTCCCCAGCACCGGGGCATGAGGAGGTTAGAGAGCAGCTCTTCAGCATCCAAGTCTCTCACAACCCCAAAAAAGAGGAGGTTTGCACCCTCCCTGCCACTCCTGTGCCCACCTCCACTGCAGGTGGGGTGACTCAGGGGGTCTACACGATCACAGAACGACAGAATTGCCTACATTGGAAGAGACCTTTAAGATCATTGAGTCCATTAACCTAACATCAGCCAACCATTAACCCAGACACATCTTCAGGGCTCAGTCCCCCTGAACCAATGTCCCTGAGGCACGTTTGCACCCATTTTACAGGCTCAGCCACTGCTGTGATGGTGGCAAGAAGCCCATCCAAGAGAGGGAGCCCTGGCACAGGAGACCCTGAGCAGGGCTCCCTCCTCCCTGGGTGGGGTGCCGAGGGATGGAGAGAGGCTGAGCTCCATGCCAGACCAGCGTGAGGACCTCTAAACATGTCATGGGGGTGATGCTCATACCAGTGGCTCCACATCCCTTCTGCCTTCCCCACGAGCACCCTGGGGCACCAGCAGCCCTAGAAGGGGGAAAGCCAAATGCTGACATGAGGGCTTCCCAAAGCCATTGGGGTCAGGGCAGAGATCCCTCGGAGAGATCTAGTCTGGACAGTGGTCAGATCTCCCAAACTCCTCCACTCAGTTGTCCCACAGGGTTTCTGTGTGACCTGGGAATGTCCCAGCAGAGAGAGACAGAGGAGGAAGAGGCTGAAAGAGCTGCAAGAGGTAGAGGGGAACAACAAAGTCACCACCGGCATCGCTTGCTCTCCAAGACATGGAGCAAGGGGTGGTCTGAGAGCCCCGCAACCCCTGGGAAGCCCCACAATGTGCAACATGTCTGGGCTCAGCCCCAGCTCCAAGGAAATGCCGTAGCTCCACCTGGAAATTACAGCACAAACCCATCAATGCACTCCCCCTAAACCTCTTTCTGAAAATAAAATAAAATAAACTGGGGGCTGGGTTATTTGCATGCCTGCCTTTGGGGTTTCCCTGCACTGCGCTGTCTTGCAAACTTCTTCCCAAATTGCAGCCAGGTCTTCGGCAAAAGCTGAGCTCCTCCAAGGCTGGTGCGACTCTGGGAGCTGGGGCTTTAAGAAAATAACTACCCAGGCGAGTGGGCACCCCTGGGAATGTCCAAGACTCCCTCCTTAGCACAGGGCTTGCAGACCTGCCCCAGAACCCAGTAATTCTACAAAAAGCAAATCTACCGGGGACGTGTTCGCACTTTGGAGCTGGAACTGAGCCTCTCGTGAGCTTGGGGGGTTGTGTGAGGGGGACCCCGTCTTCACTCCAGAGCCAGCTGCTGCTGCTGCTCACTGCAGATCATGGCTGGGATCAGTCGGCGTCGTTTAGGGGGAGGAAAGGCAAGAATCCCAGCTATTCCCCAGGGCTGGGGAATGCGTGGCCGGAGGAGTCTGCGCCTGGCATGCCCAGAGGAGAAAAGGACCCTTGTGACGCAGGACTTCCAGCCACAGCACCCAGAGGGGCCGACTGCATAGCTCAGCCCGTGAGTCCACCTCCCCCGGGCCCCCCCCAACTTGCAGGGCGCAGGCGGTGCAGTACAGTCACCCCAGCTCTGCCAGCAACACCACGCTCAGCATCAGGCGTGACCCCAAGGCATCCCGACAGCCCACAGCCCCGGGGAACACACGGCGGCAAGCAAGGGGGGAAAAGGAACCCCCCAAAACGGGAGAGGATTCAAGGTTGTCCCTTCCTCAGCCTCCAGACTCAGAGCAAAAGGGGACAATGCTCAGCTGCTTCTCTGAAGAGCTTCAGGAGCAGAGTACCCATCTCCCCGTCACCCCCTCCCATCTCCCCGCCATGCTGCAGACCCCACGGCCGGTGGCAGCCGAGGGGGCTGGAGGTGGGAGGGTGGTTCCAGTCAGGAGATGAGAGCGGGGCCGGAGGCAGGACTGATCTCTGCAAACATTGCGACACCAGCCCTGCAGGCGGGACGTCCCGGCGTGTCACGGCACAAAGCAAAGCAAACAGGAGCAACGCGGAAGGGTTCAGGGTGCTCCCAGTCCTGCGGGAGGTGAGGACCCACCTTCACGCACCGCGATGGGCTGGAGGCGGAGACCTGGAGGGCTCCCATCAGCGTGAATTCACCCAGGAAAAACCACAGCAAACTATTAGCACAGACCAAGGCGTGACAAAATCCTCAGTAATTTGGGACGAAGTAGGGAAGAGTTTCCATTTTTCTTCAGTGAGTTTCTGGTGGGACTCATCCCCCCAATTTGATCCAGCAAGCAGGAAAGCTGAGGTCAACAGCAATACCCACTCCAGCCCCAAACACACACATGCATCTTAAATACAGCCCTTTCAGGAAAGGGGAGATTGGACTTAGAAAAAATACAAAAGCGTGATATGAAAGCAAGCAGAAAACCCCACAGAGCATATCCAGAGGCTTGTTTTATTTGACATCAGGTCTCCAAGCCCTTGGGACTTCCTGGAAGCAACATCACCTTATTACCATTCGATCCAAAATAAAAAACGAAGCATCTCCGTCTCTTTGGCAACACTGAAATCCCCCTGAGATTTTAAGCCGTGAGGAGATCAAGTCCCCATGTCTGTGCAGGAAGGGTTCACTCACAAACACCACAGAAAATGGACAGAAACACCACAGAAAATGGACAGAAACACCACAGAAAATGGACAGAAACACCACAGAAAATGGACAGAACAACTCGTGGTGGTTCTCAGTGTGGCAGGACCAGCCACAGCCCGGTGCCAAAGCCACCAACCCCAAGCAGGGTTCTGAGCCCCGGGATACCAGCAGCCCACCCGTGTGCAAGCCCAGCATGACAAAAATATCCCAAACTGCTCAAATCAAAGGACATTTTAAGTGAGCTGAGCCCTGTCCTGGTGAGCACCCAGGGCTGGCATTTGCTGCCACCGTGCTCGAGCCTCAGGGACCCGCCACTGCCCCACGGGCGATGGGAGACGCGGGCCCTTGGCAGCCGTGCCCGGCGGCGTTTCCAGGTGGGGAGCCTGCTTTGGGAAAGGAATGAGGAATATGCGGCCGAGCTGTCCTCCTGAACCTGCATGCACAGACACGTCTGTCTGTCCTGCTCGCCCTCTCCTCTCCCTCTCTTCCCCCAGTTGTTTTCCACCCCCACTCATCCAACTGTGGGCTCAAAAAAATACACTGGCCCCATCTCTTGCACAGACAGAGCAGAGGACAGACGCTTCCTCTGCACACGAGAGAGGCCGTCAGGTGAGCACAACCCTTGTTAGACACCAGAGAAACCACCCAGCCACCCCAAAGCCATCAGAAAGCCGAGCTGCAATGCTCCTGCCGCCCTCGAGCTGCCCAGCACCATCCCACAGCCACACGAGCAGCAGCTCAGCTGGGTCTCCCCCCTCTCTTCACCCCAAAGAGGGTCCTACACCCAAACCCTCCGCTTTTTCCCCCCAAACCCCACAGTGCTGGTGTCTCCAGCTGGGATGTGGACCCAGTCCAGCAAAGCACCTGCAGCGGACGGGCTCCAGCCCAAGGTGTCGACCCTGCAAGGCAAGGGAGAGGAGGAGGAGGCAGGGGAGGGGCCTCTGCACACACAGCAGGGGCAAAACTCAATGTATTTTTGTCCAAATGTCTCCTGTTGTTTTGTTTGAACCAGGAGACACCCTAAAACCACCCAAACCCCAAACCAAGCACCTCCCTGCCTGATGACAGGAAAAAGACTCCTGAAGTATCAACAAACCCCAGTCCCAGTTTGAAAGAAAAATAAAAATGTGTAACAACATCCTGAATGTGAGACACGGCTGTGTTTGCAGTCTCCATGGCTTATACCTTGTTTTTTGTGCTCTTTAAAAAAAATACCACCTCCCAAAGCCTCCAGCTCATCAGAACTGCCCAGGCTGATGTCGTGGCTGCATCCCTGCCCCACCAGGGCATCGCTCCACCGACCCTGTCCCTGCCCGGCCCTCCCTGGACCGGAGCCCAGAGTCAAATAAAGAGGGACCCAGGCAGTGATGAAGTGAGGTGGGGTTCAGCCAACCCCTGTTTCATCCCAGCACGCTCCGCTCAGAAGAGGTCCTGCCCACCGTTCGCCTCCCAGCAGCCCATCCAGGGTAACTGGGCAGCCCATTTACCGGTGGCCACCACTCGCAGCTTCGCCCGGTCGAATTGCCAGTACTGGTCGTCCCGAAAGAAGTAGACGAAGCCGTCGCGGTGGGTGAGGGCGCCCGCAGTGCCGGGGGGCAAACCTTCCCAGTCCCGCAGGCTGCGGGGGTAGTAGGGCTCCACGCCGAGGGGCTCCTCGCTCACCACAAAGTACTTGGGGCCTTTGAAGAGGACAAGGCGCCGGAGCTGCTGGAAGTAGAGTGCGGTGTCGGGGTGGCGCGGGAGGCCGCGGGCGCTGCATTTCTGGGGGTAACCTGCCTCCAAGGTGGAGCCTGCGTAGCACCAGCATCGCCCACCTGGGGAGAGTGAGGGAGAGGGGTCAGAGGCCACCTCAAGGGCACAGGAGCAGCACCAGGAGAAGTAGAAGGACTCAGCCACGGGGCTGGTCTTGCAGACTGAGATGTGTCCCTGACCCGCCCTGCTGCAGGGCAGCTCCACGGAGCAGGCTGGAGAGGGGAAACTGAGGCACAGTAGCTGAGGGGCTTGAAGGAATGGAAAGGGACCACCAGGGACAGAGTGAGGCCACCATGCCATTCGCTAGTCCATGCCCTGTTCTTGAGTGGGACGGATGGACCCAGACGCGTCTGGGGCCAGGACGACCGAGAGGGGCACCACAGCAGCAGGAATTGCAACGGGGGCTGGCCCCGCAGTGCCCCGTCTGCACGAAGCAGGCAGACAAAAGCCCCTTTCTGCTCAAAATCCACAGCCTGACCCGGCCCTGGGGAGGGAGGGAGCGGCCAAGGGCTGAGGAGGGAGAGGGGCTTTTGGCTCTCACCCAGCGCAGCAACAAAGCCCCCTTTCTGATGAGCCAGCAACTGGTTTCCAGCACAAGCTGGGGTGATCCCGGCAGCTGGGCTGCCTGGTTTGACCTCCCCCTGCCCATCCGGTTGCAGCGCGCTGCCGGGCAGCTTGCAAATGGCACTGCAGCCCCCCCAGCACGGCTCAGCCCCTGGCACGGCACGGGGAACTGTGGGTACCGTGAGAAACGGCACGCTTGTCTCCCCAAGAGCCCAAAGGGTTTGATGCACCTGGTTTTGTTTTCAAATGGAGGTGAGCGCTGCTCTCCTGAATGGGCTAATGGGGAAACTGAGGCACAAGGACATGATGTGGGCTGCCCAGGTGATACGCCCAAGGCCATACAGTGAATCCACTCCTGGGGCTCCTGCGCGTTTTAACATACCCAGCGAGGCCCCAGCTCTGCTCTGGGAGGGGATGAGTGGGAGGGGACAGGGGACATGGGCAGGAGAAGCTGCTCCAGCCCCACCCGGACAGAGAGGAGCTCTCCTGCCCACGTCTCACCTACCTTTGAAGAAATAAAATTTGCCGCTGAGCTGAGACCAGGCGCAGGCGTCGATGCCAGTGGGGAGGCCGGGCCAGCGTGTCTGCAGGGGCCGCGGGTCGCTGGCATTGCCACTGGCCGGCACCACCCAGTAGTGGCTGCCCTTGAAGATGTAGAGGTTGTGATCCCCGTCTGCAGGACAGAGGGAGGAGTGAGGGGTCATCCCACCTCCCAGTCACTGCTCCCCAGCTCCCTCTCCCCTCCCCTCCCCTCTCCGTGGTGCTCTGGGGATGCTCGGGGTTTGGAGGCTCCCTTCTGCCCTTCCAGCCACCCCTCAGCTTCCACTCTAGCCTGGAGAGGATCAAAGCTGACCACAGCTCCCTCCAAAGGCTTGTCTTTCCTGGTTGAGGTCCTGCAGCTCCCTGCAGTGGCCCAAGTTCAAGGATGTTCTCCCCTCTCCTGACACAACAAGCCATCACTCAGGATGTGCTCCTCCCTGTGGCAGCGATGCCACCAACCCCGGCAGCACCACGTATGGGGCTACAGACCCCCCAAACCCACCTTTCACAGAATTACAGAATGGTCGGAGCTGGAAGGGACCTCTAGAGATCACCCAGTCCAACACCCCACCTGGAGCACATCACACTGGATGGCATCCAGGTGGGTTTTGAAAGTCTCCAGAGACAAAGACTCCGTGATCTCTCTGAGCACCCTGTCCCAGTGCTTTTTCGCACCGCTGGAGCTTATCAGAGCAGACAGGCTGCCGCAGCAGCAGGGAGAGGGGTGGTGGGTGCACATTTTAGGAGAGGGCTGCACCAACCAACACCCACCAGCGGTGATGGCATCGAAGAAGGAGTGGCAGTAATAGGTGCTGAGGCTCCTCTGCTGCTGGTCCCCACCATAAAGGTCTGTGTTCCAGTCCTGGAAGTGAGTGAAGACCTTCCCCGGGAGCTGGATGGCCAGGCCTTTGGAGGGCTTCCCTGGGATGGAGCAGGGAGTGGTGAGTCATGGAGAAGGGGCAGGGAAACGGCTTCACCCAGAGCGTGGCAGGAGCAGGGGGCTGCAGAGTTGTCCCAGGGCTCCAAACACTCCTCGTCCCACTGTCTGGTTCCTGTCCCCCTCTGTACAGTGCTGGAAAAGACCCCTTGGTACCCCCAGAAAACACACACCAGAGTTCCTCCGGTTGCAAACAAGAGGGCATCAAGCCCAACCTTCCCTGCCCTCGAGGACCTGGTACCCATCCCATGTGCTCGACCGCATCCTCCTGCCCAACCGCAAAGTGCTGGGGTCCATCCCCACTGAGCACCTCACACACAGTCCTCTCCCCTTGCAGGGACCCATCTCTGCTCCTTGCTCTCCATCCCAGGGAACAGCCTCGGAGGAACCCAGGGATGCTCGGGGAAGCCAGGCTCACCGTACAAGTTCTGGACGGCCAAGATGTCATCCCAGCTGAGGACAAAATCCTTGCTAAGCTTCTTGTAGTAGGGAGACATCAGGGCGCTCTTGACGGCGGAGTGCTCCAGCCCCAGCGTGTGTCCGACCTCGTGGGCCACCACCACGAAGAGGTTGCGCCCTTTGCCGCTGCGCAGGGACCAGCGCTCGGCGCTGTCAAAGTGGGCTTCTCCACGCCGGGGGAAGAAGGCGTGAGCCAGGGCTCCTCCTGGGGACACGAGAGCCATCAGGGGCCACGGGGCAGGAGAGGACGGCAGCCACAAGCCCAGGAGGGGGGCACATGCTTAAAAATGCATCAGTTTTAGCTCTTTGGGAGGCCTCCTGAGGACGAACAGCAGCTTCCCACAACTATTTGCTGCGGCAGGTGCAACTCAGACCAGTTCCACCTGCTGCTCCTGAGCACAGCTCTGTGGTTTATGCTGTGTTCAGGCCAGGGACTAAAGCCACCGCAGTGACCCACACTGGGCAAAGGCTCAAGAAGAGAGAAAACCCAGGCTCGTCTGAGAGTGGATAAGGCTCAGGTGGAAGGAATGAGCTCAGGATGCCATCAGAGTGGGGAGGGCTCCTTCAAGACCATCATCATGATCCCATAATGAGGTCGCTGGCAGACCTCAGTTGCAGAGTTAGGAGTGAGGACTCCAAACCAGAAAGTAAACTGGTGCAACTTGGGTTAGAGGGACCACTGGAGCAAAGCCTTGCCTCCATCACTCCCAGCCCACCACTGCCCCAGCCCTCCTCCCTGCTGGGGAAGAGCCCACATTGTAAAAGAGAAGCTTACGAGAGGGAAGTGACCAGCACCTGGCCCATCGAAGGCATTGTTGAGTCCGTCATTGTGGTCCCCGTGGAAGAAGGTCAGGCGGATGTCGGCCGGGCCGTCCCGTGCTTCCCAAAACACCAGCGAGGACACGTTGCTCCAGAGCTCGAAGGCGGCTTTGACGGCCAGGCGCACCTCGTGCTGCGGCAGGTAGGAGGGCCAGTTCACCACCCGGTAGGTCAGGTGCCGCTTGTACCACCTCCCGCCTGCAAGAGGGGCAAGCTCAGCGTGACAACGGGGACTTGGGCTTGTTCTTGCACCCAGGGGCTGCCTGGGTGGAGGGAAGCTTCCCAGTGCTGGGAAATGCCACGGTTTTCCCAAGCTAAATCTGAAAGTCAACCCAGGTGTCCCACCAGCGGCAGGATCTGACCCATGAAATCCCTCTGAAGGTGCCACCACTAGATCTCACTCAGATATTCCCAAGGCTGGAGCTACAACCAAACCCTAAGAGAGAGGCCAGAACCTATCCGAGGAGAGAAGCTGGGGCACCAGTTCAAACCCCACCTCAAAGCCTCATCGTGCTTTTCAGGGCCAAATCCAGCCTGGGTCCCTGCCCAGAAGAAGATGCAGCCCAAAAGACTGGCTTTCAGGGAGAGAAAACAAAGCCACCTCTGAAAATAAGTGGCCCAAAAGCAAAAGGAGTGGGAAGGGTTCTCGGCAGCACTTTGGGGACACAACCGGGGGGCGCGTGCAGGGATGGGGCTCCCCAGCACCCAAAGGCCCCTTGGTGAGAGTGGGCTCCTCCCTGTCTCCCCTGAGCTCCCTCCCCGAGTCCCAGCCTTGTCTGGTTTTATAGGGGATCCCTTTTCTTCTCCTCCCATACGTATAATTTGAACACAGCAGACACCAAGCCAAGGCAAGGAGAAGGAGGCTTGCCAGTGTCAGGGTTGTCTTGTCACCATTTTTAAGGACATCCTGAGCACGTCTACCCACAGAAGTTGTTGCCTGGAAGCCCAGCTGGGAACCCAGTGGGAACAAGCCACGGCTCACCATTCATTTTAAAAGCATGATTTTACCAGCGCCAAGGATCCTCCTGCCCACAGCTTCCTTAAAAGCTCTTCTGGGGCAGATGGTGACAACAACGAAGGTAACAAGCCCATGAGATCTGCCTGAGCTCCTCACCCTACTCCCATCTCACAGGAGTGCAAAGACGTGCATTCCAGCAACTGCAGAGCAGCATCACAGCCCCTGCCTCCTCCTCCTTCTCCTCTTCCTCCTCCTCATCCTTCTCCTCCTCCAGCACCCCTTGGCAGCTGTGGGGACACCGGGGCCCCATGATTACATCTAGCCAGGGGTGTCCAGGAGCGGGAAAGAAGCCATGGAGCCCCTCTGGGGAGATGCGGGTGCCAGAGCCGGTGCCGAGGCGTGGGAGCAGCGACAGCCCTCCAGCACCTGCTCCAGATGTGCGGGAAACAGAGGGAATGGGGCCGGCAGCACGTTGGGGCTTGCTGCTGCTGCTGAGCCAAGCCAGCCTGCAAACCTGGCGAACATCTCATGCCAGCTCTGCTTCCTTCTCCCCTGTTTCTGAGCAGCCCATGGCAGGGGAGGCTCTGGGCCAGCTGGTCACACTCGTGGGGACAGTGATGGCCTCCAACTCAAAAGGGACACAACTGTGCTCTCCACCAGCCAGCCCAAACCCCTCGTGGCAGAGGCTAAATACCTGCCTGGGTGGCTGCAACCCTACAATAAAGCTCCTCCACTGTGTCCTTCCCTTCATGGGGGCAAAGAATCACCCACCAGAGAAGGATGGATGACACCACTGGGCAGGAGACTCCAGCCAGAGCATCTCCCACCAGAGAAAGATGGATGGATGGCCCCAGCAGGCAGGGCTGGGTGAGGTAAACATGGCCGGCTCTCAGGAAAAGGAGAGAGGGGCTCCTCAGGCAGCCATTGACCCCAAGACAACCACGGGCAGGTGGTTCCCTGAGGGGACACCCAGTGCACCAGCTGCCCGACACACTGTCTGGCCGAGGACCTGCTGGTCAGCAGAGCTCCCAGCCAGCTCCAGCGGCACAACGGCCTCTTTCCGACACCCTCACTGCAGACCTCGACTTCCAAACAGGGGGGCAAGGTTCAGCTGGGGTTGGCTTTTGCCCACGCTCTGGGACGCAAGCGTGCCCGAAGCCAGCAGGATGACAGCCACAGTGGCTGCCCAGCAGAGTTCCTGCCGGGAGAGGGGTGGGTAACAAAGCCCTTTGCTGGCTCAGCTGCAGCAGCTTCCTGCTTCAAGCAGGACAAACAGACAACTTCACACAAAGCCTCTGGCCTTCCTGCCCCCCGCCCTCCCTGCCAGCCCACGGGCACCAACGCAGCGTCGCTCCCATCCCCGCTGCTGCCAGCCGTGCCTCGGCTCGCTGCCACGGGGGATCTGCCAGGACCGGAGCAATAACCGGCACCACACAGAGTCCTTCCGTGCCTGGGCTCGGAGCCGCCGGGTATCTCTTGCCACCCATGTACCCACGATCCCCAAAAAGAAGGCCCAAGAGTCCCCACAGGGCACAGGCTGCTTCTGTTTGCCCATCTGCTGCTGTGCGCCCTTTTCGGCTCAGCCGCCCCATCGCCCTCCTGCCCTGGGCACTGCAGACCCTCTGCCCGGGCTGCGACACTGCGTGTCAGGGTTTTGGAAGGAAAGCCAGAGGCGGGAGGAGGATGACGGGCTGTCTCCTGGGGCCCTCCATCACCAGCCCTGCCAGATGCAGAGACAGCCTGACACGGCACAGAGCCCTTTCTTAATCTCGCCTTCGTTTTTTCCCATGTCCTAAGCGCAGCTGGCCCCAGCCCTCTTGCTCTCTAGGAATCCAGATACTCATCTGCAAGCCCAGGAGGCAGCTCTGTGGGAGAGGAGAGGCCCAATCCTGGATCCACAGGAGCAAGAGAGGTTGTCTGGAGCAGAGTCAAACCCCTTAAGGTGGGTGCAACCCTCCCCGTGGCCAGGCAGTCCAGCACCAGCAGGTTTGGTGGTTACTGCTGGTGACTGACACACATTAGAGGTCTCAAAGCTCAGTAGAGCCTGGAGGTAACTTCACTGTGTGCCAGCTCCTACCCTCCACATCATGCCACCATGGCTGCATCGGGACCACGGTGACCTGAGAGCTCCTTGGGAGATGTTCTGGCTCCCTCAACAGCAGTAAAACCACCATGGAGAGCTGAATTTCCCTGCGAGTGAGAGTTACATCCCTTTAACTGTTGCTGACATCAAGCCATAAAGAACAACTAAAAATAAAGAGGTTTAAAAATAAAGCGGTGCACAGCCCAGGCGGGTTCTGGGATGGGCGCTGTGCCGGTAGAGTGCACCTCCCCTCCACAGCAGCATCTCTGGGAGTGGGGACGGGAACGTTTGGATGACCCAAACCCCAGTGGAACCCCCGCCCCGGTGCTCACCGTGCTGTGTGGCGCGCCTGCGGCGCGGGGTGGCGGATGCCCGGCGTGCCCAGGGGGTGCGGCTCCATTCGTCGCCCGTGCCACACCGCGGCAGAGCCATCTGATGGAGCGTGGGGGGGTCCAGGACCCCGCTGAGCGGGAGGTGGGTCACCCGCTGGAAGTGCCTGGAAAAGGAAGGGAGAGGTCAGCACCCACACCCGGAGCCCCAGCCCTGGGGATTTCGGCGGAGTTTGCGGTGGGTGTGTGACCCAAGCCGGGGCTTTCACCCAGCGCGCTCCATGTTCTGCCGCTGAGGAACGCATTTGGGTGACAAAACAAGAAGGACTTGGCTCTGAGACCACATCTGACCAGCAATCCATCTCCTGGCAGAGCAAAAGTAGACAGGACAGCCTAAAAATTCTTTTTTTTTTTTTTTTTCCTCAGTTTTTAACCCTGGCAGTTTGACTTTGCACTTGACTGTGTGCACGGTCGGGGCAGGGATGCTCCCAGAGCTGATGCAATCTCATTAGAAGTCCAAGCAGGGCCTGTCAGCTCGGCCCCCTGACATCTCTCAGCCCTCCCCAACCTCGGCCTCGCCACAGATATTATTGTCCAGGGAGCACCGGGCCATAAAAGGCAAATAAAGCAGCGCAGCGAGGCGCCGGGCTGCCAGCAGCCAGCAGCAAGCTGTGGGAGCTGGGTACTGACCGGCGTTTCCAAAAAGGACCAGTTGGGCTTTGTCATCGGACGATGTGAGAGAGAGCCCCAGCAGCAAAAAGACCCTCCGAGTTGCAGAAAGACCCCCCCAAGCACCGGCAGCTGGAGTCGCTGCATTTCTGCAGGGGTTTTAAACAAAAGGCTCGTACCTCACCGCCTCCCTGAACTCGGCAGGGCTGTGCGTGCCGGGCCCCAGCTCGCTGAAGTAGCCATATTTCTCCAGGAACAGCTGCAAGAAGAGACACGGGAGAGGCACAGCTCAGAGCACGGGCTGGGCTGGGAGGGGGCGGAAAAAAAGAAGATGCAACAGGAGACAGTGCAGCAAACGTGAGGCTGTGGAGAAACCCTCAGTTATTTTTTGCCCCAAGGCCTTTGCCACCGAAGCAGCCGCACCTCCTAGGGGTGCCAAACCGATCCAGTCTGTAAGTCTGCATTGTGGGACTTGGGAAAACCTCGCCTAAGCTCACCATTTTTGATGGCTCTTGGGTTTTGGCTACAAGAGGATGGAGGCGTAGGAGGAAACGTTGCTATCAAGAGATCTAAAAACCCTGCTGCCATGTCATCCGCAGCCAGAGGCTACCAAACCCACTCTAATCACCTCCGTCGGATGAAGGCAGTGATTAAAAAAAAGACTAAAGTGCTGCAGACAGAAGTGGGGTGGGGTGAGATGGGGTCAGGCTCCAGCCTCCCCCCATCCCCGCGCAGGATGTGCTGCTGAGAAGCGGAGACGCTCCGGGGGCGATCAGCTCTGCCAAACCATTCTTCTTCTTATCGACCATTTACGTGGACGGAGATTGTGGCTCTGAACTTGCTCCAACACATCAGCTGCAGTTAAAGAAAATAAACCAGCTTCCCTCTGCCCAGCCCGCGTCCCCGGCTTTCGGAGAAAGCTGCAATCGCAGGAATGCTCCACACCCGCCTGCCCCGCCGCCGCCGGGGACGTCTGCAGGAGACAAACAAGCTGCCCAGCATCCTGTTAGCGGGACAGAATGGGAGTTAAAGTAATCAGGAATAAAAAGTGAAAGTGGCTGCTTCGTTTCCCGCATCCCAAAGGAATGCCCTGGGCCAGCAAGGCTGGAAAAAATTGTGCTTCCAAAGCCTCTCCCCTCCCTGCTCACCTCAGGGCAGGGGGGAGAAGGGGGCTGGTGTTAACCTGCACTCGATGCTGCTCCTGACCGTCCACCTCCAGCGAACGATTCAACCCCCACCCCATGAAGAGACACCTCCAGGTCAGCCCCTGTGCCCACCACCTCCCCCGGGCAGGGCAGGCACCTTCCACCCGCTCTCAGCTTGTTGCTCACCCCTTTGGAAGCCCTCCCTGCCCAATTCCCAGACCTCATGAGTTCACCTTCTCCTTTGCACCCTTTCCACATGGAGGATCTCCCTCCGGTTGCAGCTTCCTGCCGGGACACGCTCTTCATCCAGCCCCAGCCAAAAAAATTGGGCCGTGTTTCCCAACAAACACAGTTACCAGCTGCCTCCTTCGGCTGGAGGTAACAGCATCTTGCTGTAGCAGCATCAGGCTGCAGAAGTGAAAGCCCGAGTGTGGCCAGAGCCCCCAGAACACCTGGTCTCAGTGAGCTGGGAGAAATCAGGCATGAGCAAGCGCTGCGCCGGCAAGAGAGAGTGCTGCTCAGTGATGGACCCTGCAGCTGGGACTTGTCATCTCTGCAGCCGTACGGGGGTACCAGAAGGCAAAATGCAGCAGCGCCTCGGGACGTGCACGCAGGGGAGAAGGACGCGGGGAGGGGGGAGTCTCCCGGGCTGGGGCAGCAAGGAGGACTGGTAGCCCTGAGGAGGATGGTCTGGAGAGGAGAAGGCATCTGGCCCTTTTGCTCTGCAGTTGTGTTTTTGTAATGTTCTCCTCCAGAATTAGAAAATCACCAGCTACGTACAGGGACGTGGGGTGATAACGCCCAGAGGTTACATCACCTCAGATAAATGTGAGCTGCAAATCACCCAGACAGAACGTCCTGGGTCTCAAAGCGTGGCACAGTCTTAAACCCCTTCTGCCGCAACCTCGCTTTCAGTTAGTATCGGAAACATAACAACTTGAAGCTGTTTCCTCCCCTGTAACCTAACACAATCCCATTCTTAAAGCATGAAAATCGTTTTTCCCCACCATGATCTCACGACGGCTTGAAACTCCATCTGGACAAGCCAGGATGAATGGCAAAAAAGCAACTGCTGCCAGAGCAGCTGCTCTTGAGCTGCATCAGTGTGTCCCCAGGCTTTATTATTCTTGTCCAGGTCAGCCTGAGCTTTGCAAGCCCAATCCAAGCGGCAGTTTCCCCTGTAGCTTCTGGCTCGTGTCATGTTGAGGTTCTCACGCACGAGCACCAGCTCTCAAGCTGAAAAACCACCAAGAGCACTTTTATTACATTTTCTAGGTGTTGGTAGTGTGAGCTCCAGGTAATGCTGGCCCTGGAACCATGGAGATACAGAAGAGGGATCTGCAGATCCTCTCCTGCTTAAGTGATTTATCAGACAGCAGAACACACCAAGTGCCCGGGACCAGAGACTTTTGAGGGTGACAGGGGAACCCAAGAGCCCCGTGCCACAGTGTCCTGTGCCCAAAGCAGCGCTCAAGATCCCCCCCAGCACCACCTGTGCCCTGTGCACTCCCAGAGACCAGCCAGGCTCTGGTAGGGCTGGGGGGAAGCTGGCACCAGCCCCTTAAACCTCTCCAGAGGCTGCAACACAAAGCCTGGCTATGCTGGGAGATCCCCCTCCCTCCTGCCCCAGATGAGGAAATGCTCTTTTCCGTACAATGGGAAAAGAAAAACAGCAGGAAACCAAGAGCTAAGCACTAATATGAAATATGCCGGCTCCCCCTTTGCACAAGGGAGGGAGAAGAGGAACGGTCTGGCTACCTGTGAGTCAGTGCTGGGGCAGAAAAGCCTTCGGGTTCACAGCAAGGACAGTGGGAGGAGGGTTTGGGGAGATGGAGGGGACCTTCCCATCTTAGAGCTCTGACAGGGAGCTGGTTACAGCCCTGGAAATCATTTCTGACGAGAGCTAAAGCCAAGGAAACACCTCGTCCTCCACCGCAGGCATCCCAGGTGGAAGAGGGCCAACAGGAAAGACAATTAGCCCTCCCTCCCTGGAAACCGGGATAACGAGAGTGCAGACACAGCAGGCTCCGGTCCCGCCTGCCCGCCCCTCCAGACACTCATTTTCTGGCACCCTTCCACCAGGGAAGTACCAGAGAAGCCTCACGCTGGGCTCCCGTTCACTGTGGTTCCCTTCTGCCCTGCCTGGACACAAATCCCATCTCTCCCCTCCATCCTCCACCAGTGGAGGGAAGCGATCCCATCCTGCCAACGTGCCACGGTTGCGGCGCCGGCTGCACCCCCAGGGCCTTTTGGTTTTAATCGTGAGACAACAGCAGCCCGGCGAGCCAGCCCAGGTGGGTGCCCAGCAGCCCCAGGCTCCATCCCACGTCATTTCACCTTCGAGATGGACACAGGGGAAGTTTTCAACCTCAGTTTCCCCTCACAGCACAGATAAAAGGAGAGCTGGCCCCCGAGCATGTTTTGGCCTGGCCGCAGAAGGAGCCACAGCCCTCCTGCCCACCGGGTGGTCGCTGCTGGCCCCAGCGATGCCTTCGGAAGAAGTCGAGGCATTTAAAAACGCTCCCTTGTCTCGGCTCTCCCAAGCTGCATTCCTGCCCAAGTAACAAACCCCGCAGGCTGAGTCCTTGTGTCTCTTTTGTTGAAGTGTGTGTACAAGTATCGCTATAAATAATATATACAGAGACACACAAGAAGGGAGATTAGTGAGCGCAGAGCATGGCTGTCCTCCCGCTGGAAAGACAGCCAACACTCCAGCTAATTCAGTGGGTTAATGACAGAGGCTGATTAAAACCCCCAGCCCTGCCTGGCTGCTGCCAACCTCCCCTGCTGGGCCTAATCCAGTCCCCCAGGAATCTCCTCTCCCACCCACCCCTCAAGAAAATCTATTTTAGATGGAAATTATCTCCTTGCCACTGACGATGGGGAGCTGAGGAAACACCATGCCCGGCATCTTTTAAGTTCCTTTGTTCTTCACCTCGATCTCAAGCTGGGGAGCAGGGTCAGCAGGCTAGAACTGAGGCAGGTCTAACCCCTCGTGGTTTCAGTAATCCAGACCTTCAGGATTCTGAACCAGACCCTCCCCGCCAGGAACAACAAATACCTCATCCCTTCCAAGGAAACAAGTGCCATTAAAGGCACCGGCCGTGGTGTTACCTGCCGGTGGAGCTGGCAGATCGCTCTGCCTGGCTGATGAACACCGGAATATCTCAGCACCCATCACCACAATTCCACAATTATCTCCCGCATTTGAAGGCAACTCACAGCTTCGCCCCACACACCAATGGGCTGCACCACCCGAAACGAAGCTCCAGCAGCACTGAAGGCACCCAAACACCACCCAGAGCACGGGGAGGGTGGGAAAACACCGGGCCTGGCCTGACCTTCCTCTGTGAATACCAGAGCAGCCGACGAACCAGTTCGGTCATGCAGACTGGTTGTGCTCTCATAGCTAAGGAGAGGTCTTAGCCCTCCATCGGGGTGGGAACCGGGGCAAGCGACGTGCCCACAGCCAGCTCCTCGCCCCGCGGGTGCTCCTCACCGCAACAAGTGGGGATTGTTCGGGGGGCAGAGCCATGAAGAAAGAGGGGCTGTTTCTGCTGCGGGTGACTCAGGGGCTGGTCACCCCCCAGGATTGCGGGGTGCCTTGGAATCGCCTGCCACATCCCCGCCGCTGGCAGCGACGCAGAGCCACGGGCTCGTGGTTTTTACACGCTCCTCCCAGCCAGGCAGAGCTTGGCAGCGCCTCCCAGGGTGATGGCACCCTACATAATTCCTCCTCCTCTACCCGATCCCTTGTATTGCCCTGCTGAGGCTGAACAGCAAGAAATCAGGAAGGTTTTCTTCCTCTTCTTTGAATCAGAGGGGAAGCGTGCGGGTGCCCCAGGAGCAGGCGGGGTCCCAGCTGACCCTCTGGCTGGTACCCAGGGACCCTCGCTCAGCACCCAGCATCCCCACAGGCTGGGCGCCGTGTAAGGAGCTCGTCCAGACACGGGAGCACTTCTCAGCACAAACCCAGCTCAGAGCCTACCCTAAATGCAAGCCCTGGCGTTGTCGAAGGGGAGAAGTCAGAGGACACGTGCCACTGCAAGAAAGGGAGAAGGGGGGCAGGACAGGGAAAGAAAATAGAATTTAAAAAAAAACAAAATGAGAATGTCTCAGTCCCGTCGTCTCACTCTCCCATCTCAATTCCCCGCTCCTCTCAAGTTTCTATCCAATTTTTCTTCCCATCGCAACCGACCTGGAGCTTCCCACACGAATCACTGCAGGGGCTTTATTATCCTTTGTCCTCAGCCCCACCAGCGCTCCCAGCATGGGGTGAGCTCTCCTGTGCCACCTGTTTCACACAATTCCCCCGGGATCAAGGAGGAATCGGGCGTTACCACAGCCCCGAGCGCTGCCCCGAGCACAGCCAGAAGCCAGATCTGCCAAAGGACGTGCTACCCAGCATTGGGCCTTCTCCTGTGTGCTGCCTGCAGATAATAAGATGATTTATCACTCAAATGTTTCAAATTAAATTTCTAAACTTCCCTGCTTTTTTTTTGTTTCTGAGCTGCAGTTGATAAGAACACCGTGAAAACAAGGAAAATAACACAGCCAGACATTTTCTCAGAGTTTTGCATCTAAGTTTACACAACCCATTGTTGGCAACTTTGTCTGTTTTAAAAGCAATGAAAAAAAGCTTTAGAAGCAAAGCCTGGCAGTGGTCTGAAAGCCACAAGTAACTAAAACTATTTGATGTTGTGTGAGAATTTCAGCTTCCTCTTAAAAGCAAAATTAACTGCTCGGTTTATTTAGACAAGCTTTCTTATCCCAGCCTCTACACTTTTCCATTTTGTCAATTGTCCCAAAGTCCCTGGCCAGCACTGGGGAAACTGAGGCAGGAAGACAGTAAAATCACTTGCCCAGCGCCTCTCGCCTGGGATCTGCCACGATCCTGGGACTTGCTCTGGGGCTTCAAGGGACAAGTTCTCAGAAGTCACCAGCGAGGAGTCTAAAGGCGGATTGGACCTTTTTAAATCTCTCGCCCCCAAAGAGCTGCCCTTCTTTTTGAAGTGAATTTTAAATTACTGATTTTCCAAATATTAAGAACTTAGCAGATTTATTTTTCTCCAGGTGGCACGAGGGGCTGGGCTGAGGTTTGTGTACACAGGGACAAGCACACATATGAATTGTCTCTTTGAAACAGCGTTTCCCAGCATAAGAAGTCTGCACATTAAAACAATATTAAAACAAGCCTCTGAGCACCTCTGTGCATTATTCGTCTTGGAGCACGTGAAGAATCCCAATTGATCCACCAAGACTTGCTGGGGTTTTAAAATCAAGCATCTGTGCAAATGTAGACTGGATTGATGCCTAAACAAGAAAAACACCCTCAACATTAACCTTTGTTCGCCAGCCAAACTCAGAGATCTTCCTCCCAAACCAAAGAGGCATAAAAGGCAGCACGACAACGAGACGGGGACAAAGAGAAGAACTCCCAGCAGAGGCGCTGGGGACAGCCCCGGTGAGGGCAGGGCAGGGCAAGCCTGGCTTCTGTCGCCTCCGGACCTGCCGGAGATGGGAAGGTTCCCGAGTGCGAGACTTTTGTTGTCAGAGCTCTGTAGGGTTGGCAGATGTGGGTCACCTGTGGGGGGACACCTCCACACACAGTGTGCGTGGGCACTCCAAGCCCATCTCCTGCTGGCACGCCTCCAGCACGGACACACCACCATGATGCCACGGCCAGCCTGCAGCCAGGGCTCACTCTCGCCGCCCACGGGGACGTGCTGCGGGGCACCCGCGGCACACGTGTGGCCACACACGCGTTGGGCAGGCGAGGATGTGAACATACCTTGGGGACACGCACGCAGCTACGGCACGGGCATGCCTACGGCACTGGGCACACACACACACCTACAGCACGCACATACCTACGGCATGGGCACACCTCTGGCACGGGCAAGCCGGGCACACGTACACCTGCGGCACAGGTAACCTCTGGCATGGGCACATCTATAGCACAGTACGCCCACAGCGGAGGCACAGCTACGGCACGGGCACGCCGGGCACACGCACACCTACAGCAAACACGTACCTGTGGCACACACACCGCTGCGGTGTGGGCACACCTCGAGCGTGCACACACCTGCGGCACGGGCACACCCAGGGCACACACACCTCTATGGCATGCACATACCTACGGCACGTCACAGAACCCCAGAATGGTCCAGGTTGGAAGGAACCTTGAAGTTCATCTCATTCCAGCCCCTGCATGGGCAGGGACCCCTCTCTGCCACCAGCCCGGGTTGCTCCAAGCCCCGTCCAACCTGGCCGTGAACCCTCCCAGGGATGGGGCATCCACACCCTCCTGGGACAGCCTGTGCCAGGGCTGCACCACCCTCACGGGGAAGAATTTCTTCCCTCTACCCAATCTGAATCTACCCTCTTGCAGTTTCAGGCTGTTGCCCCTTGTGCCTATGGCCCGGGCACCTCCAGGGGACACCCACGGGCACACCCAGGGCACTCACTCCCCGCCCGGGGCACAGCCGCTGTGTCCGGTCGGCGGCCCCCCCGATCCCCTCGCTCCTACCTCCGCCTCCCGCCGGTGCCGGGGGCCCGGGGGGGGTCTCTGGGCGGCCGCCAGCAGCCCCAGCGCCAGCGCGGCCCGCAGCGCCATCCCAGCTCCGCTCCGCTCCGCCGGCACCGCCGCTCTGCCGGGCTCCGCTCTCCCCGCCCCGGCCCCGGCCCCGGGGGCGGCCCCGCCCGGCCCAGCCCCGGCTGAGGGCGGCTCCGCAGCGGGGACTGCTCCCGGCGGGGGCGTGTCCCTGCGGGCCGGGCTGTCGCTGTGCTGCTGCGGGAGCGGTGGGTGACAGCCGGTGGTACAGGAGCCCGCAGGGTGCCCAGGTGGCCCGGCAGGCCAGTGGCGTCCTGGCCTGTCTCAGGAGCAGTGTGGGCAGCAGGAGCAGGGCTGTCACTCTGCCCCTGTGCTCAGCGCTGTGAGGCCTCCCCTCGAGCCCCGGGTGCAGGTCTGGGCCCTCCCTGCAAGAGAGACCTGGAGGGGCTGGAGCGGGTCCAGAGGAGAGCACCGAGGCTGGGGAAGGGCCTGGAGGGACAGTCCTGTGAGGAGAGGCTGAGGGAGCTGGGGGGGCTCAGCTGGAGAAGAGGAGACTCAGGGGGGACCTCATCGCTCTCTGCAGCTCCCTGCAGGGAGGGTGCACTCAGGGGAGGTCGGGCTCTTCTCCCAGGATGAGAGGGCCCGGCCTGAAACTGCCTCAGGGGAGGTTCGGGCTGGATCTCGGGCAGCCCTTCCTCCTGGAGAGGGTGCTCAGGCACTGGGATGCTCTGCCCAGGGCAGGGGGAGTCACCGTCCCTGGGGAGGTTTGAGGAGAGGCTGGATGTGGCACTTGGTGCCCTGGTCTGGCCCATGGTGGGTGTTGGTTCATGGGCTGGACTTGATCATCTCAGGGGTCTTTTCCAGCCTCAACAATTCTGTGATTCTATGTCCTGAGGTGGTCCCACGACTCCGCTCTGCCCCAGAGAAGCGGCACCAGGGGCACTGGGTGTGGGCCTGAGCTCCCCAGCCCCAGAGGGAACTGCTGGAGAGGGGATGGTGGAGGTGAAGCAGGGCTGGGGCATCTCCCTTAGGGGGAGAGGTGGAGCGAGCTGGGTCTGCTCAGCCTGGAGAAGAGGAGGCTGAGAGGAGACCTTATGAATAGCTAAAGGGCAGTGTCAGGAGGACAAGGCCAGACTCTTCTCAGTGGTGCCCAGTGACAGCACCAGGGGCAATGGGCACCCCCTGGAGAACATGAGGTTCAGCCTAAACATAAGGAAAAACTTCTTCCTCATGAGGGTGGCAGAGCCCTGGCACAGGCTGCCCAGGGCAGTTGTGGAGCCCCCTCTGGAGACTTTCAAAACCCACCTGGGTGCAATCCTCTGTGATGTGCTCCAGCAGATCCTCATTTAGCGGGGAGAAGGGGGGAAAGTTAGGGTGGATGATCTCCAGACATCCTTTCCAGCTCCAACCATTCTGCAACTCTGTGCCCCTCCCCGGGATGTCCTCCAGCTCTGGCTCCCAGCCCCGTCTCGCCCCATCCCTCTCCCGCACGCACACGGCTTGTGAGAGGAAAGGGAGCAAGGCAGAGCTGGGTCATTGGGACAAACTCACCTGGGGACCTGCAGGTCACCGCAGCCCCAGCCTTGGGGGCAGGCCAGGAGAGCTGCCCAGGGACTCACCCTGCACCCGCGTTGTTCTGCCCAGCACCGAAGACGGATCCCTGTCAGTCTCCCCTGTGTGGCATCTTTGCTCCTGCGCCCACCGGGTGTCACTAACCCACAGCAGCCACATCAGGACGTGTTGCGCTGTGGGCTCGACGTGGAGCAGAGCACGGGCTGGTCAGGATGCTGGGACAAACCTCCTGCTAGCTGGGGCAGCTCGGCTTGGACTCCACACGATTTGAAGCTGAAGGAAAACAGGAGGAGAAAGCAAGTCCAGACTTTTATAAACTTGCACTCACCATTTGTCCAGGCCCCGCGGATGCTGAACAGACGAGGATGCAGGGGCACCATCGCCAGCCATGGCCAGCACTAGCCCCGAGCCCGTGCAGGAGACAAGACAGGACTCACTGCCCTTCTTCAGGGGTCTGGTAAAAACAGCGCCAAGTGTCGGAACAGCACACACTCCAGCTTTACAGAATAACCCCCACTCAGGGCTGTTGGCTTGCACCATTTATGCTTAAATTTCCCCCCTTTGGGCCTGGGACTCGGTCACTGTGGCCAGCGAGGGGCTGTTCACCCTCCAAGGTGACACGACCCACGTGCGGCAGCATCGCAGCTCTCCTGCAACTCGTCCATGGCTGGGGAGCTCACTGTCACCAGCCACAAGTTAAACAGCTCTGTTTACTCTCCACACTATTTTGTTTGACTATTTTGTTTTAATCTGACGAAAGCAAAAGGATGTTTTGATTCTGCTTTGGTTTGAGGGGGAGAAAAATAGGATGTGACTTAGATCTGCTTTTGTTTTCATGCCAGCTCGAACCACACACCTATTCATTCCGAAGCTCGCAGGCCTCTTCCTCTTCTTTTTACCCGTGACAAAGTCTGAAGTTACAGGAGCACCTGTTGAGTGCAGCTTGAAGAGATCCGCGGGGATCCTGTAATGCATCGCTTTTCAGCTGGACAGGGATCAGCACACAGGGAAGTCGAGCGGGGTTCAAAGGAGAGAGCAAAGGATCTGCTTAATGTGGCAAAATAAGTGAGCGGCTGAGCCATGGGGCAAAAAGCACAGATGGGAGAAACAAAGGTGGTCGTGGCCGGGCCAGTAAGTGCGGCAGCACGGCAGGAGGGGCTGGTGCAAGGGGGATGCCAGGTTTTGCCACGGAGACCCACGGGCCTCGCTCAGGGCAGCCCGAGGCTTCCTTTCAAAACAAGGGCAGCTCTGTCTGCAGACGCATCCGTGTTTGGTTCGTATCTAGGAAGCGACCGCTCCATCTGCTCTTCCACTTAAGAATGTGGATGAGGAGAAAGCAGCTGGCTCGGCTCCAGGAGGAGCAGGAAACTCCCTCCTCTGCTCATTGTCACGCAGGGAAACGCCAGGAGGGCACCTGCAGCCCTCGAGCAGCCGGCTTCCCGACGGGCATTTCCCGGGGCTGCTGCCTTAGTCCTCAGGAGGTTTGGCATTCACGCGGGGAAGAATTCAGCCCGGCCTTGGAGATGCCAAATCATCGCTCTCTGCAGGCTTTTTGGCTCAGAGGATAAAGAGTTGCTGCAGCTGCTGTAATCAGAATGGTACCAGGAACGGAAAAGCTGTCCTGTGGAAAGGTGAACAGAATTCCAGCTCTTTCAGCGTTAGGTAAAAGCTCAGGAGTGGGGCAGAAGAAAGAGTTTGAATCCTTGTACCTTCTGAAACCTGAGAAGTGAAGCCTGTGGCAAACTGCTGACAAAGTTTTACTAAAAAACATTATTGGAAGGGCACGATAAATAGATCCCATCAAGCTCTGTTTGCTTAATCCTGATTTCTTGGGTTTCTAGACAAAACCCCATCTCCCTCGAATTTAATGCAAACGGTTTTAATGCAGTCAGCTAGCCCGATCTCCCTTTCCTAAGATGCCTCCACAGCTTGGAGATCCAGGGGGTTTCGAATTAACAGTACCAGCATATGCACTTGAAAACATCACAGAGAACTAAATCCTGTGTCAGCACAGACACGGAGTCTAGAGTTTGAGAGAGTTGGCTGTCGATACAGGCGCGGCGTTGCAGAGCGAACAACGCAGCGAATTGCTGCCGCTTCCATCAGAGGTGAGCTCCGAGAGGAGTTTATAAACCAAGATTAAGAAACAGCACTTCAGTGACGCGAAACTTCTCGGAGCAGCTCTCAGTGTTTACCACCCCTGATAAGCAAATAGCAACACCATTACTCTTCTGTGGCAGCTTCTACCCAAGATGGATGCGATGCCGGTTAAAATATCTGTAATGCTTCGCTCCGAGAACACGGTCAAGTGGTTCCATTTCATCCACTCGAGACGCAGCCTCTGGAGAACGATCATTCTCCAAATGTTTGCTGCTCAGCAAGTTGCAGCAGCTGGGGAGCAGCAGGATGGCGCACTGGGTGCCGCAGCAGGCAACATCCAAAATATTAACCCACCCGAAGTCCGTGAGGTTGAGAGGCTGCACCCAGCTCAGGAGCCCTCCTGCAAAGGCACCAGCACGAGCTGCTGCGTTTGCTGGAGCAGTTTGGCTAAATCTCACCAGTTATTTTCTCAGAGGATGGCTAAAACCAGGCACCTCTCTCTCTAGGATCAGGGTGTCACCAGCAGACGTCATCACGTTAGTATGAAAAGTGGGCTTTTAAGCCCTGTTGCAACTTTGGGCGCATTCTGACAGCTGGGGTTTATTACAACAGCTTTACAAGCCATTTCCGCAGCAGCATCAGCAACATCATCTCCTGGGAACGTCACAGGAGCTCTCTGTTACCCTGGAAATGGGAATTATCATTTCTAGATCAGGAGAAGCAGCACGGGCTGACTCCTGACCTCAGAACCCCCAAGACTCCACCCATGGGCTTCAGCTGCTGCTCCCGTATCTCTCTCTAGGACTGCGGTATTTGGGCAACTTATTGAGATGCATTACTTCTTAGGGTGAGGTGGGCTTGGCCATATAGAGCCTGCACGGAAACTATTTGGCTCACTCTTAAATAGTTTAGTTATTTTTGTTGCGTTTCAGCCCTGCAGCGATCACACGCCTCTCCTACGTTGGCATCCCCCCGTTAGGCTTTTCTCCACCAAGCCATTGTTGAGCTTGGCAAGCGCTAGATGTGTTTTTACAAATAAAGCACCAGCATTCCATAACAGGACTGATTTCCAAAACTAAAACCTCACCGCTTAGAAAATGGATTGAAGGGTAGATATAAAAAGAGCTGAAGGAAGCAGAGCAGAGCTGTTCCCAGCTCAGACAACCCAGTCTGCTCCTTCTGCTGGGGCAGCCTCTCTTGGTTTTCCACCTCCTGACAGATCCTCAGTCCTGCCTCTCCTCAGTAGGCAATTCTGTTTTCGTGAAGCCCTACCAAGTTATCACAGAGCACCTATCGAAAATTAATTCAAAGCAGGATTCACAAGACGCATCTTTTATTTTTGATTGAGCTGTTAGCCTGTTAAAAGTGAAAGATCGCTTGCAACAGACACCTTCCTCACCTGTTTAAAAACGAAAAGCAGCAATTCTAGTATCTGCAGACCCCCAAGTCTTCCTATGAAGAGCGCTGCCCATTAGTAAAGTGTTTTGTTTGCAGAGTATTACAAATAAATCCCTAGAAACAGGAGCAGCTAGCGGCAGTGTCAGCAGTGCTCCCTTAAATATGCAACCAACTCAGCTCATCTCACTAAATGCTGGAATATTCCTAGCGTTCCGAGGAAGGCCCGGCATTTAACAATCAGCCTGCTAAACCAGGGTGCAAGAAGTTAACAGCAAATGTTACCATGGCAGGAAGAGCTAAAATTCATTCAATCCTTAGCATATTAGCTCATGATTTTTTCTTTTAAGCTTTCTACTTCTCCCTGAACCTCGTTAAAGCTTACCCTTCTGAACTGTAGTTAGTTGCTGAGAAAAGCTGCGGCGCTAAAGGACTTGGCAGAAACCACTGGAGGGCAATAACGTAGTTAAACCCATCACCCAGGTTTACATCTTTTACAAAACATCACTTCCCAGGCCCCTGTAAACTAATTTAACTCTCTCTATGCCAAAAGCAACTAAAGCCACGGGCTGTCAAAGTGGCATCGCCCTTTCCCTGACTTGCAAGTTTTCTGTAAGACAGAACAGCTGGTGAAGATGTTTCCACTGTCTTAAGCAACGTGTCAGAACACAGGTTGTGTTTTGCCCAGATGCAGGATAGAACATAACCAAAACAAACACTCGGCAGCATTGCCAGTCTGGAAAGGAAAGCTGTGAAGGTGGTGACAGCTCCGGCAGTTTTGTGGCTTGCTTGAATACCGGTCTACTTGGTAATCCAGCTGGGTAGTGGCTGTTTAAAGACATAAGTGCTCTTAGCCTGGGGGAGAAAGTGGGGTTGGAAGCTGAGCTGGCATTAAAGGGAGCCAGAACTGTTGCTCCCAATATTGCAAGTACCAGCTTTTTCAACCACCATTCCTTTCCTCGAGAGGGAGAAGGCTAGAGCCCCACCAGGGCACTCGTGGGATCATAGAAACATAGAATCATGCAGGCTGGAAAAGACCCCTGGGATCATCGAGTCCAACCACTGACCCTGCTCTGCAAAGCTCACCCCTAACCCATCTCCCCCAACCCCACATCTCAACGAGCTTTAAACCCCTCCAGGGGTGGGGACTCAACCCCCTCTCTGGGCAGCCTGTGCCAAGGGCTGACTACTCTTGCTGGGAAGTTTTTTCCCTAATGTCCAGTCTAACCCTCCCCCGTTGCAGTTTGAAGCTGTTCCGTCTTGTTCTATCACTGATTACCTGCGAGAAGAGACCAGCCCCAACCTCTCCACACCGTCCTTCCAGGCAGCTGCAGAGAGCGATGAGGTCTCCCCTCAGCCTCCTCTGCTTCAAACTCAACAGCCCCAGCTCCTTCAGTCGCTCCTCATCAGATTTACTCTCCAGGCCCCTCCCCAGCTCCGTCGCCCTCCTCTGCACTCGCTCCAGCCCCTCGAGATCTCTCTTGGATTGAGCGGCCCAGAACTGGACGCAACACTCAAGGTGTGGCCTCACCGGTGCCCAGCACAGGGGGACAGTCCCCTCCCTGCTCCTGCTGGTCGCACCATCGCTGACACAGGCCAGGATGCTGTTGCCATTGGCCACCTGGGCACACGCTGGCTCATCCTCAGCCACTTGTCAATGAGAACCCCCAGGTCCCTCCTGGCCAGACAGTTCTCCAGCCACACTGCCCCCAGCCTGTAGCGCCGCCGGGGCTTGCTGTGGCCCAAGGGCAGGACCTGGCCCTTGGCCTTGCTGAAGCCCATCCCATTAACATTGGCCCAGCGACCGATCTGTGCCAGTCTCTCTGCAGGGCCTCCCTACCCTCGTGCAGATCCACGCTCCCACCTAACTTGGTGTCACCTGTGAACTTACTGATGATACACTCTGTGTCCTCAAGATCATCAATAAAGATATTGAGCAGAAATGGTCCCAACGCTGAGCCCCGAGGAACACCACTTGTGGCCGGCCACCAGCTGGATTTACCTCCCTGTGATGGATGACACCGCACTCAGGTTTTGCTGCTCCCACCATTCCCCGCGCAGCTTTGAGGGCTCAGGGTGCAGCCCCCGGGGCAGGTATTTGTGCTGTGAAAGGTGCCAGCACAGCTGTGCTGGGGAAGAAACCTCAGGGCATTGACAGGTCCTGCTCTGTTCCCAGCTGCTTACCAGGGCTTTCCTCTTCCACCCTGCCCTCCATCAGCCACCGCTACCTCGGACCTGCCAGCACAGCGACGGGCGAGAGCACCCTCTAGGCTGCTTCGCTGGCAGTAATCACACCAGCTTCAATATGATAAACACTCCCAACTTCCCCAGCCCAGCTCATTTTTGACAGAACCAAGTTAGGAATATCAGGCTCACGATCTTAAATCTTAAGCAACAGACACTGAATTTGTTTGTCTACAATTTTGCCTTCCTAAAGCCTCATCCATACATTAAATTTCCAATGTCGCTAATACACATATACCTCAAATGGGCCAGTGCAATCTGCAGGAGCTCCAACAAGTCTAAGTGCAAGGTCCTTCACCTGGATTGGGCCAATTCTAGGCACAAACACAAACTGGGCACAGAGTGGGGTGAGAGTAGCCCTGAAGAGAAGGATTTGGGGGTGTTGATAGACGAGAAGCTCAACGTGAGCCGGCAGGGCGCTCCTGCAGCCCAGAAGGCCAACCCTGTCCTGGGATGGATCAGGAGAAGCGTAGCCAGCAGGGCAAGAGAGGGGATTCTCCCCCTTTACTCTGCTCTGGTGAGACCCCACCTCGAATACTGCGTCCAGTTCTGGTGTCCCCACCGTAAGAGGGACATGGAGCTGTTGGAGCGTGTTCAGAGGAGGCCACAAAGATGATCCAGGGGCTGGAGCAGCTCTGCTACGACAGGCTGAGGGAGCTGGGATTGTTCAGTCTTGGAAAGAGAGGATTTCGGAGGGACCTAATAGCTGCCTTCCAATACCTGAAGGGATCCTACAGGAAGGCTGGGGAGGGACTTTTTACAAGAGCATCCACTGATAGGACATGGGGAAATGGGTTTAAGATGAAGGAGAATAGATTTAGATTAGATTTTAGGAAGAAAGTCTTCAGTACAAGGGTGGCAAGACAAGTTGCCCAGCGAGGCTGTGGCTGCCTCCTCCCTGGAGGTGCTCAAGGACGGGTTGGACGGAGCCTTGAGTAGCCTGATCTAGTTGAGAGGTGTCCCTGCCCGTGACAGGGGGTTGGATTAGATGGTCTCTAAGGTCCCTTCCAACCTGGGCCATTCTATGATTCAAATTCCACTGGTTAAGAGGAACGAGCCATCCAGAATTTGTGACAATTGCCTTTTCTGACAAAGCAGCGACAGTGCCGGCGCTTTACGGGAGAAACCCTAAAGAGGCACAGCACAGTTATTACCTTTACACCCATGGCTCATTGCTGATTTAAAATTACCACGACCACAAACATACACTAAGCTAGGGAGCTGGCTTACAAAAGCTATTTTTGTTAATTTCTGTGTGGATATTGCACAGCTGGATGCCCAGTTATCAACATCGGAACTACAGACCCTGAGAACTTTTGTTTGTAGTATTTTGTCAAGTGGATCACGGCACGACCACGCGCTCTCATAGAATCACAGAATGTTGGGGGTTGGAAGGGACCTCTGGAGATCACCCAGTCCAGCCCCTGCCAGAGCAGGGTCACCCAGGGCAGCCACACAGGAACGCGTCCAGGCGGGTTTGAAAGTCTCCGGAGCAGTAGACTCCACACCCTCTCTGGGCAGCCTGGGCCAGGGCTCCGGCACCCGCACAGGGAAGAAGTTTCTCCTCACGTTGAGATGGAACTTCCCATGTTCTAACTTAAAACTGTTATTCCTTCTGGGAATCTATCGCTGGGCACCACTGAGAAGAGATTTTTATGTCCCTTCATCATCCTCGTAGCTCTCCGTTGGACTCTTCGAGTCCAACGGAGAGCTACGAGGATGATGAAGGGAGGAGGTCCCAAGGAGACTCCACACCCTCTCTGGGCAGCCTGGGCCAGGGCTCCGGCACCTCACAGGGAAGAAGTTTCTCTTCATGTTGAGGTGGAACTTCCCGTGTTCTAATAATGCTCTCTCATAAAGGCTCGTGCTGAAAAGGTAGCACCAGACACGAGCCGCTGGCGGCAGCACTGAATTCTCACACATTTCCAGCAGCGCAGTGACTGGGTCCGAGGAGGAGCGATAATTAACCTCCTTCGTTTCTTCAAACCTTGGCTTCAGTGCTGAATCCCCAAGGCTCACGATGTGCCTGTTGAGCCTCGCCTGCACCTCATCTCCGAGGTGAAACAGCTGCACACAACACTTGTCGCTATCACCCGCACTTCAAATGCGGCAATTAAAGGGTACAACAATATGTAGCAAACTACCTTTTTTTTTTTTTTCTGAGCTATTCTGGCCTGGACACACCACTGGGCAGGAGAAGAACACACTGCCACCTGCCTGCTCCTCACGGCAGAGCACACCCAGGCGGCGCAAAACCAGAAAAAAGCAGGTGAGTGTCTCGGAGAGGAATAAGAAAGGAGCCAGAGGACAAATCTGCAAGCCCAGGATAGAGGGCACGGAGGGCAAGGAGGTTTGCCACCGACCCAAGCGCAGATTTTTGAGCCCAGCACAGAGCTGGGGTGAGAGCAGCAGGGCCAGGTCAGACAACGCTCTGTTAACTACTTCGGTGGTACCAAGGGGATATTGTAAGGAAACGTGCAACTGAAGTAACCATGAAGAAGTCAAATTTCACAAATAAAACAATCAGCATTTATTGTCGTATTACAAAACACTTCATATTTTGGCAATATTTTACAGTTCATCCTTTTCCTTCTTAGGGCCTGCTGAAAAGGTATGGGGTGGGGGGAGGAGAAAAGAGGAGAATGTTGAAGTCAAGATTAAATTTCAATGTTTTGCTTAAAAAAAAAATCCTCCCACCACCCCCCTCCCCAACCCAGTTCCCACCAAAATAAAAATCTAGTTTTCACTCAATTCCACTATCCAAAGAGGCCATGGGTGAAGCGGCAGGCAAAACTCTGGCAATTTCACTATCAAACGCATCAAGAAGACAAACAAAACATTCACAGTGGTCTTCAGTACGGTCTGTTGCGTTGATCGTTTCTGAAATCATTTCTGAAAGGCAAATAAGAAGTTATAAAGAATCCCTTTAAGCAAATAACAAACAGTCCCCGCAGGCAAACACCTCTACACCGACTCCTGTGCTTTCCATGTTTGGACAGCCTTGCCCAAAATTGCTCACAAAACACACCCAGCAGGCAAACTGACTTATTTTCACTGGAAGCTCCTGCCTCTAGTTCGTGTTTTCATAGCACAGCTGACGGCGTACATATAAACATCACTCGTTCTTCCTGCAGTCCCCGTGCCAGGCCAGGAACCCGCTTACCTTCCGCCCATCTTCCCGCCGTAGCCGCCTCCCCGATCGCCACCTCTGCCGCCGCGCCCTCGATAGCCTCTCTCTCCTCCATAGCCACCTCTGCCACGAAAATCTGGAGAAAGAGACAAACCGACACACCAGGCAGGTTTTTAAAAACAGCTGTGGGTGTCGGCAACACTTTTATCATTTCAGAAGGGACGCGGTTGTTTTTACACACCTCCTCCCGACGGACGCGAATCTTCTGGTCTGGGCTCACCGCACTGGTTGCAGGAATTCCTGCGAGCGAAGTTCATATTACCACAGCCCCTGGAAAAGACAAGGATTCCCCACTTAGGTGCGAAAAACGTCAGAGAGTGTTACACGAGACACCACCGCCCGATTAAAATGACACTTACGGGTTGGGACAAACCCAGTCACCATTTTTGGGTTCCCCGCTCCTACCCTGGAAGCCCCCACCTCTTCCGTATCCACCTCGTGAACCTGGAGACAAAACGATAATCGCAATAAAGGAGGGGAAGTGTCTGGGCATGAGAAACGCTTTGTGAGGACTGTCACTGGCTTCAGAACCCAAGTGACAGACAGACTTCTCAGGTGGAAGAAAGAATGAATGTTCCACATAAATAAATCCCGACGAGGCAAGCCTCCGACACCACACGAGGAACCCCGAGAGCAGCAGGTGGTGCCAGCGACAAAACAACTGTACCAGGGCAGAATTCAGCGTCTGCCAGCTGATCGGCTGCGAGCTGCAGGAGAGCTCGAAGACTCGGGCAACTGACAACAGAAATCTCAGCCACCGCCAAACCTCAGCAGCGCCCCTTGTCCTCAGGCTGACACATCTGCACAGCTGGAACACACGTGTTCACGTGTGTATTTACAGTTTAGGCAGATGAGGAAAAATCAGATGCAAGGATAGTACATGGTGGCTGGAAAAAAAATGCTCCACCATGTATTTTTTTTATAAATTCTTTTCCAGCAGTCAGAGTAGACTTGGTCAGTTTTCGTTGCAGATGGGTAAATACAAACCCACCACATACATTAATAGTTTCGTAAAGATTAAACTACGTGTAACATCAACCACATATGGCCAGACTTAGCCACACAACAAAAATTTAACCAAGAAAAGTGAATTTGTCTGGACTAATTCCAGGGTGCCTCTGACACAGGGACAACACGGTTCTTGCTTTTTGCAGCAAAAAGATTAAGAACTTTTACATATCAATTGGAAGTTTTTGAATCATTTTGATCAGGCTAGGAAACCGCCTGGCTTAAAAACTAACATTTGTTGACAGCCACTGGCCACACAAAGCACACTTCCTGTCAAATGCTAATTAATATCCAGTGGGCTACTGACAAAACCGTACCACACAGAGAATCAGGGAGACTAACATCTATTTAATTAAGGCAGTCAGACATTCAACTGCTGCTCTAAGTCAGCAGCAGTGGAATAATTTACCCTGCCTGCTATCATCTGGAAACATCAGCGTATCTCCAGGCTTTGCTGTCATAAGCGAACACTCGCTGGGAATTCACACCTGTGTGTCTGCAGAGGCTGCACAGCCTCGACATCATTGTTATTCTATTTAAAAGCAACGCCGAGACCTGATCTGGAGACTTTCTAGTTCAAAAGGAAAACACAAATTCTGTGCTCTGCGAGAGGTTACAAATTTCAGCTCACGTAACTCGGTTCAACTACTCCCTTCCACGGCAGAATCCCAAAGGTCCATCCGCTTTGATGAATCACTGATTCAAAGTCGACTTCTCTTTTATAAATCAATAGTAGTTTAAAAGCATTTAACTATCCAAAACCAAGGACTGCATAGATTTTAGTCCCACCTCGACGTCCGCCACCTCCACCTCCTCTCATGAATTCGGGCCTTCTAGTTGCAAAAGAAACTTTGATAACATTGCCGTTGAATTCTTTTCCTGTGGAACGACACAAAGCGAGAGAAAGATCAATACAGCTCCCAACAACAGAGCAGCAAGGTCAGGAAGCGAGTGGTTTGCACACACAGACTGAACACAAAGCTCTTCAGACACAGCAAGGCTGCAGCAAATCTCTTTATTTTTGTAAGCACTGGTCCAAATTCGAGATGGGAACTACTGGGCTATTTGCTAAGTTCTCCACAAACCCACAGACTTTTCACCTTGGTTTAAATGGGGCCTGTAAGCTGCAATTTAACCAGACACCTAAGAACATTTAACAGATTTTTGGCCACGTTCATGGATAAGTAGTTCAGACGTTAGAACTCTCTTCTTCCCTTGAGCCGGGCAGCGCGGCTTTTGCACAAATCAACAGCCCCTACAAAAACTAAATACTCTCAAGTAGGTGAAAACCATGAGTTTTTTCAATACAAAGCCTCCCAGACACAAGGCTGACGACACAACTGCGTGTGTGCCTAATACGGTCAGATTTGCTTTAGTCTCCTGAACGAGTCAATTTGCATCTTATTGGCAAAATCCGAACCCTCAAAGAGCAGGCGATGCCAGATTTTCTACACACTAGCCTTTCACACCAGATGTGGAGGATGCCTTTTTGTTTCTGCTCACTATTATTAAGATTTTGTGAATGAACAGACGCTCCTCCCACTGCCATTGCAGAAGAATATCGCAGTTTTTCCTGCAGCGAGTTCAAAGAGTTTTCTACCAGTGCATTTCTTGGATCTGCTCTCTTCCTCCACTGGACCCATAAACTCAAAAATTCTTGCTCATCACCGCCTATACACAAAGCACCTGGCACAAGACTGCCAGAACCATCACCAAACTCTAAAACCACTATCCACAGCACTAGTAATATCACCACCACTAGCGCAGGAAATCCCTCCAGCTGCTCTCAGAGATTACAGGCCCACTGGTTTGAAGAAGTTACGCTCTACCGAGCGACAAAACAGCCTCTCTCAAGCTCTGTGCATGGATGACTGAGGTGCAGTAGCAAACCCTAACAGTTGCATTACACATTTTTGGTCTTAACCACTAGCTGCTGTTCCATGAAACGAGAGACAATGGCAACAAAATACAATGAAATAGAGGTCTTCAATAGGAAAAAAAAAAGTCATATATCATAGAATCATGCAGGCTGGAAAAGACCCCTGGGATCATCGAGTCCAACCACTGACCCTGCTCTGCAAAGTTCAGCCCTGACCCATCTCCCCCAACCCCACATCTCAACGAGCTTTAAACACCTCCAGGGGCGGGTACTCAACCCCCTCTCTGGGCAGCCTGTGCCAAGGGCTGACTACTCTTGCTGGGAAGTTTTTTTTCTTAATGTCCAGTCTAACCCTCCCCCGTTGCAGTTTGAGGCTGTTCCCTCTTGTTCTATTGCTCATTACCTGTGAGACGAGACCAGCCCCAACCTCTCCACAACATCCTTCCAGGCAGCTGCAGAGAGCGGTGACGTCTCCCCTCAGCCTCCTCTGCTTCAAACTCAACAGCCCCAGCTCCTTCAGTCTCTCCTCATCAGATTTACTCTCCAGGCCCCTCCCCAGCTCCGTCGCCCTCCTCTGCACTCGCTCCAGCCCCTCGAGATCTCTCTTGGATTGAGGGGCCCAGAACTGGACACAACACTCAAGGTGTGGCCTCACCGGTGCCCAGCACAGGGGGACAGTCCCCTCCCTGCTCCTGCTGGTCACACCATCGCTGACACAGGCCAGGACGCTGTTGCCATTGGCCACTTGGGCACACGCTGGCTCATCCTCAGCCACTTGTCAACGAGAACCTCCAGGTCCCTTCTGGTCAGACAGTTCTCCAGCCACACTGCCCCCAGCCTGTAGCGCCGCCGGGGCTTGCTGTGGCCCAAGGGCAGGACCTGGCCCTTGGCCTTGCTGAAGCTCATCCCGTTAACATTGGCCCAGCGACCCGATCTGTGCCAGTCAAACCAAAAAGAACAGGTATTCTCACCCACCGTCAAACCAGTCAATCGCTGCTTTAGCAGAGGGAGGGTCATCGAAAGACACCGTTGCTTCTCCCTTCGGCTTGCCCGTATCCTTATCTGTATAAAGATTTATCATAGGCTTGCCAGTCTTTTTGTTGGTCTGAAAAGAAAGGTTGTACGCTTGGCATCGGAGAAATATTGGCAAGGCCAGTTCAAAGCATAAACTGTAAGAGCTACGTATCATCAGAAAGAAGATTCTCCTGGAGCTGGCCTGCAGGAACAGATGCTTTTGACCAGGGGCTACCGACTGGCTGTTCTCCACCAAGTAGCAATGGCCCAGTTTGAACCAGAAATGAGGTGAAGTGCGGGAAGCCCCAACTGAGAATTACAGAAACAGAGGGAACAGCTGCAGAACACAGAAGGATACTTCGAGGGCGGTACAAGGGACAGAGTGCGAGTGCTCAGGATTACAGAGACTAAAGAAGATATGAATGGCACTAGGAAAGAGCTGTGAGTGCTGCCAGCGTACAACTGAGCTGTCATCTGGAAATGCAGATAAAAATCCTATCTACAATTGCTGGGGAGTCAGAGAGAGCGTCTGCCTCGAGCGATACTGGTACATTTGCAACACTCTAGCTCCACGAGTTCTCTTCCCACCGACGATTTGTCATTTCACGTACCTTTATAATCCCGATTTGTTTGAAATAGTCTGCCACCTGGTCTGTTGAAACATCCTCTCCAAGCCCTTGCACGAAGATAGTGTTGTTATCAGAGTTGTCAGACTCTGAATCTACGAAAAAAGAAGCTACATGTACCGGCCATTTCTGTGGCAGCAACAGAATCAACATTTTAAGCTCAGGTCTGCAGTGCCCAGCGGCAGAGCCCTAAATCCCAAAGGCATCTTGCAGGAAATAAAAGACGCGCAGAGAGCGTAGTTTTGGAGTTAATACCATCAAGTTCAAAAAAAGACAGCCAAAAATTCACAGGCATTTTAGTGAAATTAATTTCTTTCAAGGAAGACAAGCTTCAGCTGAATTTCTTTTGAGCCACAGGAACTGCAGCCGCATCCATCTTTCTAGACATACATTTGAAAAGCAACGACCCAAGAGCTACAAATCCACTCCCCCCACCCACCGCTTGTTTTCTTACCAGCATCTGATCTGGGTCCGTAATCCCGCTGACCTATGAAATAGGTTCAAAAAAAAAAAAGAAAGAAAGAAAAAAAGAATATTTTTAGCAAAACATTTTCAAGCGACTTTTGCAGAGACAAGAAAATATTCAAAGTATGTATGTAATGCCTCTAAGATCTAAAACATTAACCAGAGATTTAGAGAATACTTAGATTAAAACGTTCAACAGAAGGTGTCTGTAGGACGTTAACGTGTTCTTTAACTTGCAGCATGTGGCAGTTGCCACACTGATGCTATGCTGGTGTTAGCTTGCAAATGCTGGTTGTCAGATCACCAAGCAGTTTACCATTTGATTTTTTTAATTTTTTTTTACCTCTAGCACCTTTCTAAGAAGCATTTGTAACAAAAATTAAAAAAAAAAAAATAAAGAAAAGAAAAAAAAAGAATCCGGTGAACGTCACTGTCTCCACAAATTCTTTCATGCAATTTGACAAAAAGGTTGAAATCCAGTTTATTGCTAAAAGTTTAAAACTCATGAACACACCAGCCTGGCCAAAACGCTACAACGGTTCTAACTAGATAGTAACAAGATATTGGTGGCTTTTAGATTTATAAAGAATTTCCACTGAAACATTTTTGGATACTCGGCACTTACCACCGTAATTTTTGAAGCCACCACGGTCACCACCACTGCAGAGGAAAAATTGAAGAAGTGATTTCTTCCTTAAGTCTCTACGTGCTGAGCCCAAGGCTCAATCTACAGTTAACTGATCACAAGGTGAGAGTTACTGTCTGGCAGCTAAAGCACCATCTCTACGTTCTCCTCACGTTCAAAGGTTAAATTACACGAAAGCGAAGCCTCTCGCAGGGTGCTGCCCCGGAGGGGAGAAGCCCTGCGGGGCATCGTTTAAACGAACCCCCACACGCGTCGTCAGTTCAACACGTTTCTCCCAGCCCACAGCCACAGGAACTGTTCGTAAAAACCAGGTTTTGCACCAGAAACGCTGTTTTTGGGGGAGGTTAAGGGGCTTTCACTGTAGGGGAAACTGCCCCTTTGGAATAATCGGTGCTTCCCGAGGAGGAAGAGGGGCTGACGTTAATTAACCTCCAATTACACCCGGGGCACAAACGGACAGCACGGGCTTCGAGCAAGGCTCCGCGGGCCCTGCGGCACCGTCGGCGCTCGACACTACCGAGAAGGTGCGTGTATGTGAGCTTCAAAAGCAGAGGCCGTCAAGTTTTTATTTCATTCATTTTGAAACCTGTGGCACAAAATGTAGACCAAGTTAAGAGATTACACACAGCAATTTTCAAAAGTCAGAAGGGTTTGGGTTTTGGGGTTTGTCTTTTTTTTTTTTCTTTTTTTTAAACAGGACACTAATGCCTCGGGTTATGTGCATGAAAATAAACCCTCCCTCTTTTCAATGTCCATGTTCGTACTGGTAGGATTTTTCACAGCAGTATTTTGAAACAGGAACGCGATAGGATGGGTATTTGAAGCCTTCAGGGGTTGTCTCCAGGCCCTGGAGCTGCCAAGCTGGTACATGTCGTGCTGTCACCAACGCGCTTTACACCCAGAAGTCCCTCTGAGTTTTAATTCAACGTATCTGCTAGCGTGTCGGAGACCAAACCCCGGACACGAGCAGCCCAGCAATGACATAAAATTGGGGAGGAACTTGTTTGGCGCTCGGTCCAGCTGTTTTCTGGTACAGCAAATGCAAAGGTACGAATGGAAGGTGAGGTAAAATCTGCCCAAAGTGAGGGGAAAAAAAAGAAATAAGGTTTCGAGAGATCTTATCAAAACTGGTCTGAGAGAGACACTCTCTGAAGAGTGACTGACACTGTGACAGTACACCTAAGGAGACTTAGATGTTTGCTGTAACACTTTTACCGGGACTTTGCTTAAAATTAATTTTTGCTGCAGATTTTAAATTGCTTCTCCATTGTAAAAAACCTGAATGCTAAACTGCAGTGTCATTGACTCATAATGCATTCTGCTCATTAAAGAGAGGAAATTAATTAACTTTATATATTTATATTCACTTTATTCAAGGCTGGCTATTTTCAAGGACTGACGATAAAGACACAACAGTGATTATAAAATTTACTGTAAATATCTTCCTGCCACCTCCACTTCAGCTAGAAAAAAACCCCACTTCATCAAGACAAAACAATTTTCAGGAGAATGCCTGTTCTTCTGGGATTTTAACTCAGAAATAACAAAAGTGAATACATCAACCACGGAAACGTTACCCAAGTTTTCCAACCCTAGAATGCGGTCCCAGTTCCCGAGGACAGCGTTACGCTGCACACGTCTGTTTGCTGATTGGGAATTATATGGCAGCAGAGACATAAATTAGGAAAACCCAACAGTCTACAGACATACAGGAAATAAGGTGATGATGGACACAGCCAGGATTTTGCTACGACGCTGGGGTACAAGCACGGGCACCACCGCTCCGAGAAGTGAGAGCGCTGGGTACGTAAAACGGAAAGGACGTCCCATCGAATGCCCACGCTGCCGACGTCGTGGGACCGTAAATTTGTGCCATCCACAGCTTTCAGTATTTGGTTTTGCCCAAGTATGCTTCAGCACATTATCTCCTGCTTCATCTCCTGTGACCAACCCAACCAAAACCTGCATCGATTCGGCGACAGACACAACTGGTGACAGATTAACGCTCTCCTCCGTTTTTAAGGCTCATTTCCTACGTGATTTCTCTGAGACATTCAAAACCCGCCTGGACGCATTCCTGTGGGACCTACTCTGAGTGATCCTGCTCTGGCAGGGGGGCTGGACTAGACGATCTTTGGAGGTCCCTTCCAACGCCCAACATTCTGTGATCTGCAAAGCTGCAGCGTGTCGCCATCCCGAGACTGCTGGGCAAAGCTCCCTGCGATTCCCAGGAGCTACGGGGACCCGCGGTGGCAAGCGAAGGCAAACACAGGAACCGGTGCCACCACCTCCGATCTACCCTCCCTGAGACCCCAAAATTCAAGTCTCAGCCACCAGATCGGTTCCCACACTCTCGTCACAGAGCGTGCAGAAACGCAAACCGCGGGGTTTCGCAGTCTGTCGCTTCCCCGGTCTCGCCCGCAGAAGGGCGACCGGTTTGGGGTTATGATGTCCTGCGCCAGGATCACGGACAGGGAGCTAAAATCCAGCAGTGCCACCTACTGAGATCAGAAAATACGAGTGGACTGCGAGCAGGCACAACGTGGATGTGGCACCGCTCCTCGCGACGACTTACCGTGACCAAAGAAACGTCATCGGACGTTCTTTTCTCCCGTACTCAGTCACGGATTTAAACGTCACCTGCTCGGGTGTAAATGGAGCTCACCTGAACACGGCTCGTGTCGGTCGGGAATAGCTCTTTAATAACTCTTGCAATGACAAGCCCAGTCACACGGAGAGCTCAACATTACAGACACAATAAATACCCTTTAAAAAAAGGGGTGGGATAGCGGCAGAGGTAGCACTAAGAATTCAGGAACCAAATTCCAGCCTCTGACACGCATCCGTCCTGCTGAGCACTGGGAGTTACGCAGCAGAAGATATTTTTACAAACAAGCTCAGGGCACCAGTAAAGCCCCTGATGGTGCTTTCATGTGGCCCCTATTTATTGCCTCTGTTCACGTTTCTCCAAGGTCTATACAAAGACTATATATTACAAGTCAGAAGATTAATTCTGAACACAAACCACATGGCTGTAAAACCCATTTGCACTAAGTTGTAGTTTCTATCACAATAATTCCCATCCCTAAGAGCTAACAGAGCAACCAAGCTGCACGGGTGGCTCTTGTTACAGTCCAGCAACAACAAATGCACGTAAAAGGGGAAAAAAAAAATGAAATCTGTGCTGAAGGAAGTTCGGATTTCTATGGCAAATCCTTTTCCGGACTGTGTCTCTGCAGTTCTGCCTGCCCGGACTCCCCGAGCAGGCTGAGGGAGAGCTGCTCCCGCTGGATCCCCAGGCTCTGGGCGCAGGGCAGGGGCACCAGGACGGCCACGCCGCCGCCCCAGGGGTGCCCCGAGACAAAAGAGAAATCGTGTTGCCACTGCATTTCCCACTTCAGTGCTTAACCAACACGGTTCAGACCCACAACCACAACCACATCCATACCTTTAGGGTGAGGACTCTTTGTTAAAAGAATTCTCAAGATCAGGTATACCTGCTTTCTAACCAAGAGAGCTCAAAGATGAGACTCTTGGACTATGGGTTGGGGTGGTTTTTTTTAAAGAAAAAAAGATTTTGCTTCTCAGCGAAAAATACAAATTAGCGAGATCATCGATTTTTCAAGCTTCAAAATGAAAAGGTGGAAAAATTCTGTGAAAATCCCAAAAGATGTAATTCAAGATCATTAAAAAAACATCTGAAGAATAATTTTGAAACCCAAAGTTAGTAACATTAAAACGTTACCGTGTGATGCAGAAGAAAAGGATTGTTCTCTACCCTAGCACTACCAGCTAGGGAACCTCAACAGTAATTTCCCACAAGGTTATTTTCTTCTCGGCGCTGCGTGACCTTGCACAGGCACCAAAAGAACGAGTGCTGAAAGGGTTTATCACAGGACTTACTCAAGTCATTCCAGCTTTCAGAACAACAATCACACCTTAACCCTCCCAACTATGTTTGGAAGTACTTCTTACAGAGGTTCAAAGAAAGAAATTCAAGCTCTCAAAATTTAAAAGCTCTAATTTGGTTTTGCCCCAAGTATTCCCAAATGGTTCTTTTGCACTTGCAGACAGCTCCCAGAGGCCTCCGGGCAGGGGCAGTTTCTCCGGGGTCGCTGCTACTCGCAAGAATTCCGCGGGAGAAGCGCTGGCGCAGCCCGAGCCGCCGTCTCCCGAGCATAGGAGAGCAGCAGGTGGGCGATGCAGCGAGTTCTCCTGCCATCGGAACGTTGGTCAGAACCAAATTGTTATGACTGGCTAACTCAGAAGAGATTCATTTGCTCTGATCTCCGGTTGGCTCTCAATTTCTTTTTTTTTGTAATGTCAAGGAAAGGTATTTTTTTGGTGTATTATTTTCCGTAAAAAACAAAGCCTACGTAACTAGAGAAGTAGAAATATCTGGGCAGACAAGATTTCTTTTTTAGAGAAGACTATTTCCTGATGGAATTTCCACAATTTAATATTGAGCATTGAAATGTGACTGAAGTAAAAAAATCAAAAAAGGTAACTAGTTACTGGAGATAAACTGGACATTCCTACACAACTTATTTTTAGAAGAAAAAAAAATTTAAAAAAAATTATCCCAAGGAAACAAAACAAAAAGCTACCCTGAAACCCCCCACTCACAGGACTAAATGTGATTTCTTACCTTATGGAAGTTATTTTCCCCTCAAACATACAGTTTTTTATTTAACTTGACCTTTCAGACTTTTCTAATAAGCAGAACTTTGGTAAAACCGATGTCAGAAGCAGAATCCTCCATCGTAATTACTCAAAAAAGACTGAATGAACATATATGACACTGTCGTTTCAGAAAAATTTCACGGCAAAGGGCACTGACGACTGCAGCGCTTAAAGGAGGCGGCCACGCTCGCCCATCGATGCCGTCCACCCCCTTTGCTGTGTGCTACCCCATTTCTCCATCCCCTCCCTTCTGCCTTCCAAGCCCACCGAAGCACCATCACCTACACGGATGTGCGAACAAAAAACCTTCCTTAGGTTTTGGAAAAGTGTGAGAAGAGGTTTTATTTTCACAGACATGACTTTATCTCACTTGATCTGGGAGAGGTTTGTCTCAAAGCCATAAAATCTCCCCAAAGTATGTCTTTTTTGAAGCTCACATTTCGTCCTCTGATTGCAAAGGGCTCAGCACCAAACACGTTTTTCAATCCCCCAGATTTCACGATAGGAATACAGAAAACCCTGACGCTCACGGAAAAGCTAATTTAAGAAAAAAAATTCTGTTTTAACTGCAAATGAACTTAGAAATTACTTTGCTAGCTTATATGACAGAAAACCCTGACAAACTAACCCAAAATAACCAGTTAACACCTTCCTGCAGTTGTGTCACCACCACTAGTTGGGGGAGACAGGGTCCACTGACATCAAGCCATGAAGCACAAGTCGGGATCGCCTCAGGAGCGGGCAAATTCTCAGTACGATTAGAAAAGGAATGCTTTAACAAGTCACCCAGCCTCAGGACACTGGGGAATGATGCTGCTGAAATGAGCTTGGTTCAAACGAAGAGCACCAGGTAATTACGAGTTCTTCAGCCGGAGCTGGGCGGTCTGGGTCTGGTACAGAAGCGGGGCTGACCAGCAACGCCTCCCAGCTCGCTGGAAGCTCCAACGTTCTCACTCTGCACCCCCAAACCCTCTCGCAGAGGAACATGATGGGAAGGCAGTTGTGATTATTAACAAATATTAACGTCATCTGGCCTAATTCAACAGGATTGAAAGCAAAGGGCCCAATCGCTCAGACCTACGCGCGAAATTAAATATATTCATGTGTTTTCTTGACAGGAACGTCAAGTCAATGGTAGAAGGGACAACGGCATTGTTAATACTGCAAATCTACCTCAAGTAAACGTGTTTAGAGCGACAGTGAAACTAAAAATAAAAATTGTATTTTAATGGAAGATTAAAACTGCAAAAAGCAGGACAGAACAAGTAATGTTATGGTTAAATTGCTCCTAAAGTATTTAGAAAGCGGAAAGATAATCAGCCAACCTCAGTGTAATGATTTGTCATTGGAAAGTCAAAATAATTCCCTGCTAAATTGTTTGCTACCTTAGCTGAGAGTTTTACAAAACTTTCTCAATCCCTGGCTGTTGGTTTTCCTATTGAAAATGAAGTTTTACAGGTTTTAAAAGATCTTCTGTCGAGGGGTGGGCTCAGGCAGTTTTTGCATCGCAGTTCATACAAACAAAACGCAGCAACCTGCCCCAACGATCGAACGCTTGGTCTCAATCTATCTGAGCCCAAAAGCTTCTCCCAGGCAAAATGCATTTCTGTGTGGTTCAGAAAGGTTTAATTATCAAAACCTCCCGTTTTTTGGCCTTCTAAATCTGAACCGCGTTAGGGACAGACATACGGCAAACAAAAAGTCAAACCAGCTAAGCAGTGAGAAACAAGGGTAAGGAGCTGCGGGCACCGGAATGAGCTCACTTACCTGTATCCAGACATATGACCTCTTCCATCCATGTCATATCCCCCTCTACCTCCTCCCTGTGACCCGCCATAGCCTCTATTATCTTCTCCATACCTACTCTTTTCACGACGATCATCTGGAGGAACGAGGAAAACAAAACAGACCATGAGCAAACTGTAGCGCAGGGCAAAGTCCCGCCCCACGATTTTTTTACCCTCCCCTCAAGTCTGCCATTTCAATCTGGAAAGCATCAACTCCTAAATCTCTCTTACGTTATCTCGGCCACAGTAAAGGAGCAAAGTTGGATTTTGTTCCTGTTACTTCCCTAGCACTTTTAGTTACATTCTATTTGCCAAACATTAAGCACACACTGTCTGAAATACACTTTTCATTCTACTCCCATGGAGCCTTCCCAGTCTGCAAAAGACCAAGGATAAAGAGCGTGGGTTGTGCTCCTTGGAGGAAGTTACCGCAGAAACGGTGGATCTTAAACTTCTTGTTTCCTTCTAGCTCAGAGTTCACCTACACAGCGTGAAGCTGGAACATGAAGCGCAAAAGCTCTTCATGACTGATCAAGATGTGTCACCCTCATGCAGGGTGAGAAGAGCTTAGAAGAAAATTCTGTCCAGAATCTGTAGAAACTCGGGGACACGGAGTCTGCGAGGCTGCCTCCAACAAATGCAAACACAACAATTTCGTGGCCCCGACAGTTCTTCATCTCTGCATAAAGTTCTGAAAATTTTAACAAGCAAAACACTCCCCAAGAACATCTACACGGAGAAAGACCTTTAACCACGCATCCCATCAACTGCCCGTGGAAGGAAATCCAATGATCGCAGTGTTTCTGCTCCACTTCATTAGCCAGTATGGAACTCGACCCCTGAATCTTTACCTTGGCTGTTGTGGCTATAGCTTCCCTTCTGAGACTGGTAGGATTGCTGCGAGTGGCCGTAGGAGCTTTGGTGCTGGTTATAGCCTGACTTTTGGTCATACGAGCTCTGGTGGCCGTAGCCCGACTGCTGGTCGTACGAGCCCTGGTGGCCATAGCCCGACTGCTGGTCATAGGAGCTTGACTGCTGGTCGTAAGAGTCTTGGTTTTGTCCGTAGCTTGACTGCTGGTCGTAAGAGCTTTGGTGCTGGCCATAGTTTGACTTTTGTTCGTAAGAGCCTCTTCCACTTAAAATAAACAGAATTCGTATTAATAGCTAAATGTGCACAGAACGGAGAGAAAAGATCACGACGTTGCTAAAACTTCCCAGTTCACAGTTACCTCCCAGGCATTACTGGCCTATGGATATGAAAATACATCAAATATTTCATCTCTGTCGGGATTTATCTGGCTTCCAACAAAAGCACGGCAGAAAACCACACGTCACCATCACCTTCACGATATCCTCGGTTCCTGCAGTAAATGCAAGTTAAGAGCCCCGCTCCCTTTACACACCGCAGCACAAGGCTCGCTTTCTCCCCTCTCCCCAGCAGCGTGACAACGGCTGACGCGCAGCCCGTGACCTGCCAAACGCCAAACCCCTCTCCACAGAACTGCACGGCAGGCACCCGCAGCTCAGGGGGGATTGCGCAGCTGATACTTGCCGCCTACAAAAAAAAAAATTTTAAAAAATCCCCAAATTATGCTTCCACTGCAACCTCTCTTTTCCTGGCCAGGAACTTTTCTAACCCTTGTGATGGCCTCTGAAACACTCGCAGTTCTTTTCACTTTAGCGCCATCTCCACACACTACCCCACCAGCTTTCATCACAAACACGGCCTGATATCCCACCTGGGACGCTCCAACACAACGCGGCGACACACTCTGACAGGGAGTCAGGACTCTTCTCCAACTAATAACCACCAGGAAATCTCACCTACACCACTGGTTTGGACCCAGTTGGGTATTTTACCTAAAACCAGGACAACCACGCTCACCTGGGCTACTTCAGCGTCCAAGGTAGAAACAAAAACATTTCAAAAATCTAGATACACAAGAGTCGGGTTACCCTTCCCCAGCAAGACATTATACAGATTTATGAGAAATAAATTGCATCCAGCAAACGCTGGCTGTTACTCATAGCTTTGTTTTCGCCCCGGGTACTTAGCTGCAGCCCAACCGTATTATTTTTTCAGTAATTGAAATTAATTACTGACCTCTGCCACCCTTTCTTTTCTACCTCCTCCCTGCGGCCTCCCTTTTGCAAAAGATAAGGCACTACAGTTGTCACCTCCAGTGTTCAGCAACCTCGCTTGCTAGCCAAAACGCCTCAGACAAAAAAATAATTAAAAAAAGCAAAATCTAAGGGCCTACACAAAGTTTCCACCAGCTTTTCAAAGCACTTTAAGATGGAGTCTGTCGGGTCCAACCAATCTCAAAATATCCCATCCCTGTGAATACCATCTCACCTGCTCTCTTCAGTTCTAGTCTAGGTCTTAGCTCTGACGTAACTAATCCCAGTGGCAAAGAGCTTGCGAAGACTTTTGTTATTCACTTAAAAAAAAATAAAAGTCACCTCTACTTTAACCTTTGCACCATCACCAAAAGAAGAGACATTGAGAGCATCCACTACTCGCCAGCTTTTCCCTCTTTGTCTCCCACAGGATGCGAGAGCTACAATTTTGTGGCTGTCCTCTCCAAAGCTGCCATCGTTTAATTTCTCAGTTTCTTCCTCTTTGTGGCATCGAAACATTGAAAACTTCCCCTCCACTGCCTTTTTTTCATTTTCTCAATCAAAATCTATTGCTCTACTGCCTTTGGTTTTTCCCCACTGGATGACTACAGAGTTAAAAACTACATTATGGCCTGGTCCTGCACCTTTGTACGGCCCCAATAAAAGCTCAGAAAACAAAGCAAAGCAAAATGTAACCATGTATCTGCCTTTATCAGGGAGGCAAAGAAGACACTCTGAGTGACAGCATCTATTTGTGACAGATGAAGACCTTGCCTGTTTAGATTAAGATGTTTTGTAATAACTACAAAACCAGAGCCCAAGTACAGGTTTGCTGAACTCCAGATCATTTTATCAGCTTGCAAAAAAACCAAAACAAAACCAAAAAAAACAGAAGTATTTGGACCTTGGACACAAGAATGAGGTTTAGTACATTACAATGCGTTTTAAAGCGGTAACATGATCCTCAATAAAGACCTAAGGGGAGCAGTAACCTTGGGCCGTATGCACGAAGCTCGTAAAAGAGATAATGGAGGTGTCCCAGTGCCAGGCGGCTTCGTCAGTTGTTACGGGAAGCTGAAAGTGTGTTGGAAAATACAACCCAAAGTTGTGTCATTGATCCTCCTGCAACTGATTCGAGTACAAGATCGCTTAACAAGCAGAACACATTTGCAACAGCGTAAAGTACTGAATCAGAGCACACGCACTGTTGATGGGGATAGAAGAACACGGTGTTTTGAGAGCCCTACTTCGTTGGGAAAAGAAAAGGTATTTCTTCCATGACATTTCTGAATCTTTTCTTTCACCAAGAGGCAGCACTCCAAGTGAGATAAGTCTGCAAATGTAAGAACAGCTAAGAACTTCCGTGCTAACAGCTTACTTGAAGTGTATAAAAGAGTTATACAAAAGAACGGGACTGGAGAGGCACTCGATACACCTTCCTCCTAATCAGAATAATCTCTACCAACTCCGCTCTTCATTGTAGTCACCACCCAAAGACTTTCTAAAGTGTATCTCCCCATACAGCTTGACTTCAAAACAACGGCAGCCACCTTTCTAATACAAAGAAATATTCTTCCCTTACCTCATGGTTCCTTCAGGAATAAAAAATGTCCTAAGAATGTGCATTTTCAAATGTTTGACCTAATTTTAGCAACAATATCAGGAAATTTCTTACAACTCTAGTGAAGAATGTACAACTACTAGTCAGTACTTCAAACAGATACTCTTAATCTTGGCTCCCTTACCCTCTAGACGACCCTTTCTGCTGCCCCTGATTGCCGTAAGACTGCTGGTTGTACGAGCTCTGGTTCTGATTTTCGTAACCGGAATCATCATCGTATCCCTGGGAATCTTGTCCATAACCTGGAAACGGAGGAAGAAAATTTTTAGTAAATATTCACCTTTTAATGAGTGCCAATGAATGTACCAAGCTAGCCAAACCTGTTTGATTTTGTCCATAGTTCCCATGATAGCTTCCATAGTTCTGTCCGTAGGAGGAATTGTCTCCGCTCTGCCCGTAACCAGAATACCCCTGGAATTTCAAGAATGTACTCAAATCAGTGGGACTTCTGCAGCAGTTCATCACACAGAAGCACACAGAATGTTGGGGGCTGGAAGGGACCTCCGGAGATCACCCAGTGCCACCCCCTGCCAGAGCAGGGTCACCCAGGGCAGCCACACAGGAACGTGTCCAGGGGGGTTTGAAAGTCTCCAGAGCAGGAGACTCCACACCCTCTCTGGGCAGCCTGGGCCAGGGCTCCGGCACCCGCACAGCCAAGAAGTTTCTCCTCCTGTTGAGGTGGAACTTCTCATGTTCTAACTTAAAACTGTTATTCCTTGTTCTATTGCTGGGCACCACTGAGAAGAGATTTTTATGTCCCTTCATCATCCTCGTAGCTCTCCGTTGGACTCTAAGAGTCCAACGGAGAGCTACGAGGATGATGAAGGGAGGAGCTCCCAAGGAGACTCCACACCCTCTCTGGGCAGCCTGTACCATGGTCTCGGCACCCTCACAGGAAAGAAATTTTTCCTCATGTTGAGGTTGAGCCTCCCATTTTCCAGCTGGTGCCCATTGCCCCTTGTTCTGTCACTGGGCACCACTGAGAAGAGTCTGGCCCCATCCTCACAACACCCACTTTTAGATATTTATAAGTATTGATGAGATCCCCCCCTCAGCCTCATTCTCTCCAGGCTAAACAGCCCCAGCTCTCTCAGTCTTTCCTCATGTGGGTGAAGTTCCAGCATCTTAGTGTCCCTGTGCTGGGCTCTCTCCAGTAGTTCCCCGTCCTTCTGGAACTGGGAAGCCCAGAACTGGACCCAGCTCCAGACACAGCCTTGCCAGGGCAGGGCAGAGGGGGAGGATGATGACCTTCCTCGCCCTGCTGGCCACACTCTTCTGATGCTCCCCCAGATGCCGTCGGCCTTCTTGGCTGCGAGGGCACATTGCTGGCTCCTGGCCAGCCTGCTGTCCACCAGAACTCCATCCAAGTCAAGACAGACCCCATCCACCACCCTCCCCTCGTCTGTCCGTCCAGTTACGCCATTGTAAAAGGCCATCAGACTGGTCAGGCATGACTTCCCCCTGGTGAATCCATGGTGACTACTCATGAAAAGCCTCTTCTCCTCCACGTGTTTTGAGATGGTGCCAAGAACAAGCTGTTCCATCACCTCTCCAGGGACGGAGGTGAAGCTCACTGGCCTACAGTTACCTGGGTCCTCCTTCTTGCCTTTTCTGAAGACTGGGTTACTGATTAGCTTTCCTTCCCTAGGCACAACTGCAAACATCAAGCACAGCTGAGAACGGAATTCCTCCTGGCCCAGATAAGGTCACCAAGGAACAATTACTTTTACTCAAGGAATATTTGCTTTGAAAGACACGACGTTTTTTCAACTTGCCTGTGTTTGTCCGTAATTTTGACTGCTCTGACTGCCATAGGACGAGTAGCTGTAAGAGAAAAACGCATTTAGTAAACGCTTACGGTGCCTGCCACACAGGTTGGAAAGTAAAGTCGGTTTTGGTGTTATTTTAGGTTTCTTCTCATTCCAAAATAGACGTTTAATCTGAGGATAGCAGTTGTAGGTATATTAGAACCACCTCAATAAACTAATGGTTACCAGAGTTGACTGTCAGAAGCCAGAAGAGCTTATTTTAATTTCTGCTCCATTTCAGGTGTAAATTTAAAATACACAAAAGCTGGGCTTACTGTAATTTGACAGATTCTTCAGAGTGGCAGAAAACATCGCCACATGAAACCAAGGCATTTTAAGGTTTGAGGTATATTTCTACAAAGTTGATCTTATTTTAATCACTTCCTGTCAATGTGGTATTTGTTGGACTATTCAACAATAACATCATTTTCAAAAAAACCTGCTAGCTTTAGGTTATACTTACTCGTTATTCTGCCACTTTAAGACTTCGTGAACTGACAGAAGAACCATGTGCTGAAACCCACAGGTGTTACGTGCATGGAACCTTATGACTTTCCTTAGCACAGTCAGTGTGAGCCATGACTTTCATACTTCTACAAAACCAATCACTGATTACAATACCCTCCCCACAAAATTCACAGCTGTTTTAGGACTGGCTTTTAAATGTCCCAATTCCAAACAGTTATCATAGGGTTTGAATGAAAAGTTCCCTCCAATAGGAAAATAAAAGGGAAAAGTTTTACATCTACGTGGCAAATCATCTTTAAAGCTGTATAACTTCTGACTAAAATCTCAGTGAACAACTTAAAGCAGTCACATGAAAAATATTTCTCTATATTCATGACATTTCAAAAGTTCTTACTGTTAAAAAATGACGTTCCAATTTAAACCTCCTTGTTGTCTTCCCTTCAGGAACACACATTTGTTTCCTGTTTTATAAGATATCTTAACAGCTGCCCTGGGCAGAAACCTCTCTGCACCCAAAACTCCAAAACCATACCAACCCTCTATCAGGCCCAAAGACTCAAACATTCGGCTGGAAATCCTGAATGGCCTTTTATTTTGCAGATTTAAAAGCTAAAAAAAAACCCCACACTTACCTCTGCTGGTTCCCAGACTGACTGTAACTTCCAGAATCTAGAAAAAGAAGTAAGGCACGCTGAGAACTTTCAATCCACATTTTATTCTTCTACTTACTAGAAGAAGAAGAGCAGCTGCTTTCCCTGCAGGATGAGGCAAGTTCCTCTTCATGAAGACGTAAGAAAATACTTGGCTCCAGAGAACAGGAGCACGGGGGGACATGACACAGGTGTAGTCGCTTTGAACCTTCCTTTTCAAGGCTCTGAAATCCATTTTCAAGGCACCTCTTCACCTACTTGGGGCTGCACAGCTCCCTCTAACGACTATGGAACGCAGCGCCATCACCACTGGACAGAACGCAGCAGCTTAATGAATTAAGCGAAGCTAAGTAGGTCAGTCCCCCTGAACCGCCCGTTAGGACGCTGTGCAGCAGCTCTGCCTTGCAAAGGGCACAGAACAGGCAGAATCTGGAGACAGAAAATCAGGGCTGGACAAACCATGCCATTTCCTTTCTTCTCTCGTATTGCAAAACGATGCCGATAGCTTAAACCACGCAGGAATTGATTCATTTTGCACCCAACGCGAGCTGTCCAGTGAATGTTATTTCCAATTAACATCAACATCAGTCATCACATAAATTTATTCTTGGACCACACTGGAAGAATATGGATTTCAAAATACTGACTTCCAAGTCAAAACCAAAAAAAAATTCACTGAAATGGTTTGCCTTCTCTTTAAAGGAGATCATCTAATTTGTAAAAGCTATCAACCCTAAGGAAAAACCCAGCACCTGCCAGCTGGAATTCAGGGTTTGAACAGGGAGCTTCTCCCATCATTTTAACTGATTAATTGCACAGTGATGGATTTCCCTGTCTTCTGCAAAGGTGCAAGTGTTTATGTGCTAAAAGCTCTTACTAGCCAGGGGAAAAACCACATCTTCGTCTCTTCGGGGGCACCCGCAAGCCCTGCTCCACGCCCTACCGACTCCTTCGTTCCACCCGTCCCGCTCCCTAGGCGGGAGCCTCGATTCCTCTTGACATTTTTTTGCTTGAAATTCCCACCTTCTTGTCAAACCCCAAACATCTTCTTCCTTTCTCTGCCAGCGCCACCAGGGCCGTCGCGCTGGGTAACAGCCCTGCAATTTTCCTGCTCCTTCCGAATCACTTCAAGAGTCTGTACAAACGCTGTGGTGCCGCGCTCTAACGAAACCTACCTGGAACTTCTGTTTTCAGCCCCGATTTCCGACGTTCCCCCCACGCTCCCTCTCTCACCTCTACACCTAGAATCGACTCAAAAGCCCAAACCGCCAACGAATTACACTGCAGAGTAAATATCATGAACTATAAACGACTATGACCATTTTCCAATCAACCTGCTCACCAAATCGCTGAAAATCTGTCCGTTATACCTCGCTCTTCTGGTTATAAATCCAATCCTGCCAGTAATTACACAGGTACCTCAACACAAGCACAGACACTTCGAGACAAGGAGCTCACCCAAGCTATTCAGACACGAAGCAGCATTTTTAATAATACCGTGTCTCCTCAAAGCAACCTAAAGTATCAAATTTTGCATCCTGTAAGAGAAACTCTTCCCGAAAGCCGAGATGAAATAATACTTCATTTCACACGTCCTACAGAAGCTTCACCCAGACCTGCAACATTCTCCTCCTTCTGCACTGCTACACAAATATTTCATTGTCTTTTCATAATGAAAAGTGATTTCAAAGAACAATGTAAAAGCGCGACTCAAACACGTTTATTGTTTTTAATGAGATGGCAGCCAATTCTTTTACATTGTTTCAGTTTAAATGATCACAAAGATTACTATTAAATTGTTGATCACATTTTATAACTATGTTTTAACTCTAAAATTTATATGCCATTAATGCTACTAATTAAAGCAAAGAATATTAATGGTCGTATCACAAAATTCTTGAGTAAGGATGTAATTAGCTATAAACCGAAGGACTACATTTCATCTCCTTAGCTTCTCCCTTACGAACTTCTGCCAAACCACAAGATTTTGGAAAAAGTTTGAAAGCAACCAGATAAGGAGCCTGTAAAATATGGATAAGTAGAACCAGAGGAATTTCCTTTATTTATGCATTTTTCTACATCCTTTTGTGGACCTCCCAGCCTACAGACCTCCAATCAATTTATTCTGGTGACAGTTTATTCTGAAAATTCCTGGATACACAGATATTTTTTTTTGGGGTGTTTAAAAAGCTCACGGAAACATTTCCTGTGAATGAAGTGGGGCATAGCCAGCCTGCACGGCTCAGGAAGCATATTCCTCTTAAGACAGAAGAATCCGCTGTGTACATCTGGAAACAGAAGCTCTCATATGAAGTAATTCATATAAAGAAGCAGCGTTGCTTCTGCATTATTCTCAACAGAAAAAGAATTTCATGTTTGAACATCACCAGAGAGTGAAAACAGGAGGCACTCAGGCGTTCAACTGGGAAGCAAGTGGGTTTGGTTTACTGCCTAATTTTGCTCATTTAGTAGAATTATTTATGGTCTGAACTCACAGAAAAACACGTTTTCCACTTCTGGTAAAGAACTGTTCCTTGCATGAAAGGATTCCTTTAACACACCTTGCTTCATTTTGGTATTTTTTTTTTCTCTATCATTCATATATATAACGTGAGACAAACTGAAATGGTTAGAGCCTAACAAACACAGCTCACTCCACAAAGCAGAGCCAGCTTCGGAATGCCTTCTCCCATTCTGGGGGACAATTCTCCATCCACAGCTTCACAGCACTGCTGGCAGGACCAAAACATTTCCACCTCAAACAGCGTGAAGAAACAGCAAAAGGAGCCCTTGGAGAAGCTGCGCTGCTGAAAGTTCTGGGGGACAGCAGACATACTGTCTGCATACTCAACCAAAGGCCCCCATGGAGAAAAGAATTACAGGGAGAGCATTTTTAAACCCCCAGCAGGTCGGCTCAGAAGCTCCCCCCGCTTCCCTGTACCCTTGGCGAAGCGGAGCTGCTGGAGCAGGATTCAGAGCAGATCCTGGGGCACCAAGGTGGGCCCTGTGCTTGGGGGGACAGGTAGGGCATGTCCCTTGTGACCAGGGAGCCACGATCCAAGGGAGGGGGCATCTGTGCTCCATGGGCAGTGCTGACCCACCGAGGGGCCCACACAAACGTGCTCTGGGCTGAGCAGGACCAGTGGTCACACACAGACCCAAAGGGGGACCCACCCGGAGGAAGGCCCACGACCCAAAAGGGGGCCGGCGCTGGGGCGGGGGGGACAACGACACAAACCAAATGAGGTGCACATCTCGCATCCGGGGGTACCCGACCCCAAGGGGAGCTCTGCACCGGGGGTCACGAACCGAACGCCGACCACGTCTCACACCGGGGGAACACACGACCCCCAGGGGGAACCTGCACCGGGGCGGGGGGGGGGGGCATTAACCAAGACGGGGCCCATCACCCACACGGGGGAGGGTGACACAACCCCGAGGGGAGCCCCCCACGCCGGAGGGGGCAGGGGCAGCCTACATCCCCCGCGGCGTCCCAACGGGTGACCCCAATGGGCCCCCCACACCCCCCAATGGCGACCGGCGGGGGCGGGGCCTGTCGGGCTGACCACGCCCCCGGACCCAAAGGGGCGTGTCCGGGGGCCTCGCGAGCGGCCCTTCCCCGGGGAGGGGGCGTGGCCGCGGCGGGAGGGGGCGTGGCCTCCGGGGGCCATGAGCGGGGGCGTGGCTCCCCTCCCCCTCCCCACGGGCGGCGGAGCGCGGTAAAACGGGGAGGGGGGCGCGCGAGCGAAGGGGCCGCGCCTCCCCCTTCCCCGGGCGGCGGCCTACTTCCACAGAGCGCTCACCCACCCTCCCTCCCTCCCTCCCTCCCTCCCTCCCGCGGCCACCGGCGAGAAAAGCGAGGCGTGGCCCCCCCCGGAATCCCGCTCGCCGCCTCATCCCGCCGGGCGGAGGGGAGCGCCTTACCCGAAGCCATGGCGGCGGCCGCCGTTAAACCGGTGTGAGGGGGGAGGCGGAGAGAGGGAGCCACACACGGAGCGAGCGCCGCGCCGGCCGCGCGCACACTGAGGCACCCGCAGCTCGCGCGGACTGCGGGGCCGGGCAGCCAATCCGCGCGCGCGGCGCCTACCACTCGCCGGGGGGGGGTTGAGGAGCGGGTTGGGGGGGGGTGGAGGAGGGTCGTACCAAGTGTCCGAGGGAAGGGGGGGGGCTGGGAGCGGAGGGCGCTGTAGGGGCGGGTCGTGGGTGGGAGGGCGGGAACGGCCGCGATAATTAAATTAGTTTAATTAATTAACGCCCTCCAGCGCAATCGGGGTGCCCAGAGGGAAGCTTGCCTCTCGGCACGGCGGTTGTACTCGTCCTGGTTTCAGCTAAACGGAACCAAGTCTGGTCGGTGTTTTTACAAAAAAATCCCAAATCTCAGTCTTAAAGGGGAAAAAAATCCAAACCCACAACGTGTGTTTTCTGGCTTCCTTCTAAAGTCAAATATCGTCTTGGAGAACGGCTTTCGAAGCAAAAAGGACGGTGGGAGCTGCTTCTCCAAAGCACTTCAGGAAGGGAGTTTAATGCCGGATGGGGTGAAACAACAGGGAAAGCAACGTGGGTTATTGAATCCGTTTGGTTTTCCGCAGTCGTGTTTCTTGTGTTAAGCTCCCCTCTTGTGAGAGTTGGAGAGGGAATGTTAACAGTTGCACGCTTTCTGTCCCGTGACAGCGTGCGCGTGCATCGGCTGGGAAACGGGGTTTTGCTTTGTTGGTTTTTTTTCTTAAAGGCAGGGAAGAGCATCCTGTGATTTCAAGCAAAGGAATTGAGCAGATTCGCAAATAAGTTGGGCCTTTCCCCCCTGGGCGTAGCAGCGTGAAGCAAATCCACTGCCACAGCCCAAAATAAGATTCTGCAAAACGAACAGTGACTAGAATGATTAATTAAAGATAAAAGGACCTGAGCTCTCCCCTTGACAAACTTCATCTCAAGCCATAGTGATGTTTTATCCCATGCCTTCCTGTGCCTGCAACAACCCGGGATCTCTCACAATGCCCCAGACCCCAAACAATGCCCCATAGCGAGGGGCAGGGCAGAGGTGAGGGGATGTTTTACATTCCTCAGAGACAGAAGGATTCTTGTAAGTACAAAATGGCATTAACTGAGACAGAGCGACAAGCTCATGTGCCTGTTTGCCTGCTGATAAATCTGTGCTGGGCTCTCCTGCCTCTTCCAGAAATCTTTAGAGCTGCGGTGGGGAACAGATGTTGGCACCTCAACCCTCTGCTCATCACCCTTGCCTGAAAGAGATCGCAGCTGCCTCAAGCGCTTTCTCCACTTTGCAAAATCAGTGAGGCTGGGAGAAGGTGTGTTTCTTCTAATGCTTCCCGTGTGGATGAGACCTCATGGATCTCTTGTGAGACCTGAGCCAACAGCCAGCAACTGGGGTCGTGTCTGGAGGAGGAGCTGGTGGCAGGGAAGCATTTCTGCCATGTAGGTGTTTATGGGCAGTGGGTGTGGGTCCAAGCACCAGGAACTGGACAATGGGAGGTCACATCCTCCGCTCACTGCTGGGGGCCTCCCACCACCCTTGGAGCAAAGTCTCTATTTCTCCCTACTTCTCACTTTTTTCCCACACATCCTTCTCCTCATGCAGGGGCTTCTCAGGCGAAAGGGCTCTCATACCCAGTTCCAGAGAGACGGGGACCTACTGGAGAGAGTCCAAGGGAGAGCTACAAGGGTGATCAAGGGACTGAACATCTCTGCTGTGAAGAGAGACTGAGAGACCTGGGGCTGTTCAGCCTTGAAAGGAGACGGCTGAGAGGGGACCTTATGAACATATAGAAATATCTGAGGGGTGGCGGTCAAGGGGAAGGGGACAATCTCTGCTCAGTGGTGCCCAGCACCAGAACAAGAAATAATGGGTTTAAGTTAGACCATAGGAAGTTCCACCTCAACGTGAGGAGGAACTTTTTCCCTGTGAGGTGCTGGAGCCCTGGGACCTTCTCCCTTCATCATCCTCGTAGCTCTCCGTTGGACTCTACAAGTCCAACGGAGAGCTACGAGGATGATGAAGGGACTTGAAAATCTCTTCTCAGTGGTGCCCAGCAATAGAACAAGGAATAACAGTTTTAAGTTAGAACATGGGAAGTTCCATCTCAACATGAGGAGAAACTTCTTCCCTGTGCGGGTGCCGGAGCCCTGGCCCAGGCTGCCCAGAGAGGGTGTGGAGTCTCCTGCTCTGGAGACTTTCCAACCCGCCTGGACGCGTTCCTGTGTGGCTGCCCTGGGTGACCCTGCTCTGGCAGGGGTTGGACTGGGTGATTTCTAGAGGTCCCTTCCAACCCCCAACATTCTGTGATTCTGTGATGATTCTATGCCAGAGCTCCCCCCCTCCTCTTCAATCAGTGCTGTGCTCAGCCGGTAGGTGCACAAGGCTGCAGACAAACGGCAAAGCCGACACCGTTGCCGGGGGCTCAGCCCGGTCTGTAACACACTGCCCTGGAGCGGGTCGGTCTCTGGGCAACCCCCCGGTTTGTGCTGGCGTGGCTGGCTGGAGGTGGCTCTGGTGCAGATGCTCCTCTCCACTTGTGTCTCTCACACCTGGATGGAAACACTGGGCCCTTGCAAGCAGCCTCGGCCCACGCCAAGCTCGGAGCAGCCGCTGTGCGGGGCTTGCCCGGCTCGGCAGCGCCGCCGGGGCCTCCCGCCCCCCGGGGGGGCTGCGCACGGCCCGGAGCCGGCCCGGGATGGGCTCTCAGCGCCAGCTCACACCTGTCCCCGGGGACATTTTTTTTCCTTCTGGAAAGGGAAAATAAATAAATAAATGACAGAACGTTTCAAAGCGGGAGGAGGGGAACAAAGCATCGGCCGCCCGTCTCCACGGCAACGGGGCCGCCGCAGCGCTTCGCGTTGTCCCGGCGACGGCGCAGGCCTTCCGGCGGGGGCCGGAAGTGCGGCCGCGCGCGCCGGCAGCATGGCGGCGCGGTGGGGACGGCCGCCGGCCGCTGCCGCCCTCACGCTGCTCCTGTCCCTCGGCGCCTCCGCCCCCGGGCTGCTCCGCGGAGCGACCGCCGCCCGCTCCGCTGCCGCCCTGCGGCCCGCCGCCCTGCGCGCCGGGGAAGGTGAGCGGGGGCCGCCGGGACCCCTCCGCCGCCCCCCGCCGTCGAGTGCCCCCAGGTCCGGGCCCGCCTCGGATCCCCCACCCGGTCCCTGCCCTTCCCGCCGCGCCTTGCTCGGGCCCGAAGCCCCTTGGTCCACCCGCCCCCTTTTCTGAGCACTTCCTCGAGTTCCTCCCGAGCCCGCTGCCCTCTCCTGGCCTTCCCCGGGCCCTGCACTGTGCCCGCCTCGCCTCGCTCGGCGCTTCCCCGGACCTCAGCGCCCCCGTCTCAGGCTGCTCCCCGCTCTGCCCACATCTTATAAGGGGCGGCTGAGGGACCTGGGGCTCTGCGACTGGAGCAGAGGAGGCTGAGGGGAGACCTTCTCACTCTGCAGCTCCCTGACAGGAGAGGGTAGCAAGGGGGCGGTCAGTCTCTTCTCCCAAGTAACAAACGATAGAACAAGAGGAAATGGCCTCAAGTTGCACCAGGGGAGGTTTAAATTGAATATTAGAAAAGATTTTTTCGACCCAAAGGGTTGTTAAAACATTGGACCGGGCTGCTCAGGGCAGAGGTGAAGCCCCCACCCCTGGAGGGATTTACAAGGCGTGGAGATGAGGTGCTCAGGGCCACATCAGTGCTGGGTCAATGGTTGGAGTTGATGACCTTAAAGGTCTTTTCCAGCCTAAACCATTCCATGATCTGTGGCCCTTGACATGCAGTGTGGGGATACGCTGCTGGGAGCTTGGGGGATTTGCTTTCTTCAGCCCCTATGGTATTTGATTTTTATCACGCTTAGTTCCCATGTTCTGGTTGCCCCCATGCAGTGATTTCTTCTGGCAGTGCAGTGCTGCGAGCTGATGGGTAAATTCTGCCATCTCCTCGCGTGTCCCTGGCAGGGGGCAGTCAGGTTGTACCAGGCTACACACTCAGCTGCTGGTTTTCTGGCTGTTGGGGGGGAAGTGGAGAACTCTGCCCCAGTCCTCACTGGGTGCCCAGCAGAACATCTGACAAGAGGGCTTGGAAGCACATCCAAGGTTTGATAACCCCTGGGCATTTTTGGTGAGAAAAACGAGCCTTGTTTATCTTTGAAGCCAAAGCATAGTTACCGTAACCGTCATTTTTATGTCTCTTGCCTCCTCTTTTAATGAGACTGGAATTTACTACAGATGCTGTTGCTTTTTTTCCAGGCAGCTTCCCAGAAAGCAGCAAGAGTCAGCCCATATGTCTGCGATACCCAAGATAGCGCTTGTTTTAACCCTGTTTTTTTATTTACGCATGGTTTGAGAGGCCTCAAGTTCCCTTTCTTCTACACCAGGATAGAAATGAAAGCTACTAATTAATCCTGTAGGCTCACTCTCCCTCTGCTCAAGCAGTTTAAAACAGATTCCTTGCTGCCTCTGCCTTTCTGACGTGCTGGTGTGCTCAGTCCACAGGTTAGTTACCTACATCTTTGTCTACGAAGACCTGACATCCTTGACCTGCGGTGCCGTTATCATCTGGTATTTTGCCGGCAGCTTTGAGAAGAACGTCGGCACCGCGAAGCACTGCTTCCTCACTGCCGCCTTTGCCATCCTCTCTGGCCTCCTGTACCTCTTACTCGAGACCGTTGTCTCGAGGGTGTCCGAGGTGGAAGATGCCAAAGGGTTCATGCCGGTAGCTTTCGCTACGTTGGGTGTGTCCACCACGCGCTTGCGGATGAAGAGGACTCTGTTCTTTGGGTTTAGAGTTCCAGTGGTGCTGGTGCCGTGGTTTATGCTCTGCGTAGCGTGGTTTATCCCTCACTCCTCTCTCCTGAGCAACCTGTGTGGGCTCCTGACTGGGGCAGCCTGTATCCTTTCCAGCTCTCAAGCAGCGCGGGGTTGCTGGTTCGCGAGATGGGGGATGTGCTGCGGTTCTCCTTGTCCAGGTGCAGGGGCTTGGTGGTGTTTCCTGGGCTCCTGCTCTGCATTAACCTCTCACTGGCTTTGCTGGTCGTCGTCACACACGGCTCTGCGTGTGTTTTTTCACCTCACGCTTCCACGCCTGCCGTAGCTTTAGTGAGAGAACGTGGCGCCGAGAAGGGCGATGTTCCATGAAGATGACACCGGGTACAGCTGGGAGAATTCTCCGGGGAAAGTGGTTTGTGGCCAAAGGGGGCTTGTGTGTGGTCATGTTGGAAACGAGTGTGTTTTGTCTGCAGTCCTCCTTAACACGCTGCTGGCTTCAGATGGCCTTGGCTACTGTTTCTGCTTGGATTTTCCGGAGTCGGTGGGCTCTAAGCTGGACCACGTGTTCCCTTTCAGCCTGCTAAAAAGGATACCGGTGCTGAGCTATATCCCAGGGTCCTTAGCAGAGAGAAGAGCCTTCGAAGGCAGCAAGTAAGTACAGGAGTTCCTGTGAAAGATCTTAGGATGAGTTTTGAAGCGTAAGCGGAGGCATTAAATTGCCTTTAAAAGCTGTTTTGTGCTCGTGTTCCCATCCCAGATGTGTGGGAGGATATACTGACCCGGTGATGTTACACTGGTGAGACTACTGTGACTAATACGTTAGCACACAGTAACTCAGCCAGGCCTTTCAGTGAAAGCTAAATTGAGGTGAAAGCCCTCTCATTAGCTGCAAGGGCAGCCTGTACTCAGGCAAAGGCGCTGCAGCTCGCCTGACATAAAAGCTGTGTGGTTCTCCAGTAAAGTTAGGACTTACAGCATTTGTTCCTGGCCATGCGGCTCCCTGGGGCGGGTTCCTTATCTTTCTTTGCCCCACCTCTCCTCCCAGGAATGCTGTGAAGCGAGTTGTGTCCAAATCTGCTTTGGAGCTGCGCATCGTAAATTAAAGATGTCACTTTCACGGCGACCTTTCAGTGCCTGGTTTTAGTGTGAAGACAAGATTGCTCTTGAGAGACCCCAAGGTCTGTGGCTGATGTTCGGAAGAGTTTTAAGTTTGTCTGTCACGAGTCGTGAGAATGCACTTGTACACCAAAAAGCTTGGAAATGTAGGTCAGATTTTTCCCAGTTCTAAGATGTCATTTCAGTTTCACACAGGAAGGATAGTTTTCTGTTAAGGGTTAAATTCTATGTATTGTTTAAGCCAGCAGCTGCTGTAAAGCATTCTTTGAAGTGGAAGCATTCCCAGTGTTTGCATCTGCCCCCACCCACGGGGAAGCCATAAACCAAACCTTTGCCTGCAGCAGGAACGCGCTAACCCAGATCCGTTGGGGCATTCAGACGTGGGAGCGCTGGCAGGGGAGGCCAGGCAGATCCGGCAGCTTGGGGTTTGACTCTCTCCCTTCTGAGGAAGTGCTGCTTTTGGGAGGAGGGACCGGCTCCCTTCATGCTGAGCCGGTGGCCGCATCAGCCCAAGGCTTCTGCTGAGAGCTGTTGTGCGCAGCGTCACAGCTCTGGGTCTGATCCTGCTGGCTTTAGGGGAGGTGACGTAAATAGACTGTTCTGGCTCAAAGGTATTTACATAAACATTTGACTATCAAGCAGGGTGTGGGAAGGTGTTTCTAGGATGTTTCCATTTCTGTAGCTAAATTTGCATGTCTCTCTGTCTTAGACACAAGTTCTCTCTGTGCTTCTGGAGCTTCATTTTTATTATTTTGATTCTTCGGTAGGAGCTCTTGATGGTTTGGGCTTTGTTGCTTAAAAAATTCCAAAAGACTTGAGGCACCAACTTGCCACCAGACAGGAGGCATTTCTAGGAGATCCAGGCTTTGGCGTCATGTTGATGTCCACAAATAAAAAAAGAAATTAAATACCCAAACGAAATCCCAAAACCAAACCCACACCCCAAATTAAAAAAAAACAAAAACAAAAAACCCCCAAAATTAAAAATCCAAGCTCAAAAACCCCAGCATGAGCCAGTCTCTTGTTGTTGCCGGGAATCCGACAGTCGTGGTCTTCGTGAATATTGTCTGGATTCTCAGCACTCGGCTCAGTGTTGTGCGGGGGCTGAGCAGTACTCCTGGAGTCCCAGAGGCTTTGGCTTCGAGGCAGATTGCCTCTCGCTTGATCCGCTTTGGCGGGATGAGTCATGCCTTCTGCTGGCAAAGGCTGTTTCTAGACCTTGCTTCTGAATGATTTATTTTAATTGTAACTCCCTCCTCCTCCCCTTTTCGCTCCGTACCCTGGGCTCTTACTCGCGCTGAAGGCCTTTATGGCTCCCTGATAACACTTGGCAGCTGTGAATTTTCCTGATTAATGACCTAGCAGACGTGTCGTTCAGCGGAAGGCAGAGAGGATGCGCACGGAAATCTTAAAGCACGTTGCAGTTCGACTTGCTTATTCCTTGCACAAAGAGACTCAGGGCTGAGAACTGTGCTCGTTCAGTGGGTGTGGAATTGTTGTGGGTTGGGAGCAGGAGCTTCTGTCCTGGGAGGCAAATAAACCTGGTTTTACTCCGATGTTGCTTACAATAAGAGCTTCTCTTGTTGTAGGGAATGTCTCTGAGGGATTGCAGTCACCTTTCTGAGTGCTGGTCAGGAGGACATCTACCCCCAGGGCACTCCCAGAGTTAATTGGGAAACGCTGGTTCTGAACACGGCTGTAACCTTCTGTCTTCTTCCTGCCCAGGATTAACGCTGTGCCAGGCACCTACCCCACCCAAAGCTACTACTGCTCCTCGCCTCCAGCTCTTCCCGCTTTCCAGATGCTGCACCCCAGTGCTCAGAGCCAAGGCTTGCAACACGGCTGCCCTCCGGCATACGGCCACGCTCTGCGACACGACGGATTGCAGCCCGGCCACATGGCAGGACACGGCCTCGCTTCTTGCCCCTGCCAAGCCAGAGGTGCCTTCGGAGAGTCTTACGTGCCAGCCCACGCCGGGGCCCCGCCTGGAGAGAGCTGCCAGGTGGGCGAGTTCTCCCCGCCACAGCGCGTGTGCCTGACCGATCCACCGGCATCTGCGGGCGTGGGGCCCCTGGCTGGGGCTCAGCAAGCGTCGGGCTATCCAGCAGCCACAGCGACTTCTCTTCCAGCTGAATTTTCACGGGTCCAGGTGTACTGATGCTCCAGAAATCACCAGGGCACTCACACTGTGGCAGGACCTTTGGCGTAGCGGTCTCTGGGTGACTAGTGGAAGGGGTTGGTGACTCCAGTTCAGGCCCTGCTCCCTGCCACAGTTTACTTTAATTAGAATTCTTTTATAATTATTTTTTTTACTTTTTTGATATTGCTGGGGAATGGGGACTCTATCACCTCTGGGAACTTCTCATCCTTTTGGAGATCTTTTTTCTCCACGCAGTGTCTAGCAGCTGCCTTTTTCCACGTTGCCGCTGGAGTTGCAGTCCATCAGCTCCCCGACACAAACTTGGAACTTAAGTGTCAAGACACTGGACTGATCTGGGGTTTAAACCAGGCTGCAGCAGTCAGGCCATGTCCCATCTACCCTGAGGCTTTTAGCCTCCTATCTGCTTTACAGGTGATGTAGCTAGGACCAAAAGGACATTGGAATTATGAAATTATAATATTTGAGTGGAGGAGGACAAATAACCTGTGCGAGTCACTTCTCCACTAAGAGTGTGACTTAAGGGGGACTCATTAAAGCAGGGCTGGAGCATGAGGGCAAAATACAGAACACCCTTTTCTGCCCCCAAAACAGAGCTCTTAGACACGGAAGGTCCTTCCTGGCCACACTCTGTGCAGGCATCGATGCGTTGCCTTTGTTTTCCGACAGCGCTGTACTAACTCGGGCTGTGTTGCCAGCGCTTGTCGATAAGGCGACCTCAGGTGCGTGCAAAGGAGTGGAAGACTCTCAGTAAGGGATTTTGGCTGTTTGTAGAACAAGTGTATAAAAATCCAAGGAGCTGGGAGAGACCTTAACCCCCCAGTGACGTAGAGAAATTAACCAGAATGTAGTAATGCCACTGGGAGTGTTCAGGCCGCTCAGCTCTCGATGTCTCACCTGCCGATCCTGGCAGAACCTCTCTCTGTTTGCTTCCGAGGTGGGAAGGTGTGTGGGAGAGGGGAGTTCTCAGAACGGGATTCGGAGCGGGATGCTGCGTTTGGTGCCTGTGGTGGTAACACCCAGTATTTGGTCGAGTTGGTGGGACTTGAGCTTTATTTCCTGCTGCTTTGCTGTGCCATGCCCAGGAGGAATCTGCTGTCTCCTTGTCTGTTAACACAGTCAGCCAGGGTCTCGACTATTGCCCTCGACTCTTTGCTTAGAATTTTGTTGTGCACCAAAAAAAAACCCCAAAGAGTTCTTGGAGGTGTTCTTGCAGGGCCTACCCTGTCCCCCAGAAACCGCAGTGGCCTCAGGGCTCTTCCATGATGTCCTGAGCTGGGCGTGTGGGCAGCATTGGCAGCTGCGTGTCCCGAAGCACGTTGTGTGCCTCTTTCTTTTTCTTCCCTCTTCGGTGTCTGGAGAAGCCCCGTGTTGCTGTACAGCCACTTACTTCTCCAGCAGCCCTTCTGGGATGACCGCCGGCGTTACGGGTGGCCCCTCGCAGGGCCTTGCTTTGGAGGTGGACCAGAGTGAATGCCGAGGGCTTAGACCTCAGGTGCACGTTGGTGAGAAGCTCTGCTCGCAAAGGTGGGTACCCCTGGGCAGGGGCTTTCTGCAGGGGGATGCGGCAGTTTGAGAGGGAGGTCGAGTTTGTGTCCTGCTCCATCTCAAGAAAGACATGGAGGTGCTGGAGAGAGTCCGTAGAAGGGCAGTAAAGCTGGTGAAGGGTCTGGAGAGCAAGTGTGACGAGGAGCGGCTGAGGAACCTGGGGCTGTTGGGCTGGAGAAGAGGAGGCTGAGGGGAGACCTTCTCACTCTGCAGCTCCTGGCAGGAGGGGGCAGCGAGGTGGGTGTTGGTCTTGTCTCAAAGTTACAGCCGATAAGAGGAAGTGGCTTCAAGTTATGCCACGGGAGGTTTAGGTTGGACATTAGGAAAAACTTCCCCACTGAAAGGGTTATCAAAGACTGGACCAGGCTGCCAGGGCAGGGGTTGCATGGCCATCCTTGGGTGTGTTTAACAGATGTGTAGATATGGTGCTCAGGGACACGGTTTAGAAATGGGCCTGGTAAAGTTAGATAACGGTTGGACTCAAATGTCTTTTCCAACCATACTGATTGTATGATTCTATGACTCCTGATTGTTTCACTCCTCCATGGAATCACAAATGGACTTGGCTTTGTGGTCCTGATTTTCCTGAACTACTGACAGCAATTGCACTGTTATGGTTAGCGTGGAGCAAGAATGGCATAAGGTGCTTGTTTGGAATTTAAAAGTACATTTTTAATACAGGAAGGAAATGCTAGAGATAACATTGAAATATTGGCACTCTGGTGTCATTAATGCCTTGATTTTCCTCCTTGTGAGGTCCTCACCTTAAATCTAGGAATTTGATCACTCTTTTTTTTTCTTTTTAATGGAAACATGCAGAAGCGTGATGAGAACTGGTAGCAATCATGAATGTTGTATACCTCCAAACTGTTAAGCTTGAATCACAATCTGAAAGACAAACTACTACGTCTCCTGGTTTGCTTTAAATCAGGGAGCCGGCGCGTGGGCTGGGCGCGATGGGGACCGGGGACAGGCTGCGGGCGTTTGACGGGTGCTGGCTGCATGTCGGGCTGGGGACAAAGGACGCACACTGAGGTGGGTGCTACTGCAGGTTGGAAAACACTCCTGGGGCTGGAAACTGGTTATTTTTCCTTTCTGACTCCTGTCAGTGGATCCAGTAAGAGATTTGCTCTCCGCGCAGAGCTGTGGAAGGGCCAGCGTGTTTCCAGGGAGTAACATCATGGCTTTGCAGGGTAAAGGAAGCCCTGGCCCGTGAGAGTTGCGGTGGTGTCGCTGCCAGCAGCGAGAACAGCCCCAAGGCTGGCGGGTGTGGGGAGCTGGCAGCAAGTGCCCTGCCAGGAGGGAGCCCCTTGTTCCTGGCAGGGGGATCCATGCCCGTGGGCGAGGGAGCAGCAACCCCTCCATGCTGGGGGAGTGCAGCTCCCAGGGACTACATGATGTTTCGAGGTCCCTTCCAACCCCGAACATTCTGTGATTCTGTCAGCTGTCGCAGCCTTGGGGATGGGACATGGCGAGGTGGGTATAAAATGCCCATTTGGGTTTTTTTTTTACTTCTTCCAGCTCTGTCATGAGCTTCTTGGTGACCTTGGCAGATCACTTGGTCTCTGTGATCTCTGTGACTTCCACCATGTCCCTGGGGCTGCTCCAAGTCCAGCTGCATGAGCTGTCGCTTGAAATGTGTCGTTCTTGTGTTCAGAGGCCTTCAGACGGACGTTTGCAAAGATAAAGATGATTTCTAGCAAGGTCTGTTCCCTGCCTTTCTTGAGGGCAGCCGTTTCACAGTGAAATGCTGTCATATAAATCAGCTGAGGACTTTCTGCTTCTCTATCAGTAGAATCCAACCGAGTCCCAGGTCCCCAGGGCTGGTTGCAAACTCAGAACTTCTCACCCAGGGGAGGGAAGGTGCTGGTGGGGAGGGAAGGGGTCGGGATGAGACATTTGCAAACCTGCCTGAGGCTGAAAAGAGGAATTAAATTTGTAAGAGAGGGAGATAAAAGTCATCAGCTCATTAGGCTTTGGTATTTACCTAGCTAAACTCACAGAGAGTTACTCATTACGATGCAATACCGGGTTATTTCCTTGGAGGGGAGACAGAGAATTAATGTTCCTAAGGCAGAAAGAAAAAAACAAACAAAAAAAAAGAGGAAAAAAATCAATAATCCTCCACTTCAGCCTGGGATGGCTGCCCCTGGGGAACATGCTGTCCCTGAAGGTTTGTTATTTTGTGCTTCTGGTGCATTCCCGGCAAAGCTGTCACTTCTTTCAATGCCAGGATTGCATCTGCCCTGGAGGTGGGGTGCACAGCGAGTCCAGAGAGCCCCTTGGCTTGCCCCCGTGTCCTCGAGCCTCATTGCAGAGTGACAGGAGTCTGGGGACAAGCGCTGGGAGCTGAGCCGGCTCTTCTCCTGCGCTGGGGCCAACGGTCCTGCTGTGACAGCCCAGTTCTGCCGCGGGATGGGAGCCCCAGGAGAGCCCAGCTCCTTCCCCGCAACTTCCACACCCACCGTGGTGCCAGATAAAAGGAGTTGGGGGGTACGTGGGGAAGCAGAACCAACTCTCACTGCCCCAGCTGAGAGCAAAGGGTTGCCGCTGGGTGGGGAGTAGGCAGGAGACACCGATGTCGGGAGAAAAATGGGTCTGTATTCACTTTCCTGTTGCTCGTTCATTTGTGGCAAATGGTTCTCCTGCATCGGGGGCCAGGTGAGCGGGGCCAGAATGCTGCCAAGCACCACCTCCGTGGCTGTTCCACTGGGTCCCGGCTTGTTTCCTGGCACCATGGAGGCCAAAATTTCAGCCGCAGCCCGCGCTAGGGATGGAGGAGAGGTGTGAGCTCACACACACCCCGTGGCAGGTGGGAGAAACATGGGAGAAACACGTGTGGAGGCAAAGCATCAATGGAACAGGTCCTGCAGGCTGGCCAGGGCTTCCTGGTCCACCCACAGGGTTTGGGCTGGGTGTGATGAGAGCCCAGCCCCTTCCCTGCCAGGAATGGGATCGGACGGGCTCTGCCTTAACGCCTGTCTCTGCCCTGGACTGGCCAAACCATGGACCAGCTCTGCCCAGCCACCCCCCAGAGCCAGAGCAGCCTGGGCCCAGCCACTGCGATCTTTAACCCATGGTTGTTCACCCCGCAGGGGATGGTCATGGACAAGAGTCACCCTGAGGAGCTCCTACAGAGTCGATCCCAGAGCCGATGCAGGTGTCAGCAGTGCCCGGGCGGCCTCGCACCCGAGTCCTCTGCTCCGATGCCATCGCTCTGGGGGAGGAGTGGCTGGAGAGCGGCCCGGCAGAGATGGACCTGGGAGTGCTGGGTGACAGCCGGTGGAACAGGAGCCCGCAGGGTGCCCGGGTGGCCCGGCAGGCCAGTGGCATCCTGGCCTGTCTCAGGAGCAGTGTGGGCAGCAGGAGCAGGACTGTCACTCTGCCCCTGTGCTCAGCACTGGGAGGCCTCCCCTCGAGCCCCGGGTGCAGGTCTGGGCCCTCCCTGCAAGAGAGACCTGGAGGGGCTGGAGCGGGTCCAGAGGAGAGCACCGAGGCTGGGGAAGGGCCTGGAGGGAGAGTCCTGTGAGGAGAGGCTGAGGGAGCTGGGGGGGTTCAGCTGGAGAAGAGGAGACTCAGGGGGGACCTCATGGCTCTCTGCAGCTCCCTGCAGGGAGGGTGCACTCAGGGGGCGTCATGCTCTTCTCCCAGGGCGAGAGGGCCCGGCCTGAAACTACCTCAGGGGAGGTTCGGGCTGGATCTCGGGCAGCCCTTCCTCCTGGAGAGGGTGCTCAGGCACTGGGATGCTCTGCCCAGGGTGGGGGGAGTCACCATCCCTGGGGGGGTTTGAGGAGAGGCTGGATATGGCACTTGGTGCCCTGGTCTGGCCCACGTGGGGTTGTTGGGTTATGGGATGGACTTGATCATCCTGGATGGCTTTTCCAGCCTCAGCAATTCTGTGATTCTGTGATTTCTGGGTTTGCGGCCCATCCTTGCACCTCTTGGGGGCCTGCTGGACCCAGCCTGGCCAAGTGCAGACTTTGTACCTTCCCTGAGGGTTTTATTGACTCTGACGAGAGCGTCACCACAGCGATAGTGGCAGGACCATGACCTCAGAGGTACCAGCACCTGGCTGGCCAAGGGAGGGGATCCAGCCCTGGGGTGAATGCAGGCACAATGCCCGGCTGGGGGTGGCTCAGGGTAAGCCGTGTCCCTGGCTTTGGACAGGCTGGGGTTGGCAGAGTCATGACCCAGCTTCACAGAGAAGGGGAAGAGCAGAGCACCAGTCCCGCTGTGCCCCTGGGAGGCAGGGTCTGGGGCGTGGGTTGTGAAACCCCTCCTGCCGCGGCTGCGGGGGAAGTTCCCAGAGCTGCTTGTGCAACTCCCCAGCTGCGGCAGCGTCTGCCTTACGAGAAAGGCCTCCCGGAAACATCCCACCCGTGTGGCCCGGGGTTAAATCAGGTTTCGCTTGCCCTGGTCAGGCAGAGCAGCCCCTCCTTTCCCAGGGAGGCTGGTGCTGACCCGGCACCGGGTGCCAGCCTCCCCTCTGGGGTCCCCTGGCCCCCCACAGCCCCTGCTCCGGGCAGCGGCCTCGGCGGGGCCGGGGGCTCCTGCGCCACCACGTGCGGGGCCACGGCTGGGGCTCCGGGCCTGCTCCGCACCCTGAACCCGGGCCCCGCTGGGAACCCGGGACTGGCCTCAATCCTCCCCCTGCAGCTGCAGTGTTGGCCCCAACCCTGACCCCAGCACCACCCGCTCTGCCCCCAGCGCTCCGGCCCCCACCCATGACCACGCCTCGGTCCTCACACTACTCCCGCCGCTCCCCGGGCCCATCCCTGACACACCCCCCCCCCCCCCCGACCTCTGACCCCAGCGCCCGCTGTCCCTTTAAGACCCCCCGCCCACCCCCGCCGGGCCCGCTGGGGTCGTACCAACCGCGGCGCCGCAGAGAGGGGGGGTCTCCAGCTCGGGGAGCGCTCGCAGCCCATTGGCGGGCGCCGGGGGCGGAGCGTGTTCCCCCTCCCACCCCCCCCCGCCCTGTGCCCGGTGGTGCGGTCCGCCCTACGTGCCGGCCGCGCCGGGGCTGTGGGCGCCGCCGCCAGTGACGGACGGGCCGGAGCGGGGCGGTGGGTGCTGGGGGAGGCCGGGACCCGCCGCGGGGGTGAGGGTGGGGTCCGGGGATTCTTTGGGGCTGAAGGGGGGCCTCTGGGGTTGAGGGAGGGGTCCTGGGGGTCTCCTGTGGCCGTGGAGAGGCCCCCTGTGGCCGTGAGAGGGTTCCCGGGGGTCCCCTGTGGCCGTGAGGGCGTTCCCGGGGGTCCCCTGTGGCTGTCGGGGGTCCCGGGCTGCCGCTCCTGGGTCCTCTGTGCTGGAGAGGGAGGGGCCGGCATCCCCTGGTGGGGGGGCTGTGGTCACTGGGCCCACTGGTGTATGTTGGGGGCACTGGTGGGACTGGCCCCCTGCTGTTGGGACGACTGGGGTCCCCTGGGGGGGCCGTTGGGAGTGGTTCCCCCGTTATTTAGGGGGAGACTGATGTGGCCCGAACCCTTCTATGGGGGGGGGACTGAGGTGGCTGGAGCCACTTGTTGTTCGGGGCATCTGGTGTGACTCGGGTGCTCCATGGGGGGGGCTGACGTGAGGAGGCCCCCGGTTATTTGAGGGGTGCCCCGTCGCTCCTGGCTCCTTGGGGGCTGTGGGGCAGGGAGCAGCCAGCAGCCAGGCAGGGTGGCAGCCTGGGAGAGGGGTGTTCCGGGGTGATGCTGGTCCTGCCTCGCTTCCCCAGCGCTGAAGAGCTGCTTATACTCGCCCCATCCCAAGCTGTTGCTCGTTAAAAGCCTTAAACAAGCTTATTTTTCTGGCACATCTCTGCAGAACATTATTCCAGGCATCTAACAGACACCTTTGCTGCACACTGGGCTGGCTCGCTGTCCTTCCTCCTGTTTCTCTTTGTAAGCTTGTGGGGTGCTGGAAGACTGTTGGCACCTCTCTTTTCCTGACGGAATCGCTTCAGAGTGTGAACTCGTTCCCGTAGGGAATGTGTTTGTTGAAGGAAATAATGGAAAACCCCCAGTCTGGGAATATGAAAGCTGGCAGGGTTGGAGACACCTGGGTTGCAGGGCTGGGAGGTAGTCATCAGCGTGGGATTGATTCTTGGGAAGTTGGTGTTTGATTGATTCTTGGGAAGTTGGTGTTTAATCCGTGGGCTAGCTTGGGTTAGCTTTTGGAGAGGGAAGGGTAGTAGTAGATCTTAGTGGAATGCATACGGAGAAAAAGGATCGCTGAGGCTTCCTGCCTGACATGAGCATGTCTAGCAAATTGAAATGGGCTTGTACTTTTACAATTCTCTCTTAAAAAGCAGAAGCATCTTTCCAGTTGAGAAGGACACAAGGAAGGATCAGGCCTCTGTTTCTAAATTCTGAAAGTGGAACAGTGCTAGTGGGGGCATCCCTTCTTCCATAGCGCTTAGTGCCTGGTCGGGACCGAAGCGAGGAGCTGCATGATTTAATATTTCGGCCAGCAGAGCTGTGCTTGTGGGGGTGCGCAGGTGCACACGTCCCTTTTGCTGGATGGGAGGGAACGTGCATTCTTCCAGTATTTCCATAGTTGTCTGAGGAACCCTGATGAGCTGTTGTGCACGTGCAAAGCAGACCTGCAGCTTAGTCTGCTGTAGGTGAGGGCGTGGGTGTTCTGTTGGGGAAAGGCTGGTGAGACAGACCCCACCTGGAGAGCCTGATGTCCCAGTACAGCTCTTGGTTTTCCTCCAGATGCATCTTTTTGCTGGTTGATTGCACTGAACAGGGTGTGCACAGCACAGAGGGTCTGGGTTGAGAGAGTCGTCTGTGCTGCACGTGAATGTGGTGCTGCATGAAAACTGTATTTGCAAAACCCTTTTCCCCAGAGCAGAGAGAAAGCAGGGAGGACACCAGTGCTATGGGGCAAAAAAAGCCTGACACAACTGAGCACTTTCTTTTAATCTTCTGACAGGAAAGCCTGGAAGAGTGAGGTGAAGAGGAAGGAGTAGTGTCACACCACTGCCTTAGCCCTCACCTAATTAGTCCTGCTCTAGTTGTGATCAAGTAAAACCTCCTTGTCATCGCTTTGCAATTTTCTCCTGTTCAATCGGTAATCTCTGGGGTGGTGCCTTCTAGGTCGTGAGGGCTGAGCAAATAATTGCCTTCTGCAACTTCTGTTTTGTTTCCTCTAACTTTTATTCTGTTTTCCTCCAGGGAGGAGCTCAACAGGACCACAGGACTGAAACTCCTTGTCCTGAGGGAGGCTTTCGCTGCTACTTGCTGCCTTTTGTGCCGGAGCTCACAGGCCCCACCAGCGCTTGCTTGCAGAATCGTAGGTGCAAGGTAACATCTTTTTTTTTTTTTTTTTTCTTTTGAGTGTCACAGGTTGTGGAGCATCTGTGGGCGCGGTTGAGTTTGGGGCGGGCAGGTGGCGACGCTGACAGGCCGGGAGCTGGGAGCGGTGGTTTCTTTACCCAGTTCACCTGCAGCGGAAGCGACGCGTGGAACTGTGGAGGGATTGAAATCCCGTTTCATCTTTACTCTCTCCTTTGGCTGCTGCGATGCAACCAAGATAACGTGTTTGCTCGGTCCTTGAATGACTTGGGAAGAGGCTTCCCTGCTCAGGTCTGCCCTCCTGCCATCTCCTCCCCATCTCTTTTCTCTGATATAAAAGAAACCACCTGGCAGTCGCTGCTGCTGACGCTGAACTTTGTTCTGTTTCCTGACATGGACTCTCCTACCTCTAAAAACACAATTTGTAGAACTTGCATAAGTTGCTTTCCCAATGTGATCATTTGATCCGAGTGGTGAGATTACGTTATACGTGCCATTGTTGAGAGTGAGTCACAAGCCCTGCAGTGATATGTCACCTCTGCCAAGATTGTTGGTTTGGTTTTTTGTTTGGTTTTTTTTTAATAGAGTTTGAAATTTCATATATCGGAACAAATAATTACTCGTAATCTCTTGCTGCTTGTCCCCAAGTAAATATTCAAGTCAATTGTGTGCCACCGATCGCTCACAGAAGAGGAGCGATTGTGTATCCAGTGGCTCCTCTAGGGCCACAAGTTCAAAGAGCAGCTGAGTTGGACCTACGGTAGCAGATTATTGCAGTGTTCAGTTATGACTTCTGGGCCTCCAGTTGTTCCTTTGCAAGGAGTAACGTAGAATTGTTGCCTGATTTTTCCTTTCCGTTCTCACTGTATGGAGCAGGAGGTGGGGTTGGATTTTTCTCCTTGGAAAATCCGTCTGCCGAGAAGGTTTAGTAACCAGCTGAGGTGGTTCTGTCTTTGCGGCGCTGGCAGGTACGCTGGGTCTTGCTGCGTGGTTGCTTGTGAAATGCATCTCTTGACTTGCTTCCACGGGTCAGTGCCGGCATCTCTTGGTTCTAACTCCAAGCTTTGGAGGAGCAAGCTGATCAAACGCCTGGGAGGGTTGTGCAAGCCCTGGTTGTGTAACAGGGCAGCACGCATCCCTGCTGGAGGTGAGAGGAGGAGCTCGCGTTGCGAAGGGGAAGAAAAATCCTGCCTTAAGTATGTTTTGTTTATGCTGACTGTACTGAAGTAGGAGTGTGGCGTTGGAGAGCTGTGGTTTTTGCAGTTCAGGGTCAGCCTTTCAGCCTGTGACCCCACTTATTCCCTGCCTGTCTGTTGTGCTGTCGCCTCGTGTCCCATTCTGGTGCGGGGACATCTGCTTTGGGTCCTGGATTGATGTTCTGGGGTCTACTGGTGCACGTGCCTGGGAGTGATCACAGGGGACTGGGCGAGGTGGCTGGCTGTGTTTCACAAGTGTTCAGAAAAGTAAAATGCGGCTCAGGTTGCTGTACCCGAGGCAAGCTACCTCACAAACACAAAACTTCTTGGTTCCATACAAGCAGTGCTTGGTTTTCTTCAAGTAGATAAATCCCCCAAATGCACTGTTGTGATGGGAGGTCTTTACGGGTCTTAAACTTGTGCAGGATCAGTTTAACCACGTGCCTCTGATGCTCTTCCAGCTGTTAGTTTCAAAGGAAACCTCCCAAAGAGAACAGTTTTTGCTGTCTAGACTTTTCCAGGTGGAAGAGGTCAAAATCTGTGGTTCCCAGCCCTGTCTATGGAACTTCCCTCCCTAAAGTGGCTGCAGGAAAAATCGCAGCCTGTCACAGAACCCTCAGCAAACCAGGTAAACAAAAAACGGCGTTTGAAGGAGGATGGTTTTCGCCAAACTTGCACCTGTGGCAGCACTGGGTATGATACTTGCAAAAGAAGCTGCTAAAAAAATACCATATTCCCCCTTTGATCTTAAAAAACCCAACACCCCAACATCTTCAGCAGGACCTGAACCGTGCAGAACACGTGCCTGAACGGGTCGCTCCTGAGATTTTTATGTCCCAGCCCTCTGAGCCGTTGGGTTGACCGAGCGGTGCCCGTGATGGTCAGTGACAGGGTGGCCAAAAACTCCTGCAGTCTCGTCCCAACTCCCAAATATTGATGGTGCTGAGACCCCTGTCCCACACGATGCCTGAAGCACGATGTGTGGACTTTGTCCCTCCCTGGGAGGGGAGGCTGGGGAGCAGTGTTAGTTAGCAGAGGGGTCAGTTTACCTGCTGTTCTCGGGTTTTGTTTGTTGTGTAATCCTGAACGCTTGTTTTTCTGTTCTGGCTCACATTAATCCACGTGAAGGAGGGCATTCAGGTACCTAAGCCAGTGAGGTGCCCCACATCCTTGTTTAAAGATCAAGAGATGGGCTTTTATCTGCTGAAAGGGTGTGTGCAAATTCAGTAGTTGTTGTTGCTTTTGTTTTTAAGACGTCTTGGCAAGTTTTAATTAATTTTTTGTGTTGGATGATGCTTTAAGTGCTTTGGTTCGGGGTACTGGGCTGGCATAGCCTCACCTTGGTGTACTCGTAGGGCAGAGTTGCTTTCTGCCTCAGTAAGACTGTTCCTCTTGGTGTTGTTCTCTTCCCTGCTTTTACAGCTGCTCTGCTGTCCTTGAATAAGACAGGAAAGGAATCCAAGTGTGACGGTGAAAGCTCAAATATGCAGTATTTCAAGCTCCAGACTGATGCATGTTCTGTGTGTTTTGTGCCTAAAATAGGAGTTCTGCCGACGTCTGAGCTGGCGTGTCAAGGTCTGGCTAGAAGAGACCTTGCACAGATGGAGTAGTTTGTTCTCCTTCACCAAAGAAACAGCTTTACACTGGGTCTGTGTATCTTAGCCCAGCTCGAGGTGCTGCTGCAGCCGAGTCCCCTGTTTCGATCGGGGTTTCTGCGTTACTGAAAGTGCCGAGAGGTCCTTGCGGAGAGTCGCTTTCCCGTGATTGTGCTGCACCCTTCTTTACTGAGCTGCTGGTGGTTAATGGGAGGTTGTGGCGCTCGAGCTGAGGCTGATGGAGCTGTGAGGTTTCCCACCATGACTCCTTTCCCCAGGAGCCCAGGAACTCCTAGAATGTCAGAGGGTTGGAAGGGACCTCTGGAGATCACCCAGTCCAACCCCTGGCAGAGCAGGGTCACCCAGGGCAGCCACACAGGAACGCGTCCAGGCGGGTTTGAAAGTCTCCAGAGCAGGAGACTCCACACCCTCTCTGGGCAGCCTGGGCCAGGGCTCCGGCACCCGCACAGGGAAGAAGTTCCTCCTCACGTTGAGATGGAACTTCCCATGTTCTAACTTAAAACTGTTATTCCTTGTTCCATCGCTGGGCACCACTGAGAAGAGATTGTCCCCTTCCCCTTGACACCCACCCCTCAGGTATTTATACACATTATAAGGTCCCCTCTCAGCTGTCTCCTCTCAAGGCTGAACAGCCCCAGCTCTCTCAGTCTCTCTTCACAGCAGAGATGTTCAGTCCCTTGATCACCCTCGTAGCTCTCCCTTGGACTCTCTCCAGTAGGTCCCTGTCTCTCTGGAACTGGGGAGCCCCAAACTGGACACAGGGTTCCAGGGGTGGTCTCCCCAGGGCAGAGCAGAGGGGGAGCAGAACCTCCCCAGCCCTGCTGGACACACTTTGCTTGGTGCCCTCCAGGATTCCGTTGGCCTCTTGGCCACAGGGCCCGTTGCTGTCCCAGGGACAACTCCCTGCTCACTGGGACTCACTGGTGGGGTGAGCCCATCCAAAGTGCAGACCAGAGCAAGCACAGCTACTTGTCTCTCCAGCCTGAAGGCCTCGTCCGGAAGCGAAACACGATCTTGGCGTGGCAGAGCTGCAGAGAAAAGGCTAATCCGAGGGCTGGGGCAGGCAACGGTAAATAACCCGGATCCGAGCGCCAACTCCAGTGGTCTGCTTTTGTTTTGGAGTGGATCACTTTTCTTGCCAGGTCTCCTTTTACTAAAAAGGCAGGGAAAAAGAGCTAATTTGAGACTTGCAGAGGCCAGTAACTGGCACGGGCTGAGGTAAACAGAATTTCGTACTCTAATTGGTTGCATTCACAGCCAAAGAGGAACGAGAGAAGATCTGGTTTTGCCCCGAGGGTCTCCTGGCCCCTGATACCAAGCACGAGCATGCGGGAAAGTCTTCGCTGTGGGGGGATTCAGAAGAGGCAGGCACAGGAGTCTGGGCAGAAACACCGACTCTGCTACACCCTCCTCCTGCCTTGGGAGCTCGTGTCCATGGGGCCCCTCTTCCTGTCTTATATATTTAGTGGGTGAAAGAAGAAAACCCCTCTACCCATCACGAGACTGCGGTTCTATTTATAAGCAAGTCCCTTCTCCTTTGCCACCACTGTGTCGATCTGGGGGGCTGCTGTGTGAGCTCTTGACAGACTTTACAGGTGCTGTGGGAACAGGGACCTGTGAGAGGGCTGGAGAGTGGGTTGTGGTTTTTTTTTTGCTATTTATTTTGCTGTTGTTTCTAAAGCTTAGGCTGCAGATCAGTGCTGTACAAAGAGAAGGAGTTTCCATTTGCTTTGGCTGCTCGTGGTGTGTCTCCCCTCTGCCCTGGAGCTGGCTCTTGGGACTGTGTCATGCTGCCAGTGGAAATAACTGAGCTCTGCCTTTTCCAAGGGTTCGTTGGGTTGCTTTTTTTTTTGGTTGGTTGGTTGGTATTTTTTCTTAAACCTTCTTCTTGATGCTGACCATGTGCCTGGTGTGTGTTGTGCAGGGATGGTGAGCACAAGAGAAAAGGTGATCCCTGGGGCAGACTGGGCGCGTGGTGGGGAGGGGAGCTCTGGTTGTGGCTGCTTGCCTGCACCTGGAGAATTCGGGATGGTCCCTCTCCGTGGGAAAGCTGGCTGTGGCAGATTTCATTGACCCCCCCCAGCACTAGAAATCGTGACAGCTGTGTTTCTGCCCTGCTTACTAAAGCAGTGTGTGTGCTGAGTCAGTGCCACGAGGGTCATCGTCATGTGGCTGCAGAGAGTGAGGAGAGCACTCTGCCAGCAGTGAGAGCCCCTTCATCCATCCCCTGCCCCAGGGTGGGGCTTTTACTGGGAGTCTGAACTGGAAAGAACTGCTTTGAAAGAACCAGCAGCTTTTTGGAGTGTGCGTTGCTGTTAGACGTGGTGGTGACGTGCGTGGATTCTCGTTTACAAGCCAGAAAGCACTTTGGTAAGTGTCCTTGCTGGATGTGAACGGGGTGGCCGGCACAGAGGAACTGGGTGCTCCCGGGCTTGTGTCGGTGCTGCGGTGATACTGCTGCGGTGATACTGCTGCCCTGGGGAGCTCCTTCCTGCCGGCACACTTTGACTTTGAACCACCTGCCTGGTGTCACTGCCAGCGTTTCGCTCAGACAGCCTGGACCTTGCCATGGGCTGGGGAGGACTCGGCCCTGCTGAGCTCCCTTTGCCTCGTGCCTGGCACCGGTGCAAGGGTTGGACTGCCTGTAGTCCTGTGTTCATCTGTGGGTGTCCAAAGGATGCTGCTGCCTCTTGGCTCCCAGTGGAAAATCTGGCTGTTTTGGTAAGCTGTGGGAGGTGGGGGTGCAGCCCCTGCCCTGTGCCAGGGCAGGAGTCCATAAAGCACAGCAGGACTTGTGCCCGTCGTGTGGGGAGCATGGGGAGCCCTCTCTGCCGTCATGAGCTGAACTTGGGGTCTTCTTGATGCTACAGGCTGTGAGTGTAGGATCGTTTAGGTTGGAAAAGACCTTTAAGATTGAGTCCAACCGATAACCCAGCATTAACCCGTGTCCCTGAGCACCTCATCTCCACGGCTTGTAAATCCCTCCAGGGATGGGGACTCCACACTGCCCTGGGCAGCCTGTGCCAGGGCTTGACAGCCCTTTGGGTGAAGAAATTTTTCCTAATATCCAGTCTAAACCTTCCCTCACACAACTTGAGGGCATTTCCCCTTGTCCTGTCACTTGTTACCTGGGAGGAGAGACCGACCCCACCTCGCTACAGCCTCCTGTCGGGGAGCTGCAGGTCGCTGGAGCTGGGGAACCAGGTTATCAGGGCTGTGTGAGCTCAGCAGCCTTCCTTCTCCTTTCCCTCTCATGTGAACAGGGCTGGCGCCGCGGTCACCGTGTGCTCATGATGGCACCGGCCTTCCTCCCTCCTCCTGGGAGCGAGAGTCGGGGGCTGCGCTCCTGCTCTGCAGCTGGGCATTGTCCCCAGATACTTGAAACTCATCACAAGCATTTTGTAAATAAAAGGCTGCTTGAACTCAAAAGAGCCAACTTCCTGCCCAGATCACCAGCTCAGCTTCAGAGACGAGGCTTTTTGGTCACTAGAAGATACTACGATGTGACTTGCAGAAACATCCTTGTATCTGGCAGGAAGGGAGACCTCCCAGCCGCCTCCCAGCCGCGTTTCACGACCACCCGCTGGTGGGAGCTGCGGCCTCCGGCGTGTGTGCCAGAGAGGGAGGAACAGGGGAGCTCTTGGGGTTGCTGACTGCTTGGCTTTTAGGGCACTCCTCATTCCATCTTGCTTTTTATTTTTGTTAACACCATTTATATAAAATATCAATGCTGTCTTTCGCTTGAGCTGTGTGTGAGAAGTAGGTCTGTTTGGCAGCATGGAGGTGTGCAGAGAGGGTCCCCAGTGATGCAAGTGGTTGCAAGCTGCAAATTCCTGGGTTTAGAAGCTGCGTTCAGAGACCAAAAAGCTGTGCTAGAATATAGCATCGCTTGATTGCAGGCTTTCAAAGTGTTGTGGCTTCTCTGTGCGATGTAGATGCTGGACGTCGGGGCTCAGACGGGTTAGTTTGCACCAGATGCTGTGTGTGTGAACAAGGATCCAGGAGCTGGAGCCAGGATTTAAAAAAACCAAACAACCAACCACCAGGCAAATTAAAAAGGGGAAATGGAAGTCTGTCTTATCTTGGTTGAAGGTATAATAAACACTGGGGATAAAATAACTACCTTTGAAACTCGTGTCAGGGGAACTTTTGCTTCTGCATCATAATTCTTTTTTTTTTCTTTTTTCCCTTTTCCCCTTTAAAAACCTGTTTGGATTCTGTCGGGGTCCTTCAGAGACTGCAGGGTTTCCAGGATAGCAAAATTCCAAGTGAAAGTCAGGTTTCTTTTCCCTGGAATTTAGAAAAGGACATGTATTTGAAAATGAATTGCTGTGGACTTCTGGAGAGTAATAGTTACAGCCAACTGGGTAAGACTGAGACAAATTAAGGAATAACCTTCCTGTGCTCGGTGAAGTGCGTTAAATAAATAGTTCCTGAGTTATGACAACCCTTTTCAAAAAGCAGTGTGAAGTCCAATTCTGCATCCTTTGCCTTTCTCTTGAAACATCTAAGCAAACCTTTTCCTAAGGGTGGGAAGCAAAAGGAAAAACCTGTAACTAAGATACAGGACTTGATTCAACTAAATGTCCAGCACCTGATGGAGCCCGTCCTCAGAATTAACACAGTTCTTGTCTCTGGTTCCATCACTGGAGAGCGACTGCGTTTCCTCTCGGCGTTAGAGGCCGGTATTTAACCTTTATGCTGCGGAGACTTGTGAATGAAGAGAGGAGTCTGAACCGAGACTCCCCTCCACGCACCAGACCCAGAAAATGCCAGAAATGGTGTTTTTTTCTTTCTGGCTGTGGGTGCGGGGAGTGAGCAGGTGGTCCGGCCGCTCCCGAGGCTCCGCGGTTCCCCTTTGAAGCACTGGAGGGGCCGGGAGATAGCGCGGCCTCCTCCCCCGCGGCTCCCCGCGCTGCGCCCAAGGGAGCTCCCTTCCCGGGGCGCCTCTTGGCGGGGCGTCACTGCTTGGCAGAGCTGACCTCCTGGGGACACTTGGGCCAGCACAGCCCCTCGCGGTTGCTGCTTTTCCCCTCCACGCTGGAGGCCAGAAGCTCGGCTGCTTTGGCCAAGGGCGATGGCTGGCTGCTGGAGACGTAGCCCTCAAGCTGGTGAGCCCACCAATTCGCTCTGCCTCCCTGTGCTCAGCAGGGAAGGGGGGCAGCTCCTGCCCCAAAACCAGCTTAGTGTGGTCTCCATCTGCCTTGAGATTTTTTTTTTTTTACGGCTTCCTCTGAGCAAAGGTTTGTCCTTGCCGTGGGAAGGAACTTGTCAAGGCAAGTGGGCAAAAGACCGGCCGTTGCCGAGGGTAAACTTACGGCCGTGGCCATCGCTGTCCTGTTGAGTGGCACCGGCCACCGTTGTGTAATCAGGGTAAGAAAGCCGATGCTGAACTCGCACTCCTTGCAGTGGTGGGCACGGCTTCCTCCGTCTCTTTGCAGATTTGTGGCCACGCTGTGCAGGAGTAGCGGTGGAGGCTCCCAGGGAAGCGTTGACCAGCAGCCCCAGGGGCTCCTTGCCCCGAGATGTAACGAGCAATTGAAGTCCTGAGTGAGATGGCGAGAGCCAAAACCGTGTGTGAGAGCGTGGGTTTGCCCGGTGGTTTTTGGCCAAGCTCTTCCTACAGATGAGGTGGGGTGGCAGTGAGAATGGGGAGAAGAGCTTGCCATTGAAACTTCTGGGGTTTCATCGCGAGAGAAGGTAATCAACTGGCAACATTTTTCCCTCACTGGTGCATTCCCGTGGTGTTGGTTGCCAGACCACCTGCGGGGATTTACTGGAAATGGAAAAGGAGAGGGACCCTGCTGGGTCTGCCTTGTTGGCAGCTAAACTCCAGTTGTGGAGGCTTTAACTAACAGTTTAGTCTACAGTTGTACAGAAATAACACCCGGCTCTTGCTTGGCTCTGAGATGCAGCGATGCAAAGCCCGTCTGCAAGGATGGAGGACAGGGTGACCTGCCTGATGGAGAGAAACGGGCGATTTGCTTGTCTGCAATCGCATCACTCGCATTTTTCTTCCAACCCCTTCCTTAGTGTCATCTCTGGGAAGCCCATGGGAAGCTTTGCAGCGGTGGTTTAGTCTCCTTTGTAGGATAGTCCCTTGCCAAGTTCTCAGCTGAATTGAACTTCTCATGGGGTTGAGAACTCGTTGGGTTGCAAAAGTACCCAGGAGCCCACCCGAGATCCCTGCCAGGCCACGCTGCCTTTTGTAGCTGGTGTCCTGTGGCAGAGTACTTAGTGTTCTCTGGGGCTGGACTTTGCCTTTGCAGGGGTAAGGACAAGGAGCTCTTCTTTGCCTAAGACCTTACACAGTCGCCCTTGTTAGTGCTCCCTAAGCATCACTTTCCCTTTTCTTCCCAGCTCCTGATGAATGCAGTAGCATCACCTTAAACTTCAGTCACTTTTACTTCTCAGCCCAGGCACAGCTTGGACTTTGCTGCTTCTCCTTCAGCCCCCAGGAAAGCTGTCCGGGTTTTTTTTCTCTGGCAGGCACAGGTTTGCTGAACAGGTTAACTCTCCTCTCGTGTCTCAGCCACGGGACATGTCCTTTCTCTCTGGTGGCACACCCACAGCTCTGAGTCACTTTTCTGTGTGCAAGTTCAAATGTCCATGGTCTCCTGGGTTGGCAGGATGCCCAAGTGCAAGAAAAGGGTAACTTTGCCCTTACAAATCAAGTTTTGAGCTAATTATCTGTTTACTTGGCCAGAGAGCACCCTGGTGCGTGCGGAAAATAATCTTGTGATCAGGCTTATGGTTAGAGGAGTTCAAAGCTTTGACTGAGCAGCGGGAGGGAGGGAGTGGTGGGTGGCTCCTCAGGGGAAGGACCGGGGCTGTAGGGCTCAACAGGTGTTGTATCACCTTGTGGAAAGGAGGGAGGAAGTGCCAGATCTCTGGGGTGACTGGAAAAGTGGGTCTTGCCCCACTAACACCTGTGGTGAGTGAGAGCTCTGGTAAAGGCTGGCCTTGATTCCCTGTTGAGTTTTGCTTGGGCTTCCTGGCTGGAATGTGGGGCTGCCCCGATGATCTTGGCAGAGGGAGAACAGAAATCGCTTCGGATGGATCAGTGTGGGTACAACAGGAAGAGAGAAGTTTGGTGGGACGGTGAGATAACCTGGGGACGCCAGAGGCTCTCGCAGCGTTGTGGTGCAAAGCCTCTCTCCAGAGAGCTGTTGGGTTGCCCTGTGCTCCTAGGACTAAATGTATAGTGAAAAAGCATACTCTGACTGGCTCTTCGTGCTCTCCTGGTTTCCTGTGGCATGGTGGGACTGCTGGTCTTCATTTGTTTTTCTTTGCCTACAGTGCCACTGACCACCATGGGGGATGCTGGTGCGGAAGCAAACGTGTCTCCTCCTGCCGGCACGGCACAGCAAGACTCTCCTGTCAGCATGACCGACGTGTTCCTCGTCTCGCTCATTGTTGGGCTTTTTACCTACTGGTTCTTTTTCCGCAAGAAAAAGGAGGAAATCCCCGATCTCCCCAAAATGCAGTCAGTGTAAGTAACAACTCTCGGGCAGCGCGGGCTGAGTGGAGCTTTCTGCCTTGCTCCGTGGGGAGTCCTTGAAGGCCATAGGGGAGGCTGAGCTGGGTTATAGGAGCTTCCCAGGCGAGGAGACTTGGTCCCAGAGCGCATTTCTCTCCCCTCCTGTTTCTCCTGAGCTGCATGCTCACCTCGGAGTGCAGAAATCCCGGTGGAAGAGCCGGCCTGCAGTCCTGCCTTACCCCCCCGTGTGGCCCAGATCAGTAATTTGCCTTTCGCAGGCTGGGCAGAAAAGCTTCTGGCTGAACTTCAAACCTTGTAAGGATTGCTTTGGCCATTCTCTGCATTTTCTCACAGAACTCACATTTAGATAAGTCTGGAGAAAGGTGCACTTGCCTTTAAGCAGGTTTCCAATTGGAAATCTTACCTACTTTTAGCTGTGAAGAGAATTAATTGTCTTGGGTCGCTGGGAGAGAGTTCCTGGGCATGAGCTGGTTGGCTTTGATGCCAGGTTACCAGTGCAGCAGCAGGAGACTGGATTTGCAGAGGGAGAGGTCCTTTTTCACCCTGTGTTCTGCAAAGGGCTCAGGGCCAGGAGTGAGCTGTGTTGGTGGAGATTTGGGTGCATTTAGTTCGTTGTCCCAGTCACATACCAAACTTAACATCACTTTTCTGTTCGTCCTTCTAGCTCGTTCCTTCTGTTTCCTTCCGAACCATCAATAAGAACACTAAATAAAGTAAGAACACTAAATAAAGGTTTGAAACCTGCTGCAGCAGAGACCGCAGGAGCTTCCGCTCTGTGCCGTACCGTTCCCTTGGGTCTCCTGGGGTCTGTTCCCTATGTGGGTGAGGTTTCCCCCCTCCAAGAGAAAGCCACCCTCAGCCTTAGCCCAGCTCTGTGCTTCCCAGCGTTACAGCCTGTGCAGAAGGTAACCCCACAGCGAGGGTCAGTGCTCTGGGTTTGTAATGCTGCCTGCAAATCTGCTTTTGCCCCCTGAGTTCCAAGTGGGTGGTTGTGAGGCTGTGCCATGAGGAGGTGATGTCTGGCATCTGATTGCACCAGCAAGGTGTCCTGCCTGAAGTGGCTTTCTCTCGGTGGCACTTTGCAGGTGATGCTGCTTTCAGTTTTCAGGGCTCATTGTCCAGTGTTTAAGTTGTAATTCAGGTTGTAATTGAAAAGGAGGTGGTTTGGTCTCATTGTTTCTGCTTTAGTTGGGTGATGAAGAATCCTTCTTCACAAGAAGGGCCAGAAGGAGGATCTGGGGAACTACAGGCCTGTGAGCCTGACCTCGGTACCAGGGGAGAGTATGGAGCGGTTCGTCTTGCGACCTGCATGAGCTGGAGCGAGTGACCGAGGCCAGTTGTCGGAGCTTCACCGCAGCCAAGGACCAGGTCCTGCCCTCGGGTCACCCTGACCCCCGGCAGCGCCGCCGGCTCGGGGAGCAGCGGCTGGAGAGCGGCCGCAGGGCAGGGCCTGGGGGCACCGGTCGGCAGCGGCTGCGGAGGAGCCAGCAGGGTGCCCGGGGGGCCCAGCACGCCCTGGCCGGGCTCAGCACCGGGGTGGGCAGCAGGGCCAGGGCAGGGCCCGTCCCCCCGCACTCGGCGCTGGGGAGGCCGCCCCTGGAGCCCTGGGCTCAGGGCTGGGCCCCTCCCGGCCAGAAACCCCTGGAGCGGCTGGAGCGTGTCCAGGGAAGGGCCGCGGGGCTGGGCAGGGGCTGGAGAACAAGTGTGGGGAGGAGCGGCCGAGGGAGCTGGGGCTGTTGGGCTGGAGAGGAGGAGGCTGAGGGGAGACCTTCTGGCTCTTCTGAGTAACAAGTGATAAGATGAGAGGAAATGGGCTCAGGTTGCACCAGGGGAGGTTGAGATTGGATATTAGGAAAAATTTCTTTACTGGAAGAGTGGTGAGGCACTGGCACAGGCTGCCCAGGGAAGTGGGAGTTGCCATCCCTGGAGGTGTTCAAAAAAATGTGTAGATGTGGCACTTCAGGACATGGCTTAGTGGTGATGGTGATGTTGGGTTGATGGTGGGACTTAGTAATCGTGGGAGGTCTTTTCCAACCTTATTGGTTCTGTGTTTCTGTGACCTGCTCCTCTGGTGGCAGAGCCCTCTGCTTGCAGGCAGGCCTGGGACACCGGCTCTGTTGTCAAGTCCCTGGGTAATGGGAGCAGCAGCAGTGAGCAAACCCTCCGGCAGGCTGCGTTGCGCTGGTGTTGCAGGAGGATGGAATTTAGATTTTCCATCTGGGAGGACTTTCGAAGGAAGAACCGTCCCCGGCTGCGGTACTTTGTGCAGCCAGGAGCACACAGGGCTGGTGGCAGCTGTGCTGCCTGTGGCTGCTTGGCATTCCCTTGGGAATTTGTTTAGTTTGATCAGTCAGGTACTTTTCGTCTCCTGCAAGTGAGGGTTGTGTGTATCGGTGTGTGCGGTTGCCTCTGGAGATTGTAACGAGAACGACTGTGCTGTGACGAGAGCTAAGCTGGCTGGAGCAGCGACACCATCAATCTGAAATTAGATCCCGATGTGGCACGAGTTGACTCAGAGAGCTCTCGTGCTTGTCATCCTTGTGACTGTTTCCACCCATCAGGTGCAGCTCTTCCAGAGGCTGTTGTGACCTTGGGGAGAAGTTGCGCTGCAGAGAAGTTTTGTGACTCTCCCGGGTGCATGTTACCACCTCGTGGTGCTGCAGCACCTCAGGACATGGGCTCCCACCCGAGGCCTGGCTGGAGGTTTTGGCTTTGAGCTGACTCACAGGCACTTTGTTTATGTTTCCTCTGTGGGGTCTGTTCCACCCATGTAGGAGGTGGCTGGCCAGGAGTGCTGCGCAGCAGCTCCTTGTGAGAGCTCTGGAGGAGCAGCGACCTCCCAGTAACCAGCAGGGAGAGGTGAGCTTGCTCTGGACCTTGTCTGATGCAGTTCCATTTTGGAAAAGTGACGGCCGAGCAGGTGAAGACTGAGAGGAGGTTTTGAAGCAGTTTTTCTCCTGTACATTAAGGCCGACCCTGCTGCTTACCTGCTGCAGCCTGGCTGTGGTTGCTGCAGCAGGCTGTGGGCAGTGTGGGCTGGTTTCTTCTCTCTAGTAGCAGGTGGTAGGACAAGGGGAAATAGCCTGAAGTTGCACCAGGGGAGATTCAGGTTGGATATTAGGAAGAATTTCCTTACTGAGAGGGTTGTCAGCCATTGGAACAGGCTGCCCAGGGGGGGCATTCAGTCGCCATCCCTGGAGGTGTTTAAGAGAGGGGTGGATGTTGTGCTGAGGGACGTGGTTTAGTGATCTTGATAGGGCTGGAACAAAGGTTGGACTTGATGATCTTGACGGTCTCTTCCAACCGAAACTGTTCTCTGATCCTATGACCCCTAAGCCAAGGCTGTGGCTGGTGGCACGTCAGGCCTCCAGGACGGAGGCAGCGGCTTCCCGCAGCGGTGGCAGCACTATTCTATGGGGCGCTTGGAACCAGGAAGGAAGTGAGTGGGGAAAACAAGCTTAGTCAGCCTCAGGTTTCCTTCCCTCCTGTCATCCTCGAGTCTGGGGTGGAGTTTCCTTCCTGATGAACAAGCAGATCAGTAAGACACAGCATCATGGCGTCAGCCGCTGCCCGTGGCTGGCCCAGCGAGCTGCTCCATGGGCAGGCAGGGAAGCTGCCCCAGACTTGTGAAGGCAAAGAGTTGCCCCTCCACAAAGCCTTTACGTTAAGAAATGTTCTTCAGCATGTTCTCTGCACCTCTGCCTTGACTCGTCAAACTGTCCTGAACTGCTTTATCTCATCGTATTGGGTGACGGTGTCTGTTGTGTTGCTTTGGCCCTCGGCTTCGGTTTCAGCCTCAAGAGACAGGAGGACAGAAGTGCTGAACCGCAATTCAGGCACATCACGAAGCTGCTGCTGCTCTGATGGCTTCGCTTGCAACGTGGAAGGTTCCACGCAGAGTCTCCAACCTGAACACAGCGTCCAGCACCTCGGTGCCCTCCTGGGTTTTTTGGGAGCCGCTGCTGAGCCACACCTTCATCGGGGCACGTCACCTCAGCAGGGCCAGCGGAGGAAATGCTGCTGCTGCGACTGCCTGTGATGCGTGGACAAAATACCCCGTTCTGGATGGCACCTGAGCTGGGTTTGCTCTGCACGGCCCGGGAACGGTTGTGATCTTGCCCAAACGATGTGTCTCTGCCTTCAACCACAGCTTGGGCACTTGCTGATCCCTCACCCTCGCTGCCAAGCCGAGCTGTTCTCCTGCCCAAAGTCCCCAGAGAAGGGGCAGAGTGCGGCACATGCAAAGGTTTTCCATCTGCGAGACACCCTGTACCTGTGTTGTGTAATACGCACGTGCGTGGGGCAGGCCGGAGTAATGCCATCGGAGGATTGCTTGCTTGGTTTTTTTGACCCTTTTCAGACTTAATTGAAACCACCGGAGCAGCCTTCTCTGCAGCCTGCTCTGCAGATGTCATTAGGGAGAATGACTCTCAATCGCCACGCAGCCACAGCCACTGCGGGGCATTTGCTGGGGAATGCACTAATGTCTTTTTACTCTTTGGCTGCGCCTCCTTCGTGCGTTTCTCAGTTGGGGATTTCTTTCTCTCGTGCCCGCTCGGGATTGCGTCGCTGTGGGGAGACACAGGCGAGACGACGATTGGTATGCTGGGTGTCACCCGCTCCCTTCTTTCCCAGTCTTTAACATTGTTTGGGGCAGAAATTGGCTTATCTCTATTCTGCAGCTCTAGAGAAATCCGTTCCCTGGTGCTTGTAGGGCTTCCTGTGGCAGGAATTGCTGTAACTCCTTAGCCTGATTAGCTCTCTCCACTGCCTGCGTGTGTGTTAGAGAGAGACCATCTCTAATTTAATTTAATAGGATCCTGAAGAGAACAAACTCTTTTGAGCTGCCTCCATAATGGCACTGCCATAGTTACCCGTCGTGTTGCTCACGCAGTGTCTGGAATCGTTTCATTCAACTGCAGCATTGACTTTTTTTTTTCTTCTTCTCTATCCGAAAAAAGAATATATATAAAAGCAGCTGTGATATAAACAGTTTCCAAGGTAACGAGGCTGGGGGAGGGTTTCGTGTCCCTTCCCCCTGCTCCACATGGGTGGGAGAGGGACGTGCGCTGCGGAGGATCCTGGGAGGTTTCATTCTCCACTCCTAATTCCTTTCTGCCACTGCTGCCAGATGTTGCAGTTCCTTGGGACCGCGCGGATCCACTCGGTAACTTCCAAAGCCCCGCCACGAGGAGCGGAGCGGACGGGACCGCTCCTGCTATGACCTGTGCCGGGACCTTTTGTGCTGGCTCTCCTCTCCTTAACAAAAGGCTGACGCTTGGCTTTAACGCCCAGGAGGAGCAGAATGGGAAGGCTCTCACGCGTGTTGCTCCAGAGCTAAGTTAGATCTGTCCCCTCACCGACAGACACGGCTGCCCCCCTGCCCCACGACTCTTTGTCTGAGTCTCCCCGGCCATGGGCTGCGCGTACTCGGCCCCGCGAGAAGAGGCGCAAGCGGCGAGGTGAGTTCATCTGCCCCATGGGCAGGTGGGATCGCTCGGAGGGTCGCTCTTGCCACCCCCAGGCTGGGCGGAGTGGGGCGCTTCTCCTTGTTGGGGCAGGAGGAGGAGGAAGGGGAGAGGCTCTGCTCGGCTGCAGGCTGCGCCAGAGGAGACCCTGCCGTCGTCGCGGGGTTCCTCTGCGCCGTCCAGGCTGCATCCTCGCTTCGGGATGTCTGTGTGCTTTCAGGAGGAAAGCTACGGGCACGGGAACTTTCTGAAGAAGACTTGTTCAGCTGAGACAGAAATATTGATATCGTTGCTGAGCTGTGGGGAACTTCCTCCTCCTCTCCTTTTGCTGGACTCGGTGACAGAGAGCCAGGGAGTCGCCTGTGCATGGGCTCTCACCAAGGGTGGGCGATCTGTTCAAGCTACAGACTCGCTCAGACAATGGAGTTGATCCCCTTTCCTCCACCCGTCACTTCCAACTCTTTGTCGCTACCCGGAGCTGTCGAAGCTGCTGGAGCAATCCTTGCTGAAAACTCGCTCTCTTCTGAGTTGCCCTGGCTGAGCAGTGAAAGGAGCGTCGTTTCTGTCTCCGGTGTCTGCACGTTTTTGCAGCTCAGGTTTTCAGGCCACTGTGATGAAGCGGTTTCGGGGAGCTGTGTGGCCTTTTTTCAAAAGCCACGCTCATTATTTCTTCTGTGTCTGAGCCACAGACTGTTCTCCACTGCAGTGCTTCCGTGCAGCCTTGCCTCCTTTGAAAACGGACGAGCTCCGTGTGCTCCCTTTTCTCTTCCAAAGGGAACTTGCTGAAAGGATGTAAAACTTTCTTTTTTTCCCCTCCTTTAAAAGCGTTTTGTTTAGCAGTTGACCCGACAGCTATTTTAGTTGAATCTCATTTGCAGAGGGCAGTAAACACAAGTGAGCCAAAACCTAAGTGAGAGCCGAGTCCTGCGAGCGCGCTGGGGGGCAGCTCTCCCGAGCCCTCGTCCCGGTGGTCGCGTGGGCAGGGTTGGGGCTGCTCTCGAGATATTTGCAATATCCCCCTTCCCAAGAAGGGGACGATTGGTGACATAGGGAGCACAAAGTGGGGGCACAAAGCAGCTCTCTCCTGGGAGCATGGCTGCCTCGGGTGCCTTTTTTGGGTAGGGTTTCTTCGTCTTCTGTGCATGCTGGTGAGACCGTGTTGGTGCTCAAAGGTGTCCGGCTCCGTTACAGAGCTCCCCGGTACCGTTGGGTAGAAAAGGGGGGCTTGAAGACACACTTCACCAAACGTCCCCCACCCTGTGGCTCCGTGTGTGCACTCTGCAAATGTCTCAGCACATCCGCAGAGATCCCTCCCGCTGGGCTGCAGAGTTTAGGAAACTGTTAGTGAGCTCTGCACATTCTCACATGAGCCAGAGCCAAAGCCATTTGTTTTTTTGCCTGGAGGCTTCTCTCTTCCCACAGGAGACCCAGCCTTGCATTCTTCCATTGTGAAAGAGCGCCGGGAATGGGTCCCACGTTCTTCCTCCCTGCTACTGATGATGGAAATTGAGCTCCTCACGCTTGTCCTGCCTTGAAAAGACCCCAGCCCCTAATGTGGCTGTAGCCAGAGCCACCTTTGCCTGCAAGGCCACCAGGGTCCCCCAGGGTTGCTTTCACCCTGTGACACTGAAAACCCATGGGTGCACTTAGGATAGCAAAGCTCTTCTTGCTCCCTGCCTACCAGGGCAGCTGTGAGTCTCTGCCTCAGTGTTTCTGACACTGCTGTGGCTTGTTCCTCTTCTGAGCTAGAGGAAACCGTCGCCACGCAATAACGTGAGCACTCTCCGTGCCGGAGATCTGTGCTGGAGAGGAGAGACCAGTGTGGGAACGAGCCCTGCGGGACCTCGGCGGGCAGCAGCCGCCTCGCTTGAGGTTCCTTCGGCCTGATCAGCGGCGTCTGCCTGCTCGGCGGGGACTCCAGCTCTGGGGCTCGTGGCTGGCGTGTTGTTTTGAGGCCAGAACAGCCGGTTTTCAGTCCTGTCTGACTTTGAGCTTGAGGAATCCCCCGTGGGGGGTATGGCTTAGGACTGACCCCCTGCCTGCCATGCTGGGGGAGGTAGGGAGCTCTCTGTTCCCTTCTCTGCAACCACGGCTCAGTCCCTAAAATTGATGTGGAGACGTACCCTTGCGTCATAGTTCTTGTGACCTGCTGAGCTGTGAAACCTCTCGAAGCAGTTGACAGAGTGAAGGTTTCCTCACGGCCAGGGCCGAGTGCCCGGGCTTTGCCTGCGGGAGCAGTTACCGGTGGAGGTGAGGCAGGGGATCAGCCTTTCCCCTCCACTCTCCGAGTAGCTGACCCGTGACTGCATGCAGAGGAGCCCTGTGGCTGAGCTGGGGGCATCCCTGGGACGAGATCAGTAGGAGTGGTCGATGAGGACTCTCATCTCTTTGGGCAGCCTTCCAGGGATCTGGGGGCCACTTTTTCCTCACCTGTTTTTTCCTGACTTTAAGGAATGAACATGGTCAGCTGAAAGGAGATTCCTTCTGTCTTTCAGAGCAGCTCCGGTGAGAGACAGCAGCTTCATTGAGAAGATGAAGAAGACGGTAAGCTTCTTGCTCTGGCTCCTCGGGGTGCTGGGAAAGTGGGGGGATCTCCTGTCTGTCCTGGTTTCCTCTGGGCACTGCCTGGCTGTTGGGACTGGTTTGGATACAGACACGTGTCTGCTGCAAAGAGCATCCAGAGGAAGGCTGTGTGGGCAGGCTACGCCTGAGAGTTGTTTTAAGAGAAAAAAATTAAAGTGGAAAAAAAGCGCGTAACATGAGATCAAAGTCAGAAGGGAAATGACAGGGACTGTAAAGCCATTGGCTGGCAGTTGTTTGTCTGCAGAGTTAGTTCCCAAACTGGCTCACTCTGGAATGGGAATTGTACACAGAACTGGCAGCTTCTGACTCTGCTGCACTTGGATGCAAGAGGAAGCAGAAGAAGAGGCAAAGGCTGGATATATTTTCCATTTTACTTCAAAGTAGCTGGCTTGCGGCAGGGCAGGAGCTCCAGTGCTTGGGCACTTTCCCAAAGCTTCGGCGAGCCTGCTTTCTCATCCAGGGAGTTCCCCGTCTCCAGGAATCACGCTGCAGCCTGGAGGCTGAGAATAAATCTTGAGGGTTTATTCTTTGCTTTGGGTTTTAGTCTGACCTGAGTCACCCCTCCGAGGCTGACAAGAGTCACGTTTTTATTATTAACACAGCTCAGCCTTGAGTTTCCTGCCCCAAACCCAGCGTGGAGTCCTTAACAAGTGCAGGCTCCTAGTTGCTTTTAGGTTGCAGTCCAGGGTTCCTGACCCCAGGCATTTCCTTTGCGTCTGACAAGAGGTGCTTTGGCCACTGTGCATTTGCCAAATGAGTAAGCCATTTCACAGGGATTTCTTTTCCTCTCCAGGGGCGAAACATAGTGGTTTTCTACGGTTCCCAGACGGGTACGGCAGAGGAGTTTGCCAATCGTCTCTCCAAAGACGCTGTTCGCTACGGCCTCCGGGGCATGGCAGCGGATCCCGAGGAATATGACTTGGTAATTTAGCCCTTAACATCCTCAGGATAGGTAACATTCTTTTAGTGTCCCCTAAAAAAAAAAAACCCAAACCAGAAAGAGCCTGGCTGAGGGAGAGTGTCATTGAGGAGGGAAAATACCAGCTCGAGAGGTGCAGAGGTGGGCTTGGTCCTTGGCATTCCACAGGTTCAGAGTGAACCCTGCGACACGACTGGAAGAGGAAGGGAGTGTGGAGGGTTCAGGGTGCAAGTTGGGCTTTGGCAGCATGAAACCTGCCCCGTGTTCCCTCTGCAGTTAGCATTGGTCCCAGCCTGCTGCGGTCTTGGCCAGAGGCGTTGACATTGTGTTCTTCTCCAGAGTGAACCACTGGTCCCTCAAAGTCTCATAGGAAGAATCCCGTTGCTTTTCTAGTGAGGCAGAAACGTTGACTTGTGGTGGAGCGAGGGAGGTTGGGGTTATTTGCCCTGACATCTTGGCTGGCCTTGGCCTTCCCCAACCCCTTTGGTAATCGGCTGTTTGGTGTTACGTGGTGCTGCTCTGCACCCCGGAGGTGGCTCTCTTGGAGGAGCAGGCTTGTCCAGTGACCACGTTGTGAGATCCTTCAGGGTTTTTTGTTCCCTTTGGTTGTAGTCAGACCTGAGCCGCCTCTCCGAGATCGACAAGTCCTTAGCTGTGTTCTGCATGGCCACGTACGGCGAGGGTGATCCCACGGACAACGCCCAGGACTTCTACGACTGGCTGCAGGAGGCTGACGCTGACTTGTCGGGTCTGCGATTTGCAGTGAGTGCCTCAATTCTAGTTTATGTTGTGTTTGGGCAGGGAAGTCAAAAGCCCTCTGTCGAGCACGCGACTCGGAGAAAGGTGCCTCATGCCGGTGTGGGATGGAGGGACCCTATTGTCTTCCTCCCCAAATTTCATGGATGCTTGCAAACATTTATCTGGGGGCTTTAAACGCAGATGTCAGAGTACTCTTTCCGCTCCCTAAAGCAAAAGATTTTGCTGGTAATGTCTCACCGCATACAGCCCAGCAGGCACGGAATACAAGGTCTGTGAATGAATTACGGGTGGCTGCTGCTGTTCAGAAGCTAATTGAGCAGCCCCGGGCCAGATCTTCTTCTGCAAACTAAATCACCTGGAGGAGTGTGTATCTCTTAGTCTTTGCTGGGCTGAGTAATTGGCTGAGATACAGCCACCTCACCTAAACCCCGGCCAGATTCCTTAGGCAGCGTAACAATTGCAAACGAGGAGAAAATCCACTGCTGGAGATGTTGAGCTGCTCTGTATAAAGCAGTGAACAGGCGTGGGCTGGGCAGTTTGCAGCAAGCAAGGGGCAGCAGTTGGTCTCCAGGCAGCTCCTGGTCCCTCGAGGCGATGGTGCAGCAGCTCCTGTAGTGCAGCCTCTGGACATGCCTGAGGCCTGGCTCAGGGGAGGGCTGTGGTGCCCGCGGACTGGATGTTCTCCAGTGGCACATTCTTACTCAAGGCCCACAAAGAGCTGATGGGAAGCTGGGAGAGGTCTTGCTGTCTTTCTTCAGCATTCTTTGCTGGGTCATACTGGCCAGAGAAGGCCAACTGGCTGGGAAAAGTCCAGCCTCTACTTCCCCACACTCATCAGTGTTCCCTTCCAGGTCTTTGGGCTGGGGAACAAGACCTACGAGCACTTCAATGCCATGGGCAAGTATGTGGACAAGAGACTGGAGGAGCTTGGAGCCCAACGGATCTTTGAACTCGGGCTGGGAGATGACGATAGCAAGTGAGTAGCTTGGCTTGAGGGGTTCATCAGAGCTGGCTGAAGCATTGTGGAAGGGACCTTGACAGGGAGTTGGCTCTAGAGCTAATTGGAGGAGCCGACATGTCTCTCAGCGTGTGTCTGTCCGCTCCTTCTCCCACAATCAGATCCCTATGTCCTTAGAGTATCCTAAGGGATCCTGTGGCTGGGAAATCCCACATTAGCTTTAAATGACCATAGTTACATACTCGAGGAGGCTTTGCAGCCTCCTACTTTCGTCCTGCTGCAGCTCTGCTGCTAACCCTGCCTGTAGGGATAAACTCATCCATCCCTCTGGAGGGGTCAAACTCCATCTCCTCAGGAACTGTCTGTGTTACGGTGGAAGGCAGCACTTTTCCATCTTGGACAATGATTTTTTTTTTTTTTTTTTCTCCTCGTGGACCTCTCAATGCTTCCCTGAGCACCTTGTGGGGAGTAGCTTAACCTGGGAAACCACAGCAACTTGTGGCTTTACCTTGAGGGGCTGCAAGATCTGATGAGAGGGATATGCAGTGTTGGGGAGGCTCATTTTCATGGTGGAATCTGCCTCCTAGGGAGGGGAACTAATGCCAGGAGTGGGCAAGGGAGAGCTGAGTTGGTTAAAGACCAAGTCTGAGTAACAGAGTCTTTGTTGTCAGACCTGGTGAAGGGAGGGGTGGCTGGTGTAGCAGCAGTTTCCTCCCACCCATGTAGTGGTCTGAGGATGCTCTTCTGGTGATCTGTGGGCATAGCAAAGCTGCCTGGATCCAACATCAAATGCCTTTTGCCGTGGTGGAGGAGGAAATCCATAGGGATCTTTGCACCTGGGAAAGAACAACCCCAAGTACCAGCACAGGCTGGGGACTGCCCTGCTGGAGAGCAGCACAGGGGAAAGAGACCTGGGGGTGCTGGTGGGCAGCAGGATGGCCATGAGCCAGCAGTGTGCCCTCGTGGGCAAGAAGGCCAATGGCCTCCTGGGGTGTGTTAGAAGGGGAGTAGCCAGTAGGTCGAGAGAGGTCCTCCTGCCCCTCAGCTCTGCCCTGGTGAGGCCACATCTGGAATATTGTGTCCACTTCTGGGCCCCTCAGCTCCAGAGGGACAGGGAACTGCTGGAGAGAGCCCAGCGCAGCCACAGGGATGATGGAGGGAGTGGAACATCTCCCTGGGGAGGAAAGGCTGAACGAGCTGGGTCTCTTTAGCTTGGAGAAGAGGAGGCTGAGGGGTGACCTCATTCATGTTTATAAATATGTCAAGGGGGAGTGTCAGGAGGATGGAGCCAGGCTCTGCTCAGGGATGTCCAATGACAGGACAAGGGGCAAAGGGTACAAGCTGGAACGTACGAGATTCCACAAAACCATTAGAAAAAACTTTTTCCCTGTGAGGGTCACAGAGCACTAGAGCAGGCTGCCCAAGGAGGTTGTGGAGTCTTCTCTGGAGACTTTCAAACCCCTCCTGGACGTGTTCCGGCGGGACCTGCTGTAGGTGATCCTGCTCTGGCAGGAGGGTTGGACTGGATGATGTTTCAAGGTCCCTTCCAACCCCTGACATTCTGTGATTCTGTGATCCTGGACAGCTTCCCTGGGAATGCCCCTTTGGTCCCCCTTGGGCAGGGTTATTTAATCTCTCTTTTGCCCTGGCTAGCTTGGAAGAAGACTTCATCACCTGGAGAGAGCAGTTCTGGCCGGCGGTGTGCGAGCACTTCGGGGTGGAGGCTACGGGAGAAGAGTCCAGGTGGGTACGGGAGCAGTTTCTTCTGGGTGCTGGGGAGATTGGCCACCTCTGAGCAGTGACTGTGCCACCTGCCCGGAGCTGCTGTCCCCTGTCTTATGTGCTGCCCCCCTTCCAGGCTGGAAGAGGGCATGTGTGGAGCAGAGCAGCTGTTTGGGCTGACCCTGTCCTGGTGCGAGTTTGCACCCAGCCCTGGATTTCTGTTCTGAATGGGGACATGTGATGAAGTTTAGCTCCTTAGTGGGGTGTGATGCTCCAGTGAAGGTGAAGTTTCCTCTCGGTTTGGGCTTCCTGCATGGTCTACCTGATCCCTCGTGTCTCGACAGGGGCAAAGGGCTGGGAGTCTCATTTTGGTTTTGAACTGCAGCAACCCCAGCAAAGCAGATGATGGTTCCTGTGTTTTCCAGTATGACTTTTTTTCCTGTTTTTCTCTCCTCCAGCATCCGCCAGTATGAGCTGGTGGTGCACACGGATGTGAACATGAACAAAGTCTACACCGGGGAGATGGGCCGTCTCAAGAGCTACGAGAACCAGAAGCCGTAAGTGCCAAACCACCCCGGGCGAGGAGTGCCTGGGCCCAGCTTCGGCTGAGGGATCCTTCATGTTTCTAACCCCACCTCGGCTATGCGGGCAGCGTCATTTCTGCAGTGTAGCTGTGGGGCAGGTCTCTGCTCAAAAGCGGGCTCAGATCTCCGCTGGGACTCTCAGGGATTCCCCAGTTAATGAATCCTTAGCAGTGAGAAGACTGCTGCGTCCGTGTGTGCCCTTTGCAGCGTCTGTCTTGAGCCTTTCCTCACCTGGGGTAGCTAAGGCGTGATGGGTATTGCTGTGGGGAGATTAGCTCTACAAATTAATTCCAAGAAGAAATATTTCTCTGAGATGAGGCAGTTCCTCCGATCTGTCTCTGTGTCACTTGTTCTTCATGGGACAGAAGCTGTTGGCTGCTGGGCTGTGCTTGGAAGGCAAGCGCTGTGTTTCCTGTGCCAGCGCGGGTAGCAGCAGGATTGCAGTTTGATTTGTGGTCTGGTGTGCTTTGAAACACGACTCAGGGCAGGCTCGTGCTCAAATCCTGGGAGCCTGCTCTGGAGGCAAAGGGAACGTGCCTGGGTATGAGCAGCACCGTGAGCCTGCAGGAGAGTAACCCCGAGGGTCCTTGCCTTTCCTTCCAGACCGTTTGATGCCAAGAACCCCTTCCTGGCCCAGGTTACGGAGAACCGCAAGCTGAATGAGGGCGGAGAGCGACACCTCATGCACCTGGAGCTGGATATCTCCAATTCCAAAATCAGGTAGTTTCCCCGTGGGAGGCTGTTCTTCTATTTTGGCAGGAGCAGTCTGCATCCAGAGCAAAGAGCAAGGATGTGGCGCTGGCCTCATCCAGCACTTGAGAAGGGGACCTTGTTCTCATGATTACTTAGTGCCGAGATCTCAGTGTTGTCCTACTGCCCCTTGCGCCAGCCTGCTTGTCTTGTAGCTGGGCAGCTTGGGCTTGGGGCGGATGAGAAGCCGTGCTGGTGTTTCATCTGCTCTCCTCCCCTTCTCGTGCCAGGTACGAGTCTGGGGACCACGTGGCGGTGTACCCAGCCAACGACTCTTCTCTGGTGAACCAGATTGGTGAGATCCTGGGCACGGATCTGGACACGATCATGTCCCTAAACAATTTGGATGGTGAGTATGAGTCACCCCTGAGTGTCAGCAATTCTCCTTCAGCTGTGGGCTCTGTCCTTCCCACCAGAGCAGGAGCCAGGGCACCTTCAGGTCCTGCAGGGCACCTTCAGGTCCTGCAGGGCACCTTCAGGCAGAGATGTCCTGTGACTGCTCCAAAGGCTGTTTGCTTTTAACAGTGGTACAGATCCTGCTTGCTGAAAGCCAGCTGAAGTGAGTCAGTTGTGAAAAGTACTTAGTGTGCCCATTCAACAGCAAATTATGTAACAGCACACTCCTAATTACAGAGCATCAGCCTACCAGAGCATCCCTCTGCCGCAGCAGCCCTGGAGCTCAATAGGGGCCTTCGTGTCTGAGCTGCTGTTGTTCAGTCCTTGGAGAGGCACAGGCCTGGGCGCTGAGCCGCCAGAAGGGGAGCACTCGTGCTGGTACAAAGAGCTCTTCTTGGGCAGTGTTCCCAGCAGAGCTGGCCCCTGGCAGGAGGGGGATGGCAGCTGCTGCCCGTCTTAGTCCTGACTACGCACAGCCTGACCTGAGGCGTCGGATGTGCTGGCCCAGAAAGCCAAGGCAGCTCCTGCTTTCAAGAGAGCAAGTGGCTTTAATGCACTGCAGCCCCGTGCACTGTCCTGTGCTGTCCAGCATCACGCTGTCACTCCTGTCCGTTATGAACCTCTTCATCTGCTGAGCTGAGCAGCTCCAGCTGTGGCTGCTGATGCATACCTCTGCCAAGGGGGCTCTGAACGTGCCCGTCCCCGGCTGAAGGAGACCGAGGACACTTTTGAGGCTGGGTCTGAGGAGGTGGAAGCTCGTGAGGCCAAATTAGCCGTGGAGAGCAGTCCTGCTTGGCCTGGGAGTTTGCTGGGTGCCTCTCTGCATGGATGTCTCAGAGCAGGGAGCTGCACTGGGGACACCACAGGGTATTCTTTTATTTTTTGCTGATAAGCTGTCAGGCAGCATCTGTGAAACACAGAGTGGACTTCTGGGGCACATAACTGCCTGGAGAGGGAGCTGCCCTGGGCTGGAGCCTCTTCGTTGCAGGATTGGGTCTTTGGCCAACAGGCTGGTTCAGCCCTGGAGCTGCTCTCTCCCCGCTGAAGCCCATTCCCCTGCTCTGTCTCCGGCTCTCATACACTGCGTGTAGCTGCTGGCGCAAAATCTCTAACGTAACAGCATGTGGTTGCTGATTTTTTTTAATATTTTTTTTTTTTCTGTCTCCCTCTTCTCCAGAGGAATCCAATAAGAAACATCCCTTCCCCTGCCCCACGTCCTACCGCACAGCCCTGACGTACTACCTGGACATCACCAACCCGCCCCGCACCAACGTCCTCTACGAGCTGGCCCAGTACGCCACAGACGCCGGCGAGCAGGAGCGGCTCCGCAAAATGGCATCGTCTGCTGCCGAGGGGAAGGTGGGAGCCACGGCCCTCCCAGCAAAGCTGCTGGGCTTGACTGGGCGCTGGGGGGGATCTCTGAAAGGGACCCAGACTCCCAAGCGAGCGTTTCCGAGCCGTGTAGGGAAGTCGTCACACGTGTGCCCTCCTTGTCCGCAGGCTCTCTACCTCAGCTGGGTGGTGGAGGCCCGGAGGAACATCCTGGCCATCCTGCAGGACATGCCCTCGCTGCGCCCCCCCCATCGACCACTTGTGTGAGCTCCTGCCCCGCCTGCAGGCCCGCTACTACTCCATCGCCTCCTCCTCCAAGGTGAGCTGGCTTCTGGCTGGGACCCCGGGGCTGCCCAGAGGCCACGAGAGCTGCTCCGCAGCAGCAGAGCCCCGCTCTACGCTGGGGACAGGACACAGAGGATTTGTCCTGGTGACACTTACCACTTTGATTCTCCTTCTGGGCGAGAAGGAAGGGGTTATCCCAATGCCCACGGGGTCTGCAGAGGGTCCTGCGCTGCTGCCAGCTGTGCCCTGCTACCCCCACCCTCCCTGCAGCCCTGCTGCTCTTCACCCATAGGCCTTGCTTGAAAGCAAGGTGGCTTTGTAGGTTAAAATTCCCTCTTTACTTGGTGCCTGAAGCCCTGAGGTTGTTTGCAATACTGCAGGGAGCTCAGTGGTCCCATAAGGAGTCGGGTGCAAGATGGAAGCACTGTGTGGGGGTGCTGAGGGTTTTGATCTGCCAGGGGAGGAATAGCTGTCCCAACGCTAGCATTTAGTGCTGTCAGCAGGAGCAGGGAGGTGATCATACCCCCTGTGAGGCCGCACCTCGAGTGCTGTGTCCAGTTTTGGGCCCCTCACTACAAGAGGGACATTGAGGTGCTGCAGAGGGTACAGAGGCAGCTGCCAAGCTGGGAAAAGGCTTAGAACATAAGTCTTGTAAGGAAAGGCTGAGGGATCTGGGGCTGTTCAACCTGGAGAAGAGGAGACTGAGGGGAGACCTCATCGCTCTCTACAACTGCCTGAAGGGAGGTTGTAGCCAGGCAGGGGTTGGTCTGTTCTCCCTAGTGAAGAGTGACAGGATGAGGGGAAAGGGATTTAAATTGCACCAGGGGAGGTTCAGGTTGGGTATTAGGAAGAATTTCTTTACTGAAAGGGTTGTCAGGCATGGGAACAGGCTGCCCAGGGAGGGGGTTGAGCCACCGTCCCTGGAGGGGTTTAAGAGACGCGTGGATGTTGCGTTGGGGGGAATCGCTTAGTGGGTTGTTAGGGCTGGGACAAAGGGTGGGCTCGATGATCTTCTAGGTCTCTTCCAGCTGATACGATTCGATGATTAGGTTCAACTTCTCCCTATCCCTGAGCACAGGGGGCTGAGCTGTGGGGCTGCTGGGGCTCCCTCTCTGCCTGGCCCTGACATCCCTTCCCGGCAGGTTCACCCCAACACCATCCACATCTGTGCTGTGACGGTGGAGTACGAGACCAAGACGGGACGCCTGAACAAAGGGGTGGCCACCAACTGGCTCAAGAACAAAGTGCCTGACAAGAACGGGAGCAACTCCCTGGTGCCCATGTACGTCAGGAAGTCGCAGTTTCGCCTGCCCTTCAAACCCAGCACGCCCATCATCATGATCGGACCGGGCACTGGTGTAGCCCCCTTCATTGGTTTCATTCAGGAGCGCGCCTGGCTCAAGGAGCAAGGTGAGTGACCAAAAACACTTCCCTGGGGACTGGAGCTGGTGCAGGGCAGGGCTCTGCGGGACCGGCCGGTGCCTCCGAGGCGCAGCTGCTGCCGCTCATGGGCCCAGCAAAGAGCCGGCAGTGAAGCAGGGTGAACAGTGGCTCTGTGGTTTTGCATGGTGTGAGGTTGCTTTGTCCTCGTGGCTCCAGAGGATGTAGACCCGAGCCAGTTCCCTGACCCCTGCCACTACATCTCCAAATAACTGCAGTTATTTAAGTTGGTTGGATTCATTTCTGAAGCCTACAGACAGAAGCAGTTGTGCAGCTCTGCCTGCCCTGGCTCAGCAGGATGAGGGGAGGGGGGGAGGATGGGTGTGGGGGCTGCAGGGAGCCAGCTCAGGGGAGCTCTGTCGCTCTGCAGGCAAAGAGGTGGGCGAGACGGTGCTTTACTACGGCTGCCGCCATGAGCGGGAGGACTACCTGTACCGCGAGGAGCTGGCCCGCTTCCACCGGGAGGGAGTCCTCACCCAGCTCAACGTCGCCTTCTCCAGGGACCAGGCTGAGAAGGTACCGCTCTGGTCCCCCACGCACTGGTGCTGGCCATCGCTCCCAGTCACGGCAGGGGGGAGAGGAAAGGCCCCGAGAGCTGGAGACCCCCAGCCCGGGGCTCGAGAGGCCCCATGGTGGTCATAGGAGCTCCCAGCACCTCCGCTGTCCTGCGGAGCCACGGGCTTGGCTTCCCCTCCCTCACCGTGGGAGTTCTGCCCCTCCCACCTCACTCCTGTCTTGTGTCCTGCCAGGTTTATGTTCAGCACTTACTGAAGAAGAACAAGGAAAACGTCTGGAAGCTGCTGAATGAGGGGAACGCTCATATCTACGTGTGCGGGTAGGTCTGGTAGTGGGGAAGGGACTTGGGGAAAGCATTCCTGTTCTCAGGAAAATTGAGTGTGACCTTGCGTTGCAAGCCCGGGGAGGGTTACGCTGCCCCTTGTTCTGGGGCAGGGGGCAGGCAGCCAGGCTGAGGAGCTGGGGTGAGCAAATCATCCACCTCGGCTGTGCAGAGGCCCCTGGGGCTCTGTGGCTCCCACGTGTCGCTCACAGTCTCCTTGTTTCCAGCGACGCTCGCAACATGGCCCGGGACGTGCAGAACACCTTCTACGAGATCGTGGCTGAGTTCGGGAACATGAGCCAGCCCCAGGCCGTGGACTATGTAAAGAAACTGATGACGAAGGGCCGGTACTCCTTGGACGTCTGGAGCTAAGAGCGGGGCTGGCGGGGCCGGGGAGAGACCGGGTCCCCAGACGTGGGCCTGCTCGCCCGCTGCTGCTGTGGGTGGCGGCGGCGGCCCCAGCCCACAGCTACCCCAGTGTCACTCCCAACCCCTCTTGGGCTGCCGCGGCCCCCCTGGGGAGGCAGAAGGGGTTGGGAGGGGCAGAGGGGTAGCTCAGGCTGGTGTCCAGGAGCTGCGGTGCCCTCGGGGAGCACCTCGTGGCACCAGCATTTGCCTTGAAGTCAGGGGACATGGCTGACCTGGGGAAGGAGGGATGGACAGTGCTGGAGGAGCTCCGCGGTTCCTTCCCTGAACGCGAGGTGTTGCCTTGGCCCCTGGGGCTGAACCCGCCCCAACCTGCCGGCACAGGCAGCCCGGCGATGGCGGAGGAGCGGGTTTGGGGCGAGGGCACGGTGTGGGGCAGCGATCCGTCCTCGCCCCCCTCCTGCCTGTTTTCCCATCTCTCTGGAGTGGGGCTGGCAGCCGGCCCCAGGACCCCACAGGCACCCCCTGCACCTTGCCCCCGCTGCCTGCCTTCGCTCCAGCACACAGCAGGGACAGGGTGGCTCCTCGCCCCCCTGGAAGAGACCCGGTCTTTTGGGGGAGGGTCTCAGTCCCCGGGGGCCCTGCTTATCACCTGGGGTCCTGCCACCGGGCAGCTACCCTGTGCCCAGCCCCTCCCTCCACGCTGTGTACGGTCATTTTTTAAATACTGTTTTTATTTTAACATCTTTGTGATTTAATCATGGGAAGAAAAAAAAAAACCAAAAAACACAACAACAAACAACTTTTAGGCTGTCCAATGACTGTAAATTATTTAAATACATTTGCCCTTGGAATAAAAATACTGGGTTTTGTAGTTTCCTTCCTTCCCTCTCTCTGCTCAGGCAGAGGGGAGGCAGGAGGAGCGATGGCTGCGAACCAGGAGGAGACCTGGGGACCAGGTGCCAGCTCTGGGCTCAGGCTGAGCTGGAGCTGGGGTGCTGAGCCTGGGCAGGGCGGGGAAGATGCTGGGGCGGGGGGGGGATGGCTCTGAACCCCCCAGTGCAGCTGTGCCAGACGGGCTGTTTGCTTCCCAACACTTCAGGAGTTCAGGGGGGTGGTACGAGGCTTCTCTTCTCCTGCTCTGCAGGGCTGTGGGAGTCCAGCCGGCCTCTGCTCGGCTCGTTGGGTCACCAAAGCCCAGGCCACGGGGCTGTGCAGGCCAGGGGGGCCGTGGGAGGGAGCTCGCAGCGCTGCCCTCCCACCCTGCGGCACCCGGGGCTGGTGGGGGCACGGGGAGACTTCTCTTCCCTGTGGGGCCAGCTGAGCCAAAAACGCCAGGCAGAGCACCCCAGCTCTTTCACAGCTGCCCCGAGGCAGCACCTTCCCTGTGTTTTTTGAAGTGTGAGCTGCCTTGGGCGCGTGGTGCTCCCACCCCTCCTGTGCCACAACTCCTCCACCTCAGCCCCCGCCGCCTGGCGGCTTGAGTTGGAGGAGCCGGGGTACAACACAGGCCTTGTGCAGGGCCTCCAGCTGCCCTCGAAAGTACAAGAGAGCTGCCAGGGAAGGAATCACCTATTCCTTGCAGCCGCTGTGGCATGAGGGTCTTCTTTACCTCTGCCTTCCAACACCTGGGGGCTGCCCTGGCTGCAGGGCTGGGGAGAGCCTTGTTCCCCAGAGCTGGGCTTGACCCCAGAGACCCATCCCAGTCAGTGTCTTCAGGGCAGGGGAGCTGCTGCCCTGGGCACCCCGCTCTCCTGGAGGAAGGCAGATGGGACAGGAGGTGCAGCGTGCTCCTGACTCCAGGTGAACGACGTGGGCACGGATCCAGCACCGCTGGGAACACGGGGTCTATTTACGGGCCGGCCCCAAGCTCTGTCCCAGCCCCAGGCTTGCAAGGAACGGGGTGAGACACCACAGTCCGGACGGCATCGAGGAAGTGGGACTGGGAGATGGAGCCAGTGGGGAGAAACAGTCCTGGCCCCCACCCCGCCCCTGCTTCAATCCCGCTTCGTGTCTTTGTTCTTGTTCTGAAACTTCTGGTGGACGACGCGGAGCGTGGTGAAGAAGTTCCCCAGGAAGAGGATGAAGAAGGGGAGGCCACACATGAGGACCTGCGGGAGCCACAGAGGCACGAGTCAGCAGGAGGGACCCGCCGGGCATCCCCCTCCCCAGGGCAACTGGCCCAGAGCCCCCCTACCTGCCACTCCTTGCACTCCGGGTGCTGGAGCATGCGAAAGAGGGTGATGGCGTTGTAGAGCTGCCAGAACTGCGGGAGAGAGGAAATTCAGAGGAGTTTCTGCTTTCACAGCCTCAACCCCGCACTGACGCTCATCCAGCCGCTCCCTCTGGGCACAAACCCCGCAGACACCTCGTGTGACACCCCCCCGTCCCTGCACACAGTGAAACCCTGTCCATGCTCAGGGCTGGAGAAGCCCGGTCAGGACATCTCCCCCTTTCTTGCACCTTCTGGAGCCACGAGGAAGCCTCAGACCAGCCTTCCTAACCAGGGAAGAACTGGACCTTCAGGAGCCGAAGCTCAGGAAGGGTTTTGGAAGGGCTCTGGGGGCCAGCCTCACTGCTCTATTTTGCATATCCCTCAAGCGCTTGGCAGAACCATCAGCAGCCCCCCAGCTCCTCTCAACCTCACTAGCTGAGTTGTGGAGGTCATGGGTGCTTTGGAGGAAAAGAAAAGGCTCAGCATTCGTTGAAAACACTCCCCGGCCATCCGCATTGCGTGGCCGCAGCTGCACACAGGGACCTGTGTGCTGTCCGGGCTGCCCAGCAGAGCACAACCCGCTCCCACCTGAGGCTCTGGCCTCTCGCAGGTCCCTGCAGGGATCGGCCCACACTCACCTGCCCAAAGAAGAGGAAGGGAAGCAGGAACGTGAGGCCTCTCCACATCCAGGACTGGAAGCCCTCTGCAAAGGACGGAGGTTTGCATGGGGACCCGAGAATGTGCTTGCTGGGGGACCGAAGTGGCGGCCAGGAAGGCTGAGTGGCCGCCCTGAGCCCAGCTGGGCGGGTCCTGCCGGGCCAGCGCAGCCTGGCCACGGGCACGAGCGCTCGCAGCGATTCCTGGTGCTACTCTGACACGGGCCTCTGGAGGAAGCTGCTCTTGTAGAGCTGCTGTCCCGCGGCCTGAGCACTCGGTGTCGCAGGAGTCCCTGCGGTGGCAGGGGATGTTTTGTGTCTGAAGGAGCTTCCTGGGGAAGGGCAGGTGCCAGGAGCCACATCTGCTGCTACCTCGCACCCCAAGGGAGCCAGCCATGGGCCAGTGGCCCGAGGGGGGTGTCCGTTCAGCCTACGGGGCGCTGCCGCCTCACAGGAGGTGCTGCTCTCGGAGCTTTGGCTTTGCCTGTAGCTTTTACCACTTCTGCCGCTAATAAACGGCAGCCAAACTAGCCTCAGGTCAAAAATAACCATTGCCATTGCCTTTAACAGAAACCACAGCTCCCAGTTAGCCAAGCACCAGTCCGGTGCTGGGATGGGGACTATGGCAACAGCAGGTCCAGCTGGACTGGGACAACTGGTGAGGGAAGACCTCGGCTTACCCACAGTCAGATCCATGTTGTGCCTCTCGCCCAGCGCCCGCAGCCGGTACAAGCACCCGCTCTGGTAGTAGTACTGGAGGAACTGCACGAAGCCTGCAAGGAGAGCATGGGGAGGGTCACCGCCTGCACAGGCATCACCCCCCAGCCCCAGCATCAGCTCCGGGACGCTTCTGCACACAGAGACCATCCCAGCACCGGGGCAGCGGACGACAGGCCAGAGGCCAAAGGTAAACCCAGTCTGAACCAGCAGCTGGGAGCAGCTACAGCCGGGTCCCTGCGTGTCGCAGAGCCAGGGGGGCACCTCAGCACCTGAGGCCAGCCCGGGCCTGGCCCCCGCCCCGGCACCCACAGCAGCACTTACTTTGGTACATGGAGAAGGAGAGGAACTGGTTCCTGTACATCTGGTACATGAGCCCATCCGGCCTGTGGAAAGACGGTGCTGGCTGGGGCCGAGAGGGGACGCAGCCGGCCCTGCCTGACCCGTGGCAGGGTAAGGACACCGCTGCCTCACCCCAGACAGGGCGCTGAGAGAGCCCTTCCCCAAGAACTGCAACGCAGGTGGTCATGTTCCCCAGCCCAGGGACCCTCCCTGCCCCGCTAAGGTGCTGACGGCTGGTTTTGTTTAGGGTGAGGGTGAGGAACAGCTTCGGGCAGCAAAGGCCCCTTTGTCGGAACCGACCACAGCCCAAGCACACCGGGGTCTCTACAGCCAAGAGCCGGGGGGACACAGACTTACCACGTCAGCATGACACCCGAGAGGAAGGTGGAGACGTAGTGATGGAAAACCCACCAGCCTTTGATTCTGGAAGGCAGACACACAGAGAAGGGGAGTCAGGTCTCGAACACCACTCGAGCCCCAAACACCCAGCGGGAGAGCAGAGCCAGCCCGGCGCCAGCTCCGGCTGCCAGGGCAAGGCGAGGAGCAGGGCTGGTTATGAAACTGCCCCGCGTGGTGCAGGACCCAGTGCCTCTGGTCCCAGCGGCAGCCGGGGCCCTTCCAAGCACTGCTCCACCTTCCCGCACCGCCTTCGCACAGGGAGTTCCTCCCGCCCCGTTCCTACAGCTTGTAACCGGGGTTTGCTACACACCCTGAGTAGGAGGGAGCTGTTCCATGGGAAGCTACATGGCAGGTCCCAACTGCCCAGCCTGCAGAGGAGGACCAGCTCGCTGCATGCCCCCTTCCCCAAGCCCAGAGGACTCACTTGGATCCGTTGTTGATGAGGATGCTCTCCCGGATGGTGAGGGTGCAGTAGTACCACACCAGGAGGAAGTTAAAGACAGCGTCTGTCACCCTGGTGGGAAACAAAGCAGGGTGTAAAGTGGGTTTTGGGGCACAGGCACTGAGACAGCCACGACTGCAGGATGCCCACCCTCCTGCGGGCAAGGAGGTCTGCTTCTCCACCAGCTGCCATGGCCACGGTGAGACCACAGCAGCCCAAAAAGCCACCCCATCTCCAGGGCAGTGGCCAGATCCTTTGCCAAGGTCTCCTGTTCAGCTCTAGACCTTTCAGGACAGGCGAGGGGGACACAGGGGCCCTGGGAGATCTCTGCTGGGCATCCCAGCCAGGCTCACCTGGAGTTGAGGAGGAACCGACAGGAGAAGGAGACGATGAGTAAGATGATGGTGAGGTAGAGCTTGAACTTCTCATACTCATCTTTATAAGCAAACCTGCAGGGAAGCACAAGGGCAGGCTTGGAGCTGGGAAGCCTGTCCCCTCCCGTCCCACCTGGCTGGACAAAAGCGATGTTGTGTTGGAAACCTCTGGGACATGCTTGGGGAAAACCTCCTCCCCTGGGTATTCCTGAGAGGAGAGCACAGCAGGCTGCTTCTGTGCAGGTGAGAACCCAAGCTGTGCCAGCCGAGTGGGTGGCCTGGGGGGTCCTGGGAAGCTGGCAATACTCAGCTTGTCAAGAGGAGCCCTGGGAACTGAGGGGGGGACACGGGCTCCCGGCTGCGCACCCCTGGCATTACCAAGGGGGAGCTCTCATAGGTCAAACCCGGCCGTCGATGTTCCCCAGGGGAAGAGGAGGGGGCTTGCCAGTGACTGCACAATCTGTCCCTCCTGGAAATCCCTAACGTGGGGGAAATGCAGATGCGGCCTTGGGGGAGGATCCTGTTCAGCTCGTCCAGAGCTAACGGGCTGTCCCAGCAGCAGTGTAAGGAAGAGTTGAGGATTTGGCTGATTCTGGGAGAGGAAGCGGGGATCAGCCAGGGAAGGGAATCTGCAGCAGGAAAGTCAAGCCGGCCTCCCAGGCCGGGAGGAGCTGCTGTTTCCCAGTGACAAGAGGACCCTGAGCCAGGCAAAGCCCAGGGCAGCAGCACCGAGAGACCCGTACTTGGCCTGCTTGCTGAGCAGCGTCACGTTCACGTTCCCAAGCACCAGACTCAGGTACAACCTGGGGAGAGAACAGAGGCATTAAAGAGGACACGGGCGCTTGCCCTGGCACGGCAGAGCCATCCTCTCCGCGCCCCTGCTGGGGCTGGGAACGAGCACCCCCAGCTGTTCTCCCCTCGGAGCTGCCAGGCAGCACAGCTGGCACAAACGCTCTGGTGTCTCCTCCCAAGGGCAGGAGAGGACACAGCCCACATCCCCAGCACACGGCCCACCTCCCACCAGCACTGGGGTTGTTCCTCAGGGCTTCCCCTGGCCCGGCCACTGCTCAAGGGCGGGTGAAGGCCACGAGCAGGCAGGGAGCGAAGGGGACGAGGCTCAGCCTGGCTCCTGCCCAGGCGTCCCGTGGCGCGCCCCAGCAGAGCCAGCAGCAGGGTGACAGCAGGTTTGTGCCCGCAAAGGGACACGGAAGGAGGACTTGGGTGTTTCAGCCAGGGACGAGGCACTGCTTACCCGTTCTTCTTTGGCAGATAGGCCTCCATCTCAAAGAAAACATTCTGCCTCTCTTTTATTAGGCCCTGGGTCTCTCGGATGGACTCCTCCTGTTCGGGGCTCACGTGGGTTTTGCATCTGGGGAGGAAACACAGGCGCTGGCAACAGGACAGCCTCTGTAACACAACGCGCACGTGCTGGCACTCGATACGCGACTGTCTCGGACAAGGACACCCCAAGGACAGGGAAGATGGACTGGAGGCAAGTCCACAACTCCATCCGCAGGGTGAACTACTCTGCCAGGCTGGGACAGTGCTTGAGGAAGGGGAGCAGGAAGGAGAGTGAGGTGAGGCCAGACAGGTCTTCTCACCTCGGAGAAGGATGGAGAGAGCTTTGTGCAGGATGGGGCCAGTTTGAGTTACCTGCAAAGCCCCTGCAAGCTCCGAACTGCAAACAAGGCACAAATCAGGGCCGAGGAAAGGAAAGATCTGCCCAGGAAAGGACAGACCTCTGCAGTGCTTTGCTGCCAGGGAGGCCGCAGTTAAGGGCTGGATTGGAGACAGAACCGCGAGAGGAGCTCCACAGCCCCGTCCTCCCGCTCTGCCCTCAGACCCCGGCGCCATCCCAGGACTCCAACTCACTTCTTAAGGGACAACGAGAGCTCCTTCAGCCGCTTCTTCTGCCGTGCAATGGAGCTGGAGATCCCGTCCTGGAGCTTGGTTAGCTCCTCGAGTTTCTGCTTGTACAGTTTGTGATTATCCTGGGGAGGAGAGACCGGCATTAGGGTTGCCCACCCCACCGTCCCTGCCCTTGGGCTGTCTGCAGGGGCATCTGCTGATGTATCTGTTAAAAACTGCTTGGGAAACCACTGACCACGGCACAGGGGATAGGAAATACTCCGAAAAAATCATCCCACTGCTGGGGCCAGGGCTACAAACGAGGGCCACCAGCCACCCAGGAGCAGTGGCTTTGGCTTCTGGGGTGAGTCGTGGCTCTGGGGCTCCACCACAAGCACCCGCAGGGAGCTGGAAGAGCACAAACCCACAGCAGGGCTGCGGCCAACTGCCCGGCTCCTCATGTGGCAGAAACCCAGCGGCACCTGGGTACAGCCTGATGCCATTCTTCCGCTATATTTAGAAAGGAAAGGCGAGAACGGGCCGGATGGCAGCTCCTTCTTGTCCAGGTCAGCTGGAAAACAGCCTCACCTCCACCCCAGGCAGCCCCAACGCCGCCTCCGTCGGGCGCAACAACCCTTGGACTAGACCTTGACACACGTGTGCAGCGTTTTAGCCTCCGTAGCTCTTATCGAGCGCTTTATCAGCGGATCTCGAAGCCCTTCCCGAAGGAGAAAGGTGAAACTGAGACGCAGAAGAGGGACGAGAGAACCAGAGGCTCCTGAGCCAGGACGACCCCCCGAGCGGGGTGCTCGGACGCTGGGTACCCAGCGTCCGAGCACCCCGCTCGGGGGGTCGTCCTGGCTCAGGAGCCGCCGACTCGGTGACATCCACCAGCATTGCCGATGGTGCAAGAGGAGGTTTCTCAAAACCTCCCTTGCCCCAGATCTGGGGCACGGTCGCGACAACACCCAGCGGTGACTTGGGGCGGGGGGTCAAAGGGAACCGGTGCGGGGGCGGCCGGGGGATGCGAAGGGTCAGCCGACCTTCCCCTTGGGCGACCCCCGGCTGGAGCAGAACCCTGCCCGCTCCCAGAGAGAGCCCTGGGGATTACACGAAGCGGGTGGAAAGGTCCCCGGTGCCCGGTTCGGAGCCTCCCGAGGGTACCGGGGAACAGCGGGGCGGGCGATTCCCGGCTCCGGGCTGGCTCCGGGCTGAGAGGAGCGATCAGATCGCGCTTCACGCCCCTCGCTCCGGCACAGCAGCCCCGGTCACCGGACCCCCAGCCTCACTGAAAGACCTTTTCCCCGTGCATGAGCCGTGACCGCGGGGCGGGCGCACCGGCGCCGGGGAGACCCCGGCCGTCCCCCGCCGGTGACAGTGGCTCGGCGGGAGGGGTCTCTGGCCCCCTCAGCCGCCCCGGCGGAGGTTGCTGTCCCCGTCCCCGCGGTACCTGGATGCGCTGGTAGCCCTCCTGCAGCTCCTGCCACTCGCGCAGGCACTCGGCGACCGAGCCCCCGCAGGCCATGGCGGCGATGGCGGTGGGCGGGCGGACCCTGCGGCCGCCGCTCGCGCGCGCTTCCGGGCACGCCCCGACGGGGGCGAAGCGGGGGCGGAGCCAGAGGGGGCGTGGTCAAACCCGGGGGCGGGGCCAGCCCTGAGCCGTATTTCCCCGGGTATAGCGGCGGGGCTGTCTCTGCAGAGGGAGCGGCACAAGCTGGAGCGGGGGGGCCGGGCCCTGCCCTCGGGTCACCCCGACCCCCGGCAGCGCCCCCGGCTCGGGGAGCAGCGGCTGGAGAGCGGCCGCAGGGCAGGGCCTGGGGGCGCCGGTCGGCAGCGGCTGCGGAGGAGCCAGCAGGGTGCCCGGGGGGCCCAGCACGCCCTGGCCGGGCTCAGCACCGGGGTGGGCAGCAGGGCCAGGGCAGGGCCCGTCCCCCCGCACTCGGCGCTGGGGAGGCCGCCCCTGGAGCCCTGGGCTCAGGGCTGGGCCCCTCCCGGCCAGAAACCCCTGGAGGGGCTGGAGCGTGTCCAGGGAAGGGCCGCGGGGCTGGGCAGGGGCTGGAGAACAAGTGTGGGGAGGAGCGGCCGAGGGAGCTGGGGCTGTTGGGCTGGAGAGGAGGAGGCTGAGGGGAGACCTTGTGGCTCTGCAGCTCCTGGCAGGAGGGGGCAGCCGGGGGGGTCGGTCTCTTCTGCCCTGTGACAAGCGATAGGACAGGAGGAAATGGGCTCAGGTTGCTCCAGGGGAGGTTGAGGTTGGACATTAGGAACAACTTCTACATAGAGTGGGTTATCACAGGCTGGAGGGGGAAGGAACCAGCCCAGGGCACGGGTTGAGTCGCCGTCACTGGATGTATTTAAAAGCCATTTGGATACGGTGCTCAGGGCCATGGGTTAGAAGTGGGCCTGGCAGAGTTCAGTAGCGGTTGGACTTGATCGTCTTAAAGGTCTTTTGCAACCAATTCTGTGATTTTATGAAAGCAAGCCTGGCTGCTGTACTCTTTTATTTTGTGATGTCGATGCGAAGAATTCACAAGAGAGGGGGAAGTTTAGGCTTCACGTAATGGGATCAACACTTCGCAATCACCAGCCGTGTCAGGCGGTTCCGTTGTTGTATTAGAGGGTGGCAAGTGGGCAGCATGCTCTGGCTGGAGAGTCCAACTGGTGAGGCTGTGAGGGGCTAAAAAGGGGGACACGGAACCGAGGGACTCCTAAAACGGGGAAATTCTGCCGTCACCTCTGCAGGCTGGAAGTGATTAAACTCTACATTTACCATCCTGGGCTTTTTGGAGATAACCCCGATGACTTCCCCATGCCCCATCATGTGGCTAAATCCCCTTCGCTTGCAGAGGAGACGGGCGGTGTGTAACGGGGCACATGGCACAGGACTTGCTTTCCCCAGACTGTCCTCTTCCACAGCGTGGGTGAGTTCCCCTCACACTTCCAAGACTTGCCCCAAAAGCAATACAGAGCTAAAGTTGAAAGCCTCTCCATCACGGTAAAATCTTTCAAATAGAGTGAAAGGAACTCTCTGTACACACAGGGGAGGACCTTTCCTCATTGGGTGTTCTCTTTGCTGCCCATCAGTAATTGGGTTCGGAGATGTCTGTGATCGTGGTCCCGTAGATTCGGGTCTCCCAGTCCGAGAGCTGTTTCACAAAGCCCCGGTGGGGCCTCATGTTCATTTTGCATTTCAGAACGTGATTCCAAGCTCTCTGTAAACAGAAGAAAAGCAAAGGAGCGTTGCCAGTTTGAACTGCAGCAGCTACACTTGGGGATGACACAGCTTCACGTTTACTCCCTGCATAGGTCAGCAAGAACCTGCAGGTAAGACTTTGGCTACCAAAGCAGGGACAGACCAGGCCCAGATGTGAACTTCAGAGAAACCTGTCACCTTCATCCTCTGCTCTCCTGGATGTGAGGACAGCTCAGGCTGCTTTCACTGCCCAGTGGTATCTCGTGGTGTTTTACACCGACAGTGATGCACTCCTGGATTTTCTACCCTCAAATGCTGTTTCTTCCATGGGTGATAAGCGAAATATCAGCTATTCACTGGTAAGCGACAAAGGTTATCACATTTCTGGATTGGTGTGACCTGTTGTGGCAGAGCACCTGTGGAGCTCCAGTTATCCCACTCCATTAATTACAGCCATCTTAATTATCCATTAGTTCCAAGTAATCAGCTAGGAACTTGGCTACACGCAGGGCAGATCCACCAGCAGGACTCTGCTTTACTCCAGCTGCACCCTCGGGTTTGCCCAGTAACTCCCAGCTTCGCTTTTAAAGCAGGCTGCCCCTGCACCCGGAGCATTGCTTAAACACAACGAGACCAAAGGTTACAAGATTGGTTTGTTTTTCTAATCTCGGTGATTCTGCGGGCTCGGAGGCTGATCTTCCAATATTTACTCTTCTGGGCCCACGGCGTGGATGTCTCTAGTTCCCCTGAACCCAACAGATCTGCTCACATATCAGTTACTAATAGATTAAGGAGCAGCACGTCCCAGATCTGCCTTTCTTTTGCAATATCCACGTCTTTGGAAGCTTTCAGAGATCTTTGCCTAGATCAGCTGGAGGATCTCATGGGAATCTGTCACGCTGCTTTCGTCTGCAAGAAACAAACTTGTCTGTCAGGCTAATCCCCCAGGAAAGCTTTGCGCAGCCAGCAGTGGGCAAGCGCCGCCCAGGCGAGCTGCGGCACGCGGTGCCCCGCCAGCCCACCCTGCTGCTGTTTTTTTGGCTGAGACCGAAAGAAAAATGCTGAGGCCAACCTGTCGATACCAAGTGAGAGAAACTGCGAGGAGCAGCCTTTGACTTTTGCACTGCCGTCACAAGCACCTCGGGTGATTTGGCGTACCAGGGAATGGTTATCAGCACACAGGAGCAATCACACCCACCATTAGCAAGAGACAAAATCGTGTCTGTGGCCCTTTTGGCAACTTCAGCCTGACGTTACCCCCTGGCACACAGTGCCGGGAAGAGATTTCCTCTTCTGTGCCAAACGTTTGCACAAAATCAATTAAATCATTACAGCCCCAGCTTCAGGCAAGCTTGGATCAATCCTTTTGAGCTCCCAAAGGAGGAAACGCTTTCCAGAGAAGGACGAGATGTTTAAGGAGAAGCCTTTCAGCTCGGCGCTGAGCACCGCGGGATGGTGCCGGTGGCGGCAGTGGGTGCCTGGCCGTCGGATGCGAAGGGAAGGAGGGCATGGCCCCTGGGGAGAGGCTGCCAGGCTGTCACGCAGCCGGGTCATTTGCAGCCATCATTCATTATTTTTCTTATGTTATTCAAAGCTACAGAAGAGCATTTACTGGCCATCTAACCTGCATGTCCCTCCTGGGCTAGTATGAGCCCTGTCCAGGTTTCTGCACTAGTATCTGTGGGAGGGGATCGCTTCTGGAGAGAGAAGACAGGGCTTTGGAAGATGTCGGTGCTGATGCTGAAGTCAGCGGTAAATCAGAGTCTGGAAGCACAGGGATCTTAATTTCCCTGTAGCCCTATGGTATTAAGAGATAAAATTAACCCCAGCAGCATTGAGCTACTCTCTTTCTCAGATCCAGGAGAGCAGAAATACCAAGTTCTGGAACTGCAGTTTTATTTTATAGCCCCACAGGGAAATGCAGGAATATCCCAGGTGCCAGGGTAAGGACTCCACAGATCCAAAATCACACCTGAGCCGCTTCCTTAACGGTATCAAGAAGATGCGATCTCATATAATATAATACAATTTGTTATGTTATGGGGTGGGTAGTCTGCATGAAAGCACAGATAGTATCTTTCTCATTACCACAGCAATGAGGCCTCAGAAACAGAAACAAACCGCAGACCTAGCCAGGATCTGTGGGAAACACGACGGCGCTGTACCTTCAGGGAGAACTGGCAGGAATGCATGAGATAGGCCATGGTTGCTGTGCTGCTCCGGCTTATCCCCAGGCTGGAGAACACCAGCACGGCTCCGCGATCCAGCCAAGCGTCTGTGGAAAGAAATGCCAATCACAAATTAGCGAGCTGGAAAATTAAGCTTCCAGTCGTGCAGCCAAGCTCTGATTCAGCGGCCTGAGAGACAGGAGCCTTCACGAACCCTGGCAGAAGCAGATGGGTGCTGCCAGCTCCCGTTTCTTGTGAGCATTTGCCCTTCTTAAAAATTCCAGAGTTAAAATGTGGTTTTGAAGGCCAGAACAAAACATCAATGACCCATCAACGCTTCCTTATAGCTCAGCGTCACCTTTTAAAACTGATAAATGAAGACAACTGGTTTGCCACGGCCGACCAGCTGTGGTCAGCATCATGTCACCTATTCAAATTCTTCCCAGGAAGGTTTAAAGGTATTGAATTTTCTGGTGAACACATAACCCAACTGTTCTCCGCCCTAGCTGCAGGAATCAGCTCTCAAAAGGGAGGGGACTTAGGCTGCAAGTCCCTTACCCCTCTGTGACTGGTTTTATGATGTTTTTATGATGCATATTTTGCAGTGAAGATTGCTAAGGTGAAAACTCGTTTTCTACAAAAGCCAAGCTCAAGGATGCTGCCAGTCCCTCCTAACCACATTAACCCCGTTATCTGCACCTTGAAGGTTGCATATTTTATTAACAACCTTTTGTATTCTTTCCCTCCCTCTCCAGAGCAGGCAGCATTTTAGACTATCAGCAGCCAAACTCCAGAATTCATAGGGCAAAGCCTCCTCCTCTACTGTTGTTGAGAGGTTTGGAGGTTTTGTTGGGCTTTGATCTTTTTTTCCAAGCTCTAAACCAGCATTTTCTAATTTATTTCTGTCATGAGATACTACTTCTGTTCTAAGGCCGGAGTGGACGTGGCCTCACTCCAACACAGCCCTGGCATGAGGATATCCACGCTCCCCTCAGAGTGTGTGGAGAGCTTTAGGTTGGTGCTCACCCACAACTGTTCCAGTTTAAGTAACCTACTCTAGACAGTCAAGTAAACACTTTGACCATCAAGTAAACAGTGTAGGCTTCCACAAGAGCTACAGTTAATAAACTCTTAGAGCCTGGTTTGGAAACTTCCACAAACTGATGTGAGAAAGGCACTTTCTTCAGAAAAACTAATGGGAAAAAGCCTGGGGCAAAAGGAAAGGCGACTAAGTGGATAATGATGTTCTGGTTTCGATGCATGCAGGTCATTAATTTTGGTTCAAGACCACAAAATTATATTCCTCAGTTATTGTCTCCTTCTTCCTTTCTCTGTGCCCAGTTGTGATTTCTTACACTGTATGTGGGCACGGGCTGGGTCACGTTGCTTCTAGGTCTGTGCAACCCCCAGAGCAGCAGTGCCGGGGCCGTGGCAGGGGCTGTGTCGTAAGCGCAATAAAAAAGAACAACACGCTCGGACACTGTCACAGGGCAGAGCTGTGGGAGCTACGTCTGCTGTGCTGCTGCAGGCCTCGAGCTGGAGAGCACTTTTTTTCTTGCTCTCCCTGATGTAATCAGCTGAAGGCAGATTTATGCCGTCCAACCTGAAAGCCTTTCCAGGCCCTACGGTGGGTCTGCGCTGCAAATCGGAAGGATGAGCAGCGTCTCGTGATAAGTTCTCTAATTCGTGTCATGCTCGTGTTCAAATAAAGCTCTGATGGTTGAAGATTTGGGCTGGGAAGAGTCAAGGGGTTGTATTTAAGAACAAAGAAATAGGAGGGAACCCTATGAGGCTCTGGTGGATGTCCTGCAGCAAGGCTGTTTCAGGTTGGGTGGCAAGCTCACTGTTACAGAGAGAGAAGTATTCTTTCAAGTGAGTGGGAACATTGGAGTCAGGTGCCCTGTGAATTCTCTCTGTCCATTAGGCTGGTTAGGGAGGCGGCTCTGGTATCCATCAAGGTGTTGAGCACAAGCCTGCAGGTGGCCTGGCAGGCCAGTGGCATCCTGGCCTGTGTCAGGAGCAGTGTGGGCAGCAGGAGCAGGGCTGTCACTCTGCCCCTGTGCTCAGCACTGTGAGGCCTCCCCTCGAGCCCCGGGTGCAGGTCTGGGCCCTCCCTGCAAGAGAGACCTGGAGGGGCTGGAGCGGGTCCAGAGGAGAGCACCGAGGCTGGGGAAGGGCCTGGAGGGAGAGTCCTGTGAGGAGAGGCTGAGGGAGCTGGGGGGGTTCAGCTGGAGAAGAGGAGACTCAGGGGGGACCTCATCGCTCTCTGCAGCTCCCTGCAGGGAGGGTGCACTCAGGGGGGGTCGGGCTCTTCTCCCAGGACGAGAGGGCCTGGTTTGAAACTGCCTCAGGGGAGGTTCGGGCTGGATCTCGGGCAGCCCTTCCTCCCGGAGAGGGTGCTCAGGCACTGGGATGCTCTGCCCAGGGTGGGGGGAGTCACCATCCCTGGGGGGGTTTGAGGAGAGGCTGGATGTGGCACTTGGTGCCCTGGTCTGGCCCATGGAGGGGTGTTGGGTCATGGGATGGACTTGATCATCTCAGAGGGCTTTGCCAGCCTCAGCAATTCTGTGATTCTCTGATTTTGTGTCTGAGCTTCCTGCTTGAGTGAGTTGCAGTCACTCCCATCTAATATCCTACAGTGAGCAAGGTCGCAGGAATTCCCAGTCAGGAACAACTCACCTATGAAATGACAAATGGTGGGAAAGAAAGAATAAAGATTTGCTTCGAGCGAATCTGGAACAGATATATGGAGGTATTTGCTGCCTTCTGCAAACCTGGAAGAAGAGCACAGAGCGTGACAACAACCAGAGAAGCAGCTTTGAATAAAAACGTGTTTGTTGGAGGCAAGCTGCTAATTTTGATTGCTGTTACAGGTGTGAGTTTTTCGTCACCGTCATCATTAACATTATGATAAGGGATTTGTTATGGTAAGATACAGAGATGCTTGTAATACAGAACCAGTTTAATTACTGATTTTCCATTCCATGTGGTATCAGCGCTGATGTCTTAACCCATGGCTTCCTTCATCTGAAAGCGAAATGAAAACTGATGAAGTTAAAGCAAGAGTGCCTTCACAGCGTGCACGTTGGCAGTTTTGTGGACACAGACTCTCCGATTCACTTGACGTGGTTTTCCTCTGCCAGAATTGTCCTCCCTCCACAAGTTCAGAGAACTCAACTCAGAGAACTAGTGCAGCAAAACACTGGTGAGGGATTTCCAAAACGGACAGATGTAGGTAAGGAAGGAAAAACCAGCAACATGAAACATCAGTGATTTAGCTTTTACACTGCTGTAAGATTTTGCTCTGAAAGCTGTTTAGAGATGTAGGTTCTTCCCAAGGGGTGGTGGTATGTGATAGACTGGAAATGCCAAGGGCCTCCCAGTCCTCCTCTCACCCAATCCACCCACGTTATGGTCAAGGGCTGTGGGACTGCACTGCTGCTATGCTACATCTGGAGTAGAGATCAGAAAAATGAGTTTGGAACAGCACTTGAATCTGCAGTGAACAACAGAGATTTCCCTGGGAGTTCACAGGCACTGACTCCCCTGTGAATGGGCTCTGCTGCTGGGCCACCTCACTTTTTTCACAAGCACGGCCATCGGTGAGGGTAAACTTTGAACTGTTTCACTTACAGTGTCGTAGGCTGTTCCGAGATGTTGACTTGTGCTTTGATCTTCAGATCTTTCTGAATTTGTTGGTCACAGGCCTGCTTGAAATTGCCCATGTATAACTTTGCAGGCAGTATTTCTACAGGGTACAGCTGGAAGTTGTCTAGTTCCTGCCGGAGAGAAACCAGAGGCTCAGTTTAGAGAGTGTGTTGGTAAGTTCTTCAACAGAAGTCATATGAAGAATTGACACACACACTCCGTCAGGAGCCTGTGACAGATTCACTCAGTCACCTGGATTTTCTGCGTATTGAAGCCTTTGCTAGATTTACTGAGAATAACCGACAGCATTGCTGTCCTAGCGGCGTTACAGGAAACAAATCCCAACTAAACAGGAGGCGGAGGGGCAGCAGCGTAACGCGCTGGTGGGATGTTCTCCCCGGCGACTGTTTGCAAGGCTGAATGAAATCATCTGCCACCCGCGGAGCTGCAGGTGCGACGGGAAGGCTGAGAACAAAAACACACGAGGAGCCGGCAGCGCTTCCACAGCACTCACCAACACTCTACAGCGGAACAAAGCAGCAGCCTGACGGCTTAAAGCAGGAGAGGAGCAGAGCTTAAGCTGAAAGGCAGGGAGGTTGTCTGTGTCCAGCTGAATCTGAAGGGGAGGCTGAGCAGTTTGCTACCCTTCCTGAAGGGGCACAAAGGGAATTGATTTTTCTCTCTGGCGCTGTGGGCTCCGTCACACAAACCAGACATGAATAGGAACAACGGAAACAAAAGGCACCGTGGGATGAGATGCTCCGGGCTGTCCAGTGCCCTCTAAATCTGCCCTGTCTCGGGTCTTCTCCTAGAAAAAAAGGGTGATTGTGTCTCATGAGCTAACTCGATCAGTGTCGGTAGGTGGAATCAAACGAGGACACCAGTGTTCTGATCGATGGCCGTTTTCCTTCTGGGCCTGCTGAAACAATGCAGCAGCACTTGCTTTGTCATCCTTCCTGACTGAAAGCTCTATAGACATGGAACACAGTGCTTGGCAGGAATTGTACGGCTGGTGAAGACATTTGCTGTGTACCATCCCAGATAACCAGGGGTGAGACAGGAACCTGCTCCTTTCCGTCGTCTGCTGCTGTTTGTTCAGTTATCTGTACTCTCGTGGAGGCCACTTTCGGGGTTATCAGAGAAACCTTCCCAGGTTGTTTCCACAAGCTTTCTTTCATGCAATAAAAAAGGGGGAAAAGGCAACGCATAGTTCTAAAAGAATTAGTGGTGAGACTCAGGGCAAGCACAGCAACTCAAATTGCATTTAATTCCCTTCTTTGAAATTACTCTGATACCGGGTTTACAATTAACTCCTTAGCCACCGACAGCTGACTATGAACGCTAATGTCTTCTACCTGCAAATTAGCCTCACCTCACCTGAGGCATCCACAGTATCTTCTGAGTCCTCAGAAAATGGTAGCAAGCTGAGAACCGCCTGTACCCTCCCCGCAGGACGAGCACGGGGCGGCGGGTGAACTGCTCCAAGCTTCGGGCGTGTCGGATGGCAGTTCCTTCCTCAGCATCTAAACGAGATCAAAAAGCCGTTTGCCAGGGCAGGTTCAGTGTGCCTCCACCGGCACCAGGGGCACAGCTGTGCCACCGACACTGACAGCAAATTCCTTTTCATTTCATCCGTGGGTCTGCAGAAAGCCTTGTTAAAACCTTGACTTGCTCTTTAACTGTTGCTGCAGGTCGGTAGCAGGGCATGCTGCTTTTCACCTCTTGTCCTGATCTTTCATTCCTCTCCTGGCTTCTTCTGTAGGTCTAGGTAAAGTTTTTTTTCACCCTCCCCATTAGTCTTTGGGAAATGCTTGTAGTAAGTTCCCATAATAGGGAGGTTTTATTACTTCAAATCTGATCATCTTAGTTTTATGGAGGCCCTTTTCTTTAGTCTGCTTTAGGCAAAAGGGGGAAAGGAGCTATCTTGAATAAACACTCCCCTCAGCGAAGTAAATTATGCAAGACGGTCCCTCCCCCTCCTTCTCCCGAGGGATCCATCCCTCTTGCCTCTGTCTATGTCTGCCTCAGAAAGAGATCAGCACAACAGAAACCGGCTCCTGATTCTTCACACCTTCCCTCACTACTGTCGCATCACTGAGCATTTATGAACACGCTCGCTTTATTCATTCCCCTCGCACTCCCGGATATTTTTCTTAAAAAAATATAAAAATGATGTAAATCTTTGCTAAAACTACAGTAGCCTTTACAAAGCGAACAGAAGCCCAGCAAACACACAGAAGTGGTTCTGCACACAGCACAACTCCTTGCCAAAGGACGTGCGAAAGCCAAACATTTCCACGGTTCGAGGAAGACTGAATGATTACACGGAAAAGTTTCCAGCTCTTCACATTTCTCGGTGACCTGCATCAAGTCGCCAGCCCCATGAAAGCTCAGTCTTTGAAAATACGATAGCGTGAAAGCGTTTTGTAACCCTCAAAGAAGGAAGTACTCACTCTGTGAACATACAGAACTTGAGTCGGTGTTCTCGGTCTCTAAAGCAGCACTCCTCCCTAAAAGGCAATCGTTGGACAAGTCTGATGTCAGTGAAACGTGGGGAAAAAAAACCCCAAACCATTCCTCACGTGTGACAAGGAGCTTCAGAGGGATTGCTCCACCGAGAGGAAACCAGGCCTGCCAGGATGCTTTGAAATAAAATCTGGGGTTTGGAGGCCTAAGAACACAGGCAACACAGTGAACAAACAGAGGAATAGCAGGATGCTCGTTTTTCAAATAAAACTGGGTAAATTTGTGTCTCATAAAATTAAATGAGGAATGGGGAGAATACCTGTCCAGCAGTGAGGTCTTCATTGACAAGGGGCACACGTACCTTCTTCTTTCTCCTCTTCCTCACTGTCACAGCAATCCAGAGAGCTGGTCTCACAGTCATACACCACACAGTATCTGACACACCTCAGCTCCTCTGAATTTGGGACCAGATACTCCCCCGTAGGACCCTACCAAAATCACAGAGGAATTCCATCAGGAGCACAGCTCCACTCTTTTTCTTGTGGCATCAACATTCTCGACATCTTGCAAGTTATTCCTCTAGAGCTATGAGATGAGTTTGGGGCTATGTCTGTACTTGAGGCTGAAAGACCGGGTCAGAATTAATCAGAAATGATGCAAACTCCACTGATTGCTTCATCAGCCACAGTGGTAAAGATGACAGCACTGTTCCCTTGTGAGACAAGGCTACAATATGTTCATTCTTGTGCAATATTTTTCCTGATATACAGCTCCCACGAGCCAATCCTTTGGGCTACTGAGGCCACGTTTGCTTCGTGACAGAGCACACCCCTCCAGTGGCAGAAGTGGAACATGGCCCAAGCAGGTTCCAGGGAGGCTGGGATAATTCCTGGGGGTTTTAAGCCAGTTTTGGCTCACTGCTAATTGCTAAATCCAGGGATGGTTTACAGAAATGGTAATCCCATTACCTGTTCAATCCTGCGTGCCGTAATAATGTGGCTCTCATCGTATTCACGCTGAGTACGGGCATCTGAAAAAAATAACCAATACAGAGCAATTGACTTATTTGATGCATTAAAGGAAGAATCCTGTTCGTAATTCAGTCAATGGCAATTCAGGCACTGACATCAATCAGAGAAAGAGATTTGGGGTTTTTTTTAGAAACTGAGACTTTCTGAGGTGGATATAACGAACGCCAACACTGACGTGAGTCCATGTGTAACACCGAGTGATGCCAGCAGCTTTATTCCAGCCCCACGTGTGGTACTGCAGCGCTCACAGCACCAGTCCCGTGCTCCATTCTGCCCTGCCCTGCCCTCATCAGCCTGCTCTGACCTCCCCTCGTCCTCAGAGCTCTGAGGATCCTCTGCCCCAGAGGTGGGAAAAGGGGCCCCAGATAGACCCCAAGCCCACTCCCAAACTGGCTCACCCCCTCGCCACGACATTTAATGATATTGCAATATCAGGCACGCTTTTGGGAGGTGTTGGCAACATGCAAGATGCAAATGCTTATCGGCAGCCTGTGTTAAGAAATCTGGTTGACATCTAAAAACTGCAGGAGCAGCAGGGGAGAGTGTGTTCCTGGGATGGAAGAGCTGGACACGAGGAAAGCCAGGGCAGCACTGGGTCACGGCACCTGAAACGGGACAGGAAAAACGCCCAAACTGCAAGGCCCCTGGAATTACAAGAAGCTGTGGGTGCTGCTCCCCGCATGCCGGAGCCCACAGAGCCCGTTTCCTCAGGACACCTGCCTGGGCAGCAGCGTGGTGCGGCTGCAGGCAGGCTTGGGGTCAGCCTCAGGCCGGGTCAGGCTGCAGGCAGCTCAGGTCACAGCCAGGGCCACACTTGGCCACAGGCAGCTCGGGCTGCAGGCTCTGGCTTGGGCTGAAGCTTGGGCTTGGGGTCAGGGTGGAGGCCAGGCCCGGGCTCAGGCTCAGGCCCAGGGTTGGGGTCTGGCCCAGGCCCAGGCCCGAGATCGGGATGGGGATTGGGATCGGGATGGGGATCGGGGTCAGGATCGGGGTCGGGGTCAGGGCCAGGCCCGGCCCCTCGCCCCCCGCCCGCCGGCTCACCCAGCAGGCACAGGTAGTTGGGCTCCGCCACACGGGGGAGCCGCCGCTGCTGGTTGAGGATGTTGTAGAGCTCGCCGGGCTCGCAGAGCTCCATCCCCGCCATCCCGCGAAAACTCCGGATCGGCCGACTGTCGCCGACTTGTCGCTAGCGCCCGCCTCGCCCGGTCGCCATGGCAACGGCGACGCGCGGCCCGCTCGCCCCTCCCCTGTTGCCAGGGCGGTTGCTAGGGCGGCTGGTTGCTAGGGAGGGACGCCCGCCTGACGTCGCGGAGGGGGTGGGGGGTGCTGATCGTGTTCTCGCGAGGTTTCCCGCCTCCACTGCCGCGGGAAGTCTCGCGAGATCTGGAGGCAGCCTCGCGCAGGCGCCGCGCGGTGGAGGTCGTTGGAGTCACGGAGCCGCCCGCCATGCTGTCCCGCCTCGCCCGCCCCGCCGCTGCCGCCGCCGCCCTCCGCCGGGGGCTCGCCACCACCGCCCAGGTACGGCCCGCGGCACTGGGCACGGCCAGGGACATCCGCTGCCGGAGGCCCGACGGCGCCGCGGCCTTTCTGTGCGGGGCGGAGAGGGGCTGGCGCGGCTGTCAGCACCGCGGGGGCTCTGAGGGGGCGGCCCGGGGGGGCGCTCGGTTCTGGGGCTGCGGGGCCGGTGCTTCTGCCCGTCAGCGGCTGGAGAGCGGCCGCAGGGCAGGGCCTGGGGGCGCCGGTCGGCAGCGGCTGCGGAGGAGCCAGCAGGGTGCCCGGGGGGCCCAGCACGCCCTGGCCGGGCTCAGCACCGGGGTGGGCAGCAGGGCCAGGGCAGGGCCCGTCCCCCCGCACTCGGCGCTGGGGAGGCCGCCCCTGGAGCCCTGGGCTCAGGGCTGGGCCCCTCCCGGCCAGAAACCCCTGGAGGGGCTGGAGCGTGTCCAGGGAAGGGCCGCGGGGCTGGGCAGGGGCTGGAGAACAAGTGTGGGGAGGAGCGGCCGAGGGAGCTGGGGCTGTTGGGCTGGAGAGGAGGAGGCTGAGGGGAGACCTTGTGGCTCTGCAGGTCCTGGCAGGAGGGGGCAGCCGGGGGGGTCGGTCTCTTCTGCCCTGTGACAAGCGATAGGACAGGAGGAAATGGGCTCAGGTTGCTCCAGGGGAGGTTGAGGTTGGACATTAGGAACAACTTCTACATAGAGTGGGTTATCACAGGCTGGAGCGGGGAAGGAACCAGCCCAGGGCACAGGTTGAGTCGCCGTCACTGGATGTATTTAAAAGCCATTTGGATGGTGCTCAGGGCCATGGGTTAGAAGTGGGCCTGGCAGAGTTCAGTAACGGTTGGACTTGATCGTCTTAAAGGTCTTTTCCAACCAAAACAGTTCTGTGATTCCATTCTGTGCCCTTCTCCAGACAGGAGTGAGCTCCCTGGCCAGATCTAGCAGTTCCGGGTGACAGCGTATAGCGGGCGATACACAAAATTTGCTGCCTCCCTCATCTGCTGAAAATATTCCTTTGCTTTCTGGATGTGTTAAGAATTAAAGCTGGGTATTGGGGGCTTAACAGTAATCCCTAATGTGCTGAAATCCCTTGTGTGTGACCCATGATACCAGGAAAGGCTCACTGCTACGTGGTGGGTAGACAGAGACCAGCCTAGTGGAAGGTAGATAGAGACAGTCTCATTGATCTTCTAATGTAAGTAGTTCTGAGCGATGTGTCACAGGGTGATTGTTGTAGCTGTAAAGTTGGGGGTTGTCGGAGAGCTTTATTAAGAATGAAGTTTTGACAGCCTGTTGCCCGTCATAAATACAGGGCGTAGCAGTCATTAATGCTAGACTTTGCTTCCCCTTGGAGAGTTTTACACTAAGTGATATTTGTTAGAATAGCAAGAAAACCGAGCTGAGGTTAGGCTGATCTAGCTCCTGGATAGATTATGTGTTTGTCATAGCATAATAATTAAGCTGTTCATGCCACATGGACAGGTCTTGGAGCTGTTGCAGCTTTATCTGCCAAAACAGCGTGATAGAGAACGTCCTTATCAGCCTTTTATATAATTGTATATCATGGTACAGCTCTGCAGTAGCCTCTGCTTCTCCATCACTTTGGCAGAGTGCTGCATTTATAAGATTGTGCTGGACTTTTAAAGTAGCTTTCCTGTCATCTAGCGACACTTTCGGTACAAAGAGGAGCGCAGGCATTTTAGAGAGAAATAACTTCCTTCCGGCGAGCGCGTTAAGAGTAAAATTGGTTCACCAGGGCAACAAAGCAGAGTTGATTTTATTTGCTTTTCAGCCACATTTGATCAAAGCTGGAAATTACAGTCCTTTTATGTTCTCAGGCCTCAGTCTTGAGGCAGCTGCAGATGTGGCTCTGAACTTATTTCAGGCCAACACGTTTTCTTCACGTCCGTACAATGGTTGTTACGTTTATTGCGTTCTGTCACATGCGTTGCTTTGCCAAATGGGAAAGCCTATTTTTTTCATGGAGTGGCAATGGAAACTAGAAAAACTGCAAGCCAGATTTTGCCCTAAGTCAGACCTAGGTGCACAGAGTAGCAGATACTAGTCTCAGGCAGACATTTCCTTCTGAAGAAAGATGATCCTTTCAATTACTTTGCCTAGCTGGGCTTCCCTTTTGAGCTTCAGCTCGCAAGAGAACATTCTCCTCTACCTTGTCCTACCAGTAAACTCCAGGATCTCTGGGAGGCTGTCGTGACAATCGCTTCCTGTGGGCTTAGGCAGTGGAGTTTGCGTAGTGCTTGATAAAAATGTTGAGAAATAGAACCAAAAGTAAAGAAAGCGTGGTGAAATCCCTGAGGTCGCTGCCATAGTACCTACCAGAACATCCCTTCAGTGAAGTGTTTGTCTTCTTTTTCCCTCAGAACAATGCCAAGGTGGCAGTGCTGGGGGCCTCGGGCGGCATTGGCCAGCCTCTCTCCCTGCTCCTGAAGAACAGCCCGCTGGTGAGCAAGCTCAGCCTTTACGACATCGCTCACACTCCGGGAGTTGCCGCTGACCTCAGCCACATCGAGACGAAAGCGAGCGTTAAAGGTACTGCAGGCAACCAGTCTGTGTTCTGGTCCTCTCTCGGGTCTCTCTGACACTTGGAGATGCCCCTCGCTCCTTGTGAAGGGGAATCTTCACGTGATCCTGAAGCCCACTATCAATTTAAGTGGCTTCTTCTCAAGGGGTGCATGACCTGTTATGTTTAGCAAATTAGTTTGACATGTGTGGAGATGCAGATGGTCTGAGGCTGTGTTGTTGAAGGGGAGTTCCTAAGAACTGGCAGGAAATGTTCAGTAAAATTGTCTCAGAAAGAAGCTTGAGTGTTGTATTTAGAAGTTGATCTACAAAATAGACTTAACGCTTCCCGAGTGTCTACATGAATTTTGTGTGCTGCTCTCCCTAAGGGACAGGTCTCAGAAGTTCTGATGAAACACAAGCTCGATCTCCCGAAGTTCATTTTAGTTGAAGATCACCAAAAAGCCACATTTTACTTGAATGTGCTTCCCTGCAGTTTTTTGGGGACACTGGCTGTGGTGCCAAGCTGGGGACTTTGGGAGAGCAAACACATACCAGAGGAAGAACTGATGTTTTTTGAAACAGATGAATGTGAGTTTCCTGCCACTCTCATTCTATAAGTTTTGAAGCAAGGAGCAAACGGCAAATGGCATCCATCCATAATTGTGTTGTTCTGCTTTGCAGTGTCAGTCGGAATTGAAAGCTAAATTAGAACAGGGATTGGGTGCCTCTGGGAGTAATGTTTGTCCTCCAAAGTGTCCGATCTTTAATAACTGGCGAAACCATAATGCCTGAATGTCTTCCCTTCCAGGCTTCATGGGACCTGAGCAGTTGCCAGAATGTCTGAAGGGCTGCAATGTCGTAGTTATTCCTGCGGGAGTCCCTAGAAAACCAGGTACGTTCTTTTTGTTAAAAAGCCCCAGGGCTCCGTTGAAGTGTCTCCCAGCGGTGCTGTAGCTGGACTAGAGCTGTGTCTGGTTCTCTCAGAGTTGCCTTGGGATGGGAGTGGTCTGTTAATGACACTGACCTAGAGCTGCCTGTGGTATCGGGCAGCTCGTTTAGCTTCTGTCCTAGATTGTTCCTTGTAAAATGGGCAGAAAAGACTTTTCGTGCAAGTGATCCTGAATCTCACCCTGGTGTCGCTTGCCCGGAGCAATGCTCTAGTAAATGAACTGGTTCTTTGTTTTATTTCTCAGCAGAGTAGAAAGAATCCTTTTGTTTTGTGTTAATTGCAGAGTAACTTTTTAAGGCACCTCCGAATGGGTGCTGCTAAGCCTTCCTAGAATGTGTCTGTCTTGCTTCATTTCTACTCTGCTTTCCAATATCCTGCTGGAACTGTAAAAAAAGTCTAGACTTTAATGCCTAGCTCTTCCTAAGTCTTAATTTTTCATTGATCATAGAATCATAGAATGTCAGGGATTGGAAGGGACCTCGAAAGATCATCAAGTCCAATCCCCCTGCCAGAGCAGGAATGCCTAGATTATGCTACACAGGAACGTGTCCAGGCAGGTCTTGAATGTCTCCAGAGAAGGAGACTCCACAACCTCTCTGGGCAGCCTGTTCCAGTGTTCCGTCACCCTCACTGAGAAGAAGTTTCTTCTCGAGTTTAAGCGGAACCTCTTATGTTCCAGTTTCAGCCCATTACCCCTTGTCCTATCAGTGGTTGTCACCGAGAAGAGCCTGGCTCCATCCTCGTGAAACTCACCCTTGATATATTTGTAAACATTAATGAGGTCACCCCTCAGTCTCCTCTTCTCCAAACTAAAGAGCCCCAGCTCCCTCAGTCTTTTCTCAAAAGGGAGATGCTCCACTCCCTTAATCACCCTAGTTGCCCTGTGCTGGACTCTCTCCAGCAGTTCCCTGTCTTTCTTGAACTGAGGGGCCCAGAACTGGACACAATATTCCAGATGGGGTCTCACCAGGGCAGAGTAGAGGGGAAGGAGAACCTCTCTCGACCTACTAACCACCCCCCTTCTAATACACCCCAGGATGCCATTGGCCTTCCTGGCCACAAGGGCACAGTGCTGGCTCATGGTCATCCTGCTGTCCACCAAGACTCCCAGGTCCCTTTCCCCTACACTACTCTCTAATAAGTCATTCCCCAACTTATACTGGAACCTGGGGTTGTTCCTACCCAGATGCAAGACTCTACATTTACCCTTGTTGTATTTCATTAAATTTTTCCCCGCCCAACGCTCCAGCCTGTCCAGGTCTCGCTGGATGGCAGCACAGCCTTCTGGTGTGTCAGCCACTCCTCCCAGCTTGGTGTCATCAGCAAACTTGCTGATAGTACTCTCTAGTCCCTCATCCAAGTCATCGATGAATATATTGAATAATACTGGTCCCAGTACCGACCCTTGAGGGACTCCACTGGATACAGGCCTCCAACCAGACTCCGCCCCATTGATCTGTGAAACCAGCAGCTGACATCTCTCTGCCCAGAACAGAATATTGGTTTTTTTGTTGGTGGTTTTTTTTTTTTTTTTTCTTAATTCGGTAGCTTGCCTGTTAGTGAGTAGGTTGTGGGTAACTTAAAATATGGTACTGGATGTGTTTTAGGTATGACCCGAGATGACCTGTTCAACACCAATGCTAGCATTGTTGCTACTTTGACATCAGCCTGTGCAAAGCACTGTCCAGAAGCCATGATCTGTATTATTTCTAACCCGGTAAGCATTTTCTGGAGACTTGGAAAATATAGAGGGGAAAAAAAAGAAGTCCAAATTGAGAATACTGAAGTAATCTGTGAGTTCTTATTAGTTTTGACTGGTATTTTTGAGGTTTACAGGGCATTTGCAGGAAGAACTAAAAACCTGGTTCTACTAATCCAGTTTTCTTGAGCTACGTTAAAGTCAGTGAAACTTGGATATAAAAGTACTTAATATCTCAGCATCTGTGTGGCTGTGGTTATGATACATGCTGGTGTATTAGCTGGAAGAGAAATCTTCGCTCACTAAGGGAGGAGCCTTTAAATAACCATTAAGGCAAATTTATTGTCTTAATGGTTATTTAAAACAGAAGATGTATTCCAGCGTGACTGTAAATTACTCTTCAATTTAGGAATTAAAGTAATTGGCTATGGTTGACTTCAAGTTGGAAGTATGCTTCAGGTTGTTTACTGACCTGTTCGGTTGGCTTCATTAGTATCCTGGTTTTAATGAATGCTTGTCTCTTCTCGCTTGCAGGTAAATTCAACCATCCCGATAACTTCAGAAGTCTTCAAGAAGCACGGTGTGTACAACCCCAAGAAGATCTTTGGCGTTACAACGCTGGACGTTGTCAGAGCGAATACTTTTGTGGCTGAACTAAAGGTAGGTCTTAGTAACAACAGATGCTGGGTGAGGATATGGGGTCTTTTAGTCATTAGATCTGTCAAAAATGCTTTTAAAAGCACTGCGGAGAGCCAGAAGAGCTCAGATTTCTGTGGAGCTAGAGGCAAAGGCAACCATTCCCCGATCCATTCTCTAGAGGAGCCTGGGGATAGGGTTTCTTGCAAAATGTAGTTCAAGAGACTTTGACCTTTCCTTTTCATAGCTGTCCCCTGCAAGCGAGCTACGTGTTTGCCTTAGTTCTGTTGGCATTTCTGACCCTGCTGGTGCAACCGGAGGAGAGGGTTGAGTTGTAGCTTGCGTTTGCCAGGCAAGCTGCCTGTGCTGCTGCCCGCTACGGGATATTCCAACAGACATCGGGAGCTGTAACAGGTTACTTACTGCTCGTAATGGCCCTGGTGGGGTTGGTACTTGTGCTGCTGTTTATCTGAACTTGCACTGATATTATCCTGTAACTGCTTAACGTTATCAGAGCAACCCAGAGCTCAACTTTGTACATCGGGCTTTGTGCCTGGAGTGGAGCTGCCTCTGAACCTCCTCTGAACCTCCTGCCCTGTGTGGCACTGGGTTATAGATGTGTCCAAATACCCAGGGCAGAAAATGAAGTACAGGGTTCTGAAAGGTTTTTTTCTTGTCTGTATGCTTCAGAAGCTGGAGAGTTTCTTGCTTTCCTTAGGGCTTAGATCCAGCTAAAGTGAGCGTTCCGGTTATCGGTGGCCATGCGGGGAAGACTATCATCCCTCTGATCTCTCAGGTGAGTTGTAGTTATCGCTGCATGTGGCGTCACACTCTTTGATATGTTGGAATCGATGCAGCATGTCTGTGTGGTGGCACGTAACGTACTGCAATGTCATGGAGCCAGGGATCCCAGTTCTTGTGCCTGCTGTCATCCTGAGGTGAGGTACAGGATACTGGAAGCCACGAGCTAGATCTAAACAACTCTAGGTGATTTAAATAGTTCCAGCCCTTCTCCTCTAAAGTTGGGTTAAGAACTGCAGTGTCATGTGGGTGCTCAGATATCTTGGTGCCGGTTGTTTTGGTTTTGATTTTTTGTGGCAGGTATTTCATGATATGAAATCAGCATTTTCAGCAGGAAAATGGAGCTGCTTTTGCCGTGGTGGACTAGAAACACCATTTCAACATGCGGCTTTGAGATGCGGAGGCGTAGCTCGATCTGTGCCTGCTTCGGGAGGGGCTGGTAGTTGGGGAGAGGTTTCCTTCATGTGTTGAAGCCGGAATGAGCTGCAGTTGTAAAGCAGGCTGCAGGTTTGTGAGGAGATGGCTCGGATGCGACCAAGGAGCGGTCTGCAAGGAAGGAGAAAATGCATTATTCAAAGCAGAGGATAAAGGATCCTTCACAGAAGGATGTTGTTAGGGAATAAGAGCAAGGGCTGAATGCTGAGAGCGTGCTTTTGTTAGACAGTCGAGGCATACGTGCTCGACGTACGTGCATAGCTGTATCTGAAGGTTCAGTAACTGCCTAAATACTACTGGCAGACTGGATCCTTCCTAAGGCTCTTCTGTAACGTGACCCAAATATTCACATGGTGGCTTTTTGAAATTCCTAAGACCTGTGACACATTTGGAGGGCATCTACCTAGTGCAGAGGGCTACATGGTAGCAGCCATGGCGAGCCCTGCTTTTGCTTTAAAGCTGCATTTTGTCCTCGAATAAGCTAGTCCTGGCCGGGTTCCACTCACAGTCCGTGCCGGTAACCAGTAACCTTGATGAACGCTTGCAGCTGGTCGGTTTGTTGCGCGGCTGCTGAGCTGGGGTAACTGATTTTTCGCTGTTGAGAACTGTTAAAGCAACTCTGATGGCGCAGGAAGCGTTCTGTGGGTGGCCTTGCACTGAATCCACAGGGCTCCTGGTGTTCGATAGTAACTTCTCTTTTCCCATCTAGTGCACACCAAAAGTGGACTTTCCTCAGGATCAACTGGAAAAGCTTACGGGGAGAATTCAAGAAGCTGGCACTGAAGTTGTCAAAGCTAAAGCAGGAGCAGGTTGGTTCTTGACTGCAGCTTCCAAGTAATTCTTGTTGGCTGGCTGAATGAATGCTGTCCTCTCCAGTTTAATCTTGTTTGCAACTGCGGTGCAGAATTCTGAATCGCTGATTACAAATCTAGCTGCTCGGCCATGTCAGCAACTGCCTGAACCGTGGTACTGGAAGCAGCTCAGTATGTGAGACTAAATGCTAACTGATCCTATGCCGTGTATGGCTTTAAAAATAATCTCCTCTGTCAAATTAAGCTGTTTCTTCCTATAAATCTGGTCATCTAGATAGCGTGTAGCTGGCCAAAAGCTGCTGCTTTATCCGACTGGCTGCGAGCTTGGAGTCAGTGACACTGCAGCTCCGTAACCGTATCAGTAACGAAGCCTTTGATGGTGACAAAAGCATCAGAATTCAGTGTGATCTGTTCTAAAAGTGATTTAACTTTCACAGGCTCTGCCACTTTGTCCATGGCCTTTGCTGGTGCTCGATTTGCATTCTCCCTGCTGAACGCGATGAGCGGGAAGGAAGGGGTCATCGAGTGTGCCTTCGTTCGATCGGAAGAGACGGAGAGCCCGTACTTCTCTACGCCTCTGCTACTGGGAGTACGTACTTTGCATTATGGGGCTTGTGAGCAGCAGCTACTGATTTAGAATCACAGAATATTGGAAGGGACCTCTAGAGATGACCCAGTCCAACTCCTGCCAGAGCAGGGTCACCCAGGGCAGCCACACAGGAACGCGTCCAGGCAGGTTTGAAAGTCTCCAGAGCAGGAGACTCCACACCCTCTCTGGGCAGCCTGGGCCAGGGCTCCGTCACTCGCACAGGGAAGAAGTTTCTCCTCATGTTGAGGTGGAACTTCCCATGTTCTAACTTAAACCCATTATTCCTTGTTCTGTTACTGGGCACCACTGAGAAGAGATTGTCCCCTTCCCCTTGATCCCCACCCCTCAGATACTTCTCTACATTCATAAGGTCCCCTCTCAGCCGTCTCCTTTCAAGGCTGAAAAGCCCCAGTTCTCAGTCAGGTCTCTCAGTCTTGTGGTTTTTACTCGGCGATCTCTGTTTAGTCAGAGGATAGATAGCGCTGAAGTTACCGGTTGCGTGTACCTTGAAGAGTTCTTGAATGTGCGGGTGTTGTGCCTGGGCACAGAGCTCGGGCTTGACGGGGATGCTGCTGCTTTTATCTGCTCTTAGGCTGCAGGTCACTGAGTAACCAGAGATTCAGACTTGGCTTAAGAGGTCGTGCTTGCCTCAAGTCAGCGCCTGTTTATGAAGGGCTTTCGTATGATTAACCCGAGTCAGCAATCCTGCCTCCTCAGCTTTATCTGCAAATCCCTCAGAAATTGAGGCACATGGGCGACAACAGCATGGATTAGGATTAATAGATTGCTTGCAAGACCTCTGCTGAACTCTGAAAGAAGTGTCCGTTTTGCCACTCTGCGAGTGGAGTAACAAACAAGGGTGCCGCAGCCCTGCCTGGCTGCAAAGCGTGGTACGTGCTGGCTGGTGAGGGAGTGGAAGTAGAGGGATATTAAGGGGAAAGGGTTTGCATGTAGGCGTGAGATCTCAAAAACCAAGGGGCGCAATTAGGAAGCACTTTCAGATTGCGAGCGAAGGGCAGACACCACAGGAGAGACATTCTCTTGCCAAACGGTGGGTTTGAAGATAGAGGCGTGAAGAAGCGGTTGGTATCAGTCTCCTCTTGAAGGAGCTGGTGGGCTGGCTTCACGTTTTCAAACTTGCAAACGGCAAGAAGTTTGTGAAGGCTGTAAAAGTTGCTGCAGGTAATAAAAGGCTTCCAAACCTTGCCGGGAGGCGCAGGAGTGGCAGACTAGAGATGGCAGAGGTCCCTGGCTGGGTCTGCATCTCGACTGGGTCTCCATCTCAGCTGGGTAGTACTTCACCAGAGCTGTTAAATTACTCCCTAGGTCGCTCGATGAATGGTTAATCCTTAAATCCTCTTTTCCTCAGAAAAACGGAATCGAGAAGAACCTGGGTATTGGCAAGATCACCCCCTTTGAAGAGAAGATGGTCGCTGATGCCATGGCTGAGCTGAAGGCTTCTATTAAGAAAGGAGAGGACTTTGCAAAGAACTTCAAGTGAAGAACAGCTGATGATGGAGAGGAATTAACAACTTCCTTAATTTATTAAGGCATCATGTCACTTTATGACTTCCGAGTCAAAGCTCAGGCTTTGATTGAAGTCTGTCTGTATTAGCTTAATGATTGTTGCCAGTGCAGAGTCTAATCATCAATAAAATGGCCTCATTTTTTCAGTGTACCATGTGGAATTGTCCTGGAGTGCTTGTCTTGTGAAGGTAGAAGCTACCGGGCTCTGAAGGGTTTCAGGAGGGGTGAAATAGTCTCTGATAGTGGGTGAACTCAGTGACTCGACTCTGCTGCTGCTGGGTTGTCTTGGCTTGGGCTCCTTGTTGGGTGCAGCAGCTGGGAAACCAGGCACGATCGAATAAGATCAAGGTGGGGTGAAGAGGCTTGTGAAAGGGATAGCCGAGTGAAGGGGTCCAAGAGGTGTTTCTTCAGGAGGTGGCGTTACCTCGGTTTGTTACCTTAATCTCTTAACTCTTTTAAGAACTCAAATTATGTAAGAGCACAGCAGCTAAAATGTCAGTCCTACTCTAAGAAAATTAAAATGCTGAGAGTGACTTCTTTCTGGTTAGGAACAAAAGCCTTGATTTAGCATCTACATAAATTTCTTTTACGTTCATCTTCTTGCGAATATAAAAATAAGTGTCTGCGAGCAAGCGGTGATGACGAGTTCTGTTGCTGACTTCTTTTGAAGGTAAGCTTTAATGAAGGAAGCTATTAATTCACTCTTCCTCCGTACTCCGTGGGCTGCTTACCCTACTGCTTTGAATTGCTCTAATCCATGTAGGTTGGATTCTAAGCTGAGCAGACTTTATTTTGATTAGATGGAGGAAATGCCGAAGCCCAGCACTTCTGGAGGAGCTGAGGGGCACGTTGGTTTGAGTGAGAGAACCTGGTGTAGAAGCTTCTCCCAAGGAAGACACCAAAAAATAGTAGATGAGCTTTGGTCACTGCATTTTTTTGTTCCACTTGTGTTCCAACCCTCTTCTGAGCTCTCTGAACTGTGTTTATTTATTTTTATTTTGGTTAGTTCATCCTGAACCGGATCACGCAGTCATGACACCGCTGATGGATCGAGACTGAAGCGCTTTGGCTCTTTCCCTGCCCTGTGGAACACATGGGCAGAGCGAGGACAGCAGGCGTGCTTCTCGTCGCTCCTCTCCGCAGAAACTCAGTGTATTAAAGCTTGGTTCCTTCACAGGAATAGTAATGAAATGCAAGTGTCGGCAATCATTACTCAGCAGGCTTGGAACAAAGTAATTATTAGGCAGTATTAATAGAATTAAAGATCGCGTCAGAGTGAGGCAGGGGAGGGTATCGGAACTGGGAGTCGCTGAGGGCAGGAGTGACCGGCCGGACCTGGTAAATACGGCACAGACTCGCTTCAGATCAGTGACTGGGCAGCGTGCAGTGGCTCTGAGCTGGCTGCTGGCCACGGGGGTCTTGACCCATCAGCAACTCAGTATCCAGAAACAGGCGGGGAGGGGTGGTTTAGAAGTGGGGTGTATCTGTCTGCCAGGGTGGGTGGTCTGCGCACCCAGCGACGTGTGGGGGAACTGTTACGCGGAGCTGCCGGGCAGGTTGCTGAGGACTGGAGATTGTCAGGACTCGAGGTTCGCCGGGTGGCTTTAGGTTATTCCGCCTTTTTCTTGCATCAGCAGTCCAAATCCAGCCAAGTCTGGGGGAACTGCATGGACAAGCAGAAAGCTTTGCTTATCCTGGTAGGGATGTGGGTAAGTGGAGCTGAGGTGGAAGAGGATTATTCCCCAGCACCTGCTGACTTGTAGATACTTCACGGTCTCCTTCAAATCCCCTGAATGTTAACAACGTCCCTTCCTTTTATGCACTGTTTGAGTTTTGGTTTGTTTTTTTTTTTCCCTGTAATTGGATGCCTCGTGCTTGGAGTTGCAGCTGCATCTGGAAATCTGCTCCCCTTTCGGGAATGGGAATGAGACACCTCTCTTGTGGCTTTCTGTGGTGAACGCAGGGCTCAGGAGGACATTGGGTGAAGGTGAGAAATGAACTTGTGTAGGTTTTCCCTGCTTGGTCAAACATGCTGCCCCCCTGGCCCAGCAGTGCTGTGATGTGAAGATCAAAGAAGGTTTGCAGTGGGATATCTCACTCTGTCTCTCTGAACAGATTCCCCAGAGGAGGAAAGGAACTGGAGAGAAGTAGGAGTTAGCTGGTTGTACTGGGATAAGTTGACAATTTGCCCTGGAAGTTGTTTCCTGGTGCTGTCTCTAACGAGACCCATGACCTTTGTCTTGTTCTGGGAGCTGCTGTGGTGGGGCTGCATCACTGAGACACGGCACCAGCTCTGGTGTTGGCAGCTTTGGTTTTTACCTCCTGTGTACCTCTTGAGGCTGCTGTGACCCAGTCCAAGAGGAGGTGAAAACCCCACCCTGCTCTCAGAGCTCTTGCGTTTCATCCAGCTTACTGAGCAGACTTTTGTCTCAATGGTCTTTAAGCTGCTGGCATCTTCCATTGCAGCATCATTTATGTGCACGGAGCTGCCACCTCCTCAGGCAGCTCAACTCTGCGCTAGAGCCCAGATGACAAGATACAAAGGAGATGTGTGTTGAGAGTAATAAATAAAGTTACTTCAGATGGCCAAATGTCAGGTCACTTGATCCCACCTGCCAGTCCTGTGCTGCTGGGGCGACGTTGTCAAGTGCAGGAAAGGACAACAGCGAACAGTGAACGTTAGGGCTTGTGATCAACCTTGGTGGCCCAGGGAGGCTTCGGGTGGGATGACTGGGGAAGCAGGGTGCAGAGTGGCAGCTCAGTGTCCCCTCCTGGGAAAACTCTTTTCTCTTGCTGGCTCCATTTAAGAGCTGGTGCCTTGGGGTAGGGGTACGGACCCCTGAGCCCCATCTCTGGGTGGCAGAGCCGGGAGATGGCAGCAGCAGCTTACCTTCGGGTAGGGCTGGGACCCCTGCGGCCTGGGGACAGTCGCTGGCATTTCGGTGATGTTTGGGAGAAGCAGGGGAAACAACACCAGGAAACCAGTTGGGTGCTGCCTCTGCCTTTCCAAAGCTGGCTGCCTTCCCAGCTCTGGGAAAGGAGCAAAACCAGAGGAGCTGGTGTGTCCCTCCCAGTCCCTGCTGCTTAGCCTTGCTTTGCTGGGGCTGGTGCTTCATGGCAGGCTTTGTGCGACTGATCCCCTTTCAGAGGTTTCATGCTTTTCTTAGCAGGCACAGCGAGCTCTTTGCCGCCTGGCAGGGCCAGCTCCTGCGTGGTTTTGCCAGGATGGATCCAGCATCCCACCGCGTGGGGTTGTGCAGAGCCCCTCCCCGGGGCAGCAGGCGCTGCGTGTGGGCAGGGTCAGCCCTGGCAGGGGTGTCAAACCTCCCTGCTGTAAAGCAGCCCAGGCTGAGCTCTGTGCTTCATGCAGAGCGTCCTCTGCCCGGGGAGGTGGTGAGTGAGCAGGGAAAGGATGGGGGGAAATACACCCCGAGGTGCGTTAGGCACGGCTGGGGGCGAGGGTGGACCTCCCCTGCAGTCGGCTCAGCTTCCCCCTTCCCTCACAGGGTGACAGTAAGGGGCTTTAATGTGAGCAGGAGGATCAGAAACTATCTCATCAGTGGGTTTGGCTTTGCAGAGACCTCTCCTCTTCCCTCCCTGCTCCGCCTGGCCCTAGGCAATGCGAAATCACCACCTTTGCATTCGCTGCTCTTGATTTACTAAAAAGCCCACGAGCTCTCTCTTCCCTCCCGGGTGCCTCAAAGCGGATCTGGAGCGTGGCGCAGGGGTGTGAGAGGGTTTGTTTGCATTTACAGGGAAACCTGTTAATAAAGGAGACCAAAGGGACTGCTCTTTTCCTGGCTGCAGGAACAGATGGCTGGATAACGCAGTACAATTAATATGCAGGGACTCCTGCTGGGGTGGGGATTTGATTGCCTGTGAGGAGAGGTTAGCACGGCCGAGCTGAGCTCCGCAGCCTCTCTGCCCATCCCTGGCACCTGCTGCCTGCAGCGGCTCCTCGAGGACTCTGGGGCGGATTGGATGGTGTCACGGAGGAGGCTGTGGGAATTGGTCATGGGGAAAGATGCAGCGGGGGGTCTCGTGGCCAGCAGCACGTCTCTGGGAGATGGTCTGCAACCTTCGGGTTCGTAAAAGCAAAGGCTGCTCCAGTGACGAGCGGCTCCTCGAAGGCACTTTCAGGCTGGAAGGGGAGCGGTGGCTCGTTGTTTCCTCCCATATTTGTTTCTCAGTCAGCAGCTGCCAAAGGAAAGCAGCAAGTGGCAGCTCCCGCACGAACCAAAGGAGCTGGGTGCCAGCACACGGGGGTCTCCTCGCTGCAGCATCCTGCGAGTACAAAATGCTTCCGGGGGCTTCAAAGAGAGGCCAAACAAAAAAAAAAATCCCTGACAAGGGCTGGGAGGCTTAGGGAGCCCTCAGGGGAGCAGTAGGTCACCTAACAAACCTATGCCAGCACTGAGCAGGGCTGTGTGGCCACGGGGTCGAGCCCAAATCAATGGGAGCCTCCAGCTGCCGGGCCACAATCGAACGGTCCAAGGTCACCTCAGGCGCATGCGGGGCTGTTCCGATGCCAGTAACGGGGCTCCCCACCCCCTTCCCCTTCATGCCTTTGCTTTGCTCCCCTCGTTTGCCGGCGTTTCTCTCCTCACTGTCTCAGGCGGGGTTGCTGAGCATCAAGAAAGTCAGTGCCGGGCTTTGATCAGGGGCTCTCGCCCACGCCGCGCCGGCAGCCCGCTCCCCACGCAGCACAGCCGCTCCCGGCCGCCCTTTCTTCTGCGTCGGGAGGTGGCTGGCGGAGATGTCGAACCTCAGTACGAATCCTTGCAATTAGGCCTGTTCTGCTGCCTGCCTCGTTTGATCTCCTTTAATTATTTATCGCCTTGGTGTTTTTTTTCCTTTTTTTTTCCCCCCCTCCTTCCCGAATCCTCGGTTTCTTTCAAGTGATTATTTTCTTCCTCTCCCCCCAGCTGCGGCTGGCTCTGCCTATTTGCTTGCAATTACCGTCCTTTCTCCCCGCTCCTTCCATCTCCCCCCTTTTGTTCTCCACCGGATCATCCCTTCATGCTCTCCCACCTGCACCCCCCAGCTCTCTGCCTGCCTGGCAGGTTTTCCTTCCTGCTTTTCTCCATTTTTCACACCCGGGTGGCTGTTGCCTTTCCCCATCCCATCCCAGGCGTGGTTCTGGCTGTGTTTACCACTGGTGCCAGTGCTCCGCCTGGGATCCTGCACCCTGGGCTGGGCTGTACGAGCTCTCCCAGCGCTGTTCTCCCAGGATATTGCCCAAAGCCCAATGATGTGGCCCCACTGCAAAGCTTTGGCTCCCAGCTGAGGGCGGGGAGTCCCATGACGCTGCTGCCTCCCCATTGCGAGCTCTCCCGGTGCTGTGGGGAGAGGCTGACCGCATTCCCACCGCCATCCTCTTTGTTTCCCAAGGCCTGATGCATTATTCAAGCGCTGCGGGTTTTGGAAAGATAATGGTGGGCACAGGCTTGCCCTGGAGACGCCAGGTTTTTCCCTTCATGGGCTGTTTTCCCCTTCCAGTGTCAAACCAGGAGAAGCCCCAACCACGCAGGAGACTCCTCCAAGGACTTGGCATCTGCTCTTGCCCCAGGGAGGCAAAGGCAGGAGCAGGGGGAGGCAGAGACAGGGATGCTCCAGGGACTGAACCACAGCTCCCACACCCAGTTCCACTGCTTGGCCAGAGTTTAACAGCCCAACTTGTGGCTGTGGCCCTTGTTTACGTAGGCCCTACAATAACAGCCTGGAGAGGCTGCAGCCCATGCTCTCCCAGCTCAAACCACCCTCTCCCTCTCTGCGACTGTTTTAGGCAGGGACGGGCTGCCCCAGCACTGGGGCAGAAATGGTGTGGGGATCCACGTGAGCTTGTGCACACGAGTTTGCACGTGTGCACGCTCCAGCAGCCCCGCTGGAGCACGAGTGTCCCGCCCGCTGTGGGTGTTCGTGTGGCTGACACTGGCAGGGAGTGGCACTGGCAAGTGTCCCATGTCCCCAGGGCAGCACGGTGCTGCTGGTGGGTGTCCCCACTCACCCAGCACTGCTGAGGCCCCCCCGCCCTCGGCTGGGCTCCCACCCGCTCTCTTCCCCTCTGGGTTCCAAGCTGGTGATGCTGGGGAGATACAGGGGCTCTGGGTGGCTGGTGTGAGCTCTACCCCAAACCCCTGTGTTTAGGGGGGGATTCTGGCTCAGCTCCTTGTCACGCCGCAGACGGGGAGTTTTCGTCTGGCCTTGCCATGTGTTTAACTTTGGGAGAGGGTGCTGGATGATAAAAGTGGGATGCAGGTTTTGCAGAGCAGCTGGTGGGAAACAACCGCAAGAGTGTGTTCAGTCCTTTTGGGAAGAGGATGCTTGCTCCCTCCACCCTGTCTGCAGCTGAGCACTGTCCCCTCGCAACCAGACCCCTGCCCGTGGCCTGCTGCCGCCTTGACCCAGGGGGACCCTCGTCCCTGTGCGAGGGGATGGGGATGAAGGTGAAGAGCAGCTCTGGGCGTGGTGAGAGATTTTGGGCTGGTGTGGGTGAGCAGCGCTACTGGGAGTGGTTTGGTCCCTGGTCTGGTCCTCCCTAGAGCATCGTGAGGAGCAGAGCATTTCCTCGCTGCCACCCGCTGCAGGGACATCCCTACCTGGACAGGTGTCTCCAGCCTGGGCTGGCCCCTTAGGTGTCAGCTCTGGCTCCCTGTCCCCATCCTCATTGCAACTTCTCCCCCCAAATCCCCCCTCCGAGGCCAAACCCACTGTTGAGAAACACCCAGGTACCTTCGTTAGCTGTTACTTGGAAAGGAGCAATCAAATTAAGGAGGGAGCTGTAGCCACAGGGGGAAACTGAGGCACAGGGGCAGGAGAACATTGGGGACCAGTTGTCCCCAGCCAGGTGGGTGTGATGTGCCTGGCTGGGGCCCTGGCAGAACAACCGCAGTGCTTTCAGAGTGGTTTGTGCAGCTACACACTCACCATGTGTGACCATAGTGGCTTTGGAGCGGCTTTCGGGTGGTTTGGGTACGCTGTCACTTGCCACAAGCAGAGTGTGGGCTTTCAGGGTGCTTTGGGGTAGGTTGGGTTATCCTGTCCAGCATGGGACAGGGAGATCTGGGGGGACATGGCAAGGCCAGTTCAGCACCACACAGGGGCTTTCTCCCTTTTTGGTCCTTCTGGGGATTTTTCAATGCTCCTCTTTTCGCAGCCCTATGCTCCCTCCTTGCTGCATCTTTCCCAGGCCAGGCCCTGCCTGGTGGCTAATGGGGACCAGAGCTGATGGCACTGGTTATACTGGGAGCTTTCACCCAAGTTGCACCACCTCCTGGCCTTCAAGGAGGAGGGGTGCTCAGTGTAGTTGAAGGAAGTGAGAATTAATTACAGGCTCGTTAACACCGACTCATCACCCATGCTTCAGTGCTGGGCAATGTCCCCCGTGGGGACCTGGCATGTCCCACATCACCCTAGCCCCCCAAATCCCCCCAAACCCACCAGGATGGGGGTGCCCCAGGTGCTTCCAGACAGCAGCAATAAATCAGCTGGGAACTGATGGGGTTGGGGGTGACACCAGGGGTAAGAAGGTAAGGTGTGGGGCGGATGTGGGATGAAAGGTAGGATGGGATGGGATAGATGTTGGGATGGGATAGGGGATGGAATGGGATACTGGGTGGCGTGCAGGATGGGTTGGGGTGGGATACAGGGTGGGGTAAAGGGTGGGATGAGATGGGGATACAGAATGAGATACAGGCTGGGATGGGGATGCAGGTTGGATACGTGATGGGACAGAGGGTGGGGTACAAGATGAGATGGGGACACAGGGTGGGTTAGGGACTGGAATGGGATACTGGGTGGGATACAGGATGTGTTGGGATAGGATGCAGGGTGGTGTACAGGTTGGAATACAGGATGGGGATACAGGATGGGATACAAGCTAGGACGGGATGGCATGAGACAGAGGGTGGGGTACAAGTTGGGGGATTTTCTGGCAAATGCATCTCGCAGCCATGAGCGGCTCGGCCTCGGCAGCAGCCTCATCGGCTGATGCTTGCTCTGTACCCCAGGGTGAAGCTTTGGGGACCGGAGCAGGGGGAGTTGGAGGTATTTGGGGGCTTGGGAATGCAGGTCGATGGTGAGATGGAAGGTAGGGGGAGACCACCGGGAAGAGTTACGAGGCGCTGCGGGGGACACGGTGCAATAAGGGGTGCGGTCAGGGGTGCAGTAAGGGGTGCAATAAGGGGTGCGGTCAGGGGTGCAGAAAAGAGGTGTTGCCGCCCGGTGTGCGGGGCGGCTGGGCGCCCTCCGCGCCGGCAGGGGGCGCTGTGTGCCGGGCGGCGGCGCTCTGGCGCGGTGGACGGGCGGGCTCTGTGCCGCGGAGCTGTCCAGCACTTCAGGAGGGGCCGCGCTCGCCGCGCCCGGAGCCCAGCCGGGAGGGGCCGGCACCGCCACCGGCACCGGCGGCACCCGCCGCACCGGCGGCACCAGCGGGGCGGCGCAGGCAGCGGCCAGCGGCGGCGGCTCCGGGCCGGGCCGGGCCCGACGGGGCGAGGTGAGGCGCGGCCGGGCCCGGGCCTGGCTGACGGGCCGGCACCGGGCGGGCTGGGGTGAAGAGGGGGCGGGCAGGGCCCGGGGTGTGGGGGGAGAGGGTGTCCGAGGGGGGTCAGTGGGACCCCGCTGCACACGGGTGGCCGGGGGGGGCGGTTCTGAGAGATGTAGGGGGCTGGGGACCCCCGAGGGACAGGGGCGGGGGGGGGCTGGGTTGCTCGCTGGGGGAAGGGGGGGGCGGAGGACCCCGACGGGATGGGGACGGGGGGGTCACGCTGCTCCTCGGGAGAGTTGGAGTTCCCAGAGGAATGGCGGCGGCAGGGCTGTGCAAGGGGTGCAGGGCTTTGGTGGGGGCTGGGGGCGATTGGGGAGTGTATGATGGGCATCCCCGGGGTTTGATGTTTTTTGGGGCACAGATGGGGTGAGGAGCCCAGAGGCAAGATGCTTTTTGGCGTGCAAGGGGGTCTCTCCGGGGACATGGATGTGTCAGGTGCTTCCCAGTGCAGGCGGGGGCTGGCTGGGGGGCACCCCGTGTCCCTCTCCCCCGTGCTGTGTGGAGACAGGCCAGGATGGGGGCAGCAGGTCACCCCTTTTTGGCCCCCACCACGGGGAAGGACAGGACAGCAATGAGCCCCCAGCAGAAGCAGGTGCTTTGTGGGGTGCGGGTGGGAGATAAGGCTGAGATAATGGCCCCAAAGCCCTTCTCTCAGGTGCGCCGACCCCCAGGTAGTGCCGGGGAGGGGGACTCTGCGGCTTTGGGTTTGGCTGATGAGATTTCAAACCCTGCGGGTGTTGCATGGGGGAAGGAGAGGGGCAAGGCTTGGCAGCCGGGGGAGCCTGAGCAGCGACTCCCTGCCTTGTCTTTTGGGAGCGTTTTGTACTTCTTCCCAGATTTGGGAGGTTTGTCCCCAAGGATGGCCGGGCTGTGGCATGTGGGAGTCTGGTGGCCAGGAGTTGGGTCGTGGTTCAGGGGGACTTTCAGGGGCCGTGGGTTCATTCATCTCCTCTGGAGCAGAGGTTTCAGACTGTGAATGTTTCTTGGCTTGTCTGCGCTCCTACTGCTGTGGGGGGATCACCTGGGGGCTGCCAGCATTTGGTGTTGTCTTGAGTTGGTGGCAATCGCTAAGGATCACAGTGGACAGGTGCTTGTGCCCCAGCTGGTGCCCCTGCCCTGGCGTGTGGGTTCGGCTCTGGCAGGAGCATTGGATCACCCCCAGTGGGGAGGATTTTGGGGGACAGGAGCGCATGGTGCTCGTGTCCAAACACACAACATTCTTGCTCCATCCCCCTCAGCCAGCACGGCCTCACACCATGCTACCCCCTGCCTCTCCCTGCCTCCCACTGCCCCAGGGACTCCTCCTGGTCACACCTGCAGGGAGAGGTGGGGGCCTTTGGAGCCAGAAGTTGGGTAGCTTTTAGGGGGGCCTTCGGTCCTTGGTCTCTGCTGGAGATGGTGAGTGGGGACTTTGCCAGGCAGGTGGAGGAGTGCAGGGCTCCTGGTTGGTTTTGGCCCTTGTGCCGAGGAAATCGTGCTTTTCTCCCAGGCAAAGGGTCTCTGGCCCTCGGAGGCCGTATCTGGTTGCAGGTGGATGTGTGCCAGCGGGTCCTGAGGGATGCTGGAGGGGGCAGCAGAAGATGCTCACCCCCATGTCTCTGGGCAGGGGGTGCCTGTGGGGTGCAGGTCACCCCATGGGTTTAGTCCTGGCTGCTGGGGGTCTCCTGGCTGTGTAGGTCCCTGATCCCAAAAGCCCTTCCTTCTCTTCTTCCCCATCTCCCCATCTCCCAGCTCCTGTTTTCCCCGGCCAGGTGGCCCATGGCTTATATAACGTGCTCAAACCCCGGAATAGCTCCTCCCGTTACACAACCGCCCAGCCAGCCACAGCGGGGTGGGGGGGGGATCCCTGGCTGGACGCTCCCCTCTGTGCTGCCCGTGACCCCCCTTATACCTGCAGTGCTTGGCCCTGAGGCTCATTCCCCGCGATCGTGTCCCCATCGGGAAGGTGACCCCATTGTGACAGTCATTCCCCCTCCCTGCTGCTCCATGAGCTTGATAATTGCTTTAATTATTCTTCTCCCCCTCCTCAGAAGTGGTGATGGACGGTGGGGCAGCCCATACCTCCCCTTGAATTCCTTGCCCAGCAAAACAAATGGCCCCAAGGGTGCAAAACCTGGGTGGGGGCTGCCTGTTCTCCTCCTCCTTGTCCTCGCACCCCCTGGTTGAGGAAGGTCTGGCAAGGCAGCGAGCACCCAAGCCCTCCCTGCTGGGGCTACGGGTCCCTTGGCCACCAGCCAGCAGCTGCTGGTGGCCTCCGGGGGGGGTTGAGGAGAGTGTGGGCAGAGGGACACAGGGCTGGGGGGTCCCATAGGGCTGCTCATCCCCTTGACTTGCTGCCTCTCCACTCAGCATGGCGGGGGGGGGCGGATTTGCTGCCGTCACTTGGACGTATTTCTCTTCCTTCCCCTCATCCTTGGCTGAGGAATGGGATTGCTGCAGGCGTCCCAGGTTTCCCTGGGGCTGCTCCCCATCATGGTGTGATCCCCTTCCCGTCAGCTCTTCTCCATCTGGAGCCGGGAACAGGGCTCACTCAGCCTCCCCCAGCAGGCTGAGGGGTTCAGGGTGAAGGGAGAACTTCAGCTGTGACGTTTTGGGGACAAGGAGCAAACCCTGGCTTCTCATCCTCCATTGGGCCGTTTTCTCTGGAGCATCTCCCAGGGGAGCTGATGGATCTCCGCTGCTCACACCGTGTGTGGTGTCCCTCCAGTGGGGGGGGAAGGTCCCCACCCCTGGCTCCCCCATCCCTACATCCCCAAGCTGGGAAGGAGCCCAGTTGCTTAGCAACTGTTTAGCTTCTTCACCAACCTCCTCATCTATTTTATATATATATATATTTGTGCACAGATGTAGGTATGCACAAGCAGCAGCAAGCCATCACCCAGCTCGTGACCCCCTCCGCGCCAGCACCCGTATTTTCTTTATTAATTGCTTTAAAGTCTGCGAGGCATCACGTTTTGGTCGGGCAGCTAGAGGAAAGGATACTCTAGGCTCAGGGAAATTGAGATGGAGGGACTGGGACGGGGGTAACCAGCCCCTTCTTGCTGCCCCTTCCCATGGGCAAGATCCCAGCCAGCTTGGGGCTGGGGAACAGCACTAACGGGTCCCAGATTGGCTACAAAATTGGCTTAAAAAAGCCAGTTTTGCCTTTTTTTTTTCCCCCCCCTCTTTCTTGGAGGTCTGACTCATGGTTTTTGGCAGTCAGGGGCTGGTGGAAGGCAGCTCCAGAGAAGGTCGGCCCAATTAACGGCAGCAACCCTGGACTTTTCCTCCTTGTAATTCTGACCGGGTGCTCAGAGGAGGCCAGCTACCTTGCTGTGATGTTCTGGCATTTTTTGTATCACAAAAAAAAAAAAGCCCGTTTCCCAGCCGTCCCCACAGCATGGGCAGGCAGCAGCCTGGGATGGGGCTGTAAATGCTTCAGGGACAGGGTTGTGATTTCAATAGGTGGTGGTGCACGGCGATGAGACCCCGGCAACCAGGGGAACCACAAGGACCACTCCTCTCACCCTGTCCGGTGCAGCTGGAGAGTCCTCTCCTTGGCTGGGTTGTCACCTCCTTGGTGGGACTGAGCTCTGGCACACTCGGTACACGAGCACGGTCCAGGGAGCTGCCGTCCCGGGCTTGCCACATGCATCCCGTGCCCGCATCCCCGGCACGGCTGGTGCAGCTGGATGTGGCGAGAATTAATTGAGCACCGGCCGGAGGCGGCTTTAATTAGTGCCGAGGCGGGGCGGGATGGGGGGAGGATGCCCAGGCGCCGCTGCGGCCGTTCCCCCCCGAGGGGGAGATGCCGGGAGAGCATCCAGGCACTGCCAGCTTCCCACTGCCGTCCCTGCTCCCACCGGGAAAGTAGCTTCACCCACGTTATGGCAGCGGCTGGAGCTCCCAAACCCGTGAGTTTCTCTGGAGAACTCCAGGCTGGGACATGGGGACAGGAGCAGCTGGAGGCCACCCCACCAGGCGCCCAGGGGTCCAAGCCTGCAGGGAAGGAGCTCAGTTCCAAGCTTGGCTGGAAACCAGCAGCCCTGAAGCCCATCAGAATAGTGGGACTGGTCCTTGCACCCCAGACTGGCGGGGGACTGTCCTGACTGTATGTCTGTCCTTCTGTCTGTCCTGGCTTCCACCGGGCTGGCAAGGCTGAGGATGAGGATGGAGGGAGGAAGATGGAGGGTGAGGAGGATAGAGGGAGGAGGATGGAGGATGGAGGATGAGGAGGAGGATGGAGAAAAGGGTGAGGATGAAGGGAGGAGGATGGAGGAAGGAGGGAGAAGGATGGAGGAAGGAGGATGGAGGATGGAGGGAGGAGAATGGAGGATGAAGGGAGGAGGATGGAGGAAGGAGGGAGAAGGATGGAGGAAGGAGGATGGAGGATGGAGGGAGGAGAATGGAGGATGAAGGAAGGAGGATGGAGGAAGGAGATGAGGATGGAGGATGAGGGGGAGGAAAAGGGTGGAGAAAAAGGATGAGGATGGAGGAAGGAGGATGGAGGAAGGAGATGAGGATGGAGGATGAGGGGGAGGAAAAGGGTGGAGAAAAAGGATGAGGATGGAGGAAGGAGGATGGAGGAAGGAGATGAGGATGGAAATGGAAAATAGGGATGAGGAGGAAGACGAGGATGAAGCTGAGGATGGAGGATGGGCATGGGGCACCGCTGAACATTGCCAAAAGCTCTAATCCAGGCAGGAAAAATTGCCTGGGAGCTGAAAAGCTGGTTTGACCTCCCCAAGCCGAGCACGTGGAATGCCAACAGGGAAGACCAGGATCCCAAAACGCATGGATGAACGGCTTGGCAAGATGTGGAGAGAGGGATTTGCTTGAGAGTTTCCCCAGCAGCTCCAACCCATGGTGCCGGGTGGGGCTCTGCACCCTCCTGGGTGGCACTGAGGGGATTTTGAGGTTGGGGATGGGTGTGAGTGACTGTCCCTTGTCACATTCTGCAGCCTTTGGGAGTCTGTGGGGACACAGCGGAGCACTCGCCCCAAGATACCTCCTTCTCCCTCTTGGCGAAGCGGCCAGGCAGCGGGTGCCAGCACTTGATGATTTGTGGGTAATTACTGCAGATAATGAAATATTTAACCATCATCTTTATTATCGGGGATAGCACTGAGGCAGGCAGGGAGCTGCTCGGGCAGGGCTGCGCTGCCGTTGCTGACAGTGCCAGCAGGAGATGGCAGGCCTGGACGGTCCCCGCGTGGTGGCCGATGGATGGATGTTGTGGTGGTGATGGCCGCCCTGTGTCCCCAAGCTGTCCCTGTCACTGGGGATCTCCTTTGGGGACGGTGAGGGCACATACTCAGCCTGGGGGACTGACAACCAGAGGGGGCTTGCAGGTGGTTTCTCTCTTCCTTTGTTTTCCTGCCTGTGCCCTGGCCAAGATGAGGGTGGCTGGTGTCAGCTGTCACGGTGAATGTGGCTCACGGCTGAGGGGACAGCGGGCCTGGTCCTGGATGGAAGGGGGATATCTCCAACCGCATCCTTTTTGTGGAGATGGGGAGCGTTTCCCAGCAGGATCCGCTGCCTCCCCCACTGTGCAGCCCTTACCCGCAGGTATCCATCCAGCTGCCGGTTTCTCTCACATCCTCCTCCATCTACCTGCCCGGCTGTATATCCCACACGCTTTCAAGATTTCGCAGCAATGAATTTATCCGCTGCTGAGCTCAGAATAAAATTAATTCCCACTGGGAAAAAGCTAGCAAAGGCTGCTGTGGAAAGCATCCTCTCCTTCCCCCTCCCTTTCCCCGATTTCCTGGTGAAGATTTCCTGGTAGGGAGCTTTCCCCGTTCCCAAATATCGTTCCTGGTTTTTGACTTCACTCCCTGATGAGAGAAAGAGGAAGAGGAGCCCCCAAGCCAGATTTTTCTGCAGCATCTCGCCCATCTCTGACCTCAGGGCTACCCTGGGATGTGGAGGGGGCTGGGGTCAGGGGTCCCTCCCAGGCAGGCAGGGCTGAGTGGGGCAGCTCCTTGCTGCAGGGTGTCACGGGGCTCAAAATGTGAGTGCTGCCCTGGCTGCTGCAGGTGAGGGGGGACCCAGGGATGCTCTGGTTGCTCTGACAGGGTTGAGCATCCAGAGTATGCTCCACTGGCAGCATCCTCTGCTGCTTGCTCCTCTGTGTCTCTGCAAGAATAAAGGCTGCTGGCTCCTCTCTGCTGCTCTGGTAATAATGGGGGGAAAAAAAAGTGCTTTGTAATTAATCAGTCAGCTGCCCTCCTCCCTGGGCGGGCTCGTTGGGAGGTAAATGATGCATGGGGCAGCCGCTGGCAGCAGGAAAGCTGGGGATACCTCTTGGGAAAGCCATGGGGCTGGAGATACCTTCCCACTGGGCTGGGACCCCTGCGACCCTGGGGAGGGCTCTGAGGCTTTTTCTCTCCTCAAACAGCAGAGAAACGTCCTTGAAGCCTCTCATGGGTGACCTTTGTTCCCACCCCGGCTCTGTCCCACCACAGAAAGCTCTGAACCGCCTGGCGTCCCCCTGGAATGGCACAGCAGGAGCAGTGAACCCTCCCTGGGCTCAAAACGGTGCGGATCAGAGCTTGATCTGTCTGTCTTGCCTTCATGCCCACTCTCAGCTGAGGGATCCTTCCTTCCCTGGGCTAATGGTCAGCCCTGTCCTCCCTGGGCAGTATGTGTCAGACACCCCGAGCATTGCACGCAAGGGTCTAGGCAGTGATGTGCAGGCAGCACCTGCCCTTGGAAAAGCCTCTCTGGCAGGATCCCTGGGATGGAAACATCCCAGAGAAGCGGCTGCTGACAAAAGCTGCATCTCTGAGCCCAAAGCCAGCTTGGAAAGTGAGCGAGGGTGCTCTGCCTTCACCCCCGATCATTTCTTTGTGTGAGACTTTGCAGGAGAAGCATTTGTGGGAGCCCCTGGTAAAGCCCAGGCGGTGCCTCTGCAGCCTGGCTGCTGCTGGTGGTTCGTGCAGAGGGTCTGGCCCTCAGGGTTGGTCTTGGGACTGGGACTGTTTAATATCTTTGTTGGGAACATGGACAGTGGGATCGAGGGCACTCTCAGCAAGTTTGCCAACGACACTGAGCTGTGTGGTGCGGTTGACACGCCGGAGGGAAGGGATGTCACCCAGTGGACAGGCTGGAGAGGTGGACCCATGAAAACCTCATGAAGTTCAACAAGGCCCAGTGTAAGGTCCTGCCCTGGGGTCAGAGCAATCGCAAGCACAAACATGGCCTGGGGATTGAGAGCAGCCCTGCAGAGAAGAATTTGGGGGTGTTGGTGGATGGAGAACTGAACATGACCCAGCAACGTGTGCTCACAGCCCAGAAAGCCAGTGGTATCCTCGGCTGCACCCAGAGCAGCGTGGCCAGCAGGGCCAGGGAGGGGAGTCTGCCCCTCTGCTCTGCTCTGGTGAGACCCCCCTGCAGGTCTGGGTCCAGCTCTGGGGACCCCAGCACAAGAGGGACACGGAGCTGTTGGAGCAGGTCCAGAGGAGGCCATGAAGGTGCTCAGGGGGCTGGAGCAGCTCCCTGTGAGGACAGGCTGAGAGAGCTGGGGCTGTTCAGGCTGGAGAAGAGAAGGCTCCTCAAGGGGAGACCTTCCAGCGGCTGCCAGTGCCTGAAGGGGCTGCAGGGAAGCTGGGGAGGGGCTGTTTATCAGGGAATATAGTGACAGGACAAGGGATAAAATTTTTAAATTAAAAGAAGGTAGATTTAGATTACATATTAGGAAGAAGTTCTTCACTGCAAGAGTGGTGAGACCCTGGCACAGGTTGCCCAGAGAAGCTGTGGCAGCCCCTCCCTGGAAGTGTCCCAGGCCGGGCTGGACGGGGCTTGGAGCAACCTGGGCTGGTGGGAGGTGTCCCTGCCCGTAGCAGGGGACGTTGGAACTGGATAATATTTAAAGGTCCCTCTCAAAGCATTCTATGATTCTATGATTCTATCTCCAGTGGGAGCAGGGGGCCGGTGCTTTGGACAGGGGAGTGGGGGCATCACAGGACGGGGAGACTGAGAAGTGGGTGCTCAGCCAAGCGCTGGTGGCCTGAGGTCGCTGAGTCAGGGTTGTGTCCGTCTGGCTGATCCAGGAGATTTGGGAGCATCTCCTCCCCCAGGCTCAGCGTGCAGCAGCCGGCGCCTCGGTGCGGCAGCGCTGCTTGGGAACGGTTGTCCTCTTCCGAGGGGTTATTTTTGGAGCCAAGTGAGGACACTTTGTCTGTGGTGGCAGAAGAAGGAGACAGAGACACAGAAGGTGAAAGAGCAGGGAGAAGGCAGGCGGGCAGGAGCCACTGGGAAGCTTCACTTCCCCTTGCCGGGCCAGTGCCGAGGGCATCGGCAGCATTTTCTGGCTGGGCCAGACATGAGGGTGTCCCATGGCTGCATCCTCACCAGCCAGTGCAACCAGGGGAAGCGAGGGACTGTATGAGGTCTTTGGGTTCCATCCCCTTGCTGGATGGGGCCAGCGCCCAGGGTTGTCCCCAGAGGGCTGTGAGGATGGGTGCTTGTCCCTGCTCCAAACCCACCTGGCTCACAGAGAGGTCCAAGGGGCTTGGAGGGAGCCCTGCCCACCTGTCCCGCTGCTGCCGTATGGCTCTGGCTGGTGCAGACTTTTCCAGGCTTTCCCTGGCACAAGGCTGGCACAGAGCAGCCTCCTCTGTTTCCCATGAGCTAGCCCTCATGGCAGGGTTGAGAATAGCCCCAGCCTTGCTTTACAGGTGCGGAAACTGAGGAAAGGGGCAGGAAGGGTGCTGGCAGGAGACTCAGATCTCTCAGTTACCAACCCCACCAACCTACTGTACCCACACCTCTTTTGAGACAAATTTTGCCTTCAGGTCCTGGGGGGGTTCCCCTAAACATCACACCATGAGAGGGAAACCGAGGCAGGGATTGACCCCCATCTCTTTCTCTCCCTGCCAGGCACTGCCGGTGGTGAGGCCAGCCCCGCCAGCATGGCTCTCTACAACAATGGGGCCGACGTGCCTTCACCCCAGGAAGCCTCCAACGGCTTCTCGCAGCCCAGCGCCTCGGGGACGTGGCACAAGGGCGAGGAGGAGGTGCGGCTGGTGGAGCCCCACCTGGTGAAGAAGGCTCATCGGGAAATCCTGGACCACGAGCGCAAGCGGCGGGTGGAGCTGAAGTGCATGGAGCTGCAGGAGATGATGGAGGAGCAGGGGTGAGTGGCAGGGGATCGGGGCTGGGCTGGAGATGGACCCTGTGGCTTGGGCTCTTTTGACCTGCTTGCACCTTGTTCTCCTTGCCTTTTTCCTCTCTCAAAAATACCTTGAGCTGGCAGTTAGTCCCCAGGCGAGACTGTTTCAGTGCTTCAGCTTGTCCTGCCTTCGTTCTTGCCCCCTAGTTTTGGGGCAAGAGGATCTCCCCGCCCTGCTGTCCCCACTGGCCATGCACTGCGAGCTGCTCCTCAGCCTTTGCTCTCTCCTGGGGAAGCAAAGAGCTGGTGGAAAACCTGAGGAGCTGGAGAGCATCCCTGCCTGGGTGGGCAGAGGGGCCAGCGAGGAGACCCCCAACCCTCTGGACCAGTGGCTGCCCCATAGCTCTGGCACCAGCCTGATCCCCCTGACAGCTCACTAAAACCTGATGGATGGAGCAAATTCTGCAGCACGTCTGGATAGATGGGGACCGATATCAGCTGGGGAGAAGGAAAATGGATTGAGGGAAGGCTTCGCCAAGGCTTTCATTAAGAGCGCGAGCGTGACCTAGAATTAAATTGTCTCACACAGACTGGAATAATGATTGTGCCTAATTTGTCGTTATGGAAATAAATAAGGCTGACCTGGCGCCTTGGGGAGCCCAGAGCCTCCTGTAGAGTTCCTGTGCCCTACTAGGGATCTTACTACTAGTAGTATCATTACTGTGGTGGGTAATAGCAGTATTGCAACTGGTATTGTTGTTATTGCTCTAATTGCCTCTGCTGTTATTAAGGCTATTAATAACGATGATGGTGGTGATACACTGAAATGATAATATAATTACAGTAATAATCTTGGTCAACCTGGTTAATCCTCTGCCTGCTCTTCCCCTCTGCTCGGGGCCTCTCTGGAAGGCTTACATGCGAAACGTGTTGCACCCCTGAGGGACCACATGCTGGCCATGGCCTCGGAGGAGTTATTGGCAAGGGCAGGGCCCCCGGGATGAATGGGCGTGATAACAGAGGGGGGGTTGTGGTGATTTAAACACTACCTTGTTTCCTTAAACATGGATTCCTCCTCCTGCCTGCGCTGTATCCGGCTCCTGCTCCCTGCGGGCTGCCTGCGCCGTGATTCCCTGCCTGCAGGCTGGAGTTCTTGTCTGGAGAAGAAGCGTCAGCAGTTTTTCTTTCTTTCCCAACCCCATTCTACATGTTCAATCGCAAGCCCTAAATCCCTCCAGCAGGGTTATGAGCAGTGCAGGGGGGTGCAGGAGGGAAGGGGCTACCGGGGTGCTCCCACCGGCATCGCAGCATCCCGGCCTGTGGCAGGGGGGTTCCTCTCCTTGGCCTTGCCCCCTGCAGATTTGCGAACAGCCCAGCCTTGGTGGCCCATCTGTCACCTCCCATTTGGCCTCGCATCCCCTCTCCAAGAGCATTGCCCGCGTTTGTAATACGCTGCAGCAAGTGCTTATCTTCTCGGGCTGACATCTTCCTGCTGCTGTGGACCGGCTGGTGGTCACGGGCTGGCCATGGACTGGCCACGGGCTGGCCCCACTCTGCCCTGCTGGCTGCTCTGCCATCGAGGGTACAGTGCAGAGCAACGTTTGGGGGTGCTGCCCTGTTTTCGGGCCCTCCGAGGGTGCGAGGCGAGGGAAAGCAGCCGAACTCTGGCTGGCTGTGGAATTAATGTGAGCCTTTCAGTGTAAATGAGCTCGTTAATATTAATTCCCCTCTCCTTGCTGTTCCTGGTCATGGGCACTGCGGGGGGGCGGGGGGGGGGGGTGCTGCCACGTGCCTCTCGGCACCCAAGGGCACCCGGGGGCACCCAGGGCGCTGCGAGGGGCATCAACATCCCCAGCACAGACTCAATGGGATGCCAGCCTTAGGGACAGCTGGGACACCCTGTTTGCTGGGCTCATTAGGGGAGATGCTGATGGGATGTGATGATGAGGATGGGCCACGAGCAGTGGTGTGGGTGAGGACTGGGGTCCACATAGAGCCTGACCCCTCCCGTCCCAGCATGGCAGCGTGGTGGTGACATGGGTTCCCTCTCCCTTTGCTCTGTCCCCAGGGATGATGCCAAGAGCACCACGGGTCCCTGCATCACCTCCTTCCATTTGGATGGGGTTTTTTGTTGAGGGGGATGCCCTCATGCAGCCACGGGATGTGGTGCAGGTCCACTCACCCGAGATTGTCACCTGTCCCTCCCTGAGGAGACCTTGGGGGTGGCTGGAACGCCATGGCTTGCCGCGGCTGTTCTCAGATGCCAGGGACAAAGTGATTAGTGTCTCTCGTTAATAACCCTGCAGCGGCCTGAGTCAGCGTTCAGCGTTAGCGCAGAGCTGGCTCTGCTGACGGGGCCCCGGTGCGGCATGGGGACGAGCAAGGAGGCTCATGATGGGATGGAGACACCTGGCACAAACCCTGGCATCACCAACTGCGATGCTGGCACTGCCCAGGGGGTTTGGCAGGAATGGCAACCTCATGGTCACCCTCTTCTTTTAGCCCTTCCTGGTGTCCCTTCCTCTGCCAAGCACTGCTGGGAGGACCAGGCAGCGGAGAGGAGGGCATGAAGGGTGGTGGCAGGGGACCGAGCAGAGCGACCTGCTTTCCTCCAGGCCCTGGTGGCAGTCGTCATGCCACCTCTCCTTCTGACTGGCTCCTTGGGCCATGCGTCACTCCTGAAAGGTTCTTGGCAGGTCCCTGGGGAGCCCGCACTCTGGCCATGGCAGCCCTGACCGTGTCTTCGCCCATCCAGGTACTCCGAAGAGGAGATCCGGCAGAAAGTGGGGACCTTTCGGCAAATGCTGATGGAGAAGGAAGGCGTGCTCACCAGGGAGGACCAGCACGGGCACCAAATGTAAGTGAGGCAGCTCCAAACTGCTCCACCTGTGCGTCCTGCCTGTCCCTCATCCCAGAGAGGCGTGTCCCAGATTGCATCCGAGTGTTGATGGGTGGGTGGATTCCTACAGAGAGGGTATACAGGGATGGTGGGATGGATGGATGGACATAGAGAGACTATATAGGGATGGAGGGAGGAAGGGATGGATGGATGGATAATTGGTTGGATGATAGGTTGATTTGATGATTCGTTGGTTTATTTGATGGTTGGTTGGTTGATTTGATGGTTGGTAGGTTGATTTGATGATTAGTTAGTTTATTTGATGGCTGGTTGGTTGATTTGATGATTGGCTGCTTCATTTGATGGCTGGTTGGTTGTTTTCATGATTGGTTGGTTTATTTGACGGCTGGTTGGTTGATTTGATGATTAGTTGGTTTATTTGATGATTGGTTGATTGATTTGGTGGTTGGTTGGTTGGTTGGCTGGTTGGTTGGTTGATTTGATGGTTGGTTGGTTGGTTGGCTGGAGGAAGGGTTTGCCTCTCTGAGGCAGTATCTTACCTCCAGAGAGGTTAGAGGTTATCATGCACTGGTTGTTTGGAGACCTCAGGGTGCTGTACAGAGGGGCTAGCATTGCAACACTCATGTCCCAGATGATGAGACTCAAGTGCAGAAGGTCTCGATGCTGGGTTCACCCCAGCAGCCAGCGGCAGAGACCAAGTTGCAGGTTTGCTGTGCCTCACCTCTGCCAGCTCCTGCCTCCTTGGGTCACCTCCCCTGCTCCCCTGGGGCTAAAATTGCAGCTTCTGGCTCCAGCCAGCCAAGGACACTGGTTTCCAGTCCTCGCTCGTAACTCCACAATGCCAAACAGTCCTGATCATTAACAATACTAATGATAATTTCTGTTGCAAGAGGCCTAGGCTGGATAAGCGGGGCTTCAGCCTGATTCTCGCTGGGGTAGACCCAGAGCCCGTGTCTCTGTCACGCTGGTGTCACTCCAAGGAGACCCACAGAAGAAGCTTCTCCAAGGAGTTCCTGCCTTCTTCCTCATACTGCCTCGTCCCTGGGGGCTGCTTCTGCTCCACTGGGAAGTTCGGAGCTCAGTTTAGGTGTCCAAAGCAGCCCAGATGCTGTTGGGGATACGCTACTCACTCACTGCTCCTGCACCACGCAGGACTGTCCCCAGCCTCGCAAGGGTCCGCCCCAGCTCGATGATGATTTATCTGCATGATGCTTAATGGTCCAGGCAGCGTGGCTGGCCCGGCGCACACCATCCATCAGCTTGGAAACCAGGTCACTTGGGACAGGAATAGATGCTGCAGGTTCACTGAATATTAATGCTTCATTAGGGTCAGGAAATCAGGGCGGGGGTGGGGGGAGACAGGGACGCCGGGATGGTGAGGAGAGCCTTCCTCCCACCGCTCCACCACCAGGCCAGGCAGGGAGGGACACCAGCTGTGCCCTCCTGGGGGTGGGAACGTAGCCCTGGGGCAACACGAAGCATTCAGGGTCCTCCTCCAGGCAGGAAAAACCAAGACACAGGGAAAACCAACCTGCCCAGGTCACCCAGCATCGAGGTGTTAACAAGTGGCCTTTGCCCGTGGGGGCATGAGGCATCTCCAGGGCATCTTCCCGGGCAGGCTCGTTACAGCTCGTGCTGTAATGAGCGCACGGGGAAGCCGAAGGTGCGTTAAGGTTACCCAGGCAGCCCTGGCTGTCACCTTTGCAGGCTTGCTTTTGAAAAACGAAGGGTAATCATTCAAGATTAGCCCAGAGGCTATAAATAATAGTGCTGAGCTGGAAGGACCAGTCGCAAAGCAGAGGATTGCTTGGAGGAGAGCAAAGCCGGAGGCGCTTGGAGGAGACTGGTGGGGGAATTGAGCTGCTGAAGTCCCCGCCAGAGGATATCCAGGCTGCAAAAGGTCTGTGCTGGTTGAAAAGGTTGGGCAAGGGAGTTAAATAAACTTTAAATAAAAGGCACTCAGCCCTTGTGGTGGCTGGGAGAGTCCTCGGCAAAACAACTGGCCCAGCTCCAGCACCTCTCTGGACTCTTACAGCTTGGTCATTGTCTGCTGGGACTATTAATCTGAACCAGCTCGTTTCATTTCAAAGCAGATGCAGAAGCTCAGCATCATCTGCAGCAGTCCTTAGGGGAAGCTGAGGCACGGAGCAGAGCCGCGACCACCTGAGGCCCCGGCTCACTCTGCGCGCTCCTTCAGCTCCCGTCTCTGTGCGTGCACGGCCTGGTGATACAGCCTGGTCCCTGAGGAGTAACCGCTTGATGGACAGGCTGGTGGGATTGAAATGAAACACCAGCGTGTGCTGGGCGGGGAGGGATAATTGGGACAGCACAAGCCCGTCTTGAGCCGCTGAGCACAGCTAATGAGTGAGATGCTGGCAGCAGGCTCTGGTGTGGAGCACTGCCTGCTCACAGAGCACAAAGTCCAGTGCAGAATTATCCCCACTAGCTCCTCTCTTGTCATTTTTTTTCCCCCCTCCCATGGTTGGGTGGGTGGTTGAAAGGCCGTTCCCGCCCTTGGGGCACGGCCAAAGGAGGAGCCACTTGGAGAGGACCCAGAAAACCCTGGCTGTGGTGCAGAAGGGAGCCTGAGCCCCGCTTGAGCGATCATCTGCGGTCAGGGGGAGGATGCCTCACTTGTAGCTTTGATCCAAACCATTTTTAATTGGGTTAAACGGCCCAGGCCCTGCCTGCGGCTAGGGGGCCAACACACGTGGCTCTCAGATCTGCTGCCCAGGGCTGGGAGCATACCTTCTCTCGCCCGGACATGGTGACTGGGCTGCCAAGGGACTGGGGCCATGCGGGCTGCAAAAGGCAGAGGAGCCCACATTGTGTTTCTGAGGGCAAATCTCCCTTGGGAAGTTGGGCTGGTGTGATGCCAGGCACTCTCTAGGCATGACCCGCTCCGTTACGGCTCCCTCCAGACCACGTCCCTCCCTGAGTGGGATGTCCCACATCGTCCAAACGAGAGGCTCCCGATGGGGTTTGATGCTGTTCTTGGGGCTGATGGCAGAGGAGGAGCAGGCAGGTGGGAGGTGGCAGGTTCAGACTGTGCAGGGACTCCTGGGACCCTCCTGCCTGCCTGGTCCAGCTGCCAGACCTTTCCCAAGCCCTGCCTGCAGCCCCGGTAGTCAATGGCAACCTCCCGCCTGTTTCCATGGCAGTGGGAAAAATTAATGCTGATGAAGTCACTCAGGAGGGAGAGGAGACCCTGATGGCTCCACGTCTGATGTCCTCCCACCCCGTCTCACCCGGCCCGGGCAGGGGGATGTCACCCATCGCCCACCCGAAGCTCTCCGCTGCTGAGCCGGCGGCACGCCGGGGTGCCGACCTCAAAGCCCAGATCATCCCGGGCAGCTCCCGCCGGCGGGCAGATTATCACCCGAATCCCTCGGGCCTCCTGCCAGCTCCTCTCACCCTAATCCGGCCCCATCACCTACCCGGGCTGACCCCGGCCTCCCACCCAGCCCTGGCGCTTGGGCAGCGCCCCACAGGGCTCCCAGTGATGTCGGGGACAGATCCTGCGGGGAGATGGTGGCCCAAGTCCCACGGTGTCCCTGTGCCAGCCCAGTGGGGGTTTCTGCAGGGACAGGAACCCCAAGAAGACCCCAAGAAAGGGGTCAGACAAAGCTGAAGGAGCTGAGTCTCTTTATCCTGGAGAAGAGGAGGCTGAGGGGTGACCTCATTCATTTTTATAAATAGGGAAAGGATGTGTCAGGAGGATGGAGCCCAGGGATGTCCAATGACAGGACAACGGGCAACGGGTGCAAACTGGAGCACAAGAGGTTCCACAACAACATAACAAAATAAGTTCTTCCCCATGAAGTGCCGGAGTCCTGGCCCAGGCTGCCCAGAGAGGGTGTGGAGTCTCCTGCTCTGGAGACTTTCAAACTCGCCTGGACGTATTCCTGTGTGGCTGCCCTGGGTGACCCTGCTCTGGCAGGGAGGTTGGACCAGATGATCTCTGGAGGTCCCTTCCAACCTCAAACATTTTGTGATTCTGTGAGAAGACACCCCCACCATGGGGCTTTGCTGCGTGTGGACCTCAAGTGACGTGACCGTGTCCCCTTGTGGTGTCCTCCAGCTCCTGTAGCTGCCCTGGGGCTGCCCCTGATTTCCCCACTGCCACTCTGGTGGAAGATGGGGAATAGGGAGCCCCGAATTAATCCTGTGCTTCCTCCTTCGGCAGCGTGATCGAAAACCACCATGGGGCAGACGGGGAAGAGTACGCGGTGGAGTACGCCGACTACGGCGAGGGCTGCCTGCTGCAGTGCGACTGCTCGGCCGAGTGCTACCGGGAGGACAGCAGCCACCGCGAGTACAGGTCCAGCTGGACCCACAGTGGGGTTTTTAGGGAGCGGGGTGTACATGAGGTCCGCATCAGGGGACAGAGAGGCCAAGGGGCCATCCCTTCTTTGGTCAACCCCATCTGCTTTCTCCCACAGGCTGAAAAGACGCTCAAGCAGCTCCACCTCTCCTCCACCCAAGAAGAAAAAGAAAAAGAAATCAGGTCACCGACGGAGCCGGTGAGTTCCCAACTGTCCCTACCCTTCCCCAGGCTCCAGAGGGGCAAAGACCCCCACTGTGGGAGGCAGCACACCCCCGAACGTGCACCTCTTCAGTGGGGCAACACATCCGCACACACCAATGCACACATATGTGCACGGCGCTGCGGTACGCGCCACTGGCCCACCGAAGTGCATGCTCTGGCGGCACCTTGACCAGTTCATGCTGGGAAGGAGCTGGCTGCTTCAGGGCACAGCACTGGGCAGGATTTGGCTCCCTAAAGGGTCCGACTCCATGTACCCGCTGGTCCCCTCCCTGGTTAGCACTGGCTGGCCGGACTGGATGCTATCCCTAACATTCCTTTCTTCTCTGCCTCCTCCACGGCAGCAAAAAGAGGAAACCTGGCTCGGAGCGCAGGTGAGTGCCTGCTGGGCTGGGTGGGCTGTGGGGTCCCCACTGGGCATGCAAGACCACCATGCACGGGCTGGCCTCCACCCCACACTGTCTCTCTCTGAAATCCCAGGGGGAACTGGCTACCCTGTCCCCTGTGGGACGCTGTGGAGCCCACGAAGTGGCAGTGGAACACGGTGGGATTTGGGCTGCCAAAAGCCTCTTTCAATCCTCCACCTCAAATCCCCTCCTGAAAATAATTTCCACGTGATGTTCAGGCATCCTGGGGGTGGTCCAGAGAAAGCGGGGTGCTGGGGAGATCCTGGGACGTGGGGATGGGGAGTCCTCTGCTTCCCCCTCAAGGGCACCCACTTTCCCCCCGCCCCAGCTGCGACAGCTCGTCACCTATCCGCAAGGAAAAGAAAAAGAAGACTGGAAAGAAACACAGGCGTGACAGGTAGGAGGAACACCACATGGGGTTGGGGACAGTGGGGCTGGTTGGGGACGCTGGGGCTGGTTGGGGACAGAGTAGGTGGTGTCTGGTTGCCCAGGTCCTTAAGCTGGGGCAGGATGGAGTCACGGACAGGGATGGATGCTGGTGGCTCTTCACGGGGCCATCACCTCCTCACTGCAGTCCATCTTGGGACCACCCTTCCTGCCCTTATCTCCGCATCCCCTGGGACTGCCCGGCCTTCGCTCCCCACCGGCCATCTCAGATTGTGTCCTTCAGCTCTGCCTCCTCTTCATCCCTCAGGTCTGAGTCGGGATCACGGAAGAAAAGAAGACACAGGTGAGGCAGCTGCCGGGAACCCCTCTGCTGCCCCTACCGGGGACCCCCTCGGCCCCTGCCCTCCCGCTATCCTTGTCTCCACTGCCCACAGGCACAGTGGGTGTGAGCATGGGCTGCCGTCACTCACCGTCTGTCTGTCCCCCTCGGCCCATGGCCAGACGCCACTGGGTCACTGTGGGGTCCCACATGGTCCCGGATGCTCCTCAGGGGAGAAGGGGTGACAGCAGGTAGCTGTGGCCAGGGTGAAACCTGGCTGTTGCCCTGCTCAGCAGATGCCCACTGCCGGCACCTTTATTTTAGGGTCAAAGAAGTAAAAAATGGGCAAAGGGTGCCTGGGCAGACAGAGGTGCTCAGAGAGGACTGCCTGGCCTCATTGACCAGCATGTGCACCCCAAGGTTGCCCCGAAGCCAGGTGGGCTCCCCGCCATGGTTTGAAACTCGGTGGAGCCCGGATCCGAGCAGGTCCTCCCCATCCCTCTTCCCGAAGTGTCGGTGGCTCTGGGGGGAAGTCAGGGAAGCCCCCGGCTCTGCACGTGCTGCCCTCGCTCCTGTCTCTGCAGCTTTCGCCTCTTCCCGCAGGTCCCGCAGCCCCAAGAACAAACGGAAAGAGAAAAACAAAGAGCGCAAGAGGTGAGGGGCCGCAATGGCAGAGAGGAACGGGATGGCGTGTCCCCTCTGCGTGCCCCCCGCGGCGGCTCAGCCTGCCCCTTGGCCCCCTGGCCACCCTCTCCGCAGGTCCCGCAGCGAGTCCCCGGGCTGGCGCTCACACCGGCGCAGCTCCTGCAGCTCCCACAGCGCCTCACTCTCCTCCGACGACAGCGGCTCCAAGTCCCCCGGCAGGTAGGGGCCACTGGGGACCCCCGCCGCCAGCAGTCCCCCCCAGCCTCCCTGGTGGGGACCCTTGCAGGGTCGAGAGCAGGGAGGTGGATGGCAGAGGTGTCCCTGTGGTGGGGACGCCTTGGGATGGAGGCCAAGGAGGTGGGTTGCAGAGGTGACAAGGGACTCTTGGCATGATTGAGGGGAGCGGGACGGTGCTGCAGCACCTCCAGGGAGGCTTGGAAATACGGGGTTTCCATTTTGAGCTACAGATAGCACAAAATGGGCAATTTTCACCCCATTTCTTGCTTTGGGAAAGCCTGCCTTGCCATCTCAGCCCGGTGGATCACGCTGGAGGCAGGCGAGGGGCGATGCGGTGGCGGGCGTGGGGCAGGGGGCTGCCGGTGGGGCTCACGGTGTGGTGCCCCCACAGGCTGAGCCCCAAGCGCCGGCAGGACGGCCCCAAGGGCAGCAGCGCCCGCTCCAGCCGCAGCCCATCCTCCCCCTCGCCCCGTCGCTCTTCGGCCTCGCCGCACCAGAACGGGCACAAGGGCAGCGCCCAGAACGGCCGCCACAGCCACGGCGCCCCGCTGCCGGAGCCCTCGGATGTACGTAGGCTTTTCTTGGATCACCGTTGGCTCTTCCCTGCCCTCCTCCCTCCACAGGATCCCCTCACCCTCCCCTCCTTCCCCCCCTCACCGTGCCCAGCCGGGAGATGCGGGGTGCAGGCTGCTGCCCCCCACCCAACACCCCGTCAACCTTCCAGCCCCTCACCTCGGTGCAGGTATCGGGGCAGTCGACAGGTCATCCTGCCCGCCCCCAAAGCCACACTCAGCAGATGTCACCCCCGTCCCTGCCAGGGATGATATTATCTGTTAAGGTCACCACTAAGCTCAGCACCTCCCTGGGAGTGGATTGAGCCCAGACAGCCAAGAAACAGCTAAAATAATTCTCGTTGCTCTGCCCTCCCCAGTGCCAAGGGGCTCAGGACCCCCAGCACCCAGTCTGGGCACTGGTGTTAGGCCAGGGTAGGGTTTGGTGCTGGATGCTTGGAATTTGGAAACTCGAGGTCCCTGACTCGACCTCGGCACCCCGAGGGTCCTGCTGAAGCCCGGGGGGGCTGTTCCCATGCTTGAGTGGGGCAAAGCTCTAACCAGTGGCACCAGGGGGCCAGCCCCAGTTTAACCAGTGCCAGGGTGGCGAGGAACCTACTTCGGCTAGCGGGGGGAGCTGGAGGCAGGGCTGAGCAAAGGCAGCATGCTGGGGGACCCCACTGATTAACGGGGGGGGGTTACAGAGGTCTCCGCTCACCCCTGGGGACTTTATCCCCACGGGCGAGGCGCTGCGGGGACAGCCCCAGACTGGCAGCACCCCAGGTTGACACCCCAACTCTTTTAGGGCCAGGGGCACCCAGGAAAAACAGGACCAGGAGCCCCCCCCACCCCATACTGACACCCCCTTCGCCCTCCCCGGCCCCCCCCTGCAGCACCCAGCACCCTGCCCGCCTCTCGGGGCACCTCTGCTTTCTTCTTTCCTCTGGTCTCGGCTGGGCCGGGATGGGGGTCCGGGTGCCAAGGAGCCACCCGCCGCCCCCCCCAGGCGACCGGCTGGTCCCGCTCTCGCCCTGCCCACCCCCCCGAGCACCCAACATCGCCCAGGCCGACGAGCTCCCTCGGCTCCCCGGCACCAGCGGGACTTTTCTCCGACAACTTTCTCTCTTTCTCTCTTTCTCTCTCTCTTTCTCTTCTTTCTCTCTCTGGTTTCTATTTTTTTTTTTCTTTTTAATCCCATCTGTGTTTTTCTTTAGCCTCCCATTTGAAAAAAATCCAAACGGTAATATACACTTCCATTTCTTGCTCAGCAGAAGCAGGGACGAGGGGGAGGGAAGGGCAATGAAACGTGCTTTTTTACCCCCACCTTTGTTTTAGTTTCCGTTCTCATGATTTCTTTTCTTTTCCCTTGTGATGTACAGAAATGCAAACGATATATATCTCTCTTATTTTTCCCCCCCCCTTGTCGTCGTCGTGTTGTTCTAGAATTTTTTGCTTTTGTGTGTGTTGATGTGGAGAAGAAAAAAAAAAAAAGAAAAAAAAGCAGATGTGTTTTCTAAGTATTTACGACCGCTGAACATTGTATTTCCATTTTTTTCTATGTTTTCGAAAAAAAAAAAGGAATTTAAAAGGGAAGAGAACCGAGCAGCTTTGCCTCCTCGAATTGGCTCCTGCCCCGTGGCCTCGGCCGGATCCTGCTCCCGCGGGGCTGCTTTTCCTCCGTGGTCGCAGGATGAGGCCATTGGGTGCTGGGTTATCCCCCTCCCCTCAAAACCGAGCACCCTGCAACCATCCCACATCCTGGCAGGATGGGTGCTGAGCATCCTCAGTCCCCTCCATCCCCTCCTTCCCACCCAAAAACCAAAGCTCCGCACCCCCAGAGCCGCCGGGAGGAAGGGGTGCCCGGGGCGCTGCGCGGCGCCGCCTTCCCTTTTAAATCCCGGCTCCCGTCTCCATCCATCCCCGCTGCCTTCCCCAGCCTTCCTCCTCCTCCTCCTCCTCCTCAGCCACACGCACCCTCCGGCCCCTCTTTCTCTCCGGTTTTCTTCGGGCCGACACGCCCCCGTCCCGCCGCCATCCATCGCCTTCCCTGCATGTCACCCCGGGCTTTAGGGCGACTTTTTCAGGCTGAGACGCAGCCGGGTTCGCAGACACCAGCCGCCAAAACTCCCCCGCCCCGTCCGCGGTCTCTCCGTGGAGAGAAAAAAAAAAAAAAAAAAAAAAAAATTAAAAGAAAAAAGCTAACAAGACCGATTTTAAAAATAATTTCCAAAAAACCAACAAAAAAATCTATTGAAGCAAAGCAAACGGGATTAGCCGAGGGGTCTGGATCGCCGTACTAAAGAGTCCTTGTCTTTTTCCCATTCTGCCCTCCAAATGTGGAGATTATTGTTTTCTTTTTTTTATTATCGCATTCCTGTCACTGCCAATTGCGAAGGTAGGTATTTTGTCCACCTCTGCACGTTCACTTCTGCAGATGAGCCTGTTGAAAAGCACCGTAGCTTGATTTAATGTTATTTTCTCTTTCTTTCTGACTTTCTTTCTCTTTCTTTCTCGCTCTCCTTCTCTGTCTCTCTTTCATTTCGTCTCTTTTTGGTGGCTATATATAATTACTTTTTTTTAATTATTATTATTATTTGTATGGTTTTCCCCAGTTAGCTGCAAAGCCATGCTCTTCTCTTACGTTCTTTATATATATATATATATAAAATTTTTTTTTTTTTGCCCTGTCCACGTAATATTTTTTCTTTCTTCCTCCCTTTTCTCTTCCCCGTCTCCTCGTGCTGTCGGTAGAATGCATTTCTGTGTCTTTCAGCCCTCCGACTTTGTGTTCATTTCCAATCAGGGGCCGAGCACGGCTCCTCCGTGTGAGTCCCCCCCCTCCCCGTTAGGGGCCGGGTAATTAGTGAGAAATAGGGGCAGTGGCCAGAGCCCGGGGGTGGGAGCGACGGGTTTTGGGGCTGACGGATGGGGTGAGAGATGAGAAATTTAGAGAGATGTGTGGGTTGAACCCCTAAAAAAAAAAAAAACCAAAAACACCCAACCCAGGGAAAATATCAGGGGGCTGCAGCGGGGAAAGGTTGAAACCTTCCTTGGTGGAGAGAGAGGCCGGTTGGGGACATCAAGCTCCCCGAGGGGCAGGGGACAACGTCCCAGCCCCATCTGTCCCAACCCCACGAACCCACGGAGCGTTTTCCCTTTTGGGCTGAGCCGTGACCCGTCTGGGTTGGTTTGGGACACGTTTCCTTTCGTCGCCTTCCCGCGTGCCCGCACAGGAGAGGTTGGGTGGGAGCCCCGTGGCGTGGCCGGCCGGCGCCGATAATCCCACCCTGGGCTAGAAGAAACCCCTCGTTTTCTCTTTTCTTCTTCCTCTTCTTCTTCTTCTTCATCTGCACATTTATTTTGCCCTGGCTGGGCGGAACTCCCCTTTCCGGACTGCTGAGTCCCCTCGGTGGGGGCTCATTGCCGCGGGCAGGGCTGGTGCCATCGCGACCGAAACAAATATTGTGATAAAACCCCCCAATCCCTGCCCTGTTTGGGGTCCAGCTTGCTGATCTGCAGCTGCAGGGGTTGGCCTCTCCGTGAGGACCCCCAAACCCTGTTAGATCCCCTCGGGCAGGCTCAGAGCAGGACTGATCCCCTCCAGGGATGCTCAGGGACCCAGCGCCGGGGGCAAGGAGACCCCCAAAACGCCCTCGAGATGGAATTTGCCGCCTCGGTCAGTGCTGGCAGTGCAGGAACCGTTTCCACCTGTCTTTTTGGTCTAGTGGTGTTGGGAAGGTGAGGAAGAAAAACCCACCCCTGGGCTCAGAGGAGCTCGGATATTTGGGGGTCGCTGCAGGCTGGACCCCGGGGCTGGGCAGAACCCCCCCAGCTCTCAGCGAGAGCCCAGGGTTTTCCCCCGTCTGATAGGAGAAGTGAGTTGGTTTGTTTTATTTCTCCTCTCTCTGTCTCTGTCTCTGTCTCTCCTCCTTCTCTTTTGCTCTTTTCTTTCTCTCTTGCATTTTTGTGAATCTAATGATGCACTTATATTGCCCCGCTTTTCCCTTCTCTTCATACCTTACCTACTAAAGGAGGAAATGCCACTTTTTTGGTAAGTGGATGTTAACCAAGAGGGACTTAAAAAAAAAAAAAAAGCATATAATGGAAAAAAAAAAAAAAAAAGGAAGCAGAAAGCAAAGTCTGTGTTGAGTGCTGATGAGGACTTAGCAGTTCCCTGCAGAGTCACAGCTCGATGCGTGTCCCAGGAAGAGCTCAGAGACATTCGTTTATCTCAGTAACGAGGACATTTGTGAAGTTTTTTTGCTTTGGTTTCATTTGGTTTCGTTTGGTTTCCTTTGATTTGGATGGTTTTTCTTCGTTCTGGTTTTTTGTTTCGGTTTGGTTTGGTTTTTTTGTTTCTTTTTGCCTTCTCGCCCCTGGCCCCCCCCCTCCCCGCCTCCCCACCTTGCCCTCCATTGTCGCTCTGTGCCACCCTCCTCGTTTCTTGCGTTTGTTTGAAGCCGAAAGCCGTACTATCTACAAAAACTACATGTATCTGAACATATATCTCTCTATATATGTGCATGCCTCTGTGTGAGCAGACTCCCGTCACCTCCAGCCCTCTTTGGTTCGACCCCCACCCCTCGGCTCAGTCTGATTTACTCTCCCCCACCTCCCCACCTTGCCTCCCCTCATCTTTTCTTTTTTTCCTCCCGTTTTCCTCCCTTCGTTTGGGTTTTACACCCCCCTTTTCCCTTCCCCTTTTGTTTTGGGGGGTGGGCAGGCGGCCAGGGTTTGCTTTATCCCTGCTCCAGGTGTTTTCAGTGGGGGGTCATTTCTTTCCCTTTGAGCTCTCCCTCCCTGACGACTTGGGGGTTTCTTGGACTTAAGTTTTTATAATATTTTTTTTTTCTTTTGCCTCCCATCCCACCTCTCCCTTTGGGTTTTCTTTTACCGTTTTCTTTGGATTCTTTTCTTTTGCTGTTTTTGCATGCGGAGGTTTGCATGACCCACGTTGTTGAGGGTGAGAGGAAGGTGCAGAGTAGCGTCTGTGTAGCCTGCCTTATGCGATGTGCGTTGACGTTGTGAACCGCGCCCCCCCGGCCCGGTGCCCCCGTTAAAATCCCCTTTCTCCTTCTTTCTTCTCTTCTTCCCACCCTACTCTTTTCCTTTCCCCTCTTTCTCTCTCTCTCTGTCTGTCTCTCACCCCTCCTTTGCCAGAGGCCGGCCTCGGCGTCCCCCTCTCCGCGGGCTCACGGCAGGACGGAGCCGCCATCCCCTCGTACCCGGGGGGGGCCGACATGGTGCCCGCAGCCCCCGCTCGCCCACGCCGGAGCGGGCCAAGCACGGCCACCGGCATCACTCCCGCAGCGCCTCACCGCCTCCCCGACACCGCGGCCAGAGCAAGGGGCGGCCCCCAGCCCCCCGGGAGCCCCCGACACCACCGCTCAGCGCCCCCAGCTACAGCAGTGACTCGGAGGGCTCAGCGGGCTCCCACCCACCGCTCGGCCTCGACAGGAACCACGGCGTCCACGCCAAGAAGTAAGGGGGTCCCTGGGATGGGGAGGAGAATGGCTTGTGGTCTCTGGGGTGCAGAACCCTGATTTTGTCCAAGAGAAGCCCTGAGGGTCAAGCTGGGGAATAGGAAGGGGTTGGGATGTTTAAGGGATGGGGATGGAGATGGGGATGGAAATGGGAATGAAGGTGAAAATTGACATGGAAATGGAGGTGGAGATGGAGATGGAGATGGGGATGGAGATGGGGACAGGGATGGAGATGGAGATGGAGATGGGAATGGGGATGGGGATGGAGATGGAAATGGGGATGGGGATGGAGATGGAGATGGAGATGGAGATGGAGATGGAGATGGAGATGGAGATGGAGATGGGGATGGGGATGGAGATGGAGATGGAGATGGAGATGGGGACGGAGGTGGAGATGGAGATGGAGATGGAGATGGGGATGGGGATGAAGATGGGGATGGGGATGGGGATGGGGATGGAGATGGAGATGGGGATGGGGATGGAGATGGAGATGGGGACGGGGATGGAGATGGAGATGGAGATGGGAATGGGGATGGGGATGGGGATGGAGGTGGAGGTGGAGATGGGGATGGGGATGGAGATGGGGACGGGGATGGAGATGGAGATGGAGATGGGGATGGGGATGGGGATGGGGATGGAGATGGAGATGGAGACGGGGACGGGGACGGAGATGGAGACGGGGATGGGGACAGGGATGGGGATGAGGATGGGGATGGGGCTGGAGATGGAGATGGAAATGGAGATGGGGATGGAGACGGAGATGAAGATGGGGACGGGGATGGAGATGGAGATGGGGACGGCGATGGGGATGAGGATGGAGATGGAGATGGAGATGGGGATGGAGATGGAGATAGAGATGGGGATGGGGATGGAGATGGAGATAGAGATGGAGATGGGGTTGGGGATGGAGATGGAGACGGGGACGGGGATGGGGATGGAGATGGAGATGGAGATGGAGATGGGGATGGGGAGGAGCCACAGTGAGTCAATCCCAGTGTGCTGTGGGAAGGGTTGTTTGTGCGAGGGCTGATCCCGACGTGAAGTGCCGTGCCTGGATGGCTGCCTGGGATCACAGCACCCCACGGGGGGCAGGATCCCCAGGGGGTGAGCACCCTGTGCTTTGTAACCAGGGATGCAGCCCAGCCAAAAATCAGGATTGGGTAGGTGTGCCTGCTGTTCCCCCACGGGAACCTGGAGTGCCCGGTCCCCGCGTTCAGAGCAGGCAGGGTGCAAGGAGGTTTTGGGCTCTGCCTCCGCAGGGTGAAGGAGAGGCACCACCGGGGCCGGCCCAACAGCAGCTTGGAGTCTTCGGCCAAGCACTCCCGGCACGCCTCAGAGCGGAGGAAGAGCCCCTCGCCCAGCCCCGGCCAGCGCAGCAGCTCCTGGAGCTCCAGCGGCTCCCTCTCCAAGTCCCGTTCACGTTCCCGGGAAAAGAGAGTGGGACGGAGCCGGTCCCACTCGCCCTCACCAAAAAAACCTGCCAGCAGGTCAGTGCCCCGGGGGGGAACTTGGCACGGGGCGCATGGGTGCCAGTGTTAGGCTCAGAAGTCATCCACAGCTCGGGGTGGTCCCAGGTCCCCCAGGCTTGGGGTGGGGGTTATGGGTCATTGCTGGCCCCAGTGGCACTGGAGGCGTCACCGCCATGGGGAGCTGTGGTGGGACCCCAGCCCATACCCCTGATGCTCCTCCTCATGGTGTAGAGAGAAGGACAATGAGCCCCGAACACGCCATGGTGACGCCGATCCTGCCCGCGCCCGGCGCCGCTCCAGGAGCTATTCCCCCATCAGGAAGAGGAGACGTGACTCCCCCAGCTTCATGGAGCCCAGAAGGATCACGAGGTGGGTCCCTGCAGGTGGCGATGCCTCTGCCATGGCCGCTGGCATGGCCTGGGGTGAGTTGTGCTGCTGGCCACCACCCAGGGTTGGATGGATGGATGGATGGATGGATGGATGGATGGATGATGGATGGATAGATGGATGGATGAATGGATGGATGGATGACAGATGGATAGATGGATGGGTGGATGGATGGATGGATGGACAAACGGATGGGCAGCTCTGTCAGCAGATAGATAACCCTGAGGATGATCAGCTGGCCGAGACAGATGGAAACCCAGACTGCCTCCAATATTATAACCTTCTGATCTTTTCCCATTTTGAGGCACAAAACCAGGAATTTATTTTAATTCGTTTGTGCATATTCCAGCAAGATGGACAACTGCAAGCTTGTCTTTCCCCTGCCCTCCAAAAGCCAGTTTCTCCTCCTTGAGATCCTATTGACTCAGGATCCCGGGCTGTAAGACAGGCAATATTTAGTGCCAGACAAAACACTGTGTGCATATATAGCACCTCGTTAGCATGCAGCGCCGGCAGCAGCACTGGTGGCGAGCTGAGATTACCTCCTTCCTGACCTATTTGTCTCTCCTGCTATCAGCTGGGAGATCGGGGCTGTGGGCTGGAGGGGCTGGATTTTTCAGAAATCACCTCTGGCTCGCTGTGGGAGGGTTTTTCTTTTCCCTGGGCTGGACTGAAGTTGTAAGGAGGGAGAAATACTGCTCAGCCGGCAGGTTGGAGCTCCCTGCAGCCCTCCGCTGTGCAGAACAGGGGCTGGGAAAAGCCCAGAGGAAGATTTCCCAGCCTGGGTACCACCAGCTGGTTTTACATCCCTCCTGCTCTGTCCCCGAGCTGGGTTTTGCCAGGATGTCCCCAAGGAGGTGGCAGGGCTCAGCTGGAGAGGACACAGCCCACAGTCCTTGTCGGGACTGTCGTCCCCATCCCTGTCACCCATCCCTGTGATGAACGGGGATGGCAGACCTGGCTCTGCTGGGGTTTCAGGAGGAGCAGAACATCCCCAGCCCCCCCTTGCCTGCCCCACAGCCCAGCCAGAAGCCCCGGGGCTTTTCCTTGCCCTCCTACCCCATCCCTGGTCCTTGTCACCCCGCTGCCACCCCGGGGTCCATCACCGTGTGGTCCTACCTCAGTGATGCCAACTTCTCCTTTTCCATTTCATCCCAAGGTCCCTGTCGGAGAGCATCGCCGCCAGCCTGGCTCCCAGGGTAACCTCTCCCCTTCCTCCTCCTCCTCCTCTTCCTCCTCTTCTTCCCAAACCCCTCTGTCTCCTCACACCCTAGGATGCCCTCGGCACCGGCCTCCTCCGGGCCGGGTCCCACTAACCCCGGGCCGGGAGAAGGGGGTGAAGGGCTCCTGCACTGGCTCCAGATGTCACTGCCCCCTCCCCATGTCCCCCCCATCCCCTCCATCCCCGTGCTCCCCCCATCCCTCCTCAATCTCAGGCGCCGGCGGGCCCCAGCTCGCCTCCCGCTAATCCCGAACTTCTCTTTTTCAGCAGCTTTCAATCTTTGGTGTCTGGGAAACACAAAAGCCACATTAACCTGCTCACTTTCTGCCCTCGCCGCTGCCTAATCCAGGACTAACACCCCGGGTGGGGGGGGGTGGGGAGGAGGAAGGGGATGGAGAGGGAGGGTGATGCCGGGCGGCCGCATCCTGACACCCCGCAGCCGGTCTGAGCCGGGGTGCTCGGCCGTGCCGGGGAGCTGGTGCTGGACCCCCCCATTCCCTGTGCTGTCGCCGGCGGGGGAGGGGGGGGGCTGACTCAGTTTCCCTTTTCTGTTTGCAGCGCCCGCAAGCGTCCCATCCCCTACTACCGGCCCAGCCCCTCGTCCTCCAGCTCGCTCAGCACCTACTCTTACAGCCGCAGCCGCAGCCGCAGCTACGACAGCTACAGCACCAGCCGCAGCCGCAGCCGGACTCGCAGCCCCCCGAGCCGCTCCCGCAGCCCCCCCAGCCGCAGCCCCAGCTACAACAGCCGCAGCAGCTCGGAGAGCGCCGGCTTCTGAGACCTGCCCCAGCCCCATGCCAACCTGGCTGTGACCCCCCTCACCCTCGATGCCACCCGCACCCCCAGGAAGGACGGGGACCACCGAGGAGGTGGGAAAGAGCCGGGGGCTGCTAAAGATGGACCTGGCGACGGGAGAAAGCAGAGGCTGAAAACTCAAATGGGTCCTTGCGTCACCCTGGGATGGGGTGATTCCCTCCCGCTCCCTCCCTGGGGTGCTTTGGGGCTCGGGCTGGGCTGGGGGGAGGATATCTTCTTATTTCTGTGAGCGCCGGGTGAGGTGGGGTGGGCGAGCACAGAGCGAGAGAACAAATTGCTCAGCAGAGACCTTGGGGTGAGCGGGTGGGGACGGCTGGGAACCACCTGTGCTTTTTTTTGGGGGGGGTGGTTTGACTTTTTTAGCATAAGTGTATTCTTGAGGGTTGGGGGGGTGGGGGGCGGGCAGGAAAGGTCCTCTCCAGCCCAGGCTCAGCTGGTGCAGGTGACGCCACCCAGAGGAGTCACCATGTCCCCGCGGTGTCCTGGGGGAACACCCCTGCAAACTGCTTTGAGGTGTGTGCCCCCCCCTCCCCGACCCAAGCACATGCCGAGCCATGGATGAACAAAAGCTGGCAGCACCCGCAAGTCTCTTCCCCAGTGGGGAGGTCTGGGGGGGCCACCCCTGCAGCTCAGGAGCCAGCCCGGGCACCCATGATCCATCTCACCCAGTTTGGGGAGGGGGCTGAGCCACTCCCCCCCGAGGAGGAGGGAGCTGCGAGGCCGAGGGCTGGAGATTTCCCACCCTGCCCTCGGCCATCTCCTGCTCTGGGACCGAGCAGCAGCTTTTTAAACTTAATTACAGAAAGAGAGAGGCAGGAGGATCCCGGGCTTTGCCGGCAGCCCAGCTTTTGCAGGACTTTGCTGATATTCCAAAAAAAAAAAAAAAAAAAAAAACACGCCCCCCCGCCGGGTGCTGAGGATGGTCCCGGGGCTTAATCCCCGGTGAGCCCCGTGTTTTCCGGCCGGCTGGAGTGGGACGATGGGGATGAGCCTCCCTGGGTAGGAGAGCAGCTGCCCGGATTAACCCGCTGCCCCTGGATGAAAAGCCGGGCTTTGGCGGTCCCGTTCGAGCCTGGTTTCCAGCCAGCCGGGATCAGGACGGGCTGGGGGATCCTTTGGACTCTGGCTCTGCCGGTAACGCCACGGCCTCGTTAGCCTGATGAGCCCGAGGCGCCGAGAGGGCAGAGGTGGGAGCAGAGGGGCACTCCAGAGCCGATTCCCAAACTCTCAAACTCGGCGCCTTGAGGAGCTGGGCTCAGCCTCGGGCTGCAGCTGCACCAAGCCCTTGGATAAACATCTCTGGGAGCTGGGCAGTGGTGGGTGCCCAGAATTATCTGCACAGATATGCAATTATGCAGTTATTATAATTCTGTGCACTGTATCCCACCCACTCACCCACCCCCCTGCTCCACTGGCAAAGCTGCCGGACATCCTCCGCTACGGCCGGACGAGTAGAGCTGTTAGAAATGGGGTGAGTGGGTAAGGAGGGGACATGCTTGTTGCTCTCTGCTTGTCCCGACGTGCCAGCCCTGGACAGTGCTGGATGTGACTGTAGCAGGAGGAGGAGACGAAGCATCCTGCTCCCCCCTGAGCTTGGGGAGAAGAGGGGTATGAGTGTGTCCCCCACCCCAGAGACCCCTGAGCCACGCGCTCCAAAAACCATCCCACCCCTCCCCAGCTGCTGCTGCAGCAGCCCCCAAGCACCTCCCAACCCCCTGCCCTCCCCCCCCATCGCCCTATGGGGAAGCTCAGACTGGCCACAGGACAACCAAAACTCAGCTGGGAGGCGAGGAGTGGGGGGCCCCTCTGAAAACGTCCAAATTCAAGCCACCGGCCAGAGGTTCTTTTGCCAGTGGCCTCAGCCCCCAGCCCTGCAGCCCCCCCGGAGCTGCGGCTCCCGAAAGCCTGTGACCCGACTGCAGCACCGGCACTGACAGGCCAGCACATCAGGGAAAATTTCCAGTCTTCCTCTTTTACAGTCTCTGTCTCCTGCCGCGGAGGGAGCTAACTGGAACAAGTACTCTGTAGAAATACTTCAGTATTTTCCTCTCGCGCGTGCGCTCTCTCTCTCTGTCTTTTTTTTTTTTTTTTCTGGGTTGTGAGTACAGATGTAGATTCAGTGAGCTGGTTCAATTATAATAAAATATACAGTATATATTGTAAATGACTCCGCCGGGTGTGGAGCAGTTTCTTCACAGGGTGGATGCAGCGCATCAACGTTAACCTGCTCCCTCCATGCGGGCTTGGCCATGTCCAGCTGCCCCCACCCTCCTCTCCCTCCCTGCCCTCTGTCTTCAGCCTCTCACAGCTCGCTCTTCCCCGGGGCATCGGCCTCTGGCTTCACGCAGAGCAGCACTGGGCACCAGTCATGTGTCCAACCCCCCCGAAAAACCTGTTACAGGATGGGAGGAACCCTCTGGGGAGATCTGACTGCTAGGGCAGTGGTCTGCCCTGGCTCCCTGCATCCCTCCTGTCACTACCTGCATCCCTCCTGTCCCTCCCTGAAACCCTCCCTGCATCCTTGCTGTCAGTCCAGCATCTCTGCATGACTCCCACCCCTCCTATTGCTCCCGGCATCCCTGCATCTTTCCCTGCACCTCTCCTCTCCCTCCCAGCATCCCTCCCATTCCATGCATCCCTCCCTGCATCCCTGTAGCCCTCCCTGCATCTCTCCAATCTCTCCTTGTTCCTCCCAGTATCCCTCCCATTCCATGCGCTGCTCTCATCCCTCCCTGCATCCCTCCCGTCCCTCCCTGCATCCCTCCCAGCATCCCTCCTGTCCCTCCGGTATCTCTGCACCCTTCCCACCCCTCCCTGCATCCCCGCATTCCTCCCACTTTCCTGCATCCTCCCCTGCATCCCCGCCCGCATCCCTTCCCTCCCTCCCCGCATCCCTCCCACCCCTTCACCTCCGCAGTCCCTGCAGTTCCTCGGCCCCCCCTCCCTCCCCGCCCTTCCCCCCCGGCTCCCCCCTGGCTCCCCCCCAGCCCTCGCAAGATGCGGCCCCCGGCTCCAGCTCCACCCCTCGCCCCGCCCCCGTGGGGCTCTGACAAAGGGGTTTGGCAGCAGCGGGGCGGGGGGACACAGCCCCCAGATCCCCAGCGGCAGCATTTCCGCCCCCCCCACCCCTCACTGTGTCCCCATCTGTGCCCTGCGCCCCGCGGGGGGGCGCTCCGCGGGGTCACACATCTCTGCACCGAGCGCGTCAGGTCTCAGCCACCGCCCAACTCACGGGCTTCTTTCAAGCAAAACAGCCGGGGGGGGGGGGGGGTTACGCCCCACCGCCGTGCCTCTGTCCCCCCAAAAAACTGGCCAGTCCCCCTCCCCAAGGTCTGGAAGGGGCAAAAGCAATGGGGGGGGGCTGCCAGTCTCTGAGAAAACAGCGCCCCCCCCTCCACTCCCGCCGGGATTGGGGCCTGGAGCTCGGCCCCAGGCAGGAAACCTTCCCTGGTGCCAGGAGGGATCTGCTGGGGGGGGCGGTGTTTGGATGTGAGGCCACCTCCCCACGCCCACCCCCAAGGTGCCCCCCTCCAACCCCCCCAACCCCATCAGTTCCCACAGCCCCCCGGCTCCCCCTCAGCCCCCCCAGCCCCCATCGATCTCTGTTGCTCCTCTCACCCCCCCCCGACCCCCCCCTCACCCCCAGGCGCTGGAGCAGCCTCACCCCAACTTGGTGCTGGGGGGTCCCCACCGCAATGTCCAGCCCGGGGGCCACTGGGGTGCCAGTGGGGGAGGGGGCTGGGGGCTCCAGAACTTTCTGGCTGGGAGGTGACGCTGGGGGTGACGCAGCGAGGCCGCATGGGCTCCTGCACTGACTCATTCTCCCCCCTCCCCGAGGTGCTGGCCCAGCCCCAGCCCCCTCCCCAGGGGGCTGCGCATCCCTGCGATGGTTTTATGGGCAAGAAATGCGAGTGGGGGGGGAACGAGGCTGGGAGCAGCTCCAAGGGCCATCCATCAATCTCAACCAGCCGCAACCGCCGGCGGTGCGGGGCGGACGGACGGTTCCCTGGCACGGGCTGGGGGGGGACGGCTGCCAGCCCCGTGCCGCCCACCCAACGCGGCTGCGTGAGGGCAAGTTTCTCGTCCCTTCTTCCGCGAATGTCCTGCTGTGATTTCCATTAATAGCCAGCTGAGCCGCCCGGCTAAAAATAACCGGCCATCCCTCTTCATAAGCGGTCGGCGGGCGGCCCCCCCCGGCAGCCATGGCCGAGCGCCGCGTCCCCTTCACCTTCCTGCGCAGCCCCAGCTGGGAACCCTTCCGCGACTGGTACCATGGCAGCCGCCTCTTCGACCAGTCCTTCGGGATGCCCCACATCCCCGAGGATTGGTACAAGTGGCCGAGTGGCAGCGCCTGGCCGGGGTATTTCCGTCTCCTGCCCCGGGGGGACGCGTTGGTGCCGGCCCCTGGGTCGCCCTTCGGGCCGGCGCTGAGCCGCCAGCTCAGCAGCGGCATCTCCGAGATCCGCCAGACCGCCGACAGCTGGAAGGTCACCTTGGACGTCAACCACTTTGCCCCCCGAGGAGCTGGTGGTCAAGACCAAGGATAACATCGTGGAGATAACCGGTGGGTGCTGGGGGGGGTGTGGGTGGGCGCGGGGCTCTGAGATGGGGCGGCTGCCCCCGGTGCTCTCTGGGGGAGGTGGGAAAAAGGGTGGGAAGGCAAAGCAGTAAATCGCTGCGATTCGGAGACAAAGCGATGGGAAAGAAGGGAAGGAAAAGTGAAAAGAGGAGATAGAGGGGGCAGAAGGAGAGGAAAAAGGGAAGGGGAAAATCGCAGAATCACAGAAAATCTGTGCAAAGAGGAAAGCCGAGCGTTAGGAGCTTGGCCTCGGAACGCGTTCATGCTGTGGGTGTGTGCAGAGACCCTCTCCCAGCCCCACATATTGACCCCTCCCTGCTGTCCCAGCCAGGACATGGGAGCAGATCCCAGGTTTGAGCCACCGAGGGCCCTGTGGGGGTGACAGCGGGGTGTCACAGGCCCCATCGCTCTCCCCGTGCTGCCCCGCAGAGCTCTGGGGACCGTGATGACAAAGCGCAGAGCCCCGGGCACGAGGCCAGTGGCACGCGGCATGCGTGGAGAGGGGGGTCCGCACGGGGTGGGGGCAGTGGGGTTTGCGGGTGCAGCCCGGGGGAGAGGTGGGTCCTTGGTGAGACCCTCCTGGCCCCGCTGCTCACCCAGCCGGCTCCTTCCAACCACCCCGGGGTATTTTTTTTCCCCTTCCAGGCAAACACGAGGAGAAGCAGGATGAACACGGCTTCATCTCCAGGTGCTTCACCCGAAAATACACGTAAGTACCAGGGAAGAGGGGAGATGGGAACCTGGCAGCCCCCACATGATGCCTTTGGGGACCTCTGCCCACCCACCCTCCAGCACCCACTGGCCAAACTGGGGAGGCCGTTTGCCCAACCTGGGAGCTGGGGCAGGCAGCAGTTTGGGGCTGAGCACCCATCACCAGTCACAGCATCACACCCACCGGGGTCGCAGGGTGGGGCGGTGGGTGCTGGAGCTCTGAACACCCCCTTGCCTTCTCCCCCCACAGCCTTCCCCCCCGGCGTGGAAGCCACGGCTGTTCGGTCCTCGCTGTCCCCCGACGGCATGCTCACGGTGGAGGCCCCTTTGCCCAAGCCGGCCATCCAGTCTGCCGAAATCACCATCCCCGTCACCGTGGAGAGCCAAGCCAAGGAGCCGGCCAAGAAGTAGGCGGCAGTGAGGAGGAGGAGAAACCGCTGCCCACCCCCCTGCACGAAGTTCATCCTTACACCCGCCCCTCCCTCGCAGCCCCCCTTTTTATTCTCTGTTTTGTACTCGCCTGCTCACCGAGTGCCTTGAATAAATGCGAAGGAATCGACAGAATCAGCCGGAATAAAAAACGGTGGAAGAAATCCGTCCCTGTGCCCCCTCCCAGGACCCCCCAGCACCAGTGAGAACCCCCCTGTGGGCACTGGCTCCCTGCTCCCGCACCAGAACGGGGCTGCCGGGAGCTGCTGAGCCCGGCTCAGCACCCTGGGGTTCAGGATCTGGGGGTCAACAGCCTGCGTCTTCACATCCTGTCCCTGGAGACACTCAAGGCCAGCAACCTGGTCCAGTTAAAGCTGTCCCTGCTCACTGCAGGGGGTGGGACTCGATGGCCTTTGGAGGTCCCTTCCAGCCCAACGCATTCTATGATTCTATTCTTTGATTCTGTTCTATCCCATCCCAAGTCTCCTTGTCCCGGTTATCCCACATCCCACGTCTCCTACATCTCAGCTGTTCACATCCCGGCCTCCAGCATGCTGTGTGTCTTTACATCCCAAGCCCCCAAAATCTCTGGTCTCCCAACACCACAGTTCTCCAAAATCTCTGGTCTCCAACATCCCAGGCTCAGCCTCCCAGCTCTCCACATCCTGGGTCTCTGAAACCCCCAGGTCTCCAAAATTGCGGGTCTCAACCCCTCGGGTTTCCCACATCCCGTGTGTCTGACGGACGGGGTCTCTGATGTGCCTCGTCTCCAAAATTCTGGGTCTCCCACATCTCAAGTCTCAGCACCCCAGGTCTCACCATCCCCAGTCTCCAAAACTCTGGGTCTCAACATCCCAGATCTGAACATTTTGGGTCTCGACATTTTGGTGTCACCACCTTGGGTGTCTCCATATCCCTGAAAAACACACGCACCCCCCCACTACCACCCCCCTCCCCAGGTCGCAGGGGAGCCCGAGGGCAAACAGAGGCTTCATGGGTCAGGAAACCCCTCACTCCCAGCAGGGTGACCCCCCAGCCCCAACCCTGCCCCCCCTGCAGCGTTACCCCCTTCCTTTTACCCCATTGCGATGGGCTGGGCAGGTTGGGGGGGAGTGGTTTGAGCCCCGCATCTTGGCGGGGGGTCACGCTCTGGGTTTTGGCCCCAGCTGGCCCCGTGCCCCCGGACAGGATCGGCCCCTCGGCAGCCGAGTGCGCCCGCGATGTTCCCGCTCTGGCAAATCCCTCTAATCCCCCCTGAGTCATCCCGGAGGCAGACGGTGACCGGGGAGGAATCCCGCAGCTGGGGGGCCCCTCTCCCAGCCCCAGATGGGGGTGGCTCCATTTGTCCCCTGAGCCCCCAACCCCGCAGCCCAATCTGGGGTGCGGTGAGTTTGGCAGGTCTCAGGCACAAGGCCTGGGGGTCAGGTCCTGCTGTCAGGGGGTCAGACTCCACTGTTGGGGGTCAGATCCCGCTGTCGAGGGGGGTCACAAGTGTGTTTGTGTCCCCCCCCAGGCTGTGTGCAGTTTTGGGGACGGGCGGCCACAGCGAGCTGAGCGATGGAGTCGTTGCCACAGTGAGCAGCATCCGCGGGGGGGGGCCAGGTGAGGCAGAGCCTGTGGTGGCTCTCACCCCTCCCGAAAACCCCTCAAGACATAGGAAGGGGGGGGTCACTGTGCAAAGGTGTGGGATGGGGGTCCCTGCCCTGCATGGAGGGTCTTTTGGGAGCCCCCAGCCCCTCTTTGCTGTCCCCTGGGGGGGGGTCTGTCTGTCCTGCCCTCCCCGGGGGGGGTGTATGTGAGTCAAGGAACGTTTTTGGCTCCCGGTGTCCGAGGGAGGGGAATATTTTTACAGCGTGAGTCACCGCGAGTGGAAAAACGATCGGGGGGGGTTGAGGGAGGGAGGCGGTGAGGCACCCACCGCCTCGTGTCCCCCCACTCCCGGGGGACCCCCCAGGGACCAGCCCTGCAGCCCCCCCAGTTTGCCTCGACCCCGGGAAAGCTGAACCATTAACCCAGGGGGACAGAAATGGCAAAGGGCAAGCCCCCCTCCCCAACCCCCAGCTTGGGGGAGCCCCTTCCCCCAGACCCTAGAACCCCCCCCGAACCCCGAAAGCCGACGGAGGCGACAGCAAGGGAGCAGTGCTGACGTCAGATCTGTAAGTTTATTTGCTCAATGTACGACGGCTACATAATGACTCACATTCATGATATTCCATCACTGAGGAAAAAACTGCTAAGAATGGTCCGTGTGTGAAAGAATTCCTTACAGAAACACGGAGTCGGAGAAAATAATCACTGATTAGACCTTAAAAATAGTTCACTGCATAACATGACAAAAAGCACAAACAAAGGCTCATTCAAAGAACACAGTCATTGTTCTCCTACACTGTAATAGTTATAATTTCACCATGACGAACACCAGACATTAAGATTAAGCTAACACTGGTGTTTTCTTTTTGCTTTTTTTTTTTTGTGTTTTTTCCTTTTTAAAAAACAAAATCATATATAATTGCATGTCACTATAGCAACATCCATAACAGATCAGTTTGTTACGATCACTATTTGGTAGAGCAAACTTGACCCCCGAAAGAAAAGAGAAGAAAAAGAAAAAAAAATAAATTAAAAAACTTTTAAAAAATTTTTGAAGACTATTTTGTCATAGGAATACATAACATCTACAGTATAAGTTAATAAATTTCAAGCTACTGTATAGAAATACGACACTAGCATGCACAATATTGTATCAATAGAGTAATGGAGCAGTAATCATTTCACTGGAGAGACAGTATCATAGGCAAGTGCATCTCTTAAAAAACGAAAGAAACCATTCAAGCTGCTTAAAAATCAAGTCCCTGACCCCCCACTCTGGATTTAGCCCTCTTGTGCCATCTCTCCTGCATTAAGTTTCCTAAAAGCAGCCAGAGCGAAAGCTGAAAAGAAAGGAAAAAAAAAAAAAAAAAGAAAAAAAAAAAGAGAGAGAGAAAAAAAATCAGATAGGTTTTTGTAATTCCAGTAAATCACTTCTTCCGAATCGTACAGCCGGGGACAGCCCTGCTCGCGGGACAGGAGGGTTCATCAGAGGGAGGGAAGAGGCTTCGAGCCGGGTCGCGGCACACGTACCGGAGGCAGCCCCGGTGGGAAACCGAAAAAAAATCCCCGGGAGCGAGGAGGCGGGGAACAGCCGCTTCCAGCCCGAGTCAGGCGTCGCCCAACGGCGGCCGCACCGCGTGGGCATCGCTGCGCCGGTGGGCCAGCTCTCGATAACAAGGGATGGCGAAAGCCCGTTTCTGACAAAAAGTTAAATAAATAGGCTTTTTTTAATTAAAAAAAAAAAAAGAAAGAAAAAATGCACGAGTGCGTTTTGCGGGGTTTTTTTTTTCCCTTCCTGCGACGCGGCGCCCCGCGAGCCGGAGGACAGCAGTGAACTTCCAACAACGATGCGAAACCGAAAGAAAAAAGAAAATAAATCCCAACTCTAATTTACTCCGAATGGGGTAAAACATTCCCTGCTAAGCAACTCAGATGCCCCGTCTCCCACCCTCGGCCGGATCAGACGGACTCGGAAAAAGATTTTGCTAAGAAGAGAACTAAGTTCCTGGGCTCCCGATGGCTGATCGAAATGTCTATGATTGTAGCTCTTCCCTGGAGGATTTCTCTACCAAATTCAGCTTCTAAAGCTCCTGAAGTTCACTCCGTACACCACAAGCTTCGCCAGGAGATAAAAAAAACACCTCGGAAAACGCGCCCGGCTTCCCTGGTGACAAACGAGGGAGCCTGGGCGCCGGCGATCTGCTGCCAAACCTCGTGGTAGAGCGGGAGGAAAAGTCAGGCCGAGGGGAACGGCAGCGCAATCCCTGAGGGAGCAGCTGTGGCACCTCGAATCAGGATGGTCTTTTGGAAAATACCAAACACAGTACATGACATACAGACCTGAATGCTCTTTTTTATTTTTTTTTTTCCATTTTTAAAATTATTTATTTATTTCAGTGGCGTTTGAAGTTGAAACGCTTCCCCCTTTGTCTAATTAAGTTCTTAAAACCTTTTAGCTGTGGACTTAAGAGTTGAAACAGCCGCTAGCCAAAGCACCTGGTTAAGCTGTTGACCACAAAAAAAAACCAAAACCAACTAGAGCAGCTTTGATGTTCCTCGGGCGGGCGGGCGGGCGGGCTTCTTGCCTTGGGTGACACGGAACAGCTTAAAGCCAGTCCACGGGCGAGGACTGAGCAGGAAGGCAAGCCAAAAGAACTAGCAAAATTTAAAAAAAAGAACAACAAAACGACCATCAAAAGGCTTGATGTCATATGGCTGTAATGTAGAAATACTGTAAACTGCAATTTAGTGTTCGATACCGTGCGCTACCCTAAGAAATATCTTTTTAAAAAGGAAACGAAAACCAAAGGTCGGATGGCCTAAATCCCGCGGCTTTGCAAGCCCCGAATTCTTGAAGTTTTTTTTTTTTCCTTGGGTTTTGGGTTTGGTGGTTTGTTTTTTTTTTGCCAATTCCTTCTGAATTTGGAGATTTTAAGGTAGGCCCTGGCAGGCAGAGCGCCGCGGAGACGCCCCGCGATGTGGTACGGACACACGGCACTCGGACTGAAGAAACAAACGCACGAAGCCTTACTGGAACCACAGAACTCCCTTTTTTTTTTTTTTCTTTTCTCCTTTTTTTCTTTTTTTCCTCTGCGCATTCCTTTCCTTTAAAAACGAGGGCCATTCCATTCACACGAATTCGTCTTAAACCCCCTTTTTTTTTTTTTTCCTTTTATTTCTAGCAGTAAAGTTAAATTAAAGACAGCTCCAACTTGTATTAATAATCTACAGAACAGTCCATATGCCAGTGAGGCTGCTATCCCATAACCAGCACAGCCAGCCTGACTTCCACTAGTGGTGTTTTGGCAAAAATGTCAACGAGGCAATCAAAGACAGGTTGTGGGGGGCCTCCCTGGGAAGGTGTCCCCTCCCTTTCCCTCCCCCACCCCTGACCCCCCCCCCAACTCGTGGGAAAAAAATAAAGACTGCAGTAGTTAGCATCAGCGTGCGGCTGCCAGTCCGTCGGGGGGGTCTAGTTGTTGCCTTCGCCGCCGTCGTCGTCTTGCTGATCGCTCGTCCAGAGCGTTAGGTTGTCGCGGAGGAGCTGCATGATGAGCGTTGAGTCCTTGTAGGAGTCCTCGTTGAGGGTGTCCAGCTCGGCGATGGCGTCGTCGAAGGCCGTCTTGGCCAGGTGGCAGGCCTGCTCGGGCGCGTTCTGGATCTCGTAGTAGAAAACCGAGTAGTTGAGCGCCAGCCCGAGCCGGATGGGGTGGGTGGGCTGCATGTGCTCCTTGCTGATCTCATGGGCTTCGCTATAGGCCTTCTCCGAGGACTCCACCACCGTCGCCCTCTTCTCGCCGGTGGCCACTTCGGCCAGGTAGCGGTAATAGTCCCCTTTCATCTTCAGGTAGAAGACTTTGCTCTCGTACTGCGTCTCGCTGCAGTTCTTGATCAGGTAGTTGTCCAGCAGGCTCAGCACGTCCTGGCACACCGCTTCCAGCTCCTTCTCGATCTTCTCGCGGTAGGCCCGGACCATTTCAATCTTCTTCTCGTTCCCGTCGGCAGACGTCTTCTGCTCGATGCTGCTAATGACGCGCCAAGAGGAGCGCCGCGCCCCCACCACGTTTTTGTAGGCGACGGACAACAGGTTCCTCTCTTCGTTGGACAGAGGCTCGTTCAGCTCTGTCACCTGTATCGAGAGAGGGAGAGAGAAGAGACACGCCTGGGTTAAGTCTCTGTCACTCAGTGTTGCCACCACACCTCCGGGTGTTCCCGTGCATCTCCAGCGAGAGGCAGGAGCAGGCGGCCGGGCTCACCCAGTCCTGCTCTGCCATCCAGCATCTGCTCCCATCCTGGAGGGAGCCAGCTGGAAATCACACCCCGGTCCAGGCCCCCAGCAAAAGGGGGGGTTTTATTCGAGGTATCTTCCAGCTCTTAAAAGCTCAGCCTCTTCCAGAACGAGAAAAATCTTCGAGGAAAGAGACGCCTTCCACCTGTGGGAGGAGAGTCAGGTTTCGTGACGCAGGCGAGCGGGACGGTCCAAGCGAGAGGGTGGAGGCGGGCGAGGGTTACGAGCCAGCCGCGTGGGTTAGCACCGCCACAGCCTTGGGGCGCTCATCTTTTCCTGCTTCTCATAAGCACAGGGCCCGCTGCTGAGGCACCCAAAGAATACTTCAGATGTTAAAGCTACACCTGCCCAGAGCATCTGCACAGATAAGGACTTAAAAGCTCACATGACAAGAGCATGTTCTTCCAACTGAGGATTTTCTTCATCGAGGAGCAGCAAGAGAGGGACTGAGGAGACAATGGAGCCGCCTCCCCGTGGGCTGCCCCACGCCACCTTGGCCAGTTCAGCTACTGGGAAGCATCGTGCTTGATATTACGATCATCTCCTTCCAGCTGGAAGGAGCCTGGGAGCCTCCTCTCAGCAGTCACCTCTCACAGGGGTGAGGTGACGGGTTGGACGTGAAAGGCTTCTGCAAACCCCCAAGGCATTTTCACAAGCGTTTGTACAGACATGGTTTGCTCTGGGCCCCAACAACCACATTTACAGTGGTGAGGAGACCAAGGGCTCACGCTGGAAGGCGCAGGATGGTCCAACCTCATCTGAGAGGTCTGGAATCACAGAATGTCGGGGGCTGGAAAGGACCTCTGAAGATCATCTAGTCCAACCTCCTTGCCAGAGCAGGATCATGTTTGCTTACACCCTACTGACCCGCTCCCTCCAGCAACATCCACTCCTGCCTGCAGCTCTCCTTAGAACCTTAGAACTGTTTCGGTTGGAAAAGACCTTTAAAATCATCAAGTCCAACCGATCACCCAGCAGTGCCAGGCCCAGCACTAACCCCTGGCCCTGAGCACCTCATCTCCACGGCTTGTAAATCCCTCCAGGGGTGGCTCTTCACGTCAGCAGTCCCTGCCAAGCCTGGACGAGGCGCAGGGGCAGCGTGCTGGGGCGGCGTCCGGCTCTCACACCCGAGGGAGTCAGGGCACAGCCCCTGTCCCAGCTCTCCAGCCAAGGCTGCTGAGTCGTGGGTTGCGGGCCAGACGCTGCTTCCCACGGAGGGGCTGAGGCTCAGCCCTGCACGCAGCCCCACAAAATACGCCGGGCGAATCACTTCCAGCCCGCCTAGTGCCCCAAGTTCAGAGGTCTCTACCTGTCTGGATTTTTACAGGACTTAACAACTTCATTCTTTCCTCAGAGTGACACCTGCACAAACGTAAATTTAAGATGAGGTTGAAGTCACCTTCGAAAGATGCCAGAGCATAATGAAGGTGTCCCCCCCACCCTAGGGCTATTGTGTGTCCTTGGAGCGATCTAAAACTTGATTGGGTTACTCAGGGTCTTGTCCCATCTCAGTTATCCTGCTTTGAGTAAAGGAATTGGGTCTAGAACCATCCAGAAATTCCAGCCTGACTTACTCTTACCTTCTGGGAGTGTCCAACACCGACAGCCATACTCAGGAGTTTCACCGACTCCAACAGTTTTCTGTCCTGACACTGGTTACAAAGGCTGCAAACCACACAGGCTCTTGCTTTTATGCAGTTGAGATACCAGTTTGAAGTGTGGACCAAGCAGGTGACTTTAGAGCTGTCCCACAGCCGAGTCTGTAGGTATTTACCACCGCAGAAAAGCAGCGGATTTACCTCCTCTCACCAGAAGAGTCTCGCTGGAGGACAGATTTATTAAAACTACAGGGAGTTCCGTAGGATTAGCTTCGCCATAAACATTTTAAATTCAAAGCTATTAAGGATTAGGGAAGAAAGCTGCCTGTCAAAATCCTTTCAGCAAACTCGCTGACAGACGGAAGGCACACCTGTGGGGAAAGTAGATCCCTCCAGGGAGCTCACGGGGAACTTACCGTAGCAGAAAGGGAGTCCTGTTAATCATGTACCCGCTTTCGAGTCGTACCCGGGCTCCCAGGCAGTTCAAACACCCTCCCACATAGACCAACCCTACGAGCATTCGGTCACCCCGATGCCTTTCCCAGTGCTGGCACATCTCCATCTAGACTTCAAACATCCAAGAGACTTCAAATATCCAAAGAAAAATCTCAGCTTGGCATTTTGCAGGAACACAAAGCCATCAGCCGCTGGCTGGAAGTCTACCTGTTCTCTGGGAAGCTCAGTCATTTTGGAGTTTTACTTCCCTGGCAGACAGCAGAGAAAAGCAGAACTTGCACCACAAACCTCTGTCGCTGTTGAGCCTCGTTTCAGCCCTGTGCCCCTGTCGCTCAGAGGTGGGGCGGCAGGAGATGCACACGGTTGAACCGGTGTCAAGCCCTGCACGGGGCAGAAACAGCCAAGCACAAAGAGCGAGTCCACAGGCTCACACAGCTGGAAATCTGATAGATGCTATTCTGGGGGGGGATAAAAAAAAATAAAAATGACCTTTCTCACCTTCCTTTCTGCTTCTTCCTCCCAAACAAGCCCAGCAGCCACAGGCCTGGCTCTTTACTGAGACTCCAGCCATGGCACCCTGCATTTCCCTGCTGGGACGGTCAGACTTGCAAGAGAGCTCCCCCACACCAGCACACGGCGACACTCGTGCCAGGAACGGGCCCCTTGTCCCGCTGCAGGCAGCCCCGTGCCTGCCAGAAGCAGAGGATACCTTTCTGGGGAGCAGACTACTTGCTCCATCCCTGAGCTTGAGGACGCTGCCAAATTTCAGCCTCACCAGTTTTGGCAGCCTCCAAGGGTGCCGTGAGTGCACCCCTAAGGCTCAAATGCCCTAAAGCCACAGGGACAGTCCAACGGTTCCCAAAGGGACAAACGTGACGGGAAGTTGAGGGTTTGTATCGCTCGACAAATCCAAGCCTTCTCATTTGCAACGCAGCTCTTCCGAGGCGGCGCGATCTCGGAGAAGGTTCTCCCGATTTCTCTACCCCAGCTCTGACTCAGCGCTCTGCCCAATCCCAGCGAGCCCATGGATCGCATTTCTATCACGCAGAGAAACCAGGGAGCGTGCGAAACTTTACCTGTCCCTAAAGTCAAGGTCAGTGCCCTCCAAAAAGCCCAAGGGTTGGTCTTGCTGCACCTTCTTTCCTGAAGCAGCACCTTCCTTCCTCAGGAGCAGCTTTTTCAACACTGACTCGGGAGGTTTGCTCCCGAGCAGCAGCAGGTTAGTTTGCTTGCGGGGCTTATTCCAGGACTCTTATCCTCTGCTTCTCACCTGGCATCAGCAGGTCTGCAGTAATCGTTCCTGAGTGCTCTGTGACATCCTTTCGCTGGCTGCAACCAAGATCCATCGCGGGATTTAGTTTTACCTGTTTAACCTCATACACACGGAATTTCACTTAGCTTTACACCAAAGTGCCCACCCATTTTTGGCTCCTAGCTAGCTTTGATGTCTTATCTTACAGCACACAGCAGAGCAAGCTGAGCAGACCCAAAGATTCTTCCCCGGGGAATACCGTCAGCACTCGACAGTTTAATCCATGCTATAAGCCTCAACACTTTTGCTTTTCTGATTACCTAGAGGAGATCCTGAGTCCCTGAAGACACCAGACAGAGAAGCCAAGCTTTCCTGGAGAGACAACCCTCCAACTGCTGACCGAAAACAAGTTTTGAACATCACCAGAGCATCTCTTCCGCCAGGACACGCAACAGCCATCTCCTCCTCAGCACTCGCCTTTTCCTCTGTTCTATCTCCAGCTTCTGCACCGTGTAATTACGTCCGTTATCTCTCAACAGAAACCCCAGCAACTGCCTCGTTTTCCTTCACACGCCGCTCATTAGCCACACCAAGGCCTGGCCTGAGGGTCCCCTTTTCCATTTCGCTTTTTTTTAAAAAGGCAGACGTTCCTTTTGAAAGAGCGTTCTGGCCCAAAGTCCCACCACTGAAATTCTGACTTGGTCTGAAGGCAGTGGCAAGGGGTGCAACCAGCACACGACAGCTTCAGGCTCAGTGAATGATCGTGACCACCTGCAGTCACACCACCTTCACCCCAGCTCCAGCTGCCGTCTCGTAGTGAGAAACCACTGCCTGTCTGCAGGCACCAGATCACCCTCAGCAACCCAACTGCTGGCATTTTGGGTGACATGCTAGAGAGGCCGCCTGGTTTTTCTTTCCCCATCTCACTCTAGGCCCAGCTCCTGAAGAAACGGCTGTCCTCAAGCACGTGAAGTTGTCACCATCACTCGGTGGTTTGACTGCAGTCATGACTAGATGTCACACGACCTAGTCAAGAACAGCTTCTCCAGGGCGAGCTGTCCCGTCACGCCATCGCAGCCGTTGGAAAGATGCTTTTCTTAAGCGCTGTCCTACTTTGATTCAAAGTAGGCGTCTGTTCAACTAGACCTAAATCTAAAATCTTACAGATTTCACTGGTTTGGATCTCTTTTTCCCTCTGCACCCCAATGTCATACTTTCAGAATGGAAACCACACCACGACTACTTCTCTCCTCGATGATCCCCTCCCACTGCCCTCTCCTGTTGTGTTTTACATCAGCATGGCCAGGGGGATTTTTGGCTTCAGGTTGAGCCCTTCCTCTCATCTCAGACAAGACCAGGAAAGCACAAGCAGGCTGCGGGCAGAAGTTAGTTCCCCACGGCTGTCTCCTTCGACTGTTTCAGTATGAATAATGAGATGCTAGTTCCTGTTTTTCAAGCTGGCAGGGCCGGCTCTCATGGCAGGACAGCAGCTGAGGGCACAGGGGATGGTTCCACTATCACATTTCAAACCACGCATCAAGGACCAGAGCCTGCAAGCTAGGGGTGTTCACTGCTCTTGGCGTAACTGGATCTCAGAGGCTACACAGGCTCTCCAGACACTCATTAGGGTTTCTGCAGGCTTTCATCCCACTCTGCAGCCTTTATTATCTACGGCAACTTTGAACCACCCGAGACAAAGTCTTCAAATTGGAAGCGAGATGCGAAGAACCCATTTATTTCGCTGGCCTCTGTAGCTTAACAACTACTTCAGGCAAAGCGGATTTCATCGCGCTATGCGCAGGTTTGGTCAAGTCCATGGAGCCTGCAGATCCGCTCCAGCTGCAGGCTGGCTCTGATGGATTTCAGTCAGAGAAAAAGCAAGTTTCAACCACCTGGGTCATTCCTGCATGCGGAAGGTCGTAAGGAGCCAAGGTGAGAAAGCCAGTGACAACAGCGCAGCTCCGAGCCGTTGCTGCTCTGCATTTGGTAGCAGCATTTTGTGTACCAGCCCTTATCTGCAGTGCTGCAGTCCTGGCGTTTGGGCTAACGGCTTGAGTTTTTCTCCGCTGTGGGAGACCCAGGTGCCATCGATCTGCCTCCCCAGCTTCTCCTGAAGCTCTGGAGATAAGGCAAGCACCAGGGACCACCCGCTTGCCTTCAGTATGCGGCCTTCAAGCGTGGCATTAGTCCTCTCAACCTGTCAAGCCAGCAGAGGACAACACAGGCATGTTGCAATAACCACCCCGATGGAACAACCGTGGCCTCCCAGCGCGGGCATCGTGCACGCTACATCCACGCAGAGCTACAAACCATTTTGAAATTAGCACCATGTGGTCTCGTAGCTCCTAGAGCCTTTTGAGGCATCTGCTTTTTGAGGCATTAAGGAATTCTGCCCAAGTTCTTCTCGTCTTCCTCCTTAACACCCTGATTCTCATGAGCCTTCCTGAAAGCCAAACTCTTCAACAAGATGAAAACCGGCCGTAGGACAACTTGTTTCACCATCTTGCTGCCACTAGCTGCCTCGTACCTGTTAAAAACTCTTGGGGAAAAATAACGAATCCTCGACGGTCTAGTGACTTCCTGCCCACCAGATGGAAAAGCAGCGAGCGGCACCACATCAGTCCTGGCAGTTCAGAGGACTGTCACTCAGGGCTCCTCGCACCGTACGCGGCAGATGGGCTACCGGCACCTTTGCCTGCTAACTATGAAGGAACAGAAGGATGCCAAGCTACTCCTTCCCCAAGATACAGCTGGCTGGCAAGCATCAGCTGCCCACTTCTGCGTTTCTCCGGGCACCTCAGCAGCAGGAAGCCCAGATCAGCACCCCGCTCCACCACCCAGCAGCCCGGGGAGCAGCCCCTCCTCAGGTTATCCGCTCTGTTGCCAGCCAGCAGGTCTTTTCTCCCAGCTTTCTGCAAAGCACGTGGAAGCCCAGTGCCACTGCCAGGAGAGCTCAGACACACTCCTGGAGCACGCCAAAAGCGTTAGGAGCTCGGGGTACATGCTTTCAAAAGGAGAACAACAATCCTGTAATTTCTACAGGGTCTTCTGGGCTGCATTAAAATTCCGCAGGCGCGAGTTCAGAAGCTCTTGAGGAGTAACTGCAGCTCTTTCCTCAACGCCATTTCTGTGCAAGTTTAAAGATTTATTTTTTTTTTTTGCTTCCATTCAGGAGTTCTTCAGAGAAGTCCATCCAGTCACAGGCTTTTTAGCCGAAGCAGCCATCCATGGGATGACTGCTGGTCATTTCCAGAATCTTAAGACTTGGTCAACATAGAGGAAGACTGGGGTTTTTTCATCCTCCAATTTAGGGCAAAACAAACCAAAACTATAGAGACTCCAGCACGCAAGCAGGAACACACCAGATAAATGAACTGAGTCTCATGCAGGGAGGGTGTTTAGCGCTGCTGGGAGCATTAGCTGCTTAAAGACTTACCTCACAGCTTCTAAGAGTACTAATCTGGCTCAGATATTAGTGCTTTCCTGCTCACCCCCAGCCCCGCTGCCAGGCAGTAAGCACCCTGCCACCAGATCGTCAAATCCTTCCCTGGAGCTCCGAGTGCCAGGCCAACGCTTGTCCTTAATCAGGGGCTCAAAAAACAACAGCGTTCCGTTGTACCCATGACCTCTACCCGGTTGGACCAAGTCAGGAGAAGCGAAATGATGGGCAGGACACCCCGGGACAGGCCGAGAGTGAGCTGGGGTTGCAGGATGAAATGGGAGAAGCCGCAACCATGCAAACAGCTCCCTGCAGCTAGAGCCTGAAGTTTTTAACCACTTCATGTCGTTACCCCAAACAATTGGGGAAGGTTTGCTTGTCACACAGTGAAGTTCTAGAAACATAACAAAAAAACCCCCAAAAAACAACCAACGAACCCCTGAGATCTTTCCTCTAGCTCTGCAGAACCAGCAGTTCCTTGTAGTGTCTGAAACATGTTTTTCCAGATTAAGCGAGAGACTTCGCAGAACACCCAGGTGGACTCCAGCATGCCAGCTCCACGATAGGTTTAATTTCCGCATCAGGGAGTAAGGTGATTACCCCTCCAGATGTACTTTACCCTCTCACTGCTTCAGGGATGTCAGGCTTGATCTTACACACCTTGAGCAAAGACATTTTTTTTTACTTAATTTCTTCACTGGACTTGCAGAACAGAAAGTCAAGTTCTTGCTCAGGCAGCTTTCTGGAGCGCTGCAGCCGATTTTAAATTGTGAGGAGGGTCACTTTACTACTCTAGATCTGACTGTGGATTTAATCACCCCTGCCTGGCTCCAGTTATCTCCTCCCAGCCCTCTTCTGAAGCCCAAGGGACAACTACCACGGATTTGATCTCGGTTCATCACAAGTGACGGAGCCCCTCAGGTGCCGACGTCTTGACACCACCAAAGGCACAAAAGCCAAGCTCCGAACTTCAAGCTAATGAAATATTTATCCCACGGAACAAAGCCCAACAGCACAAAGCTCCAATCCCTCAGCTGGGTGTATATCAAAGGCTGTTAATCTTCCCCAAGTTCTCATTCACTGCTGACTACTAAGCATCAGCCTTTCATGAGCATGGATCTCCCGCGTGTCTGTTCACATACAGCTTCTCCAACTCCCAGTAACAAGCTTCACGCTGCAGAGCACCACAAACCATCCAAAGGCCACGTCCATCAGCAGCCCCGGTAACACCAAAGCTGAGACTTCTTGCTGGTTATTTTTCTAGAGCCTTGCTGAAACCATCTCAGAGAGGAATCAGAAGCGCACTGACACGCCAAGTAGCTTTGCCTGGTGCGTAAGCAAAGACACATCCCAGCCCAGCCAGGAAGATCAGCGGGAATTTGCAAACAATTAAGGAATGTTTCGTTGCTTCAAGTCCCTGCGGGCTTGCGTTTGCCTCGAACACGCGGAGACTGACTCAGTTCTAACATCTCCTTTATAGACGAAAACCAGTAAGTACTCTAATCCCTAATCTGGGGATCACTTTAAAAGAATCTCATGCCGCCATCAGTGACACGTTCTCTAGTTACTCTCCTGCTGCTATTAACTAATGCACTGCCCTTGGGCATGACATCACCAGTTTTGGGCCAAAAATTGGTTTGATGCCTGAGATGTCCCTATGTCTGGGTTAGTACAGAAAAACCTGGGATTGGGGGATGCTTGTTCTTCAACGAGGAGAAAAAGGCTTTTGTTTCACCAGCTACACGAAAGCACTGCTTTTGAGACACAGTCTCGCCAGTGTTTCCTGCTGCCCAGGGGTTGTTCCCTCATCATTTCATCTTATTTTCCCCAGAATTTACTATTTCTGAGCATTTCCAGACCCCACCATGCAGATGGGTACTGCAGCCAGGGTGAGGCTAATTGGTGAATGCCAAGCCCCACCAACCCCAGCAGCTCTGGGGGTCTGGAGAGATGCGGCAGCTCGGGCTCACCGTCATCACACACTCAGAGCAGCTGGACAAAGCCGAGCTCCTCCCTGAGGCAGGCTCCCACCCAGAGCCACGAGCCAGAACCCAACACCTTGACATCCAGACTCTGCAGAGAGAAGTCAGGCCTCTTGCTTCAAAAAAACCCCACCCAAACCCCATCAAAAAAACTTAAAGAGCAGAATGAGAGTCCTTTTGTCACCGTTTGCTTTCATTTTAGGGTGGGAGGAAGGACTTTGCTCATTAGATCAAGCAGCCAGAGGAACAAACAAGAGCAAGCTGGCTGTGACAGCATTGGCCACACCCGGTCGAGGAGATGACACACCACCGAGTGACACAAACTCCACAGCCAGTTGGTTGCGGGGCTGTGTCCTTCCTCTTTCCTGCTTGCTCCAGACCAAGTGCAGATGCGTGACGTCCCCCACAGCTGCTCGAGGGGGTCTCTGCTTTGGAGGGGGAAGTAGAGACCAGGAGGGACTTGGTAGTGCGGGCATCCTGCCTGTACCCTGCCACGCGCCCTCACAGCCTCGCCCACCCTGCAGGGTCCTCCACCACCACAGGCAAACGCCCAGCACGGTCAGACAGCGCTGCACGAGCCTCGAGCTGGGCTCCCACAAAGCTGTTCTGCCTCCACGGGGAAAGAAAAATTCCCCCATGCCCAACACCCTGCTGGCAGCAGCACAGGCAGAGTCTGGAGGCAGTAGCAGGGGCAGAGCCTTTTTACCAGTGCAAAACTACGGATTTGTCTGACCAGCGTCCTGAAGTCAAGCTGAAGGTTTCAGAGGTCGAATGACAAACCCACCGTATCTTCACCACTACAGCAACAAATTCACAGCTGCTTTCCCTTCATCTCAGCAGGAACTAAAATGGGTTTCCGAGCTATTGCTTTCCAGCAGTGACCATCGCTCGCAGAACTGAATTGAGTCAATATTTGCTACTGTTTTCACGACATTTTTGCTTTTCAGACACGAGGCTGCCATTTGTCTGCAGTCATGTGAGTCTAATAGGAGGGAGGGACGCTTTGGCCAAGGACAAGTTCAGTTAGCTACCTCTCCAGTAAGGAAGAGAACGTGGTTAAGGCTTTTAGCTTTCCACAAAGAAATAACAAAGGCCTGGACAGCAAAGGAAAAAAAATTTAAGCTGGTTGCAAACCAGTTAGCACAAAAATACTTGTTAACAGCATTACTTTGGAAAAACCTCTCTTGAGCTGCAGAGCACTGAAGTGAAGAAGAATGCCTGGAAGCATCAAAGGTGCATCAGCTATCCAGAGACAAGCAGAGCCCTGTGTCACAGCTCTGCCCTGGTGAAGTGGAAGATGATGCCCACATCCCATCAAGACTGCCAGTGGGGAAATGCTCGAGAAGCCAGGCAAATCCCGCTTCATTGTGCTCTGTCCCACTGTTATTCCAGTTTTCCAGCCCCCTCTTCCTTTTCACCTAGCAGCTAGCCCTCACCTGAACTAGTCTGACAGTCCTTTTCTCTCTTCCCTGCCAGGCTGCTATTGAGCTCCCAACACGCTACTCACCTCTGCCAAGGGAGAGAAGCCGCACCGACAAGTCCAGGAGTGCTCTGTGTCCAAGGACACGTCTGAGCGAAGACGAAGCCACTTCCCAAGAAGCAGGTGGTTACTCAAGCATCGGCAGTTGGACACACAAAAGCTCGGGTTGCCTATTTTTCCTCAATACGTACCCCCGCCCACAACTCTCTGTCAGCGTGTACACGAGTCACTTGGTGCGAAGCTGCTCCAAAGAGAAGCTGAGGAGCTCAGCTGTAGTTTATGCATTACAGCCTGCCAGACGTGCCACCGTTCACAGAGGCTCCTCCAGATGTGAAGTGTCATGGCTGCCACTCAGTCCTCCATCACCTGCACCCTGAGACATGTTTTTTCTTGTATCCTCAAGAGTCACAGCTAGATGATCGACTCCTAACCACAGGTACGCATCAATCAAAACGGTAAATGTGACCAGCACGTCTCCTTCTTCCCGGTGCGTCGTGGTGTGAAGATCTGCATGGCTCAACCCCTCAGCCCTCCCAAAGCCACAGTTTCCCGACACCCAGACAGGCCAGCTGCTACATGCTCACTCATGCTGGCCCAGAGCATTTACTGGAAGCACAAATTCTTTAGAGAACTAAGGCAGAAGATGGTATCCAAGGATAAAGTGATGCTCACCAGTACAAGGACACCGGAGGCCTCTGAGCCCACAAGGTGGCAAAGCTCCCACCACGTGCATTTTGCCGTTGAGGAGTCCTTTCACCCTGAACCGCACGAACCAGCCCAGCCCAGCAGCTCGGCACAACACCAGCTGGCTGGTACAGCTGGAGTCCTCCGCCCACGCACCGTCCCGCACACACCGACACCTTTCTCCAGCTCAGTTCCAGCTTCTTCCAAGTGTGTGACATGCCAGTACGGAGTGATGCAGTGAAATATCGGGCTCTGAAAATCCTTGCACTTAGGACTGTGAAGGGGCCTGGGGTCACCTGCCAGTCTGAGAACAAACCCCTGATCCAGCCTGAGCCTCCCCATGGGCTACTGGGGGCCACCAGGTCGCTTGTACTCCACCTCCCTGATCTTAAGCTCTGCAAGGCTGAGACTTCTTAGTCCTACTCAGGAAGCCAAGCTGACCGTGCTCCTGACCAACTCTGAAGCTGTCAGCCCAGACACAAGAATGAAAACAGCTTAAAATGAAGTGGTCCAGTAATACACAGTGCTGGGGTGGAGGAAAAAAATATGTTGGGGATCCTCAAATTAAGGAAAACCTTCCTTCTACCAGCAGCAGAAGCACGTTCAGCATCTGCCCTGATCACAATCCAGATACCAGAGGAAGGCCATGGGTAGTGCCAGCCTTTGCCCAGCAGCAGAGGAGGCAGAGGGTACAACACAATTATCTGGATAATAAATAGTAATTAAACTCTCATCTCTCCTGCAAGCACCCTCCAGCACACTCACAAGAACTGCTAAGAGGATGCCAAACGACATCATCTAGCTCAGACAAGCCACGAACAGAGCCACTAAGTTCCAGAGGTGCGGGCATTTTCAGTTTAGAAACCAATTTTAGAGCTGAAGGTCTGCTGTTGCACTTAAATTGTTGTTTCTGTAGCTTCTACCAAGCCCAAGTTCACATGACCAGTGCCTAAAGAGTTTATTCTGGAGAGTAGCTTTGGGATCCGCTGGTGAACATAGCTTGGGCAGACAGCACCATATGTGTCCATACACATAATGAATCTTATTTCGTGTTCAAAAAAACAAAAATAAAAAAGGAAAGAAAAAGGGTCTTCTGTGGGTCAGCGATCTTTAACCACAAGATGCAATGCAAAATAAGATAATCTAGAGAACTCCCACTGAGTTTTTTGCATTTCAGGGCTAGCCACCATCCAAAAGATCTACTGGCTAAGCCCAAAACATCCAAAGGCTCTTGATCAGTCCTCACCCAAGAGCTTGACTGTTTCTGAGTACCCCAGACATCTGCAGAGGATTCAACAGCTATGTTCTCCATCAGTCTCAATATCACTTATTCAGTTCAAAAAGAGTTGATTCCTCATCAAATCCATGTCGGGCTGTTACACCTGGCCAACTGAGAGAAATCTAGCAGGGTCTCACAAGTCAGTGACTTTGCCTAAAGCTCAGAGATGAAGAGTTTCCAGAAGCTTAGAGGGGAATTGCTAAGAGCTTGAGCTGCTGAAGACTCGCCAGTGAATGCAGTCAACAAATGCAGTGCCTGCCATACTGGTGTAACAGGGCACGCTGTCACCTGTCTGAGGCCGACCCACAGACATGTGACAGCCTACTGTGTGCTACAAGGTCCTGAGGCTGATTTTCAGAGAGAAAACCCATGCCGTGAAGCATTACAAGGTCAGGAGCACCACAGTTCCAGGCAGCAGCCACCCTGTCCTGATCCCGCAGACCTTCAGGAAGGAAGCTGCAGTCATGAGTCCCACTGGCCTAGACCCCCTTGTCCCAACTGCCATCCCTCAGGTCTGAGCAAAGGGTGAGAGGGCCCCTCCCCTCTGAGTGTAGGAGTGTGTCGGCAGGAACACAGTGGTCCACGAGGCATCACGGAGCTGAGAAGCCTTTGAGACGCCTGCGCAAGGGCCACCAGCAGACGTGGTGATGCTGTCGGTAGCTGTCAACAAACCCTCTCCACCTCAGCGCTGGAAATGGTTTCTCCAAAGCTCCTCCTGGCCCCCCTGGGAAGTGCTACTACAGTAGCTCACACGCCTTGCTCCCTTCCCACCATCACAGATGGCCTGCCCAGCACTCAGCCTGAAGAAGCCTTTCCACCTCAGCCTTTTGTCTCGTCACTGCTGCGAGGCAGAAAGCAGCTCATCCAGCCCACTCCGCTCCCCCGGGACTCTCCAGAAGGGAGAGATTTGTGCTGTTCCCTTCTCTTTCCAAGGGCAAGCCTGCTCACCGCATGAAGCGCCATTACCTGTGCTAACCTGGTTATGGACATGGACATTATCCCACAAACACTGTGCCAGGGACCCCATGCTCGCTCTCCTCCTCCACCCACAATGGCCATTGCCCACACCAAGAAGAGCCAGCTGTGTCTACAGCTTGGGCAGCGGCTTTTCAGCATCTCCAACCTTCACCCCTTCACACCCACCACCACCACAGCGGATGGGCCTCACCCGCAGTGAGGACTGCCTCAGCCCTGGAAGGTTCAAGGCCAGGTTGGACAGGGCTTTTGAGCAACCTGGTCTGGTGGGAGGTGTCCCTGCCCACAGCAGGGGAGTTGAAACTAGGTGATCTTGAAGGTCCCTTCCAACCCAAACCATCCTACGATCCTATGATACAGCACAGCCACGGCCCCACTGCAGAGGCTGGGTCCCCAAAGTCAACTAGCCAAGTATTCCCTTCACAGGAGACCTTCACGTGAGCTCAAGGTATACCCACACCTCCACATTACATAGGTACAATGTAATAATACACACACACATGCCCTTTTTAGGCAATTTTTTCCCAGCAGAAAGTTACTGCAACCACCTTGCTTGTTCACTTGTGCATCTAAAGGTCTACAGGGAGGCACATGCTCCCCAGGCAGGACCTGCCAGGGGCTTGGCGGGCCTCCACCTCCAAGAAGCCTCCAGCAGCATCGCTCATCACCGGCTAATGGCTATCGATCCACAGCCCTGGCGCTGGGTCTGACAGTAAACTCTCTGCAGAGCTGAACCACACAAAAAGGCAGCTCCCTCCAACCATGGGCACGGCCCCTCCAGACAGGAGGGATTTGTGCTGCACCCCCCACTTCCCAAGGGCAAGCCCACTACCCATATGAAGCCAGTGGGCTGGGAAGGAAATCGCTAGGGCTCAGCATTGGTTCGGACAGCAAGCCCAAGGCCCACCCCACTGACCAGCAGGCAGGACAACCACCTCAGGCACCTGCTGGGAGCTTTCCAGCTCCTCACCACATTATAGGGTTGGCTGTACCCCCTAGAGTGCTGAGGTGAGAAGGGATGTGACCAAGGTCACACAGCCATACCACAGAGCCGGGCCAGCACCTTTCCTGGGTGCAGCATCACCCTCTGCTCCCACACGGGCAGCCGAGGGGACTGTCTGCTCTGTTTTAGCGAGGCTCCCCATCAAATCAGGGGTGCGGGGGGGCTGAAGGGGCAGTTGTGCTCTGGCAGTGGCAACGCGACTGTTCATGCTGATTAGGGGCACTGGTGGCTTGCAGCACAGAAGGAGCTAGACCTTATTACGTCTATAACATTAATTGGAAGAAACCACTGTGATGTGGTACGTGACTGTGGCAAGCAGCACTGGGTGAATCAGCAACCAGTAAGAGCCCCAGTACACCATTTCCATTTTAAACTATTAAAACAGCGGTAGCACCGATGAAGTGACCACCAAAACACCCATGGCAAGCTCAAGCTGCAGGGAGATGAACCTCTTTTCCATGCACTGCTGAAGGGAAGCCACCCAGCATTTAGGAAGCAAGCAGTCAGCTAGCTTTGGAGGGCAGGAGACAAAACCAGCGACGACCACGGGAATGCTTCTGCATCACCTTCGCTAGGCGCAGCCCGCATGCTCTCTGCTACCACCTGGGTGCATTGCAGCTTGGACCGTGGCATATGACATCACTAGGCGTTGCTACGGAAATGAGTGCGAGGTCATCAGCCTCCCGCACAACCGGAGCTGGGGGATGGGCGACACGCAGGACGGTGACAGGGATAACTGAGCGTGACATGCCCATCGCCGCCCGGACCGGCCGCGACGGAGTTCGGGCAGCACCGTGCAGAAATGAAGAACAAAGCTCTGCCTTTTGTTTGCTGCGGCGGGAGGCGGCGGCGCTCCTGCTGTGAATCATTTTCTTATGGCCAAACTACACAGCCGCTGATAAGTGCCCTTAGCCCGAGTTACTGTTTCACCAGGGCCAGAACGGATAAAAGAAAAAAAACCCAAAAACGTACATGTAATCTGTAACAATGCCTTTGGTTTAAAGACCAAGCCCGAGAGAGCAGGCTAGGGAAATTCGCCCGGCGGGCACACTGCAACATGGCTGTGCATCCCAGGCATATCCCTGTCGGCTTTGTCACCGCGGCTGTATTATCGGTGGGAAATGAGCTGTAGGATCTGCTCACACAGCAAGGCTTTGCTTTAAAATGAATAGATGCCGTTATCAGGAAATGGTATCAAAGCCAGAAGTGCGGCATAGGAATAGCCCGGTTGGTTTAATATGATAATATCTCGTTCCGATTATCCGTATTTCATTTCTTGATAAGACATCTCCTCCCTCCCCGTTCCCGGGCTGTGACAGTTTCGTCTGTTTGATAAATGCAAGGTTATTGACAAAATGGTGCAATATGGGCAAACAGAGCTGCACCCACGGCAGACTGCGACATTCCTAGATCAGCATTCACTTTTCATCAGCCAGGGAGGACACCCCAGCTCCTCGCAAGGGTTCAGACCTGACTAAGAAGACAAACATAAAGCACAGTTTTCCCCTTTAAAGCACCCCCTCCCTCCCTCCACCCAGTCTAGCCTCTCTGCAATATGACAAATGCAGAATCTTCTGGAATGACTTGATCCTGCCTCCCACGATTGCTTTGTTTGCAAGATCAGATCAGAGATATGTTTTTTTTTCCCTTCTTATATTGTCAAAATGTCAGTATTGAAGGGGAGCGTTCAGTGTCACAAATCAGATCAGCCTGCTATATGCAGAGTCTTTATTTTAAGAGCGTGAAATGAATACAACATGACTCAATTCATAAATCTCCAACCAAGTGCAGTAAAAATAAGAGCTTTGGCAGTGAAAGGGCTCCTGATCTTTGGGGTCATGAGCACACGCCAGCCTCGCCGATCGCGCGCGGGAAGGGATGCACGGGAGCAATGGGGTGTGGGGGGGATTATTTCGGCAGTGGGAGAGGTGTGCACGCAACCGACCGACCCCCCCCCCCCCCCTCTACCCGCAGGGCTCCCCGCAGCCTCGCCCCACGGGGTTTGGCAGCCCCCCCCTCCCCGAGTCGGTGTGACCCCCCACAGGGAGCGCCGCACCTCAGGGCTTGCTCCTCTGCCCCCCACACTGGGGTAGGGCGGGGACAGGGGGCACGGCAAAGGATGCGTGGGGCAGGCAGGGGGCCTGGCGTAGGGGGAGAGAAGGGACGGAGGAGGAAGGCAATGCATGTGGCAAGGTGGGGGCTCTAGGGCAGGGCAGAGGGTGCAGGGGACAGGGTGTGAGGCAGTATGACAGAGGTGGCAACGTGTAGGGGGGGCTCTAGGGCAGGGGAGAGGGTGTGTGGGGGACTGCAGGACAACAGAGGCAACATGTGGGGGCTCTAGAGCAGAGAAGAGGATGCGTGGGGCAGAGCAAGGGGCTCTAGGGCAGAGAAGAGGGTGCGTGGGGCAGAGTGGGGGGGCTCCAGGGCAGAGAAGAGGCTGCGTGGGGCAGAGTGGGGGGCTCTAGGGCAGAGAAGAGGATGCGTGGGGCAGAGTGGGGGGCTCTAGGGCAGAGAAGAGGATGTGTGGGGCAGAGTGGGGGGCTCTAGGGCAGAGAAGAGGATGTGTGGGGCAGAGTGGGGGGCTCTAGGGCAGAGAAGAAGATGTGGAGGGAGCTCTAGAGCAGAGGTGAGGATGCATGGGGCAGAGTGAGGGGCTCTAAGGCAGAGCAGAGGATGTGTGGGAGACAGCAGGATAGGGATGGTAATGCATGGGGGGCTCTAGGGCAGAGGAGAAGATCCGTGGGGGGTAGCAAGTCAGGAGGGAAAATGCGTGAGGGCTCTAGGGCAGAGAAGAGGATGTGTGGGGCAAAGTGGAGGGGCTCTAGGGCAGTGAAGAGGATGCGGGGGGGGCTCTAGGGCAGAGAAGAGGATGCGATGGGGGCTCTAGAGCAGAGAAGAGGATGAGAGGGGGGCTCTAGGGCAGAGAAGAGGATGCGAGGGGGGCTCTAGGGCAGAGAAGAGGATGCGAGGGGGGCTCTAGGGCAGAGAAGAGGATGCGAGGGGGGCTCTAGGGCAGAGAAGAGGATGCGAGGGGGGCTCTAGGGCAGAGAAGAGGATGCGAGGGGGGCTCTAGGGCAGAGAAGAGGATGCGAGGGGGGCTCTAGGGCAGAGAAGAGGATGCGAGGGGGGCTCTAGGGCAGAGAAGAGGATGCGAGGGGCGTTCTAGGACAGGGATGGGAATAAGCGGGGTGTCCCCGGGCGGCGAAAGGCAAAGGGACCCAGCAGAGGGCCAGAGAGGGGCCGGGGCCCGCACACCCCCGCGGCGCTGCCCCCTCCCAGCCCATCCCGAGTCCCTCAACCCGGGGGGGGGGGGGGTGAGTGTGGGGGGCGATATCACGGCTCCGCACCCCCAGGGACTGAGGAGGTGATGGGGGTGGGGGTGGGGGGGGTGAGGAAAACCCGACGGCCACGGGCCGGGACTCACGTTCTTCATGGCGGCCGCCATGTCGTCGTATCTCTCGGCTTGCTCGGCCAGCCGGGCCTTCTGCACCAGCTGCTCGCGGTCCACCATCTTCGCGGGGAGGGGAAAAGGAGGGAAAGGAAAAAAAAAAAAAAAAAGGAGGAGGGCGAGGAGGCTGCGGGAAGAAGGAGGAAGGAGGAGGAGGAGGAGGAAGGAGGAGAAGGGCGGGCGGCGGCTCCCGGCGCTGCTGCAGCGGCTGAGGCGGGCGGCTGCACACGGTGCTGTGCGCGCGCCGCGGGGCCACCACAACCCCCCCTCCCTGCTTTGCGCACGGCCCCGCCCCTTCGACCACGCCCCCCGCCCTCTCGGCCGCGCGGGGCACGACGGGAGATGGAGTCCTCGGCGGGGTGTGGCGGTTCCCGCCACACCCCGCCGAGGACTCCATCTCCCGTCGTGCCCCGCGCGGAGAGAAGGGGGGGCGCGCCGAGATCCTCCCCCTCTAGCCACTCCCCTCCCCCGCCCCCGCCCCGCCCGTGCTGATTCACCGGGAGCGGCCCCGCCGGGTTAGGCCGCGATGGCTGCGGGCAGGACCCGCTGGCGGCACAGGCCCAGCCGCGGAGACGGGAGCTGGTCGGGGAGGGGGATTGCCAGGCAGCTCAGGGCCACTGGTGGCCGGGCCCGCTCATAACCCAGGCTGGAGCCAGTCGTCACCTGGATACGCTCAGCCCAGACCCTCTTGAGCCTGGACCCACTCATGAGCAAGGCCCACTCACAGCCGAGATCCACTCAGATAGAGCCCATTTAACCCAGACCCTCTTAAGCCCGGACCCACTCATGGTCTGGGCCCACTCACAGCCCAGATCCACTCAAATAGAGCCCGCTCAGCCCAGACCCTCTTAAGCCTGGACCCACTCGTGTTCTAGACCCACTCACAGCCCAGATCCACTCACAGATAGAGCCCATTTAACCCAGACCCTCTTAAGCCTGGACCCACTCATGACCAAGGCCCACTCGCAGCCCAGATCCACTCAAATAGAGCCCGCTCAGCCCAGACCCTCTTAAGCCTGGACCCACTCCTGTTCTAGACCCACTCACAGCCCAGATCCACTCACAGATAGAGCCCATTTAACCCAGACCCCCTTAAGCCTGGACCCACTCATGACCAAGGCCCACTCGCAGCCCAGACCCACTCAAACGGAGCCCGCTCAGCCCAGACCCACTTAAGCCCGGACCCGCTCACATCCTAGGCCCACTCACAACGCAGACCCGCTCTCAGCCAACCCCACAGATAGCCTGGACCCACTCACAACCCCGCTCACAAGGCAGAACCGCGAGAAGCCTGGACCCGCTCCCACTTGCAGCTTGTGCCCACTGGCAACCCACGCCCACTCACAAGCCAGGCCCACTCGCAGCAGAACCCGCTCCCAAACCGAATCCGGGCTGACCTGGGGGCCCATGGCGCTTACTCGCTCTGCCAGGGGCTGCCTCGCTGCTTGGGAGGCTCCCACGGGGCCGTGTTACCCCTGAAGCCCATGGAGGGCTGTGATGGTGCTGGACCAGGCTGTGGTGGCACAGCTTGGGGCAAACGACCTCCTCTCTGCTTCTCCCCTGTCCCCTTCCCTGCGCCACCCTCCCCTTTGCACCCCCCGGGACAATCACAGCCGATCCCCGTACCCTGTGATTTTTTCACCCTGGGAAGCTCCGGTGGCACTGGGACATGCCGGTTTCTGGGGGGCAGTACCACGGCCGCAGCCTGCTGCGCCTGTTCACACCCCGTGGCCGTGGTCTCACCGTCAGGAGCGGGCACAAATTTGGTTTGGAAATACCGGTGTCAGCGCTTTATGATGGCGAGCGACACCATTTTGGGGTGAGATCTCCGTCTTGATTGTGGTTTTTAGCGCTGCTTTACAAGTAACGGAGAGTTGTACGGGATGGATTTGTTTTAGCACAAAATACTTCTTTGTTTGACGGCTTCCGAGAGCAGAAGAAATCACGCCTTCTGACAACGAGAAATACGCCCAGATCCTCTCCATTTCCTTTATAAAATGAAACGCTGTCTGCTTGCTCGCGTCCCCGGCCTCACACCCCGCGGCGCACGTGGTTCTGGTGTGAGAACAGCCTTTGTGCCTGGCTTTTGTTTACCACCACGGCTACCCCGAGGAGAGCACCCGGAGACAAGGGCAGTTTATTCCTCTTTTCAGATAATGGTGCATTCATCCTCCTGAGGAGGCTCACCATCGTCTCTGGAGAGCCTCGGCGGCGAGTTCTTGCACCGCTTTCTGTGTGACGCCAGCTTTGGGGAGGGAATTTGAGTTTAAAAAGTGCAAAATGCAAGACAATACCCAGGAAGGGCGTGGGTTCCAAACTGGTTTTTCAGCCAGTGCTGCCATTTCTTATCGATAGCCTGGAGGTATCTAGAAATGCCACAGGGCATCGCCCAAGCCAAGCAGGACTATCAGATCTCTGGGTCTGACACCTTTTGAGTGACGGTGCTGCATTTGGGTTGGATGGATTGTTCTTCTAACTTAGAAAAAATAATAATAACCCTTGTGTACACCTGGATTCTCATGGACAATATGGAACAAAAGGCTGGGCCTGAAGAAGAACTCGTGCGCCTGGGAGCGCCTCTGGTTTCTCCAAATACATCAACTGTCCTCATAAAAACTATTGCCTCTCCGTGCAAACCTTCTGACACTCATCTAGCAGTTTACAGAAATAGGGCAGGTTCTCAGCTAGTCCCAGCCACCGCAGCTCTGCCGATTTACAGTGGCCGCTTATTTGCCCCAGACCGAGGAAATACTGATTTATTCCCGTCAAAGCACTGTAGCAATAAATTCATTTCACAACACAGATGATTCCCTTCCCCATCACAGGTCAGGACACGAATTTATAATGCTGTAAATTCTTCGGAACAGCTTGCTGTCATGTTTACCTGCAGTGTAACCCCCTTTTCTGGGCTCCAATGCATAAATCAGCATCCCTCACCCCACTTAATTCTGTTTTACAGCCTGGGCAGTGGTGGGATGAAGGTGAGGTGGGGAATGGCCGGCATTAGGAGCTGGAGGTGTCACCTGGCTGCCCATGACTAAATGCCCTTCTCCCACCTCTGCCCGGTACTGCCAGACGCCCCTCAGCAAGAGCCCGGGTTGGGAAATCACCGAGACCCAAAGGATGCGGGTTCGTTCTGGAGATGTCCCAGAAAAACCTAATAACCTCGATTCCGCCCACGGTATTAAAAATACTCTGGCGCATTCAAATGTGCCACTTTGTTAATTCCTGTGGCCTGGAAGACGAGTCCTTCTCTTCGCATTTTCTTGCCTTCCCTGTTATTTCTTGTGACACCACGAGGGAAGGCAGCAAATTCTCTTTGACTCGGAGGTTCGCTCGGCCTGGCTGCTGCCTGGTCCGAAAGCGCACCCAGAAATCGTTGCCCTTTGCTTGCTGTGGGCGAGCGACGGGTCGTGTGCCCCGTCCCTGCGTGTTTGCTGGGGTGGGTGCTGTCCTGGGATGCTGCCCTGGCTCCTGCCCAGCTCCCTGACTGGATGCTCCCCTTCCAGCCCCACTGCCTGAGCGGCTCAGGTGCTGCCTGCCCAGGGAAGCAATTTTCCAGCTTTTGCAGCTGAACTTGTAAAAAACGAGCTGAGGAAACCTCTGGCTTTGCTGGCCAGCACCCAAAGACAGCCCAACACCCCTGAGCCCTTTTCTACCTCACTGGCCCAACCTGTTGTGCACCCCGGGAGCTGGCCAAGGGCGTCCTTCCCTCCCCTGCGCCCACCCACCCTGCCCCACACCAAAGCTGGGGGGTCCCGCCAGCCCCGAGAAAGGACCCCGCAACACCTGAGCGAGCTCGGGGGTGCAGCAACCCTCCCAAAATGCCCCTGAGCCAGGTCGCTGCCTGACCTAGGGCAGGAGGGGATGGAGGGGCTGGCGGGGCAATTGGTGATGAGCCCACCAGACCGACAGCGGGGTCCTTCCCCAGTGTGTGGAGCTGCAGTGCTCTGTGCTCAGCCCTGGCCTTTCATCTCAGGCTTTCAAAGCATCTTCCAAGCCCAAATTAATACTGCTGCAGCAGCTGCCCTCCTGTGCTGCTTAGCACCAGCCCTGTCACGAAGCGGCACTACCTGTACCCCAGGGGTATGCAGCCAGGCTCCCAGGGATGATTTTCCCTTCAGACACCTTAAGACACCCAGATAGAAAATGGGAGGGAACCCCTCACTCTCCTCTCACCCCTAATTCCTACACAAGCATCGTGGCGCTGGGAATTGCGTTAATGCCCACCCTCTGCTTGGAAAATCCCTCTCACCACCACCACCACAGCCTTTCTCCCAGCTCCAGGGAAGATGCTCCCATCCCTGGGAAGCCGGGGTGGCCGGCATGTCAGCCCTTGCCCTGGGTGCTGGTGGGGCCCCGGGGAGCTGGATCCCACCAGGGACCCAGTGGGAAGGTGGGAACACCACCTCCCCGCAGCGCGTTAATAATTAAGCAGGCGTGTCGGGCTCAGATGGCAGCTCTTATTTAAGGAGCCGATATAAATACCGCCCAGACGGCACTTATGGAGCACCTAAAAAAAAGCCCTGCCTGTCTCGGTCCCTCCAGAAGCGACTCGGAGCTCTGCAGGTCTAGTGGGCAACACCAAGCAGGGTGGGCACTGGTGTCTGGTGGGCACGAGGCTTTCCCTGGCTTTGAGCCTGAGCTGTGGCAACGTTCGGGGCCAATTCTCTGGGCACTTGCTTGTGCCTCGGTTTCCCTCTGCAGCAGAGATCTGCCTAAACCCTTTGTCCTGTGCGGTGGCGGGGGAGCTGAGGACTCAGCGTGGAGTTAGCTGCTCACTTCCCTGGGTTGAGAGCAGTGAGTGGGAGCTGGGAGGGTCTCTGCCAAACCCCCCCAGTGCTGTGGGAAAACCACCTGTGTTCCAGCGGCCGCCAAGCGCCTTTTTGTGTTTGTGCTAGTGGTACCCCCGGCCCCAGTGTCCCCCCATCACAGCTACCCGGGGACACCCCTCCCGCATGGGGGTCAGGGAAATTCATCCACCAAAGACAGCTCAGTCATCTCCCTACCGTACCGAGGGTCCCCAAACCCCCACCCTAGAGCTGCCCCATCCCTATTTAAGGGGAGGGGGCCGGGGAGGGGGCCAGGGAGGTGCAAGAAGGGCCATGAGCACCCAGATAGCCACGACCTGGGGCTCAGCAGAACCCTCCAACCAGGCCATCACCCCCAGCCTGGCCATCACCCCCGCACTGGTATCCTGGGACCCCCAGGAGCAGGCGAGGAGCCGGAGCGTGCTGCTAGCAGGGATATGGGGGGGGACGGGGCTGTCACATCGTCCCCATTGCAGGCGGGCGGCAGCGAGCCGCTTGCTGCAGTCCTGCTCGCAGGCTCTGCAGCGTGACTCAGCACAGCCTCACCCAGCTCCCAGCCCCACCGCCACGGCCCCTTCCCCCAGCCCCGAGGAGGGGGGCACACGCTCCCCACCTTGCCACTACCCTCCCGGAACCCCCGGAACCCCCAGAGTGACCCATGGACCCCCGTTCCCACCCAGCCCCATCTGTCCCTGCTCCACACCCACCAGCTGCTCTTCCAGCCCCAGTGGGGGCAGGGAACCCCCTTCCAAGGCTGAGTTGGGGGTCCACGGGATGGGGAAGGGTGGGTATCAGCCTGCCTGCACCCGAAATTGTGCCCTTGGGTGGGGGGACAGGCAGCGTGCGGGATCTGGCCCCCAAAACCCCGGCTCAGGGCTCAGGGTGCTGAGCACCAACTCCTGCCACAAAACCTCCTCAGACACTGGGAGATGGGATTTGGTTTTTTTCTGGGGGATGGGACTGAAAGTGATGCTGGGGTGGGGGTCACACCGGAAAGTCTTGGGGTTTTTTGACCCCACTTTCGCAATGTTTGGAGCCTGCCTGGATCAGCTTCTCGCAGTGTTTCTGTGCACATCCCCTCTTGCTGTGACCTGGAGGTTACTGGGGGGCAAGGAGGGTGGCCAGAGAGAGAAACAAGACAGGGGAGGAGGGCTGAGCACCCAGATTGTCTCCTCAAACTGGGAGACAGGGATGAAATCCCCAGGCATGAAGGTGCTTTTAGGGCAGGACTCCACTGTCTGCTTGCGCTGTGCCCCAGGGACGGACGTCCCTTGGCTGTGACAGCAGGGATAGGGGACAATGGGGCTGTGCACCCAGGATCTCCAATCCTGAACCCCAACGCCTGCATCTGAAAAGGTGCAGGACTGAACAAAAAGCATAGCCAGAACACCCTGGGCATGACCAGACCCCCGCTTCGCCCCCGGGCAGCCCCTTGCCCGTTGGGTTCTCCGGTGGCATCGTCATGGGAAGCACGTTGCCGGCATCGCTGCCAGCTAATTGCTTTCTTGCCTCTCTCCAGACGCGAGCGATGGCAGCGAGGCGGCAGCGAGCTGGCTTTTGCCAGCGTTCAGCAGCCCACGTGGGGTGGCTCCTGCCAGGGGAATGGAATAAAATTTAAAAAGAAAAAAAAAAGGAAGGCATAGAGGAAGAGATGATGGATGGGAGGGTTTGCAGCCGCGGCCGTTTCCCCTGACGGAGGGAGCCCTTGAATCTGCAGGCACCAGGGGAGGTGTGGATCTGCGGGTGCCCATGGGCCGTGGCCACGCAGCCCCCCCGGCACAGCATGGCGAGGACATGGTGGAGGGGAGCGGCTGGTCCCCCTCGGTCCCCCCTCCGCCGCCCCGCTCCCTTTGCCAGAGGACTAATTGCGCCAGTGACTTTGCAGTTCCCAAAATAGCTCCTGGCTCCAGCGCAGTGACGTCAGCGGGAGCCGCGACGGCAGGCACCCCCAGGAGCGGGGAAGGGGGGGGGCTGCCCAGCGTGGGGGGGTGGTGACCAGCTCCTGCACCCCACCGCTGTCCCACTGGGTGACCTTGGTACCCTGGGTCACGCTCCTGAGGTAGCGAGGCTTGCTGTGCTGTGGCGATGCTGCAGGGAGACCTGGTCCTCATCCGTCCCATCGGAGGAGGAGGGGGACTGAGGCTGCCTCTGTCCCACATCCCCAGGCCCCCTCACCACAGAGGACGGGGCAGGTTGCCCCAGCAGAGGTAAATCTGCCCCTCAGTGCCCGCCATGGGGTAAGGCATGTCTCCAGCCTCAGCAGCCAGGTCCCTGCACCTCCTAGGTGGGGTCAAGGGGTGAGCCAGAGCCACTGGTAGTCATGGGTGCCCCTGGGGAAACTGAGGCATGACGAGGGGAAGCAGAGGCAGCGGGAAGAGGCATAATGAGCCGGGTAGCAACGTTTTGCAGGTGGGGCTGGGCACAGGGATGCTCTCCAGGCCGGGGCTGCCTCCAGCCGTGACTCATCCCTGCACCAGTGTCCCAGCTCCTCCGGTTACAGGCACGGACGGGATTGCCTTAATGGGGCACAGTGGTGGCAGGGCTGGCATGGCCTGGGAGGGGCATCCCTGGGACTGGACACCAACCCACAGGCTCCTCCAGCACCGCTGTGCTCTGCAGTCTCCCCACCACAAGCAGTGAATCCTCCATACCATGTCCCAGCCAGCAACACTGCTTGTACTGGTCTGATACTGGTCCCAGAGTAGGTTCCCCATAATGGATTTAACCATGTGTACCCCACCGCCTGCCCCAGTTCCTGGGTAGCAGAGCTCCCAAGCCCCACACCAGTGCTTGGCCAGGGGGCCGGCTTGTTATTCTGGAACATGGCGAAATAATTAAAGACTCCTCCATTTCCCCTTGCTCATTTGTGCTCCTTCAGCTTGGATTAATGGGTCTCCTCTCCCCACCACAGACTCATCCCTTATTCCTAATAGCCCATAAATCCTGGCCCCAAAATAACCCCAGCTTTTGCCTGAACCTGCTGAAATATTTATTCTCTCCCCACAGCCGCCCCCTGCACTGTCGCCTCTCCAGGGATGGGGAGAGGAACTAATCAATGGCATCGACCGGTGCGGAGCCGCAGCTGCTCCAGGCACAGGGAAACAGCTGACGTCGGCAAGAGGAGAAGAGCCAGGCAGGCACCGCGGCTTCTCCCAGCTCTCATGCAGCCGCTGCGGCCTGGCTGTGGTCCCATGGCAGGATGCTCTTGTGCCATCAGCATCCTCTGGGCTGGTACCCTGCTCCAGAGCATCCACTGAGCTGGTACCCTGCTCCAGAACACCCTTCGAGATGGTTCCCTGCTCCAGAGCATCCTCTGGGCTGATAGCTTCCTCCACAGCATCTTCTGAGTTCGTACCCTGCTCCAGAGCATCCCCTAAGCTGGTACCCTGCGCCCACCCTGCCTGTCACTCCCTGCTCCCATGGAGTTGACACCTAACTTGTCTGTGGGGTCTCTGGGGGGTTCCCTGTGGATCTCAAGCTACTGCAGGAGAAAAGGCTGGAAGGCAGGGGAGGAGGCTGCTGTCTCTGCTGGCTGGAAACCCTTTGCTTTCCAGATCGCAAGCTGTGGAAGGGAGAAGCCCAGGGAGAGCAAGACCTACTCTTCCCAGCCCGAAGTGGAGCAGGCTGTAGGCTGACACCAAAACCTGCCCTGTCTTGCCAGCTCAAGGTACAGTCCCCAAGGAGAACAGGGAAAACCTGATGTTTCTCATCATCGTCCCGGAGGCTGCAGCCTCCAGAGCAGCTCCTGGCCACCCGCCCCCTCCCCACCTCCCATAGCCATGGGGAGCGGGGAGCAAAGCCGGCGGAGCTCACCCTCCCACCCAACCCCAGCTGGCAAGGGCTGAGGCGGGGGATGCGGGGGGCTGTCAGGGATGGCTCTGTCCCCCTCCTGCTCCCAGCAGGACTCAGGCATTGCCCATCTGGCCCGGAGGCAGGAGGCAAGGTGGGAGGTGATGGTGGCAGCAGCAGGGGGGTGAGGAGGTGGAGGGGTGGGCAGCCGAGCATGCAGGACCTGAGAAGCCAGTAAAAGGAGAGGTTTTATTCAAACGCCACCTCCCTGCCTGCCCCCAGGGTCTCAGCAAACCTACGTCCAACCATGCTGCCACAGCCTGCCTGGGAGAGGTTTCCGTGCCTCAGTTTCCCTGTTACTGGGGAAATTGCCCCATCCCAAGCCTGGTCTCCTCACTGGAGGTGGAGAAGGGTCTAAATTTGGCTCTCAAGGCTTCTCAGGGGGTCCGTGAGGGGTTTGCACAAATTTCTGGCAGCAAGAGCTGAGCCCTCACGTCTGGGCTTGGGGCATCACCTGCTCCCCAGCCATTTGCTCCTGCGCGGGCTTTGAGGGGGCAGCAGGGAAGCCAGTGAGGTCTCAGCACACTTTCAAAAGGCTTTTATTTATTCACAAAACCAACCCAACCATATACAAGAAAAAATGGAGACGGGGAGTGGCGAGGGAGCCCATACGCACAAAAGAATTGCACAAATCGGAGAGCGAGGGCAGCCCAGGGAGCAGCCGGGTCCCACTCTGCGTGGCTGCACGAGCCTGTCCCCACACTCCCACCCCGCCCGCAGGAACGTGAAGATAATTTTCCTGGTGTCCCCTTAGCCATCGGGAACGGCTGGCGGCGGTGAAGGCGGCTGGTGCTGTTGGCTGGGTCCTTCCACCTGAGCTGGGAGGGAAACAGCCTTTATCCCAGAGGCACGGCACCGGGGAGGGACCCCAATCCTCCCCTTGTACTGGGCAGGGATTTGGGGTCTTCCCTATGGTTTTTCCATTTTCTGCGCCTGCCCTGGACGTGTCGGAGCGTCACGGAGCACCTGGGAAAGAGCAGCCAGAGCTGGCAGGGAGATGCCCTGGACTACACAGGATGGAGAGCGATGGGAAGGCTGTGGGGGGCACGGTCCTCCCCCGCTCCCCAGGGTTTTTTGGGGGGCAGGGACTGGTGGTGCTGAAGCCCCCCCACCAGGGATGGGAAATCTTGGCTGACCTCCCCGCCAAGCTGGTGGCATTTGTAGAAGAAACAGGGGATGAAATAGGCATGGAGGCAGCTGCAAGGTGGGATGGGGTGGAAGACAGTGTGAGATTTCTGGTGCATGGGAATTGGTGAGGATTTGGTATTTCTGCTGCCCAAATGGGGAGAAAAAACGTGGCATTAGGATTGCTGGAGGGTTTGCAAAGCAAATTGCAGAATAGCAGCAACTCCGCGCCGAGCCGCTGGTTTCATTTCAGCTCCCTTTTTACATTTTCTGAGTATAATTTAATGTCATTTTCACAGCAGAAAATCCATTTTTCTCTCCTCATCTCTTCAACGAAATGGCTGAAACGGACCAGATTTCATGCCAAAGATGGTTTTGTTTTTCCGAGGGGCAGTTCAGGGGGGGAAAAGCTTCAGCCAGTGTTTTAGGAGCTGAGGAAAGCCTGGTCTTCACCCAGCTCTTCCCCTCCTCCAGAGCCCAAGCACCCACAGGGCCCTGGGGTGAATGGGGAAACTGAGGCAGGGAAGAGAGCATCCCCCACCAGCAACCAGGGCTCAGTCCCTTTCCGTGGGCATTGTGCCTGTGCTCCCATACCTGTGCGAGGGTCCTGGCGGTCGGTGCGTCATAGGATGCTGCAAGTGGCCCCGGCATCCTCGGAGTGGTCACAGTTGTGGACGTCCCAGCGGATGTGGGAGCAGCGCAGCAGCGAGGGCTCGTGGCCTTTGCACTTGAGGTTGTCAAGGAAGATGTAGCCGGTGCCCTGGCCATAACGTGCCTCCCCCCAGGCCGCTATGGCGTGCCCACAGCCCAGCTGCCTGCAGGCCACCTTGGCGTCCCGCAGGTCCCACGCGTCATCGCACACTGTCCCCCACTGGGACAGGTAGAAGATCTCCACGCGCCCCTCGCACCGATGGCTGCCGTTCACCAGGCGCAGGGACCCTGCGGAGGGGATGGGGTGAGGCAGTGCCCCTCTCTTTGCCTGACACTGCCCTGGGACAGCCCTACCCCCCCGGGCTGGGTCCCCAGAGCTGGTGGAGAAGGGATCCTTCCTGGCCAGGTGGCCCCAGGGCAAGAAGAGCCCTGGTCTCTCCAAGGCTGGGCAGATGTTTGCTGCTGCCCACGGCTCATCCACTACCTCAGCACAGACAGGAGCACAGAATCACAGAATCACTCAATCACAGAATCACAGAATGATCGGGGTTGGAAGGGACCTCTGGAGATCATCTAGTCCAACCCCCCTGCCAGAGCTTAGATCACCTCGAATAGATCCCACAGGAACATGTCAAGGCAGGTTTTGAAAGTCTCCAGAGACAGAGGCTCCACAACCTCTCTGGGGAGCCTGTGCCAGGGCTCTGTCACCCTCACAGTGAAGAAGTATTTAGTCACATTTAGGTTGAAGCATGATGGGGTGACCCCTTGCCAGCAGCTGATCTGGGGCTGACCCCCAGAGCGTTGCGGTGGATTGATGGAAAAGACAATCATCTCTCTTCCCAGCTCATCCCCATTGATCTGTCACCTCTCCCCACCAAGGTCCATCCCCTCATCACAGGTTGCCTGGAGAAGTGGTTGCCCAGAGAAGTTGTGGCAGCCTCATCCCTGGTGTCATCCAAGACCAGGTTGGACGGGGCTTTGAGCAACGTGGTCTGGTGGGAGGTGTCCCTGCCCATGGCAGAGCAGTTGGAACTGGATGATTTTGAAGGTGCCTTCCAACCCAAACCATCCTACGATCTATAATCTCCCCACCAACATCCATTCTTTCCTCTCCCCACCAAGGTCTATCACCTCTCCCTATCAAGGTCCACTACCTCTCCCCATCAAAGTCAATCACCTCCTCTCCCTGCTGAGGTCCATCATCTCCTCTCCTTACCAAGGTCCATCCCCTCCTGTCTCCAGAAGATCCGTCATGTAATGGTCCATCACCTCAGGTCCATCAACCTCCTTTGCCTAGACCAGCCTTGGGGCCACCAGGAGAGGCCACAGCTTAACAGTACCAGCAGCACAGCTCTCCCCCTTTTCAGGTCAGTGCTTCAGATCCTGCTGAAGCTGCTGGCCATTGCCTGAGCCACCTCCATTCCCACCCCACGCCAGTGCAGAGCATCCCCAGGGCTGGCACCGCGTCCCCAGGGCAGTACCTTGGCACCTACCATCCTTGGGACGCGTTGGGGCCGACGTCGTGGTGGTAGCTGTCGCTTCTTGGAAATGGTGTCCAGCGTCGTCAGGGCCTGGTGCGGTGGGGAACAGGTGGGCAAAGCGACACAGGGGATAACTGTGTCCCCCAGGGCTGTGTCAGAGCCCCCCAGCAGCGTTGTGGGGTGGCCGGGGACAGATGCAAGGATGTGTGGGGTGGGATGTGCAGCCGCTGCACTTCCAGGAAAGTGCATAAGCAGAGCCCAGAAGTGGTACCCACCATTACTGGACACCGCGACACCCACTGCTGTCCCACTATGGGCAGGAGGGACCCCAGGGGGCTTACATTCACCCACTACCCCATTTTGGGGTCCGCAGTTTCTGTAGATATGGCCAAAATCCTCACTGAATTTCCTCTGGGCTTCAGCAGAGCCCAAGGCAGTCATATCCACCACCCTCTCCCATCCGGCCAATGTGGGTGTGGAAGCCAGCGGCCACCGGGCTCGCTCCTGCTCTCACCTCGGCAAATGACCCCAGCGTCCTCGTGGTGGCCACAGTTGTGTTGTCCCCAGCCTAGGTGGAAGCAGTCGGCCAGGCGAGCCTCCCCACCGCCGCAGCCCACGTTATCGAGCAGGACGGGCCCACTGCCATAGCCAAAGGAGCCAAGGACAGTGGCTGCGAGGGCGTCGCCGCAGCCCAGCTCTCGGCACACCACCTGGGCATCGGGGAAGTCCCAGTCGTCATCGCAGACGGTGCCCCAGGTCCCGTGGTGCCGCACCTCCACGCGCCCGCGGCAGCTCCCGTTCCCGTTTGCCAGCCGCACGCCGGCACCTGCAGGGAAGGGTGGCACAGGCAGGGTGCTGGGGGGACTGGGGCTCCACAGGGTGACCTGATGTCCCTCGTTGACCCTCTGAAGGCATGGGGTGACCCCCTTAGGGATGTGAGATGAGGCTCTGGGTGTGTGGGGTAAGATCCTAGGGGCGTGGAGTGAGCCCTGGGGAATGTGGGATCAGCCCTGGGGGTGTGGGGTGAGCCCTTGGGTTATGGGATAATCCCTAGGGACATAGGAGTAAACCCCCAGGGGTGTGGCATGAGCCCTAGGGTGTGGGATGAGTCCCTGGGTTATGGGGTAACCCCTGGGGACATGGGAGCAACGCCTGGGGACGTGGGCTGAGCCCTGGGGGCATGGGGTGACCCTGGAAGACATGGGGGGGACTCCTGAGTAGCACGGAGTGAGTACCGTGAGCGTGGGGCAATCCCTAGAGATGCAAGATGAACACCCTGGGAGCACGGGGGAAGCCGTGGGGCTGCGGGGTGAGCCCTGGGATATGGGGTAACCCAGGGAGGGGTGACATACCGGACCCTGCGTGGGACTGGCAGCAGCTGCACACTTACTTTCCTGCTCGACGATGAGGAGAGCGGTGGTGGCCACCTCAGTGGCCTGGGAGGGCTGGTCCCTGCCGTCTGTCACTGCTGGGACAAGGGTGGGGACATGCAGGCATTGGGGTGAGACTGGCTCCAGCACCTGCTGTCCCCACTCTGGTGGGTGCCAGCACTGTGGCAAGCTCCGGCTGCGAGCAGCGTCACCCCCAGTGTGGCAACACCCCAGGGTGACCACAGCAGGTGCACGGGAGGACACAAATGGCACAGGGGGAGTGTGTGTCCCCAGCGACCCCCCAGCCCCAACAATGGCACAAGGGTGAGCCATGTGGCTTCCAACCTCCTACCTGTGGCCGTGGCAGTGAGTGTCTCTTCGTAGTCCAGGGCCAATGAGGTGGTGAAGGACGTGATGGTGGATGTGTCCAGCCCTGTGGTGACACAAAGGGGCAGAGGTGACGTGTAGGGGGAAGCTGCAAAGCCATGGACTTGGTGACTGGGCTTGTTTAACCTGGAGCAGAGGAGGCTGAGGGGAGACCTTCTCGCTCTCTCCAGCTTCCCGACAGGAGGGGGTAGCGAGGAGGGGTCGGTCTCTTCTCCCATGTAACAAGGGGAAATGGCCTCAAGTTGCACCAGGGGAGATTTAGGTTGGACATTAAGAAGAATTTCTTCCCCCAAAGGGTTGTCAAGCCCTGGAGCAGGCTGCCCAGGACAGAGGTGGAGTTCCCACCCCTGGAGATGAGGTGCTCAGGGCCATGGGTTAGTGCTGGGCCCGGCAGGGCTGGGTTATGGGTTGGACTCAATGGTCTTTTCCAACCAAAAGGATTCTGTGATTCCATGAAAGGACCAGCCTGAGAGCGCTTTTCTCTCCCATCAGCCCCTTTGTTTGTTAACAGGAAGAAAGAGGAAGCGTTGGCACTTACTGCTGTGCCATTGGCCACCGTAATTAGGGGGTTCAGGGTGATTATTAACATTAGAAAGGGTAATCAGCAGCAAATGGCATAAAATCTGGTGTCCCGCCAGTGCCCAGCTCCTCTCAGTTGTGTGGGGCGGGTAAATGTCGGGGACCTCTACTGGAGCCAGCCCACTCCGGAGCATCAGGACACCGAGTGAGGAGAAGGGACAGTCCTGCAGCACAGAGCCCAGGACCCTGGCCCAGCCTTGGGCACATCAGCATCTCCCTGAGGCTGTCTCCCCTTGGATCTGTCTCCCACTTCAGGGGACAAACTCCACAGGTGATGTCTTATGAAGAGCAGCTGAGGGAACTGGGATTGCTTAGTTTGGAGAAGAGGAGGCTGAGGGGAGACCTCACTACTCCGTACAACTCCCTGGCAAGAGGTTGTAGTGAGGCGGGTGTGGGTCTCCTCTTACAGGTTACTAATGATAAGACAAGAGGAAATGGCCTCAAGTTGCACCAGGGGAGGTTTAGACTGGATATTAGGAAAAATTTCTTTACTGAAAGAGTGGTGAGGCACTGGAACGAGCTGTCCAGGGCAGTGGTGGAGTCACCATCCCTGGAGGTGTTAAAAAATGTGTAGATGCAGCACTCCGGGACATGATTTAGTGGTCATGGTAGTGTTGGGTGGGTGGTTGGACTTGATGATCTTAGAGGACTTCTCGAACCTTAATGATTCTATGATTCTGTGATTAAATGATTCTATGATTCTATGATTCGATGATTCAATGATTCTGTGATTCTATGATTCGATGATTCAATGATTCTGTGATTCTACGATTCGATGATTCTATGGTTCTGTACTCTACCCTGGTACCTGTGCAGATGACCCCAGCATCTTCGTGGTGGCCGCAGTTATGGATGCCCCAGCCCAGGCTGTAGCAGGCGGAGAGGAAGGCCTCACTGCCGTCGCAGTTGACGTTGTCGAGGAGGATGTGCCCCGTGCCGTAGCCGAAATAGGCATTGCTCTTGTAATCCAGGGCCGGCCCACAGCCCACCTGCTTACAGACCACGCTGGCATCGCTCAGGCCCCAGTCGTCGTCACAGACGGTGCCCCAGTTGCCGCGGTAGAAGATCTCCACCCGCCCTTGGCAGGCATCGGGGCCGCTCACCAAACGGATCCTGCCGTCACCTGGGGGGGGCAACAAGGACATCACTGTTCCCAGGAGGTCACCGCGGCACAGTGATGCCACCCAGCCCGCGACAGCAAAAAAACCAGACGAGAAACAGCAGGGAAGGGGCAGCCTGAGCCTCGGTGAACGTCTGTGACAGGGGTTGGCCATGGGTGACGCTACGATGGGGTCCCCGAGGCTCTGCTCCTCAGAGCCCGGCGGTTGGGGACAGGAGGGGGGACCTTGCTCCCTACCAGCCCTCAGCGAGGATGGGCCCTGCAAGTGTTGACGGAGCAGCTTACTTTCTCCATCCTGCACGGAAGCTGTGAGGGTCCTGCTTGTTGGTCCTTCGCTGGCTTGCGTGGGTGAGAGCTCTGAAAAAAAGAGGAGCAGAGAGGAGACTGCCGTAGCTGCCTGCTGCGGCCATCCCTCTGCACACCGGTGGCAAGCGGCACTGTGGCAGTGGTGCCGGGGCGGGAGTGCCAGCAAGGATGCACCCCAGAGAGCAAGAGGTTTTGCACCAAACCAACCCCAATGGGGAAAACAAAATCCAAAGATGTTGGATTCCAAGTCATGGCATATATAGAGAAAAAAGCAGCATTATTCTGATTTTCCTGCTGGTTTTGCTAACGAAAAGACACCTCAGAGCATCTCCTGGTCTCCTTTGCCAATCAAGCTACAAACACCAAAGGGCTCAGGCAGCTCCCCTGGCCTCGGACCCATCTCTCCCACCTTCTCCTTCAGTCCTTCCACCTCTTCTCTCCAACAGCATCTTGATTCAGGTTTCCTGCTCAACCCATGACCTCCTTTCTCTGGTTCCTGCTGGTCCCACCCACCAGCCAGCCCAGTGTCCCTCCCTTTACAAGCCCTAATTCTGCAGGACACACGGATTCACTGAGCAGTTACGGCCGTGGCCGAGCTCGAGCTGCACACAACCTCACGTTTACCGGCCGTTGGTGCATGGGTGACGAGCAAACCCTATGTCGCTCCGTGGGAGGAAGGCGTAGGGGTGTATAGGGGTCGGCGCGGAGCCGTTCCACTTTCACTTGCCACGTTCAAATGCATTTCTCACCTTTAGGAACATTTCCTATGGAAAAGCTCAGCAATTTTAAAGAAAGACAAGTCAAAAGGGGAAAGAGCAGTTGGGCAGCGGCTGACTCAGAGGCAGGAGCGTGGGTGGGCACGTGCTCCTTCCCCAGGGATCGTGCTGGAGAGGTTGCAAAGTCCCAGAGCTGGGAGTGACGGGGAACAAAAACCTTATGGAGCACCAGCATGCCAAGCTGGGAGATGACCTGGATTGAGGAAAGGGGTGGAGGAAGGATGCAGAGGGGGTTTGGCCTGGCCAACAGGCTCTGAGACATGAGTCTTGGGCTCCTCCAAGGTATCTGCAGACACCAAGGCTTGCAGCACCCAATGTGTTGATCTGGTGCTCAGGGACATGGTTTAGTGGTGACCTGGCAGAGCTGCGTTGACAGTTGGACTCGATGATTTTAAAGCTCTTCTCCAAGCAAAGAGATTCTGTGATTCTGTGAACCAGACTCCATTACCATTGCACACGACAGCCACGTCCTCGTAGTGGTAGCAGTTGTGGATGCCCCAGCCATGGCTCCAGCACTCGCTCAAGGCTGCCTCCCGGCCCTTGCAGTCCACGTTGTCCAGGAAGATGGGCCCGCTCCCCTGGCCGAAGGTCATGGCAGCGGGGAGGGCGATGGCATGGCCGCAGCCCAGCTGGCGACACACCACGTTGGCATCCACGATGTCCCAGTCGTCGTCGCAGACCGTCCCCCAGGAGCCGTTGTAGAGGATCTCCACTCGCCCCTGGCACCGGTTGGGCCCGTTGGCGAGGCGGATCTCTAGGCAGAGGGGCAGAAAGAGGTCCCTCAGCAGGTGGGGCCAAGGAGGTGACAACCATTAAGGGGTGTCACAGGGAACATGAGAGCCCTCTCTACACCCAATCTCTGCTCCTTAAAGAAAATGCTGACCCTTGGCTGTAGAGCAGGGCTGTAGTGTTTGGCAGCTGGTGGTGGGTCGTGGGCTTGTCTTCATCCAGGGGAAGCAGTGAAAATGAAGACTCAACACATCTCAATACATAAATGAGACGTGTCACCACACCATCGTCTTGCCTGCTAATGGCCCGGGCAATAACCCTACAGAAGAGGAAAGTGGATGTGTGGCATCAGGTGATGGCGTTATGATGGGTGACAAGTGGCAAGATGCAATTAGCAAATTCTTATTAGCCTCGACGAACACGTACGGTGTCCAGAGCTGGTCCCACGTGGGTGCTGCTGGGATGGAAATGGTGTCCCAAGCTGCCGACAATGGGGAGCAGGCATGTGAGCTCCCCATCAAGGGAATTATTTGCTTGGGTGTGACAAATAGTACAGGGACTCAGCAGGAGGTGGCAAAATTCCCCTCTTGGGATAATAAGTGGAATAGGGATAATAGAGGATCTCTATTTACCTTCTGTAAAAGAAGGTTTGCTTTCTTTTGCTGCCTTTTGTTCAAGCCCAAGATACGTCCGTTATGAAATTCTCTCAACCCCATTTTCAACAAAAAAACCCACATTTTTCAGCTACAAAACTTGCTAGAGAAAAGTAACTTTAAGGGAAGAATCTCACCTGGGAATGACAATAGCTCGGGCTCAGAGGTAGCACCTGCAAGGAAGAAGAGAAGGGATCAGAAATACTGAAACATTGAAATCTCTGCAGCGTTCTTGCGGCGGACAGAGGAGGGACACAGCAGCTCGGGGGGTGACAGCAGCAGGGATGCGTGTGGGCACGGCTGGGATGGCAGGACCCGGCAACCCCTTCCCTTTTCTGCAAAGACCTGAGGTTTGTAGCGGAGAAAAGAGACTGCCCAGCTCAGGGCATCACTGCACCTGCTTTGTAGGTGAGGAAACCGAGGCAGCAGCGTGTGGTCCCTGAGAGGAGGGTGGCATGGGGTGTCACGAGCTCTAGGGCAGAAGGAGCTTGTCCTCTCCCCTTTCCTTCCTTCCACTTGTCTTGGGCCAGCAGCTCCTCTGATGGAGCTGGTGGCCAGTGGCAAAAGCCCCAGGGGTGTTGGGTCTTGGTGACCTTCGCGTCCCCCTGGCCCCACTTGCTGTGGGCCCTGGGCAGCTCCCCACCCCATAGAAAACTTCAGGTAGTGAGATGGGAAAGAGGAAAATCTCTCCTGCCTGGCACGAGAAACCCGGTGGAGATCTGATGGACAACAGTGTGTTGGGCATCCCTATCTGCATTTTAATTTATTATTTTGCTTTCTTTTTTTTTTTTTTTCCAAACCAAGTCCGCTGCCCTGTAACCCTTCAGGGTGCCTGTCTGCTCACATCGAGTGCTGGCAGCTGCTCAAGGGGAAAATAGGTCTTGAAAAACCAGGAGGGAGCAGGAAGGAGCACGGCCACGGTGAAGCATCCACAGGAGTTGGAGCCCAAGGGCTTAAAAAGAGTTTGCCAGAGAAATGTCCTCCCACAGCCAGGGAGGAGCTCGATGGGGAAGAGCAAGCAAAGGAGGGGAGCAAGGGGTGAGGGGACAGGGGTAGAGCCAGAGGTTCCACCTTGGGCAGAGCAAGGGGTCCCCCCAACAAACTTCTCCTCTCCCACAGTCTGGGCATTAATTGGGCTCAAAAACCCCTCTTGGCCCCAATTCTGAGTGATGGGGGTGCTGCCAGAGAGGGGCACTGAGGTCTCTGGCTTGTCTGGGGGGTCACGGCAGTGATACCGTGTCCGGGGCTGGGGTGGGAATGGGGGTGTCCCTGGCGTTGCCTTGGGTGCCCGAAACCCTTGGCTGCTGCTCGAGGCCAGCTTGCAGCACAGATCTCCTTGGGCATCCAGGACACTTCGGGCGTGAGCCTCCGTGACACCTCACAAGCAAACAAAATCTCTCCACAGTAATTACAGTGGCCGAAGGTGACTCAACACCTGTCGGGGCTCTGCAGCATCTTTTCCTACGCCTGGCTTGGACCCACTCTGTCCTGCCTCATGCTCAGCCTGACGCGATGACGTGACGGTCAAGACCTGCTGCTCTGGGGCTGGATGTCACTGGAGGGGACTGTTGGGCAGATGAACCCACCTCCCTTTTGTCTTGCTGGGGCACCATTAAGAGAGACCATTAGGAGACACCATTAAGAGAGACCAGGGAGACCATTAAGACCTGGATTAAGGCAACTGCCCCGCTGGGACTGTGACTTAGCACCCAGGAGCGAGGTGCCACCCATCACCGAGGAGCTCCAGCCATGGTCAGAGGCGTGGGGTAGGCTGGAGAGCGATGCTGTGACGCCGGCGAGAATTGAGGATTCAACAGGAGAGAGCGAGGGAGGAGAGGGGCTGGCTCGCCGGAGGAGGAGATGGGGAAGGACACGGCAGCCCCGTGGGCTGGATGATGGAGAAGGGATTCAGATCACCTCTGCACCAACAGAGTGGGGGTTGCGAGGCTCTTTAGGGAGAGCTTTTGATCCTGGTTTGTACTGGCTTTTAACACCTAGTCTGCTCCAGCGGATAAAAAGGATGTCGTTAAATATTCAATATTCATCTCCCTTTAAGTCAAAATCAAAGCTCTGAAATACTCATTTGAGAGCATCCTCCAGCAAAGTCAAGAGAGACCTGGAAGAAAAATTACGCCTGATATGTCTCCATTAATGAGGAACGAGAGGAAATCAGTATTTTTTGAGCAGAGAGAGAACCCTCCACGTTTCTTTCCAGCTTCACAAAAGCTGAAAGAGAAGGGGAGAGTAGCTGGAGTCAACTCCCACCCTCTCAGGGCACAGCGCGAAACAAAACCTCCGACCGAGGGGACAAATTGCTGTCATTACAGACTTGGCCATGCCCTTTAATGAAGAGAACCAGGAGCCCCCGGCGGCTGGTGGGGACAGCGGCAGAGCCACCAGCTCCCTCTGGGGTCCCCATGACCTGACCGGAGGCACAGGCGCTGCCACCAGCACCTCAAGGGAGGGTACAGGGAAGCTCCAGCTGAGGGGCTGGAAAGTGTAAAAACCAATTTAATCCAGTTATGGTGTCTGATTACACCTTAATTGCCTCCTTTCTGCCTGGCTTTGTCTTGGCAGGGCTTTGTTGAGGCAGGAAGGTGTTCCCAACCACCGGGCTGTAATTAGGCTGATAAAGTCACACCAGGATAATTATGCTGTTGCAATACAGACCCTCGTTGGAGAGCAGGAATGCCTTTTTTCAGCTGGATTTAAGAACTTCCTAGCCTGGCTGGACAGAGCCTCCTGGGAGCAGCTCAGGACGGGTGACCCGAGGGGATGGGTGCTCATCCCACCGATCGCCATGGCAGGATGGGTCCCCAAGCTCCTGCCCCCTGGCCACCAACATCTTCCCAGAGATGCTGCCTGCCCTGGGGCTTGGACCCACACTGGTCCCATCACTGGCAGCTGCCCACTCTGGCCTGGACGCTGACCTTACCATCACGCATGGGAGGGATCCCTCCATCCCTCCATCCCTCCATCCCTTCGACCCTCTATCCCTCCATCCCTCTATCGCTCCATCCCTCTATTGCTCCATCCTTCCATCCGTGCACATGCTCAACGCTGTTGAGCACACTGTGGTATTCCTGCTCGTGGCACTCTGTGGAGAAAATCTCCCCGCCAAGGTCTGTGGCCAGGAGGCAGCTCACCAGTGGGGCTGAGGAGGAGAAGGAGGAGGAGGAGGAGAGGCAATGCCCTGATGTCCGGCCTCCCCACGCCGTGCTGCCCAGCTGGCCAGGGACTGGGTGTCATAGCTGCGCCGCAGTCCTCTTGCAGATGGGCGTCCAGAGGACGTTTTCCCTGAAAGGGGCAGAGAGCAGCGTTAGTGTTGACAGCCAGGAGAGCCTTTGCCCCACCAAGGGCTGTGCAGGACCTGCAAACAAGTCCCTCCTTGACGCTTGCTGGAGCAGTGGCCAGGAGTCATGTGAAAAATGATTCAGGTTGGACTTTTTGAGAACAAGAGAGGGTTTTCTGAGTGGCAAGGTGAAGGTGCAGGGCCACGTCCCACCTGTGAGACAGCACTGGAAGCATCAAGATCTTAAGGTCTGGGCTACTGGACAGGCGGGATGGACCCCAGGACACCCGAATGCTGAGCCTCAGAGCTCTCATCTGAGGTCTTCAGCCCTCAAGACATTCAGGAGACCATTGTGTTTTAATCCATGTGGAGCTTGTCCTTCTCTTATTTCTATGTGAGGTTCCAAGCAAACCCAATACCTCATACGTATCCTCTATCCCATTCCAGGTGTGGGTAAACTGAGTCACGCATCCAATCCAGGCAGAACTGGGAAGGAGTTTCCCAACTCCACAAACCTGAAAGGCACAGCCTAAACCATGGGGTGGACCTAGTTCTCCACCAAGTTATATCAACAAAACCCGCTTTGGAAAGGGAGGGTGCTTCACTTCACCCCGGTCCAGGCTGCCATCCCCATGCTCCCCCCATGAGGCTGCTCTGGTCCTCCAGGTGACAAACACTCAGAAAAAGCCATGGACACAGCCTGGGGCTCCTCTCCCTCTGGTGCTCTCCTCCTGAAGACAGTGCCCACCTCCTCCTGTGTGAAGAGGTGACCTGCTCCATGGGGGTGACACTGCCCCCCCACTCCCAGCACGCAGCCTGGTCCCCGGGGGGTCCCACCAGGCAGCGTGTGGTCACGTATGACAGTGGAGTGACCAAAACATGTCCTCCAATGCCTTGCACCTACCTATCTTCATCATACTGTGATGAATTAACTCACCCAAGGGCTCTCCTGGGCAGCTCTAATCCCTGGCTACGTATGTCCCCCAGGACCTCAACCCAACATGGGACAACCCACCCCAGTGGACACCTCCCTGGGGGCTTTCCTCAGAGGTTCCCTTGTCTCTGCTCCACAATTTCCTGTGGGAAAAAAGCAGGGAAAGGTGTTTCTGTGGGAAGAGAGAAATTCCTGGGGTCTGACAGGACAACTTTGTTCCCCTTGGGGGTTGGAGACGCAAACTCCACAGGGAAAAGAAGGGAAAGAAACGGGAATGTCGGGCAGAAAACGAGGAGGAGATTGAATATCGTAAGACGTCGTTTCCCCTTCATTTTCTGCTCCCTTCAGAAATCACTGCTGAATCCCAGCTCTGCTTCACTCGCAGCCCCTTGGGCAGCGGGATGGGGTCTGATCCTGCTCTGTTACACCCCCGGGGACCCCGACCAACCTCCCAGCAGCCCCAGCAGCCGCGGCACTGGGACGGCAGCGTGGCTGGTGGAGGAGTGCCATCGTGAGGAGGCTTTCAGATGCTGGCTCTGGAGCCGGGCTGCCTCAGCTAAGCGGAGCCAGAAAATCAGTCCCTCCAGCCTACAGGAGGTGCAACATCTGCTGCAGGGATGTGCACCAACTGCTCTGCTCGAGGCGTGGATTAGTGGTCAGAAACTTGGGAAAAGAGGTTGCAATCCGCTGTACCGGTGACCGAATACCTGCCCCACCATGGAAACCCCTCATCCAGCCTTTCACAGAATCACAGAATCACAGGGTGTCAGGAGTTGGAAGGGACTTCTAGAGATCACGCAGTGCAACCCCTGCCAGAGCAGGGTCACCCAGGGCAGCCACACAGGAACGTGTCCAGGTGGGTTTGAAAGTCTCCAGAGCAGGAGACTCCACACCCTCTCTGGGCAGCCTGGGCCAGGGCTCCGGCACCCGCACAGCCAAGAAGTTTTTTCTAATATTTTTATGGAACCTCCTATGTTCCAGCTTGTACCCATTGCCCCTTGTCCTGTCATTGGACATCACTGAACAGAGCCTGGCTCCATCCTCCTGACACTCCCCCTTGACATATTTATAAACATGAATGAGGTCACCCCTCAGCCTCCTCTTCTCCAAGCTAAAGAGACCCAACTCCTTCAGCCTTTCCTCATCAGGGAGATGTTCCCCTCCCTCCATCATCCCTGTGGCTGCGCTGGACTCTCTCCAGCAGTTCCCTGTCCCTCTGGAGCTGAGGGGCCCAGAAGTGGACACAATATTCCAGATGTGGCCTCACCAGGGCAGAGCAGAGGGGCAGGAGGACCTCTCTCGACCTACTGGCTACTCCCCTTCTAACACACCCCAGGAGGCCATTGGCCTTCTTGCCCACGAGGGCACACTGCTGGCTCATGGCCATCCTGCTGCCCACCAGCACCCCCAGGTCCCTTTCCCCTGCGCTGTTCTCCAGCAGGGCAGTCCCAACCTGTGCTGGTACTTGGGGTTCTTCTTTCCCAGGTGCAAAACTCTACACTTGCCCTTGTTGAACTTCATAAGATTTCTCCCCGCCCAGCCCTCCAGCCTGTCTAGGTCTCTCTCAATGGCAGCAAAGCCTGCTGGTTTTCCCATGCGGAGGAACGGGGCATGAAGAGCTCCCAGGTGGGACCATGTGTGCACCCAGCCATGGTCCCTCAGAACCATAGATTGGGTGGTCCCTCGAGCCACAGGTTGGGTGGGCTCCCAAACCTCCAGGCCAAGCCTTTGACTTTGTTGCCCATACCAGCAAGAGATGATGGTCAACCAAGGCTTTTTGTGTGCAGTGGTGAGAGGTGATGGTCGCACAGCACTGGGGGCACAGGATGGAGCCACCATGGATGGGCTGCAGGCCCCTTACACCTCCCTGCTCTCCCTGCTCAGCTCCTGCTGACCGAGCCTCAGGAGGAGACCCGCCAGCAGACAGACAGCTCAGTGATGGGGCATGAAAACCAATCTACTCTCCACGGTGGTGTTCTTCAATACTCCATTCATCCCTCCTGCAGCACCGAATAATATCGCCTTTTGTCCCGCCGGCCCTCCCCGCTTGCCCACGGGGCCGGGCTGACAGACGTCCCCTCCGCCGCCCTGCCCCGGCCAAGCCCCCACGGCGTGTCCTGCTCCCGGGGACGTTGTCATCGCTGGTGCCGTTTTTGTGCCGGAGCCAGCGCGTTCCTGCTCCCTGGCAGGGCGGGCATTAACCACTGCGAGGCTGTGCCACGGTTGACCCTGGGTAGGTAAAACCCCACTTTCCTGCCTCCACTCTTCCACCTGCTTCTCCATCCTCACCCCAATATTCGGGGCTTGGCTACAAGCTGAACTCCCTTTCCTTGCGCCTAGGGACCCTTTTATATTGCCTATCAATTAAAAATTGCTTCTAAGCCATAATAAGCCAGCGTGGCACAGCATCCCTTATTAAGGGTGTCTGAACGTGGGTTTCTGAAAGCACCTTTAAATTATGCTCTTCCAAGCTCCTAAGTTGGTCCCTCTTCGGTCCCCTTTGATCCTCCCTTGGTCCCCTTGGTCCCCCTTGGGCATGGCTGGACCAATCCACCTGCTCTGCGCCTGTCACTTCTCCCACTTTTCAATTATTCCAGCAATTTCAGAAGTCACGGTCTTTTGGCTGCCCCCGCCCCGTCAGATTGTTATTTGCAACTACTACGCTGAGCCTAAAAAAAAAAAGCATCATAAATCCACATACCTGTTCGGTATTTCCTTTCCAGTGTAGAGATGGGTATAATGGATCCCAGAAATAAGCGTTCTCTTTTGAAGTAAAGAGCTGGCTAATCAGTTGAAAAAAAAAAAAGAAAAATAATTGTTGAAATGAGTATTCCCAGGAGGGAGTTGATGGGGATAAGGCAGGATTTTTTTCTTTAGGTGAGATTTCGCTTAGTGATTTAATGATAAAATTAAAAGTTTAAAAAAAAAATAAAAAAGAAGGAAGGTTAAAACATTCTTAGCCATCAAGTGAACAGCTCCAACCCGTCATCTTTTTGCACCTCTGGGCTGGGCAGTGGGTGCTGTTGGCTGGGTTACAGCTCCGGGGCAGCCCTGCAGCCCATCCTGGGGCAGATCCCCCTGCAAGCACAGGAGAAAGAAAGGGGGGAGGAGAAGGACGAAGAGGAGGAGAGGGAAGAAGAAGAAGGAGACAGGGAGGAAGAGAGCGAAGATCTCTAAGGAGACATGGCGGGAGGGAATGGCTCGGGTTTCAGGAAGGCAGGCAGGGACGCATCCTGAAATTAGGTGCTGGCAGAGCCCTGGTTACGCCTCAGGGGAAGGGAGAAGCTTTTTCAGAGGGTTTGGGCTTTTCAGCTCCTTCCCACCTCCCTCCTCACCTTCCTGAGTGCCCACCGGGAGAGGAGCCAGCGATGGAAAGATCCACCTCGATGCCCGAGCCAGTATCGGGATGCAGCGAGAAGGGATGGTCCCTGCCCAGGGGACTTGGGGACCACTTGCCAGGGACCCTGCTCTTCCTGCAAACCACTGTCCTCCCTGTCTGTTCTGAGACAAGGAATTGCTCTCAGAGGTTCTTTTTTTTTTCAGGATTTTTCCTGCCCAGCGAGCCAAGGCAGCTTTGCTGAGGACATTGGAGAGACCTGACACGTAGGAGGACGTTGGAGAGATCTCCCTGAGTCCTGGGGCTGGAAACCTCCATCACCTCATGTGCTACGTACCCATCTTGTCTCCTTCGGCTCCCAGCTAGAGCATCTCTATTTGAAAAGGAAACATGCATTGACATGTTTTTAGCTATTTTAACCATTTTAACTGTTTTAACCATCATTGCAAATAGTAGCCCGAAAACAAAGAGCCTCTTGGGTCTCAGCAGCCTTAAAGGCACTGGAAAAAGTACCCCCAAATGTAACGGGTTCCCCACTCCTGTGACTTCTTATGCTCCCCAGTGATTTTAGGTGCCCCACGCGCTTTTTGGCTTTGAAAAAGTCGATCTTGGGACCGGCAGGATTCTTGCCTTCGCCATTGGGGAGGCAGCAATTCCGTCACTGCTGGATTGCTCAGCTGCTCCTACACAGAGCCCACACCCCAAAATGCCCTCAAATGCCCCAGCTTTATGTTTGAACACAGGACAAAGCAGGCTCCAGCTACAACTACCCACCCACCACGACTTTCTTGCAGGGATTCAGTAATTAGCAATTAGGCATTTGCTTTTTATTTCCCTGTAGCAGCGAAATTCTAATTAGCAGGTTTCAAAGGTGCCTCTTAAATCTGTTTTGCCTAAACTTTGACAAACTCTTGCGCTGTCCTGGCTCACAGGCTGGAAATCATCAACTCCGGCATTGATCCGCACCCAGACATTGAAAACCAGGAATGTAAATGCAAATGTGCAGGGGTAGGGTCACCCTGTCCGCAGTTTCTTGGGCCATCTGAGCAGCATCTCAGACGTTTCCCATGTCTACGTCGTTCCTGCATGTGCTGGCAACCTCAGGCTACAGGCTTACGCTGCTCCCAGGAGGAGAAAACACAGTCGGCCTCATTCAAGGAACAGCCACAACATAAGAAAGGCCAATTATAAAATTCCACAGGGCAGCAAGGCTGTTCTCTTGTTTGCCAGGGGAAAAAAAAAAAACATCAAACCAACTCTTTTTGTCCCTTGTGATGGTCCTGTTGCCTTATCACACAGGGCCGTCGGTGATGCTCGGGGAGCGCAGATTCTGGAGGAGTCAGGGCTGAGCAGGTCACGGCCACTCGGCGTGTGCCACAGCTCCTGGTGGCAGTGGGGTAGGTGGCACCCACGGCGACTGCTTGGTCACAGGTGGGAGTTGGGGAAAAGGAGCTGCTCCAAAAGCTGCAGAAAACACAGAGCTTCCAGAAAAAAATTATTTCAAAGAAAGGGTTCCCTTTGTAATTAATGGGGAGAATACCAGAAGGAGAAGGAACTTTGTTCGTATGTGCCACATCATTGCCAGCAAACGGGTCGGAGATTTAGCGGAAGGGTCTGGTGCAATATTAAAAAGGCCACGAGCCAAAACAAAAGGCATCTTTGCTGGCAGCAGGAAAGAAGAGGGCTGAGCTGTTCTTCAGGACACCAGTTGCTGTTGTGAGCCATGAGCCAGCTTGTAAGGAACAGCGGGTTTCCCTGCTGACTGCTGAGAAATCACCCGGCATTTACTGGTTTCCTTCCCACTTCGGGGAGCACCGGCACAAAGGATGCTGCAGCCTGCAGTGGGATGGAGCCTCCTCTCCTTCCCCGCCTGCTCTGCTCTGGGGCATGGGCAGCAGATGGGACCCTGAGATGTTGGGGTGCCAGAAGAGGAGCTCGCCTCCCAAACCAGCCAGGGCTCAGAAGGGAAAGCCATAAATGCAGGATGGGAACACTTCAGTTTCCCTGTCCTGCCGTCCAGTCCTGCCTCAGCGCAGCCAGAACTTTGTTCCTGGCACACCTCTGTGTGTTTTGGTAACCCAAAGACTAGTTGTAACTTATTTTCTGGCGGCTGGTATGTGCTGAAGGAAGAGCAGGGCTGAAGAAAGCACAGCCACAGCCCCCGGAGAGGCTCAGCATTGCCCTTGGCTGCAGCAAGCTGAAGTTCAGGGAGAGCTACCCATCCCCGCCTCGGACAAAATCATCTTTGTTCCTCTGGGTAATCTCCTTCCTGAGTGACGTGCTGCAGAAACCACCCCGGCCTGGTGAGGAAGAACAGCCCAAGGACACAGTGTTGGAGGGCAAGGGCGACTGATTCATACCACGGGCTCCAGCTGGCACCCAGAAACAGGGAGCTGGGTCCCCTGTCCCACCAGGTGGGTCCCAGCGAGGGCTCTCACTGTGGAGTGCCAGCTTTAGGACATGCCTGGAACCCTCGAATGGTTTGGATTGGGTGGGATCTTCAGAAGTCTGTCTGCTTCAGGCTCATTCTCCATAGGGATGGATCTTATCGCAGGACTGAGTGCGCTCTCGGTGGTATTTTTGGGAAGAAATGCTGATGGCAGCTGGGAGCGGGGCTGGTTTTGGCAGAGGGTGAAGCTCTGCTGGTGCCAGCCCTGGGGACCTGCCTGCTCTGGGGGGTCAAAGCAATGGGCACGGGGGGATAGGGCAGAGCAGCGGGGTGCTGGCTGCAATTAGTGCTAATGATGAGAGCTGGTGAGATGAGCAGGTGACCCAGAGGGCTCAGTGCCAGCAGTTCCTTGGCTGCATTTTGCAAAAGCATCGATGGAGAATGACATCTTAGCAGGGTCTGTAGTGGCAGGTCGAGGGACAGGGGTTTTAAATGGAAAAAGGATAAATTTAGATTAGGCATGAGGAAGAAACACCTTATGATGAGGATGTTGAGATCCTGGCACAGGTTGCCCAGAAAAGCTGTGGCTGCCCCTCCCTGGAAGTGTTCAAGGCTCGGCTGGATGGGGCTTGAAGCAACCTGGTCTGGTGGGAGGTGTCCTGCCTGTGACCAGGGACTGGACTAGATCATTTCCAATTGTCCCTTCCAACTCCAACTGTTCATGGTCCCCTGATGTCCCTGGAGAAGGCAGGCAGTGGGACACGGGCTAGTAGAGCTCACAGGACATCTCCCATCACCAGCAGGGATCAGGGACACGTGTCCTCTGCAGCCAAAGCCCAGGCGTCAGAGAGCAAGGTCCATGGGCGGTCACAGCAGATCTTGTCTCTGCATTTCCAGCCTAGCAGGAACTGGTAGCAACTGCTGCAGTGGAAAATGAAATGACGTTTCACCTATTATCCTCTACCTGCAGAGGAATTTCTTCCTAATTCCTGTCACTTTGGGTTTGTCTGCTCAGGGAAACTAATTTGGAATCAAGCGGGCTGTGAATTCAGAGTGCCACAGCAACCGCAGCACGGCTGGGACCGGCAGGTTTCCGAGTGGCCGGGCCAGTCCCCAGGGTTTGTACATGAGATTGTAGGACCTTGAGTCAAATGCACGTGAGATGGAGCAGCCGCGGAGAAATTAATTCAACAGTTTTCCAGCCTCACTCCAGGAAAAGAAACGGGGAGAAGACAAACACTTGGCCAGTCCCCCTAGCGAGTGGACGGCTCCAACAGGAGGTGATCCTGCACCAGAGGACGTGTTGGTTTCGTGTTGATTTGGGGAGGAGGTTGCAGATGAGGTTCTTTTAGAGTGTGAGCACTGGAAATGAGGGATCCAACTGGGAAAAAAGCATAAGGGACCATGTTAAACTCTGTGGACCATTAAGGTAAAAATCCTACCAAATATTATATCAAATATTCTTGCAGGCAGCAAGGACTGTGAGTCCCACATCCCTGTATGCCGTGAACAGGGTCTGCAGGGAGAGCTGGGCGCTGAAGGTTCACCTTTCACACTCAAAGAGCATCAAGCAACCTTGCAGCCACCCTCCCACAAAGTAGTTGATGGGATTTGTGGAGCGACATCCGACGGTTCAGCCATCCCTCAGACCCAGCGATGCTCATGGTGCCTCGGCTCTGCTCGGCGCTCCCAGGGCGCTGGACCACCGCGACACACAGCCGTGCCTTGGACAAGTGCGGGAGAGGTGTGAGCAGAGGGTGACAGGTCCAGCAAAGCGCTTGCGTTGCTGAGTCAAGACACCTTCGCTGCCTCCCTGAGCTATTTCCCGCGCCCTCGGAAACTTTGGCGTACCCTGGTGTGAGATGTTGTCCTGGGTTTAGCTAAAAACCCAGTCCTGTTTAGTGATTTTTACTTTCCAGTTCAGTGTCTTCTAAACGGCTGCACATTCTGAAGTTGGCAGCGTGTTTTTGCAGACAGTGTGTGCTACTGGCAGTGATAACACCCGATGTTTGCAGTCACTGTCTCGGGCTGGGATGCAGAAAGGCTCTTGCTTATGCTTATTCCTGCAGTGCCCAAGGCCACTGCTGGCTCCTGTGTGCCATGCTGGGGGTGCTGGGTAGTGAGAGGGGTTACAAGAGAGTAAAAGGTTGCACCTCCGGGGGGGTAACAGACAGGACAGGTGACCACCGAGAGTATTCCATCCCATATACGTCATATTTAGTATAAGTTGAGTGATCACGAGAGTTTTGTCCCCTTTTCGCCCTTTTTGCCCTTTTCTGCAATGGCCGGTGTCCAGAGAGGACTCCATCTGACCTCCTGATTTTGATCCGGATCCTGAGTTCCTGAATCCAGCTCCCTGTATCCAGCTCCTGCCGCCGCTGAGCCTGGGGCTTCCCCAGTGCCTCCTGCTCTGCAGCACCCGTGGGGATTGATATCGGGGGAGGGAGTCGGGTTTGGTACCGGGCTACTATCTATAGTTGTATATAATTGTTTACTTTTATCTTTTTACCAGTATTTCCATTATTTTCATTAAAGCTGTTCTAGTTTTTCTCCTCTAACCTGTAAGTCTCTCTGCCTCATTCCCTTTTCCTTCCCATTTGGGGGGGAAGAGGGGGTTAGAGAGTGTCTGTCCGCGTTGGTGGCCAGCCCAGCCCTAACCCGCGACAGCCGTCCTACCAGATCAGCTCAAAATCCTGCTCCAAAATAAATAATAAACCACAGCAAAAAGAGGGAAATAAATCCAATGCACTTCTAGATTCTCCTCCCAGCTGGTTCATCCCCATCGTACACCCTTCCCTTCTCCTGGTACCTACACCCAGTGCCCCCCTGCCCTTGCACAGCCCCGCAGACACGTAAATTGAGTCGGAGGTGACTTGCCTTGAGGTGAGGGGTGGTCGCAGCTCCCCAGGAGCCACGTGCCACCTTCGGCCAAATGAGTCAGAGGCTAAAAGCAGCTCCCCCAGATACATCCAGAAGCATTAAGCTTCCTTAAAGACACGTAGATGTTGGGGGCTCTGCTGAGCCACAGGGATGGAGATAACGACACTGGGAGCACGTGTGTGACATTTGTCTAAAAGGGGTAAATCCTGTATCCTGGACTCAAGATATGGCAGAATCTGTGGCAGGAGAACACCCCAGTGCCACCAGTCCAGGGGAACTCACAGCCAGCCCCGGCTCAGGATGGGGACATGCTGCCCCGGCTCTGCTGCGCACGAAGCCCAGCAGAGGAGCAGAGGGAGGCAGCAGGAACCCAGAGCAGGAGCAGAGCTGGTGCCGTGCTCACACCCAGTGCTCACACACTCACACGCAGAAACAGTCACTTGCATACGGTGTCACACGCTCACACGTCACACGGTGTCACACGCTCACACATCACACACTCACACAGTGTCACACACTCACACGGTGTCACACACTCACACGGTGTCGCACACACACTGGCACACATGCGCATACACAGCATCACACACACACACACATGGTGTCACACACACACAGTGTTACACCCCCACATGGTGTCACACATCCCCACATGGTGTCACACACCCTTGGTGTCACATCCCAACACGGTGTCACACCCCCACATGCTGTCACAGCCCCACCCGGTGTCACACACACAACCAGTGTCACACACAGTGTCACACACACACGGTGTCGCACACACAGTGTTACACAGCCCTGGTGTCACACACAGCCCCGATGTCACACACATCCACGGTGTCACACACACAGGGTGTCACACACACAGTGTCACACACACACACGGTGTCACACACATGGTGTCTCACACACGGGTCTCACACACGGTGTCACACACACCCCCGGTGTCACACACACACACGGTGTCACACACTCCCCCAGTGTCACCCACACGGTGTCACACACACACACACCCGGTGTCACACACACACACACACACACACACACCCGGTGTCACCCCCCCCCCCCAGTGTCACACCCCCCCCCCGGTGTCACAGCCCCACCCGCTGTCACTCCCCACGGCCTCACGCGCTGCCCGAGCCGCGCTTGGCCCCGCCCACCTGCTCCGGCCCCGCCCCCCGCGCTCGGCCCCGCCCCCGCCCGCCCCCCGCGCACGCGCACTTCCCCGCCCGGGCCGGGACGCGGTCGCCGCTGCCGCCGCCGTGACTCGGGGTGAGGGGCGCGGCGGGGAAGGGGGGTGGGTCGCGCCGGCGGCTCCTTCCTGGGGCTCGGCCCGGCCCTGAGGACGCTCCCAGCGACCGGTACGGGCTCGCGGCCGCCCCGGGCCCGGCCCGCCCCGGGCCGAAGCGGCGGAGGAGGCGGGTGTGGGGCGGAGGCGGGAGCCGGGCCTAGGCCCGGGGGCCGTTCCCTCGCTCCCCCGGCGGGGAGCGGCGCGGTTCCCCTCGCACCGGCCCCGGGCGGACCTCGAGGGGGGTGAGCGGGTGCTGGGGGGGGCTGCCCCGGCCGTGGCGGGTCGGTGGGCGCTGCGGGAAGTGCCCGGGGCCGGCTGGGCTCGGGGTGGGGGAGGTCCCGAGCAGCGGCTCCCCTCGGCGGAACTCGGCTTCAGAGGGGAGCCCGCACCTGAGCAGCTCGACCCCCGCAGAGGGGTCACGGCCAGGGCAGAGCGGCTGTCACCTGCCCGGGGGGCGTGAAGCCTCTGACCCTGCCCCACGCCACGTCCCGGGGTCTGAGCCCCCGGGGTCTGAGCCGGAGCCGTGGGTTTGGCGGGGGGAGCAGTCGGGGTTTGGGAATTGGCCGGGTGGTCGCACTCAAAGAGTTGTGGTCAACGGTTTGGTGGCTGGAGACGTGTGACAAGTGGCTTGGTCCTGGGACTGGGGCTGTTTAACGACTTTGTCAGGGACATGGACAGTGGGAGCGAGGGCACCCCCAAGAAGTCTGCCGATGACTCCGAGCTGTGTGGTGCGGTCAACACGCTGGAGAAGAAGGGATGTCATCCCGAGGGGTCGGGACAGGCTGGAGAGGTGCACCGGTGCCAGCTGTGCAAAGTTCAGCAAGGCCAAGTACAAGGTCCAGCTCCTGGGTTGGGGCGGTCCCCAGCACAAGCATGGGCTGGGCAACAAGTGGATTGGGAGCGGCCCGGCAGAGAAGGACTTGGGGGATGAAAAACTGACTGTGGGCCAGCAATGTGTATTTTCAGCACAGAAAGGCAGTCACGTCCAGGTCAAGAGAAAGGATTCTGCCCCTCTGCTCTGCTCTGGTGAGACCCAGCCTGCAGTTCTGTGTACAGCTCTGGGGACTTCAGCACGAGAAGGACATGGACCTGCTGGAGTGGGTCCAGAGGCGGCCACAAAGATGCTCAGGGGGCTGGAGCAGGTCCCTGTGAGGACAGGCTGAGAGAGCTGGGGCTGTTCAGGCTGGAGAAGAGAAGGCTCCAAGGAGACCTTACAGTGCCTGAAGGGGCTGCAGGGAAGCTGGGGAGGGACTGTTTTATCAGGGAATATAGTGATAGGACAAAGGGTAATGGTTTGGAACTGAAAGAGGGAAGATTTAGATTAGATATCAGGAAGAAATTCTTCTGTGTGAGGGTGGTGAGACCCTGGTACAGGTTTCCCAAAGAAACTGTAGATGCCCCCTCTGTGGAGATGTTCAAAGCCAGGTTGGACGGTTGAAACTAGATGATCTTCATGGTCCCTTCTGAGCAAACCTTTCTGTGTTCCCTGGTGATCCAGCTGTGCCTCTTCTTACCTCTTCATTCCTGCCTGAAATGAGTCCTCTGCCAAGCCGTCAGGCAGACGCTTCGTTCCGGTTCGATCTTGGCTTTCCCTTCCGAAGGGAACTCTCCTGAAGCTTCTTTTGAATGGAAGGAGTCCAGGTTTGGAGTAGTCAGGTTTTATTTCTTCAGTTCTTCTGGCCGTCAACCCGGCCACCGTGCGCCACGAGCGCGAGGAAGAGGCAGGACTGTGTCAGGGCAGACCACTTGGTGTGGTTAGAGGTACTACTACTGCCGCCTCCTCCCTGCTGCCTTGCTTTGCTCTTACTTCGGGGTTGCTCCTAGCCTGGCGTACAGAGAGGTGGGTTTAGGTTGGAGTTACCTGGCAGGAGCTTTGAGCCCCGCAGCATCGCTCTCTCCGCAGCTCGGGTTGCGCTGGGCCCAGATGAGATGATGTGGGGGGGCTGTGGGGCCCTGACTGGGGAGTTTGGGGTTGGGGAGGTGGGCACAGGACATGGCAACCTGCTGGAAAGTCTGTTTTACCAGTCCGGTGGGGTTTTTTATCATTTTTTTTGAGTGCAGCCCATCTGAAGGGCCCCCAAGGCCCTTTCTTTTCAGAGTACAAGGTGGCATGCCATTTAAATTTTTGTCAGCACTGGCCATTTCAGTTCAGAAACTTAAAAAGGGACTTGGCATTTTTAGAAATCACTTGAGAGCCATGAATTTTAAGATCCAGCATTTAATGCAAAAGAAAATTCTGCTTTCTGGGAGTAAAACACTTTTGAGAATTAAGGGGTTTTCAAATGCTTTAATTCCCTCCTGCCCCTCGCTGGCTTTCTCACCACCTTTTGCTGGCGCTTGAGGAGCAGGGAGTGAAACACAACTGAAATGCCCCCGATTCTTCCCATGTCCAAGTCCCTGGTGAAAGCCGTGCGGGCAAATGAGGCTGTGCTGGGGCGTAAAGATCCAACCAAACCCGAATTCAAGATTCGAGCCCATGTCATAAATGCCCTGTTGAGCGGAGGGCGTGGGCTGGGATATTTCAGTTTGCACTTTGAGCAGTCAGGGTTTTGGTTTCGTTTGGGGTGAGGTGACCCGTGACGTTTCTAATTGGAGCCAGGACTGCTAGCTGAGTGAGCTTTTCGGGGTTGACACAACTTTTACGTTTTCAAGGCGTTTTTAAAGCTCAAGGTGAACTGTTAAAAGAGTCTTGGGGATTTTACCAAAGCTATGTTGCTACTCCAGGCTGCCGGGGCAACGCTGGCATGACTGAGCTGCTGCCATCCCGATCGAGGTGCTGGTGTCGCTGCTGGGGACATGGCTCTGCCCCCCAGAGCCTCTCCACCTCGGTGTGAGGTGCCCAGCAGCCCAGGGTGGGTAGGCTGGAGGAGCTCTGGTGTTACATTTCTCAACTTTTAATATTTGTGTGCTGCTGAAGTCACAAAGCAGAGGAAAGAACTGCAGCTTCAGGCCCTTTCTTCCTTGCGTTTGCCTTTAATTCAGGGTCTTGTGTAATTTTGGCTGCCCGAAGCTCCCCCGCGTTCCTCGCTTCCCGATCAGTGCGAGGAGCCACGTTGGGCAGCGCAAGCTGGCGGGGGGCTGAGATGGCCCCTCGCTCCCCCTTCGGACCCGCTGTCCCGTCCCGGCGTGGGAAATGTTTCCCCGTTCAGGTGTGCTCACGGGTATTTGGCAACAGCAGCTTTGGCGGGGAAAGAAGTGTTGGTTTTCAGTTTGGGGTTCCGGGCGGGTGGGACGCTAAACGCTGTGGCCCAACTTTGGGTCGCGCTGGTCCGAGCCGAGTGTGGATGTCCTCCTGAGGAGGAGATGTGTTGGTGGGAAACCGGCCTTAAAAAGAACAGGCAGAGGCAGGCGTCAGGTTTGATACCTCACGTTTTAATTTGCTGGTTTGAGCAGTAAAATAACCATCCTTGGTGCATTAGCGGAGAATTAATAACCTGGAAAAGATCGGTTGCAGTGACCAGAGTGTCTTCTGGTGGTGATCTGGAGAGGCTTGTCACAACACCAGCCGAGCCAGGGATGTTCTGGAGAAATCTCAGAGCGGCTCATAAACTAATTTACAGTGAATTCCTGGGGAAGGTGTTGCTTTCCTCTCATAAATGCAGACGTGTGGGTGCGTCTGTTCTTCGTTCGCTCTTTTTCTATTTCTTTTTTAAGCCCACAAGCCACGCGAGCGTGACGGATGGGACGCTCCGCAGAGCGTGGGCTCTTCCCCCGTCGGCATGGATGTCATTCTCCGCGCGGATGGCATCCTGCGGCGAAGCCACCCACTGCTGCTCTGCCTTCTTGGGAGACCTGGACTTTTCCGTTTGATGGGAAGGAAGCTCAGAGCTCCTCTGCGGGCTGGCGGGAGTGAAGTGAGCAATCGGTGACGTGAGACCTCGGAAGGGAGAAGATGACTTTGTTTTGCAACAAAACGCGTTTCGCTCATTCCCAGTCATACCTGCTGACGGGAGGGAGCTCCAAACGCTCTGTCCGGCCTTGAGGCACCAAGACACATCCAGATGGTCGGAACAGGATTCCTGCCAATGACACAGCAGACAAGGAATGCTAAATGTCAGATCTTCGGTGTCTCTTGGACAACATGGCCACGGTGTGATGGCTCTGACTCTGCTTTTTGTGCATCCCTTAGGGGCTGGGAGTGACGGGGATCTCTTTTCTCTATGAGTGATGAGGATTTGCCCACCACCCTTTGTGTCTGTCTGGATGTCTTAAGGCTCCTCCCCTGTTATTGTTCCCCAAATCACCTCTTGATGGCGTTGCTGCAGATCGTCCCTTGTTTCCAGATGTTCCTTCTTTTCCAGCCCGAGAAGCTGCAGCTCGTTTTGCTGCCATAAACCGCAGCCCTCGGCACAGGCTGTTTATTCCAACCTGTGTTTTTCCTGGTGCTTTCGTACTCCTGCCCATCTGTTCTTCGCTTGGATCCTGCTCGACGTCTGCCTCGCTGCTATTTGCAGGCCGCGCGTAAAGAATCGTCTTGTGGCTCTGCGTGTGTGCGTGATGCAGGAGGGCCTGATCCTGAATCAAAATCGAGCAGTCGGAACCCAGAATGGATGTGACCTTGTAGCCCTGGAGCTCAGATCGGTGAAAAGAGTTTGGGAAGCGCTTGTGTAACCAAGTCATCCGTGTGTGTGGGGAGCTCCCGCTCACGAGCTGGCAGCTCTCCTCGGGGGAGGTTGGAGGGTAAGCCTGCCGGGAGCGTTGCTGGGCCTTGGTACCCCCCTGGCTGGTGAGCATCCGAACTGTTGTCAGGGCTTACTGCTCTGGCCAGCATGGGTGTGCTGGTGCATCTGGTGCTGCAAGCCATAGGAAGCAGAGTCTCACCTAAGAGTTTTTGCTCCAAGTCAGCAAGAAAAGTTGCTGGCGTTGGCAGGGAGTAGGTGGTGGTGCCGTGTTCGTCCTCGACAGGTTTTGAGGCCAGCCCGCTTCTCCAAAGTCTCCAAAGTGCATCGTGAGCATCTTCTGAGCTCGTTTCCCTCTCTCAAGTGGCTCGCAGGGTGTGGATGCAGGGCAGCGTGGATTTGGGGCATTGCTTTCAGCTCCTTGTTCTCTCTTTGTTTCTTGCTGCAGGTCCTCCAGAAGAAGATGGTGTGAGGCCAGCCGGCACCGCTGCCCTGTGCCGCCGCGGCGTGCCCGGGCCTCGGGCAGGAGCATGGCAGCTGCTCAGGGAGCAGGAGGCAGCTCGGCTGGGCCATCCGGAACCCCCGGTCCCACCCTGGGGCCCGGCAGTGGCTCGCCAGCGGTGGCTGTGTGGGAATGGCAGGATGAATTTGGCAGGTGGAGGCCGTACCGAGGGAACGTCTGCAGCTACATTGAGCAGGTTTTTCAGGCCTCTCAGCAGAAGGGCTGGCGCTCGGGGTCGGGGCATGGCAGCGGCATCCCTTTGGGACACGTGGATCCCGCCTTGGCCCCCTACGTCATCGACATCCCGAGCTTGACGCAGTTCCGGCAGGACACAGGTAAGGAAGCTTCCCTGCCCACGCTGGGGTTTTGATGAGGCTTCTTGTGTGCTTGGAGATGCGTGGGGCCTCGTACTGTGTAGGAGAGCCCTACAAAGCTCTGCTGCAGCCGTTCTCTGCGGGGTGGCCTGTCTGCTTCTCTCCTGGTGCTCTCTGAGCTCCTAAGGAGCCTCATCATAGGACCTCCGGAGCTCAGAGCTTGTGAGCCAGAGCCCAGCCAGAGCTGGAAACTTTTTTTTCCTGCCCCCACCATTGAAGAGAGCTCCCATAAAAAGGCCTTTTTACGATTCAAGCTCTCCCGTCTGAATTCCCTCGTTCCCTCCGCAACTGGAGCACCAGCTGCTCCGCCTTGGCACGCCGCCCCGCGCAAGCTGCTTCGCAAAAGGCTGCGGCCCCCGCAGAACGCCCGAGCGCTGCCGCAGAGCGTTCCCCGCGCCTGTGGCGTGCGAGGCTGGCTTGCTTCCTCCCGGGAGGAAGGGCGGGTTGGGCTTAATAGCAGCATTGAGACATAATTTTCAGTCTCGTCTTGTCTCTCTTGGGGCAGCTCGGCTTAGGATTTGCCGAGATGACTCCTACCCTCTTTTGCTCCAGATGTGCCGAAGCAGCTGTAGCTTAGAGGAGGAGGCAGGGGTGGAATGTGTGCTCTTCATCTCTGGAAAATCCAGGGAGATCCCAGATTACACACCCCGAATGAATGGCTGCTTTGGAAAAATTCTCTGTGCATCCGTTTCCTCTTTGCCGACATCTCTCCAGTTGCCTCAGGACACAGTCAAGTATCGCCCCGAGCTTTAGAGGTGGACGGTGTGCTGGTGTCTTGCCGATTGAAGCACCAAGTGAGCAATACCTCGAATCAGCTGCACCACTGGGCAGCTCCTCCAGGAAGGGGAAGTGGTTGGAGCAAAGGCGTGTGGTCCTCACAGCTGCAACCGTGTTTTTATTCCAAATCGATGACCTTAAGGGTCATTTTTCTAGCGCTGTCCTGAGAGAGGAGCTTCGGTAGCTGGATGCCCTGGCAGGTCTGCTCAGCATGGCCTGTTTGAGCACCTGGAAGCCTCATGAGGCTGTGGCTTCCAGCACTGCGGCATGGACCACCGGAGCTGACACCAGCAGCTGTTTCTGGTTTTCTTCACACTTAACGTGTGAGGGAACCTTCCAGCCTCTTGCCAATATGTGGGTGGTGTTTCTGGGCTGTCCCTTGTCAGGGGGTGGCCTGTGGGAGTGCAAAAGATGTCTTGTACCTGTTTAGACCCTCTGAAAGATCTCAGAACACCTTGTGAGCGTTGTCTGTTGCAGGATGGCTCAGAGTTGATCATCTCTGGGGGGCAGTCCAGGACACTTTTGGAAATGATGTTGACTGGTGTGAGCTCATCTTTCCTTGGAATCTCCATCTCTGGAGACTTTCAAAACTCTCCTGGATGTGTTCTTGTGTGACCTACTCTGGGTGATCCTACTCTGGCAGGGGGGTTGGACTAGATGATCATCAGAGGTCCCTTCCAACCCCCAACATTGTGAGATCTGTGGCCAAGTGGTTAATAAAGAAAAAGCTGGTTCTGCTTTCTGGCTGTCCTGCAGCGGTTCAGGGTGGAAAATCCACGAGTCCCATCTCCCCTCTCCGTGGCCCAGCTCTAAGTGAAGCTTTTCCTCTCACCAGGGCTCTGCCTTAACCATGAACCTTTCGGAACGAGCAGCCGGCTCACCTTTGTCCCGTGCTGGAGAAATAAATCCCTGCAGGAAACATCCCTGTGAAAATATCTTTAAACAGAGCAAAAACAGAAGGGAGAAAAGAAAAAAAAAAAGGGCTGTTTTATTCTGGTCATTAGCTGTCAGACAGACAAACGGGCTCTTCAGAGGAAGCCCGTGTGAATGGCACGGGCGTCCCCCCACCCGTGACGGGAGCGACAGCCGTGCCGGGGGCTCGTGGGCAGGGCGAGCCCCCCGCGGCAGCTGCTGGACGGGGGGACGGAGGGGAGCGGGAGTTTTCCTCTTGCCACAGCTGTGTGCCCACCCGGCAGAGGAACGCCGGTTTCCCTGCCAGCCCCAGGGATGTTTTCCAAGCACATGCCTTCGGTCTTGGTGTTGATTCCTCAAAGCCCTTCTCCGTGCTGCTGCTGTTTGGGGTGTTTAAAGCGCAGGTTGCTTGCAAACTCCTCAAGTCCTCTCCATGCTGCTTTTAGCTTCTGACCTGCCAGTGGGCTTGCTCATCCCCTCCGAGGTGTGTCCTGCTGGGCTTTCTGACGCCTTGCTCTGCCCAAGGCAGTGCCCGTTCTCCTGGGAACATCTCCCTGTGGTCATCTCTTGCCATCCCAGGTTTGTCCCCAGTCCTCCTTCTGCTCAGGGTGTTGTCTCTCATGTTTCTCGCTTGTCGAGGCCATAGGTCTGTGTTTCTAAAACTTGCTGGATAGGGGCAACCCATTTCTATCTGCACTTTCCCACGCGAGGCGTTGATTCCTGACTGGGGGAGGTCACCTTGGTTCTGCGGACACCTTCTGCCAGGGGAAGGTCTCGCCCCACAGGAATCCCAGGGGTTCGTGGTTGAGCTGTTGAGGTTCAACCCCAGTTCTTAGGGCTTCCAGGCTGTTCCAAGCTCCTGCTGTCACTGCGGGGTGACCTTGCGAGAGCAGTGTCCCTACTTTCACCTCTCTCCCTTTGTCTGAACATCTGCTCTCTCCAGCTTCCAAATTACCTCCTTTGTCTTCTCCTCTCTAGTCTTGCTCAGTCTCCCAACAGTCAGGGGCCTGGAGGAGCTGGCCCTGCCTGTCCCCTCTCCGAAGTCCTTGTCCTTGCCCTCCTGGGACTTCCTCCTCTCCCCGCATTGCCTAGACTCTTGTGGAGGCAAGTGGGCATTTGGCTCCTTGAGTGCTCCTGCGAAGCGCTTCCCAGCGCCGGCCTGTCTCTATAGCTACTCTGTTGTCAAGGCCGTGGGAGTTTTTGGGTTTTTTTAACCAGATCTATGCCTCAGCCTGATTTTTTTTTTTTTTTCCCCCCATTTTTTTTAACGTCAGGGGGGCGTATGTGATCCTTGTGCCTTTGTTCTCAGTGCGGCTGCATCTTCTCTCCTCCCCTCCTTCCCTGCCCTTCCTCCCAGCAGCTGCTGGACCTGTTGCCACCCCACCAGCCCATTATTTGTCAGAGGGATGGGGACCTCGGGGCTGTTCCGTTTCCCTAAGCTCCATGAGCAAACTCAGCCCCGTTGAGACTTAAGGTGCCCGTGTTGAGGGAGAGCTGAAGAAGACCACCCCAGTGTGGACACTGCAGATGTGTGCGGGGACAAGCCCCTGAGGCTGGATCCCCCTTACCCCACTGTTTATGGAATGATTTTCTGGTTTGTTTTTTTTTTCACCTCTCCACGCACAGGGACGATGCGGGCCATCCGCAGGCAACTCTTCCCCGGGGACTCCGCTGCTGGCCAGGGCATCGTCTGGGAGTGGCAGAACGACGAAGGGGGGTGGTCTCCCTACGAGATGAAAGTCTGTGTCTTCCTGGAGCAAGCCCGGGCCACCAACCACCAGCGAGTGGATCTCGGACCCTTGGGCTACAACTACGACGTTGACTTTGCCACTCAAGTCCAGACCAACAAGACCACGAGGTTCCGCCGCAGCGTTCGGAGGCGCCTGGATGCCCCGTACCCGGTGTCGGCCTCCCCAGTGCCCCTTCACACCGCGGGGGGTGCTTGTTCTTGCCAGCAGTGCTGGCTGAACGCTGGGACCGGTCCCATCACCACACGCTACCGCCACTCCATGAGCAACTTTCCCCACTCCTCCGCTACCGCTCAGGTTCCGGGTAGGACGGTGTCGGCGAGTTCTTCCGGCGTCGGCTTCGTACCCTATAACAAACCGACCTTGTCTGGAGCGAGGTCGACACCGAGACTCAATGCACAGAGCACCTTGGCTTTACCTTACGCTGGAGGCCCTGGCATGGGGCCGTCTGCGTCAAATGGAGTCAGGTACAAGCCTTAATTCACCTCAAAATACCGGGCAGGTGCCTGAGAGACCTACTGTGCTCAGGTCTTCGTTGTCCAGAGCCTCTCTGTCCCAGAGGACTGCACAGGGGTCTTCTCCCTTGAAGGAGAGGGAGATTTGTGCCTCTGTCTTCAGGACAGTGGGTGAAAAGTCTTCTCTGTTTTCTCCTTCTTTTCTCCTACTTGAAATACAGTCCCTGCCTACCAATGTCCCTGGACCACTGGAAAAAGCAGTTGGGTTGAGATCCTACAGGTTTGAGAAAATTAATAGTGATTGGTGGTATTCTGGGTTATGCTTAGAAACAACTCTGAGGGGGCCTGAGTGGTGAAAGGTGTCGACACCCTTATTTAATTCAAAATATGCAGTAAACATAGAGTGGGAAAGAGCATTTGAAGCTCTTCCCCTTTGAGAAGGGAGCACGGGACTCGCCGCGTGTGCTGAGACCTCTCAAGTTCTCTGATGGAATCAGGAAGCTTGTGCTGGATGTTGTTAAGGTGAATAAGCAGGAAAAAAACCCAACCCCTAAGACATGGATTTGATCACCCATTGTGAAGATGTTTAGAAAACTGAATTCCCCTTCCATTGATCCCTTGTACCTTGTTCATCCCTCTTCATATGCCCTCAGTGGGGTGACACCAGCAACCTGAGCAATTTGTTTGGCTAAATGGTGGCATGGAAAGGAGGTGCCACAGTGGAAGAGGTTCCTTTTGCATGTGTCGAGGTGCTGTTGCCGTGTTGGAGAGCTGGAAGCGAGAGCAGGACTGTCGGGAGGTTTTAAATCCAGCTCAGCCTCACCTTGTGAGGATTTTGCTGTGTCCTTTCCCTTTGTGTGATCGCCGGAGAGGGGGACTTGCCGGGGCTGGTTTATCTGTCCAGGCCACCCTGAGTAAATGCAGAGATGAGACATGTGAAAGGATGTTGGAAACACGTTGCACTAGTGATACAGGGTGCAGGGGTTTGAAGTTTATTTTGATTCTCGTTTGTATTCCCTTAGTCTTGTCCCAGGACTTTCCCCCTTGGGGGTCATCTCGGTGAAACGACTTCCCACCTCCTGTTCCTCTTTCACACAGTCTTTTTTCTGGTACCTTCTTTGCACCTGCTGATTTTTCGTGGCATCTTAAGCACCTGCGATGCTTCTCTGTTCCAGTTACTCTCAAATAGGGCTGAAAGACCTCAGCGCTGGCCTCAGTGAGGCTCTTGCTGTGTCCTGAAGAAGCTGCTGGATTCCCCCTCTTGCCAGAGGTGCTGGTGGGTGCGTGGGGCTGCTGAGAACCCCCATCCTTCCCCGGAGCCTCAGCCTGACTTGCAGGATGAGAAGGTTAACAAATGAAGAGCCAAACGCTGAATCGCAGATCGCAGCCCAGGGGCAGGCGGCAGCTGGAAGCTCACCCAAACAGTCCCCGGAGAAAGGCACGACGAAGATGTGCATCAGTGGCTCTTCGTGGGTGATGGATGGTGCCTGGGTCTCCAATCCTTCAGGAACCACTCGGGATGACTTTTTCCCCATCAGCCCTGTCCTGGGTTTGAGTCCAAATGGGCGGCTGTAATCGCTCCTGGCTGGGGTTACGGGCTCCGGCTGCTGCAACCCGTGTTCCAGCAGTAAATACTCCAATTTCTGCGGATTAAGGGAAACCTGAGTAGCAAACTCTAACAATGTGTTTCATTTAATTCCTAAGCCCAGGATGTTCCTGGGTTATTTTATCCCCCAAGTTCCTCGTTGTCCCCCTCGGCTTTGTGATGAATCCCTCTCGGTTTTGTGATGAATCGCTAATTATCCTGCGCTCGTTATCCCTGCCACGGCTCTGGGTGCTGGTCGTGCCTACGGGGTAACGCAGGCAGCCCGGCGGGGGGAGGATTTGGTTTAAAAGCGTGGGGAACACGGGGGTGCTGGGTCCTGGGGAAGGATGCTCACAGCATTGTGGTGTTCCTAACAAGGGTCTGGTGCCACGTCCCCAGATCTCCCCTGAGGAACCTCCAGCAAACAGAGCAGTGGGAGAGCGGGAGCTGGGGTGCGTGCCGGGACAAAACCAGCCTGGGAAGGAGGAACAGACACTGGGAAGTGTCCAGAGGATCCGGGCATTGACTTCCTCATGTTCAAGCACAGCCTGAATGTCTGCCCAGGAGTCGAAGGCACCAGCTGGTCAGAAATCGTCTGTGGGCAGCCGAGGCGGTAGGTGCCGGCATCGCGGAGGGTCCTTCTCTCTCCGTTTGAGTTGAGGCTGATGGAGCAAGTGCATCTGTCTGTGTTACACAACAGCAATATCCTTCCCTACGGCTTCTTCCCCTTCCTCCAAAACTCCCACTGCACACCCAGGGCAGGCTCTGAAGAGTGTTTTCTACCTGGTTTTTGGCAGCGTTTCCTCCCAGGCCTGCACAGGCAGCGATGTGCCAGAGGTGATTTCATCAGTCTCGGGGACCGGGCTTTCTGCACATCCGGACGGCATCGCGGCGCGTGGCAGGAGCGGGGTATCGAGCCAGCGGGTCGGCACGTCCCGGGATGGCATTAGCAAGGTGCCACCAACTGAACGTGTGCATTGAGGCCCGTGAGAAACCAGAAGTGGTTTCTTCGCTGTCGCCACATCGGTTGGCTCAAAGCTTCCAGCTGTGAGAGCTGACACACTTTGCACGAGGACGGTGGCTCATCAGCAGCTGCTCCCTGGCTGGGGGACAGCGATCTGTCTGCAGCCTGCTCGTGGCTTGAAAATGCATTGGCTGCTCGTCCTTCCTCTGTATTATCCATTCTCCATACTATCCATTCTCCATATTATCCACTTCCCTCTGCAAATCTCAAGGGCTTGTATCGCTTCGTAGCAGCTCCAGCTCCGGTGTGACTTGAACTTGGGCTGTGAATGCAGGAGAGAAAAGTGAAGAACTTTTCAAGCTTTGAATGAAGAAGTGAAGAACTCTGCTGGTCTCCGTGAAGCGAGGTTACCTGCAATTTGACTTCTCCAGCCTCTGGAAGCTGGAGGACCCCCCAGTGCCCCTTGACTTTCCTGGCGGAGCAGAGGGTTCAGCTTTGTGCTCTGTTATATTTTCACCTCCCGCGGGGAAATGAGAGCAACCGAGGTGGTGGCTGTGCTTTGTGGTGGGATGACGAAGCACAAGCTCTGTGATGTCGGGGTTGCAGGCTGATGGAGGGTCTCCGCTGGTAGCCATCACCTGAAGAGGATCATAGGGAGCGGAGATGAAGTAGAAGAGGGTGGAGGAGGAAGGGAAATAGGTGAGAAAGAGCTGTGATGAAGAGGCTGAATGGGGAGAGAAGAAAAAGTCACAAAGAGGAGTGATGGCATCTGCTCCCCTTTGAAACTGAGGGGAAAATTTCCACTGTCTTCCGTGGGTTTGAACCGGGCTGTAGCAAGAACCAGCCCTTGCATCATTTGTAGATGTTGCAAAACCTCGGGCAGCGACGGGGAAATCCCCGCGTTGGAAAGAGGCGGAAGGGAAACCTCTGCGGGCTGGAGGAGCTGATCTCAGCCAGGCTGCCAGTGCCACGCTGAGCCCGTGTCCTGCCCACGGCTTCTTTGAGGAGTCGGGACCGTGCAGGAGCCGGTGTCAAACTGCAGCAAGTGGGAGAGAAAGAAGGTGGGGATGCGTCACTTTGTGTCACTCACAAACCTCTTCAGCCCTGGTCGTGGGAATGTGGACAAAGGCTTTAGCGAGGCTGAGAGGAGAGGACCTGTGCCCGCGAGGCTGTTTGGGACACGGTGGCAGCTCTTGCATCCTGGCTGGAGGGATTTGGGTTCCCCCCCGGGAGCAGGTGGCATTTGAACGCTCGACCACCTTAATCTCAGTGAGTGCCTTGGAAGCTTCTGTTATAATTTGGGGTATTTTGGGGTGTCCTTGGAGGTGGCTGTCTGATGCGCCATGACTGAGCCTGCGTCCATCCCGTGTGCCGCCCCGGAGAAGGTCCGTGGGTGGCTTCTGCTTGCCAGCATGTTGGGTCTCGATCATTCCTACTCTGCTCATGTGGATCCAGCTCGCTTTCTCCTCTGGTGACCCCTCATCGGCTTTTGTGCTGCTGCTCACCCTCTTCTCCCCAACTCCTGCCGCCAGCACGACCCTGCATGTCCCAAACCAGCTTGAGGTGTAGCTGCAGCGCTGAGAAACGCTGCAAAACAAGTAGGTAAGGGACCCTGAGGTGATGTTTGGTGTCCAAATCCTCCTGATTTCCACAGGAAAGGTGGCCGCCAAACTCTTCTAAGTCTCCTTCAACCTTTCCTGCCTTGTTCCCACACTTTGCCGTCACCCCTTGCAGTGCAGGGAGAGTCACGGCTCGGTTCTGTTCAACCCAGGGATGCAGCTGCATCTGCTCGAGCGCTTCTCTTGGCCTTTCCCTTCCTCAGTTTCCCCATCTGGAAAGCAGCAGAGAGTGAGAATGCTTCCTCCCATCCATCCAGCTGCAAGGCTTTGATGGACATTGCTGCTCTGGCTGGAGACCATGTCACCTGGAAGATTTAAGCTGAATGTTGCTGCGTGCTTGTAGAATTGTAGAACTGTTTGGGTTGGAAAGGACCTTAAATCATCTCCTTGCAACCCCCCTCCCACTAGGGAGGTGGTGGAACAGCAAAAGCAGGGCTGGGTCCCAGGATCCAGAGCAGGGCTGGACAGCAGGTTGACCAGCAAGAGGAAGGGATGGGTCAGGCCCAGCAGCCAACCAGGAGGAGATAGAGATAGAGGTGGGCACAGCTGCCTGCAATGTAGTTTGGAGGTCCACCACGGAGGTGGGTAAACCCACCAGAGAGCTCTGGCAAGGACCAGCCTCCTCAAGTCAGGGTGGTGGAGCTGTGGGTGAGGGAGCAGTCCCTGGTGTGGTGGTGGTGGAGCCGTGCTGTTGAACCTCTCCTTGTCTCTTCTCTCCGCAGCCCCCTGGACCTGCCGGTCAGGATGTCCAAGCCCAGCAAGGTGCAGCAGGCCCTGGCAGGTGAGAACCCGGAGAAGGATACGCTCCGTCTGTGCCGAGCGCCCTGCGTCGGGTCTTGGGGAAGAAACGCCACTGGTGTTTGGGGGTTTAGCCCCAAAGACCTTTCAGGAAGCAGATTTCGGGGTGGGGAAACAGGACGGTCAAACCTCAGTAATTGTTTTTGTTGGTGGTGCTGGTCCTGAGGTTCTCCAAACGGATGGGACTTCTTATATTTCCTCTCCCACGGGTGTGGAGAGCGCACAGGGACCCGACTCGGTGGGATTCGCTGCCACTGGCTGGGGTGAAGCCGGTGAGGGAACAGTCTGGGGTGTTGAATATTATTTTATGCATTTAACCACCCTTGCGTTCGCTCCATTCGGCTCACTCGGCCTCAGCCTCGGGGTGTTGTGCTGGGAGCAGGGGGTCTGCTCTGCACCGACACCCAGCGCGCCTTCAAAGCCGTGTCGGAACGCGGTGACCCCCAGACACACCAAACCAGCTCTGCTGAGGGTTCTTGGTCACGCTGGGGAGATCCCTTCACCCTTCTGCGCCCCCTTTGCTGTCGTGTGAGACCTGGGTCTCGCAAACCATGATTTCAGTTGTGAGATGGGATGGTTTTTGTAAAAGCATGGATTCTGTGTTGTCGAGAAGCTTTGAGCAGGTTCTGGAGTGTTTTCTGTACTCAGACCTTACACGAAGGAGGTGTGGAACGTGGCGGGCGCTGTGTGGGGTAGTTCTGTGGGGCATGTGGGCTTTGCACGGGGGATCTTTAGGCACGGAGCGCAGGTTCTTTACTGGTCCCGTGTTTGAGACAGAAAATAGTCTTGCAGACGAAGCCGGGTGGTGCTTTCTGTCACAGCTCCTTCTCCAGCTGTGTGTGGGACAGGTACATCGTTTCTGTCTTCAGCCAATGCTCTCAGACATCTTCTGTCCACAACTCGGCGGAGCCGAGGCTTGGCTAAAGAAAACCCTTACAAATCCCAGCCTTGGGTGTGACCGGCTGTGTGGGGTGCTGGCGAGTCTCCGTAGCGCCGGGACGTGGTCCGAGGTAACTTTGGGGGAAACTCTGGATTTTTGGATTCTCTGCTGCCGGTCACCATCGTTGTTCGTTGTTCTGGCGACGGCCGTTGCGGGTGGAAAATCACCTCTTGGGAGAGTGGGGGTTGCCTTTGGTGTGAGCTCAGCAGCAATGTCCCACCTTGGAGGTGTTCTGAGCTGTGACAAGTGCCACCTTAGATCGACGTGGTCAGTCGGGGAGCCATGACCGCTGGGGGTCAGGTCAGCTTTGTGGGGGAGCAGCTGAACTCTGGTGAGTGGGAGGACCTTGTCCCTCGGCTGGGTCAGTACCCGAGGAGCCCCAAAGCTGAGAGAGTCCTGTTCACACACCCCAAAAGCCTCTGGACCCCTTGTGCTGCCTGCAACCCCACTGCTTCTGGGATGTTCTGTGTCCTCTCCACCGAGGGCCTGGATTTTGGTTTATTTTACCGTTGTTTGGGGATTTTTTTTTTATTTATTTTCTGCGAAAGGTTCGAGTTGTCCTTAACGCTGTCCTCCCCGTTGTTTCCCCCCTCATGTTGGTCCCCGCCGTAGGCGTGACGGCTGTCCTGATGTCGGCCGCTGGACTCCCCGTGCACCTCGCCCCCGCGCCGCAACCTGCCAGCGCCCAAAAAGCCACTAAAAAACACAGCTCAGTTAAGGAGGGGAGGAAAGTGTCCAAGAAAGGTAGTTCCTGCTCAAACTCTTGATACTTGCTTCCACCTCCTTCTCTTTACCTCTCTGCGCTCGCTCTGCCTGCCTCCTTCCTCTTGCCTGCCCTGTGCTCTCGGCTCTTCTGACCTGACCGGCGATGCTCGTCCCACTGAGGGGAGGAGCAGGACACGTCTCCTCTGCCCGTGCGGTCCCTCACAGGCTGGGCAATAAGATGAAGTGGACCCGGTCCTGTAGTAGCTCCACATGTTCCTGTCGGTGATTAAAGCTGGAGCAGCCCCATTGTCCCCTGTGGACGTTGAGAAACCCTCCCCCATGGTCCCACTTGCACTCTCTTGTAGCCCTGGTATTCCAGAACCTTCTCTGACCCATTGGTGGGACAAGGCTGGGAGCTGAGGGACCACCAAGGGGGGCGTTTGATCCACACATACTCACAGCAGGAGGTTTGCTCGTGAGCCGTGCTCGTCACGGCTGCGTTGTGGGCTGAGGAGGATCAAGCAGGCTCCCGAGTCATGAAGGGTTTCCGAGGTGGGACTGAAGAGAATTTGTTGCCCCACCTGAGGTAGGACCTTTGTTCTCTCTTGTATCTCAGTGGCTTCCTGCTCCCTCACCCATGCAGCACCTCTGGGCTCCCCGTTCAGAGCCTGGACCCCATCCCAGGACTCTGCAGGGGTCGGTGTAGCCATAGGGGTTGTTTGCCAGCCCTGGCATGCAGGTGTCCTGGGGTACTTCCCCCTTCAGATAAGCAAAGTGGGGACTAGAGGTGTGTGTGTGAGGGTTTCAACAAGGGGATGCTTGCGTGGGAAAATAGGGAGAGCCCTGAGGTGGAGGGAAGAGGCTGCTGGGGAGCTCACTGGTGCCGGCGTCTCCTTGGAGTCCATGCTCGATGGGGGAGCGAGGTCTGAACGGGCCCAAAGGAGGCAGGAAAGGTGGTAGGAGGAAAACGGAAATTAAATGTGCAGGGAGGTGTCTTGCAGAAATGCGTGGGAGGGAGGGAGCAGGAAGGAGGAGATGGAAGCATCGAGGAGGGAGAGAGAGAGCGGAGAGCAGGATGCAGGACGCGTGACAGGGAGGAGGGACAGGGCAGCAGGAGGAGTGGTAAAGGACTGAGGACATTGGCTTGGGCTGCTTACAGGAGTGTGATGTTCGCGGAGGACGTGTCTTGCGCCTTCTAAGCAGGGTGTGGAGAGGGGCCGTGGGGCAAGAGCAGCCCCCCCTGCGTTACGTACCCGCTGGGGGAGCGGAGGGGCAGCCGTAGCCGCCCCAGGGGTCGCACACCCCGTCAGCGACACCTCTTCCTCCAGCAGCCGTCGGTTCCTCGGCACTCGCTGCAGCACCAGGAGCTGCTGAGCCTCACCACGGGTAGGGCTGGGTGTGCTGAGGCAGGGCTGGTGGCAGGGGGCGCCTGGGACTTCCCTGCCAGCTCCTCAGTGCTGCCCGCGGGGCTAGGACACCTCCGGAGGAGCAGAGCGGGGATGGCAGTGGAAGGGAGGGGACAGCACCCAGGAAAGGGGCACCAAGCAGCTCCTCCACCGATCCGAGCTGGCAGGATTTGTCCCAGCCATCCCCGTCTCAGTGCGAGGGAGACTCAGCCAGCCCTGCACCGTGGGAAGGGGTTGCCTTCCAATGTTTCAGACTGCTGAAATCCCTCCCTCTCATTTTAGGAAGCAGGACCCCCTTTGCCAGCAGATGGGGATGCCTGTCTGGCCAAGTGGGGGACTCCTGGGATGGGGAGGGTGCTCAGTCCCTCCCAGGAACAAGCCGTGTTCGTACGACACCCCCAGGGCTTAGGACCATTGCTCTGCAGTGGAAATACCACACCAGCCTGTTCTCTTGCCCCGACGGACCCTGGAGCTGCTGACGGGCCCGTTCTGTGCCCCAAATCTCTGCCCCACATGGCCTTTCTGCTCCCACCCCCCTCTAGGACCCTCCCATGGCGGGGAGCTCTGGCGACATCTCCGCAGCCCGGGGACGCGGCCACGCTCATCCTCCCCTGCCAGGCAGGAGGGGACCCAGCTGGGCGTGGGGAGCGATCCCACCGAGTCTGCTCTCGCCGTCTGTCCGTCCGTCCGTCCGCAGCCGGCTCTGTGCCCCCGCCAGCGCCTTTGGAGCGGGTGGGAACGGGGGAGCCCCTCGGAGCCAGGGCAGCTCCGGAAGGGGATGCTCTCAGGTATCCTGCTGAAGCGCGGGATGGGAAAAACCCGTTTTCAACAAGGGATCAACAAACAAGCCCACTGCTAACCACGCGGCTTGTTTGGGAGTACGGGAGGAGGGACCTCGCTGCTGCAAGCGGGACGTCGGCATCACGTGCTGCAAAGAGGGCACCTGTCCGAAAGCTGGTTTGCCGCACGCACCCTGGGACTGGCACTGCGTCTTGCTGGAGATGAGCGCAGGGAAGCTCGAGAGCGGCCGCTGTGTCATGTTTAGGGTGTGAGACTTGCTCTGCCCTGTTGGAAACAAGGCCCGGAGCTCAGCGTGTTGCCGGGAGCCGGCTGGGGCGCTGCAGGAATGACTTTTCTCTTCAGACAGCACAGACGCTCCGAGCACATCCCACCAAACCTGTCGCGTCCCCAGACCGAGTCCTTGTGCCGGCGAAGTCCAGCCGGGACCTGACCTCCCTTGCCGTGGGTGCGTGGGGAGAATGAGCAGACCCCCGGGTGTGCGGCACAGGGCACCCACGTGTGCCACCCACCGGTCCTAGAGCAGCCGTCTCTGAGAGCAGAGCCTTTGCGGGGCTCATAGGGATCAGCTGGAGCAGCCTCTTCTCCCCTGCGAGCCCCAACCTTTCTCCTCAGCATCCTGGCCGGTGACTTGCTTGTCTCCCTCCTCTCTGGCTCTCCCTGCACGTGCCCATCGTCTCTCACACCGTGTCTGATTTCCTCTCCTCTCTTTTTCTCCTTGCGCAGCAGCACCAACCGAGCCAGAAGCTGTGGTGAAGAAGTACCTGGAAGAGCTGAAGGACACTCCATCCGACGAGGTGAGAGGACAAGAGAATAACACCAGCTTGCCCAGTGCCCGCTTCTGGGATGCTGTGAAAACCTCGGTGATGCCTGAGGACTGCCGCTCCTCGGGCATCCCTGTGGTAGACATTGCAGCATCGGCACTGGACAGAGAGGGCTCAGCACTGCCTGGAGCCCACATGTGGTCACTGGTGACTTGTCCTCGTCAGAGGATCGTGACAGAATCATAGAATGGCTTGAGTTGGAAGGGACCCTCAGAGAAATCACGGTGTGGGTTGGGTAGCGAAGCCTGGCAATGCCTCCCCATCTCCCTTGGAGCTGGCTGCAGGGCCTGGGGCGGAGAAGGGAGCTTGGCTTCGATCTCTCCGTGCTCGTAGGGGTCAACGCAGAGATCGCTGGAGCTGCGCTGTAGAGGAGTGAGACATGACCAAACTCCATTCCTGCTCACCCGTCTGATGACAGCTCTCACCCTGTGCTGTGCAGGAGCTGGTGGTGCGGGGCAACACCAGCTGGAGGAGGAAACTTATCTCTGGGCCCTTAAACCTCAGTGGCAAGGATTAAAGTTGAAGGCAGATCTCCCTGAAGCATCTCCTTGACCTCTTCCTTGGAGAGGGTCAGCCTGCGCTCACGCTGTGTCGCGCTTTTTCTCCTTTCTGACTCCAGGACTGCATCATCTGCATGGAGAAGCTGTCCTCCCTGTCGGGGTACGGCGACACCTGCGAGAGCAGCACGATCAGGGCGGAGACGGTCGGTCGCCTGGCGAGCTGCCAGCACTCCTTCCACATGCTCTGCGTGCTGGCCATGTACTCCAACGGGAACAAGGTACCCAGCTGCCCATCCCCACCACATCCTCCCTGTCCCCAGGCGGCTCGGCCGTGGAGCTCTGATGCCCTCTTCTCTCTCCCGGCAGGACGGGAGTCTGCAGTGTCCCTCTTGTAAAACAATCTACGGAGAGAAAACCGGTACTCAGCCCAAGGGGAAGATGGAGGTCTCCACTTTGCCCCAGTCCCTCCCTGGCCACAGGGACTGCGGGACGATCCAGATTGTCTATCACATCAGCAGAGGCATTCAGGTGAGCTGACGGGATAGCACAAGGTGGGAGAGACCCCCCCAGAAGAGCATTGGCATCCAGCATGGTGCCTGGAGCCAGCGGCTGCACTGGCTGGACTTCAGTGTGTGGGTGACTTTGAGTCTCCCCTGACAGAAGATCTTCTCCCACTTGGAAAGTGGCCCACAGGGTCTACACCTGCAGTAAGGGCTAGTGCCTGCACGAAGGTGGGAGAGATCCCAACGTTTGGTTTCACCACCTGTGTCTGAGGTTCAGGTGGTTGCAGTGAGCTTGCACAGGTTTGAGCTGGGTGGGAAAAGCTGTGGTTTGGGGCTGGTCTCCCACCAGAATTCTGAGTAATCTGGAGAGCTGGCTTTGTATCCCAGCGTGAGAGAGCTCTTGGAGGACCTGTCGTACCCGCATGTCCCATAAAAACAAGTCAGATACCTCACACTCAGCAGCAGCAGCAGTACCTGGCTCCTTTTACGTGGAAGAGCTGCTTTGAGATGGGCAAATCCCACTGCAGATCCTAAATCCTGCTGCTCACCCTAAATCCTGCTGCTGAGGGACTGTCCAGCTCCTGTGAAGATGAATGTGTCCGTGCTCAATCCATCTTCTCTCTTGCAGGGCCCTGAGCACCCCAGCCCTGGGATGCCATACACGGCACGAGGCTTCCCTCGCTATTGTTACCTACCAGACAACGAGAAGGGCAGGAAGGTGAGGTACCACACCCAAATAACGTGGCCCTTTTCAGGTTGTCACCGACCCTGTGTCAGTGGATTGGCGCAGCAGGGTAGTTTTTTGGAGCTGTCCCTGTGGTGCTGACCAGCTCTTCTTGATAGTTGTCAGTGCTGTTTGTTTCCTACGCACGTTCATAATCCCTCTGCCCATGAAGATCTCTGCTGCTTCTTCACAACTTTGACCAAAGCCTTGTTCTCCGCCGTCCTTTTGCTAAACAAAATCCTGTCTGACCTTTTTGGGAAGAGGCTCCTGGCCTGTCTCGGGCTCTGCAGTTACAAACACCGAGAACCACTGAGCTCGGGAAGTGACTCTTCCCGGCCCCGTTTCCTCTGGGCGGGTGCATTTGTCTCAAGTTTGAGCCAGTACTTCTGCGCAGGACAGCATGTGTAGGAAACGGTCTGTCCTTCCCATCAGGGGCACCAAGAGTTGAGGAAGATGCTGGGATCTTTGATTTTCTCCTTCTCCAGCAGGGATTTAGGTTGCTGAGCTCCTGGCCAGCTGCTTTCAGGGCTCGAGTGTGGCTGTTGAAGGCCAGCTTTGGTGTTTCTCTTTCCACCTCTAGGTCCTGGAGCTCCTGAGGGTGGCCTGGAAGAGACGCCTGATTTTCACAGTGGGCACCTCCAATACCACGGGCGAGAGCGACACGGTGGTGTGGAACGAGATCCACCACAAGACGGAGATGGACACCAACCTGAGCGGTCACGGCTACCCCGACCCCAACTACCTGGACAACGTGCTGGCCGAGCTGGCCGCCCAGGGCGTCACCGAGGACTGCCTGAGACAATGAGCTGGGGGGGGTCCGGCTGGGCCGGGCACGCGTCGGGGTCCCACCTCGTGCACTTATTCCTGTTGCCTTAAGTTCCTGTGTCCGAGCGCCCGTCACACTGAGCAATAACACTGTCCCGCGGGAACCCCGCTGCTCCACGCGGCCTCTTTTTTGGGGGGAGGGAAGAATGTTTTTGTAGAAGTTGCGTGTGCCTCTTGGGATGGGCTCGGTGGCTGGAGCCGGGACCGGCTGGGCCAGTGGTCCTGAGGTGATGGGGCCCGTCATGAAGGCAGGACCTCGCCCTGGCAACCCTCGGGGACAGGATGGGGAGAGGGGAGCATCTGGCTTTGCCCACATCTCATGTCCCAATGGCATTCTGCCTTCCTGGATGGCATTCTGCCTTCCATGGCTTCGTGGTACCTGCCTTGGCTTGGTCCTCCTGGGTCCAGCACGTCCTGGACTAGCCAGGGGGTGATTTTCTTTCTGTCATACCAGTATGAAAATGAAAGATGTTTTTTGGAGCCATCAAAGGCTAGAGCTTTCTGTGGTGTGTCCATACTGTTGTTGCTGTCTCCTGGTTGCCCTCTGCTGCACACCCTAGGGAGAAAACCTTTGAATTCCAGCAAAGTTTGGGTATGCTGAAGAACTGATGCTCCTGGGGAGCAGCAGGTTTGCGTCTGTGAGTTGCTGAGCTCCGCACAGCGGGGCTGTGTCTGCTCCTGCCCTGCCCTGGTTGCGAAAGGGAGAGATTTGGAGTTGAAACCTCGCCTATGCCATCCCCAGATCATGTTGTCCCAGCCATCAAACCGGTGAATTGAAGCAAAAACAGCGTGGGGCTCACCCAACGCTGCACAAAGCAAGAATTTCCTGCCCAGCGCAGCGCAGAGCGGCTTCGGCAGCTGCTGGCTGGCGTGAATCAGACGGGGCCTCCCCGTGCCCAAGCTGCACCCTGGTCCCTGGCTGTCACCTCCTGCCACGGGGACATGAGGCATCTCTGAAAAAGCTGGTGCTGAGCCCATGACGAGGTGGGAAGGGACAGAGAAGGGCTGGTACGGATGAAAATGTAACTGTGATGGTTCTGGTCAGAGCAGGAGGGGCACAGAGCCCCGGAATAAGGTGCTGCTGGACCGGTCTGACCAAAATCTTTGTCCCCCCCCTTGGCTCGAGACCCGCGGTGGGTGTTTCTTCCTTCCCCCTGAGGCACCAACTTGTTTGCAGCAGGGGGAGTGGGTTATTATTAGCCAAGCCTTGACCCCACAGGTATGCCAGCCCCGCGTCCCAGCTGAAACTGTGACTCAGTGTCCCCCTGAGTCATTCTCCCTCCCTGCCTTGCTGGGGGGGGCCCTGGGGTGGCAGATGGGGAGCTGGCGTGTCCCCATGGGTACTGGGAAGGGGGAGGGTGGGATAAAACAGGAGCGGGAGGAGGGATGGGGACCGCAGCTGGACCACATAATCCTTGAATGTCCCATTTCCAGTTAATCTGAAGGCGTGGTCCCGTCCCCCTTGGAAAGGGGGGGGAAATGCCCTCCCCGCCAGGAGTGGGCAGCGCTGCCCTTGGCAAACACCCCGGGGGGAACGCTCAGACCCCGGCAGGGTGTGGTGGGCGAGGCTGCTGAGCTCTGGGGCAACTCAGCTTCTTAGGTCACTGGCCCTTGCCCCAAGGGCTTGGGGGGGGGCCTTTCCCCATGGAGGGGGGCCCTGTTGTGGGCGAGGGGGTTGGATGGAAGGAGGGAGGGGTGGGTGAGTGGATGGATGGAAGGAGGGAGGGATGGGTGGGTGCATGGATGGTGAAATCTCAGCGTGGCACGGCCCCAGAGCTTGGGTGGAACCGTTTTGCCTTGAACACTCAGGGTTTTGGGTGAGTTCAGGGTGTGATGGCTTCAGGGCGCTTCCCTGCCCTCAGGGCAGGGCTTATGACACCCAAAACAGCCTGGGTGATGGCCCGCCCCTGGCTCTGGGTGCTGGGTGGGCACAGGGCACCCATAGGGACTCAGGTCCTGGTGGGGCAAATGGGGGTGCGAGACCCCTTGCCCCGCTACCCCCATAGCCCCAGAGAAACATCCGACTCCTGCCAACCCATTCTTGAAGGTGCCCCCTCCGTGCCTCAGTTTCCCCTTTCTCATCGCAGCCCTGTGCCCTGCATCCTTGCAGGCTGCTCCACTGCCCTGGCCCCAGGGTCTAGCAGGGGGGTCTCCGGGGGGGGTGGGTGCGACCAGTGGGTGACACGGGAGTTGCAACCCGACCCCTTTGCCCGCCGGGTCTCGCTGGTCCGGCAGAGCCAGCGCAGGAATGTGGGGCGGGGAGGGTCCGGCCCCCCAGGACAGGCGGGGGCTTGCAGGGTGGTTCATCCCCCTCGACAGAGGGACCGGGGAGCAGAGCAGGACACAACATCCAGCCCCGCCGGGACGAGGCCATGGAGCTGCCGTGGGTGCTGCTGGCGCTGGCCGGGATGGGCGCAGCCACAGGCCTGGGTAACCCCCCGAGGGGGACGGGGCGTGGGGGAACCGGGGCTGGGCATAGGGGTTCCCCACTGTGGTACGGGCACCCCACGAGCTGTGCTGCCACTGGCGTGGCTGCAGGCTTGGGTTGGGCGCTGGCCGAGCGGTGCAGATCACGGGGTGACCCCGCTCACCCCCCGCCCGCTCCCCCAGCCCTGCTGCCCTACGTGCCCCGTATGCCCCCCACGGCGCTGCCGGGGAAGCTCACGGCCACCACCTTCGCGCTGGAGAGGCCTTGCTGCGCCTTCGCCCATCACGCCAACACCTCTGACACCATTTGGCTGGCGGTGGCTTTCGCCGACGGTGAGCGCCCACTACCCCGGCATGTGTGAGGGGACACGGGGGGACTCTCGCCACGGCCGCTCACCCCCCTGGTCTGTGCCGTGCAGCCTCGTCCGCCTTCCAGAACCCCCCATCCCGCGCCGACGTGCCCCTGTACGGGCAGCTGCCCACCGCCCGCTCCTACATGACGCTGGAGATGCCAGCGGCCGCGTACGCCTGCTCGGTGCCCAGCTCAGGCGTCCTGCGGGTCGGGGGGGACACGGCGTGCATAGGCGCGGATGGCCGGGACCCCTGCAATGGGCCCCTGCCCTCCCCAGGACCCTACAGGTGAGGCTTTGGGATGGGACCCCCAAACCCTAGTTGGGGGGCTGCCCTCTCCAGCGTGTCCTTGTGCCCCCTTCCTGGTGTCACCACTGTCCCCCTCCCGCAGGGTGAAGTTCCTGGTGATGGGCTGCCATGGCCCCAAAGCTGAGACGAGGTGGTCGGACCCCATCCTCCTGCGGAGAGGTACTGGTGGCACTGCCGGCCCCTCAAAACCCCGAGCAGTGAAGTGGTCCCCGATCTCCCCCCGGCTCCTCCACGCCTGAGACTCCCCATGTTCCCCACTCCCATCCCACTCTCTCCTAGCCGGCAGCCCCAGCGCCATCGACCCTGCGCCCACGCGCCCCAGCAGTGCCCCGGTGGTCCTCGCCTCCATCCTGGCCGGCCTGGGGGCCGCACTGGCTGCTGCCACCATCGCCACCGTGGGGTACGGGGACTGCACAGGGGAGTTGGGGAGACACACGTCCAGGGGAGAGGACCCCCTGCTTGGTCCCAAAAAGATGGAGCAAATGAGACCTTTTTTTCCTTAAACTGGGGGTTTGGCAGGGAGGGAGGGTCAGCGCAGGGGGTGGGGGGCAGTGGAGCCCCACGGGCCCCACTTGACACCTCTGCTTGTCTCTTCCCCGCAGTGCCAAGACATGGGGGTCCCTGCGCCGCCGAGATTCGGGGACCCGCAGGTCTTACAGGACCCACCACATCCCCCCGGCCCTACCCCAGCCCCTGCCCCCTGGCTGCAGGTGCAGCCCCCCGGGGCTGGGCTGCTTGGCGCCCCGGCCACCCGCTCTCTCTGCCACCAAGTAAAGTCTCGCTGTGCACCTGCGACTGCCTCCTCCTTGCCTGCGGGGCTGAGACTGTGGAGGCTGGGGCACCCCAAAAAACCACCTGGGACCTTGGCTTGGTGGCACTTGGTGGCGTGGGGACACACACATATGCTGGCACTGGTGGGGTCTGCAAGGTGGGCATTGCCCCAGGGCGGCATCTCCCCTCCCCGTCGCCTGGCCAAGGGCTCGTTGCCCACCCGTGCCTCGAGCGTGGCAGTTCTCAGCACGCCTCGCCAGCGGGCACTGGGGCGTAGGAAACGCTCCCCCCCGGGAAACGAGCCCGACCTGTTTGCCGTGGGGCCGTGGCCGGCGCAGGAATGTGGGCGGTTGGTGGCCGCGGGCGGGTGCCGTGGGGACGTGAGCCTGGCCGCCCGCACTCCCGCTGTCAGCACCGCGACGCCCGCACCATGCTCCCGCTGCTGCTCCTGCTCCTGGCCACGGCCCACGGCCTGGGTGAGTCCGCCGGCCTGGGGGTGCATCCCCCCCCATCCTCAGGGGTCCCCTGTGCGCCGTCACCTTGGGGACACAGGGGCAGCTGATGCCCCCCCCCGGTTCTGGTGCCAGCTCTTCCTGGGTCTGCTGGCACAGCACGGGGTCCCCAGGGAGTCTCATGGGGGTTGTCCCTTCCCTGGGTGGTGATGGGGGAGGAGGGGGGGCTTTGCTTTCTCTTTTTATGAAACGTTGTGTCTGAGCCCAAAACAGGGGGTGGGAGGGGAGCAGGGGTCAACTCCCTCCTGCCCTTGTCTCCACACCAAGGTTTCAGAGCCCCCAGTCAGGGGCTGCAGTGGGGGGGTCCACACTCTCCGCTGCACCCCTCCTTGGCTTCTCGCCGCAGACAGGTACACGTACAAGCCAACGTTGGTTGGCTCCACCCTGGGGGGCCGCACCACCGCCACCACCTTCGTGCTGGAGCAGCCCCGCTGCGTCTTCAACCAGGACCAAGCTGTCATCTGGCTGGTGGTGACTCTTTCCAATGGTAGGTGGGGAGAGGCGAGACCCTGGGGGAGCAGCCCTGGACAGGGCAGGACTCCCTGCACCCTCCCCCCAGCCCCAGGTCCCTCCTGACCCCCGTCCCTCACAGCCGTCTCTGCCTTCAACAACACCGTGGGGCCGGGGACCCCCGAGAGGGCGTTCCAGAGGTTCCCCGTCAACGCCACCGCCTACATGACCCTCAACACCACCCTCCTCAACTACCCCTGCCCCAAGCCGCCCGGAGAGATCGCGGTGCTGCGCGTCGGCAGCGAGACCACCTGTGCCAGCGATGAGAGCAGACCCACCTGCAACGGGCCCCTGCCCGGCCCCGGCCCGTACCGGTGAGCCCGCTCGAGGGGATGTGAAGCCCCATCAGATCCTACCCCTGCTTGGGGAGCACAGCCAACCTTCTGTCCCACCCCAGGGTGAAGTTCCTGGCCTTGGAGGGCGCTGAGCCTGTGGCCGAGACAGTCTGGTCAGATGCCATCACCCTGAGGACAGGTACCGCTGCCGGGCGGGTTGTCCCGCCCCTCGCACTGTAGGATTGAAGAATCATTAAGGTTGGAAAAAACCTTTAAGATCATCAAGCTCAACCACCAACCCAACAGAGGTTGGGTGTTAGGGGGTGTGGGATGGTCCTGGGGTGTGTGTGGGGGGGGGGCTGCACCCTGAGAACCAGCAGCTCGAGATGCAGTGGTTCTGTGAGTAGATGGGGAAACTGAGGCAGGGCACTGCGGTGACTCTGACTGGGCTATGACAGCACTGGGCAATGGCGTGTGGTGTTTGCACGGGACAGTTGTCCACTGGGGTTGCCCCCTGCCCCGGTCGGGCCCCTCGTGCCATCCCCAGGGTGCAGGACCCGCTCCCTTCCCTCCCATCTGTCCCCAGCCCGGCAGCCCAGCAGCATCTCCAGTACGGACGGCCACCACGGCGCCGGCATGATCGCCCTCACCACCATCCTCTCCATCCTCTTCGCCATCCTGCTGGCCGGTCTGGTGGCCATGCTGGTCTTCTGGGGGTGAGTGCCACCCCCGCCTCCCCCTGTGAGTCACGGTGGGTGCTGGTACCGGTGACAGCAGCACCCACGCCCTCCCCATGTCTCCCCCCGCCAGGTCAGATGCCTGCGACAGCAGCACCCTCAGCAAGCAGGAGACGGTGTCGGTGCGACGGTACAACACCCACCACGTCTACGACCAGCCAGCCGCCCGGCTCTGAGCCCCCCCCGCCACCCCCCGCTCCCTCGCACCCTTGAGCGCTGTCACACCACCAGTGCTGGGGACACGCAGCCCGACTGGGGACCCGGGGAGCTGCAATGGAGCAGGACATTAAAAGCCTTTCTGTACGCTTTGCACCCAGCCTTCACCTCCTGTTTGTGACCCGCCCTGGGAACAGCACCCACCGAAACCTCGCTGCCCCCTGGGAAAGACCCGGGGACCCATCCTGGGGCAAGATGTGGCCAGGGATGCTCTGGAGTGGGAGGGATGTCTTCACACCCAGGTTGGGGCAGTTGGTGCTGCCTCGGTGGGGAAAAGTCCCCGAGGTGGCAAGGGGAGCCTGATCCTGACAGCCCCGGTGCCAGCATGAGGGGAGCAGAAATGCCCCCCAGGAATGTGTGTGGGGGGATGTATAAGGGGGTGTTTCTCATTGCTCTTTAGCCCACAGTGATTTCTCCCTGTCCCAAACCCAGAGGAGGGTCTCCCCCAGGCAGAGCTGACCCAATCCTGCCCGGGTGCGGCCAATGATCCCTCGCCAGCCGCAGGATGGCAGCCCAGGGGCCCGATCCTGCACCAGGTGTGGGTCCCTGATCCTGCTCCGGGGTGGTGGGTCCCAGACCCTGCAGGCTGGGCAGGTCGAGACCCCCGTGGTGCTGAGGGTGACAAGGCCAGAGAGCACTGCAAGGTGGCTGTGCCCCCACTTTGAGCAGAGTCAGGGCAGATACACTTATATTTATATGTGTCGTATATATATATATGTAAAAAAAAAAAGACTATTTTTTCCGTAGGCGCTGTGCAAAGGGCGGGATCACATTTATACATGACCCATGGTCACAGTGCCCTTACGGGGTGTCCTTACGCTACCGGGGGGGGGGTGTCAACAACCTGTTCTTCCCCCCCTGCCGCCACCCCCGCGCTGCCACTGCTGCCAGGAGCCAGCCCCCATGGAGCTCAGCCAAGGAAAATAAAACAAATCCGGTGATTAACCCCTGCAGAGACCAGCCGGAGGGACTGTTTCGTCCCTCAAACACGCGTCCCCTCCTACCCCGTCCCCCCAAACCGAAACACCCGCTTCACCCGCGACGCGGCTCCGGGCGGGTGGCGGGGTCTGTCCCCGTCACACAGGTGTTGCCGGAGGTGGGAGACATGTGACAAGGATGTCGTGTGTGCGGCTGGAGCTGGCACATGGGTTGGGGTGAGCGAGGACACGGTGGGGACGCGCTGGGGACACGCCGACCCCCTGCCTCCCCTGCATGGGGCACGCCCCATGCAGGGGAGGCAGGGGGTCGGCGTGTCCCCAGCGCGTCCCCACCGTGTCCCTGCTGTATCCTCATCAAGAACCGGCGGTGCCCACCGGTCGCGAGCCCCGCGCTGGGTGCGGGGTGACTCCGCGGGGGTGTCCTAGGAGGGGTCCCCCATCCCCTCCTCCTGCATTTACACCACCGAGCCCCGCCCAGAAATGCCGCCGGTGGCTCTCGGGGTGCTGCAGCCGCGGGGGTGCGGTGCTGAAAGAGAAAAAAAATGAAAAAAAAGGTAAAAAAAAATCGAGCGAAATTGGGGGCGGGGGCGGGGGGCAGGGGGAGCGGCCGGGGCTGGGGCGGGGCGTCCTCCTGTGGCCACGCCCACCCCGCCTCAGCCCCGCCCACCGCTCCCACCAAGCTCCGCCCCCCGGCGGACAGCAGATCGAGCCACCCAATGGCGGCGGGAGGAAGGCTTCCTGCTCCGCCCCTTGCCCCGCCCCGCGCTCTGATTGGCGGCCGGCGGCGCCGGCCCGCACATGGGCGCGGGGCTGGGGAACTGCGGGTTCGAGGCCCGGCTCTGCTCGGCCGCCCGCCCGCCAGCCATGGCCCGGCGGAGCGCGCTCTCCATCCGCATCGTGGAGGGCAAGAACCTGCCCGCCAAGGACATGTGAGTGTACCAGGGGTCGGGAGGGGCTTTGGGGGGGGCCACCCAGGGGAGGAGCCACCCTCCTTCAGCAGGAGTGCTGGGGGGTGTCCCTCCAACAGGTCCCCATGCTTTGGGGACACCCCCCAGGATGGCTTTGGGCTGTCCGCCCCTGATTTGGGGGCTCACTCAGGATGGCTTGAGGTCCCCCCCCCCCAGCAGTGCCTGTGCTTTGGGGGTTCCCTCTAGGATGGCTTCGGAGTCCCGTTGCGTTGGGGGTTCCCCCCTGGGTGGCTTTGGTGGGTACCCCCAGCACTGCAGGTACTTTGGGGGTTCCCACCAGGTTGGCTTTGGGACCCCTCTTGCTTTGGGGGCTCCCCCAGGGTGGCTTTGGGACCCCTTTTGCTTTGGGGTTCCCCCACGGTGGCTTTGGGTGCCCCTGGCATTTCTTGGTTCTTTGGGGACTCTCTCTGGAGTGCTGTGATGTTCCCCCCCCTGATTTGGGGACACTCCAGGGGCAGCCTTGAGGTTCCCTCGCAGGGGTGCCCCCAGCAGTGCTTTAGGGTACCCCAAGGAGTACCTCCACTTTGGGGGGGCTCCCCCTGTGCTGCCATGGGGTAGGGCTGCCCCCCACCATGCATCCCCCCCTGCTGAGTCCTTTTCAGGGACTCCCGGGCATGAAGCAGGACCCCCGGTACAGCCACCCCCCCAAAAGGAGCAGGGGGGGCCCAGTGCTTTGTGCCCTGTCGCTGCTCTGTTCCCCTGGGTCGAGCTTCCCCCCTCCTTGGCAGTGCCCCAGGAGCCCCCCCGTGTCCCGGTGCTGTCCTCATCGCTGATCCCCGTGGGGTGGGATTGGGGGGGACAGCGGTGGGTTGGGATGTGGGGACAGCGGTGGGATGGGACGAGGGGGACAGCAGCGGGGGGACGGTTGAGGAGCAGGGTCAGGCCTGCCGGAAAACCAGCAAAAATCCCGGCAGCCGTCATGGAAAAAGAGGATAAACAAGGAAAGAAACATGACTTCTTTTTTTTTTTCTTTTTTTAAATCCCCTATGTCAGGACCTGATTTTTAAATCCCTTGGCAGAACTCCCTGCCAGGAGCTCAAACCAGTACGAGTCAGCTCTGGTTGATTTGGGGGGAAGCTCTGGTATTTTTGGGGGAGGGAGCTCGAGTGTGGGGTTTTTTTTTGAGGGGAGGCTCTGTTTTTTCTTTTTGGAGCCCTGGTTTTTAGGGCAGCGTGTGGCAGAGAGCTGCTGCGCGGTGACGGCTGGAGCAGAGCGCTCCCGACCAGGGGCTTTGGGACGTGGATCCGTCCCCGCTGTCACCCGACCTTGGCTGCCTCCCCTTTCCCACCCTGCGGCAGGGAGGGCTCAGGAGATCCGGTCCCTCTGCTCTGTCCTGGCATCGTCCCCGAGGGAAATCCCTCGGCGAGGGTCCAGGGTGCGTTAGCAGGTCAACCCCTGCTTGTGAGCACCCATGGGTGACAGAGGCACCCCCAGATCCCACACAGACACGACACCCTCAGCTCCAGCGGGATTCAGCACCAGGAGTCACAGGGTTTGATTTTACTGAGCGCCAGCAAAACCTCTTTTTCAGGGAGTGTAGTGACAAGGGCAGAGTAACAATTTCCACTGGAAGAGGGGAGATTTTGGTTAGATATGAGGAAGAAATTCTTCCCTGCAAGGGTGGTGAGACCCTGGCACAGGTTGCCCAGAAAATCTGTGGATGCCCCATCCCTGGAAGTGTCCAAGGTCAGCCTGGTCTGGAGGGAGGTGTCCCTGCCCATGGCAGGGGTTGGAACTAGGTGATCTTTAAGGTCCCTGCCAGCCCAAACCATTCAATGGTATTTTATTTTGTTTATTTTATTATACTTCCCCCTCCAAGGGCTGGGGAAAGCGGCGCCGCTGTCAACGCCAGTGAATTTTTAACTGCAAAACTTAATGTCTCAGCCTCCAGTGCTGCCTGCGGGCCTGGCAACATGCACGTTTATACCCCCTCCTCCCCTGTTTTATACTGTGCTAGCAGCCTTGGGTACAAGGTTTTGCCCAGCTCCTCTCTAAAGCCTGTTCCGCGTTGCTGGGCAGGGCTCAGGTGTTCCTGTCGTGCCCGCTGGATGGTTCGCGTGACGTGGTGGACGCTGCCGCCAGGCTCTGGTTAACAGTGCTTCAGCCATCGCTCATGTTCAGACACTCTTGGGAGCGGGGCTGGAGGTGGGAGCGGCTGCGCTGAGCTCTCTGCCTGCGCTGCCAGCACCGTGAAACAGCCCAGTGTGCTTGGGCTGCCTCGTCACAGGGATGCTAGTGCGGTACTCGGGATGCTTGGGGTGATGGGGATGCCGGTGCGGTACCCGGGATGCTTGAGGTGATGGGGATGATGCTGTGATGCTCGGGGTGCCCAGTGATGGGGATGCTGGTGTGATATCCAAGGTGCCTGTCCTGAAGAGCCTTCCCTCAGCTGTGTTTTGGAGAGTGAGGAGCACCCCAAACCCTTATTTTAATCCACCCAAAACTCCTTTAACTCCCCAAACCCTTTTAATCCCCCCAGCAGCCGCCTCTCAGCCTCCTTGATTTTGGGGTGGGGAAATCACTCCATGCTGGGCGTCCCCAGACCCCCACCTCTGTGCTCCCCCCCCTGCCTTGGGACACTTGCGCTGCCAGCACCGACAACTGAGTCACCTCGTTTCTGATGAACAGGGGCAATAAGCTGTGAAATGATGATTTATTTATTTTGGCAGTGAAGATTCGAGTGATCCCTGGGGAAGAAGCAGGGTCAGAGTATCGTGGCTGCTGTCAGCAGCCCGCAGGCACCCTGACACACCCTTGGCTCCCTCTGCGTCTCCAGGGGTGTCCCTGGGGGGATGTCCCCGTCCTTATGGAGGTGTCGGGCTCTGGGTGCACCCCAGAGCTGGAGGAGGCTGCCGTGGCCTCGCTCCCAGCATGTGCCACGGGGCTGCGGGTGCCTGGAGCCGTTTCGGGGAAAGGGTGGGTTTTGTTTGTTCTTTGCCTTCCTATTTGGAAGCAAAAAGCCATCTCGGCTGCCAGTGGGATGCGGTGGCCGGACACAGCCAGGGAGGTGTTTCCCCGGGCTGGGAGTGAAGCCGGGATCACCATGTGCCTGCAGCTGTGGCCAAATCCACCCGTTGAAGCCTTTGGCTTCCTCCCAGCACCCAGTAGCCCTGGAGTGACCCTGCAAGGGGACCCTGGGGTGTCCCCTGGGCTTGCCAGGGCTGAAGGCTTTGGTCACCCGTAACCATGAGACCCCTGTGGGTTTGGGGCAGGGGGGCCGGGGCCACATCTGGTGGCAGAGACAGAGCCATACTGTGTCCTTCCAGCACGGGGAGCAGCGACCCGTACTGCATCGTGAAGGTCGACGATGAGGCCATCATCAGGTGAGTGGCTCCGTGGCCCTGGCTGTGCCTCAAACCTGACGGCACAGCCGGCTCCTGGCGGGTCCCTCTGTCTACCTTGCTGCGTGCCCAAGATGATGAATTAGTAATAATAACAACAATAATATTCTCTGCTTCGGGCTCAGCCGCTCCTGCAGATGGTAGCTGCAATACCTAAAGGCTCATGGCCACCCCCAACCTGCTAAGCCATCCCCTCCCTGTGTCTTGCCACCCCAGAGCCACGGGACAGGGACTCATCCCCTGCCCCAGCCCAGGACTCAAACCTGTGGGTCCTGCCCCCAGCCATGTGTCACCGAAAGCCAGGGCGCTCACAGGGCTGGGGAGGTGGGGAATGCCCACGCGAGGAAGCCCTGTGTGTCCCGCTCCATCACCGGTGCCGTCAGCCCTGCAGGACTGCCACAGTGTGGAAGACACTGTCCCCATTCTGGGGGGAGGAGTACGAGGTGCACCTCCAGCCCACCTTCCACAGCGTCTCCATCTATGTCATGGACGAGGACGCGCTCAGGTACGGTGGCAGCGGGGGCTCGGACCTTGGTGGGTTTGGCTGCCCTGGGTGCTCAACCCTGTTGTAGACATCAGAGAATCCACACCTGGCCGTGCTTGGCTGGGGAGTTGGGTGACAAACGATCCCACTCCCTGTCCTGCTCCCCGCTTTTGTTTTCCAGCCGCGATGACGTGATCGGGAAGGTCTGCATCACCCGGGACATGCTGGAGGAGCACCCCAAGGGTAAGGGGACCAGTGGGGACCCATCTCCCACTGCTGCGACCGACCGGTCCCAAAGGGCCCCCCCCAGTGACCCCCCCTCATGAGGGTACCCCCTTTCTTCCCACAGGCTACAGCGGCTGGGTGAGCCTCAGCGAGGTGGACCCTGCCGAGGAGGTGCAGGGGGAGATCCACCTGCGGGTGGGGGTCCTGGGGGGCCAGGGTGGCCGGCGACGGCTGCGCTGCACCGTGCTGGAGGCCAGGTGAGGAGGGGGCCGGGGGGGCGGTGCGTGGACACGTCCAACGAGTCCTGGCTACCCTGTGTCTCAGTTTCCCTCCTGCATTGGGATCTTTTCAGTCCCGCTCCCTTGAGTGCAGAGCATCCTCCCCACTGCCTGGCAGCTGACGGGGGTCTGTTCCTCTGCTGGGAACCGAGGAGGGGAGTGGGCATCCATGGGTGTTTTGGGAGGGTATTGGCCAATTCCTCCTGTTCTCGGCAGGGATTTGGCCAGGAAGGACCGCAACGGTGCCTCCGACCCCTTCGTCCGCCTCCGCTACAACGGGAAGGCGCAGGAGAGCGCCGTGAGTACGAACTCAGCTTGTCGGCCAGCGGCACGGGTGGAATCGCCCTAAGGGGAAGCCTGGACTTCAGCCAGGAGCCATCCTTGTCCCCCTGCTCAGTGTCCCCTGGGGGATGACCTTGGCCAGGAGCCATCTCTATCCCCAGCTCGCTGTCCCTGAGGAGGGTGTTGGATGCACCCAGCGGGGTCAAAGCCGTTGCTTTTGCAGGTGGTCAAGAAATCCTGCTACCCCCGCTGGAACGAGACTTTCGAGTTCGAGCTGGCTGAGCCCGCTGGGGAGAAGCTGTGCGTGGAGGTCTGGGACTGGGACCTCGTCGGCAGGAATGACTTTCTGGGCAAGGTGAGGCCCCAAACACCATGGTGGCTGTTGACGGGGAGCCCTGCCCAGCTACCCACCCACCCCTCCTGCCTTCCCTCCCCAGGTTGTGGTCAGCATCCAGGGGCTGGAGGCGGCCGGGCAGGACGAGGGCTGGTTCAGGCTGCGGCCAGAGGAGCCCAAGCCAAGGGCGGGCGAGTGAGTCTCAGCACGGGGTGTCAGGTCCCTGGTACTTTTGGGGAGGGGGTTATTCCTGGGAAACATCGTCCCTTTGGAGGGGCAACTCCTGGAAGTGCCCTCATCTGGGAGGATGGAGGCAAGTGTCCAGGCAGCCCGAAGTGCCCACTCGGGCTTTCTTGGGTGGTTGGGTCACTTCCTGCTTGGTGAAGGACTTCTCCATCCCTCGTGCCATCCCTCCACCCACCCGCCCTGTGCTCCTGCAGGCGCCGAGGCAGCCTGGGCTCGCTGCAGCTGCAGGTGAGGCTGCGGGACGAGACGGTGCTGCCCTCCCACTGCTACCAGCCCCTGGTGCAGCTCCTCTGCCAGGAGGTGACATCGGGGCCTCAGGTGAGGGATCCGTGTCAAGCCCTGCCGGGGCACCCACCTTCCCCCAGCTCTCTGCCGGGGCGTGTGTCTCCCTCAGGCCATCGCCTCGTGGTGCCTTTCTCCACCAGGATGGCCAAGTCCACCTGGTCACCCTCCTGGATGAAGCCACCACGGCCGAGTGCCGGCAGGAGGTCGCTATTAACCTGGTCAAGCTGTTCCTGGGCCAAGGGCTGGTCAAGGAGTTCCTGGACCTGCTCTTCGAGCTGGAGCTGGCCAAGCCCTGTAAGCCTGGAGTGGGGAGCGGGGCTGGAGGCTTCCAACCATCTCCTGCAAAACCTTCAGGACCTTGCACGGTGACGTTTTTGGGGTGATGGTTGAGGTTCAGCCGTCATGCTGTGCTCTGGGTTGGAACCTGTTGCGTTTGTCCCGAGCAACTCACGGGCTAAGGTTGGTGGAGGAGCGGGTGGTTTGAGGTTAGGAAATCCCCGTAACTCCCATGGAAATGGCTGGGAGTGGAGGCAGAGCCCAAATAACTGTCCCCCATGGCTGCAGGTGCCCGGTGGGTGACTGGTGGCCATCCCCCAGGCCACAGACCCTCTCCTGTTTTGCAGGCGAACCCAACACTTTGTTCCGGAGCAACTCCCTGGCCTCAAAGTCGATGGAGTCCTTCCTCAAGGTGCCACACTGCCCCAAACCCATGCTTCTGGGGTGTCCCTACTGGGGCTGGTTCCCAAGAGGAGTACTGGGAAGGCTGGTGGGGCTGTGTCTTCCCCTGGGGCTGGAAGGTTGGAGTAAGTCCCCTGGGTGACCCGTATTGGGAAATGTGGAGTGTCAGTGCCCAACCTGTGGCCGTGTCCCCTGTCACCCTCCCACGGCAGGTGACAGGGATGCCATACCTGCACGCCGTCCTGGGACCCACCATTGCCCGTGTCTTCGAGGAGAAGAAGTACGTGGAACTGGACCCGGGCAAGGTGGAGATCAAAGATGTTGGGTAAGAGGCATGTGGGGTGAGGGGGGGTGGTGGGGGTCCCGGCCGTGGGGCTGACGGCACCGGTGCCTGCAGGTGCTCGGGGCTGCACCGAGTGCAGACGGAGGGCGAGGTGATCGAGCAGGGCCGCCAGCACCTCCAGTCCTACCTGGGCGGGCTGCTGGACGCCATCATCAAGTCAGCCCCAGCGTGTCCCCCTGTCATCCGCGCCGCCTTCCGGCAGCTCTTCTGGCGCGTCGGGGAGCGCTTCCCCCAGCACCAGGTTGGACTGGGGCTCAAACAGGGATGTCCCCGCTCCATGTTGATGCGTGCAGTGTTTGGGGATGTCCCAAGTTGGGACGGCCCCTGACACCCCTCGCTTGACCGCAGCACGCCAAGTTTGTGGCTGTCACCAGCTTCCTCTGCCTCCGTTTCTTCTCACCGGCCATCATGACCCCCAAGCTCTTCCACCTGCGGGAGACACACGCCGATGCGCGCACCAGCCGCACGCTGCTGCTCCTGGCCAAGGTGGGACCGCGGAGGGGTTTAGGGGATCTGGCTGCTTCCCACCAGGGAGGTCTGGGTCCGGTGACACCGCTGTTCCTGGGGGTCTCCAGGCTGTGCAGATGGTGGGCAACATGGAGCCGGTGGCCGGGCGGGCCAAGGAGGTGTGGCTGGCCCCGCTGCTGCCCGCCCTGCAGCAGGGCATCGCCCGGATGAAGGGATTCATCGCCCGGCTGGTGGGGATGGAGGAGGAGGAGGAGGAAAAGGAGGAAGGTGAGGGGCAGCCACCGGCCCCCCCCAGCTACGGTGGTGAAAGAGGGGCTGCTCTTCGTCCACAAGACGCGGGGCAAGGGCCCGCTACTCGCTGCCGCCGCCAAGAAGCTCCACTTCTGCCTCACCAGGGAGGCCCTCAGCTTCAGCAAGAGCCCTGGCGCTGAGGTAGGAGGGTGCCGGGGGGCAATTTTTGGGGGGGCAGCAGGGCAGTACTGACCCCCTCCCCCGTGTGCGTGTGTCCCACCAGCGCAGCGGCGCCATCGCCTTGGCCAACATCCTGGCGGCCGAGAAGGTGGAGGAGAAGAGCTTCGGCAACTCCCACGTCATGCAGGTGGTCTACGCGGAGGCAGGCGGGCGGCAGGAGACTGCTTACCTCCAGTGCAAGGTGGGACGGGGGCGTGGTGGGAGGGACACAGGTGGGGTGTCGCAGCTGGGACCCCCTTTCACCCCCTGCATCCCTCGCAGTGCGTCAACGAGCTGAACCAGTGGCTGTCGGCGCTGCGTAAGGTGTGTGTCGACAACCCTCGTGGTCTCCGTGCGTACCACCCCGGCGTCTTCCGTGGGGACAAGTGGAGCTGCTGCCTCCAGAGGGAGAGGACAGGTACCGGGTGAGGGGAGCAGGGACATCCAGGACCCTCGCAAGAGTGCTGGCGTGGTGCCCCACCCTGTGACAGGGATGTCACCCCGCAGGGCCGGGGTGTGACCGGACCCGACGTGGTGTCACCCTGCAAGGCTGGAACGACCCCCTGGACCCTGCGGCGGAGGCCCAGCGATTGTTCCACCACCTCCAGAGCCTCCGAGGGACCCTCAGGTGAGGCCCTGCCCCGGGGGAACCTTCCCACAACTCCCCCCTCCATCCTCCTGCCAACGGTCCCTCTCCTCCCCTTGACCCCAGGGAAAAGTACTGGGAGCTGCTGGAGTCGGAGAACACCCCAAAAGACCCCCAGGGTGAAGGTATGTCTGGGGGTTGAGGGAGGATTTTTGGGGACCCCAGTGGGGATGCTCCGCTTGGGACATGTTCCCGGGGGTCAGGAGGGGACCAATGGTGTCCCTGGGGCATGTGGGGTCTCACTGCTGCTCCCCACTCTCCCTTCCTCCCTCCCTCTCTCCAGCAGATCCCCCCCCTGCCCGAGGGGCTGAGCCGGCTCTTCGGGGTGCTGGGGGACCTGGAGAGCTGCCACCGCCTGGCGCAGCCCCCGGCGCCTCCGACCCCTGCCCTGCTGCGGCCTCACACCTGAGGGGCCTGGAGCACCCCCCTCCACCACCGGGGGTCCCCACACCTCAGGGACCGTGGTGGTAGCAATAAAAACTTTGTACCCTGCAGCCTGTCCAGTCCCTCTCTGGTGGGGACGCTGCTGGCTATGAGCCAGGCACTGGTGGCTTGGGGTGGGGGTAGCGCTGGGTGACAGCTCTGCTGGTGGGACTGGTCATGGTAGCACTGGTGATATCGCTGATGGCTTTCCTGGTGCCATTTCTGGTGACTTTGCTGGTGGCAGCACTGGTGGTACTACTGATGGTGGTTCTGGTCATGGTGGCACGGGTGATACTGCTGATGGCCCTCTTGGTGCCATTGCTGGTGGCCCAGCTGATGTCACTGGTGGCTCTGCTGGTGGCAGCACTGGTGGCATTGCCAATGGCACTGCTGTTGCCATTTCTGGTTGTCGTGGTGGTGGTTCTGCTGCGAGGACATGTTCCTGATTCTGTCAGTGCTCCTCTAGTGTTGGTGCTCCTCATGGCATCGCTGATGACATTACTGGTGGCACTTACTGGTGGAACCACTGACATCTTTGTTGCTGATTGATGTGGTTCAAGCCGACTGAGATAAAAAAACATACGGTCTCCAGCTCACTTCTCCCCCTGCCCCCATTTCCACCCCATTTCCACCCATGTGGAGGGAGACAATTCAACTGAAAAGGCTCAAGGGTTTGAGATTAAGGCTATAGGGAGGGTAATAATCTACAATGATGGGTAAAGAAGCAGAGCGACCTGGGGAGAAAAACATGGATTTAATTCACTCCCACCAATTAGAAAGTAGGATAGTGACAGGAATACATCAATAAATACCACCCAATCTTAAATACGCTTTGCCCCCACCCCTCCCATCTTCCCGGCTACCTCCTCTCCTCCATCAGTGCAAGGGGGCGCAGGGGGTGAGGGGTGGGGTCCCTCTGGCCATTACTCGTTGTCCAGGGCAGCTCCTCCTTGAGTGAGAGGGCTCCTCCCAGTCTCTCCTTCCTGCCGCGTGGTGCCCACCTCACAGGGGGCAATCCTCTTCCTCCTCGGGGCCACGGATCGCTTCAGGCGCGTTCCCCACTGATGCTCGGTCTCTCTCCCCTCTCGCACGGGGCTCTGCACGTACTGCAGCATCCTGGATGTTCTCTCCACCGTCAATTCCGTCAACTGGCGGCAATCGCCTTCCTGCCATCCCAACCACCACGGCCTTCAGGGAAAGGTTCTGCTCCAGCAGACTTCTCCCTCTGCTTCTTCTCTGGGACTCCTCTCTCCCTCTTTCATCTCAGGGCGATGTTCCTTTGCTCTCCTCTTACCTCCCCCTACTCCAATAGAAAAATTCCCCAACATTAAAGACAGGACAGCTCAATACAAGGTAAAACCAAGAGATAGATAGAATAATGGGGTCACCTCTTAAATACCTTGATGGCAGAGGCAGGTCCGACTCCTGCCTGGGGGTGGGAGAGGCTCTTGAATCTTCACACGAGTCTACTCCTACTTTTACAAAGAAAACCCCACCAGACTCAAACCCATGACACTGATTCCCACTAATGGTCAAAGTTGTAGTAGTTAGTGGCCAGCCCAGCCCTAACCCTTGACACATGTGGTGACATCACTGGGATCCCTGACACAAGACTCCCATATTCAAAAAAGAGAGAAAAGGAATATCTGAGGAACCAGACCATTCAGTCTCACCTCAGTGCCTGGCAGAATAATGGATTGGATCCTCCCGAAGGCTCTGCCAGGGCACACGGAAAACAAGGAGGTGGTTGGTAGCCACCAGCATGGCTTCACCACGGGCAAATCCTGCCTGACAAATCTGGTGACCTTTTATGATGGGGTTACAGCGCCGGTGGATGAAGGAAGAGCAACTGCAACGTTCCACACGACATCCTTGTCTCTGAATTGGAGAGACACGGATTCGAGGGCTGGACAACTCAGTGGGTAAGGAATGGGCCGGATGCCCGCTCTCCAAGAGCTGTGATCAACATCTTGATGTCCAAGTGGAGACCTGTGACGAGGGGTGTCCTTGGGGGTGGGGCCCGGGACCGGGGCTGTTTAACATCTTTGTCAGCGACAGGGACAGTGGGATGGAGGGCTCCCTCAGCGAGTTTGCTGATGACATTGAACTGTGTGGTGGAAGGGATGTCCTCCAGAGGGACATGGACAGGCTGGAGAGGTGGACCCATGAAAACCTCACAGAATCATAGAATGTTCCAGGTTGGAGATCACCCAGTCCAACCCCTGCCAGAGCAGGGTCACCCAGGGCAGCCACACAGGAACGCGTCCAGGGGGGTTTGAAAGTCTCCAGAGCAGGAGACTCCACACCCTCTCTGGGCAGCCTGGGCCAGGGCTCCGGCACCCGCACAGGGGAGAAGTTTCTCCTCCTGTTGAGGTGGAACTTCCCATGTTCTAACTTAAACCCGTTATTCCATGTTCTATCTCTGGGCACCACTGAGAAGAGATTGTCCCCTTCCCCTTGACCCCCACCCCTTAGATATTTCTGTACATCTGTAAGGTCCCCTCTCAGCCGTCTCTTCTCAAGGCTGAACAGCCCCAGGTCTCTCAGTGTCTCTTCACAGCAGAGATGTTCAGTCCCTTGATCCCCCTCGTAGCTCTCCCTTGGACTCTCTCCAGTAGATCCCTGTCTCTCTGGAACTGGGGAGCCCCAAACTGGACACAGGGTTCCAGGGGTGGTCTCCCCAGGGCAGAGCAGAGGGGGAGCAGAACCTCCCCAGCCCTGCTGGACACACTTTGCTTGGTGCCCCTCAGGATCCCGTTGGCCTCTTGGCCACCAGGTCACGTCGCTGTCCCAGGGACACTCCCTGCCCACTGGGACTCCGAGGTCTTTCTCCAGGGGGCCAAGTGCAAGGTTCTGCCCTCGGGTCAGGGCAAACTCAGGTCAGAAATTCCTCCTTGAGAAGGAGAATCCTCCCGCCCGCCAGGGGGCGCTGTGACTCCCCGGGTGCGGGCGGAAGTGACGCGGCCGCGGGCGCCTTGGTAACGGTGGGAGTGGAGGCGGCGGCGGCGGCGGGATGAACGCACCTCCGGCCTTCGAGTCCTTCCTCCTCTTCGAGGGCGAGAAGAAGTGAGAGGGGAGAGGGTTTGGGCGGGATGGAGACCCTGAGAGGGCCGCGGGGGGCTGGGGGGGAGGCCCGGGACCCCCGAATGGGGGTCCCGGGCCTCCCCCCCAGCCCCCCGCGGCCTGTGTGTCCGTTAACGCCCGGCATCGCCCCTCAGGATCAGCATCAACAAGGACACGAAGGTGCCCAACGCCTGCTTGTTCACCATCAACAAGGAGGACCACACGCTGGGGAACATCATCAAGTCGTAAGCTGAGGGGTTGGGGGGATTTGAAGTGAATTTGGTGTGGGGGGGGAGGTGTTTCAGGGGTTTTTTTTGCCCTCAGGGCAGTGACCAAGCTCAGGGTTTGGGGGGATTTGAAGTAAATTTGGTGGGTGAAGGGGTGTTTCAGGGTCTTTTTCCCTCAGGGCAGTGACCAAGCTCAGGGTTTTTGGAAAGCTGAAGTAAATTTGATGGTGAGGGGGGTGTTTCAGGTATTTTTTTCTCCTCAGGGCAGCAACCAAACGCAGGTTTTGGGGGGATTTGATGTAAATTTGGTGGGGGAAGGAGTGTTGCAGGGGTTTTTTCCCCTCAGGGCAGTGACCAAGCTCAGGGTTTGGGGGGATTTGAAGTAAATTTGGTGGGGGAAGGGGTTTTTCAGGGTCTTTTTCCCTCAGGGCAGTGACCAAGCTCGGGGTTTGGGGGGATTTGAAGTAAATTTGGTGGGGGAAGGGGTGTTTCAGGGTTTCTTTTCCCTCAGGTCAGTGATTCTGCTTTATAAAAAGTGACCAAATAGCCTCCACAAAGCCCGTCAGGAGCGTTTTGAGTTAATTTAAGCTAAAAAGCCTCGGTGTTTATGCTGTACGATTGTTCACTGCTGCTTTTTTGACTCCCATCCCAGGCAGTTGCTGAAAGATCCTCAGGTGTTATTTGCTGGGTACAAGGTCCCGCACCCGCTGGAACACAAAATTATCATCCGTGTCCAAACCACCCCCGACTACAGCCCCCAGGAAGCTTTCACCAACGCCATCACGGATTTGATCAGCGAGCTCTCCCTCCTGGAGGAGCGGTTCAGGGTGAGGGTTTTTTTTGGGTTTTCCGTCAAGTATGTGAAGTCTTTGCAATTACAAGTTAAAAGTGTATCTCAGAGCTGCTGGTTTACATCAATAAGTGTATCAAAGCAACTCCTGGCAAGGCTTGCTGGAGCCTGGCTGCTCTCAAGGGTTATTTTTGTGCCCATCAGGGGTTCAAGGGGTGTTCTATAATTCCCTAGCTGGCCAGCATTAGTTTTATGTCTTACGAGGGTACAAGACAAATTTCCATTCTTCCAGGAATTCGGGGACTTTTTTATACTTCTCCTGCCCAAACTCTGGGACACTTTCGTTTGTTTTATGACCACTTCTCACTGTTTCTCCTCAACCGTGCATTTATTTAGCCTTTGATTTTTTGAGACTTAATCTGCCCCAAAATGTTATTCACGTAAAACCGAGAGGGATTCAGAACAGGACACTGCCTGCGTAGTTTTCTTGAGGTGCTGGTAAAAGGCAACAGCGCACCGATTTTGTAAACATGTTCTGATTTTAATTTAACTGGGTGTTTTTGGATGACGTAGAGATTTCCACTGATGGCTTGTGATGCTTCTTGTGTTTTGCAGAAGACTCGCTAATGTTTAAAGTAACCTCCTCCAGCTCGGTAGCAGTTCTTACCTTAACATACGTATTTTATCTTTTACAGGTCGCCATCAAAGACAAGCAAGAAGGAATCGAGTAAAATCGGCCCCGTTACGAGTGGGCTGTACTTGTGAGACAGAAGGATGTGTCTGTTAGCTGGATGCTGTATTTAAACCTTCATTCACGGCAAACACTGTCCCCCTTGTCCCACTTCTGGTTAGTTTTTGACAGCAGCAGTGATATTTTGAGGTGTGGTACTTTGGTGTTTGGTTTTTTTTAATATACCAGGCAGGCACTTTGCTAAGAGGATAAGTGTCTGCTTGGATTTGATGGATAAGTCATTAAAATGATTTCTACTTTGCTAATTGGAGCCTTAAGGCAAATATTTGTACTGGGCTGTTGGCAAGTTAATGCAAGCGGACTTCCACAACGAGCAGCTGCTGGGGGATCACGGCGGGTGAACTCTCTTGCTTTGCCTTCTTAAAAAGTCCAGGCACTGCCAGCTGACTGGGTATTTTGTTTTATTAAGTGTCATTTCTATAAAACAAATGCACAAATTGTGAAAACTTAACAGTAAAAGAAACCAGATGTTTACAATGACTCGGTGACTAACAAACTCTTACCTTTTTTGTTTTTTGTTTTTTTGCTCTTGTATGTAATAGCTGGTCTAGAAAACTTGATGGTTACATGGGTAACAGTCACTAATACTGCACTATTTTTCAAAACACGGGAATGAAACTCTGTTACAAGGATCTAGGACTTCTTCCAGATCGCCGTTACGTTCACACTAGTTAGAACAACCAGGTAAGTGAAAGTGGGGTCTGATACCACATTGTTCACTAGGACTTCGCTCAGCTGCTCCCCGTTCGCCCGAAGCTCTGGCCACTTGAGAATCTACGAGGAGAACAGAGTTTGGGTAGGAAAGGAGCAGGAGGGTCGCCACTGGAAGAGGGAGATTATTAATTACTGTTCTGACGAACGGGTTTCCCTGCCGACCCGAGGAAGCTGAAGGAAAGTTTCTTCCCCTTTCTGGAGGAGGTGGGGCAGCTTTCTGACACCGCTCCTGAAGGAGCAGGCTTGAACACAGAGGGACTTGATCCCAAAGGGATGAGGGGAAGGTGCCTGGAACTGATTGTTGACTTGGGTGACACTCTTCCAAGAAGTTGGAAAAAATGCCAAGTCACGTCATACCTACATAGAGTAGCTCGAGAGCAGGCTCTGGAGAGAGAGCCTTTGAGCGTGTGCCTGCCTTTGTCACTGCCCCAAAGAGGATGATCCCTGTACAACAGGGAACTACCAAGCAAAAAAAACCACGTGTTGAGCCCTTTCCTGTGTGAAGTTACACCAGGGAACAGCTGCCCTTGGCCCATCAGGGAGAGGGTGGTCTGCACGCTTGTCCTGTCGGGCTCCAGTTTAACCACCCTTGTTTTACCAAGGGCCCTTCCACTAGGAACAGTTAAGGAGCCTGCAGGAGAAGAGGGATTTGCTTTACAGCTCCTCTTCCCATCACTGTTGCGTTTGTGTAGATTTGAAAACTGGGCCTGGTCACACTCAAGCGATCGCTTCCGTGTTAGCTCGTGAGCGTGAGGCGGAGAAAGCACCAGTCGCGTTCTGGTGTGAATCTCGGCGGGTTTGAGTCGGCTGTGGCGGGGCCGGAGGGAGGCCTGAAGCGTAAACAGGACCTACCTGTGAGGGAGGGATCCTCCTGTCCGAGCGTTTTCCCTTCGCAGAGCTCCACGCCGTGGTGTAGCTGGAGAGGTTATACATCCACACGCTTCCCTTCTCATCGCCGCAGAACACGTAGGCTTTCGCTGCAAGACCAAAAGAAGCAGCTGGAAAAACCGAGTGTGGGGCTGAGAGTCCTCGGCTCTGTGAAGCGCAGCTCAGCACAGTGCTGCAGGATCCCAGGCGAGGATGCCATCGGTCAGCAAAATTCTATTTCTGACACAAATCTATTAATCTACCTCGCTCTGAAAAAAAGGAAATTCATGTAACGATAAACTGGCTATCTTACTCTACTAGAGAAAAGCTAGTGAGAAACGTTTTGGGAATTTTTTCTAACATTTTTTTAGGTGACCACATCAGGTTTGTCTATTCTTGGTTAGTCTCCGCCACCAGCTGCCTTGCCTGTGGTGTTCCCATCCTCGCTCCAGCCGCGCTGAGATTTAAAACGGCTCCAGAAAAGTGCGAGGGCTGAGCCCTCAGCTCTGCGTGCTTGGAAGCCTTGTACCAGGCAGACCGTGTCGGTAGCGTCATTGGTACACGTCACACTGTAAAGCCTCAGCTGTCCCCCCCATACGGCAGACGGGTCAAGCTGTAATTATTTATTCCTTATTTATGTGCTGCTGGCACGGGGAACCGAGGGCTCCCGCTGCTTGCAGGGTCGAGGCCACACGCACTTGGTGCTGACGGCGACTGAAATCCTGGCCCCCAGGGCAGGTGACAGGTTCAAAGGACGTTGCAGCCATCACCCTGGCTGCCCACCTGGGCAGGTGCTGAGCGTCAGGTAGGACATGTTTGTCGTGGACCACTCCAGCTCGGCCAGGATAACCGCAGGGACCGTCCGCTGGCAGCCTTTGCCCCTCGTGTTGAAAGAGCGACTCCAGCTCCATACATTTATGCATCCGGGTTTAGAGCCCTTGGAAACTAGGGAAGAAAGCAGGGAGAGGCTGTCTCAGTTGTCTCTGGTCCATCAAAAAAGTGGCTTTTAAGATGTGGGACCTGATACGAGCAGCAGCTGTTCCCACCTCCTTTCCCTTATTTAACCAGAGGCTGCAGAGGGATTTTCAGTCCCACACTGTTGAACTATTCAGGAAGACCCACCCCGTGCTTTAAGCACTTGCCCAGCCGTGGGAACCCCCAGTTTCCTGGCAAAAAAAATAAAAATACTGCTGCCACCAGCCCCTGAGCAGAAAAAGGAGCTCTCTCCTCCCTTCCCTATTATCAGCACTGCTTGGCCAAGCACACTGGGGGATGGGCCCAGCTGATCTCCAGTCCTGGTCAGACCTGAGCACCTCTAGCCTGCGCTTTAGCGAAAACTAAGTGAGTCTGGGAGATCACCTCATGCTGTGTAACCCTCGAAAACCTAACCAAGAGGCAGTCACACCCCAGTCAGTCCCTCTGCTCAGCGTGCTGGCTTCAGCTGCCACGTGCCGAGGCACCTGCCTTTTTTTCTGCCTTGGGCTCTTGTGTTTACACTCACCAACGACATCATCATTCAGAAAGGCCAAACCGTCAACCCTGTGCACTGACGTCACGTCTCCGTCCTCATCAGGAAACTGGAACATGGCTTCGAAAGGCCTAGAGCAGGGGGAAGGGCGCGATGAGTCAGGCCCTGAGCGGGCAGGAGCCGAAGGGCACTCGGGTACAGAACCCGCAAGGAAATTCATGTGTTAGTGAAGTCTCTTGCCAAACGCGGGCAAATTCCCACTTGGAACTTACGCTCCTGGCCACCTGGATTTGTTGATGAAACCCATTTACTTAAGAGACTTGTTTTACTTCCCCTGTTTTTGTAGGTACCAGGATTAGCGTATGGCAGCAGGGCACGACTTCCCTTGCTGCTTTCTTTTTATTTATTTTTTTTTCTGTGCTCCCACAGCGTGCCAGTTTCCTGGGCTACCTCACGTACCAGAAGCAGGGGTGGCCCCACTGTGAGACTGGAACTCGATCTGAGAATTTACGTTCCCTCACACTACTTCAAGTGTCGGGGTATTGCATTACACCCTCGTCAGCCTCCCTGTGAAGCAGGGAGGGACGTTTGGAGAGTAGAGCATCAATACGAGCTGCTCAGGGCTGCCAGCTTCAAACACTCCTTTAGCATTACAGTAATGTTCTTTCTTGCCTGTTCTTTCTTGCCACTGTGGGAAGTATGCTTTAAATCTGGTAGGGCGTGCTGCTTTTCTTGCTCAGCCCTCCCCCGTTGGAAATAAAGCCTCGGCTAGGACTACCTTTTCGCAGTATGGAAAACAAATGCCTGCCCCCGATTTTTGGTGCTCACCTGCTCTTTTTTTCGTCATCCAGTTTTATATTCCAGGCGAAGCAGCCGCCTTCGCAGCCAGCCAGCAGGTACTGCTCTGGGCAGGTGGGGACCAGGGCGAGCCGTAAGGGAATCGAGAGCGCTTCCAGCACCAGCAGCTGGCTATAAAAAAAAAAAAAAAAAAAAGAAAAAAAGAGAAGAGAAAGCAAGCAGTTAAGTGGTGCTGCAACACGGTAGCTATAGGCTCCTGGCCTGGCCACATCTGGTTTTTGAACCTTTACCTTGCTTTGAAATTGTAGTCACAGTCTGGAATCCCAATATCCCAGAGCGCAATTCGCTTGTCATAGGATGCAGCTGTGGGACACAGAAGAGAAGCAGGTAGTGACACCGCTGCTCATCTGGCTCTTGTCGTGCTAGCTGGCAATTCTACCTGTGTCACAGGCTGTAACACTCTAAGCCTGTGGCGAGAGTTCATTAAAGCACCGCAGCAGTCACCGGCCTCCGGGCTCAGCACCACCTCACAGACATTGTCAAACATGCAGAGTTAGTGATTTGCATCCTTATCCTGTGCTCTAAGAGGAGCAGAGAAAAGAAAGTTTGTTTCCTGGGGTCCCTTACTCAGTTGTGGCTTCACAAGGTCATTCCTCAGTGTCCCTTTGAGCTCACATTTCTGGTCAACAGGAGCTCCAACCTGAACTAGTGTTCACATCCACAGCAGCTCCCGCAGGGAAAGTCAGGCGCTGCCCTAAGGTGTGAAAGACATTTGATGGTTTTGTCGCCAAGCTATTACACCCCAGAGCAGAAACTATCTTAACAGATTACTTGAAGTAATCTGGATCCTAATCAGATGGCATCCTTCAGACTCAAACAGGTTAGTGTCCAAAACAGGCGTGCACAGACTCTCACTTGGTTACTGCAAGGTTTTCTGCCCAACAGAACGAGCCTTGCTGTCCATGCTATTCTATGGACCTGCTGTCGCCCTTGTTACCCCTCTGGGCTTCTGCTTTTTGTACTCTTGAGCTTTCTCTTGACAAGCTATCCACTACAGGTATCCACGTTTAAAAAGAAAAAAAAAAAAAAAGGAAAAAATCCACTTTTAACGGTTCACTTAACACTTGAAGGGTTCCAGGATGTGGGTAATTGCAGGCAAGAGAAACAATGTGCTGTGGGGTGCGGGTGTGGTCTGAAGCGCCTGGAGCTTACACTTCCCAGGCAGCAGCTGCAATTTGTAACCAGGGCTTTTCCTACCAGCCTCCCTGGGCCCTGCTCTCGCAGAGCTCTCTTCTACACCAGGACCCGCACAAAAGTTTTGGATGAGGTGCAGTACTCAAAACCGCTTTCACTTATTCAAAAACAATCAAGCACCTGCTTCTGCTCGTTGGGAAGAAAAATGAAATCCAAGAGCTCCTGTTTGCTGTGCTCAACCGGAGCCCTGCTGGCCTCACACTCGCTGCTCTGGCTATCATTCTTACTCATCCCTGCGGAACTGATCCACTATCGGGCTTCCTTGTGGCTAACGCGCAGGTGGTGGCCACCCTGCGAGTTACCGAGAAAGAAATGGGAGCTGCTGCACCTCAGCTACGGAGGCAGGCTCTGTGGCTGAAACTATTTGTACCTTTTGCAGGTTACTGCCCTCTGAGACTAACAATACCCTCTCTGTAACATCTGTATGCGTGTGCAGTCCCCACCTGCATCTGCTTGCACCAGTGACAATCCCCTTGTGAAGGGAGCCCAGCCTTTTCTATGTGAGGTACCAAAGCTAAAGAGATTCTGAACCGCAGACTTACTGAAGAGGTGAGTTTCTCGAGTTGGGCTGAAGCAGACAGTAGCAATGGGCTTTTTGTGAGCCTTTATCTCTCCGTAGCAGAAGTCAGCCGCCACGTGAATCAGTTTGACGATCCCTCTCCTCCCAGCAGCCACCAAGATGTTATGAGATTTTTTCCGGCTGTCGCTGATTACCATCGTGAGGGTTGTCCACGCCACACTGAAAAACTCCTGGGATTGAAAGAAGAAATGAGGAGTAGCGTGAGCAAGAGCAGCCAGCAGAACAGCTGTTAGCTCCAAGATAAAAGAACTATCAATCACAAGAACTACTGGGGTGAAAGGACAGGACTATCGAGCTGGAGCACGGACCCTCAAAACAACCCTCAGAAGAACACAAACTATCAGGACAGGATGTTTACTCCTCTGTGCTGTCACTTAGCAGGATGTACATACGTATGCCCCTGTGAGGAGAAGAGAGGCAGGCTAATCTTTTAATCTAATTGAAAAAAAATCAAACCAAACCACCTTAAAAGGATAAGCAAGAAGTGTTTGCTAGCTGCCTTCATCCTTTTAAGACCTGTCCATGCTAATGCCTGGAGCCCTTTCAAAACTCTTTGTAACACATCTTATCTGTACACGCAGGCAATTAGAACAGATGATGGCATTTCCGTTCAGTGCTTCCTCTTCCCGCTTGCAGCCTACCTCTGTAGCCACCTTGTACTTCTTCAGCACCGTCCCCGTCTCGCAATCAATCAGACAGACGGATTCCCCTCCGCACGTCGCCACGGTTCTGGAGGAGCTCACGATGGGATCTGAAAGACGAAAAGAAGAGGTGAGAAGTTCCCAGGCTCGGCGATGACACGTGAAGACTGCAGCTTATCACTGCCTGGTGCTCTCCCAGTCTCCTGTTTTTGAAGTCAAAGAAGAAGTATGTAAGCAAGTCTCTTCCTGACAATGGAGACTACAGCTTGAAGGAGCAGGGGTCTAAGGCATGGAGTCCGCTGGGATTCCAGAGCCGGGTGGTTCTGGGAATCCTGCAAACCTCTTTAGAGCTCACCTTTCCTGGCTCCACAGTCTAGCAATGGCTCGAAGACACAGGACCAGAGCTGCGTTTTAAAATCCTCGCGGCTGTTGCCTTTACTGTGACACTGAAGAAAATGCAATGGCTCTGCACTGACATCCTCCTACAATAAACCATCCACATTTAGACAATTCATTCCCCTGACAGTGGTTTGCCTGGAATTGCCGTGACAGAACCCTCTACGGAACACAGCAGGTTGAGTTCAGCTGAAGTGTTTTTCAGCCCTTCTGTGCTACAGAGAACAGGAGAGACTGAGGTGCCACCAGCGGCCAAGACTCCTAAACCAGCAGGCAACTGCTTAGAAAAGATGTGCCCAGCAGACCCCAGCAGCGAACCCCATTTCCCTGCTGCAGAGAAACGTGAAAAACCCTTTGGATCCCCACTGGGCTGAGCTGAGGGGGAAACACCTTTCCCCACGCAGCCGTCACTTCGACCTGAGAGCAAGTCATGCCAGTCCCGTTTCTAAGAACAGGCTTTCAGTGCACCACCTCAGAGCGCTGGTCCATCCATCCCCTGCAGGGGATTCACTGTCGCCAGGGCAGGGGGTAGGGGGCCTTCCCTGACGCCTCTGAGAGATGTAAGACAACAAAAACAAAACAGAATCCATAACTCACAACACATCTGGCCAATTACAAGCTCCAACCTGTGCAGAGCTCTGACGAAATCTGAACGTGGCTCCTCCCACTAAACCAAGGGGCTGAAGGCCCGGCCCGCGGGGGCTGACGGACATACCTTGCCCTTGGAGTTCTTCACCGGGGTCAAGGTGACGACTCCGTTGTCCTCCTCTTGGCTTTTCTCTTTCCCTGTCAACTGTCTGGATCTTCTGTTGCTTTGCCCCTTGGGAAACTGCTCTCCGTTCTTATGTGTCCCCTCAGCTCCCTCGTCCTCAGGGGTCGCCTCTTTGGCTGGCTGGTTCGATGTTCTTGGTTTATCAGGATCCGGGTCATTCTGCACACGACTGGGCTTTTTGGGACTAACTACAGCCTCCTTGCTTTTTGCCTGGGACTTGGACCTCTTGTTTCCAGAGTCTGGCTTTGAATGATTTCTTTTCCTCTTGCTGGGCGTTACCGTGACCTATAAGGCACGCTGTCAGTTTCTGCAGAAGGTTTCCAGCTTCCCCGAGATGTGCAGATGATTTGTAAGTCAGAGATATCAATTATTCAAATGCAAGTACTCTCCCACAGTTACAGACTGGGTTCCAAGAATCAGACAGCCCTGAGCTGCGGACTTCCTAGAGGCAGAAGCTCATGAAAATCACATAGCCAGCCTCATTTTCATCTCCCTTCCCTTCCCCCACTTACTTGTGACTTACATACGACGGGGAAAACCAAATGTGGCCCCACAGACTGTGGGGGTTCAGTCCTCTCAGAGAAGGCAGGCACCACCACTGACTGGCCATTAATCAGCTCAGTTCTCTCACTGAAAACATTCCTTCCTCAAAGGAGAGGTGGAGTCAGTGGGACTAAACTCAAGAAACCTTTCAGGCTTCCCACGAGAATGGAAGCTCTCTCCTCTTGGAAAGCAACTCAAACCTCCACATTGCTGGGAAAGCTTCAATCTGGCCATAAAGAACCAACCTGAGCTGCTGAACAGAAGCTGGACCCTGAGACTGCCCCTACAGTTACCAGAGGGCCATAAATGTAAACAGACGAGTGCTACTGAATTTGTGAAGAATAAAAAGGACATTGCTAATGTAACGGGAAAAATCACCCACCTGACTCGTGTCCTCCGTGGCTTCTGTGGGGCTTTCTGTACTTTCTTCCTCACTCTCATCCATCTTTTCCTCTGGTTCAGGATCTGTGTTCAACTCCAGACCCAGCGAGTACGCCAGAAACTCTTCTGCAATCATTTTCACCTTAGAAGCAAACGTGGATACGTTAAAAAAACCCCACAAAACCCCACACAAACGAAAAGCCCCCACACAACAGCAGTCAGACTCTGGCGTGCAATGACAAAGGCTGCTTTGCTGGTTTTAACATCTGCTCTCACTCTTTGCAGTGAATTTTGCAAGTGATGGGGCTGACAGCATGGCAGGCCACGTCCTCTGCTGACATGGCACGACCCAAGAACTTCACTTTGGTACCCATTTGTGAAAACAGCAGCACAGCAAGGCAGCAAGACAAAGGAGGGATGGAAGCCTCGGGTTTAGATCTGCCCATACAATTTAAACACACTATACAAGCTAAACTGCATCTTTCCCTGCTGGGAGTAACCGCAGCTCTGTCATTACCTTTTCTCCTTTCATACGGTGGAAGCACCAGGACTAAAGGTTGCCATTAGAGTTATTGGCAAATGATGAAGTGCTAAGGATACTGCAGTCTTGTTAATTAGTGCAAGTATCGCTATTGCTTATGAATGAAAAATCAATGTTTAATGACAGTCATTGCAGCCTGGTGTACAATCAGCTTGTAATTGCTTAAAAAAGCAGTGAAGAGAACCAGAAAAAGGGATACCAGCCATCTGCAGGAGTCCTGATACCCTAAACCCAAATCCATAGAAGACTTTTACGTTCAGAATCTGGCTGCAGACTCTTTGCCCGAAGGGCAGAAGGGTAAGTGAAATGTAACCTACCCGCCAGCGGGTGAATTCACTGAGCGAGCTGGGTCCACACACAACATTGGTTTGTACTGACTTCAGGAACTTTTTCTTGATGGAGTTCACTTGCTCTGCTGTGTATTTCTCAGGAAGTTGGTCACGGAAGAATTTTTCCCAGTGAGCAGTAACCTGGGCAGAAAGGGTGGGTTTATTCAACAGAATGCTACAGAGAAGCAGAGCACAAAAGCACAAGGGTACTTGCAAAAGCACTTAAGAAGTTGCCAACGTTGAGGCGCTGCTTCCCTTTATTGGTGTTCAAACCGTGGCTTCAGCTAACAAAAAATTGAGTCCCTCTGAACCAAACTTAAGTCACAGAAACACAGAATCATGGAATCGTATCAGCCGGAAGAGACCTAGAAGATCATCGAGCCCACCCTTTGTCCCAGCCCAACCCACTAAGCAATTCCCCCCAACGCAACATCCACGCGTCTCTTAAACCCCTCCAGGGACGGTGGCTCAACCCCCTCCCTGGGCAGCCTGTTCCGATGCCTGACAACCCTTTCAGTAAAGAAATTCTTCCTAATATCCAACCTGAACCTCCCCTGGTGCAATTTAAATCCCTTTCCCCTCATCCTGTCACTCTTCACTAGGGAGAACAGACCAACCCCTGCCTGGCTACAACCTCCCTTCAGGCAGTTGTAGGGAGCGATGAGGTCTCCCCTCAGTCTCCTCTTCTCCAGGTTGAACAGCCCCAGATCCCTCAGCCTTTCCTCACAAGACTTATGTTCTAAGCCCTTTCCCAGTGAGTGTGGCTAAGCAGACACCATCAACATGGAGCCAGGGCAGCCTCTGATTTCACACCTCTGGATCCATAGCAAATGGCCTTCAGGAGTCTTAGGCTGTGCCCTACTACCAGCGAGTAACTACTTCATTATCACAGGCACGGAGTAACAGGGATGCCTGAGTTTTCTTGTAGTGCCTGCGTGAGCAGGACTGGTGCATGTGCCATCCCCGTTTATCGTGATACCTCGACTCCCAAAGGCTTCAGAACAACGGGCCCAGCCACGCAGATGCTCCCCCGCAGAGGTGCGCAGTGCCCCACCTGAGGTGCTCTGACGGGTAGTAACGCACTCGGTAGTAAGCACGCGGACCTGACAGACATTTTCCATTTCGACACGGCAGCAAGGACAGCGCAGCCAGGTGCAAAGCAACGCCGTCAGGGAAAACTATCTGGGGCACAGATACTGGCACAGAACAAACATCACCACGGGGGAGCGTTCGGTGCCTCATTAAGAGCTGAGCGTGCCCAGCTGCCCGGCGGGTAAGAGGCCGAGCAGCCCTCATCAAGACCCTTTGAGGCCCGAGGTATTGTTACACACAGAACACTCAGCACAAGAAACCATCCCAGTATTTGATCTCTCCAATGCTGCTACACAGAAGGAATTCACAGCTAACAAGAACACAGACGGTAAGAGCGGTACTGCGCCAAACAAACCCCTTTTTCATAAAAGAACGGTAATTTTGCTCCAACTCCCAATGAGGACGAGCTGCCAGGAGCTGAACTGCGCGTGTAAATGAGGGAAAATACAGTCCCGAACACGCGCAGCTGAAGAAGAAACAACAAATGCTTGTTCCCGGAAAAACCAAGATTATCTTGAGCTTGGTTTCGTGCTCCCCGTTCCTGGGGCCAGGAGGGTAACATAAATTAGCCGAGGGGGGTGTACGCAGCTGTCGTGTGGGCAACCAGGCTTCCCCCGTTTTTGAACGACGATCGGAGTGACCTCAAAAACTCGAGGGTCAGACACAGACCTTGCTGGCCCTGCTCCTGGGATTGAAGTTGAAGGCAGAAGTTGGTTGCACAGAACACACAGGACAAATGCGAGCAGGGAGCAGAGAAAGCAGCAGGAAAACATTCACCAGGTGGCCTGTGCTGGGGCTGTACTCAGATCACACCGGAATTATCGTTAACCCTTTGAAGCCTGTTTGTAACCCCACTGTTACCAAGCACGGTGTTGAGTCACTTCTCGGGTGTTTGGAGAATGAAAAAAATGCCGTCGCACGTCTTACCTTGCTGGTGAGCTTCCGACTATTGACACGCCTCACGTGATTCGCCAGCTTGGTTATATCCTTGCCATTGAGCAGCCGAAGGTTTTGCAAAAGAAACATTACTTTGTAGTCATCGTTGAGCTAGAAAGGGAAGATAGGAGTTACAAAAATTGCACGTGGTACTTGCTTTAGCCCTTTATTAAAATGCAACCAAGGATCAGAAGAATATATTTAGTCAGGAAAAGTCATTACTCTCTTTTACACTTGCAGGAGCACAACATCCTGCCTGACAAGCTACCTGAGGTGGGACTCTGGCCTGGAGAAGGAGGAGGTTCTAGACATCCACATTCTAATATCCGAGCGGTTCTGGGCAAGTCTCTTCTGCAGATGAGGGAAATACCTGCGCAACCTGGTGAAGGGGCACAAAAAGCCTGGCTGCTTTCTCAGATGCCCTGAAGCTTGCTGCCTGAGAAAACACCTGAATTCTTCACTATGAGAATGGTGAGACACTGGCACAGGTTGCCCAGAGAAGTTGTGATTCCTCATCCCTGGAAGGTTCAAGGCCAGGTTGGATGGGGCTTTGAGCAACCTGGTCTGGTGAGAGGTGTCCCTGCCCACCGCAGGGGGGTTGGAACTGGATGATCTTGAAGGTACCTTCCAACCCAAACCATCCTATGACTGCATGAGAAGAACTAGGCCCAGCTGTGGTTTGTTTCCCCCTCTACTCAGTGCTCAGCTTGTAAGGATGGGAGGTAACTCACCGTCAGGTACACGTTGTTCTCGTAGGTTAGCTCCTCGAGCAGAGGGAACTGTTTCAGAGCAGTCACATCTTCCAGTTTGTTGTTGTTGCAGTTTAGGACACGCAGATCAGGCAGGGTTAGGCTGTTGGGGAATTTGTCCAGTAAATTATCGGAGAGATCGAGTTTCTGCAGATGCCTCAGGCGGGAAAACAAGCGGGGGTCTAAGTCTCCAGTCTTCAGCTGCAGCTTGGACAGGCTGAGAACAAAAGAGAGCATGAGCTACCTGCAGCCCGTCGGAAAAACAAGCACTGCCCTTCGCGAGATACAAGGTCCCACCTGGCAGCACCTCTCGGGCTAGCACAGCTCCCTGGGTAAATCCAACATGCAACGCACTAGATTCATTATTTCACTCATTTGTTAGAAATCCCCATCTCAAAACGGGTGTGAGCAATGCAGGGCAACTCCAAAAGGCAAGTCCTGTCCTCCACCTTGCCTCATGCTGACACCTGCTCGCACACAACGATGTGGCAAATTGGACCAGTTGGCCAACCAGGCTCCAAACTTTTCTTCTCTGCCTTAAAAAAGAAGTTCAGGCCAAGTTGCCCAGTAGGTCCCCAAATCGCGTTGTCGTTCTCAAAGAATTAAGTTCACAAAAATGATTTTCCCGTTTCTTTTCCGGTGAATTTTGCCGCAGAAACTTCCATTGGCAAATACGGAATTCTGCCTAACAAAACCCCAAGGCTGCCATCCAAAGAGAAGCATTCTGTCCTGAAAGGGAAGTGTTGCAATATTTGTGAGGGGGGAAAAAAACCCATATACCTTCTCTGTAAGAAAGAGAACACCGTGTATTATGAGCGGGGTCATTTAGATTTGATGAGAACATCTAGCTGAGCTCCAAAGGGAGCTTCTAGTCCCGACAGCCAACATCTCTCGAGGACACAAGCTTGAGTTTCTTTTAACAAACAGAACCTCCATCTCTAATGATTAGTAAAAAAAGGCTTTCTAAATATAAACGAGGAGCGAACGCACGCGGTGAATAAAAATAGGAAGACCGCTCCTTGTTATCCTGGAGGCCTGATCAGTCAAAGCACATGAGAAAGGCTGAACAGAATTCAGCGGGCTGCAAAGCTGGGTGTGACCCCTGGGTCATTTTGGGGACAAACTCAATGCCGTGTTCCCCGAAGGGACTTTCTGAAATACAACCTCTCAAAACCACCGTACGACGTTGCACGGCAAAAGCCACGCTCTCAAAATTCACCGGTTCACACACCTCAGCATCACCTTTGCTACCCAGATTACCGCAGCCGATACTCTTCAGGTAAACTTTCAAGTTTCTCTCTAAAAGCAGTTATTTTAGCACAAGACAAACTAAAAGAAATCACTTTAAAGAGCACAAATGAAACCCCAAACTCTTACATCAGTGACAAAAACAACAAAGGCGCCAGCCAAAAACTGGCTAGCTGAGTCACTCGGCTTGACCAGCTCCGGAATAGCAAAATTCCACCGCATTAAATATTTGGAAAGACACGCATTTTCGACGGCCTCTGTGAAGGATCTGAGCAACAGAACTGGTTTTAGTGGTTTCTAAGTGTGTCAGAGTTTATTCTCCCGCTCTGCGATGTTTGAGGTACAAACATAATCGCATTTAGAGGAGATGGAAAGTGACAGAGGGAGAGGAAAAGGAAGGGCAAATAATGCCAAAAATATTTTTAAAACCCTCTAAAATCCGGTCCAGAAGAGAGTCTCTTACTCACACTAAGCAATTGCTAGCAAAGACAGAAACGTTTTTGAGGTAGGGAGTATATCTCAGGGTCAGGGAGTCAGGATCCAGCCCTAAGCAGTTCTACAGAAAGCAGGAGGCAGCACACACCCCACAGAAATGGGGAGAAGAGGCTGATAACACGTATCTAGTGAAGGCAGCTCCACCAGTGACCCTGCATCTCCCCTTCTGGGCTTTGTAACCGACTCTCTTTTTTCTGTCAAAATGCTTCGGGGAAGACCGACAGATAAAAAGGATGGCCCAGCCTGAAGTCAGCTGGAATTTTCCACGGGCCTGCCCGCACTTACTTCAGCGTCTCAATCTTCCGGAGCCGCGTAGATCTTGGAACTGCTCTTTCCAAAAGGAGCTCTGTAGTGATTTTTGACATTTTTAATCTCCGCCCCTCTGCTGGAATCACTTGTCAGTCAGCTGTCGGATCTCTTCTCCTGGTAAAACAAAAAGGAATAAAGAGGAACTCCTTTCAACTGACTCCAAAAGCTGTGGGGGAAAAAAAAGCTACAGGTTAGCAACCAATTCTGCTGCTGTGTTTGAAGTCACCTGTTTCTACACAGTTGCAATGAAAATATTAGAGATTGTTCTTAGGGTGGGCACGCTGGTAAAGCGACGGCCTCGCTGTAGCTGAAAGCTGCCTGCGGGGCGACAGCGGACAAGGACAGTCTCGCCGTTACCTGCCTGCACCTCTCTCAAGCAACAGGGATCTGCTCCAAGAACTCTGGCACGCTCTCACAAAACCAGCAGCAGCAAGAAGAAATACAGCTGCTGCAAACGCCTTCCTCCCAAGGAAACGAGGCAGCGCGCTCATCAGCCTGACCAGATGGATAGACGCTCGGTTGAGAACTTCTAAATTCCCTAAAACTTTGGAGAATGGAATTAATTGGCAGATACCGACCCAGGCAACAATGTCATTTCCTCACCAAGGGGAAAAAAACCCCAGTAATAAAATAAACAGCACTCTGTACATTATTGGTAAGGAACAGATGTTCTCAGGCATCGCTGTGAACGGTACGCACACACGTGGATACGCTGATATTTGGAATAATAATGCTGATAGGGACAAAGAAGCTTCAGGAAATCCCTGGCTCGTGGCTTACGCCTCTTCCTGACGCAGACCCCAAGAGAGGGAAATAAGAGAGAAAAGGGCTCCCAGGCTGGGCTCGCTACTGCCTTCCCGCGTTAATGTCACCAGTGCCTACACGCCGTGAGGGACACGCAAGGCACTGAAGCCACCACTGGGCTTGACTTGAGCTCCGTACCGTGCCCTGCCCAGCCAGTGTGAGGAGCGACAGGGGGTTCCCGTGTGACCCACTGTGGGTGATCCCGCTTTGGATGAGATGATCCTTGGAGGTCCCTTCCAAGCCCCAGCATCCTGTGAGCCTGGGATTGCTTTGTCAATGCAGAATCACAGAACGGTCGGAGACGGAAGGGACGTCTGGAGATCATCTAGTCCAGATCATCTGCCAGAGCAGGGTCACCCAGGGCAGCCACACAGGAACGTGTCCAGGAGGGGTTTGAAAGTCTCCAAAGACGGAGACTCCATGACCTCCCTTGGGCAGCCTGTGCCAGGGCTCCATCACCCTCATACGGAAGGAGTTCTTCCTCGTATTTAGACGAAACTTCCCTTTTTCCAGCTTGTCCCCACTGCCCCTTGTCCTGTCACCGCTGAAAAGACTCCGACTCCATCCTCCCTTTAGATATTTATAAATATTTACACGCTCTCCTCTCCAGGCTCAACAGCCCCAGCTCTCTCACCCTTTCCTCACGCTCCAGACCCAGCGATTTCGTTGCCCTCCCCTGGACTCTCTCCAGCAGAGCCTGAGGACAACCCTGCAGGCGCGGAGCGGGCGGTACCCACCCTGAAAACCAACCGCTCAGGATTCGATCCTCCCAGCGACGACCAAAAGGCCGAGTCGCGGTGACGGCCGGGACGCCCCCGCCCGCGGCGCGGACTACAACTCCCAGCATCCCCCGCGGCGCGCCCGGGCCCGCTGGGCCCGGGCGCGCCGCGGGGGATGCTGGGAGTTGTAGTCCGCGCCCATCCCCACAGCCACGCCAGCCCTGCCGTGCGGCCTGCGCCCCCCCCCCCCACCCCCCAACCCCCACCCCGCCGGGCCCCGCTCCCCTCACCTGCCCGCGGGTCGGTGCTCGGGAGGCGGAGGAAGAAGAAGCGGGGAGGAAGGCGGAGGGAGGGGTGCCCGTCTCCTCGGAGAGGATGGCGGCGGGCTGCGGCTGCAAAGGGATCCGCTCCTGCCTGCTCTGCGAGGGGCCCGCGCAGGCCGCTCCGCCCCCGCAGGTACGGGGGAGGGGGCGGCGGGGTGGGGCCGGCGGCGGGGCGGGCCCGGCGAGCGGGGGAGGGGGCTCCTGGCCTCATCCTGCCCCCCCCCCCCCCACCCCGCGGGGTCTCTCGCCGGGGTGCGGGGACCCCCGGGGAAAGGCCCCAGGGGACAAAGCGTGGCCTGTGGCGAATGGCGATGGGGAAGCGCGGGCAGGCGCGACAGGCCCGACAGGCCCCACCTGAGCTGCAGGCGGCGGGGAGGGAGAGGTTCGGGACAGCCCGGGCGGGTTTTACCGGCATCCCTCCGGCAGCATCGTTTATCGGTGGGAAAAACCGTGTCGTGATCGGTTTGTCGCCGTTCCTGGCTTGTTCCTCCCCGTCAGGGTGAAGGACAAGAGCAGAGTCCTGCATCTGGGGAGGAATAACCCCAGCACCGGCACAGAGCAGGGGACATCCCGCTGGGAAGCAGCCCCGTGGAGAAAGACCTCGGAGTCCCGGTGGGCAGGGAGTGTCCCTGGGACAGCAAGGGGCCCTTGTGGCCAAGAGGCCAACAGGATCCTGGGGGGCACCAAGCAAAGTGTGTCCAGCAGGACTGGGGAGGTTCTGCTCCCCCTCTGCTCTGCCCTGGGGAGACCACCCCTGGAACCCTGTGTCCAGTTTGGGGCTCCCCAGTTCCAGAGAGACAGGGACCTACTGGAGAGAGTCCAAGGGAGAGCTACGAGGGGGATCAAGGGACCGAACATCTCTGCTGTGAAGAGAGACTGAGAGAGCTGGGGCTGTTCAGCCTTGAGAGGAGATGGCTGAGAGGGGACCTTATGAACATAAAGAAATATCTGAGGGGTGGGGGTCAAGGGGAAGGGGACAATCTCTTCTCAGTGGTGCCCAGCAATAGAACAGGGAATAACAGTTTTAAGTTAGAACATGGGAAGTTCCACCGAGAAACTTCTTCCCTGTGCGGGTGCCGGAGCCCTGGCCCAGGCTGCCCAGAGAGGGTGTGGAGTCTCCTGCTCTGGAGACTTTCAAACCCGCCTGGACACGTTCCTGTGTGGCTGCCCTGGGTGACCCTGCTCTGCCAGGGGTTGGACTGATCTCCAGAGGTCCCTTCCAACCCCCAACATTCTATGATTCTGTGATAGTAGGAAAGAAAAGCGGCTTCAAGTGAGGCTGTGGGTGTGAGAAAGAACAGGGAAGGGTTGTTCCCCCCATCAAATCGCTCCTGACTACGAGAATTTTCACGCTGTGACGCCAAGCTTGCAGGGGTGAGCTGTGGAAATGCCTCGTTGTAGTAAGGTTCTCTCCAGTGCTTCTTTCTTCTCTGTTGTTATTTCCACAGGGAGAAGATAATTTCACTTACTGTCCAGCGATGGGCCTAGCTAAAGGAAATGAGCAGTCGGAATTCTCTGGCTGGGCATTTCCATTTCCAGGGGTGTTCCTGGCGGAGGAGTTCGTTAGCGAAGATGAAGAATCGGAGATGGTCGAGCTGATGGATCGAGATGACTGGAAACCATCACAGTCTGGCCGAAAGAAACAGGTTTGGCTTCACAAGCACATTTGTTCTCAGATCCCTCTGGAAAAGGAACGGTGCTTTCAGTTAAACCACAGAACATTTACACGTTTCATTAAATGCTTTCCTCTGGAATTTTTTCTTGAAATCCACTGCAAGAATCACTTGCAATTAAAGTCACCTTCTTGCACACATACATTTATGGTAGTTGCAGCAAATCATACTTGATGGTGCGTGTTCAGGCACTGAAGTTCTCACAACCTCCAAGTGAAAGAAGGAAGTCTTCTTTTTTTTTATTTTACAGGTGAGAAATCTAATTCCAGAGAGATTAGCATAGCTTCACTGACTCCTACTGCAACCTGGTGACCAGGTCACTGGAAGAGATGAGAACTCAAAACTCTTGACTGCGAGCCCTGTAGGGATTGCAGCCTTGCCGAAAAGTCTTAGATTTCTTCACCGTGAGGGTGGTGAGACCCTCGCACAGGTTGCCCAGAGAAGTTGTGGATTCCTCATCCCTGGAAATGTTGAGGGCCAGGTTGGATGGGACTTTGGGCAGCCTGGGCTGGTGGGAGGTGTCCCTGCCCATGGCAGGGGGGTTGGAACTGGGTGATCTGGAAGGTCCCTTCCAACCCAAACCATTCCATGAAAAAAAAAATACATTCTGTGAAAAATCTAGGATAGATTTTTCCTTCACACGAGCTTTTCCTCCTTTTGTTTTCCAACAGGACTATGGACCCAAAGTGAACTTCAAGAAACAGAGGCTGAAAGCTGGCAGCTTTACCGGTTTGCCAAGCTTTAGTGAAAAGATTGTGGCACGAATGAAGGCCTGCTCTGTGCTCAGCGGTTTCTTACCTGTTGAACAGTGTAACCTGGACTATGTGCCAGAAAGAGGCTCTGCCATCGACCCCCATTTCGATGACTGGTGGCTTTGGGGAGAACGCCTGGTTAGCCTGAACTTGCTCTCGAGAACGGTGCTGTCCATGTCTTGCGATTCAGAGGACAGCATCCAATTATTTCCTGCTCTGAGTGAAGAAAACGGGGAATCAAGTCCCCTGGGGTCTCCTGCCCAGATGTCAGCGTGCGAAAATTCAGGCCAAGAGGGAGGTGACTGCCTTTTGTCCCCAAGACTTGTTCCAAGTAAAGAGGTGACCGTTGCCGTTCAGTTACCCCGGAGGTCCCTGGTGGTGCTGTACGGTGACGCGCGGTACAAGTGGAAACACGCGATCCAGCGCAAGCACATCGAGCATCGTCGCATCTGCATCACGTTCAGGGAGCTGTCTGCAGAGTTCAGTGCCGGAGGAAGGCACGAGGAACTGGGTAAAGAACTGCTAGAAATAGCTCTTTCGTTTCGAGGAAGGCCGGTGTGATCAGCCGGGGGAAGACGGAACTGCATTCTGTTAGGAAACATGAGAAATAAAGTTCAAAATTTGGACAACTCCCATTTATTTCTGAAGCGCGCGTGAGGAACCAGGTGTTTACAGAGGGTCGCTCAATCACACGGGAATTTCACAAACAGAAATAAGAGAGCGCAAGGACAGGGGTGGGCGGTTTGTTTCCTCAAAGACTCTTATGGGTAATGGGAGCTTTTAGGCAAAAATCAGGAATGAGCTGTTGTATTCGGTGCTAGAAAAATGCAAAAAGCCAGTTGTTAAATACTTCAGCTAAAAAACAGAATTATTAAATTTAGCGGAGTACAAAACAGCCCTTGGCACAGATTCAGCCCAAGCTCTGTGGTGGATTTTAACCTTTCCTGGCCAGTGCTTGGTTCTGTCGTGCTGCCGCTCGCGCTGCACCGTAGGGACACAACCATGTCACCCGCTTCAGACGGGTCCTTTAGAGACCAGCTCTCCAGGGCAGGAGGGTAAGCAAGCATCTCTCCACAGATAGCACGACACACTGAGAACTAATTAAAGTAATTATCTTTTGCTGAAGCTTCGAGGCTGAGGATTAATCATCAATGCTGCGCGTGACCTCTATCTCCTGGGACCCAAGAGCAGCATTCGCAGAGGGCCGATACCAGCTCTTCTGTGGGGATGGCTCGGGCAGAGTTCAGACCAAAGGCTTGCGCAGGCTGCATGATTTTCTGACCGTTCGTCATCTCTGAACCCTGCTGTCAGCTCTCCATAGCAAGAGTCTGGTTTTTGGGAGTACTCTGGGCAACAGACTGCCGCGCTGGCGGCTGTCATTCTTTTTCCTTGGCACCTCCGGCAGTCGGGTCTGAATCATGCCTTGTACCTAAGATTCAAGCAGTCTTTTGTAGCAGAAGCTGATCCGAGGCCATCTGTCCGCTCTGAGCAGAATTCTGGGGCTCTTGAAAATGAAGCCGTGCCGTGCAAGAAGCCTTTATTAAAACACAGTTGTGTCATCAAAACCCTTCCGCCAGTCACACCTACGGCAGCAAAGCAACACTTCCCCACGCTGCCGGGTTTTAGCTGGTGTGGAGCGGGGCTGCATTTCATACCTGGGATCTCGGTGTCCCTGCACAGCTGTGTCCCGCCCTGGCACCACGCACAGATTTTCTGTATGGAAACACGCTCGTGTTGCCCACAGGCTTTGCCCTCTGGGAGCTCTTCACCCAGCAAAAACAGGGGCGAGAAATCACTTGGGTGAGTTGGGGTATTTTTTATCAGTTCGAGCTAACAGATACAACCCCACTCCTCCATGGCTGCAGCGAGCCAGCTGCGGTTCAGCCCGGTATTTCAGCAGTTGTGGACATCATCTATGGGATAATTGCAAGAGAGACCCACTCATGGGGCTCCCCTAAACCCCAAACCTCCACCCAGACCGGCTGGCAAGCGTCACCTACGTGCTCTGGCAGTCATAGTGCATCCTCTCCAACACGCCGCTGCCAACACAGCCGGCCGACACGCAACGGGCAGATCCTTGTGCTTTCAAAATAGTGGTTCCTCCCTTTTTTCCCGGTGTTACCAGCGCTCAGTGGCCGGAGAGAGCACGATGTCTCCAGGCTGGCTCCTGGAGCTGCTGCCGGAGCAGAGAACCTGCAGCCAGGCAGGAGGAATCCCAGAGCGGCTCTCACAGATAAAGCAGCGTCGAGCCTGTATCCTCCTCGCCCTCTCAGCCTCCCCAGCACTCTGCTCTTTGCTCGGCAGCAATCGAGTATTTCCATTAATGCTTGGCCCTTATTTCCAGCACTCCCTTTTAGATGTATTTGGTTTGGGCTCTCAGCCTGTTAGAATACTTTCTGCGGGCGTACCTGCCGTTTCATTCCCTTGGCAGCCGAAGCAGAGGATGGTTTCTGATGAATCAGAGTGCCACAGTGACAAGACGCGCGTTATTAGTTCATTTTGTGCTCTTGCATTTGTTAGCTGAATTTTTCTGCCTCGACTGAACCATACGGGCACAGCTGCCGTCCTTGCCGGAAAATTCCAGCTCTTCCTAGCTGATAGCTTAAATTTGAACAAAATGCAAACGATTAAATACCGAGCCAAAAAAAAAGAGGGCTTTGTCTAGATGTTTTTGAAGCTCAGAATTTAATCTAGTCACTACGTGGTTATTGCTGTGTCTTGGCATTTGACATTTTTCACCCGTTAAACAGCCTCGTGGGCATCGCCTTGCACCAAAAAGCAATTGCGCACCCATCGGGTCTGGATGACTTCCTAAAACTTGGTGTACATTCTCTCCTCAAAAAGCCAGAATCGCAGCGCTGCAGAACACTAGCAATTGGTTTGGACTGTCAAGTATCACGGAAATCTGAGAAAAGTATCAAGTTAATGAACTCGAAAGTGATTTCAGCCTCTACGCTCGTATTATTAACCTAAGACAAACTTTTATGGTCTTGATGTGAATCCCTATCACAGCTGTTTATCTCCTTAACCACGATTAGCACTTGCAAAACACCAGGCACTCATTAAAAGGAAGCGCATCTAACTGTGTGCATTTTAAAAGGAGAAGGATGATGTCCAAGCAAGTTTGCTTTAAAAAAAGCAAACCCCAAGTTAACCCATAGAGGATGCTCGAGCAGCCTTTCAAAAAAAAAAATCAGTCCGAAATCGGCAAGAAGCATAAAACTTTACAAGTTTATCCAGTTTTTCTCACACAGCTGGGCAAAAACTGAGATATATATGTTGTTCCATATATTGTTCATGCAGAGATAAAACAAGAATAGGCAAGGCTAAAACACAGTTTTTGGGGGTTTTTTGGCTCCTAGCACTTAGCACTCATCGTCGTTACAAGCCCTGGCAGGAGGCAAGCTCCAGGTCGTACACATGGGTGGTTGGAGAAAGCTTTCCAGACTCAGCCGGTCGGGAATTACCAAAACTGCTCTGTTTGGAACAGGTCAGAGGAGACAGTTAATTCGACAGTTAATTGGCCCGGTTGTGCCAGGACCCAAATTTGAGGTTGGGGGTGTTATTGAGGGAGCAGGCTTAAAAGTAGAGGCAGCGAGCTTTAGAAGATCACAGAACGTTGGGGGTTGGAAGGGACCTCCAGAGACCACCCAGTCCAACCCCTGCCAGAGCAGGGTCACCCAGGGCAGCCACACAGGAACGTGTCCAGGCGGGTTGGAAAGTCTCCAGAGCAGGAGACTCCACACCCTCTCTGGGCAGCCTGGGCCAGGGCTCCGGCACCCGCACAGGGAAGAAGTTTCTCCTCACGCTGAGGTGGAACTTCCCATGTTCTAACTTAAAGCTGTTACTCCTTGTTCTGATGCTGGGCACCACTGAGAAGAGATTTTCAAATCCCTTCATCATCCTCGTAGCTCTCCGTTGGACTCCGAGTCCAACGGAGAGCTACGAGGATGATGAAGGGAGGAGATCCCAAGGAGACTCCACACCCTCTCTGGGCAGCCTGGGCCAGGGCTCCGGCACTCGCACAGGGAAGAAGTTTCTCCTCATGTTGAGGCAGAACTTCCCTCGCTCTAGCTTACAGGTAACGAAGCTACGGCAGCAGGGAAACTTGAAGGCCTTTTGTTTGTTTGAAGGCATGGAAAGGACGTTACGCAATTCCTCGGAAAGCCATGAAAAGGCAAGAGGAGGAGGTGAAGCACGAGCCAGCCGGGCTGGGGTTGCCCGTCCCTGAGCCCTGGCATTGGGGAACCCACGGATGTTTGCCCTGCGACCGCACCCACCCCACCAGCTCTCTATAAACACTTCCACAGCTCCGAGCGCTCCCCGCAGGGTGTGCTTTGCCTGGCATTCGCTTTCATCTGTCACGCGGGCTGAGCCCCGATGACCAAAAGCCAACACCTTCTCCATCTCAGTCATAAAACCTCCCCGAGGGCCGCACACTCACCGAAATGACAGAGCGGCAGCTGCCAGACCTGAGCCTGCCCCAGGGCAACGTTAAAAATAGGGAGATGGTGAGTGAGAGCGGCCACTGACCACAGCAAAGGGAGAAATTGAGACTGTTCCGGCTCCAGCAGCTCCCTCTGGCTCATGTCTGCGCCTGGTCCTGACTGCGGCTAACGAGGGAAGGAGAGAGGAGTCACCTCTTAACCCCAGGAACGACACAAAGCAGGGCTGTACCCTCATTCCTTGACAGTTCCTGCCTTGCTTCAGGAAGGGTCCCTCCAGCGCTGGTGCTTGCAGAGGCCTTTTTTCCACTGGGCAAAAGCTGCCCCCTCAAAAAATCTGACGGATTTGGGATTCCGGAGCGAGACTGTGGCTGTTGCAGGTGAGCCTCACTGCAGAAATGGCAGAAACGGCCCAAACAAGCAATAACTGCCCCAGAGTTGCAGCCTGAGGGAGCTTAGGATTAGGGCAACAGCCACCCCAAACCGCAGCCCCCAGGGCTGGTACAGAAGGCTGACACAGCTGTCAGGGGACATCCTTGATGCGTGTCCCCAGCCTGAGGGTGGGACCTGTGGGAGAATCATCGCTGTGCAGGCACCGCAGGAACGGAGGACACCCCAGGAATGACAGACACCCCGGGAACAATGGAGAGGTGACAGCACGGGACAGACATGACACAGCTGCCAGCCCTGCTGGGACAGCCGCGGTGGCGTGGAAAGGTTGGCATCTCCCCACTTGACCAACGGGAATCCTGCTGGCAGGGGGACAGCGGCAGAAGGAAAGAGGGTTTTCTGGCGTGGCCCCACAGAAACACCCAACCGGACAAATACGACATCCCCGCCCCTTTATGGATGAGCTACCGTGCCCGATGCCACCGGCAGCCTTTCCACACCACAGGCCTGGACCCAGCGGTGGTGAAAACGGAAACGAGCTGGAGGAAGAGAGGTAGGAGCAAGAAAAACAAATGCTGCTGTTGGGGAAGAAGGAGAAGTTACAGCACGGAGGTGATGGATAACCTGGAGATTCAGACATCAGAAACAAAGAGCAAAAACACTCCCCTGGGCTTCTCTCGGTGCCCAGAGTCTCCAGGCTGCAAGTAAAGATGGGGAAACGCATCATTATTCTGTCTGAAGTGTGCTCACCCTCGGGACACCTCCTCAAACCGCACCTCAGGCTCCCCGCTGCCTTGAGGCGATCCCAACGCCAGGCACAGACCCGCTGCCGTGAGACTCATCTCGAATCCAACCCCACCCAAGTCATTCTACAAAGCCAAAGCACATTTTCTGCTGCATTTCCGCATTCGCTGAAGTTTATTGTATTTACAAAGGATTAAACGAACGATTTGGCTGTTTCCAAACGAGCCGCGTTGCTTTCGCAGCACTGTGCGCACGCTGTGAAACTCCTTTTTCTTTTTTTAATCACAAAAATGTTTCAATGCTTCCCTCGACAGCCTCCTGAGCTCGGCAGCACACAGAGTCCTATTATTACCGATGTTCAAGGAGAGGGCAAAGTACAAATGAGACATTCATTTGATCTGGTCCGGCTCCGGCCTCACAATGGAAATTTTGTCGCTAGAAGAGCCTACACGTACAACGCTTGGCAGAAAACTCCACTCTGGTTGTGTTGCATAAACATTTTCATTTTTATTATGGTAAAAAGAGGAGGGAGAGAGGGCAGAGCCCTGGGGAGACGGCACGAATTCCACGAGCGCCCACTTCCAGGAGGACGCTCCTCCTTTTCTGCACGTGAGGACGGAGCAGCGACGTGGCACGCAAAGACCGTTCTCTTTGCCCACGCGGCGCACGCCCACAGCGGACGAAAGCCGCGGACACAGCGGCTCGTTCAGCAACGTTCAAACCCGCGGGTAAACAAGAAGGGTTGGAGTTGGGTTCCCAAGGCCCTTGCCAGGGACGGTCTCACGCTGCCGCACCGGGATTTGCCTGTGCTCTCCTCCACTCCGGGCAGCCGACACGTAAATACGCTGCCACCAGGTTTCTCAAATCCCAGGGGAGCAGGGCTAAATAGAACATTACAAACAGCCTCAATGATTTCAGAAACCTCTAAGGCCTGGGAGACTCTGAAGCTGCAATGTTTGAGTTCAGAGCAGGAAACCAGCACAGGATCACAGCCAAGAAAATGCTTCTTTCAGCCCCACATGGCAGAAAAAGTTACTTTCCAGTAGAAGAGCTGCTGATGGCAAAACACTCTTTTCCCTCCAAAAAGTTACCATAAATAATTTTTACAGAAGTTTTCACCCACGTGGACGCTAGAGAATTTACAAGCTTCCCTTGCTAAGCAATACAGACGTGCGAATGCCATTTTCTCTGCTGCTGAAAATAAACAAAAAAGTCAGCTCCTACGAAATGCAACAGCTCTCTCACGGCACACGGCTCTCCTCCCAGGTCCAGGCTCCCACTACAGCTCCAGGTTCCACCAGAGGAGTTGCCTGCTCTGCTGGAGCGAGAGGGAAGCATTCGTTTTGGAGAGACAAACGCTACAGCTGGCCAAAAAATAAAAAAAATAATCATATAACTGATGAAATAGGCAGGGCTGGGGCTTGTTCTCTCCGGCAAGCCGGGCGAAAGACATCATAACAATACCTAAATGAAGACGACATCGCGACGGGTTTCTACAACACTCTATGTGCTGTCACTCCTTACCTCCTTGAAACTCGCTCTTCTAGTCCTTCAGAGGTTTGCCTCATTAAATTCCCTGCCACTGTTCTGTTTTAAGAATGTCCTTGTTAGAACTAAAACACCTGTAAGCCTTCCCTGGGCACTCTCGCCTCTTCTTGGGAAAAAACACATCATCTTGGCCTGTGTTCAATCTCAAGGGACAGAGGCTGCTGAAGAAAGTACGACAGAACCGCCCGGCAACTCGAAAATCTAACCCCGCCCCAGCTGTGAAAACGTAGCACGGAATAGCAGGGAAGGAACGTAAAAGCTAATGATGATGTATTTATGGAATACTCGCTTTGGAACAGAGGTGCTCAGCGCGCACAGTTTCTGTCGTGCTCTCCTGGATGTCCCCGGGTCAGCTGCAGGTACCCCTGTTAACCGGCTCGGCTCGAGAAGGGAGCTGCCGGCGAACCGCTGCCGCGCTGACACAACCAGGGAGCTCCGACACACGAGGCGGGTCCTACAAACACACACACATACACGGGCTTTCTGAACAGCTGCCGCAGTTTCACTTTTGGCAACAGAATCGAAAATACCGATTTTTTGGCTACCTGAACTAACGCTAAGGTAGAGAGAAGTTTTGACCTTGAGCTCCACGACTTAAGTACCGAGTGTGTAGGACCAGAAATGGGCCAGAGAGCCCAGCGTGTGAAACAGCACTAGAACCCACAGCAAGATATGGCAGGCAAGTAGCGTTTACATATTTAAGCCTCAAGACAATCCGTCCGTGGCGTGTCTGGCCACGTAGCAAAAAGGGGTTATTTTGCTCTTCGCCTCAGCCGGGCGGGTTTGCCTCTGCCTGCGTCACACCACCTGCATGCCTCTGTCGTGCCCGTCCAGCTGCACTTTCAGTTTGTGGAGCTCCTCGATCTCGCGGTTGTGCCGCTCTGTTTTGTGCCGCACCAGCGAGCGGTAGAAGTGGATGGTGAAGACGACGAAAATCAGCCCCACGGGCACCATGATGATGGTGGAGACGAGCGCCGACTGCCAACCCGCGTGGCCGCTGGGCTTCTCCACGTTGGTCGTCTCGTTTTTCAGGATGGAGCCCACGGGCAGAAATTTGATCCAGCAGAGCAGCACGACTTCGGCGAGGAAAAGGAGGATCCCCAGGACGGTGGAGAAGCCCCACGCCAGCTCGATGTAGGGGTGCATGCGCTCGTGCGGCGACTCGCTGATGGAGTTCAGGTTGTGGATGTTGCTCACCGCTTCCACGTTGGGCAGGATGCAGGTGCTGATGAGGAGGGCGAAGAGATGAACCGCCACGAGCACGGTCGTGCAGGCGCTGAAAGCGATCAGCAGCATCTGGGGGTACTTGTACTGCACCTCCAGCTGCACCTCCACCATGGCAACCTGGGGGGGAAAGGAACGAAAAGCTCATCAGCAGCTGCTCGATTCCCTCTTTTTGAGGCTTTCATCCAGGAAAGCATCTTCATTCAGGAAGAGCACCTAAGGTTAAGTACACAGTCAAGTGCTTTTTAGAACGGCAGCCTCGATGGATCATTTCTGTTTCTCACACAGATGCAGACACGCAGCCTGCAGCTCGGCTTTTCTGAGGGCTCACACGTTTCCGCACCGTGGTTTTCCAGAATGACCGATCCCTCCTTGCAACCATGAGCCATGTGAACTGCATCAAACCAAGCACGCGACAAAAGGAACTCGTTAGGCAACAAGCGGAGCTGGAAGGCAGCTGACAGCCTGCTCGCCCGCCCGCTCTCCGTCCGCTCCCCGCTTATGGCTGCAGAGCTGGAAGCTTCCACTTCAGGCACGGGAAGAAAAGCAAAAGGAAAATCAAGCAGCTCCTCTGGCCAGAGGCCAGCGAGGTTTCATTACCCACCATGGGGAGCTCACAAGCTACTTCACAGTTTCGGTTAGCCCGTAGTTAAAATAGCTGCCTTCTATTCTCAGAATGTTGTACGTTTAGGGCTGGGTTTTTTTTATTACAAATATGCCTAGATACCAGATATTTATATCCTCAAATTTCTCCCTTGAGAGCTAATAACTTACTGATGGACTCGGCAGAAGTGGGCAGCTACCGGCGTATGGGTGTGCTCCACAGCTCGGCGAGGAGCCTGCTTTCTCAAAACAAGAGCTAGCGCAGAGCAAGCCTCTAAAGGTGTCTATTTTTAATTTAACCAAATAAAGCTTCACAAGCAGGGTAAGCGCCAGAGAGCAGGGAGCTCTTCTGAGAGCAGAACTGGAGTCCTAGCCCACACCTGGTAACTGGTTTAGCGCAAGAATTTGTAAAATTACTTAACCTACCTGGGCAGTACGCTAGTACTGCTGGGTGGTGGCGTCCCTGGAAGGACTGCAGAAACATTTTGCTAAGAGAATGCACAAAAAGCAAAGGACAAGACTCCTCTCTAGTAATGCTGAGCTGCACAGGTACCGACTGCCTGGCAAAACCCAGAGAGGGTGTGGAGTCTCCTGCTCTGGAGACTTTCCAACCCGCCTGGACACGTTCCTGTGTGGCTGCCCTGGGTGACCCTGCTCTGGCAGGGGTTGGACTGGGTGATCTCTAGAGGTCCCTTCCAACCCCCAAAATTCTGTGAAAACCTCCAGTGATCCCAGCGGGGAAGCTGCTCCGGCGTGGCACAGCTCGCTGACACGCTGAGGAAGGGAGAAGCTGCTCAGGGCAGCACCTCCTCGAAACCATCGCGAGAAGGCGAGGTCCGAACACAAACAGCTCAGTTCTGGGGATTCTGCAGAACAGACTCGTGATTACTTTTGCCCAGACTTCACGTGAGACCACCGCTGAGCAGCCACTTCGGGATCTCTACAATAATCTGCCCCACTCGCTCTGGCATTACTTGTTAACGATACTAATTGGCACCAGCAGACGAGGGGTATGCGCACGCTCTTCCTGCTGCGAGCACCAAAAACATTGTGACAGTTCTTGGACATTCCCAGCCTTTTGTTCTGATTATGAACACGTGGGGGATTTTACTTTTTCTTTTTTTTTTCCCCCCTAAAGGTTACTGTTTGCAGTTTACCGGAGTTCTTGTCCTACAGAAAAATTCACAAGGCAGGACTGGTTTCACCACTTACTGCAAGGGCAACTTAATTAAAACTCATTACACATTGCCTTGCATATGTTCTCTTCAGTTGCCCTTATATTGAGCCAAGAAGGAGAAGATCAGCCTTATTCTCTGTTCTGTGCAGTGACTTCATAGAATCATAGAACATTTTTGGCTGGAAGAGACCTTCCAGATCATCGAGTCCAACCTTTGTCTCAGCCCTACCAACACCACTAAACCATGTCCCTCAGCACAACATCCACCCCTCTCTTAGGCTCCTCTGGGGATGGTGACTGAACCTCCTCCCTGGGCAGGCTCTTCCAATGCCTGACAACCCTTTCGGTAAAGAAATTCCTCCTAATATCCAACCTGAACCTCCCCTGGCGCAACTTAAGGCCATTTCTCCTTGCCCTATCCCTTGCTACCAGGGACAACACGCTGATCTCTGCCTCGCTCCTTTCAGGCAGCTGTAGAGAGCAACAAGGTCTCCCCCCGAGTCTTCTCCAGGCTAAGCAGCCCCAGATCCCGCAGCCGTTCCTCGCACGACACATGCTGCAAACCCATGACTAGCTTGGCAGCCGCCTCTGTGCCCTCTCCAGCACCTCGGTGTCCCTCTTGGAGCGAGGGGCCCAAAACCGGACACAGCACTCGAGGTGCGGCCTCACCAAAGCCGAGTGCAGAGGAACGATCGCCTCCCTGCTCCTGCCGACAGCACCACTCCTGACCCAGGCCAGGACGCCGTTGGCCTTCTTGTCCCCCGTCCAGCCGGCTGCCCACCGACACCCCCAGGTCCCTCTCTGCCTGTTCGTACCGGGCTGTGATTTTTAGCCACACCCCACCAGCCCGGCAAAGCTGCAGGTGTATTGTTCATTACTGTAACACACGGACACGCAGCATTCAGCGAGCTGAACAGGAATTGTACCTGCGTGTTCAATTTACAGCTTTAATATCAAGCTGCAAGCCCAGCCCATCTCAACGTGTCGATTCCTACTCGTTACCCTTCGCGCCAGCAGCACTTCTGAGCTCATCGGGTGTTTCCTCCCAGACTAACCTGTTCCCTAGGGGTGGCTTCAGCTGTGCGACGCGATGAAATTCTAACACCGGCTGATGGCTCGGTGAGAGGTATTTCAGGGAAAACCATCAACAATCCAGACAGGGCAGCAAGGCAGGAAAACAGTTCATTTAACCCGAACGAGCGCTGCAAAGGTGAGCGAGCTCTTATTGCTTCACCCCGCGCAGGCTGTCGTGTCATTCCATAAGAAAAAGAGGACAAGCTGACATAACCCATTTAAAAAAAAAATCATTAAATATGCTGCTCAGGCTGTAAAACTATTAATATGTCATGTCTGATACAATTATACTCCTCCGTGGTAGCAGCCCCCTTTATTTCAACCTCTTCCCAGAAGCCCGGGCGTCAAGGGCTCGACTTTGTGAGGCACCGAGCACTCTTCCAGAGACTATTTCAGCACGAGCTTCATTTTAAGCCTGAGAAACACCCTGTTGAACTCCATGCTCGCAGGTTTGCCGAAGGACCACGTACTCAGAACGGTTTTAAATTAAACTGTAATTAAACTACGTGCAGTTATGTGTTGGCTTTGCTTTGTTGGGGGGGGTTGTTTGGTTTTTTTTTTAAGACTGGTGTAGCTCACAACGAAGATGATGTTCAGCTTGAGAAATTTAGACCAGGACAGAAAGTATCAGGCAAAAAAGGATGACAAATGGCTTAACACAAACAACGTTACATTCGCACAGATGGTTTGGCAGCCTCTAAAAACAATCACTCCAGCAGATCTGTTAGTTTGGTGCCTTTTTGGTTTTTTGTAATCAAATACATACCCTGTAGCAACTGGACAAGTATTGAGAAGACTGATGAGCAGCAATGGCTCTTATTTCCATCAGGAAAAATCATTAAGGAGCTTTCCTAAGCTCCCACTAAACCTCCTTCAGCTGGAGCTCCCTGGCAATTGGCCCCATGGCCGCCTCCAGACCAACCCAGCATCCTCCGGATCCGCCCAGTGCCACAAACCCCGGAGAAAGTGGCGAGGAGGGTTTGCATTTTAGTCCTGCAGCCTGTTCCCGAGGAGCTGGATGGAAGCCGCCACCTGTTGATTCAATACCCATCAGCTCGGAATAATTTGTGGCCAATATGGAACTGTCTTGGATCAAGCACACTGACAGGGAAGTAAATAAAGCGATGGCCGAGCCCTGTGTGACATTTGTTGACACAGCCGAACACACAACGGGCTTCAGGGAAACTATTTAATTCTAAGTAACTTCTCTGCTGTCATCAATAGCCAAATAGATGCTCGTATTAGAAAGTAAACATCCGGGTACCAAATACCAGCGTGTCAAACTGCCAGTGGAGAAATCATCCAGCTACCACGGCTTTCACTGGAAGGTCCAGTGGGACCAGCTGGGAAGGAGCTTTGTGAATAAAGAGAATTCCTTACTGCAAAATTTATTTCCAGCAATTGCTGAGTTCAGGTGTACTTATTATAGAATCATGGAATCATTCAGGTTGGAAAAGACCCTTGGGAACATCAAATCCCACCACTGACCCTACTCTGCCAAGCTCATCCCTAACCCATCTCCCCCAGTCCCACATCTCAACGAGCTTCAAACCCCTCCAGGGGTGGGGACTCAACCCCCTCCCTGGGCAGCCCGTGCCAGTGCCTGACTACTCTGTCTGTGAATTTTTTTTCCTAATGTCCAGTCTAACCCTCCCCTGTTGCAGTTTGAAGCCATTCCCTCTTGTTCTACCGCTCATTACCCGTGAGAAGAGACCAGCCCCAACCTCTCCACAAAGTCCTTCCAGGCAGTTGCAGAGAGCAGTGAGGTCTCCCCTCAGCCTCTTCTTCAGACTAAACAGCCCCAGCTCCTTCAGTCGCTCCTCATCAGATTTACTCTCCCCTCGTGAGGCGTCTCCCGTTGGGCAGTTTGTGATGAATTGCCCTTCGTGGGACGACTCACGCCGGAGAAGAGAGTGTGAAGCTCGTCTCCCGTGAGAGGGACCCCACAATGGCCCTGGGGGAGAGTGGAGAGTCCTCCTCCGAGTGAAGAAGCAGCGGTGGAACCAACGTCAGCTGAACCGACCGCAATCCCCGTTCCCTGTCCCCCTGCGCCGCTCGGGGGGAGGAGGTGGAGAAACCGGGATTGATGTTAAGGCCGGAGAGAAGGGAGGGATGTTCATTTAATACATCTAACTCATTTCCCCCAGATCGAGTCTGTTTTCCTGGGATGGTAAATGCGAGTGATCTCCCTGTCCTTATCTCAAACCTTGAGCCCTTCGATATGTTTTCTCCCCCTGTCTAGCGGAGAAGGGGGGTGAGAGAGCGGCTGTGTGGGCACCTGGCTGCCGGCCAGGGTCAAACCACAGCACTTACGCCTACATGTCCATCTGACTTGCCTTTTAAACCGTTTCAAGAGAACAGAAGTCAAACGGTTAATTCGGTGCATTTGCCAAGGACTTCCAGCAACTTTCCATGGCGAGTTGAGAAGCACGCTTTGTTTTCACATACACGGTTTGGCCCCTTAGCATGGATGGGCAGAACTCTCCTTATTTCTCCCCCCACAAATCCCAGTGGTGCCAGCACCAGCACACCCAGCAACCGCGCTACCTCGACGGATCCGCTCACAACAATGCAAAACGTTAATTTAATCATTGCCTTAAAGAGAACAGTCACAGACGACTAACGCAGAACTCGAGGAACATAGAGGGACAAGTTTCGTGCACGAGCTGCTTTTCAGAGCAAGAAAGCTTCTGAGTGAAAGAAACCTACAGGAGAGCAGCACTCAGCTTTCTCGATACGCGGAGGCACCCACTGCCATTTCGGCACGCGCGAGCTCAGTTACGGACCGACAAGTTTTTTGTGAGCGTCGCGGCTCGCGAAGTGACCAAACACCCTCTCCCCTGCAGCTGCTCCCACCTGACTACCCGCTCGCCTTTTTGCCAGCTTCCCTTCAGGCTTTGTCATCCCAGACGGTTGTTAATGTTACAGATGATTCACGTTCTGGGGGACGGGGGGAGGAAAAACAGGGGAAGAAGCTAAAATAAGACAAGGTAAGCCAGCTGGAAAGTTCCTGAGATCCGTCTTTCCCCACCTTCCGAGCCGCGGACGCGACGGCTTCGCGTCAGGTCCTGCTCCCCTCAGCGGACAGACCCCGGCAACAACCAGACCTGCCCATCTCCCGAGCAGAAAACCTCCCCCAAACAGGTTTCAGGTCTCACTCCCAGTAAGCAAGAACCAGAGGGGGCAGATGACATTCTATGATTCTATGACGAGGCTCCCACCGACACAGCCCGGCCGAGCTCTGCCAAGGCCACTGGTCCGAGTGCCTGCACCACCTCCCTCCTGCTTCTTTGCTATTTCTCTGCAAACAGCTTCCAGACAACACCCGAGCGCTGCGCCGAGGGAAGCCAGTACCGGGGATTATTCCCAATAGGCAGCCCTGACAAAAATACCCCAGGTTTGGCTCCTGTCAGGCGACAGAGTCCTCTAACAGCGCGCCCGAGGCTGCGGGGCGTCTCCTCACAGCCCAGAGCAAAACACGATCTCCCCTGTCGCGCTATGCAAACTTCACCCTGGCAGGCTGCGACCCAACCTCCACCTTATTTTAGGCACCGCGACCTGTGAAAACACATTCAGAAATGAAGATAACGCTCGGGACCGCAGCAACCGCAGGGGCCCGGAGGAGCTCCACGCCCAAGCGAACCTCGCGGGAAGGCAGCCAGAGACCGAGGGCCCAAGGCAAGCTCGGGTCCTGCGTTGTTTGGCAAGGCTCGTGGAGCATTTCGGATCCCTCGCCGAGAGGGGATCGGTATTTTTAAAAATTTGAGGCAGCTCGTGTGTCTGTGGCTGCCTTGAGAGAGCCAGCCTCAAACTTTTCAGCGGGAGCCCCTGGGGAGATGCCCTCCTGCCTCTTTGTAAGACAACAGCACGTCCTGCTTCTTCACAGGAGGAAAACAACGATTAACAGATGCTTTTAGAGAACCAAAACCTTCGCGATCCGGAAGGCGTTGCTACACAGCACACGTACCATTGCAAATCCAGAGAGCAGAGCGGAGGTTCTGCTGGAAGCCTTCAGCTTGGCTCGGCTCAGGTACAATTTTCTCCAGGAAAGGGCTTGAACGGAGTGGTGGTTCGACGTCACCAGTTCCAGGTAGCTGCGCCGGACCCAGTCCCGATAATCCATGCCTTTTGTGCCAGGTTCCGAGCAGCAAGCGGGAGTGGAAGGATCCACCGGGACGTTTAATTCAGAACTCATGATGAGAGAAATGCTGAGGGAACAAAATAGTCGGGTTCAAACGAAGGCAGCAGACGGGACACGCATCAACCACCGGGAAAGCTATGATTAAATGAGGTTGCCTCTGGTCAGTAGGAAAATAACAAACCAAACACCATCGCACTTGCAAGGCATGGAAGAGAGAAAGGACCACCTGTAACTGCTAAAAATGACCACGAGAACTAGAGGAGATTACAGGAGTAAACCCAGGAACTACTCCAGCAGGAATTCCGGAAGGCTGGCTCTTCATTTCAAAGCTGGCTTCTCATCTCTCTCCCCTTAATTCCTCCTTGCTAATAAAAAAAATTTGTTTTACATAAAGACGCTTTGGAAATAGGGCCCCCCCCCATCTCATCATTTTATTTTAAGCCGACAGTTGACTTCACTGTGCGTCACGGGCTGACTCCAAACGCATCTCCTCAGAGAACCAAAGCCCCGCCAGCCAAGCACCTTCAGGGGGGACACGTTCTGCTCTTTCTTTGGAAACCAGCTTTCAGACAAACCATCGCTCCTCACAGCTCAGTTTAGGTGGGCACAGCTCTCCCCCAACACTCACAGAGCTGTGCAGGATCCCCCAAGCTTCTGTAGCGGGAAGTTAAATTTCCTGAGCTGCTCCCACTCCTCGTATCAGCCACATCTGAGCAAGGATCCCGTTGCTGAAGCTACCTGGAAGGCAGCTCGCTTTTCCCTCGCGGGAAAAGCGAGCTGCCTTCCAGGTAGCTTCAGCACCTTCGGACTCAAGAGACTATGCTGAAAGACGTAAGAAAGCAGCGAGACTATTCCACGTGGTGAATGCCCCGGTTGCCAGCGGAGCAGCACGAGGTCCAGCCCTTCCTCACACCGCGGCGCCTTCGCTGAGCTCCAAGCCAGCCATGGGCACCAAGCAGGAATGACTACATGCTCCAAATCAAAATTTCTCAACTCTGTCTGAATCTAGATCTTTAATTCTGAAGAAGGGGAAGCGCGGTGCTCTGATGAATCCCTGGCAAGCACCACTGATGAATCCCCGGCGCCACGCTACTTCTGGCTCCTCTTTGGAGGAGCTGCCCGCCCGGCATCGAGCCTGGCACGGTGCTAATTAACGCCAGCGCCACGCCTCAAGGTCACAGGCACCTCGTTGTTGGCCCGAGAGGAGCCTCAGCCCTGCCTGCACCCTCCCCAGCTCTCACATCCACGGGCCACGCGGTGACAGTTAATAAACCCACGCTCGCCGTGAGGAAGCGGCAAAGATGAGAAGGACACCGGCCGCCCACAGCTCCAACCGCTGTCATTAAAAAGGGGTCAAGCTTTCTGGAGGCACGGCAATGAAAATCAGACTGGGGCAGCAAATAAAGTGCTGCACGTCGCAGGATTGCCTGTCCCTACGGAGAAAGGTGGGCTTTCAGGTTCCAGCCACCTCAGGAAGCGTAACCAGGAGGGCAGCACCCTGATAATTCCATGATTCTATGATTCTTCTCATCAGTTTTTGACAAGGCTGTTATTGCAGTCCCTGGAGGACTCCAGGATGACTCCTGAACTGCTCAGCAGTCTTCAAATTATGAAGATTATTATGAAAAAAGAAAAAAAGCAGAAAGACTTTCACATAAAAGAACTTTCACACAATCATAAAAACAAGAACAGGATAACAGGGACAAACCTCCCTGCTTGTTACGTGTTTCCAGAAGAGGCAGGAATCACCTATTCTACAGGAGAAGGAAACAAAATAAAAATCTCTCCCCGGGCCTGCTGGGAGGGTTGGAACAGACATTCTGCGAGCAGCAGAATTACGAAGCTGTTTCCTGTGACAACATCCTGTGTAGGTTCTGCAACGTATAGCGTGGGGAGAATTTATTGGCTTTGTCCTCAGCTGAGACACTGACGGCCTCTACCCCGCTGCTTATTTTCCCAAAATACGGAGGAACTTTGTACATAGGAAGCTTCAAGCCCTGGGAGAAATTCCATTGAAAGGATGGATGAATTCAGAGGTTACAAAGGGAGAGCAGGCGTACCCAATCACATCTGCTTGTTTCCTTAGAAAAATAAACTAAAAATACCACAAGGATGAATTTTCACTCTGGAGCAGCTCAAGAGATGTTCCCAAATAAGTAAACAACTTGAGAATAAAATCCAGCAACACAAACGTAGCCCAACAAAAGCACCAACAGGCCGGTGAACTCACCTTGCTGGCTACAGGCATGGAGGGACTGGGTGGAGGTCTCCGAGAGCTGAAACACAAGACCAAAGAAGCATTTTACATGCACCGTATCTTAAGCAGTTTTACTCTGGAAATACTTTCCAGCCAGTTATCTGCATCGGGGGAGAGTTATTCTGGAGATCTCATGTTCCTGCCTTGCTGCACTAAAGGTTTAGGCCATTTGCTCTTACAGAAATAAGGATCCAATGGGGTTTTACCACATGGGGCTGTTGAGTTTGGGATGGAGGATCAGGACTTCCCCAGGAGACCTCTTCCTCGGCCTCACAGCCAGCTCCGGCCAAGTCCGTCCCAGCTGTGTCCTTACTCCCTTCCCACGCACACCGATGCGTCTGACCCCGCTTCATTTCTCACGGCAGAAGAGGGAGAGCTCTGCGCCGGCTGCCTCGCCTCGATCTCATTAATATGCCTGGTGCTGCTCTTGGGAGCGGAGCGGGGGAAGCCTCACACCTCGGCTGCCCCTGTGCAGCTGCGAGGGGGGCACGCACGGGGATTTCTTCACCACGGGGAACAAAGCGGAGGCCGTTGGGGCCGAGATATGTCGATTCACTGCTGGCGTGCCCCAGTCCATCACCCACAGAGCGCTGTCAGCAGGATGCTGAAGCCCCAGACCGATGGGTGTCTTTGTGCCAGTGCCCTTCTGCCCTGTACGGTGTCATTCAGGACCCCGCAATAACGAGGCCAAGCCCAGGCCTTGCTGCTCCCCTTCCTTCTGCTGCTGCTGTGGGCTCCCCAAGCTCAGCTCCTCTTTGCTACTGGGAACCCCTTCCTACCTTCTCTTCTGGCCCAGGACCCCCCCAGCAGCACCCCTGGGGTGTCACACCACTCGGGCAGAGAGCAAACCCCCCCAGCTGAGACCGTGCTGGCAGCAGGGGATTGTCCCCCCCCAAGCAGGATGTGACCCCCCTGGCCCCACCACCGCAGCTGGGATCCTACTCACAGGGCACCACCCAAGCAGGGGCTTCCTCCTCCTCCTCCTCGTTCCCAGCCCCCTCAGCACAGCCCAGGCAGGATTCGACCCCTCACGGTGAGGATCTCCCCTCCAACAGCACCCTCGGGCAGGGGATCCCCCAGGCCAGGAGGAGAACCCCTCCTCTCCGAATGCACCTGGACAGGAGGACCCTCCCCAGGCAGGATGTCCGCTCCCCCCACGGTCCCCAGGACCCCCCAGCACCTCCTCAGGCAGGACGGGACCCGCTCCCCTCCCCCCAGCTGGGTTCCCCCCGTTCCAACAGCGCCCTGTCCCAGGGGCTGCCCCCCGGGGCTGGGGGTGTCCCTCCCACAGCACTCCTTCGGCACGACACGACCCCGAGAGCCGGGGTTCCAAGGCACCGCCGGGACCCTCTTTTCCGCCCCACAGCGGACCCTTCCCACCGCCCCACCCCGGGCAGCGGAGGAGGATGAGGCACGTCCCCCCCCCCCCAAGCACCACCCCGGGCAGGGGAAGCCCCATCCAGGCAGGATCAGGCCACCTCTCCCTCCCCAGCACCCCGGGCACGGGATGCCTCCACCCGGGCAGGATGAGACCCCCTCCTCCCGGCGCGCCCCGGGCAGGAGATGCTGCATCTATCCGGGATGCCCCCCCCCGCCCCTCCCCGAACCCCCGGTGGGCACGGTGCCCGCCACGCCGGGCAGGATGAGTCACCCCCCGTTCCCTCCCAGCTCCCCCGTGCGGCGGGGCGGGCCGCGGCTCACCGCGCTGGCTGGCCGGGGGCCGGGCCCCGGGAGCTCCCGCCGCCGCCGGCTGCCCGAACGCCGGAGCCGCCTCCGCCGCTGCCAAGGCAACGCCGGGGCCCCGCCACGTGACCCGGCAGGAAATGGAGGGGCGGGGCGCCGCCGCCACGCCCACCTCACGTGACCGCCCCTCATTGGGCCGCAATGCCGGAGGGGGCGTGGTCAGCCCCTCGGGGGCGTGGCCGGGCAGCGCCGGGATCCCCGGTCGGGCCCCGCGGGGGGGAAGCGGAGCCCCCGCCCGGCACCGGCAGCCCCCGAGGAGCGGGAGGGCACTAAACGGGGAGGCGGGGAGGAAGGACACGCCGCCCCCGGGGGCTGCAGCCCTGGGAGCTCCCGCTGGGAGGAGAAGGCAAACGAATGAGGGCTCGGCTCGCTGAATTCACGGCCGGGGTGGGAACGGGCCCCCGGGCCGGTAACAGCGATACCCGGGTCCGGGCCTCGCGCTCTGAACCTTTGCACAGAGAAGGGCGTGGCGCGGTGGGATGTAAACGTGCTTTTATTACAGTCATTAATTACACAGCAAAAAAAGTCGCCACTTACATAAGTCAAACGGCAGCGCCGGCTCCTGCTCCGCCGAGCTGCGAGGTCCCCCCGGCTGAAGGGCCGAGGCGGCTCCGGCAGCCAGCCCGCAGCCATCTGCTACCGACAGCAACTTCCGCGGGAAATCCTCTATAAACCCATCAAAAGAGCAAGGACAGGGACAGGCTCGTGGGAAAGAGGAGATCAAGAAAATGCTGAGAGGCAGCACAATGGGTCAGCTTTACCCCACGGTAATCCTGTCCTCCTGAACTCGCTCCTGCCTGGGGAAGGGATAAGACAAACAATTCCTAAAAGTTCCTTAAGAAGACAAATACATTTGTCACCCTGAGCAGGCTTTTAACCTCTGAGACGATGAGCGCCTCTGCTCGGGTACGGCACTGACGCTGCTGTCTCTTGGGGTCCCACGCTCGCACCAGTGCCTGGAGAAATGGAACAGCAGCAAGGTTTAGCCTCTGAAGATTAGTCTCCATCTGAGAAAGGAGAGGGACTCCTCTGGAAAGGAATCCAGAGCAAGGATTTAACATAAGCAGGTCAAACTCCGTGGCAGTTTCAAGCATTTACATTATTACTGCTTTTTTAGTGCCATATTTGGAATAGGAAGTAGTTGTAAAATGGGTCCTCGTTTCACTACGCAGGCGAGCACTTCCCTTTTCCTACTCCACGGACCCGATTTGAGGTCACAGAGTACTCGCATTCTGTCTTAACGAAGAAACAACCCTTCAAATGCTCTCTCTGAAGTGCCTTTCTATTTTGGAAGACGTAGTACTGACACGAACCACCACAACACAGCGTAGTATTTTTCAGAATTCATAGCAACACCTACCAAACACAGCTCCTACTGCTAGTCAGCCACCCCAGCAAGAAACACCGTAAGGCAGATACCACCTTCAGCGACACATGCTCTTTGCTTTTTATGGATTTCACCTACAAACCTAGCATTCCCAGGAAAGGGAGAGCATGAATAATTCAGCACGGGTAACGATGGCGTCTTAAGGAGGCAAGATGAGGCCGCGCAACCCGAATCCGTTCAGTTCACCAAGACAAACTCAAGTCGGTCTTCCTCACGACCACCATGCAGCAACATCCGCTCTACCGAATGCAAAACCACACCTGGTTATTCAGCCCAAAAGCCCGATAAGCTCAGAGGCAGAACAGTCTTTGTTGATTTGGGAGACTCACTTCTTCTCAGTCCACTAAGAGCTAAGAAACATCACAACGTTTTCATGGCTCAGGACACAGAGGTATCAACGGGGTTTACCTGCCCTAAGGGGGACCCGAGTGGAGCAATCCTCATCACTCCTGTCTCCACAGGGAAAATGCCACCGGCAGCAGAACATCCACTCTGCAGCCAAAGCGCCAGAAAACGAAACAAGTCACAACTTACTCGGAAGCAGCCGCCTCTAGAGGTTAAGCAAAAACCAATTCCATGCAGATCTCCAACCCGTGGAGGGGTGGTGGGACCTTGCAGCTCAGAAGTGACCCAGCTCTGAAGTCTTTGGGTACGTACAGAGGAACCAAACGCAAACGTCACTTGCACTCGATCACATCTGCTTCCCCACCGCCGCGGTAACACCACTGCGAAGCCATTACATAAAGCCAGCCCAGGCAAAAATGCAGGATTTCTGGCAGCACTGCTCAACAAAAGCTAAATCGAAAAAGAGAGTCTCCCTTTTTATTGTTTTTGCTTGAAATAATTTGGCATTGACAAAGGCTGGAGAAGAAATAGCACCGCATTCTGGATGCCGAGGTCCTGGGATGAGCGCGTCTGAAAGATAGCAGGCACTTCTAATTGAAGATACACCGAAAAGATTACAACCCAAGTTACGAATAAAACCACCACTGCAGATGCTTTTCATTTAAGCACCGATAAGTAAATATATATATATATATATGGATGTCACGATTCCTACCAGGGAACCTGAAGTTCAAAGCAGAGAGCTCAAGCAGAGAGCAAGGCAAGTGTCATGACGCGAAGCTGAACGCAAGCAAAACCATTCCATTCCAAACCTTTCTGCCACAGGATTTGGAGGCTTTACAGACAGAATCTTTTGGAAAAGATGCTGTCCCATTCCAAAAGTGAAAAGTTAATGAAATGCAGCCAACACCTCTTTCCCTATTTGCACGTGCGCCACATCACTTGGTCTTTTTGTCCCTCCCTGCAGCACTGCAAGCACTCTTCATTTTACCTCTTCGAAAGACAAGAAGACAGAACAATCCAACACATCCCATTTATTCATTTAAAAAAACATGGAAGAAAAGTAATAGGGAAAGTTTTAGCAATAAAAAAGGGACCCTGCTTAAAAATCTATAGAACTTGTCTAGCAACATAAACTGATTTCTTTGGGTTAGAGATGACCCCATACAAAACCCCAAATTCAGAACACTCACAGTGCAGGAGAGTCTGGCTACAGACCACTTGTCTACTTTAGGTTAAACTCTTCCCATCGATTCATGTATCCCACTGTTACCAGCTCCGACTCAAGTAGAATACGTAGCCCTCACAGTAATATTTCCCTTAAATGGTAATGGATATGTTTTAGCTTTCAGACAGAAAAACACTCTGGGCCATGTTAGAAAGAACTCTAGGGTCGCAGAGACTTTATGGCTGACTCTTTAGAGCAAACTTAGAGCAGACTGCACAGCAGTTATACAAGCAATTAAGAAAAAAATCTCTTATTTGGCATTTCTCTATCAACAGCTCTTGGGCCTGTGACTTGAAGGTCATTGACCGTTAAGCAGATACAACGTACGCCAATGGGTTCTGCTCAGCCGAGATGAAAGACTTTCATGCTCCGGAAGGTAAAGCAACGAACAGCGTTTCCAGCTGTCCCTGAAAGGCCTCATCCTCTTCCCATCACAAAACTTGGCTCTTCAGCATCATCCTCCTTCTCCTCCTCCTCTTTGCTGTCCTCTTCATCATCCTCGCTGCTGGCTTGCTCTTGAGATCGATCGGGTTCTGAAAACACAAGCAGTGTGAATTGGTGACGTACTCCCACGTGTCCTCCTTGTTAAGTATTTCACAGAATCACAGACTGTTGGGGGTTGGAAGGGACCTCTGGAGATCAGAGTCCAACCCTCCAACCCCCCTGCCAGAGCAGGATCACAGAATCTAGGGCAGCCACACAGGAACACATCCAGCTGGGTCTTGAAAGTCTCCAGAGCAGGAGACTCCACACCCTCTCTGGGCAGCCTGGGCCAGGGATCCGGCACCCTCACAGTAAAGAAGTCCTTCCTCACGTTGAGATGGAACTTCCCTTGCTCCAGCTTGCATCCATTGCCCCTTGTCCTACCACCGGGCACAAGGGAAAAGAGGTTGTCCCTTCCTTCTTGGCACCCAGCCCTCACATATTTTTATACATTAATTAGATCCCCTCTCAACCTTCTCTCCAGACTAAAAAGCCCTCTCAGCCTTGCCTCCTAAGGCAGGTGTTCCAGTCCCTTCACCATCCTTGCAGCCCTCCACTGGACTCTCTCAAGTACATCTCTGTCCCTCTTGAACTGGGCAGCCCAGAACTGGGTGCAATACTCCAGGTGAGGTCTCACCAGGGCAGAGTAGAGGGGGAGGAGAACGCCCCTCGATCTGCTGGACGTACTCTTCATAATGCATAACAAAACAGTCTCAGGTGCTCAGGAAACGTCTCTTGGGTCACGCTAATTAATATGGATGGATAACACGCTCCCATTCATCTTCCCTGTTAAATATCTCACAACAAAGTAGTCCCAGACACTAAGGAAACGTGGATCAGGTTATATGAATTCTCCCTTGGAGAATTATTCCCTTACCTCCGATGCTACCACCGTGCCCAGTCCCTCATGAAACAGCTCCACCTCCTATCAGAGATTAACTCCAACAGAGGTAATCAAACCCTGAAGTGACCAATTATCTTGTTCCCAATCTCACCTCTGTGGGTCAGCATGAGCTTTCAAGTGTCACAGAGTGCTGTTAAAGAACGCAGGCACTGGGAAGCCAGGGACAAGGCTTGGGTTTTTACTACAGCTAGCCAAGTTTACAGAAACACCACAAGGTGCCAAGAACTTTTTCACAGGCTGTTCAGTATACAGCAAGCACAGGAACGCGTTAAGATATCTGTAAGGTTAACAAGGGTCATAGAAAACTTTGCCAAAAGACCATGAAACACCTACTGGAAATTAAATAACGGAAAATTAGGTACGGCATAAACCGCGACCTGAATTTAACAGCTGTTCTCCTGCTCCCAGCAGCTCTTGCACCTCGACTTGTTTCTCAGGCCAGGTCACACTCCGCTCATGCTCTGCCCGGTTCCCCACAGGATTCAGGATTCGGGGTCTGATGCCACCACGTGGCCAAGCTCTGTACTTTCAATTTTTGTTAGGGGTCTGTGCGATAAAGCAACTGTTTTAGCACCAGCCTTTACTCTTACTATTTTTACTATAACAAAGGTGAAATACGGCAGCTCAGAGGTTTTATTTATTCATTCAAAAAGGAACATAGACGCTGCCACATCCAGCAAACACACTTCAAACAGTTTGGAAAAGCTCAGATCTCAACCCAGGACACACAAAACTAGAAAAAGACAAGCCCAATTTCAAGTAGAACGAAGTCGGCTATTAGTGGCTTCTAGCGCCACTGCTATTTTATTATTATTATTCTTTTAAATAGAGAACTACGAACCGTAAAGAGCTAAGAACTGTTCTAAGGAGAGAGGAGTTTGGTTCTGGCTTCCAGAAAATGACTGACTCACGCCGAACCACTGCCAGTCTCTCACCCTGACGGGTGTTCCGTGTTGTTCAGGCGAACAAAAGCACATCAGCACCTCCTCCTGGTCGTAATTTGTGAGCGAGTGGCTTTTAAAAAAAAGACAAATGGAACCAAAGCGAAACGCCCCCCCCCCCCAAATCCACTCTGCTACATTCCCTTGCTGTCACGAGTAAAATGAACCTAACGATTAATTTGTCCTCCCATGTTTATACGGAAGGCTGGCAATGGTTCAGCTGAAACACATCCAACCCTGAAAAGTAAAGCAGAAATAAGGTGGAACTGAGACAAGCCACTGCTCTAGCAGAATTACCAGAAACCCTTGTAAATTTTAAACTACAGCCTACTTCAGAATTAGTGTGCTAATCCACCAAGGACGAGTATTTGACAGCGTGAGCTAAAATACACGCCCTGAAAAGAAGGAAAGATCATTCAACAGTTTGTGCAAAGAGTTACGCTGACACCGCTGAACGCTAATTTTCAAGCCTGCAGGAGAACAGAGGCAGTCAGGTTTTTTTCACGTTTATTTCTATGAGAGAGAAAATAGTCACGGGGAACAGATGGCACCAAGGTGGCTCAATTTCTTACAAGGAAAAATCGTAACTGGGCTTCTTGCTGTCCAAGCTGTGCATGTTTTCCACCTGTTTTCCCATACGCACTGAAAATACGCTTAAAAAAAAGACAAGCCCTTAACAATACTGCCTCTTCCTTTTTGTAGCAAAAGGCGTTCTAAACCTGCAGTTTGTCAGAATAGCTGGGGCAAACCATCCCCAACCAACAAACTCGGTCTCCAATGCTTCCTGTCCAAAACTTCCCCTAATAAAGGGAAAATTTGCAAAAAACAGACGACTTCTCTGTAAGATTAAATCTCGATGCAGATGGCTTTCAAAGAGGGCTTTTGAAACATTAGCTAAAATAACAAGCTTAAGGCTCCATCTTCCTATGCAAGTATAAAGAATGTTTGGGGCAGGGAGTGGAACAAACCCTTCTAGGCTTCGGTTGGGGAACAGAATTAAGCCTTGAGCAAAGAAAACTAAATTTCACTGACCTTTTTCCTGCTTCCTTTGTTCAAGTTTGTTTTTCTTAGCTTGCAGTTTCTTCTCTTTTAACTTCTGGCTATAAAGCAAAGAGGAAAAAAAAGACTCTTTTGCAAATCCAACATTGCAAAGCTTCTGCACATTTATCCACTGATAAAGGACATATTACAGACACCTTGGAAAAGCCGATTTCAGAAGAGAAGTTCAGCTGAAATTTGGCCTCAGCTGAAAATTCAACGAGAGCAAACTTGGACACATGATCAACAGAAATTTTTCTATGTTGTTTTTAGCTCAGTTGACTTTTTTTTTTCAAAAAGTCTTACGTGATGCCACTATAGGCAAAATCTCCAAGAACACAGAAGGCACAAAACTGAAACTGCCCCCACGCTTTCGCTACCGAGCCTAATAAACACAAAGAGAAAATGGTGTCAAAACCCAAACTGATGGAACTGAATGCTGGGGGGCGAAAAAAAATTAAGTCATCGCCAATAACATATTTAAAAAAAATACTGCAGTATGCTTTGCCCTTCATCTTTGGCTGTATATATGGGGCCCTAGGAGTAACTTAGGAGTAAGAGGGAATTTTAGTTCCCATGACCTGGTTCTGCTTGCCCAGCCAAGGTAATGAGGTGATCTAAGAGCAGGCACAGGGCAGAGCAACCCGGGATTTGCGTTCCTCTCTCAGTAAACGAATTCTCTGGAAACAGGGCACCAAGTCCTGTAGCTGTTGGGGCAGGACACGAGACGGAGGGCGGTGAGAGAAGTCAGAGGGGCTCCCACACAGGTGCCTACACGACTGGGCTGCAGAAGTGGGACAAGGAGGTGGCAGTGTTTAGGCAGCATTTGCTGTTTGAACAGTCGTTCCCCGGCTCAGCCAGGGAACAGGCAGCAGGCCAGATCCGGCTGGCCGGCCATCTGTTGGACCACACGAAATTCAAGGAAAATGGAAACAGTGTTCGTGTTGTGCACTTTGGTGCGAACGTGCCCGTGAGTCACTCTGCGCAGGCCTTTCCGCAGCAGCTCTCAGCCACGAGACGGAAAGCCCTCACTCTCCCAGAAGCAAGAGAGAGGATGCTCAGGGTCAGACCCTCCGAAAGAGCCAAGCCACGATACCCTGCGATTTCTGAAAGGTACGGTGGACACAGACTGCAGAATTTAAATTCTCCTATCACTGCATTCCCATGCTCACACTATTTCTTGAGAGCATCAATCCTGAAATGGTTTCACTTCATCTAAAACTTTAGAGTAGGATGGATTTAAGTTTTTTTTGTTTAATTTTTCCACCTAACTTACGAGACTTGACCTGCCAGACATTTCAGGGTGGCAGGCAGAAGCCTGGTGTTAAGAGTACTGCACCCATCAGCGTCCTTTCTGGTATTCACAGACTATTTCAGGCATTTCTTTAAGCCAGATGCACATACAAACCTCTTCTGGCTTGCTTATAACAAACCCGCAGCGAGGCACGCTGCCGTCGACACCGCAGCCTCAGCAAAAGCTGCTCAGCCCGTCAAAAGCCCTCCCGCCAGCGACGGCACGGCACGTAAACCATGCCAGCCTGGTTGACTCGACAGCTACCTTTAGAAACCAAACAATGACATTCACAAAATGGATTTCCACAGCCAGACTTCTCAGCCGATGGATGCAGACACAGAACGACAGCGTTTATCCAGAGCATGCAGCTACAGACGAGGCGTGGGGGCAGGAGGGTTTCCACACCAAGCCTCCCGGGAAGGATCTGCCCTTACCGCTTCCTTCTGCGTTTTGCTGTTTGTTCTTCTGCAATCATCTTATTCCTCTCCAGTTTCTTCTGGAATTCCTCATCTAGTCTTTGCTGTAATTGATCACATGTCATACTTTGGTCACAATCTAAATGAAAATGCTTCTTTTAAAAGTCACGTCCTTTTAAAGGGATTTTAGCAAAATACAGAAGGGAGCTTTGCCAGATTTTGCCTGGCTTCCTCTTCATACAAAAGCCATACTCCTAGGGATGACTTCTGCCCGGGCACCATTTTTAACCTGCAGCCCAAGTCCAACTTTGAAGCCTTTACATGGAGTAATCCTCACCAAACCAGATGAGGGAGGTCAAGCTCCTGCCCTCAAGAACGTTTCAGGAAAATCAAGAAAATAATTTGAGATACAAACAATAATTTGATACCAATAATTTGAGATGTATGGATCAAAGGACTCATCTTGGCCACGAGAGAGCATAACAATAACACTCTCTGAAAGAGGTGCTGTTCTACTCGACCAAGACTTAAAAGGGATCTGGATTCTACGCGTGGCGTGCTCTATGCAAGTGCACAGGCATTTGCTCTGATTGTATCTGTGCAAACCCGAGGTATTGGGGATTTCTAGTTTTTAACACATTTTCAAAACCAACCCGAGTACACACACATCCACGTGCGGTCTTACGGTGCGCTAGGACCCCAGTGAACAAAGAAGATGGAGCACATCTGACACAAAGCACCAAACGTTTCAATACTGACAAAGACGCCACAGATCATACACCCCTACAGCTTTCCCCTGCTAAGGGGTGGCTCAGAACGGAATTATTTGTACATGACTTTAAAAGGAAAAAAAAAAAAGATTTGCCATGAACATCAAATAGCCAGGGGAAACAAGAATAAAATTAAAGAGTCCTGCTGACCTTCTCGGCCATTGCATCCATGAAATCTTGCCTCTGGTACTCTCGCCGACGAAGATGTCGGTACACGTGGAACTCCCCACTCCCAGCTCCAGCACTGGAACCTGCAATAAAGAAAAGTTAAGCCTACCAGAAAATAATATATACTAGATAGACATAAATGTCTACAGCTAGATGCTGAGCGAGGGGACACATGAGAGTGCACTGTAATAGGAAAAATCTACTAACGTGGCACAGAGTGTGTCACCGTGTTCTATCAGCTCAGATCACTCACAATTCAAAGCCAAAGCGAGCTGCAAAAGCACACACTCGCAGGTCACGGCAGTTTCTACTGGTTGGTTACTCCTTCAGGGAGGATCCAGTCTTAGCTGGACATTGAGGCAGTAAAAGAACTAGAAATCAAACGCACACCCTGTTCTCTTCTAGGCAGAGGTGAGCTAAAGCATCCTACTGAGGCTGCTCTGGCTAATTTTCAGCATTTCATACAAAAAATAAATGGATAAAGCCCATTGTGTTGTACTTTCCCATGCAAAACAGATACCACTGACAGTTTTTGACAGTTTCTTCATAAATGAAATCCCTACAGCTCCCTCTTCCCAGCGTCAGTCCGCACGTGGAAGTCTCACAGGAGCTTTCAGCACCGCACTCTGTTCTCCTCCTCCGTCTCCCGAGCCATTTCTCAACACAAGGCACAAGAATATGTGCCTCAAAGAAGGCGCCTCGTAATTAAAACACAGCAGCTGGGACTGCAGTGAGGGTGCTTTTGATACCAACAGAATCCCAGCACGTCAGGTGCCCCCAGAAAAACAAGATGGCTCAACTCAAGCACGGAGCAAAGCTTCTTGAAAAAGCCAGGGGGGAATTGCAAGACAAGAACGGTTTATTCAGAAGCATGTAAAAACTGGAGTCCAAGATCAATTACTCAGAAATAAGAACAAGTCAGCCTCTAGAAAGAATCACTAATAAGGATGAAGGCCCCAAGGAAAGACAGAACTTCTACACGCAAATAAAATTTATACCACAATTACTGCATTTAATCCCTGCAGGTAGAAGTAAAGCGTAAGCAGAACACTCGGGTCGGGTTCCTTGCACAGCTGCCGGCTCCCTGCCTCACCTCACTCGATCACACCCGCTGCACGTCTCTGCTTCTCGCTGCCCGAGATTCAGACTCGAAGCAGTCAAAGGAAGGACTTCAGAATTATAAGTTTCCAGAGCAGTCTCGGATCCGCGGAAAGGACAGATTTACTTATCATCATGTCCTTGTCACCACCAGCTCAGTCCCTGTGCTGGAGTGCCACGGGCATCGTTCACTTTGCATTCTGACAATAAGCAGAAAAGCGGAACCTGAGAACCAAGTAAAACTTGAAAGAGCAACTCCTGAAGCACATTTCATAGCTCTTTTCTCCAGTAAAATGAGCAACAACAGAAAAGCACCTCTGGCCTTTCCTGTTATATATATATTTCTAAGTTTAATGCAACTGAGACCAGGGTTAGCTGGAGAATAGTGACTTTACCCATCACATCTCTAACGAACTCCGGGGGAGGTCGTGGTGCCCATTCGTTCAGCTTTTCAGGAATTGGTACAGTCTTTTCCTGTAAGAACAAACCAACCAGTCATTGGTATCTCCTAGGAGCAAAGCCTGCAATTTTAACACACTGTGGAAAGGTGGTGTATGTCTGCCAGCAGCCCCCTCCACCAGCTCTCAGGGGGAGCACAGCTGTAGGGACTTCTTAACTCTTAGGGATCAGGAGCAGGTAGAAAATGAGAATCAGAATCACAGGATGTTGGGGGTTGGAAGGGATCTCTGGAGATCACCCAGTCCAACCCCTGCCAGAGCAGGGTCACCCAGGGCAGCCACACAGGAACGCGTCCAGGCGGGTTTGAAAGTCTCCAGAGCAGGAGACTCCACACCCTCTCTGGGCAGCCTGGGCCAGGGCTCCGGCACCCGCACAGGGAAGAGGCTTCTCCCCATGTTGAGGTGGAACTTCCCATGTTCTAACTTAAACCTGTTACTCCTTGTTCTATCGCTGGGCACCACTGAGAAGAGATTTTTATGTCCCTTCATCATCCTCGTAGCTCTCCGTTGGAGTCCAACGGAGAGCTACGAGGATGATGAAGGGAGAAAGTCCCAAGGAGACTCCACACCCTCTCTGGGCAGCCTGGGCCAGGGCTCCGGCACCTGCATAGGGAGGAAGTTTCTCCCCATGTTGAGGTGGAACTTCCCATGTTCTAACTTAAACCCATTATTTCTTGTTCTGGTGCTGGGCACCATTGGGAAGAGACTGTCCCCCTCCCCTTGACCCCCCCCCCTCAGATATTTCTATACGTTAATAAGGTCTCCTCTCTTCCCCTCACACCCAGGCCTGCCAGTCAGCGAACCCCAAGAGAACCAGGAGAGCCTGAGCTTCCTTCCAGGGTGGGAATTAGAAAGCAGCAAGCCAGCACCTCCGAGCACTCCAGAAACCGACTCTACTCCCACTACCAGCAGCCTGGGAAGGGACGAAAGGCGCTTGTGCACCTTCCTCGCCAGCTCTACGGCGGCCCAGGGACTGCGGGGAAGGGAGAACCCACGGCGCAAGGTCAGAGCAAGAACACTGCGGGGCCGGCTCGGCCTCCGCCAGCGCCCGCAGAGGGAGGTGACAGCCCCGCCCGGCAAAGCCCTCCCGGGGACGGGACCCAACACCCGGAGGAACCAGGGTCTCACTCCCTCCCCCACTAAAAGCTGCGGGCTTTCGGGGTCCCCAGAGAAGCGTCTCCCTCTCACAGCACCCCGGAGAGATGGGTCCCCTCCCCTCAGGGCACCCCGGGCTGTGGAGGGGAGGGGGGGGGTTGGTCCCTTTTCCCTCCCGGCCCGGGGCGTCCCCTCACGGACAAGGGGAGAAGGAAGCGGGGGTCGCTCCCTCTTCCCCCTCCGAGGATGGGGGGGGGTCGGTCCCTCTCCCCTCAAGGACCCGGCGAGGGGGTGTCCCCTCACGGACCCCAGGAGAAGGAAAGGGGGGTCCCCTCCCGGATGCCGGAGGCGGGGGTTTCGGTCCCGTCCCCCCCCGGCGGTCCCGCCGCTCACCGGGTTCCTCATGAGGCGCTCGAGGCGGAGGCGCTGCTCCTCGGCGGCGCTGCGCGGGATGACGAGCGGCTGCGGCTCCTTGCGGGGCCGGGGCGGCCGCGGGGCCGAGGGCGCCGCCATGTTCCTGCCGCCACCGCCCCCCGCCCTGACGTCACGGCGCGCGACGCGCCCGCCCTCGCGGGGCCGTCATGGCGGCGGGGCCTGGCCCGGGCGAGCCCGGAGGGGTGTTCGGCCCGTGCCGTCAGCGACACACAGGGCGGTGTGGGGTGGAAGCGAGCTTAACGATCATCCCCTTCCAACCCTCCGCCACGGGCAGGGACACCTCCCGCCCGGGCAGGCTGCTCCAAGCCCCGTCCAGCCCGGCCTGGGACACTTCCAGGGATGGGGCTGCCACAGCTTCTCTGGGCAACCCGTGCCAGGGTCTCACCACCTCGCAGCGAAGGACTTCCCCGGAGTGTCCAGTCTAAATCCACCCTCTTCCAGTTTAAAATCATTACCCCTCATCCTATCACTATATTCCCTGATAAACGGCCCCTCCCCAGCTTCCCTGCAGCCCCTTCTCCATCCTGAACAGCCCCAGCTCTCTCAGCCTGTCCTCACAGGGAGCTGCTCCAGCCCCCTGAGCACCTTCCTGGCCTCCTCTGGACCTGCTCCAACAGCTCCGTGTCCCTCTTGTGCTGGGGTCCCCAGAGCTGGACCCAGAACTGCAGGGGGGTCTCACCAGAGCGGAGCAGAGGGGCAGACTCCCCTCCCTGGCCCTGCTGGCCATGCTGCTCTGGGTGCAGCCCAGTCTGGGCTGTGAGCACACATTGCTGGGTCACATTCAGCGTTTCATCCGCCAAGACCCCCAAGTCTGTCTCTGCAGGGCTGCTCCCAACCACTCGCCGCCCAGCCTGTGTTTGTGCTTGGGACTGCCTCAGCCCAGGGGCAGGACCTTGTGCTTGGCTGTGTCGAATTTCAGGAGGTTGGCATCACGGACTTCATGCCTCTTCTCTAAGGTCCCGGATGAAGCTGCGGCACCCGCTTGCCCTGAAAGCAGTGTTCATTGGAGCTCTGATTTCCCCTGTGTCTCACCAAGCATGTTCTGCAGGCTCCGGTGCATTTTGCCTGTCCCCCAGAGGACACATTCACAAGGTGGCTTCACTGTCTGTCATGATCTGGCCAGGCTCTGGGCACAGCCCCTGACCCTGGAGCCCCGAGGAGGGTGAAAATTCAGTGCATTTCACACCACCACCCTCAGACCTGTGCCAAATCCCTTCCCCGTGACGGTGTAAGTGATATGGGACTTCCTAGTGCCCCCTCCCCGGCAGGCCGCCTGCACCATCTGTTCATGTCACTTCGGTGATGAGCCAGCGCTGCCCACGGGCTTTGTCCGCTGACAGTGGTGAACGGCAGCGCGATTCCCCTCGGCACGGCCTCGCCGGGCTCTGGAGAGGCAGGGAGGTAGTGGAAGGGGGACACCCTGCCCATCCGCATTTATATTCACTTCCAGGCTTTGCAGGAATGGTGCCTGGACCAGCTGAGGGCTTGTACACCCAGATCCACGCTTGTCTGAGGGGGGAATGGAGAAAGCCATGAGTGGGGAAGAGGAGCCGGACCTGGCTGTGGTACAGGCTGCCTCTGCAAAGCCAAATTTCTTGTCAAGCTGCTGTGGCCCTACAGAAATGGCATGGCATGTGGTCGGGCTGTGCGTGCGTCAGAGAATTAGCTAGTAAAGGTCAGCTGCAATGGAAGAGGGGCATAAGCCTTTGTGTCGTTTATGGAGATAAGCTGGAGCGGTGAAGTTGGGCTCTGGGTTTCAGACAGCTTCGTGCTGTGCATGTGGAAAAGGTGACAGAAAGGGGAACGAAGAGGCTGGGAATGGCTCCTTCTGAGATTTATGGGTGATTTGTAAGACCTGAATTTATTAAGCCCCCATGCTCTTCCCCCTTCCGTGAAGAGAATCAGAGCTGATCCTCGGGTTCAGCTCCATGTTTACAAAAGGCTTTGCAGCCTCTACTGAGGTTGCTATGGAAATCACACAAGTTTATGCCTTGTGTTTGTCTTACCAACCTGATTTGTAAAAGAATGGTGTGAATTTAGCGTTGGCTGAATTCCCAGCTGGCCGTGCTGGCCCTGGAAGGCATCCTTGCAGTCAGTCGCAGCCCTGGCTTGAGCAACACAAACAGCTTCCCCCGTGCTGTCTGCCAGCTCCCGAGCCCCTGTGCCCGTGGCTCTCTCAGCCCTGGGTCCTTTCAGCCCACCAGGACAGAAACCAGGTAGTGCCACCCTGTGCTCAGCCCCTGCTAGGGAGACACCAGCTCCATTTGCAAAGGCTTGGGCAGGTATACATCCCTGTGCCCTCTCAGTCACTGCAGAACAGGTTTTAGAAGGGGAGTTGGTACACATTGATTGAGTTTTCTCTCTCCTCCACTCTGCCGAGTCCTGACCACGACAGAGGCCAGTTTAACTCACTAACCTGCAAGGTGTTTCTTCCTCTTTACTGCTGTGGCTACCTCTCCAAAATGCAGCATCAATATCAGGGGTGTGAGTGACAAGCTGCCAGGTCTCAGCCCTCTCAAGAGGGAGGCAGAACGCAGCCATGCCCGCAGACACTGCGACAGCCCAGGGGCTGCAGGGACCAGCTGGGCAGCTTGATTCTCTCAGCCCTTGTGCCAACGACAGCTCACAGCCCTGGGGAACAACAGGCAGTTGCCCGTCATCCAACAGAGCCCACACAAACAGCGTGGGGAAAGAAACCTAGGAGCGTCTCGCTTTCAGACTACACAGCTAGGGAATTGGTGCAGATTCTTGATGTATTATGCACATCTTACTTTTTAGGCTTATCTGTCTGGGGAGGGGGGACAAGGCTGTTACTTGGGCCAGACGAAAATAGGAAGTATTTCATCATGCCGCTAAAAAATACAGAGCCCGCGAAACCAGAACGCTAGGCTGGGATCTGAGCAGAACTGGGCTTACTGGGGACCAGGGATTTGCATTAGGACAGGGAAGAGTTTTCATAGTGCGGTGCAAACCAAACAACAGAATTCAGCTCCCTGATCCATTACTAAAGCAGCTCATTTGTGTTTCAAAGCAAAGGTGTTCTGAGTTTTCCTGCCAAAGGGCTCCTTCTGGAAGCCTTTGCCCAGAAAGATCCTACGTGGCAGGTAGGCAGGAGTAGCACGGAGAGCCCAAACACCCCACATGAAACATGGGAGGCCATGCCACTGAAATCCCTTCGCATTTTTGCCCTTTCCAGTGTCTGCCAGTGTGCAGCTCAGTGTCAGCATCCTTGCAGACCTGTCCTCCGTCCCTGGGCAGAGGACACCGCCGGTGTGCTTTCCCATTGTTTCACTGCTTGATCTCTGTGTCTGATGCAAAGGGCTGTTGCATTCTGCCCCTGCCCTCCCAGGAACCCTGTGAAAAGAAAGGAAAGCGAGTTTTCCAGCCAGGCTAATGCTGTAATTAGTCAATTTGCTAATATGCTGAGGTGTGAACCGCTTACAGTGAGGCAGGAGGAGCAGCTGTCCCGCAGGCACAGCCCTTGGTTCCTGCTTCCGTAACAGAGGGGCTGTCACCTCCCCAGCTGCCCCACTCCTGATGGATGAGCTCTCCAGGACCAAGGAACAGGCTCTGGGGACTTTTGGGGAGGGAATATTTTTTTTTCTGAATGGATCATGACACAACTGTGGCCCAATCGCAGAGCTGAGCAGCTCCCTCCACCTCCCCCCGCCAAAGCCATGTGTTCGCCGTGTCTGGAAGCCGTGTCTGTCACGCTGCTTAGCTGTGACAGTAAAGTCTGGGACAAGGGACCCGTTTATCCTGGGGGATCCTCAGCAGAAAAGAGCACACGAGAAAGACATACAACGGCAGAGCCTCCTGGGAGAGACGAAGGCACTGCAGGGGGGGAATGACGGCCTGCTAGGAGATGGTAGCAGAGGCCTTTGGCAAGGGAGGTCCACCTACCCAGCCCAGGGCTGCTTCACGGACGGAGGTGTTCCGACTTGTACCAGCACGTCACAAATCCAGCAAAGCCCCAAGCTCATGCGCTGTCCTTTTCGCAAGTGATTTTATTTTAAAACTGGAATTTGAGTTCTCCGTTTGTTTAACAAGTCGTTCCCCACTCCCCTCCCCTTTTTCTTTTTAAATAAAATTAATTTATTCTACAGAACAGTAAACTCTTCCAGACTCTTCCCTATTTACAAATTAACATTTTTGCTTGCGGACCATTACTTCTCCCTCCTTTCCCTATGCCGTGATGCAGAAGGTGGAAAAAAAAATAGCCAGCATCTGCAGGTCTGTAAGGCAGTGCTCCCATCCACAACCACCCGGCCTGTTGGGACTTCGGTGAAGAACAAGAGCGACGATGTCTGTGCTGCACCCAAAAGTCCCCCCTTCATTCACCGTGAGTGTGAAGAAAGCAGGTCCACATTAAACCCATCAACCAACAGCATCTGGCCTCTCCCTGCTGCCCAGGCTCCTCTGAGCTGGGTTTTAGCCGTGCGGAGGAAGGAGAAATACCCTCACCAGAGCAAATCGTGCCTGCTGCCCTCGGAAGGGCCACGCGCTTGGGGAGAAGGTGGCGTTTGCTGCGGGAGTGAGATCCACCAGCCCTTGTTGCACACACCCACGGGCCAGAAATCAGGCAGCTATCACATCACATCACATCACAGGAGGAGACAAGGAGCCTCAGAGACACCTTCCCTGCCCTCTTGAAGTGGGAGAGACAAGCGATGGCAGCACTGGGGCCATGCTTTGCTAGCTCAGGAAAGAAGGCACCTTAAAAAAAAATAAAATAAAAAAATTAACCCAACCCAAAACTGCAGACAAATTCAAGGGGTTTTGAGCTAAGCTGTGGCTTGGCTCATACCTCTCTTTGCACTAAGTGGTAACTTCTAGCTGGGCATGGTAGGCTCTGCTCTACCTGGAGACCTAGCCAGACACCTCAAAGCCATCTCGCTCAGGTCCTGCTAGCACAGTCACCCAGGCCTGGCAGCCGCACGAGGAGCCAGCGGTCCCGCCAACGGGGACGACAAGCAAACTGGGAGGGATGTGCGAGCACTGCATCTGCAAGCAAAGCTGCCCTTTCAGAGGGTCCCACCAACATGAGGAGCACAATCCCAGCAAGCAGCCTGGCCTGTGAAACCACCCTAAGGGCTTCACTGACCTGTAGGAAAAGCATCGATGATGTTGTATGTACCCAGCCACAGCGCGTTTCTGCTCTACACTCGGTGTCAGGGCTCAACTCTCCCGGGGTAACCTCCTTTTTCTGCTGCAGGTACAGGTGGCTGCACTGGTCTATCAGAAAGCCACCAGGAAGAGGTGACACCACAGTGCCTGGTCCTTCCCGGCAGCAGTCCTGCTACAGCTGTCACTGGCAGGGTTTTTTATCTGCCAGGGAGGGACGTCAGTCGTCAGCAATCCTGTCTGCCGCGGCGGTCAGCCTGGTCGTGTCAGCTGGCTGCTCACCCACCTGGCAGCAGCTCTGCTCCTTTTGCTCTTCTGGGCATTTCTATTTCTCCAAGAAAAAAAACAACCAAACAACCCACAACAAAAACCAACCTTCAATAGCATCTACTGAAGGTGTGTAGTGTTTTTTCATTCCCAAGAGCCCAGCTGAGCACTCCGGACACAGCCCCTGGCCTCTCTCTGACCCCCCCCCCCCACCCCGATGACTAACAACTGATGCAAAGCAGGGGTGTTGTCACATTTTTCAAGGTTTGCCTTGAGCAGTGGAAAATACTGCCTGGCTGCGGGAGGCAGAAGGCAGAAGGCTGAGCTGATGCCCTTGCAGAGAACTTAGGTTTTGAAAGAGGAAGAGAGGGAGGGAGAAAGGGATTATCCAGGGACTCTCCGTAGGTACAGCAAGGAAAGAAAGGACAAAGGAATAGAAATGGCAGGACAGCAGGAAAAACCTTCCTCAAATACAATTCATTTGGAAAACAACCCAACCTTCTCCTGGCAGAGGGTGGGAAACGTGTGCCCCAGAGGGAACCTGAAAGCCAGCCTGGGTAAAAACCCTCCCACCTCTGCAGCGGTGCCCTCTTGGGTGCACAGATCTGTGTATGCGAGAAAAGCCTCTGCCTGGGGATCTGCCATTTCCATGGGCACCCCAAGTGCCAGAGTCCCTTGGCAGCTGGTTTGCGGGGCGATGGTGCCACATCGTTGGCCATGCTGGACTCTTGCCCAAGACAGGACGTGCCAAGGCGCTTTGGCTGGAGGATGGAGCCCGTGACAGCTTCAGGGTGCTGTCCCACCGTGAGCATCCCCAGGGAGAAGACACAGGAAGCCCACCTCGGCTCCCGGAGAGCTCTTGGTCCAGAGGGAAGGAGAAGAGGCTGCAAACTCAGAAATGGCACCGATGCTTTCAGCCTCCCAAACCCCCTGCACTGCCCCGACCTCAGGACTGGTGCCAGGTCCAGCCAGGACATCGTCCACTGCTGACACAGCTCCCGAAAGCAGCAGGGAGCGAGGACATCCCGGCTGGGTTGCTGCTGGTGGCAGGAGGAGGAGGCGAGGCTGGTGCAGCCACGAGGGGCACAGGTGTCCTGTATCCCCCCATCATCCAGCCCCCCGGCATGGGGGGCTCAGTAGAAGGAGTATTGGTTTTCCACGGCCCGGGTCCGGCTCCGGGCACCATCAGCCTCATGGTAGTCCTCGGCACTGGTGGCAGGGGGCTCAGGCCGGCGCTCGGTGCTGTCGCTGCGGCTCCGGGGGCCCAGGGCACCCTCCAGGCGGTGGTAAGGCGCGGGGGCAGTGACAGCGGGGGCCACGGCCACCCCCTCGGCAGGTGGTGGGGCCGGAGGGCCGGCGGGCGCTGTGCTGCAGAAGTAGTGCGGAGACGGCATGTCAACCCGGCAGCTTGGTGGCTGTGGCACGAGGGCTGGTGGGGGGCTGGCATCTGCAAGGGAAAGAGACCTTGACCCCTCCAGCACTGCCTGGGGGCTCATCGATGGCATCTTCCCACACTCACCCTCTCCCTTGCTTGCCCTCTCCATCCTTAACCCTGTCCTTCCCTAACCCTCCTCGCCCACCCAGCACAGCAGGATGCTCCGAGCCCCCACAGACGACTCTGCTCCTCTCCTGCCCGAGCCAGGGGACTGACACCCACAGCCAGTGTTGGAGGTTAAAATAGCTTACTTGTAGAATATTTGAATTAATCATGGGACTGCTTAAAATTACGATGGATTGCAATTGGTATTGTCTTATGAGTGACATTGCTTAGCATGAGTAGCCAGATTTACTGAAGCCTTAGGCCCAGATTATGGACTTTTACCCAAGTACTGAAGAGTTTAGGCTTAAGACCTGGAATCCAATGCTAATTGAGGAAGATAATATCAACAGCAACTGCATCCTTGAAGATAAAAGGAAAGAATGCACACCCGGAGTGACAGAAAGGATCCAATGAGGAACAAGAAGACCCCAGATCCAAGTATTACTATTGGACCGAATCATTGCATGAGGGAAAGTGAACTTGGATTGTAAGAGTATAATTCCCCAGGGATTTCTTTGATCAGAGCATCCCCACTCAAGCCGAAGTAAAGTGACTCTGTGGTAGAACCCAGGGTCTGAAGTCTTTTTTACAGTCAGGGGCTGAGACTGGATCCAGTTGCACCTTGACTCCTCTCCGTGAGGAAGTTTAGAAAGCAAGAGGGTCCAGTCTGAACCTCATGACTCAGCAAGAGGGTCTTTGTGGATTCTTCAATAACAGCCAGAGACACACGGGTCACCTCAGCACAGCCCTGCTGTTGAGTGGTCTTCCCCACCCAGGGGATAATGCCCAACTCAGTGCACCTCCAGAGCCACAGAGAGCAGCACGGGGCGCAGCTCTGGGGAGGGGGTTGGCGGAGGGAATCCCAGGGATCAGCCCACACAAGATCCCACCGGACCATCAACCCACCCCTCCACGTGCAGCCGCGCCCCGGCCAGAGGCCAGCACCTACCGGGCAGCGGGCTCTGGGCCACGACGTAGCTGCGGAGGGTGATGTCAGCCGCGCCGCCCGACTCGAGGGGGATGGGGTGCGTGTGGAAGTGGCGCAGCATGTCGAAGATGGTCTGGAACCAGAGGTGCTGCACGTGGCACTGCCCGCTCTCGTTCAGCGACAGCCGGAGGTGCTGCAAGCGCAGGGGGAAAAGGCCAGAGGGTGAGGCGAGGAGGGGGGACTGCAAGGGGAATGTTCGACCCTTGCCATCAGCAGAAGGAGCTGCCTCCATCAGCCGAAGAAGGTTTGTTCGTAATGCAGGATGGTTATTTTGGCCCTGCCTGGCTGGGAGAGTTTCCTGCTGCAGGGTGTTTCCTGCAAACCCCTACTCGCTGCAGCCCCAGGAGAAGTTTGTCCCCTCCTGGTGATGAACACCCTGCAAAAGCAGGCAGGGGAGGGTGGCTGGGAGCAGCCAGTGGGGGCTGCAGCTCCAACCCTGGTGCCACAGGCAGCTTAGGGAAGCCCACAGCCCGCCAGGACTACTTCTCTCAGGACAGGTGACGAGACCTGGCAGCTCTCTCTCAAACCCTTGTGGCGTGTGCCCTCCGGTAGGAAACGAACCCAGCAGAAAACTACACATGGGTGTAGTTTATAGATCATCCTTGTACTTCAGGACATGGAGCACACACAGAGAGGGCAGGGGATGATGTGTGACGCTACACTGGGCTCCCGTCGGGTATTTAACCTTATGCCCATGTGGCAGGCACTGATCTGGCTGGGAAAGCACTGATGGGGCTGGGCAGGGTGCAGAGGGCTCTTGGGGGACAAGGGCTGGTGGTCCTGAGGGACGCCTTGCCAAGGTGAGGTGACACCTCCACATGTTTGGGGTCCCCGTGTGCTTGCAGAGGTCCAGAGTGGCGTGGGAAGGAGCCCAGGCTGGCACTAATAATCGGGGAGAAGCAGAGGACACTCACCTTCGCTTTCCCCTGGAAGTTGAAGGTGAGCACGTACTCCCCCGGCCGCGTTTCGCTCTGCCGAATGACGAACAAGCCGTGGCTCCGGGCACCCCCAAAAAGCACCAGCTGAGCCGCCTTGATCCGCGAGAGAGTCCCATGGAACCAGGGGAAGTCGGAGAGGTTGATCTCTGCCTCCGTCTCGCTGTTCTCCCCTGGCCGCAGGGACGGCAGGTTTTTAGGGAGCACCCAGACATCCCACCCCTTCCTCCTCTCCCTTTGTGCACCCAAAAGTGAGGTGCTGAGGCCTCATCCTGCACCCCAGTACCTGCGAGGTGTCCAGCAGGGGAGGACTCCAGTGTCTGCAGGAAGTTCTCCAGTGGAACGTGGGTGAGGAGCTCGCCCAGGGAGTCCCTGACCCGGCCGTGGGGCACGGGGACAGTGGCAGCTGTAGCCGTGGTGTGAGTGCCAGGCAGGGCACATCTGTCTGGTGGCCTGGGCACATCTGGAAGGGAATTTGCAGAGGGATGGGCTCATGGCTCAGCATCACTCACCATCGCGGGATATGGTTGGGGGCTGTCCTGCTCTGAAGGCAACTGTGTTGGAGGACCCTTGGTTCTCTGAGACGTCTCAGGGCTCTGGCCAAAGCTTGGGGAGCTCCCTTTCGATTGTGCTGGGTCTCCTCCCCCTGGTGCAACTGGGATGGGAGGCACAGACGTCTCAGTTGGGAACAGGGATGAGGTGGGGCTGTGCAGGTGGAGGCTGCTCACTGGGGGCAGCGCCTGCAGACAGGGTCTTGACCTTGTGCACATACCAGGGGCAATGTCCATGTCCTCAGCAGGGCTGGGCCACCTCGCTAGGGTGGGGGCAAGCACGAGGAAGGCGATGGACAGAGGGAGATCCTGCTTCAGGCTCCTTCACTTTGTCACTGGCAGGATCTGGCCCCCTCTAAACTAGAGCTGGCTCCCAGAGACACCCACCCTCCCCGGCAGGTGTTTTTCCCCAGCCGTAGCTCCTTACCGTCAGCCAGGAACTCGCAGCTGCAGGAGGACACCCTGCCCGGCAGGCAGGCTCCCTGCGCGCAGGACGCCAGCTCGATGTCGTCCCCGCTGTCCCTGGGGGGAGAGCACAGAGCAGACGGTCACGCGCCAGCTGCCAGCCTCTTGCTTGCTCACGGGCACCCAACGAGACTCGACCAAACAACATTCCAGCCATGATCCCAGAGCACATCCCAACGCTCCCTGCTTCTTCCCCAAGGGGCTGCCGTGGACAGAAGCACCCACAGCACCGAGAGGCAGAGTTGCTGACAAAATAACGTGGCCTTTCAGGGGCGAGAGGAATTAAACCCCTGAAAGCCTTCACTACGTGGGTCACACCGGTCGGTCGCAGCTGCAGTTATTTTGCTGCACCCTTGTCGGTTTGGATGGAAACCTGTTACCTTCTTGACGCTTTGTGAGACATCCATAGGCATAAGCACACTCCCACCACCGCCTGCCCTTCTGCTTCCACCCTCCGCAAAGAGAATTACCGACCCGCAGGAACGGCGTCCCTAAAAGCCACCCAAAAAACCAAGCCGGGAGGCCCAAGGCGAGACTGCAAGCGGGAACGGAGCAACGGGGGGAAGCCCCTGCAGAGCATCCCTGCTGCCTCACCCCTGCCCGTGCACTCAGACACCCTTCTTGCGCAAACCCCCCCGCTTGCTCCACAGCCTATTTTTATCCCGGCCGGCAGCAAGATCCTGGCGCCGCCAGCGGCACTCGGCTACTCTTGCTTCGTGGCGGCCACGTGGGCGCAGGCAGCGAGGAAGCCGCTGCGTTAGCGGTAACGGCTCACGAGGGAGCTGCTGAATTATTTAGTTTCCAGTAAGTGAATCAGCCACTGGGAGTCATTCAGCTGCAGCCGGTTAAAAACAAGACGGGAGGAAGGAAACCAAAACCGACAGCGCTTTGCAGAAAAGCCGTCGACGGGCGCTCGCGCGGCGGCTCCGGCATGCAGCCCTTGGCAAAAGCACCAGGAGCTGATTGAAAATTCGCTCTTGGCACTGAGCGTGTGCGGTGGTGTATTAAACAGCTCATTATTATTTGCTCTGGAGTTCATTACTATTTGCTTTACAGTCACGTCCGGAGGCCGAAGCAGGACTGCGCTGGGTGTTAAGCAAACAGAAAAGGCTGGAGGCTGCCGGTGGTAGAGCAAGGGGCTGGCACGGGGCTGACAGCGCCTTCTGCAGCGGCTTGAGGCAAGCACGGCCGTGGCATTCAGCTCCAGCTGCAAAACCGGTACCGAAATGCTGGAAAAAAAGGGCTGTTTCCCAACCTCGCCTCCATCAGCAGCCCACTATCAGTGTCGCTTCTTGAATTATGCATTTTTAAGAACAGCGAAAGCAGCTGAAGGAGCACAGATCCACATCAGCGCATCCTCCCCGTGAGATGCAGCCTCCACAGCGACCGACCCCGCAGCACCCAGACTGCATGTCCTTAGCAAGAGGAGGCACCTGGAGCCTCTCCAAACTCCCATCCTGGTTTTGCTTTCACCTCTGCAAACTTGGGCACCTTGGTCTTTTCCAAACCCGTGCCAAGAAGAGCAGCGCTGGCATTTCCCTGGAGCCTGGGGTGAGCCTGGGCTGATGCTGCCTCTCCAGGAGTGGGGCTGAGCCAGCTGAAGGGCATCAGCAAACATCCCTTCAGCCCTTCAGTGTGACCCAAACAGCAGCTGAGAAGCTTTGGCAGAGTTGTTGTGACCCAATGACAGCATCAGCGCCACAGTAATAGAAATATAAATAAACCAATTCAGCCAGCAGAACCTTAAACATAACCTGGATGCTGGACTAGAAAAAAACCCCATAGAAAATAGCCAAAATATGCTATAAGAACTTCAGAGAGCAAGTGTTCGGAGCTTCCCATGTTGAGGGATGCATTCCTGGGGCTGTCTGCCTCTCCCCAGCCGAGCAGGCAACAGGGAGCAAGCGGCTGCGCCTTCAACACACACAGGCTCCTGACTTCTGACTTTCTGTAATAACACGAGTAGCAAAAATTGCTCCGGGCTCAGGGATGAGGGCACCCCTGCAGTGGCGAGCTTGGCCCTCGCACAGCGCAGTGAGAGCCTTACCCAGGGTCGATGCAGTCCTGGATATCAGCCACCCAGGAGTGCTTCTGCAGGGAATCGATGGTCTCCAGGATGTACTCGGCGCCGTTCTCCACCTGCGGGGGCAACACGAGACACCGTCAGGCTCTGCGAGGGTCCTGCTGATCCCATCCTGGCGCAAAGCACACCCCGTAACCCAGCCGGACCCCCCCATACACCTGCTGCTACTGAACAGTTGAACTATTTAACAAAGGAACACTGAGGGGTGTCCACAGACAATGCCTTGGGGCATCCAAGATTGACCCCCTGATCAAAGCTGGGGCTTGGAGGGAAACCCCCGCCCCACCGTCATCAGCAAATGCATCATAGAATCATAAAATCATAGAACAAGTTGGGCTGGAAGGGACCTTTAAAGGTTTTTACAGCATTCTCCAGTAGAGCCACACCTGGCCAGCGGCATCGGGGGTGCGTGGTACCACGCATCAGCACGGGTGGCATCCCTCGCTTCTGGGGTGCCTCAGCATCCCCCCAAAACTAGGACTGCACAGGTGGAGCAAAAGCCATGCTGCTCTCTGCCCCAAAAACCTGCCAGACCCCAAAACCCAAGAGTTTTACACCTCTCCCTTGTTTTCTTTTCTGACTGCTGGTCCATCAGACTTTCGATTTTCGACTGCAATGAGGTGGGAGAGAAATATACTTTGACAGGTTTAAAAATAATAATGATAAAAAAATCAGGATGCAAAAGAGCCTCCAAAATTGCAAGCCCAAAGGGGCTGGGCCTTTCTGGGTCTGGGGAGGACCCAGAAGTCCCAGGTCAGCAGCAGAGCAGCGGGTGTCTGAAGCGTCCCCATGCGATGCTGCCTCTGGCAGGTTTCCCTGAGTCCCTCCTGGACCCCTCCCGTATCGCGTTCCCGAGGCGGAGAAGCAGCCCTGATGCCGGGAGGGTATCGCGTTGCCAGCTGAGACAACCTCCGAGCAAATTAAATTAATTGCAAACAACTGAATCACCGTCCTGAAAATAAGCAAGGTGCAGGCAGCAGTGCCCAGCAGCAGCCCGGGGCCATGCACTGGTGAACCTGCCCTGAGCAGAGCTGAAGGGGGACAGCAAAGGTCTCCCCTCCCCGTTTTGTTTAACCAGTGGAAAGAAGCCTCTCTGGCTTTCCGAGGGCAACGCACGCAGCTGGCGTGGGAGCTGAGGCTGCTCTCTCAGGCAGAGCATGACAGCGAATGAAGCACGTGCAGGGTTCGGGTATTTTGCAAGTGCCTGCTTGTGCAATGGAAAAAGAGAAAAAAACCCACGCCTGTCCTTGGTGTCTGATGGGCAGTGGGGACACGCTGCCTCGCTGATTTTTAGGCAGCTTGTCAGAAACTGTTCCAACGTGGCCTCCCCAAACAAGGCAGGGGCTTTTCTGCCCGTTGTGGCCTCCCGAGCACAGCGGGCGGAGGTCGAGATCGGGCTTGGTATCAGCCCCACGCACGGGAAGGCAGCGGGGAAACCACAGCACCCGGCTCCCTTTCTTACCCCTCTGACCCACACCCCGACACCGACACCGAGGGGTGCTCCACCCACTCTGCGAGTCTAGACAGAAAAGGAGGAACGTGAAAGAGCAGCGGGCAGATGTCTCAGTGAGAAGAGCCTGGGCAGAAAACGAGCTACGAATAATAAAGGATGTTGGGAATTGGGGAAAAGCATCCTGTGCCGACAGCCGGGAGGGGAGGGGGGCAGCAACAGCCCAGAAGCGAGCAGATGGGCTCCATGCTTTGTTCACTTCCTCAGGTCACTCAGAGGGTCGATCGCAATCAATTAACCCCGCGGCAGGGTAAGCACCAGGGCCAGAACAGGGCAAGAGTGGGGCGGAGGGTACCTGGTAAGTCAGGTGTTCTCAGACCAGCGAGGTTTGGAGTGTTCCCTGGGGGTAATTAAAGAAATAGGCTGAAGCAATTGCAGAGATGTTAGTAGTGGGAGTGAAGAGAGCACGCCTGGCTCCAGAAGATGGGAGAAGGGCAAGCCCAGAGCCCTCTTCCAGCAGTGAGAGAAGCCCACCCTCCTCATACACCCAGGAGCTGAACCCTCACCCTGCCAAACCCATCTGTTCCTGCTTGGGACAGCCCCAGGAACCAGGAGATGCAGTGTCACATCCTTGGCGGTGGACATGTTTCGGGCACCGACGTGACACTCCAGCAAGCAGAGTTGCAAGACACAGTTGACGTGAGACTTGTAAAGGCATCTAGAAAACATGACCAGAAGTGGCTGATGAGCTGTGCTCAAAGATTGGTCATCGATGGTTACACGGTTATTGATGGCTAACGATCAAATCTGAGGGATACGCTCAGAAGCTCCTTCACATCAAGGACTCTCCGCGAGTGCTGCTGTTCAGTAATGAGGAGGACAAAAGCAAAGTGAGGATGCCTAATCAATGGATCACACCATGTTGCAAGTGTATTGGAAAATGAGGTGAGAATTCAAATGAACTTGTCAAAATTGAGAAGCGCTCAGCTGGAAGGAAAAGGCAAAAGAAGGCTCTGGCTCAAGGACACGAGGGAGCTCCAGGCTCACACCGCTCGCTGCGCACGTCTGGGCTGGGGAGCTGCAACTCTGGAGCAGTTCTGCAAAAAGTATCGAGGGGTTACACCAGCCCACAAGCTACGTATGAGTCAACATCATCAACAGGGTTAGCAACTAGATCAGCTTGGGCTGAATAAAGAGGAAGAAGAAAGAAGAAGTGACAAAAGGAGAAGCAATCTCTCCCATCCACTCCTGGCCAAGGCATCACGTAAGCTTTGGGGCGTTCCCTCTCCAGAAACCACAGGGAAAGCGGGGAGGACCTTGCACTGGTCCATCTGGAGAGAAGATGACACATGAGGGTGGTCTTTGAGTAAGGAGGGGACTGTCCCCCTGTACTTGGCACCGGTGAGGCCACACCTTGAGTTTTGTGTCCAGTTTTGAGCCCCTCAATCCAAGAGAGATCTCAAGGGGCTGGAGCGAGTGCAGAGGAGGGCGACGGAGCTGGGGAGGGGCCTGGAGAGTAAATCTGGTGAGGAGAGACTGAAGGAGCTGGGGCTGTTGAGTGTGAGGAAGAGGAGGCTGAGGGGAGACCTCACCGCCCTCTGCAGCTGCCTGGAAGGATGTTGTGGAGAGGTTGGTGCTGGTCTCTTCTCACGGGTAATGAGCGATAGAACCAGAGCAAATAGCCACAACCTGCAACAGTGGAGGATTAGGCTGGATGTTAGGAAAAAATTTTCCCAGCAAGAGTAGTCAGCCCTTGGCACAGGCTGCCCAGGGAGGGGGTTGAGTCCCCACCCCTGGAGGTGTTTAAGAAATGTGTGGATCTGGTGCTCAGGGCCGTGGGTTAGCGGTGCCCCGGTAGTGCTGGGCTAACGGTTGGACTTGGTGAGTTTAAAGGTCTCTTCAAACCAAAGATTCTGTGATTCTGAAAGTCTGCCCCAGCCCACCCATTCACAGAATTCACAGAAAGAGTAGTCAGCCCTTGGCAGAGGCTGCCCAGGGAGGGGATGAGTCCCCACCCCTGGAGGGGTTTAAAGCTCGTTGAGATGTGGGGTTGGGGGAGATGGGTTAGGGCTGAGCTTTGCAGAGTAGGGCCAGTGGTTGGACTCGATGGTCTCAGGGGTCTTTTCCAGCCTGGATGATTCTACGATAGAGGCACAGAAGACAAGAGCTGATTTAGCCTCCATGTCCATGAAGGACATTGGCCACAGCAGAGGATGAGGCTGAAGAGCAAGAAGCCCTTGGGCAGGGAGGATGTGCTGAAGGAGGGATGGGACCTTTACAAGAAGCCGGGTTTGGTGGAGAGTGATTTTGCTGTGGAAACATGCTGGGGCCAGATGGGCTATCAGGTGCTGGGGCTTTCAGAAAAACAGAGTCAATTTTTTTTCCCCTCCTCTGCTCTCACGGTTTTCTAAGCTTTTAAGAAGGTTCATTCAGCTGGGAAGCCTGGCGTCTGTGCCACATGCTTTTAGGGAGACACAGCAAGGAGAGAAGTGATTTTTTGAGCAGAGGAAGGGCACAGAAATCCTCAGAATGCTGGTGTTCCCTCGCACACACATGCTACCTCCCAGCCAGGCATGTCCAACAGCCCTGATGGAGAGAAACGCCGTCTCCAGCGCCACATCTGTCACCACAGTGGCACGTCGCGCCCCGAGCTGGGACTGCCACAGCGGATTGGGGCTGCCTTTTGGCAGAGCAGGAGGAAGCATCAAGCTGATTAATTGTGTGATATGAAAAATGCTTCCCAGAGAGAGAGAAAGGTTCACTCTCTGCTCATGCTCCCAGACTTGCGTGGGGTGGCAGATCCTTGGGCCCTCGGTGGCCCCACACAGCTGTCCCCATCGCCCTGTGACCACAGAATAGCCACCACGTGGGGCAGCAGCAGTGACAAATCCAGGGGCAACCATAGTGAAGAGCATCTCCCTGGATGCTAATTTAACCCATCTCCCAGCAGCACAGAGAAGCAAAACCCCACGGCGAAAGCCAAGCAAACCGCTCGATCCGATCCTAAACGACGCGCGAGCATCGGGTGGAGGTTGCATCATTTGAGGAGGGGGGAGGCAGGCAGGGACCCCGCAGGGAGCATCGATGCTGTCGGCATCTCGGCTCCAAGGCAACGATCCCCTCGGGGACGGGGTCACAGTCCTCCCTCACCTTTAGGACGAAGGTGTTGTCTTTGTCGGGCATCTCCAGCGGCATGGTGGTGCGCACCTCGATGATGGCCGACAGCGGGATGCTCACCTTGGGTTTGGAAGCCTGGGGAAAAAAAATAAAATACTTTTTTTAAAGAAATAGTTTTCAAAAGAGACAATAATCGATAAAACATAAAAAACCCCAAGTCATTCAATTGAATCAAACCCTCCCGGGGGACGACGCAGCGGGGCTCTCAGAGGCACGATTGTGGCTCAGCCTGAACGGTTATTACAGAGGGGAGGGGGAGAAAACAAAACAAAAAAAAAAAGCAAAGCATTGATTTCCTTCATGTGCCTGGTAACTCCAAGCTCTTTTAATTAAAGCAAGAGGAGGCCCAGTGGAAGAGGGGCCAGTTAGTGCATTTAACTGCCCAAGCCTCCAGTGCAGGCTGATGCACCAGCTCTGCTAAGAGAGTTTATTTCTCTCCTTTTCCAAGGCCCTCCTGATGGGGACGTGCTGGGGGACGAGCGAGCAGCCCAGGAAGACACCTCATTTATCCACCAGCATTTCAACCAAGAAGCTACGACGCAGCAGCCTTAGCCACACAGCGAATTTTAATTACATTAAAATAAAGAAAAATGAATTTTCCCCGGGGCTCCCATCACCCACTGAGTGGGGGTGGGCAGGACCCGGTGCTTCCCACTCAAAGGCTCTGCTGAGCAACAAATTCCCCAGATATTTGTTTTAATTATAACAAATCTCCTCAGAGGAGCCCGCGGAGCTGCTCTTTGGGATCGGTCCCCTCCGGGCCTCCAGGATCGGGAGCATCGTGGCGGTGGGGAGAAGAAGATGCAATTTCGTCGCCGAAACCCGCGCCCGAAGCCTTGGGCGCTTTGGGTGGGACGAGGCCAGCACCGAGCACCCACCTCCACGTTAGCAACGATGCGACTGGCTCCCGTTTTTTGGGGGGAAAAGAAAAAGGAATTAAATCCAAGACAGAAAAAGAGTTGCTTTTTCCCCTCTCGGGGATGTTTTGTTTCCGCCACCCCGGGCCTCAGCGCCGCCTCGACGTGCAGCCCCGCTCCGAGGAATTTGCACGGGAGAAGAATAGAAAGTTACCCAGAAAGGACAAAAAAAAAAGGGGTGTTAATGCAGCAGCGGTGCGGGCTGCTGCAGGGAAGGCCCGTTTTCCTCCAGCTGCGCCAGCCCGGTGCCGCTTTTACAGCCGGATCCTTCGCCAGATGGAAAGCGAGCTGGGGTGAGGAGAGGAAGAGGGAAACCAACGCAGCGTGTGATTACAACAGAAGAGCAGGCAATACTCATAAAAGTTGCCGTAAAATAATTTCAGAATTGATTTTCCGAGGCAAATCGAGAGGCACTAAAAGAAATCCCTCCACGAGGGCTCTCTTAAAAGGCTCTAAGAGCGGTAGGCGTTCCGTCCTAACCCGCGTTTACTGCCCCTTTGGTGCAGCCCACACCTACCCGGCTCACCAGACCCTCTGTGGGCACGGAGGTTTCTTTCCAGCTGGGTCTTGTGCAGCCCCAGGGCCAGGGAAGCCCCCAAGCAGGCTACCAGCTTGAGTTTCAACTCATTTTACATTTTACCAGGGAAGATGCGACCATTAGGCAAGCAGCATGACCTAACTGGTGGTGCCAAGGTTCATTTTCGCCTCGGAAAAACTGAAAATGCTGTTTAAAAATATGAACTATCCTGCTGTCCCTCTGTGTAACGTACAGATTCACCCCTCCACCGAACTGGGGGCTCGGCACACAGCGAGACCCACGGAGCGGCAGCCTTGGGCACGGGCAGCATTAGGGCTTGGGGTGGCCCATCTTGGCTACCAGGGACTGAAGCGCAAGCAGGAAAATCCTGAAGATGATGAAGTAAATGAGATTTTTGTCTTCCCTGGGTATTTAAATAACCAGAGGTTTCATTACCAATGAAAACTGACTCCTGCTTTTGAAGCTTTCATTGAAGTTACAGAAGAAGAAGGGATGCAGGCAATGAAAAGTGATACTGTGGGTAATAATAATAATAATAACAACAATAACAATAAGAAGAAGCAGTGTTTCTCTGCCCAGGGAGGGCAGGTAGCTGGGGCTGCCTGGGAGGAGAGCTGCAAAACGCACCCACAGCAGTGACGCTCCACACCTGGAGAGCATCACTGGAGTTTTCTGCCCCCATCACCGAAGGGGTGAAGGGGCTTCGCAGGTGTTAACTACTCCAAAAGAATTATTATATTTAAAATTAAAAAGCCCCACACCCTGCTTTCAGAAAGTGGACTAGTGACCCTCTGAGATGCAAAGCACAAAGCCCAGGCAGCGATCCCAGCCATGCTGCTGCTGCACGAACCACCAGCCGACGACCTCTCTGCAACACGTTGAGCAGAGGAAAAACCCTCAGGATGGCCCGGACACACCGTGTCTGGATGGAGGAATGAGCGGTTCTACCAAGAATGCTGATATCTGGGGGGCAACGGACCAGGCAGAGGCTTCAGCATCTCTCCCAAGGGCTGTGGGAGAAGAGGGGGCTGAGCTCTGGAGAACTGGGGCTCACAGGTTGGACAGGCTTCAACCCCGGTGTCCCGTCCATTTGCATCTCAGCCTCACGCCACCAAACCTCCCTCCAGATTTCATCCCAGCTCGGCGGTGGAAATACAAAAAACCTCAAGCAAAGCCCAACTGCTGCTCGAATCGCTCTGCAAAACAACAGCAGAGACTTACCTTGGGAGGGACGTAAAACTCGAGGAGGAACCTCTCTCCTTCCACCTTCACCGCTTTCCGGAGCAGGAGGCGGCACTTCTGCCACTGCGAGCTGCCCACACAGTTCGTGTCGTCGGCCACCATGTAACGCAGCGTCCCCTCCCTCTGGATGTCCACCAGCTCCACCTTGGAGGAGGGCACCTTGGACAGGCGCAACTTGTGGGTCCATTTCTCCCGCGGGTCGCCGGGCTCCTTGCCCCCGGCCGGCCACGGCTCCCTCTCGGCTCTCCGGCCACCCGGGGCGGCCTCAGCACCCGGCTCTGGAGAGGATTTGCGATGCCACATCTCCTTCATGCCGTCCACCACGCACAAACTCATGTTCCTCAAGGAGAAGCCCTTCTTGAACTTGGGCTTAGTGGCAGCGTGGATGGAGACGTCCTCCGAGCTGCGGGACTGGCCGTAGGAGGACACCTTCCGCGCCTGCGCCTGCTGCGCTGGGCTGAGGTACCGCCCGGCCCCCAACGGGGCGTCCATGCTGTCCAGGGACTCGGTGGACGTCTCCTCCTTCCTTGGGGTGACCTCACGCCCGTAGGGGACGTGGCAGTTCTGCAGCCCCACGAAGGGCACGATGTTGTACTTGGTGGGGGAGTCAGACACGAACACCCGGCTGACCTCCAGGCTGAAGATATCCAAGAAGTTGGCAGCGAAATGGTGGGAGAAGGAGGTCTCCGCCCCGGGGGTGTCGTAGTGGGGGTTCTCCTTCAGGAACTGGCAGAACTTCTGGGCAAAGTCGATGGCGGCCGCCTGGGCGTGCAGCTCGCAGAACTCCCGCCAGTCGGGGAGCGGGGAGGAGGGCTCCTGGCACAGGGCATCGCCGTTCATGGCTGCCCCATTCCACTGCCGGTGGGCTGCGGGGGCGAGGGGACAATGTCAGTGGGGACAAGCCACCCCCACGCCCACCCCACCAACGGGGGTCTCCCCCCGCCACAACACAGGAGCCAGTTCGCAGCCCCAACGCGAAGGGAAACACCGCGGGAAAGAGGTTTAGTTGGTGTTCCCTCCGCCACGTCATATGCTGGGGAAAATCTTGGCCTCAGCAGCAGCCATAAATTGTACTTACTTGACGATTATGACCATGCAAAAACGTTATTGATCTCTCATAAAACCGCTAAGGAGTCCCCGACTGGGGGAGTCTGGGGGGATTTGTTGTAAGGATTTCTCCCGTGGCAGCTCTCCCCGGAGCCCTGGAGGGACCTGCACGAGGCAGCACCCTCCTCTCCGCACCCAGCAGCTGGTGCTCTCCATCCGTATTTCTGCCTTGATCCTTTGCCATATCAATTTTCTTTTTTTTAAAAAAAAAAATACACAGATCTTGCTTCTTTGATCAGCAAAGACCAGCCTGATGCGCTCCTCCACAGTCACTCATTCCTAGACTTTACAGCCCAGATCTTCCTTTGCCAAGTGACATCTCACCCATGGCCCCCCCAGCCATGGCTTTGTGCTCATGCTGCACTTCCCAAAGCTTTACTCAGTTTTAGGCAGCGGGGCTTGAACCATCTCCCTGGGGAGACCCCAGCAGAGATGGCAAATCAAAAAATCACCTCCCAGCGCCGAGACCGCTTGCACGGCTGGTGATGGTGAGCCCTGCCCAGGGAGCAACTGGGCCCCACTCAGCGCCAGTGCCCGAGCAGCAGCTCTTTTGCTGGGGAGGGGTTACTCCTAATGATAAATCACACGCCGTAACCCGCCGGCAGCTTACACGGCTGATAATTAATTACCACTCAGATGAACTGCATAAGCCACGGGATCAGGGTGGGCACTGGGGACCGCACTGACCCGCTCCTTGGCCCCCAGCCGCACCAGTGAGCAGAGCCCAGGTGGGGCTGAGCCCCGAAGGCTACGATCTGGAGTGGAGCCGGTTATCATTTCCTCCAGCACATCCCCGCGGAGATGAGATACCGCCTGACCCGCCAGCATGAAAACATCGGAGCTCTGCGGGAGCACCTCCATCCCCGGGAGCAGCCCTCAAACCCCCTCAGAAAGGGACAAACTCACAAAAATGCTCATGGAAAGGGAACCCCTGAGCTGCTCGAGAGCCTGAAGTGGGGGAGCTTGGTTTCTCCACTGTCTTGCAAGGAGCACAGGGTTTTCCCCGTGGCAGCATCCCAGTCCCCAACATGTGGCATCTTCCCACCTTCAAGACCGGGACATCGGTCGGCACTCTGGCTGCACTGGGTGGGCAGCGAAGCCAGGGCACACACAGGTGGCCATCAGGGACCCACACTGGCCCCACCACATCCCACAGCGCGTTGCTGAATCCTCTGGTGAGGCTCTCCCCATCACTGCAGGGCTTTCCCCGAGACCCTGAGTGGTCCTGCTGGGAAAAAAACCAACCCAACCATCCCTGCAGTTTAGGAGCAGCGTCTGTATTTTCCCTAGAGACAGTAGGAAATCAATAGAAAATGCAAAGCTGTTTGTTACCCGCCCGGCAAATGTGATTCCTATTTATCCAGCCATCGCCGAGCAGAGAATTATAAAGACTCAGCTTGCGGCAGCTACTGCCTTTCAGCTTTCAAATTCACAGCCTCAGCTCCCAGGAGCTGCCCCAGCACCAAGCCATGGCCCAGGAGGATTTGGGCTCGGGGGGAAAAGTGAGGTGAAAAGGAGTCTCCTGCTGCCCATCCAAGCAGGGACAGCAAGAGCAAGGAAGGGGGAAAGGGCGCAAAGGGAAAAGAGCAGAAAGGGGCTTGGAGGGGGATGAGAAAGCCCCACAGCGATGGGTTTAATTGCATCTGTCAGAAGGGAGCAGCTCGGCTTTGCCCCGGGTGTCGAGCCCTGGGGCTTCACTGGTGGGTCTCCCCAGCTTTCCCAACTGGGGGAGAATCCTTCTCGCCAGGAGGGACCAGTGCCACAGAGAGGGGCCGCGCTGCCTGAAACCGAGGGACTGCAAGCAATGGCCTCCAAGAGATTAAGGGGGCAAAAAAAAAAGAGGGAAAAAAAAAAAAAAAGGCATTTCAAAAATAGATAAAGCCCCAAACAAAAAGCCTCACCACCCAGGCACTGCAGCCAGGCTCAGGCTCGGAGACACGCGCGCAGAGGCATCACAGCATCTTCCTTTCATCTGCACGGGGATGACAGACTTTAAAAGGCCAATTTATAAAAATGAAGCCTGGAGGAGAGACATCTGGCAGGTCTGAGGAGGCGTCAGCTTCGGGGGGGGGGGAATTACTAATCCCGCGCTGCATCGCCAGCCCCCCTGCCCAGAGCAGGACCACGAGCCGCCCCAGCCACAACCCAGCCAGGGAGGCTGGGGGCAGACCCGTGGGGCCATCACCACCCCAGCGCCCACCCCGGCACGTACACGTTCACCTGATTTCTGCGGGAAACAGGCTCCCAATTATCTGTGTAGATTTACCTTTAATCTGGGTGCCTCCGCTCCCCTCCATATCAACAGCACTGCCCCACTTCTTGAAATAACTTATCATGCCACCGACAGCATCCCCGGGCAGAGCGGTGGAAGCGAAGACGAAAATAAGCCCAAAGATGAAAATAAGCAGCAAAATGTGCGATAGCTTTTTTGGAAAGCGAGGGCCGTCCCCTTCTAGCCCAGCTTCCCCAGGGTTGTAGCACGCTCCAGGGCACCTCTGGAAGGGGCCAGATCCCTGCCGACTCCAGAATTGGCCGAGCCTGGAGTCCCTGGCCTGGGTTACGCGGGAGGACGGACGTACGGACATATAATATGAGGTTTGTTGTCGGAGAGAAGCCACAGAGCAACAACCAAGCCACCAGGCTGGTGATGAGCTTCTTGACCTGCCTGCACGAGTCCCCAGACACCTCCCGGGGCAGTGCTGTGCCTCGCTGCCGCTGTCACTTGGGAAAGCGAGTCAAGGTTTAAAGAGGAAAAACCAAAGGATTTCTGGGGATCAGCCAAGTGGAAACCCAGGTTGCGATCACAGGGCGAGAGCCAGCCTGGTCGCGATGTTACGACAGCCTCTCCCCACAAGTCGGGCTGATGCATGTCAGCACCCACAAGGAGAAAGATCTGAAAGTCGAAGTAAGCTACTGACCTCAAGAAGAAATGAAATTTAATCTGTCAGCAGAAGTGCAGAGATCATCATCAAAAAAAAAAAAAGTCTCCAGCAAAGCAGGAGTCAGGGAGCAACAACAAAGCCACTGGGATTTGCTGAACCAGGGACACACGGGGAGGAACCAACACCTAACGAGGTGTTAATAACCCGAACACGCAACCCTGGTCATGGGACAGCCAGAACAGCCAACCCAGCACTTGCTCCGAGGGCTTTATTTAAGGAAACAACCCTAATAAAGAGATGTTTCCCTTCCGCCCGGACGCAGTGCAGCCAGGCCAAAGTGATCAGAAATTCAACGGGGGAAAAAATCCCATTGCAGGGTGTTGTGAGAGGCAAGCCCGGGTCCCTCCATCGCCGCCTGCATGGGAGAGCGCCCGGGGCCAAGCGTGCGTCCAGCCAGGAGCGGGAAAAGGGAGATCCCACACCGAGGTGTGCACGAAGTGGGAAGGGGGTCCTGAGCTCAGTCCTGGCTGCTCGGTTCCCGGAGGGATCAATGACACTCAGAACCCCAGCCAGGGATCCTGTGGGAACGACACCAAGGAAACCCAGGCACCTGCTCCCCTAAAAAAGTGCCTGACCTCAGCGCGTAGGGCCAGGGGAGGGCCCCGAGCAGGTCCGAGAGCAAGGTGACCCACCCTGCAGCGAGTGAGGGAGCCCGGCCCCTGCCGGCTCCGGGACATGGGGACATCGCTAAAACCCTTGGGGATGCCAAGGCAGGGCGAGTGGCACACGGGGCTCTGAGCTGGTGGCAGAAGGGAAGTGGGCCAGTCGTCTCTGGGAGCCCAAAGGGATGGGGGACGCACCGGTCACAGAGCTGACATCCCCCCCCACCACAGCAGACACCTGAAGTGGGCAAAGACCAAGTGTCCCCCGCCACGGGCTTCCTCTGTCACCTTGAGGGCAAGGTCCCGGCTCTCAAGAACCATCAGAGCTTTATGAAGCATCAGAGCTCACAGCCAGAGGCTGAGGCGAGGAAGGGAAAGCTGCAGGGCCAAACCGCAGAAGCTACCTGCGCTGGCGCGTTACACGTCACTCCGGGCTCACTCACCGCCCTCGCCGCAGCGCTGGGGCAGGAGAGGTCGATCACTGCACTCTTCGTTCTCCCATGTACTATTTATAACCTATAGATCTTAAATCAAACCGGCCGTCTGAATGGGGTAGAAGCGGAAGCAATCTTTGTTCCGCTCATTCACTGTCCATCCCACTAAAATATTAATCGAACAGCGTTTGGGCCTTCAAACTTAACGGCCGAACCTTCCTTGAGGTAAGCCCCCGCTAAACACACGCTTTGACACTCTGCCCGGGCACCGCTCACCTCATGCCAGGGGTCCCACTCCCGGATGGGACCCCCGGGTGCTGCAGGGGGGGACACGGACACTCTTCTTTCCCACATGCAGCCACGACCAGTCAGGCAGAGCTCAGACCACGACAGTCTCCCAGTAAAATCCAAGATTTTCTCTATTTCCTGCTATTCTGACCAAGTTCATATCACACGCCTGTTTCTCTCCCTCCTCTCCAAAAATCCCCCCGAGTGCACGTTCTACCTCCCAGAGCCACTGGACAATAAAGACAAGTTAACGGATCTGCTGGATCTTTGATATTCTCTTCCCCAAGTAAATCCAGCCCATGAGTGGGGCCGGAGCATCACCCAAGCCACTGAGCATCCTGCTCATGCGAGTTCGGTGTCGTGGGATTCGGGGAGTCCCCTCCTCACCCTTGGGGAGAGGGGCCCCAGGGTGCAGCCTGGGCAAAGCATCGCTCCGGCTCGGGGTCACGAACGCAGCCCCAATCTGGAAATCAAGTAGAGGCAACCCCTTGATGCTCCAGAAGAAAAGCTGGCTATTTCTTGAAGAAAAAATAAAAATAATATAAAAATAAAAAGAGAAAAATAGGGATTTTGGTAAAGGAGGTCAGAGGGTGCTGTGCCTTCCCTCTGGCTCGGGTGTCACCTCACCTGCCTGTCTCCGGCTGGGGAGCTTCCCATAGAGGAGCAACCGGTCCAAAGTCTATTTTTATCCACCACAATAGCGAAGCCTCCTGAGAGGAGCGGCCGAAGCCCTGTCCCCAACCAAGCAATCTCACATTTCCCTCGCTAAGCCTAGACTTCCTTTTGCCCCTCAGCTCACGACAAAACCCTCCTCCTCCTCCTCCTCCTGGCTTCTCATCCTCAGAAAACCAGTTGCACATCCAACTCCAGACTGGGTTGCTACTGGTGCCACGTGGCAGCGGGGTGCACCCTGTCATGCCCATGAGTTATATATTAACTACGTCAGGGCAGACCCTTCACGGCCTCAGACAGGCCAAATAACGGGGATTTTGCTGCTCACTCGTCACCCCTGGAGAGACCTGAAACTCAGGGGATTTCAGGAGAAAGAGCTGCCAACATAAACCCAACTGGAGATCCCCAAACAAGTGCAAACTCTATTTTAAAGATACTGCTCTTGCCTTGCAGACAGCTGTGTCATTAAGGGGCTCCTCGGGTGTTTTTGGGGAGTGAGCTGGGCAGGCAAGCGGTGCAGGATGCCCATCAAAGCGCATCCCAATGTGCCCCACGCCTCCGCCCTGGCTCATCTCTGGAGATCCGACCCTCCGTTAGGCCAGAGAACCCCCAAGGATTGTTCTTCAATTACGGCACGATAAACACATGATAAAGTTACGCAGGCCTGTGTGAAATTTTATTATTATCTTTGCTTTTTTGGCTGTTTTTTTTAAAAAAAAACCTGCAAATCTAATTCCCCATACACATCTCTGCCTCATACCTGCCTGCAAACCACGTTAAACTGCTGCCTAACGGCACCTGAGCTTGGGAAATTCTATTCTAGCCAGAGCCTTACCCAGGACTGCTACAACCGCTGCTAATTGCTTAAGTGGTGTGTTAAGCAAAACACCTCAAAAAAATTCCAGTGGGCATTCAAATCCCCCCCCCCTCTTCAAGCAGATGATGCCAAAACACTCCGTTAGACCTGCCATCCCTGGGTGGAGGTTCCTGCTTTGCCCTTTGCCATGCAGGGTGGCTCCTGGGCTGGCAGCGCCTCGTACCCATCGCAGTGGGAAAGATTTATGGGCCATGTCCAACTTTTCTGCCAGCCCTCCTTCCCGGGGCTCCTGACGGTTGCCAGGCCATCGTGGTCCCTTTCCTGCCCCTGGGCCTCAGAATTGCTGAGGCTGGAAAAGACCTCCGAGATCAAACCCAGCCTGTGTCCCAACACCACCACATTGGCCAGACCATGGCACTAAGTGCCACATCCAGCCTTTCAGTGCCAAATGCCACCAGGACCCAGTGTAGGAGGGCACAAACCTGCTCATGTCTTCCCAACGAGGCCATGCGGCAGACGCACACTGGGTCCCTCCCCCCTCCGAAGCACCTGCGGGCACTGATGGATGCAGGGCTCCAGTCAAGCAAATTCTCCGAGCCCTTCTAGCTTTCCCTCACGCAAAACTCCGGTGTAGGATGCTATTTTCCCTTTGGCAATAACCTCTCTGCCGCGACGCAAACCCGTTATTCTGGGGAACGCTCCCCGCAGAGCCAGGGTCCCCAGATGCCCTCTACCAGCCCTCTGCTGGCACGAGGGAGCGGAGCCCTGAGCCAGGCACAAGCCTCCAACCCTTATCCCACCACCATCGCCAGGCAGGGAAAGCAGCCAAGGGCAAGCGAGGGCACGGGCCCGGGAGGGGAGCGCTGCCAGGAGCGGCTCCGCTGGCTTTTGGGCAGCCAGAAGAGAAGAGCAGTGTTGCCTCGGGGCATCCCGGTTCAGCAAGAGCAGATGTGCAACCATCAGGGGTTTTTTCTCTGTCTGTCCTGGGAAGGGGAAGAAGAAGAGGAAGGGCATTCGCCAGCAACACCCTCATCTTGAGGAGAGGGGTGGGTTTACCTCCAAGGAGGACGGACAAGAGGAGGCTGGAAGAGACGGCCCCGCCATGAGGGTGCAGGAGACGTGCTCACACCAGGCCAGGAGAAGAGAGGACAGAGCAAGAAGAGCAGCCAGAAGAGAGAACCCTGCAGCCAAACCACCTCAGCAGCCCGAGGGGCTCGCGCTCAAGGAAGATGGCAATTTTAACACCAGAAGCTCCGTCCTGCAGCCCCCAGGACAGACTTGTCCCCCTTGATGGCGCAGGGGGACAAGGTGAGACACCGGCGAACCTGTGCCCTCTTCAAACGCACGCCAACAGGCTGGAGCATCTCAGCAACAATTATGCAACTTTTTTTAGGAATAAGCTATTCAACGGCCACCCTGGGCTGCACTGCAGCGTTACGGCAACGGAGAGGCACCGCGAAGCAACACTGAGGAATGCGAGAGGGGAGGTCCACGAGCGCCTGCAATGCCACCCCAGCACATCTGGCAACACACCTGTCTGTGCAAGGGCTGGAGGGCCCGGGGGTGGGAGGGATGAGCATTTTGGAGGAGCCCACATGCTTTAGGAGCACGATGCCAATTGAGGGGCGCAGCCCCAGATGCCCATCGAGCGGCACAGCCCCAGATGCCCGGCGCTGCAACCCCGCTCCTTCTCCACCCTCCTCCCAACAAACCAAACTGAAAATCCCCATGGAGGGGTGGTTTGAGTCAATCCTCTCCAAGCAACAGTGGCACCCCTGGGATTTTGGGCAGGGTGCTGGGTGGGCAGAATCGTTTTACCTCCTGTCCCGTTCCAGTTCACAGGGTCCCCAAGATGCCAGCGATGTGGGTCTTCCAGGTCAAGTGCATAACTTCAGCTGATGAATTTCTACACCAGAAGGAGGGACCGGATCGACTCGGAGAGGGCTGGAAGGCAAAGTTTGACGCGGTCAAGCCCTGGCGTGAGCTCCACCGCCGCGGTTCTGTCGTACTCGAGCCCGACTGGCCTCTTCAGTGGGAACTGGGATTAAGCAGAAGGGCCACGAAGAAAGTCCCTCTGCTTCCCAAGGGCCTCCACGTGATGTAACCCGGCCTCGCCAGGCCTGGGGGGAGCTCCGGGGCTGCAGCTGCCTCACGGGGGTCCCCGGGAATGGGAGGTGGGGGCTGCCCGGTACTGCTCAGCTCTTGGCAGGAGGAGGAGGAGGAGGAGAAGGAGGAGGAAGAAGCCCTTGCAAACCACCCACAGCAGCCTCACGGAAAGCCCAAGCAAACAATAATCATTACAAAAAAAAAACAAAAAAAAAAACAAAAAAAAAAAAAAAAAAAAGAGCATCCAGGCAGGGGGGCGTTGCGCATCCCTCCCCCTCCCCCCGGGGCGCTCCGGACCGAGCCGGGACCCAGCGAGTTTCGCCCCCCGGAGGCGGCATCTGCCCCCGCCGCGGTCGCTGCCTGCCCCGGGGGGGGCCCAGCACCGCCCCCCCCCCCTTCCACCCCCCCACCCCCGCCGGGGCTGAGCGCGGCGCTGCTCACCGGGAGGGGGAAGGACCCGGCCGGGGGAGGCAGAAGGAGCGGGGAGAGGCGGCGGCAGCCCCCGGCCCGCCTGTGCGGAGCCCCCGCCCGGCGGCGAGGGGAGGGGGCAGCCCCGGGCCGCCCCCCCGGCTCCACCCCGCTGCAGGGGCGACCCTCCCGCCGCGGGGGGGGGGGACGGCGGAGGGGGTGGGGGGGGGTGTGTGCTTTGCGCTCCGGCTGCAAGCACAGACCCTCCCCCGGGCCGGGGTGGGGAATAACCGGGAAAACAAGGGACCCCCCCCTCCGCCCCAGCCCTCCCCGCCCCCCCGGTAGCCGGCGGGATGCGCTCACCCGCTGCCGCTGCTGCCGCCGGTGGGTGCTGCCGGGGCTCCCGGCGGGCCAGCACTGCCCGGCCGCCCCCCGCACCGCCCGGCAACACCGCCCTCCGCCCCTCCCACCGCCCGCCGCCTTAAAGGGCCCCGCCCGGCCCCCCCCGGGGGGTCCCGCCCGCCCTCCCCGCGCCGAGCCGATCCCCGAGCGCCGGGCAGGGGGGCCCCGGGGGGGCGCGGGCAGGGGGGCGGCCATCCCCGCCCACCCCACGGCCTGTGCTGGGGGGCGGCCCAAAGGCCCGGGAGCATCCGAGACCCCCGAGAGCAGCCCGAGCCCCCGAGGGCACCCCAGACCCCCGGAGGGCACCCCCAAGCTCCGATGGCACCCCACACCCCCTGGTGGCACCCGAGACTCCCGATGGAACCCCAGGCCCCCCTAGAGCACCCAAACTCCCCACGGCACCCCACACCCTCTGATGGCACCCAAAACTGCCAAGAACACCCCAAACCCCCAAGGGCACCCCAACCCCCCGAGGGCACCCCCGACCTCTGATGGCACCCCACATCCCTTGATGGCACCTGAGACTGCTGATGGTACCCCCAGACCCCCCCCCAAGAGCACCCCAACCCCCTTCGAGGGCACCTGAACCCCCCGATGGCACCCCACAACCCCCAAGGGCACCCCAAATCCCCGAGGGCACCCTAGCACCTCAGAGAGCATCCCAAATCCCTGATAGCACCACAGAACCCCCAAGGGCATCCTAGAGCCCTTGAAGGCACCCAAAATCCCTGAAAGCACCCCAGACCTCCTGAGAGCACCCCACCAAATCCCTGAGAGCACCCCAGACCCCCAGAGGTCACCCCACACCCTAAGAAAGGCATCTACCAATCCCAAAAGCTCATTTGTGCCCTGCAGGGGAGAGGGAACAACAATTTTGGGGTGATCTGTGGGGCACCCCCACATCCCCAGGGTCCAAGAGGCCCCAGGGGGCTGGGGAGGAGTTTTTCGGGGGAGCCCCTGCCCTGCTGACATATTTATAGGGCCCATCTCCTGCGCCCTCCTCCACCATGGAGGTCAGCGCAGATTTATCACCCGCATTTTCCCACAGGGGAACTGAAGCTCGGAGAGGTTCGAGGGATTTAGTCAGGGGGTCACAGTACCGTGGGGACCCCCACATGGACCCCCCCCTTACCCCCTCGGCCCTCCCTGTGGTGTGTCCGCAGGGTGGATGGGGATGACTCACCAAAAGAAATTAAAAAAAAATAAAAAAAGGGATTTGCAGGAGGAACAAATCCTTTTTTTTACTTCTGCAAAGCACCTGTAGGATTAAGACAACGCTGGTTATGTAAGGGGCGGGGAGGGGGGTAGGTTCTTATTACTGGTGTTATTTATTTATTCCGCTTCCGTGCCACCCTGGCACCCTGCGAGGTGTGAGCGAGAGGCTGGCCCCGGGGGCACTTGGGGGGGGCAGAAAGGAGGGAGGTTCCTCGTAGGGCTCTTGCCCCGCGATGCACCATTCTATTTTCCTTCCCCAAACCCCTGCCAGCGCAGAAGAGCCTTCCTAAAGCTCCTTTTTTTTTGCTGTTTGAGGCAGCAGCATGAAACATGGGTCCGGGAGGGGGTTTGTAAAAGCTCTGTTTAGGGAGTGCGGCCGGACCGTGGACTCCTGACTTCTTTCCTTGGCTTCACCATCGCTGCTTTTGTGAAGATTTTGGATGAATGCCCACCACCTTGTCACATTTGTCCCCTCTCAGGGGTGTTTCGAGGATGGATTCATGCTCCCCAAGAGACAGCAGCCCGCTGCTCGGGGCAGGGTACCCAGGACAGACTGCGTCTGCCCACCTCCCACCACGGCCCTTTTCCACCCCCCTCCTTTTCCCTGGCCTCTCCTCCAAAAAGCCTCTCTCCCATTCATATACATTTTTAAAGAAAATACGCGATCAATAGTCTCTTAGGCTGGAATTTCATTAAGGGTTTCGCTGCGCTCGCTATCGATCGCTGGCAGGGCCGGGAGTTGTACACCGCTGGGAACCACTGGGAACTGCTGGGATGCTGGGAGCCACTGGTAACCACTGGGAACTGCTGGGAACCACTGGGAACTGCTGGAAACCACTGGAAACTGCTGGGAGTTACTGGGAACCACTCACTTCAGACGCTGCTCTTTGCCCCTCCTCGATATCCATTTTTGTACAAGCAGCAGAAAGCCCAGCATCCCAGCTTCCACTAAACTCCCAGTTTTTACTGAATATCACACACTGGGAGCCCCAGGAAGGGCTGGGATGCTGGGATTTCTTCTGTGAACCAGGATGAACGTGACTGCAAAGGCCTGGGTACATAATGGGCTCTCCTGTGCAGGTTGCTCCTTGTTTCAGGACGTGTAAGACAAGGTTGGAAAGCGTGGCTTAGAGATGGAACTTTGGGTGACCCTGTGAGGCTGCATTTGAAGAAGAAAAGCAGGGCTTCAAGTGTGGAAGCATGCTGATTGCACCACTGCTGGTCAGTCACTTGAAAAACCAAATGAAAAAAGGATTTGAGGGCTAATTTTAGGTCTGCGCCTTGACCAAAGAGATTTACAGTAATTGTCGGGGTGAAAGTTTAACTTCTCCCGTGACTTTTCTCAGCAATCCCCGAGGAACCGTGTTCCATAGCGCAAAGAGCATCCCTGGTCCAGCTCCCCAAACCACCTTTTTAAGGCTTTGTTTTTAAACCGAGGCCACAGGCTGCTTTCAGTGGGACATACACTCATCACAAGTGCCAGCCCGCAGCCGGTGGGAGCTCCCGCAGAGCTCAGATCCTTGGCCCCCATTTCTGGCCATCACCACAGATGCAGAGCCGGGCAGCCCACGGACACCTCCGCTCCCGTTCATCACTAAATCCTTTCGAAAGGAACGGCCATGTGAGCAAAGACGGAACATTCTTCTTTTAGAGACATGGCCTTTCCACCATGCCAAATGATTTAAAACTAGTGGCGAATAAACTTAATATCTGCTCGCTTCTGCCAATTCTCATTACGCTGGGACTCCCTGGGAGCTATCAAAGAGAAAAAAAAGAAACAAAAAAAACCCAACCACAATCCGCTGGGAGACGTGAGGCGAGCGGTGCAGCCAGCGACGGGGAGGGCTGCTGGCAGCCGGAGTGACGTGCACTTGAAACCCTGTGCCCGGAGGGATTCACCGGTCGAGCCGTGCCAGCCCCGGCAGCATGCCCTCTGCTCCTCCTGGAGGAGCCGCGATTTTTAATTTCATCCTTGTCCCGGGGCAGGCTGGGGAGGTGATCCATCCCAGGGACCATAACGCTCCTGTAGCTTTTCCTCCCAAACCCTAGTGCTGTGGGGTTTGCGAATCCACAAAACCTCCGCGGGGAACAGGGACGGCAAAGCAGGGGCAGGTGGTGAAGCGTTTTTGTCTGGCATCCCAGGAAAAACCCTGGAAAAGAAGGTAGGAGAGTTCTGAGGCTGTGGCCCAGTGCAGCCCAGCCGTGAAACCGTTTCGTGGTGCAGGAGAGCAGAAAGGCGAGCGCATGTGTGAGCTGTCAGCCGGGCAGACGGGCCCCGGGCATCTCCTGGGTTGTCACAGCTGCAAATTGTCCAGGAAGACTCTCTAACGAGATGTAAGGGAAAGATTTGCTGGAGGAAGATGTCACAGGGATGAAAGGGGAAATGAGAAGAAAGCAGGAGAAAGAGTGGCTTGGGTTTGTATTTATTTGCGCAGGAAAAATTGCTTTAAAACGTCCTTAGAGGAGGCAAACAGCCAGTGACAGCCCGGCCGTGGGGCTGGAGGAGCCTTCTCCCGGGCATCGCGCTGATGTGAAGACCTTGACATCTAAGTTCCCTTCTCCTTCTCACCCCCCCGACTCTGGACTTACCTGCAAGAGGAAGAAAAGCCCTTTCCTTTCAGCACAAAGACCGTTGCTAAAATTTCCTCTGCAACCTGCAGTTTTCCTGCCCCCGCTGCCTGCGCAGCCCTGCCTGAGCGATGCTCTCCCAACATGACCCAAAGTTGGACAAACCCAACCAGACCAGCTGAAATCCCTGGGAGAGGACACACAGAGAAGGAGAATACACGAAGAGGAGGACACACAGAGAGGACCAAACCCTGCCCTCATCTCCAGCTGGGATGACTGACGGATTTTGGATGGAGATGGAGAGCAGCTTGCAGCATCAAGAATTTAACCTGTGTCATTCTCGTGTGTACACAGTCTGTTCCCCACTCTGTCCCAGCTCTTCTGCTCAGAATTGTGTCCAGCAGCCTCTTGGACCCACCTGGGAAAGGAGGAATATTTGGGGTTGGTGAGTGAGGAAGGAGTATGAGAACACTGTCAGGAGGAGAAGGGGTTCAGAGCTCAACCCGTCTGCATCCCTGGCAGTGCCAGGAGCGGTATCAGGCACAAGAAGAGGGTTTCCAGCTTGGTGCTGGGGGGCGTGACCCATGGCTTCAAGATTCACCGTCTTAAAGCATTTCGTGCTACAGCCAGAAACACCAGCACCTCCTCTGAGGACGTCACTTGTGAGGGAGTTGGGCCTGGGCGGGTGGAAGCCACAGGAGCCCAGCCCAGCCGGTGCTGCCTCTGCTCTTCTTCCTCCTGCTGATGCAAATGAACAGCAAAGATTTTCTGTGCTAAAAATTCCCCCCACTCCACGCCTGCTGGCAGGGAGCTCACCAAGTGTGCAAGGGCTCAAAGCAGACGTGGAGCCCTGTGCTGGGGTGAGCACCCAGACACCCCCGGTCTCGGTGTCCACACCTGGGGCTGCAGAGCTGAAATTCTAGTGGAAAAAAAACCCAACAAACCAACCCAAAAACCCCGGTGTGATCACTCCTGCCTCCTCTTGGCTGAGGGCTCTGCTCTGTGTCCCTCCTGGGGGAACAGGCACCTTCTGCACCCAAACTGCCACCCACCTCTGCCAGAGTAAGGTCACAGGCTGTTAGCTGCACTTGCGTCATCTCTGAAATACCCCTTTTCTTTGTGCTGTTCTGCTCTGCAGGAGCCATGCTTGAAAGAAGGTGTCGGAGGCTTTGTTTCACTACAACAGAGCACCCACCCGTGGGAGGACAAGGCTTCAGAAAGCCTTCCCACACCTCCTCTGCGGCTGTCCTGCCTGGGGGGTTTCCAGAATCAAAGCCCTCCTCGCTGCAGCAACCTTCAGTCACTTCTTGCTGCCGCATCTATTTGGTGGCCTCCACTTGGGGACAGGCTTGGGACCACCCCCCAATTCATGGGTCCGGGCCCACAGCCAGGCTGACGGAGCTGCTGGCCCCGAGGACCACGGCACAGCCCTCCCATAGGGTCTGTCACAGGCTGCAGCACCAGACCACCTAGATTAGAAAAGATGTTTAAGATCGTTGAGCCCAACCGTGCCTTCCACCCTTGCTCTCCTCAAGCATCGCACAGCCGCGGGCTCCCTTAATGCCGTGGCTCCAGCCATCCCGATGGTCCCTCTGCTCTGTGTCCAGTGGGAGCCAAACCTCTGGAGATTCCAGGCATGTGGAAAGGGTTTTCCTCTTCCTCGCTTGCAAAGGCTCCTGCAATGACAGCTCCTTTTGCTGGGTGATGGAGAGGAAACCGCACCGCTCCTGCCAACGAAGGGCTGCGGGGGATCCTTTCCACTGTGCTGGTCCAAGCGGCTCTTTTGCTGCTGTTTCCCAGGGTTTTGCCTTTCCTACAGGCTGGAGAATGTCCTTCTGGCAACCTTGGCTTTGAACTAGTCCCATACTGCCGGGTCAGGCTGGCCCCGGAGTTTCCGCAGTGCAAAGCTCTCCCTGCAGCAGCTTGCACGTGTGTTTGATAAAAAAAAAGAAGAGACATTAAATATTAAAGGCAAAAGCATTGTTGCATGGACTCAGAGCAGCTTTTAAAAGTGTTAGCAGTGCCAAAATCCCAACCTTCCCTTAGCTTTGAAAGCTTCTTCTATTTTTTTACCAGCCGGTGGGGAGCCGGTGTGAGGTGTGTGCGAGCAGCGAAGAGCCTCTGCAGGAGCTCCCAAAGTGAAGCCATGAGGCTCAGCACCAGCGAGGAAACTCCTAAACCCTGTGAGCCTGTGGGGACCAGTATGTGGAGGGGAACTGGGAGAAAAGGCCTGGAAAAATCCCAGCTTGGGGCTGAGGCACTGGAAGGTGGTCAGGGCTGCCTGCCTCCCCAGCCAGGCTGTGTCACTACAGAGGAGGGTGACCCGATGCTGGGATAGGACAGGTCCTGTCCTTGCACCTGGGAGATGCACCCATCGCTGTGCAGCATCCACTTGTGGGGATTGTTTTGGGGTCCCCTTCACCGGCGGGGACTCTGGGGGGCCACGAGCCCAACCCGAAACCCTCATCTGTGCTAAACATCTTCCCCCACACCTCTAAAACCACCAGGAGGCCATTAAGATAAAACCCTTTATGCCTTACAGGGCCCTTTCTCTCCCCCCAAAAAGGGCAGACCCCACTGATCCCACTACGGCTGGGACCTGCACCATCACCATCACCCCCCAGCACCCTGAGCATCACCCCGCACCATCACCCCGCGGGATGAAGGCAGTAGCAGCACAGGCAGCATCAGCGTGGACCAAGAGAAGGGGTTTCCATAGCGACGGGCACCCGAAAGGCCCCAGATCCTGGGTATTCAGCGCTAGAATTCGGGGCCGGGGCCTGTGTGCTGAAGGGGGGTAACTCCAGAGCTGAGGAGGGGTACCCCAGAACCACGCACCGTGGCTGGTTCACTGCCGGGGTGCATCCCCCAGCCGGCTCGTCCCCTGGGGGCCCTGGCACTGCCAGCCCGGCCGTGCCTCCCTGGGGGGCTGGCGAGGGTTCCCCTCCACCCTCCCCGCTCCCTCCCCGGCTATTTTTGTCCCTGTACCCAGTAAGCCACGTGCCGGTCCCCCCCCCCCCCGTTACCGGTGGGGACGGTTATTCTGAGCGAGAAGAGACGTCAGAGGAGGTCGTGCCAGGGCTGCGGTGCCGCCTTCGGCCTCGCTCCTCTGCGAGTGGCCGCGGGTCGCGCTGGGGGGGGGGGGGTTTGATCCCCTGTTGTGTCACAGCGCCGGGCTCACAGGGACAGTGGGGATGAAGCACGAGGGACCAAAGCACCGCTCTGTGAGGACAGAGCCCCCCCCATGATGGGGACAAAGCACTAACACCATAGGGGCAAAGCGTAGATGCAGCGGTGACCGAGCTCCGGGCCACAGGGACAAAGCCCCATCCCGTGGGGACACGGGGCACAGAGCGATACCCTTGGCTGGTCGCGCTGCCCGCCCCCTCGCAGCCGTGGGCAGATGAAAGGGAAGGGGTGAAACGGGTTAAAAGGAAGGAAAAGGGCGTTAATTCTGCCAGCTGGGGTGGAACCTGCCTCCTGTCTGATGTCCGTGCCCTGCCCAAGCCACCCCGGCAAGGGCAGGGGCACCCACGGCTCCGCCTGGCACCGACACCTGCCCCAGGCTGGGGACTCGCCCGTGGCCAGGCACGACAGAACTGCGAAGCCAAAGGAATTACTCCTGCCACTTGTCTTCACCCCAGCCCACAGTGTTGTCCCTTCAGACCACTGGCCTGTGCCAAACGCTCCTGCTCGCCCACCTCTGGCCGGCAGCTCGCCCCGGGCAGGGTCCCAGCGGAGCTGCCAGGTCTGAGCTGAGAGGCGTCCCTGCCCATGGCAGGGGGTTGGATCGAATGATCTCTAAGGTCCCTTCCAGCCTGGGCCATTCCAGGATTTGCTATGATCTATGGGCAGGTTTCTTTTTGGCTTCCAGGGGGAATGGGGAAAAGAAACGAGCTGCTCTGACACACCACAGGGTCAGGAGCAGGGGTTTTTCCAAGGAAAAGGTCACCTGCAGAGAACAGCCACGATCTCCCACCCAGGGCTGATGGCTGGCGGGAGCAGGGAGCTGCTGGCTGTGCAAAGCTGGGAGCTATTCTCAGCGAGAGATGGCTGGGGCAATTTTCAGTGAAATATAGCCAGTTCCCTTCCTTTCTTTTTATTTACTTTTTTTTCCCTGCATTGCAATACTGATGCTGGGGGAGACCCTCACACCAGCATCTTGCAGGGTTGGCAGCTTGCGGGGCATCTGTCCTGCCCTGCATAATTAAGGAATAACAGAATAAACGGGGCATTTTGGAGGTGCAGCCTCTCCGTGCCTACCCCAGCTTCACAAATGATTGCTGAAGGCAGCCACTGCCCTGGACCCCCCATCCTGGGGCAGCCCCAGGGATGCAGTGAGACCTCGCGGGTGCAGGTGTAAAGGGGGCAGCGGGAGCCCTGAAACATCCTTGTGCAACCCCCAGCATCTCCACCTCTTGAAGACAGGGTTGGAAAACAAGGGGCTGGGGTCTGGCTGAGCCCCTGGCACAGACTAATGTCCCTGTGAGGAGTGGGGGTCCCTGCCCTGAGCATCTCCCGGTGCTCACCGCAGCACATCCACCCCTTGCGCCTTGCTTACGTTTTTCCTGCCGTAATGAGAACAGACTTTTGGGGCCGGGGGGGAGCGAGGTAAATATTTTTCCACTTCCTCTCAGAGCTGGAAAAGCCTGCGAGGCCCATCTCTAGGGAGACTCTGTAAATAAGGCGGAGGGGGAGGGCGAGGTGGTGGTGGGGGGGGCTCCATATGCTGCACCAGTTTTCGGCCCCGGTTTGCCATCAGATGTCTGACACAACAGGAAGCAATAAAACAGTTATTACCAGCCGGCACCTTCAAGGAGCCTGAAACCCGGCTCGAGATCAGGGCTCCCCTATTCACGGGGTTATCGGGGGCTTCCCCTGTCAGCAGGGCGGGCGGCAGCGATGCTCGGCTCCGGGTGCCAGCCCACCGCCGCGATTTCGGCATCGGACGGCGTGTCCCATGGCTGCACGGGAAAACGCACCCTGGCCAAGGGAGTTTCCAGCATCCAGACCCTGCTGTCGTTTTTAAAACGACGCTGTCTAAAACCAGCAGCTCCATCTCTTAGGAAAGAACTGAGAGGGGCAGCAGCTCACACACCGCAAAGCCGCGACACTTGGCCACGCGCCCTTGGCCGATAATTCCTACCGCGGGGCCGTAACCCCCGGCTGAAACAGAGCGCATCTTTGAGACTGATGTTTGGCCTCGATTTAAAGGCATCGGGCGGTGGAGAAGCGCCACCATTTCCCCGCTTGCTTACAGCCAAAAATAAACACAGATCGATCCCTACGGCTGGGCTGCTCAGGCTCCTGCCTTCATGTATCCAAACCCCTTACATCTTACCCCATTTTTTTTATTTTCCATATGGGCTCTGTCCGTGCACCGACCCGTCACAATGGACCCTGTGAACCCCCAGCCCTGCAGCCTGCTGCATTTTTACAGGGAACACCCCAAACGTCAAGCAACAGGCACGTGTGTCCCAGTGCCGGCCCTGGGTGTGCTGGTGTTTGTGCAGCTTCTTTCTCCCTCACATCCTGCCAGGAGCTTCCTCCACTTCATCCCGCTCTGCTCCAAACCCATCGATTACCTTTTTCCATTTGTAGAACCAGGGCGAACACGTTTGCTGCCCCAGAGTCTCGTTTCCAGCAGGAACCAGACCGGAGGGACCTTTAGAAAAAATCATATATGTATTTTTTTTGGATGTAGCACTGCAATAATTGCAGCTGTGGCGTACCCTTGCAAACACCGTCGCATCGCTCCGCTCCTCCGGCTGCCAGTGCGCTCAGCATCCCATCCCCACCTCACCTTGGGCTCCTCACCTTGGGCCTTGGGCTGCAGCTGAAAATCAAGGCAGATTGGCTTCATCCTGGCAGTGATTTCCTTCCTGTCTCCTCTGCCCAAGGCAAAAACTGAACTTGTGACCCAGGTGTGAGCAGCCTGTTATCTCATTAACCATCCAGCCTTCCCCAGGAGCCTTTTATTAACCATATCAGCCTCTGCCACCCCCTGAAATTCAGCTTGGGTCTCTCAGATGGGATGGAAGATTTGCAGGTTAAATAGGTATAAAAAGCAGAGGTTTTTTCCCTCCCTGTACTTATTTTCCTGAATATCTGTCGATACTAATTAGAATTGTGTCCCATAATCAAATTTCAAACAGCAAAGGGGAGCGAGGGGTCAGTGAAATCCTTTTCCTCCGAGTCACTCAGACATAAAAGGGGCTTTCAAATCAAATTAGCAATAAATCCCTTTCCAGCCTCCTAAAAATGGCAGGGACCCAGCAAGGGCATGTAGGACCCCAACCAGGCTCTGGGGGAGCACGTCCTGAAAAGGGCACCCAGGTGACACCCATGGAACCGGGGAGGGGGGGGCTGAAGGGGTTGTGACGAGCCAGCTGTACCCCCAAAACCCAGCAGCTTCACTCCCCCTGGGCACGACAGAATTTACCCAGCCTGGGGCAAACCCTGCCCAGGATGAGCTGGTCATGGCTCTTGCCCGAGGTCGGGGCTTCTGCTTCGTGTTTCGGAGGGGAAGGGGGTAGTTGTGCCCCTTCCCCGGCCTTGCCAAGCTGGCCTGGGGTGTGCCGGGGGCGCTGGAGGAGACCCCAGCCACCCGAGGACACCCTGCCACGTGCAGGGCATCTTCCCATGCACCAAAACTGCCATTTATTTTTTTTTTTGTTCCGTGCTACCTGGGAGCATCTCACTGGCTGTCCCAGTGCATCTGGCTCTGCCCAAAAGGTCGTCCCCCCGCAGCCCTGCAGCCCCCCCAGCTCTGCCTGAGCCCTTCGTCTCCGGCGCGTCTCTCGAAAGCGGCTCCGAAGCCTTGGCCGAGGCGCCGGTGGTGACCCCAGAGCCCTCCCCAGCTCGGGCTTCCCCTGCCTCCGGTCAGAAGGTTTTGGCAGCCGGAGCCGGGCTCTCAGGAGCAGCAGTCGTTTGCTGGCCGGGACACCCAGACGTCCCCGAGCTGCTGGAAGGTCGCCGGGGCTGAGACGAGCGAGCGGCGCGATGCCCGGAGCTCCTCTCTGGTGGGAAGGGCGAGGACGTGGCGCCTCGTGCCACGCAGCAGCGGTAGGAATTGCCAGGAGCTGCCCAAGAGAAGAAAACAACACCCTGCAACCAACCCCTGCCCTCCCCGGGAGGGATATTTGTTGATAAATCCGTGGATGTGCCATTTTTATTTTGCCAGAGGCGATGGTTCTGCCCGAGGGATGAAACTTGGCAGCCCCAGGTGACCAGTCAGACCAGGGGGGGCTGCCAAACCTCGGGCACAGCCCTCGGCCCCTCAGCCCCTTGCTGGAAGGGGGGCACGGCTCTCCCCAGACTCCTCGCGCCCGCTGGGCTTGGCAGAAGGAACCTGTGACTAAACCCCAAGGTCAGAACCTGCGAAGCCTGGGAAAAAGCAAAAAAAAAGGAGGAGGAAAGGGGGGGAACGTGCCCAGATGCTCCCAAATTACCCGGGCAAAGTCACACCAAGTGCCTTTCCCAGCAGCTGCGCAGGGATGCACAGGCAGCTCTGGTTTTGGAGGTGGCCTGGGCTCGAGCCCCTCTGCTCCTGTGGTCCCTCCTTCGCCAGGAGCCTTTCGCCCAGCCCGCGGGGCGCCCGCAGTCACCGGCAGCCGGGGTGACGGCTCCGGCACGCGGGGACAAGAGGTCCTGCCCTTCCCGGCGCTGCGAGACATCACTGCCTTTAGCTGCTGTAATGGGTTTCTATAATTAGCCGCACACTCTGCCCTTGGACTCGAGCAGGACATTTCTCAGTTGTTTAATATCAAAAGCCGACAAAAAAAAAAAGAAAGGAAGCAAAGCACAAAAGCAACCCAGTCAATGCACGTCTAAGTTTATTTTATCACTTGTCCTGCAGAACTCAACATCTATTTTAAGCCATTTATGAAGAGTACAAGTGTGAATAGCTGCAGAAGTTTTGCAATTCCAAGACACCACATACAGCTTCTAAAAAAAGCAAATTTAACCTTCCCAACAAAGCCTCAACAACCATCCCACCTTTCCCCAGATCACGTTTCTGAGCTACTGATTTCAGACGGCAAAAGCTCATCTCCTCCACATCTGAGGTCGACGGGTTCAAGAGGAGGTCCCCGGCACGTGGCAGCATCACCCCCTCGCCGGCATCTCGCCCCGCGGGTGTTTCCCTTCCGGACGGGCTCGGTTTACCCTGGGACAGGTGTGGGTTGGTCCCTTGGGGTTCATCCCTCCTTTCGATTCACGAGTATTTTACATTTTGCCACGGGCCACAAATCCTATAAATAAACCCGGGCTGCCCGTGGCAGATGTGCAGCCTATGGCTGCCTGCACGCTCCGTTAGAGGCCTCGACTTCCCAGCAGCGTGAATGTGAATAGATCCGAATCTGCAATGAAATATTAATCGGAAGCAACGCTGTTCTCCTGTCTTCGGAGGGGAATTTTAATTGAGGACCACGCTAACAAGCAAATACCTTCCCACACTGTGCAATCACATCGAACCGAGGAGGAGAGGGGCTGCCAGGACCTGCTCTTTTTAATCAAAACCTTTCCTATCACCTCAGTCTCCCCAAATCAACCCGAATTATCAGCCCAGTGCTCATCACCCAGCAAACCCACCACCAGCAATTGCTTGATTTGCCTTGCGGGTTCCTAAAAGGGTCAGATGTTGAGCAGATCAACCGTAAAGCAAGTAAAGCCCCAAATGGACAGGTCCTGCCAGGGATTAGGTGAAGCTGTTGCACCCTGAAGAGGCGACCAGTGCTCGGCAGGAACATCTCAGCAAGGAGAGGGTTTGGAGCATCCCGGTGGGATCTGTCCTGACCAGCCATGCCTCACTTTACCCTCATACAGTCCTGGCCGGTCGGGCTGTTTTCAGGTTCTGGTTCCAGCAGGGTGGCAGAAGGTGTCCAGAAAGGTCCTTCAGATGGAGCCAGGGCTGAGCAACAGCTTCGTTTGACCCGAGAGGCAGTGAGGAGACAACGAGCGGAGCAAGCCTGTGTCTGCAGGGACGGCTGGGTTTGATCCTCTGCTGCCTCGCTTGCTCTGGCGGAGCCTGGCAGCACTGCTTGATTTCTGGTCATTCAATAAACTCGAGCAAAAGAGGAATTTCTCAGCTATCACAACACTCAAAAAGGCAAGTTTGGGAGGTTGTTTCCCCACCCCGCTTTCTGGATAAATGTAGTCCCCCCAGTTTTGTGCTGGAGTCAAAGCAGGATGGAAAAAAATCATCACATCTGAGAGGAGTACCTCTTATCTTGCATTTTTTTGTGTATTTTGGTAAAGATTGACCTCTCTGGGACATCAGGAGGTCGCGGCCCTCCTCCAGGCAAACGCCGTGTCTGGCTAAACACCTCTCCGTGAGCTGAGGCTTTTGATTTCCAGGGGTGGGAGCAGGGTGGGGTTGGGGGAAATCATTGCCTCCATCCTACAAAGCAGAAAGAAAAGCTACAGTGAAGGGGCTGGCGGGGAGCAAAGAGACAGATCCTGCCGCGGGACGGCAGAGGAGCCGGCGCCAGCAGCGTCGTGTCCAGCCGTCACTGCCACATGTCGCCCGCGTCCCCGTCCTTGTGGAACTTGTGGACGTGGTCGGCGTACCTGGGGAAAGGGCAAAGCCGCGTTAGCTCCCAGCCAGGAGCCCTCATTTGCAGGATGGAGGTGCCCAAAAAAACCTGCTGCAACCCCCCGGGCTCTGCCCGGCGAACCGGGGCGACCCAGCCCGTCCCCACACTCACTTCTTGGCGCAGAAGGCGGCGCAGTCCCTCCCCACGCTCTCGCTCCAGGCGGTTTTGTAGAGCACCTGCAAAATACACAACGCAGTCAGCCCTGCTTTCGCCTGTCTGTCAGGGGGCTGCCCTCAGGACGGGCAGAACGACCTTTTCCAGCATGTTTTTCTTCTTTTTTTTTGGTTTTGCCAGGGCAAGGTGTGTGCGCTCACGGGGATGGAGATGTGGGTTTGGCTGAAGGGAGGTCACTGCCGGGTTTGGCTCCTTCTTCCCTTCGTGCCACCAGGTTCCCATCTCAAAGCTGAGCTCTGAGGTTTTGGAAAGAGGCAGAAGCCCTCCCGTTCCAGGCCGATGCATTTGAGCCTTGGGGATCTGTAAGCCATCGTTTTCACCAGAGAAATACTCCAGAAACACCCATCAGCAGGCCTCCCAATCAGGGTTAATTGAAATCACAGGAGTCAGGGATGAAGGCTGGGGTGTGCCCAGCCCAGTGCTGGATTTCAGGCTCTTTTGTGTCTAGATGAAATAAGATCATTCCATTCATGTAATATTTATGAATTTTCCTTTTTTTTTTTTTTTTAGGTTAGTGCTTTAAAGTTTAATGTTGTTTAACTTTTTATTTTCTTTGCTCCTTTCCTCACCAAAATAACACAGAGTCGCTTTTACTTTGAGAAGATCGGGACAGAAATATTGTTCTGATCTGTCTTTCATCCTGTTTCATCATTAAATTATTGATGATTTGTGTGGTTTGTTTTTTTATTTCCCTTGAAATGGTAAACTCCCAGAAACAGTGTAAGAATGTAGGAGGAGTTTACACCATGACCAGGGGGTTTGGGCTGGCTCAAGCCCCTATTCCTGACCAAATCTCTACTTCTCTTCTTCCAGCCCTGATGTAAAGTTGGGGGGAAATTTGAAAGTTGGAGGAAAATGAAGCCACAGGGCAAGTAAGAAACACGGGGAGGATCAGAGCTCGCACGTGCAGAGCCAGAGCTCGTCACCCAGACAGGCAGCGAATGGAACTTAGCTCCATCGCGCAGGCTGAGGGATGTACCCAGGGATAGGTGCAATATCTTAAAAAAAGCAAAAAAAATAAATTCCCCCAGATGGGATGTTCGCTGACTTTTTGTCAGGGTACCCGCCCTGCCACAGTCCCTGCACTTACCAGGAAGACGAGGCAGTGCAGGAGCAGGGTGTAGAAGAAGGCAACGGTGCGAGCTGTCTTGTTGGACAGGATGAGCCGCCCCTGCAGCAAAAGAACAGAAAATCCCATTTTAAAGCAGGTTGGTGGAAAGCAGCCCTCCCTGAGCGCAGCCTCGGAGAGGGCCGGGGCTCTGTTTCTGCCAGACCCTACGCACACACGCAGGTGAGACGGGATGCTTTGCCACCCATCTGCACCCACCTCCGAGCTGCCGCCCTGCTCCAGGGTGACCACCACCAACACCTGTGCCCTCAGCCCAAAACTGCCCAAATCGAGGTTGAATTCACTGTGAACCGGAGCTTTTTCCCCCCACTGAAAACTCTCTCGGCAGTTCCATTCTGAGCCACCTTCAGCCCAGCCTTCTCCCCTCCCCGTGCCAGCCCTGTCTCGGTGCCTGCCTGTGGCTCAGCGCTGCTCCAGAGAGAAACCCCGGCGGTAATTAAGTCTCGCACATTTTTAATTCATAAGCTCCGACAACTTGTGGTTTGCAGCGTCCCCTCGTTGCCTCCTCGGCGGGGCGGCTGAGTGAGCACCGTGCCCGTGTTCCCGAAGGCTGGTCCCACCGTGCAGCCCTGCCCGCGCCCCGGCTCCGCCGCAGGACCCCGGGGAGGATGGATTCGTGGTGATGCTGCAGCGCCCCGAGCACCCCAGCACATTTCAGGGGTCACCACTCTGAGTCTTGGGGTTCAAATGTTCCTCCAGCTCCTGGAATCCTTTCCTGGGAACCTCCAGCCAGCTGAGCCTAAAGTGCCAGTCCCGTGCCAGCCCACAGAGGTGTCCGAGCCCGCTGGGTACCAGAAACCCCGCGGGGCCGGGCTGTGTCATGCTCTAACCCCTCATTTTGGAGAGGCTGCTGAACAGCAGCCAGACCTGGAGATGTCCGAGCCCTTCTGGCCCAGGACACTGGGGTCCCAATGGGAAAAATCTTCGTGTCCATCCCTTCAAAAGAGCCAAAGTCAGGAGTAACCACAGCCTAGAAAAGCAGTTTACGAAGGATGGATCCCGCCTTCCTACATAGCAACTTTTTATTCCTGCCGTAAAAGCGAGGGATTCATTATGGACATAAGCACATTCCCCAAACCACCACGCGGGCTTTCCAAAGCTGGCATTAAAACCCACAGATCTCCCACCAAACCACTTCTAGGCTGAAATCTTCTTTGCTATTCATGGCCACGGCGGAGGCTGCTGTAACAAACAAGATTATGTTCTTAAATATTCCCAAGGAATAACTCCCCTAAGTCAGTTTTTTTGTAAACGCCTTTCATTAATTCTCCGTGGTGCTGGCACGCCACCCAATCCATATTCATGTTGGCATTTGCTTGGTTTTTATGCAAATGACAACTTTGCCTTTATTACAAGATATTTCTGTATTCCGTGGCTGTTGCAGACCGGCGGTCCCACGTTAACCTCTGTTGCGCCGGGGGTTAACTCAGCCAAAACCTGACCCTGAGCCTGCTGCTGATGTCCCAAATAGGAGTCAGACCTTGACAATGATGTTTTTAGCTTGGAAAACAGCATCTGTCCTGATGAGAGAGCCAAAACTTGTGGAGGGCCTCCTGCCCCCCATGGCTCAGGTGATGCCGGTGGTCCTGGTGGCTAAAAACCGCTTTGTTCCCCGCTGCGGGGCGCAGCCCACTCACCATGCTCAGCGTGGCTTTATCCCAGGGACTGAGGCTCAGGTACTTGCGCTGGCGTTCCTGCAACGAAACGGTGCGAGACGCTGATCTGGAGGCTCAAAAGGGCTGGTTTAGGGTTTGCAAATCAGGGAAGGAGCTCTGCACCCCGGGGTGCTCCCACCACCACCCCTGTACACACCGCCATAGGGCACACTGTGTGTGGACAACAGCTTTTTTTTTTAATTTCTCTCTGATTTTTACTTCTTATTTTTCACTTTTTAAGACAAATGGCATCTGAGCATGCTTTATGCTTTCAGAGCCTGGATTTCAATGCACTAATCCCCTCGAGGGGTTTCATTGTCTGCCTGCCTTGCCTGGCCCACCTTGGCTGTGAGCGAACCCAGAAGCGAGCAAAAGAACCCGCTGGTGGGCTGCAGCGCCCTGCGAAGCCCCTTCCCTCCCTACACCGGGCAAAGCTGCACTCTGTGACACCGAAACAGAGCCGGCTGAGTCCCACCCCAGTTGCTGGGGCCACCAGCCTTGTGGAAAAGGAAGGGCTGACGCAGAGGGAGGGTGCCGGGGGCTTCTCGTACCTTCCTGCTGAAGGAGGAGAAGGGGTCCAGGCGCTCTTCGTACTGGGAGGAGTAGCGCTGCTCCGTGTCGTCCCTGCTGCCACCCTGAGGGAGCAAAGGTGGGGTGAGAGCCAGTGCCTCTCCTACCCCACACCCGTAGGTTGTGTGTGGCCACCCAGCACAGGGCCAGAGCCCCCCTGCCCCCCCATTTGGAAGAAGTGACCCCCAAGGATGGAGCAGCCCAGCTCAGAGCTGACCTATGAGGCAGACAGCTTTGAAAAAAGGAGAAGCACGACAGGAGCTGTTTAACAAAGTCCTCTCTTCCGTGGGGATTCCAGCCATGTCTCCCAATTTTTTTCCCCTGAATTAGTAATCATCTGCATCACCCCCAGAGAGCTCACCTGGGCTACTGCACACCCCACCCTGAACTCCTTTGCCATGTAAGGAGGGAGTTTAGGGTGGCATCAGTGTTGGAACATATGACTGGTTTTAGCTATGTGGGCGAAAGGCAGGGAAAGCAAAGGAAACTCCTTGAAAGAAGGGAAAGATTTTGGTCTGTTCAGACAGGGTTTTAAACTCTTCCTGGGACAGAGGTTCCCCTTGCCCTGCCTTGCCAGCAGATCATCAGCAGTGAGCCCTGAGGATGCTTGTGCCACCTGCACATCCCGGCTCCTCCTTTCCCCAGGGTGGGTCACAACAATTGCAGATTCCACATCGTTCCCACCCAAAACCAGCCTGAAAATGGCATGTGCTGTCCCCAGGCACCGGCACAGCCCGGTGCGAACCCTGGCTCCAGCTACACAGGCTTCACAGCCCCGCTCAAGGGCTCGGGTGCTAATCCATCGCTGCCTTCTCCAGCCCTGCCCCGCCAGCACGGTGATGCTGACATTTACCGAGGTCTTTCTGGCCCCGTTACCGGGTGCTGCCGGGTGTCCTCCTGCCCGGCTGCCCCAGCCCGGCGGGCAAACCCGGCCCTTCGGCAAATCTGCCCTCGCGTTGCCGCAACACGATCCGCGGGTCACCGTGCCGCCAGCAGCCAGCGATGAGACCAGCTCCCCGATTTAGGGGCGATGAATTCACTATAGCCTGGCCTGGTTGAATGATCTTTGACGATTATTTTTAACGTGTCACATGCCTGATTAGGTGGTGAATTATGCAACACGTACCCCCCCCCCCCCCCGCCCAGTGCTGCTGCCGCAGCTCGGGCTTTTGCTCTTTTAGATCATGTGAATGGCATTCGGGGGTTGTCGGGGGTATGATCTTCCACCGGAGAAACGGGCAAAAATGTCAGGGGGGATGACCCAGCGTCATCACCGAGACATAAATAAAAGGACCAAATAAGGTCCTTCGGGAGTAGGAGTTTCCCATCCCCGAGTGCTATTAAAATACCCAGCAATAAAGCGGACTCGGTGCGGAAAGGCAGCAGCGTGGGGGGAGGATGTTAAGGCAGGCAGGGCTTTCTTATCTACTGCTCTTTTTTTATCTACTGCTCCTAACCCGGGCGGTCAGACCGATGTCACTTCCCTGCTTATTGTCACTTCTGCAGATCAAAGGAAAAACTGAGGTCACCGTAACCCAGCTCTGACCCAAGTGGGTGCAATCGAAAGCTCTCCGGGGCGGCAGCCTGACCCGCCTGCAAACCCCCAGGAATTTCCAGGGATGAGATCCCCAAGGGACACAGCATGAACACAGCAGGTTGCAGCAAACTCTGGGTCCCCGCTTCTCAGCCTCGACTCAGCGTTACTGGGATTACTGGGATGGTTTGGGGCTGGTTTCTGCTCTTTGGGAGACAGGCGCAGCGGAGCTGGAGGCTGAGCAGCTCTCTCTGCTGGCCACAAGGAGTTCAGGGCGCTGGGGAAGGAGCTTGGGTAGGACAGGATGAATTATTTTTCAGGGATTTACTGCGGGAGGTCCCGATTTAACCGCTCGCTGCCTACTCGGGCAGGAGGAGCCACGATTTGACTGCGGGAGCATCACACTGCTGGCAGTGAGGAACAAAGGGGTTTTTAGCAGGTCTTTTGGGGAGAAAATTTGAGTTTCTGGCATCAATGACGACAAGATGCCCTTTGGCAGGGCTAAAAACCACCTTCCTGCCAGAGGGACTGAGTCCTTGCTCCTCTTGACAGCCCGCCGCACCCTTCTTCACCCCAATTTTCCAACTTTCCTGCAAGGTGTGTGTGGTTAATGTGCAATTTCCCCATCACTCTTGTATGCAGAGGATGATGGTTGGTGTCGGGGTCGGTCCGTCTGTGACAACCCAGCTGGAGGACGGACAGCCAGCCACTCACCCGGCCAGGGTAGCTCTGCAGGAACTTGATCTTCTCGTAGAGCTTGATGTTGTCGGCTCTCAGGTTGTCCAGCTCGCTCTGCAGGGCGTGCACGGTGTGCTGCAGCATGCGGTTCTCCTGGGCAGGGGACAGCAAGAGGGATGTGAGCAGCGAGGCCGGGGTGACAACGAGATCTAATGGGTGGGAGGCAGAAGGGCATTGACCTGGTGCATCCATCTGGGCAATTAAAATACCCCTGCTTTGATTTAAAATTGCTCCCCAATTAAAACTGCCCCAGCTGCCACTGACCAGCATTCCCAGTCCCAAATCATTAATAAACTTAATCCCTCCATGGCCAAAGAAGGGCCTGGACAGCCATGGTGGCAATGGGTGGCTTTGAGTCAAGACCTGGCAGGCCGTTGCCGCAACTTGCTGGCTCTGATGAGGCCATTCTGAGCTGTACTTCAATTTGTTGAGCTACTGGGTTCTTACCCCCAAACCACACTCCCCACGTGTTTTTGATCTGTCCCCCACATCGCTGCGCCAGAGGGATGAGCTCACGGGGATTTGGACCTGTCCTTGAACTGAAGCAACACGGGTGGGCTGGGGCAGACTTTCAGAATCACAGAATCTTTGGTTTGAAGAGACTTTAAACCCATCAAGTCCAACCGTTAACCCAGCACTGCCGGGGCACCACTAACGCATGGCCCTGAGCATCAGGTCCACGCATTTCTTAAACATCTCCAGGGGTGGGGACTCAACCCCCTCCCTGGGCAGCCTGTGCCAAGGGCTGACTACTCTTGCTGGGAAAATTTTTTTCCTAACATCCAGCCTAACCCTCCCCTGTTGCAGCTTGTGGCCATTCCCTCTTGTTCTATCACTGATTACCTGTGAGAGGAGACCAGCACCAACCTCTCCACAACGTCCTTCCAGGCAGTTGCAGAGAGTGATGAGGTCTCCCCTCAGCCTCCTCTGCTTCAAACTCAACAGCCCCAGCTCCCTCCGTCACTCTCCAGAAGACTTACTCTCCAGGCCCTTCCCCAGCTCTGTTGCCCTCCCCTGCACTCGCTCCAGCCCCTCGAGATCTCTCTTGGATTGTATTCCCTGCAGGTCATCCATCAGCTCCCGCAGTCCACCCCAGCCGTCCTCTCCCCAGCCCAACGTTACCCCCTCCAGCTCCTGGTTCCTGGCGCGGAAGCGTTCCCTCTGGCTGGAGATGATGGAGAGGAGCGAGTCCACCTGCCCCTCGGGGAAGGAGCTGCTGGGGGACGGCGGGTGACCTGCCGACGAGGCTTGGCGTGAGGGACAGCCCAGCAGATGCCCACCACCCACCCCAGAGCGAGTGGGGCTCGAGGGCCCGCCCGACCTCGGGGCACCCAGGCAGCTCTTTGCACAGCGATTACAGCAGGACTAGGTTTATGCCTTTTTCAGTTTTGGGGACTCCGCCTGGGAACAGACAGCTTCAGTCCCCAGGGGTAATCAATCACGCTGCCTTCCCATGACCCCAACCCTCCCAGGCTCTCTCCCGTACTTTCTGCAGCACCTGGAGCCCTAAGAAAAGACCTGGTGCCACAAATCAGCCCCCTCTCCACGTACCCTTCACTCCTCTTCCCTTCCTTGAAAAACATCCACCCCCACTTTGCATTCTTTCCTCCTTCATCCCCCACAGCGAAGCCGGGGGCTGCTCGCCCGCAGCCGTCGCCAGCTTGCCAGGCCTGGGAGCCCCGTTTTGGGGGTGCCCCCGGCAGCTGCCCCCCACAATGGGGCTCTGCCAGTGCCTGGGGAGGGGGGGCTGTGGCCATTCATGTCCCCCAGGCCGTGACTCAAGCGCTGCACAGAGCAGCTATTCATTGCGCAGGATGGGTGGCTGCAGGTTGTTGGGACTGTTGCTGTGATATTTTTTAGCGTGTGTTTTTCAAAACCTTTCAAAACTAAAAACGACACCAAAAAAAAGAAAAAAAAAAGGAAAGGAAGTGGGTTTTCTTCCAGGGGAGTCAAGTGTCACCATTTGTTTGTTTCATATTTCTCCTGCAGACCTCAGTGCAGGAGCCAGCGCAGGGGAAATATTTAGCTCGGTGGCTCTGGAGGGGGCTTGGTCTGGAAAGAGCAGGAGCTGAGGCACAGGGGGTTTGGTTCAACCTGGGTTCACCCGCCTGGCACGGAGCCGCTGCACTGTCTCCGGAGCAGCCGGAGTGTCAGCAAACTATGCCAAGCGTGGAAAACCCGTCACTGACCCCAAGGAAGGAGGTACTGAGCAGGGGATACGCGCGCCTACTTAGGAACATCCTCACGCTACCCGCCCTGGAGAGGTGACCACCCTGCCCGCGGCACCAGGAAGGGCCCCACCAGCACCTTGGCTTGTGGCCTCTCACCGTAAAACAGCGCCGTGGCCTCCTTGATGGGCTCGGGTATCTTCTCCAGGCTGGGGGTGGCCGCAGCACCCTGGGCAGCACAAGCAGAAGGGATTAAGCATTGCCCACCAGCCCGAAGGTGCCTGGTCAACACAAACCCCTCCTGGGTCCTGCTACTGCCCCAGCACCTGCAGCCTTGTGGGAAGCATCGCTGCCCAACAAGCACTCTGCAAGGATAAAGGCTGAGGCAACACGGAGGGGCTGGGGTTCAGCCCTCAAATCCCATAATTTCTTAGCTCAGTGGGTTGAGCGTGGTGCTTGAAACACCAAAGGTCGCGGGTTCGATTCCCGTTCGGTTCTCACGTGTTGCCTGACCTAGTCGAGAGGTGGCGTCCCTGCCCACAACAGGGAGGTTGGATTAAAATGATCTCTAAGGGCCCTTCCAGCCCAGGCCATTCTATGATTCTATGATTTCCCCAGGAATGAGAAGGGCTGGGCTGTCCCTGACGCCACCACCATCACCCTCTCCCACCCCAACACCACCATCCTGTTGCATGGGCACCATGCAACCCCCTGCTGGGTAAGTCACGAGAGAGAAAAAAGTGGGGGGAAAAAAAAAAAGAGAAAAGTTGATAAAACAACCCCCACGCCTGCTGTTGGCCCCCCACCGGTGATGCTCAACCCCTGGGACCATTCGGAGGGGTCCCTGCCCGCCACTGGGCACCGAGCGCGGTGGGTCAGACTCACCTCTGCATCGGGGCGACGCAGGGCAGAGAGGGCCTGGATGGTGCTGAGGTCATGCTCCAGCTTGGCGACGAGCTCCTTCTGGCCAGCCAGCGTGGACACGGCCTCCGTCAGCTGGATCTGCAGCTCCGCGCAGCGCACTGCAAAACAGAGCCGGGGCCGTCACCCAGGGCTGGCCCAAACCCCCAGGTCTGGCCAAGCGGACACCGAAAAGCTGAGAACCCCCATCTTTAGCACGAAAGCCAAGCCACAGGAAGAAATCCTGGGTTTGTCCTTATTTCTGGGAGCAATCCCTGCTCTGCTCCAGGCAAAGGGGACCAGGGTCCCAGCCCACCTCGGTGATGCCCCAGGATGTGGGCAGGTATCCCCGGGCAGGACCAGCACCATGTCCCGGTGCCGAGACGACGTGAGCAGGCAGCTGCTTGCACCAGAGGCGTGACTGCTTCAAATACATCAGCGAGATGTTTCTGATGCCCCAGGGGTAGGTGGCAGCACCTCAGCTGGGCAGAGTGGGGGGACTTGGAAAGGGATGAGGGGAGCTGAGCCCATGAACCCACCCCCAGGACAGGTCCGCACAGTGAAGGCTCAATGGAGGTGGCTGCAAGCAGCACGTCCCCGTCCCCGTCCCCCAGGCACGCACAGGATGGATGGTTGCCATGGGGGGTTCGGGGGGCATCCCCCAGGAGGGGCTTACGTGGGACCAATCCTGCCCCCAGGCTCAGGGTGAGGCTGTGCAGCCCCCGGCATCCCCACTGGGCCAATTTTCAACAACTCTTTCCAGTTGCCCCCTCCCTCCAGGAGTAAAACCCACGCCCTAAACCACAACAGGCGCTCTCTGGAACGCTCCGGGAGCAAAACAAAAGTTCCCCTCATCTAACCCCAGCCCAGATGTGAAGCAACGGAGAAACACGTCAAGGCCAAAACGTGGTTACAGCGAGAGGCGCAGCACCCATTGCAAATCCATCCCCGAACACGGAGCATCGGCCAGCGGGAGCCCCGTCCTGCAGTAGAAATCTGCTCGTTTCAACTCCCTCCCTTGTTGCCAGCAATGCCTGGGCATCTGCTCGGCGGAAAAAACCCTGCTCAGCTCCAGGTTCAGCTCCCATGCTTTGGGCCACTGGCTCTGCGCCGCAGGGATGCAGGATACATCCCTCCCTGCCTGGGTTTCCAGGTGGGGGAAAGCTCAGGTCCCAGCTGTTCCAGTCCCTCCCTGACAATTCCCGTTGTAATTATTCCCCTAAATTCCAGACGGCTGGAAGGCAAAAAAAAAAAATAATTTAAAAATTCTCATTTAGGGAGAAAGAAATACAAGAGCTGTGATGCTTTCCTCAGCAAAGCGCTTTGCTGGTACAAATTTTCCCGTTTTGTTTTTTCTTCCCAGAAATGTATCTCCTGTGCTAGTCACAAGGGACCGAGCCTGCCTGGAGGAGCAAGCCGTGGAATTATTTTTTCCCCTTTATTTGCATTTTATAGGCCCCAAATAAAAAGCTGAGGAGGGAGCCAGGAGCCGTTGCCATGAAGGCGCAGTCCCACTGGAGGTCAGTGTTCCTCCAGAAATGTGCGAGTGCTGCCTGCTCCCCAAACACGGGTGGCCTGGTGCAGAAGACTTGCATTAACAAGATTTGAAAAGAAGAAGGAAGAAAAAACCCAAATCTCTCCCCTACGGTTAATTATTTAATTGGCTGTCTCTTTAAATTGCATTAAAATGTAATTGGGAAGCTCTTGCCAGCCAAACGCGGTTCTGCACGAGGCGGCCCCGATGGTCGAGGAAAAGACCCGATGGCACCCGGAGAGCCAAGGCTGGGCCGGGGCAGGAGATGGTCCCTGCCTGCCCCAAAACACCCTCTGCAGACCTGAGCTTTGGCTGAAGGAGACCCGAGCCCTGGATCCTGCCCCCGAGCTTCTCTCTTAAATGGTCTTTTTGCTTTTGAGTTCCATGGACTGAGCTTTTCTGTTTGCTTAGGAGCCAAAAGGGCCACCGAAGGAACACGTCTCCCCGGTTCAAAGCAAGCTGCCTCCTTCCTTCCCTGGGGTTTCGCTGCCTCGGCACCGGGCTTCCACAAACCCACCGGGAAGGCAGAACAACCTGGAACCACGGCTGCTGCTGAAAGCAACCGGAACCTGCAGAGCGTCTCTCTCATTCCCCTTCACTAGCTCTTCCCACAGTTGTTTTTTAGCGCTATTTTTTTTTAATCATAACTTTCTCTTTTCAAAGGGGCAGCGGCCACCCGCGAGCTCATCACTTCTCTGCCAGCGACTCTTCACCTCCCGCAGCGGGTGGACGGCTCTAGAGCCCGGGCTGGCGGGTCAGCTCGGGCATTGAGAGGGAGCAAAAGGAAACCTGCCTTTTGTCTGCTCTGAGCCGCTGTGCTGGCGAGCCCCCGCGCTGACCCCTCAGATGTGCAAATACCTCCAAAGCTGACGGAGAGGTAGCGCAGAAGATAATGGGACAAAGGCAGTGAAGCCCTGGGGAAACTGGGATTTTAAACCACGTAGCTTTAGCCTCAAACTCTGTCGTTGCTGACTTGAGGCAAGGGAGAAACTGAGCCCAGCATTGCCACCAAGTTAGGAAGAAAAGTGAGAAAGTGCAGCAACTGGGCAACCAAATGCTGGCAGAAGTCACCTGCCTTGCCTGGTGCCACGCTCCGGGGCTGCATGGCACCCGCAGGTCTCGTTTCTCCCGGTCTGATAGGAAGATAAGAAGCAGCTGAGACTGGAGCATTACGGAAAAATATCTTCTGCTCTCCTGGGAGCCCTTGGGAAGGTGGCAGAGCAAATGGGAGCTGGGCTATAGACTTTTGCAATGGGGCACCTGTGAGGTCCCTACGTCGCTCTTGGCTGGGAGAACTCCCCTTCCTGATCAGGGTTTTCTTAATTCAGACTCCCCATGATGATGCTGATCCTCAGTCCCTGAGCTTTCACCTGGCCTAGCTGGCAAATAACATCTCGGTCATGAAGTTTGACAGAAACCACCTGCCGCAAACACGGGACAAAGGGCAAGTCCCCAGTGCAACCACTAGACTTGGGCTACCAGCCGCTGAACTCGGGCTAGCACCGAAATGCCACAGCTGGACCCTCCTGGGCTTGAAGAGAAGGTCCTTCAGGACAACAATCAGCCCCAACCTGTTCCCATACCCCTTGGACAACTGACCAAAGCTTCAAGTCTTTTCTGTACCACCCAACGTGTGGCCTGACGTGAGCAGGGAGAGCGACCACGCCCTCTGCGAGCAACCAACCGCATGGCAAGAGACATCAGGAAGAAAAATATTGGTAAAGGCTTTTGGAAAGCACCATATCCTGCCCTAAACTGAGTGACCAGAAAGACCCTCTGCTCAAGGAGCACGCTGTGAAGATGCCTGTTCTAGGAAGTCTAAACATATCTCCAGCTCATGCCTGAGGAGCCACGGATGACCTTGCCATGACCTTGCCATGGGACGTGAGCTTCTGACAAAACGTGCAGTGTCTGTGTGGACAGGGTGTGCGGTGACACAGGACTGGCTCGTGCAGGGAGAGGAACAGAATCACAGAATTGCTGAGGCTGGAAAAGACCCCTGAGATGATCAAGTCCAGCCCATGACCCGACACCTCCACATGGGCCAGACCAGGGCACCAAGTGCCACATCCAGCCTCTCCTCCAACCCCCCCAGGGACGGTGACTCCCCCTGCCCTGGGCAGAGCATCCCAGTGCCTGAGCACCCTCTCCGGGAGGAAGGGCTGCCCGAGATCCAGCCCGAACCTCCCCTGAGGCAGTTTCAGGCCGGGCCCTCTCGTCCTGTCACTTGGTTTAGAATGAAACGGTCTAAACCAAGAATAAAAGATTCAGATGTATCTCACGCTTCTGCCATTGCAGATAGTCCCGGCGGTCTCGTGCTCCTCCAAAACTGCGAGTTAAAATCCTTGTGGTGAGTATCAAGGGGAGAAAAAAAAAAGCCCCGGAGCCGTGGGCTCCGCAGCACGTTTGCGGGGAGCACCAGCAGATGTCGGGGCTCATCGGGAGCGCCTGCGAGACAGCGAGCCCAGCGCCGGCACGGAGCAACAGCAACTCTGACTCCTGTAACAAGCCCCAGCAATTGGACTCCCTTGGCAAATCATCCAAAATAAACAGCATCTGTTTTCACAGATGGAGGAAATTAAGACATACTAGCAACTTAGTTTGAAGTTATAAGGCCAGACATAAATAAATGAGAGGCAATCTTTCCATAAGATGGTGGCTTGATTACTGAGGATACAGACAGATGAATAAATCACCTTGGGGTGAGATAGGCTGTAACTTGCTACACATCCCTGAGACAGGAGTGACTGCTCATGTGCATCCTCTGAGCCCGAAGGGAACGCGAGGTAACTGGTCTCGCTGAAGGGCTCTGCAGGGTAGGAGCACACATGGGCAGTTACTGCAAATGAGCTGATGCTCTGCAAGTTCACACCCTGATTTGCCTTCTGGGAACTTTTTAATCTCCCTCCACTACTGTCTGGCCTCCTTGGATTTACATAACTGTAGAAAAAAAAAAAAGAAGAAAACAAGCAGAGAAGTGATGTGGCACGCTAGGAGCTCTCTTTGAAAAACCATCCTCCCAGAAGTCAAGCGAAGTGCACTGAAACCCAGCACTTCAAAGGTTTGCAGACTATGCTCTTGTCTGGAAGGAAGATGCTGGTAGAGATAACTAAATCTTGGGAGTACCTTGCCATGAAGGCTGAGGAACCCAGGCACAAAGCCGGAGACTCACTCAACACAAACACTGGTGTCTGAGCAGGCCAGGACGAGGAGCATGAGCCAAAGGCAGAAGCAGGAAAGCGGGTCTGCCACGACTCCTTTGATTTTCCCACCTTGTTCGTCCTTCCCCATGTTGGGCCACTCCGGGTAACGACCGGGTTGCTGTGGACAGTGGCTTGGAAGTAGAAATGGTCGTTCTTCCCCGCGCAGAAATAAATGCTAAGGCTTTTTGGCATCTCTCACCTAAAAGCCTTTTCAAGCCAACGAAGTCTTGCTGCCGGTTCTACCTGATGCCAGAGCTCCCAGGTTTATACATAAACTAAAGCACAACCTCAGGCTTGGCATTGAGCTTTTGAGGAAGTCTGAAGAAGACAGTAGTTATTGCCCAAAGTCCTGCTCCCTTTCCAGGAGGATCAAAGGGAGATGACTTGATTCCGCGCTTCGTAGCCGAAAGGATGAGTGGGACGCCAGACCGAGCCCTGGATGAACGAGGTGATTTTTTTCTCTCTGCCCTCTTTTTCGGTCTATGAAGATGCCAAGGAGGAAAGATCCGAGCCAAAATCCTTCCCGCAACGGGAAGGTTGTCAAAGGCCTTTCAGAGTTGGACATCTCGATGGTTTTAGTTCTGTCTTGACCTTTTCATCGAGAGGGACAGCACTTCTGCATGCTCTGGTGTCGCGTGGGAGTCATTCAATCTGTTTTAACTTTATGCAAAGCCTTTTCCTTGGGGCCACTGTTGCTGCGAGCTGTCAGCAGGCTGAGAAACAGGACAAGGCAGAACAGAATGATTTAACGTGTCTTTTCTATAACGCATCAGAGCCCCGTCTCTCAAGTCGAGAGAGTCCTCTGTGGTGCAGATCTGCTTAGAGTTAAAGGCTGAAGAGCAGGTCGCAGCCATCTCCTGAGGTCCACCTCACCTCCCATCAAGCAATGAGAAACATCACCCTCATCCCAAGAGTGTCTGTTCTTCCAAGGATCTCCCCAGAGTGAATAAAGACATTGGAGGTCAAATGCTCCGGATATCCAGAGAGACGTCACACAGGAACTGGGCTTTTGGGACATTTTAAAGCAACCTCTTTAGAAACCTCCTGGGAGGGAGGAAAGGTCAGGTGGCTCCAAGAGCTCCCGAGTAGCCAAAATGCCGGGATTAGGTCAGTCTGGGAATCATCTTGGCCCAGAGCTTGGTTTATGGGTAGCAATCAGGCTGTCCTTGTTCATCACCTCTGTCCCTGACTATTCTCCGATCAGACCTTCTGCAAGCTTTCTAAAAGGGCAAAAACACAGAGCAGATGACAAAAAGAACGACAACATCTCTAAAAGTGGTCTGCAACTCCTAGCACAATCTAGCGAGCCTTTAGCCACAGTTACCAGCCCTGGAAAAGCTCCATGAACGAAGTGATGAGGTTGCTCTGCAGACATAGAAGCTGCAAGAGGAGACATCAAGATCCTTCAGTGACACCCTCAGGGATGGATGCAAAAGATGTGCAGTCCTTGATGCCAACGGCTGGGACTGGCACCAGTGAAGGCAGCAAGAACCATTGTTGGTTTTTAACCTTTGTGTGCTGTCAAAAAAGCCAGGAAAAACCCGGGCCAGCAGAAAGCAGCTCATATCCAACGCCCCGAGGCCAAAACCTGAGACTCCATCTGCCCGGGTGACAAAAGGGTTGGGAGTGCAGGGAAAAGTCCTCTTGCCCGCCCGAGCTGCTGTGGTCATTACAACACAGGAGAATCCTTCTTCAAAACCCCCGCAGCCCTTCCATCGGTGCCCTTAGACACGTCGGTGACAGTGGCCTTGGGGAAGAGCAAAAGGAGCTACGAAGCCACGGCGAGATGCCCGCTTGCCCGGCAGCTCTCTGGGTTTTGCTGCCGGTGGCGGAGGTGTGGGCAAGTTCCTGCTCCCTCCCCTCCTTTTCCCCCCCTTCCTTTTCACATTTTGAGGGCCTGCCGGGAAGGGAAGGTTTGAAGGCTTTCTCCTTGCCTTTCCTCCTGGCCCAGCCACTCCAAAATAAACAGCCCCCAGCAAAGAAGCACAGTCCCGCTTAATAAATGCGCCCTGTAAGGAGAGAGATCTCACAGAAGAACGGATTATTTCCAAGGGCACTGAGATAATTAAACGCGAACTAGGAAGAGTTCAGGAAAACAGTTTGAATTTTCTTATCAGTTTCCCATAGCTTGTAGCAAAAAAGAAAATAAAATGCTCTGCTGTAATCAAATCACGTTTTCGGAAGCCGTCCTCTTTGGCAAGGACCCCATTTCTTCACCACTTCCACTAAACGAGAAAAATCCTTACAAACAATGGCGTTTCAAGACGGAAAGAAGTGGGGCCCAAAAGCACCAGGTCGGCTGCTCACATTCTTACCCGGAGGGAACGAGCTGTGGAAAAATAAGCCCTGTTCCCACCGAAGGACGAAGGGCCCCTCGCTGGCTGTGGGGCAGGAGCAGCCCGTGGCCGGTCCCCATGGCAGGGGGGCGCTCACCAGGCACTGACTTACTCCTGTGCCTAAGGATACAACAAACAGGGATTTCAAACAGGGATTTCTCCCCCCTGGCTCAGCAAATGCCTCTTAGTATTCCCTGCGTGGAAGCTCACCGCTGCCCCAGCACCTCCCTCCAGAAGCAGCCCCTCACCAGCAGGACCAGGGGTGGCACACAGGTGTGCCCCAGTGCTCACTGGTACGGGCCTGTGGGAACACAGGGGATACGCTTGTTTGGAAAAGGAGGGTTTTGACACCATTTCGAAGGGCTGCCAGTGACAGAAGATCCAACTCTATCCATGGAAGACCATAAGTACCTGCTCCTGACTAAGTACCTGCTCCTGACCTCTGAGATGCAACCTCATGGTTTTGGTTGCCTTCCCAGTTTCCCAAAAAGAAGTGTTTGGAAATTTAGGCTTGAGAGCACAGTCTATACCAGGCACCAGCACAGATTAGGGGACATCCTGCTGGGAAGCAGCCCCGTGGAGAAAGACCTCGGAGTCCCGGTGGGCAGGGAGTGTCCCTGGGACAGCAAGGGGCCCTTGTGGCCAAGAGGCCAACAGGATCCTGGGGGGCACCAAGCAAAGTGTGTCCAGCAGGGCTGGGGAGGTTCTGCTCCCCCTCTGCTCTGCCCTGGGGAGACCACCCCTGGAACCCTGTGTCCAGTTTGGGGCTCCCCAGTTCCAGAGAGACAGGGACCTACTGGAGAGAGTCCAAGGGAGAGCTACGAGGGCGATCAAGGGACTGAACATCTCTGCTGTGAAGAGAGACTGAGAGACCTGGGGCTGTTCAGCCTTGAGAGGAGACGGCTGAGAGGGGACCTTATGAACGTACAGAAATATCTGAGGGGTGGGGGTCAAGGGGAAGGGGACAATCTCTTCTCAGTGGTGCCCAGTAACAGAACAGGGAATAATGGGTTTAAGTTAGAACATGGGAAGTTCCATCTCAACATGAGGAGAAACTTTTTCCCTGTGCGGGTGCCGGAGCCCTGGCCCAGGCTGCCCAGAGAGGGTGTGGAGTCTCCTGCTCTGGAGACTTTCCAACCCGCCTGGACGTGTTCCTGTGTGGCTGCCCTGGGTGACCCTGCTCTGGCAGGGCTTGCACTGGGTGATCTCTGGAGGTCCCTTCCAACCCCCAACACGCCGTGATTCTGTGATTCTGGTTTTATGCTGGATCCAGGCTTCTGAGCTACAGAGAACCCTCTCCAGCTTCCTCTGTCCCAGGTCTGTGCTTTCACGAGGATAACCCATCTTTTGCTTATGACCATGTGTGAGGTTTTACGAGCTCAGCGCTGATACCATCGTACCTAAAGAAAAGGGCAGGTTATAAACAAATGAATTAACCAACCTGAATCACAGCGCTTTAGAAGTGTAGATGTTTAGTATTGAGCCTAAAAAGATTAAGGTCAAATTATGCAAGATAATGGTACTTATGGCAACCAACAGTTTGACCAGTTGTTAAAAAGCAGGGGAAGAAAAAAAGAGCATTAAAACTAGAGCCTTGACATCACACCGAGCAACCTATTGCAAGGGTTTCAAAAGCAGACAACACACATTTATAAAGAAACAAAGGCATTAAACAGCATTTTCAACACATTTTGAAGAGTATCCCACCCACTCCTGCAGAACTAATCAAAACTAAAGATGACCGAGACACACGTCAGAGACAAACATCAACTTGGGCGAAGCACCAAGCTGCGCCGGGTGCCCGAGCCCGACACTGGGTGCCCGAGCCCGACACTGGGTTCCTGAGCCCGACACCAGGTGCCCGAGTGTGGCACCGGGTGCTTGAGTGTGGCACCGGCACTGGGGGGTTTAAAACATCTGCCAGTGACGTAGCGCAGGGCACGATGCAGGTAAATGAGTCCCTCAAACACCCTCCAGTTCACGACCGGGACCCCGGGCGGCTGCGCGCCGGGGAAACTGCAGCGCCCAGGCAGGCACACGCACACGGAGGCTCCACCTGAACCACAGTTTCCAAATGGGAGATTTACTCTACGAGTTTTTAAAATATAATTCCACTGACGGATTACAACACCTGCTCCCTCCCAAACTTCAAACTCTCTAAACGCTGAGTATATTTATAGGAACAACATCTCGTAAGGCGCTAGAAGAGGAATTTATCTTGATGTAAAACAATGAGCCAAATATCAGGGCAAGTTCTTTCATATTTTCATTTTGTAATCTGAACCATTTCTGACCTCAGACAATACGCCTTTTATTTTTTGAAATTAGCTAACAGAATGCACAGAACTCTATGAAGAACATTCGCTAACAGATCGTTCCGGTGCTCAACACAATCCCCTCTTGCAGCCTCGGACCCAAAAGAACAACTTTTGTGTTGGCGAAGCCGCGTGTCCACCTCCCACCGAGCGCGGTGGGAACCGTCAGACTCAGACTTCACCAGAAAAAGGAAATCTGACAGGTCAATATTCCAGGTCTTGAAAACATCCCCACCCCTAGAAATTGATACACCAAAAGTAAATTTCCACCCCCCTCCAGTCGCTGCCTCCCCAAGGTAAATGTTTGCTGCTTGGACTCAGGTCTCGCCTTAATAAAGACAGCCCACGCCGGATTGTGTTTGTATAAAAGATATTTACTTCAATTATCACACCTAGGGTGCTAGTGAATAATAATAATAATAATACATCGTGTGAGTTTCATACAGTGATATTGCTTCTCCATATCATATAGGGACCGTTGTACAGTGCTGAGAACAAACATGGTATGGCTAACCCAACGACGACAGAAGAAACAATGCCGGGCTGCTGACGAGGGAGCGCCGCCCTGCTACTGCCAGCCACACAAACTCTTTGCTTTTCCGTTCAAACAAATACCCAGAAAGAAAATGGTACAAAAGATGAGTCACAGCAACACAACGTGGGCTTCTCAAAGCTACTTGTACAAAAAAAAAAAAAAAGAGACGCTTTTTTTTCTTTTTTTTTGGTCAATCGGGTTGTGTTTTTTTTTTTTTGTGAGGATCTTTTTTTTTTTTTTTAAATCCGTGATTGTGAATATAACGAACAAGCTCTAAAAACATCTAAGACTTAGTGCGTTACAGAAAAAAAAATAATTATAAAATACTGCTAAAAATGTAAGACACCACAATACACTGGGGTAAAAACTGAGCTTATTATTAAAAAAAAAAAAAAAAGTTCTCAGGAAAAAGTACACCACTTTCTGTTTGAGTTCATCTTGTGCTGTGTTAGTAGTCGGGGCATTTCAAAGGTCTGCCCATTATCATGGCAAGTAGTTATTGCACAAATGCAAAGAGTTACTTTTTTAATTAAAAAAAAAAAAAATAATGAAAAGGGACATGAGGGAAACAATTGAAAAAGAAAAAAAAAAGAACATCTCCCCCCCCCCCACCCCCAGCCAGCCTCCGTCTGCTTTGGGATTCGTGTCCGCGTCCGGGCGCCCGACGCTCTCGCGGCGTCTGGAGTGAGTCGGGTGCGCGGGGCCGGCGCTCGGAACGACAAGGGTACAAAACACTTCTCACCACAGAGATGCATAGAGAGTCCTGACGGGAACCACCTTTTCTTTTGCAGAGCTTACCCAACAGTTACCATGGGGCGCTTGGGGTTTTTTCCCCTTTTTTTTTTTCTTTCCCCTCCTCTTTTTTCTTTCGGACTCCGCCAGAAGGCGAGAACCTTGCATGGGAAATTCAGCTGATGGTTTGGGGTTTTGTTTTCTTTTTTTTTCAGTGGGACACCCTCGAAAAGGCAAAGTGCAAATCTGCTTCCAAACCCAGGAGAAGCGGGGCCGTGCCCTGCGGCCAGCTCAGCGCCTTCCAGCCCGGCCTCCCCGCGAGCAGGCGCGACCCTTCCAGCCCCAAAACCTTCTGGGGTTTGGCGCACGCGGCAGGAAAACCCAAAGATCGATTCACAAACGCCTTCACACCAGGAAAAGCCGCCGCTGCGCAAGGTGTTGCGGGTTTGTGGTTTTTTTTTTTTTTTTCGGTTTGGTTTTTTGTTTGTCTGTTTTTTTGGGTTTTTTTAAACCTTGACCAACTTTGAATGAGAAGAAAAATCAGCTCTGAATTCAGAAATCCCAACAAAGGCGAACACCAGGGGAAACCAGTCTCTCGTTTTAAATGAACACTCCGGAGGGAATCGCGAAGAACTCTGACCCAGGGGCACTGCATCCTCATGAAATTCTCAGTAGAGGCTCTAGGAGGCTAAGGGTTATTTTTTTTCTCTCTCTGTATATTTTAAGTCTCTTCTCTCACAACTGAGGCTTCTTATTCTCAGTCCTAAATTATTTTAAAACTATTTAAATAATATTATTTATTAGGCATTTAGATAAAGTACTTTTTTCTTTTTTTAAGGAAAAAAAAAAAGATTGCTCTAAAAAACACAACAGGGGCACAACGATATGGATACTACGACGAGCCGACACCGCCCCGCTCCATCACCAGGAGAGCCCAAACCTCCTCCAACGCCCGTTCAGGGGATATGTACGCTCCTGTTGTGTTCGCATCAAACAAAAACACACCTCAGAAAAAAAAGAAACTGTTAAAATTAATCTCATAAATAGGAAATAGTAAGAGCGCTTTCCTAATCACAAGCCACCTTTACGCATTTCGCCTGATGATGCCGTAAGAGAGAGCGAGCTCGAGAAGCGCCGCGCGGGCTGAGGGCGCTGCCGGGCAGGAGCCTGGGCTTCGCCAACCCCGGCGAAGACTGGAAGGACTTGGCGGCGTCTCGCCACCCGGAGGGAAACGGAGCCGCGGGCAGCGCGGGTGACAACGGCGCAGAAGGACACGGTCACAGTCGGTGACGGCCGAAGCCCAGACCTACGAGCACGGATGCCGCTGGGCGACGGGGAACTCTGGAACCCGAGACCCCACCGTGCTGCTGGAGCCAACCCAGACAAACATATATATATATATATTTTCTATTTTTTTTTCTTCCCCAGGAACCTGAATTCTCCTAAACTAGAGCTCGCGCTCGCCCGCGTTCAGCGGCTGCGACACGGCCCTGGGAACGCAGGACGAGAATTTCTATTGCACAAAGAGTTCCCGCACAGTGTTTGAAGCGCTCGTCAGCAAAGGGGCAACTCGTGTCGGGCCACTGAGACGCTGCCCCGGCGCTGCCGGCTTCTCCCCTCCCCAAAACAAAAGCGGCTGCGAATGCTGCAATCCAGATCACTGTGCTTTCGATTATTCTCCACGAAGAGATTAGGCAATAAGGCACATCGCTTTCCAAGTACAGGAAGTTTAGTTAAAGAGTCAATTTCAGGAAAGTAGCAAAAACTGAACGGGAGATGCGGTAACAGACGGGACAATGATGACACACCTGCCCAACGGAAACAATTTCGAGCTCAACGAAAATCTTTCCCTCCCCGAAGAAACAAACCCAAAACAACCACCAACCAAACCGAACCCGAGCCATGATCTCCATGTCTCTAGCAGAGGCGAGAAGGAAACGGAAGACCTGATCAAGGAAAAAGAAAAGCACGACACGGACGTGACCTTGTCATTCCCCACACATCTCCTTTACGAAGGAACCAGATGCTGAAGTACTCTCTGCACAGCCCGTACCAGCATCCAGAGGTAACCAGGTACTTTGGAAACACTTTTAAAGCTAGTAATAATTTACCCACACATAAATAATACATCAAAACAGCACTATGGGTCTAACGCAAGCTACCGAAAGCCAGAGAGGTCTGACTGAAAGGCTGATTGTAGAAAATCTTTTTTGTAGTTACTCGGAGATAAGATTGTACTTCGGAGCAAGTCAAGTGCCAAATTTTATTTCTCCTTTGAAAATAGACGCTCGCCTTCCAAGAGGAGCCGCATAACCGGGAGTTTCTATCGCGTCGCCACGAATACTTGAATTTTCAGCTTAGGGAGAGCAAGAAGGAGCTGCCGGCTTTAATTTGACACTTGGCTCAATTTTCTCATTAGCTGGTTTTGCAGCTGCTCTACATAGGTCTGCACCGCTCACGCCTGCACCACTCACTGCCCGCCGTCCGCGGGCGCAGGAGGGGGCATTTCACACGTGCAAATCTCCGGCGCGACCTTCCCGCGGGCTGAGCCCAAGCAAAACCCACAGAGCGACTGTCGCAGGGCGTCACCGACCGGGTTCGACCCTTCCTTTCACGTTACTTGGCTTTTGCACATCTCAGATTATCTCCCTGTGCCCTGAGCCTCGTTAGCCAGACCCACGCCTCTCAAACAACCCCATCTCTTGGATGGCCAAACCCCTCCTTACGAGGAGGGACTTAAAATCCATCCCGGGTTTAAGCCCTCGCTCACCGACACCCCGAACGATCTCCCGAACGCAGCTGCACCGGTAAGACCGAGCACACAAACACTGCCCACACCGAGGGGCTTTTCCACCGCAGGATCACGCCCATACACGCATTTAGCAACTCCCAGAAATGCACATTAATTACCCGCATAGATTCAAGAGGAAAACGCAACTTCACGCCGTTACGTATCAACGCAGAGATTGCGCCGCTGCGAATGTTTCCCACGGAATTACACCACAACCCTGCGCAAAGCAGGTACGTGGCCGCAACAGCAGGGAATTCCCAGCACGACTCGCCACTTCCAAGGATCTTTGGGTGAAGACTGTACTTCGTAGTAAAAGTATCTCTAAAATACAAATGAAAAGTCAAAGAAACGGCATCACGGGGCCCGTAGGCACCTGCTTTTGCTGCACTGTTCCCTGCCCGACTCTGTTGCGGTGAAGAATTCACTCACTTTCTGCACTTGGCTGTTTCAAAATGGGAAGAAACTGGAATGACACTATGAAAGCAACACGTTGAATTATGAGAAATCCACAGAACTGTGAGAAAAACTTACTAACGCCACTGCGAGGAAAGCAAGCTTGAAAACCAGCAGCAACCGTTCTTCAAAGAAGAGCTGGACAAGCAAAAAAAAATACAATAATCTTACACATTTTTAAAAGGGAGGCGTCTCCTTTTCACGCACTTTAGTGCCAGAATGTGTTTGTGAATAGAAATGAAAATAAACCTGGAAACTGGATCAGGTTGTTTGTTGTTTGGGGTTTTTTTTGGTTTTGTTTTTTTTCCATTCACAAAATCGTCGTAGAAACGCCGACCCTGCAGCCAGTCATGGACTTTGGGTTTGAGAGGGAGCACCCGGCTCCGGGGAGCAGCCGGTGTGATGCCTCCGCTGGTCCTTGGCTGTACCAGAAGATACAGGTAAGGAGGCTCACTAATCCTTTCTTTGCCTGCAAAATGACCTCACAACTCATAATTTATTTTAAATATGCCTCAGTGCCGCTCGTCCGGGAGGGAAATCACCCCTGAGGAGAGAGGTGGCACCACTCACACGCCTGTTTTTAAGGCTTTTTGAAAACTTAAGTGCACAGGCCTCACGCTAACCTTCTCCAAAAGGATAAATCTCACCTTCAGAGCACAAAAATGTTTTAGCCTTGCATATCGATAGGGGAGGGTTTAGCACGTGACCAGGTCACGAAGGACAAATGGGTCCCTGGGCATAGCATGAAAAGCTTTTCTTGCTCTAAGGTTCATTACTAACTCTATTCCATACATGGCATAGTCAATATATCCCATAAAAGAGATGGGGAGGAAAGACCAAATTGGCAATGTAAAATTTCTCCATTTTCGAGCTCAAATACGGACGGGGAGGAGACGGTGACTGCTGTGTCGCTTTTCAAACTAAGAAGGTTGAGCCAGAGAAGAAGTTCAGATCTCGCGCTTTCCAAGCCAGGGATGCCCCTTGCGGTTTAAGACCACCCAGCGAGACTCCAAACTGCCGGGAAAAAGTCATCTTTTGTTTGTACAGAATTTTAAAACTCCTTTTTTTTTCTTTTTTTGTCAGGAAGTTGATAGTATGCGCAACGCAAAGAAAGCCAGCGCTGACGCTGAAGCACCGGGGCAGCAGAAGGCGCGAGGGGACGCAGCGGGACAACGCGGTGGAACCGAACGCCGCTCGGTGGCCGCTGGAGCCGCGCGAGTTAAATTTAGGAGTAGGAGGCTGCAGCAGATAATCTCGTGGGGTCGTGCCCCTCACTCAGGGGAAAGCCTGGGCTGCTCTGAGTGAACATTAAACCAGCCCTCAGCCAAGAACCAACTTTCTTTCTTCTCGTCCTCCCGTCTGACGGCCTCCAAGAGGGGAGACAGACTCAGAAGGGAGAACTTCAGGGGCTCCCTCGTTAGAAAAAGCCACAAATGACGCAAACCCAGCGCCCTCCCTCCGCAGGTTAAAACCATCCCCGCTCCGCTCTCGGTCTGTGACAAACTCGCCACGATTCCTGATCTCTGCAGCCCTGCAGAAGGCGCTGCTCCAGACCACTGCAACACTCCGGGTCAAACAAACTCTTTTGGGTTCAAGTGCAAAGAAGTGTCCAAAACCCAATCATTTTGGTGTATTTTCCTAATTTACATAGGTCAAAACGCCGGGCTTTCTTCCTGTTTCTAGCCTGCTTTTGCCAGGAGCACTGCTAGTTCGTGTGAGTTTTACGAACACTTGAAATTAATAATTTGGAGGTGGAAAACGACAGACTTGCGACGGCAATCGCTGTCGGCATCTTCATCACATGATTTTTTTTGTCAGACTCCCCTCAGTCCTATTTTATGGGAATTTATCAGCTTTCGTCACTTGAACTACTGCCAGAACGATGCACTTCTCTGACTTTCTGGTTCTCCCATGGAAATTGAAAACCAGCAACTTTTAAGTAATTGGCTTAGAGAACATTGCATAGCATTGTGTCGTGTTCTCTGCACCATTCCCGTGGAAGTTACACGGAAATAATAACATAAAGATCTTTCACCTAATGAGGAAGGCACATACTTTTGTTTTTCCTTTTCAGCTGTTAGACAGATCCTCCTTATCAAAGCGTGGACTTTCTTACTGAAGGACTCGCTGATTCCCGATGCGGGCAGAGAGCGCCGGTGCAGGCTCCTTTGAAGGGTGGCTCTATTTATAGGCATTTCACAGATGAATAAATAAAACGGTCGGGTTTTACGGCGTCGGCAGCGATTGTAATTAAACGCCTTTCCGCAATTCTGTTGTCTGAAAGCCGCATCCTCGGAAGTGGAAGCGTATCGACGACGCGTGACCCCTCTGCCAAGGGATGCTCTTCCCTGGCTTTTAGCAAACAAAGCGCTACGCGTTTTTCCTTCCCGAACCATCCAGAGAGAAAAAAAAATCGACACTTTTCACTGCGCTATAAAGGTATTTCGGGCCCTTCACCCTTTAGTAAAAGCATGGAAGTGGAAACAGAAAGAGAAAATAAAAATGCTTTTAAAGAACTAACAGATCCCGGCGTTACGGGTTTGCTGAGGACTGCCCGTGGTTTTGTGCATCGAGGGGCAAAGGAACGGCGCCAGCTCCACGGAACGCCGGCCCCCACGTGCCCCCTGCCCGAGCAACGCCCGGCCCCGGCAGTCACTGTCCCGAGAGGGCACGAAGCCACTGCCTTACTCTCCCTCATTTCTTCTCCTCCAACTTTTTTTCCTTTTCTTGCAATTAAGCAAAAAAAAAAAAAAGAGGGAAAAAAAAAAAGCCATTCCAATACTTCCCTAACAGCGTCCCTTCCAAACGCCGCGCTCGGCTGGAAACCCCAGCTAAAATCTTGGAGCGTTGCTCAAGGTTGGTCTCTGAGCCGGGGAGGTCGCTCAGCCCCAACACGAGAACCTCCGCGGTAGCTCACGTTCATTTGTCGTACCTGCCACCGAAACAGAAAAAGCAGCCGTGACCTCGGCTAAAAACCAGGAACATCAACTCTACCAGCTCGAGCCGGGGGTGCCCTTCAGACAGGGGGTCACCAAGGAACCCAAACGACTCCCGGGTCACCCCGACAGCGCCTCAGCAGGGTAACCCACATTCAGCGCAGATCCTTAAACAGGGAACAAGGAAAGGAGCTAAGCCGTTAATAAAGTGCCAAAAATATAGGAAATACTGACAGCATTTTATTTGATTAATTTTAGAGTAGGTACCAATGACAACCCTTGGCAGGATGGAGTGATTTCTGACTTGTGAATGCTGTCTTTATCCAGCGAAATTACAGGATTCCAATGTAATAATGGAGCTTAGAATTAACAGTTAGTGTTATTAAAGAAAGATTTCCTCTAGGGCAAGCTACAGTTATGCTTTGTAAAAATCGTTACAGCATTAAAAACCAGGCAGACACTAAAGGATTCTACAGAACTAGCGGAAACGTGAAAAGCAGAACAAAAATAAACAGGGGGAAAAAAAAAGATCTAAGTTTCAAGGCACTTACGTATTGCTTATTAAGAAGAGAGATTGACCTTAAGTGCTGCATTTGCGTTCAACCTGCGAATACAGTTCTGCCGTCGTATAATGCAGCGAGAGCTCTCAGTAAGCATCATGGAATGCAATCATAGAGACACAGGCACAACAACAGTTTGGGGAATATTAATTTAAAAAAAAAAACAACCAACACCACCTGTCAAACAAAAAAAGCCCTCGCTAAGGAGAAAGCCGAGAGTAACCACTTGACTGCATCGAGCACCGGGATCTCAGCTCAGCAGACAAGGACACTAGGACAGACTGGCAAGAGTATTGCCCGGAGTTAATACCAAACATCCAACCTGACCCAAACAGCGACAAAGGAAAAAAAAAAAAGCTAAAACCCAAAGAACGTAAGAAAACATCCGCGTCGGCGAGCCAGAAGGTTTGCTCCTTGGCCGGAGACGCGTCTCGCTACGACTTGTACCAAAGGCATGTGATTTTTTTAGCGGGACGTGCGTTCGTCGATGGAGCTGTGCTTTGCAAGTCAAACCGGGCCGTGGCACAGGTACAGAGAGGTCGCGCTTCGCTTCGCCGCGTCATTTCCCTCGCCGGCCGCTCCCGCGGGCCGACCGCGCGGCGGAGGAGAAGCCGCAGGGGCTCCCGGCACGCGCTGCTCCTCGGCTCCGCGCGGAAAGGGGCAGCCGCGCTCTCGGCCGCTCGAGTTTAGTTTCGCATCACGAGTCCCCCGTTACCCGAGGGGGTGTCCTGACACAGGTAGCGGTACAGATGGGGAACAGGTCCCTGCCTTTCAGCCTCCTAGAGCCTTCTTTTCTTAACCATGGAAAGGACTGATTTTAGTGTACTGACTCTTAATTGGTGAAAACTTGCGCTAAGTGCTGCTGTCGAGACTGTAAATGAAATACGTAAGCTCTAAAACATCATGCAAGAAATGTGGTTTCACATCTTACAGTCAAAAACCCTACTAATGAATTAATACAAGCACACTGAGGTGTAATATTGGGAACATACCTTTAAAGTCGGAACTCCTCTCCCCACCCCGCCCTCCCCCCGAAATCAGAAAAGTAATATTAATTAAACTTAAGAAGTAATGAATGCACCATTAAAGTGTCATCAAAAAGATGCTGACCTAAGACAAAAGTTCAATGATACACAATACGGTCAAAAAGTCTTCAATCAATAATATACAGTATGACAACTACATCTTGTAAATTATACCCAATACTGCCGGCAGTCTATCCCTCTAAAGAATATTTGCCCCCTTTCATCCCTTCCTAACAATCAGATAATAAAATACAGCACCTATAAATAAGCAAAAAAAAAAAAAAATTATATATATATATATTTTTATATATATATATATTCCGAAATCATCTATTGTTAGTTTTAAAGATATGGCAATAAAGGAGTCTAAATTAGCAAACTTGTAGAAGCCATAACTGATAAAACAGCTTATTGAAAAAAGGTGGCAGTAATGCACTCTATGTGTGCACGAGTACGTAAGAAAATACACAGACGTATAAAATTGCACGCACACACTCACGCACACACATCCTTCCACGCACCTCTATGCTCACGCATATACATATAGACAACAGGAGGAGTTAGAGACAAGTTAGAATTGGATTTGTACTTTGATCAGCCCTAACCTGTGCATAAAGTAATGGCGAAAGGCTGGGTTTCTGCAGGGCAGAACGGGCCAGACTGGGGCTCCAGAGCACGGATGGGTTGGTTTGGAGTTTGGGCTATCCCCCTCCCCGGGCGTTGCCCACGTACTCTTTAGCCAACGCAAAAAAAAACCCATAAAAAGCAGCTTCCCACGACTAAAACGTATTCAAAAATCAGTGCTCGTGGTGGGAAGAGAGTCAGTGAATGGCCACCAACAGCAGGAAAAGGTCTGGCCGAGGCAGCCCCAGTCCCCTCGGCGGCCGCGCGCGCGCGCGAGCTGCACGTCGATCCGTCCCAGGCGAGCGGAATATTCCGGGTGACGGGAGACGTCCCCGCAGTAGCAGGCGGAAATGTTACTGGCCGACGTTTTGTTTTTGGAGCGATCTGTCTTTTCCGAAACGGGACTCTGTACGCTACGAGCCGAGTGAAATGATCAAGTACATGCTGCTTCTAAGTTGTCTCCTAAACCTCCCAGATATGAGGTCTGATCAGCGTGCTCTGTGGTTAGAGGTTAAAAAGCAGATTATAAAATACCTAGATTCAGATTTTTTTCTTTTTGTCCTGATTTGGCCTAAAATGGAGTGTATTAAACAAATTCCGGTCTGCAAAAGACCAGAATCAGTTAAAGCTATGAAACAATGTGCACTACGTGTCAATATTCTATTTCACTTACAAGAAAACACTAAGTCAGCTACCACAAATTAAGATATTTTCCTGATGTGACTTTTTTTGTTTTGTTAAAAAATATGTGGAGTAAATGTGGTTTCTTTTTTTTTTTAATTCAAAGTTTCAAACAACAAGATTCTTTTCTTTTCTTGAAAATACGTAGGAATCCAAACTAGTGTGTTTAGAGTCGGTTGACTGTGCAATCTCTTAGTGGCAACTGAACAGCTACAAAAAACTTTCTTTTTTTTTTCTTTTTTTTTTTGAAAAATCTCCCCTTTTTTCCTGGTTTAAGAAGATAATAGTGTATTATCGCTCTGTAGCCATTAGATGGCAGATAAAAAGCCCCCTTTTAATATGTGGGTTTGATTTTTTTTTCCTTTTTTTTCTTTTTTTTTTTTTCCATTTTCTCTTTTTTTTAAAGCCCACACCAAAGAGGAGGGCACAAGGCAAAAGCTGTATGAGTTATTCCAGAAACTGTGGAAATCACTTTAGGGCAATAATAAAAACACTTCAGGGTACAAAAAAGCTTGACTACACATTTCAGTTTTCTTCCTCGAAAACACGAACATAAATCGGGCTTCACGCTCCTTTTTTTTTGTTTTGTTTTGTTTTCTATATGCACCTTGGCCTATGGCGTTTTTGCCCTGTGGCCCGCAGGGCGGTTTAAGTGCGCAACACGATAAAACCAGTAGCGGTCCAGTTTCGCCCCCCAGCTCCCCCGAGGCGGGCGCCTTCCCTCCTCTCAGAACTCCCACTCGACGGGCTCCTCGCGGCTCGCCGCCTTCTCCAGCCGGTGGATGATGTTGTTCAAGTTCGCCGCTTTCTTTTTCCTCAAGGAGCTGTCTCGCGTGTTCCTGGAGCTCGCCGCCTCGGAGAAGCCGAACAAGCTCTGCAGGGAGTTGGCTTTCTGCGAGCCCAGCGTCGAGCTCGTGCTCGGCGCGCTGGAGACGCGCTCGGAGCTCTCTTTCGGCTTGTAGGAGCTCTCCCCTGTAAGGACTGAGGTGGAGGCAGCTGAGGTAGAGGCGTCCCCTTCCGTGGCGGAGTTCGGCAGCGTCTCCAGGGCCTCGCCCGGGCGCTGCGGTGCGGGCGGAGGGCTCCGGCGCGGGGCTCCGAGCCCGCCCTCCTCCTCGGGGTCCTCCGGGCTCTCGGCCCGCGACGGTTCCGCTTTCCCCGGCGCCGCCCTGGCGCCCGGCGTCGCCTCTTCCCCGGCCTCGAACGCCGACTCCGACGGCCCTCCCTGAGACTTTGGGGTCGTGTTGCTGTACTCGTCCGCCTCCGGGCCGCTCGGTTTGCCCTCGGCAGGGCCTTCCGCGTCCACGCCGTCGCAGCTGTCCCCCTCGGAGCTGTGAGCGGCCCTGCTGCTTCTGGCCGAAGGAGAGTCGCTCGAGCCAGCCTGGCCCTGGCTCCCGGCTTGGATCTCCTCGATGAACAGCTCCCGGCGGATGCGAGACCTGCGAGACAGGGCAGAGGGTGGTCAGAGGGGCCCAGCCTGCTCTCCCCGACATGCCGCACCCAACGCCCACCCGCACGACGCCCGTCCGCCTCGGCTCCACACCCCTGCACCCAAAGGACGCCTGGAAGAACATGGAATAGTCACAGAATCACAAAATGTCGGGAGTTGGAAAGGACCTCCAGAGATCACCCAGTGCAACCCCTGCCAGAGCAGGGTCACCCAGGGCAGCCACACAGGAACGCGTCCAGGCGGGTTGGAAAGTCTCCAGAGCAGGAGACTCCACACCCTCTCTGGGCAGCCTGGGCCAGGGCTCCAGCACCCGCACAGGGAAGAAGTTTTTTCTAATATTTTTATGGAAGCTCCTATGTTCCAGCTTGTACCCATTGCCCCTTGTCCTGTCATTGGACATCACTGAGCAGAGCCTGGCTCCATCCTCCTAACACTCCCCCTTGACATGTTTATAACCATGAATGAGGTCACCCCTCAGCCTCCTCTTCTCCAAGCTGCAGAGCCCCAGCTCCTTCAGCCTTTCCTCACCAGGGAGATGTTCCCCTCCCTCCATCATCCCTGGGGCTGCGCTGGACTCTCTCCAGCAGTTCCCTGTCCCTCTGGAGCTGAGGGGCAGGAGGACCTCTCTGACCTACTGGCTACTCCCCTTCTAACACACCCCAGGATGCCCTTGGCCTTCTTGCCCACGAGGGCACACTGCTGGCTCATGGCCATCCTGCTGCCCACCAGCACCCCCAGGTCCCTTTCCCCTGCGCTGCTCTCCAGCAGGGCAGTCCCCAGCCTGTGCTGGTACTTGGGGTTCTTCCTTCCCAGGTGCAAAACTCTACACTTGCCCTTGTTGGATGTCATAAGATTTCTCCCCGCCCAGCCCTCCAGCCTGTCCAGGTCTCTCTGAATGGCAGCACAGCCTGCTGGGGTGTCAACCACTCCTCCCAGTTTTGTATCATCAGCAAACTTGCTGACAACATTCTCTAATCCCTCGTCCAGGTCATTGATGAATATATTGAACAGCACCGGCCCCAGCACTGACCCCTGAGGGACCCCACTAGACACAGGCATCCAGCCAGACTCTGCCCCATTGGCCACAACTCTCTGGCTTCCTCCCTTCAACCAGTTCCCGACCCACCTCACTACCTGCTCATCCAGCCCACACTTCCTCGGTTTAGCTGTGAGGATGCTGTGGGAGACAGTGTCAAATGCTGTACTAAATATTAGCAAGATGCTCCTCGTCTTGTTTTCCCCTGCGGGGCCGCAAGCCCACGGCACAGCGGGAGGGCAGGTTTCAAGCGGATCGAGCCATTCTTGGTAACTTCTGCAGGGCTTAGCGCCGAGACCTGCCCTACTTCATACAGACAGTCACTTCGTACTAACGTGACTGGCGAGTACCAATTACAGACCACCTTTACCTTTTTTTGCAAGTTTACATTAGGTAACATTCGTAATTGTACGCTCAATTTTTACAGCATGGAATGTGGTTTAAGAGACGGACGGGAAAGGTTTTGCACTCTCCCATTCCCACTAACAGTCTGACATCGGGAAGGCGGAACTTTGCAACACGTCGGACCAGAAAAGGGATGATTTTAAAAATACGAATACATTTCTAGCAGATCTAGAAGAAACCAGCTTGTAAATACAAAGCAATTCAGATTTCTATAGAGATGAGCTGCGACTTCCCTAAACAAAAAACAAGCAAGGAAAAAAACCTGGACAACCCCCTCAGCGTTCTCCTGGACACCAAGGAGAAACGAAGATGAAATGAAGTCCGCTGTTCTGAAACTGCTCCGGGGAAGCACAGCCTTGTGACAGGTTGACAGGTTGAGCTGGTCTGACTTCTGCCTCATTTTTTATTTAAAAAATCAATTCCAGAACATGAACAGCGACAAGGAAAGCAGTGCGTTTCAAGGGAAGTAACGCACTCCAAGCGTGGCTGAATTGCCCATGTGCCACCTTGTGCCTCCCATTACCTGAAGCGTGCAGTAACACCCTAAACGCACGACATTTGCCGTTTAACTTGGTCCTTCCTCGCTCGTCCTTCTTCGTTTACACATTCCCAATATGCTCACATAGAATCCTAGAATCATTCAGGTTGGAAAAGACCCCTGGGATCATCGAGTCCAACCGCTGACCCTACTCTGCAAAGCTCACCCCTAACCCATCTCCCCCAACCCCACATCTCAACGAGCTTTAAACACCTCCAGGGGTGGGGACTCAACCCCCTTCCTGGGCAGCCTCTTCCAACATTTGACTACTCTTGCTGCGAAAAATTTTTCCTAATGTCCAGTCTAACCCTCCCCCGTTGCAGTTTGAGGCTGTTCCCTCTTGTTCTATCGCTCATTACCTGTGAGAAGAGACCAGCCCCAACCTCTCCACAACGTCCTTCCAGGCAGTTGCAGAGAGCGATGAGGTCTCCCCTCAGCCTCCTCTTCCTCACACTCAACAGCCCCAGCTCCTTCAGTCTCTCCTCACCAGATCTACTCTCCAGGCCCCTCCCCAGCTCCGTCGCCCTCCTCTGCACTCGCTCCAGCCCTCGAGATCTCTCTTGGATTGAGGGGCCCAGAACTGGACACAACACTCAAGGTGTGGCCTCACCGGTGCCCAGCACAGGGGGACAGTCCCCTCCCTGCTCCTGCTGGTCACACCATCGCTGACACAGACCAGGAAGCCACATATACAGAAGAGTTCATGAAAACATCTTAGCCTCTAGGCTACCTCTTTCCCTGCACAGCTCTCGCAGCAGGAGGGGTGGTGACCATTGCTCAGGTCCTAACCTGCCACCAAGAGGGAGCCACAATGACTTGTGGTCAGGGACAGACTGTAGACACCAGGAGAATTTAGCAAAATCTTTGTATCTTTGCGAGTGAAGACAACACTTTTGGTTTTAGCCTGGGAAGAACTGCTAAGGGTCTTGCAAATCACAAGTGAAACGTTGTCCCAATGCTGAGGGCTGTAAGAATTTTTAATTTTTCCCTAAATGTGCTACAGAAGGCAGCACACGGTGCAAAAAAAATAGGATAAACGCAGAACACAATCTGAATACTGCTTTCGAAGCTAATGATATTATTGACTTGAAATGCAACCGAGTATTCCAGCAGTACTTGCTGACTGTATACTTTGGAAGGATTTAGGGGGTCTGTAATTTTCCCTAGGAGAATATTCACCTAACAGAAGACCACAGGTGCTAACATTAATTTTCTATTACCGTTAATTGCACGCATCCTGCAACACCGATTACCGGGCTGGTTTTGCATATAATCTCCCTTCATGGACATCGATCACGCTGCTTCTGTAACGTTCCCCAAGTCAGGAGAGGAAATGGGTAAGAGCTTCGTGCCTGCACGGCATTTAAAATACCTCACACCTCCAGCAAGATAACGGCTGATGACACGACCAGAGCCCGACAGCGCGCAGGTTTGGTGTCTGTGGAAATCCCTGCAATTCACACCCACTATATTGCCTCTGGAATCTAGTCTGGCTCCTGATTAATACAGTAGTTAAATCCCTAAGGTAAATAACTGGTGACAGCAGCTAGGAAATTCCAGGAGCATTCCTGTCGGTGGAAGGTGTTGGCCTTGAGATCAACACATCCCGCTGGCATTCACCAGTGCGACTCCAAAGGCCAGTGAACTCCTGGGGGATGCGCTGAGGTTCCCTGCACAAGCCTTCGCACATTGTCTGAACAAGCACAATGGTACAGTTCATTGAAAACTACGCCCAGAGTAAGAGCAACGAAATTTAGGGTCCAAGAGCACTAGATTACAACTCAATCAAGTTTGGTTTAATTCCTGATGCTTCTGCAGCATCGTCCCCGTGACCTCACTGACTCTGTGTGCCAGCTTCCACGCGTGAAGTGGGACAGAAATCCCGACCTCCTGCTCTTTTGTACCGTTCTTAAGACGACAGAGCCTCAAACTCAGATGTGTCCTGTACTTCACCGTGGCAAAGTATGATGTACTTACTTTTATGTTCTGAGAGCTACGTGATTGTTACGGATGCAGAGCCTTAGATTTGGAGAAGTTTGCACACATGTTGAAATCCTTTATACCTATTTATACTCTGAAGCGAATTATTTCTTTGCTTGCTAAGGATGTTTCGTTTGCTGAGGAGAATAAATGCTGACTTCCCATCTGGTGGATATAAAGGTAGATTCTGTCGTAGCAACCACCTTTGAAAGTGAGATTGGGGCTCAATCCCAAAGCAACAGCATCGCTGCAACAGGATTCCCAAGAGACAGGAGGATAAACTTGTTCAAATCCGTACCCTGCCTTACCTCAAGAAAAAAATATATTAAAGAATAACTAGATGGTCTGATATAGAATCATAGAAACGTAGAATGATTTGGGTTGGAAAGGACCTCAAAGATCATCTGGTTTCAACCCCCTGCCATGGGCAGGGACATCTCCCACTGGATCAGGCTGCCCAGAGCCCCATCCAGCCTGGCCTGAACAACTCCCAGGGGTGGGGCTGCCACCCCCTCTCTGGGCAACCTGTGCCGGGGTCTCCCCACCCTCATGGGGAACAACTTCTTCCTCACCCTGAAGGTGGTGAGGAACTGCTTCTGTATGAAGACTCTTCAGTTTGGAAAAGAAAAGGCTGGAGGAGAGTACAAATGAGATAAAGTTAAGCGTGTCCCGGAGAAGATGAAGAGGGGACAGGCTGCCCACTTCTTGTAACACATGAGCTGCACAACGGTCAGACCCTGCTCCCCCAGCAAACCACGCACCTCTCCTGCAGCGTCCTGCAAATGATTTAAGAGTACCTGGTGCACAACAGCTAAGGAAATTCTTGTACAGAGGAAAAGAACCGACATGTTTTGATTTTTCAGTACTGGCAGTACCTCTCAGAGCCCCCAGAGCTCCAAAGGAGCCTCAAACACCTTTTTAAAAACAGTGCTGGAGACTGAGCAGCACATCTGGGAGCAGGTCCAGATCACTCAGCGCTGTGAGGCTTGTGCTACCCACCAGCCTATAGCACCTTGTTGATCCATTTTTTATTTTGTGCACAACTGTCAGTGCCCAGCCTGCACTAATGCGTGGCTTGGTGTGGCTAAACACGCTGATCAATCAGGACTTGTCACGCTTTCTCGCAGCACGCCTAAACAGGAGATCTCATGGTAATGAGGAAGATGACACATGCCACCAGCGCTCCCGCGCTCGTCTGCGTAAGTGAGAACAGCACATTTTGCTGTCAGGCCGAAGGGAACATATTTTCGTAGGCACTCCTCCAACTTGCACATAATTGCCTCGAAGTGGGAATTGGAAGAGAGGAGGCCTGTGCTTGGAGAACTCCGAGCAGTGAAAGAGGCGGCATCTCTAGCGAATTCAAGTCAATGAAATTCAGCGCAAATATGATTGCTCGTCGGTTCTGATTTTTAAATTTCGCATTGTTTACTGTAAACATTATTTAACTATTGTGCATAATATTTCTGAGAGATCTCATTAAATTGTGCTGCTTCTGCTTCAGCAAGTTCCCTGTTAAAAGCTGAGAAGGGCCAAAGTGAGAAATACCCTTTCCATGTTAGCGGTTTCGAAAAACAAACAAGTTTAGCAATCTGGACTAATTAGGAACATTACTGGCTCCCAGTGAAGAAGCAGAATAGTACTAAATCTGGTATCTTAACTGTACCTGTTCAATATTCATTAGCACAAATTTCCTGGAGAAAAGTCTGCCACGCTAATTAAGACCCGATCCCAAGCACAGCTGATAACATGTTTATTCAAATCCTTGTAATTCTTACACGCCACTCCAGCATTATTTCTTTTTATCGGTGTCTTTAGGCCAAAACCTACTTCAACGGTTTGAATGTGAGGCAGGTTCCTCCTGAAGTGAGGAACTAAACAGACCAACATCTTATTTCATCTCAGTGGGACTCGATTGCAACACTGAAATAAATCTTCAGAGTTATTGGTTCCTTGTCCTTCGTGGCCGTGCAGAAATACAACACTGTGCCTATTTTCAGAGCTCAGTGACTCGAGACCTAAAAGAAAATCCTCTTTTTGTTCTTGTGGGGGAAAATTCTATGATGAGAGCAGCACAGTTCTGATGCTATCCAGAAGCGGACGCTCCCAAGCATCCTCCTCCAGGCACAGCACGCACAACACACACCTGCACGCGCGTACAGACGGGCGAGCGTGCGCCCGCAAGTTAGAAAGACCGGTCTTGCTTACTGCAATGGGATTTATAAATATTCAACAGCGGGCATCTCTAAATCCACGCCCACCCCGAAAGCCAGACTTTCTGCTTAAAAGCACTATTTACATTGACATGTGAGTATTGCTGGTCCTCAGGGATGACTTAAAATTAGGCTGGAGCATTAGCGTTACGGTTAGTCAGAACCTCCCCGCCGTCGAAACCGCTGGCTCCGTGCAACCGCTCAGCGCCAGCGGAAGCGGACACAGCCGGCTGAAGCGGAGGAGCGCCCTGCCAGGGCAAATGAAACAAACCCTTCGCGAGTAAGGGCTCCCGGAAACCTCCTACCTGTAATTGTGGAACCAGTTGATCACGGTGCTGGTTTTCAAGTTGAGCTGCGTAGCGAGTTCCTCAATGGTTTTTGGTGATGGGTATGGCTTTTGCTGGTAGGCTCGTTTCAGAGCTTCTTTCTCTTCCGGGGCCAGCACCACTCGCGGCTTCTTCAGCTGGTGCTGCGGCTGCGGGCTGGCTCCCTGGCTGTAGTCGATTCCAGCGGATGAGGACTCACAAGACTGACTGTCGCTAACAGAGCTGTGTCGCCGTTTCATGTAGGCTGCAAGAGAAGTGCATCGGATCAGCCCCAGCTGAATACAAATGCAAAATCAATGAACGCACGAGCTGCGGAATAAACGCGACGGTGACAGGTTGTAGACGCATGGATGAGCTCTTCGGAGAACAGGAAGGAAGGGGCATCATCAGAGATGATGCAAAAGCGGGGAGGATGCAAGAGGCAGAAAAAGAAGAAAGAAGGGGAAGAGAAGAGGGTAAATCGACTGGAAGCCTGCCTGAGTTTTCTGCTTTTTCAATGAACGTGGGACATGAGTAACAGGGTTCAGTTAACAGGACTTATTTCAGATGCACACTTTCAGGAGCTGTGAACTTCCACACAAGCACCTGATTGAGACGGCTGCACTTCGCTTCAGCTTAAACGGTTTTGGTCGTCAAACCCTTGAGGTGCACGCCGAGGCCCCTCTAACACTTCAGGCCTCCGCATTAGAAACGCCACGACGGAAGCCAGAGGCAGCCGCGTCTCCGACACACGATGGCGCCCAGAGCCCGGAGATGCCAGCGATGGGCTGAATAACCCGGCAGGCGTCTTGCTGATTTCTCCTACACATCTTTGCTGTAGCGGCCACAGGTTACGAAAGAAAAAAGAGCCCACAGCATCCTCCTCCCTCTCTTTCAGAAATGCGTATACTTCCAAGAACACTCTTGCTGCACCGAGGGCGCCCGGCGAGGCTGACGGCAGAAGCCTGTGCCCCCACGGCTGACTCTCCCCCCCAGCAGGGACAGAATGATCCTGGCAAATTCCGCGAGGGAAGAGTCCCAGCAAACGCTGTCACTGATTGATTTACAGCAGGCAAAGAGAGGTGGGATTTACTGCACCTGGCAGTATCATGCACTGGCACTGCTAATGAGGGGGCTGAAAAAAGCAAATACAGCCGAATATTGTCAATAAAAGATCTAATGGCCTGTTAAATACCTTCTAGATGTTTAAGAGTTTAGGTATTCAAGAGCTGCAATTTGATAAGCTCGGCTATTAAGTTCCAGGTTACACCAGCCTGACATCAACCCAGCAGGCACTAAATCTCCAACAGCCAGGAGGTCCAGTCGGAGGTCGGGAGCAATGCAGGGCACGTCACACCAGTCAGCCACCAAATTCTTCAAAAAAATACATTTTTCTCTCTCCACAGCTCTGCCTTTAGGCTAAGGGCGCACAAAGAAGAAGAATTCAGTGCAATCGAATAAACCGCAACGTCCAAAGCCCTTCTCACACGACTTCTGGTAGAGCTCCCTGCAGGACTGGTGGGGCTTTCTGTCTCCTGGGGGTTTCGGGATCCTGCCTCACGCGGTGCTACACCTAGTGCGACCTTCTTACACCATGTCTTGCCATCATCAAAGTGAATTCTGAACACACTCTGCAACCTTCGGGGGTATCTGCGTGGCCCTTGTTTCGTCCTTCCTGAACATGACAGATTACCTGTGGATTGCCTGCTGTGTGAGATCACTGATAGGGAACAGAACGTGAGTTGCTCATAATCCATCACTCTGCCGTGATACAGTCCTCCATGTGTTCGAAATAACCATAAAAAGTGTTTGTGGTTTTTTTAAAAATAAACTTCAATTAAAACCCCACTTATTTAAGTTGTTGCAACTAGATGCAGGACTGCAAAGTGACCACAGGTAACTGCATTGTCTCGAGGTGCCCTATCGGCCTTATTCTTGCAGCCTTCAAGGATCTGTTACAACTTGCAACCATGGAATTAATCATTCCACCAATATACACTCACATTTATATAAGGTCTTTAATTTCAAGGACTCTTAGGTGTTACTTCAAATTTGCACTGACGTGTGAACTAAATACCAGGTTCTCTTGTCTCCTTTGATAGTGCAGCCAAGGGGGCTGAAGGACAGAATCAAAGAATTGTTGGGGGTTGGAAGGGACCTCTGGAGATCACCCAGTCCAACCCCTGCCAGAGCAGGGTCACCCAGGGCAGCCACACAGGAACGTGTCCAGGCAGGTTTGAAAGTCTCCAGAGCAGGAGACTCCACACCCTCTCTGGGTAGCCTGGGCCAGGGCTCCGGCACCCGCACAGCCAAGAAGTTTCTCCTCACGTTGAGATGGAACTTCCCATGTTCTAACTTAAAACTGTTATTCCTTGTTCTATCGCTGGGCACCACTGAGAAGAGATTTTCAAGTCCCTTCATCATCCTCGTAGCTCTCCGTTGGACTCGGAGTTGGACGTTGGAGTCCAACGGAGAGCTACGAGGATGATGAAGGGAGGAGGTCCCAAGGAGACTCCACACCCTCTCTGGGCAGCCTGGGCCAGGGCTCCGGCACCCGCACAGGGAAGAAGTTCCTCCTCATGTTCAGATGGAACTTCCTATGTTCAAGTTTATGCCCATTACCTCTTGTCGTGTCACTGGGCACAGCTGAAAAGACTGGCCCCATCCTCCTGACACCCATTCCTTAAGTATTTCTGAGTGTTGATAAGATTCCCTTTCAGTCTTCTCTTCTCCAGATGAAAAAGCCTCAAGTCTCTCAGCCTTTCCTCGCGGGAGAGATGTTCTAGTCCCCTCACCATGTTTGTAGCCCTTTGTCGTCTCCCCTCCAGCAGCATCCTACCCTTCCTGAACCGGGGAGCCCAGACAGCATCGATTACTTCAGCACCGTGCAGCAGCAGCTTAAGGGAGGCCACGAGACAGAAGAGAACCTTGCCCGGAAGGCGCAGGAGGCTTTCTCTAACTGGAGTTTCTGGAATTTGGTCAGGCGACCGAGTTAACACGAGACACCCCCGTGTCAGAACACTCCGAATCTCCGCTCTCCGCAGGACGGCAGTTCTGGCAAGTCAGAGCTCCCACCGCCGGACGCCGAAGGGCAGCACGGAGCTGGGAGAGCTCGGCAAGAACGCCCAGTCCCAAGGGCTGCCTCTGCTTTCGTCACCTCACGCTGGGATCACAAAGGGTGCAACGGCTTATGTGGGTCTCCCTCATGCGAATGGAACACTTTATATAAAGTGAACATTATATAAATTTGTGTATTCCCTTAACCCAAAAATCAAGAGGGGGATGTCAGGGTGTCCCGCTGGTCTGTCATGGGCAATGATTTTTCAGGAGGACAATACAGAAGAAATTTCTGCTGGGTCAAAAGCACAACCCTGGCACTTCACCATGTGCTGAACTAGTACCTAAACTTCAGGCTTTAATGGTGGTCTCTGGAAACTTTAGATGATGTTTGTAAGTGCTTTTCCTTTTTAATTCTTATTTTAAACATATGTGCTGCGTGTAGACAACATAAGGAGATCATTCAGCACATCTGCAGTGACAGCAAGGCTCGGGCTGGAATCCGAGCCGCAAACACGTTTGATTTTTGGAGAGGTTGTCTGTGATCAGTCTCCACTTCTCAGGAGACCTATTTAAAAAAAAAAACCAAACCCACAACAAACCCCAAATGTAATCTGGGCAAAGATCTGGGTCTGAGCCAACCTGTCAAGGCCAACTCTATCCCCCGAGCTTCACCACCTTCTCTCCCACTGCTGCTGCCAGCCGGTTTGAGTTGGATTATTAAAAAGTGAAATAACGGGGAAATAAAAGGGAAGTACAGTTTTGCCTGACCACAGGCTTCAGTACTGTTCAGCGAGGAGTGTGACGTCGCCAGCACCGCGCACACCGAGAGGTTGTAAGAAAGAAGAATGAACCCTTCCAAGGCAGGAAAGTTGGGGCAGAGTGTCTCAGCCTGGTGAGCCTGAACCCCCGGCTTCCTCCAGAGGGGTTAGTTAAAAGTATGCTGCAAATTTACAGAACCTCTTAAAGCATTCATTTATAGCAGACTTCAGACTGGTAGGGAAAAAAAAAAAAAAAGAAAAGACATATGCAGCTCACCTTTATCATAATTATTAATTTACTCAATCAAATGTGTCAAAGAAATAATAGACAATAATGTTTCACTGGTAGCAGATACAGCTGCGCTGTTCTTTAACTGACATCAGCTGAAGTTCGGGAAGTTAAATTCACACCGTGGCTCTAGAGCAACTTAGGAGGTTAAATCACGGGATCCTTACCTGCACGGAAGGATTCTGCAGGAACTACAGGGCTGAACTCACTTTAGAGTGCTCTGCTATGAGGACAGCACTTACACAGCTCAGGAGCTCAGCAGAGTCTCAGGGATTTACAGCCTTATCTCTATTCAGGTGCCATCTACAGAGCATATGTATTGCACAGCGTTTGATAAGAACCCAGTTTAGAAAATAGCTCTGAAAGGATATTGTCAGTACCACTTCTAAATTATTTCTATTTTATTCTCCCACATTATGGGCGACACTCTCTCTGAGGCTATAAAAATCCAGCTAGTTGACAATTTTATTCCTGCCATGTTTCTAACACAGCAAAACCCATCACGGCTCCCTTCGGTTTACAGCTGTAAGCGGAAAGCCCCAGTGGGTTTCACTCCCCACGGAAGCTCGTGCACAATTTGTGAGAAGATCCTGCACTGCACTATATTACGCTGGTTACTGGGACAAGGATTGGAATTCCTTCCTGAAAGCACGCAAGACTACCATTTCCCCAGAAGCTCCCTCGCTGCAATTTTTAATATAATCACAAAGTTCTTGATCAAATGTGTTAATGCTTTCAGAACATCAGTCGACAGCACACGATTAACGCTGCCTGTACTACTATCGTTAAGGGATAGCTCGAGAGATGTATACATCATTAATTAGTTAACTGCTGGCAATGGCAGTCTACGGGTCTCTTGCAAAATCACACAAACGTCCTAAAACCAGGGCTCCGAACAACCACTGGTTTTCAGCAATGGATGCAAAATACAGAGAGTAGGATAAATTTTCAGGATATGCTCCCTACTCAAACACCCAGTAACGACTCGGATCTCTCATGGTCAGGTACTCATGACCTCGCCACCTCCTGTGAGCATGTGTTAACACAGTCACCTTCCCCCAGCCCTATAAAGGCTACAAATTTAATTATTCTCAAATAGCCTGTTATAAAGACTGCATTTGTCTTTCCTTCTAGCGACCATCGGTGTGGGACTGGCAAGAAGCTCTCTCAGGAATCAATGCACAGTTCTTCCAGCCCAACATCTGCGACCAGCTGCCGCGCCACTAACTAATAACCCACAGCCAGCTCCCCAACTCACATTTCTCATTCGGTAAGGCAAGTTATCGGTGATACACCAGGGCCTCAGTAATTAATCTACAGGAGAATATAGCAACCATTTGATGACAGCTGGTGAATATTCAGGGTTTGGGGTTGGTTTTTTATTGGGCTTTTTCTTTCTTTTTAAATATAGCTGCTTGAGCTAGCATCAACTAAAGCTCTGCAAAAGCTGTCACGAAGTCCTTTTGCACAACCTTCGTAACAGGGGATCGATGCTGCCTCTATAGTATTTAAGAATCAGAAAAGACCCGGTCATCTTTGAAATAAGGGCCAAGCTGACTCAGCAGTCTGCTCCGAGTTACCTTTTTTCTCCATGCGTTTCATATCCATCAGCTTCTCCACGTTGTTGGGATCGTTCAGCCACAGCTGCATGCGGACAAAGGGCTCCCGTCCCTTCAAACTCAGCTTGTGCCAGGGCTTCGGGCGAGCCAGCAGGTCTGAGACAGAGCCTTGTGTCAGCCCTAGGATTGTCTCCCCGAACAAACGCTGACCTAATACGAGATTGAAAATCGCATGAATTCATTCAGCCGAGAGACGAGGCTCACTCAAAACACAAAGTCTACGAGATCATTCGTCAATTATTCTTACTTCAGAATTGCTTGACAACCCAAAAGAAACATTCTGAAGAATCGAAAGCTCTGCCCCCCACTAAAAGTGTAAATATGGAGCTTTAGTTTGATCCTTAGGATCTGACTGCGGCCGAAAGGGGAGCTCAGAACATTTGGGCATGGGGACCTCACAGTGAAACAGTGTGCAACAAAATAAAATGAATGAAATTAAAAATAATTTTAGCTAATGAGGGAACTAGGGAGAGCAGTGAGGCTACTCGGCTCTAATGCAGGGGAGCAGTGCAACAGCTCAGTTCCAACAGGGCATCCCAAACATTTCCATGACCCAAACAACGAACCACGACCAACGCAACCCCCCAGGTGGCCACGGGCAGATGAGTGTCCTCAAAGACACGTGTACAGATCTGCTGTGTCGGGCTGCCTGTGGCGCTCTAACTTGTCTTACCAACTACAGCGAATCCCATTTTAGGATCCAACAGCTTTTTTTACAGCCTCTAGAGTACTTCCAGTTAAGAATACTTTATTTGAGCTCTCTTTCAAAATGCTACCGCCCAGCAGGGTAAGAAGAGCGCACGCTTTTCGATGTACGGCATTTGTATGTGCCCCGCTAGCGCCAGTTTTACACAGTTAAGATCTAACTTATCAAGGCCTGTGCAGCTCAAACTCAACCACAGGGGCAGTCTTGCAAACCTTTTCCCTTCAGCGTTCTTCCTCAGCTAAACCGCCTCGATACGCAACAGCTTTTGGGACAAGACAGAGCCTGAAGTCATCTGAGTCACCGCTGGTGACTTCTGACCGAAGTGCAGCCATCACGTGTTTTCAAGGTAACCCAAAGACCTTTCTGGCCTGACTAAGTTTAAGCCCCCCGGGGTCTTGCGTCTGATCCGTAGCTTTTGAATGCCCTCCCTAACACGGAGCCGAACGCTTCTCCTTCACTTCCCAGCAGCAGTACCCAGATCCCTCAGGGTCGATGCAGATGAGGGGGGCCTGTGCTCCTACAGCTCCGCGGACGGTGCCCACGCTTGCAAAAGCACCATCAGCTCTCGCCTTCGCAGCCTCACCCGATCCTGACACAAAGAGGTCGTGGAAAATACCCGCTCTGCAGACCCATCCCCTGGGCTTAACTCCACGAGTCTCCTCCTCCTCTTTAAAAACATTGCCCTGGTGATTTTTTTTGCCTGCACGGGGAGAGGAGGGAATGTGGGACCAGTCAGAAGACACAGAATGTCCCGTTCGATGCACGAGGCAGGTGGGTCTGCAGAGCTTTTGGGGGAAGGAGCTGAGATAATGACAGGCAGAAACGGGAAACGAGGTCAGGGCTAACATGACACAGTCTGCTAATAAGCTCTGAAACTAACCCTGAAAACGGTTCTCACAGACTGACCGGAAACTTAAATTCAGAACTCACTTAAGTTCCTAAGTAATAAGTGATCTTCCACTGCCTTCGAAATATCCAGAAAATCCGACAAAAGAAGTAATTTGGGGCCAATGTTAGATCGGGGGTACTGCAGTTAACCCGCTCCTTTGTCTGTACTTAAAACATCAGTAAGGTCTCATCCATTTACCTTGAAACCTGCTGGCAAGGTAAGAGAGCTACTTACAAAAAATCTTCCAATTTGCCTTCACAAATACCTCTCCTTTCACATTCCCCAGGCTCTAACCTCAGGCTTTGCTTGGGTTGCAGCCGACAAGCATTTCCTCCGACTGCTCCCGTGCACGGCACACAGGAGCAGGGGACTGATCCCCGGCAAACCAGGAATAAACCGGCCCCTTTTGACTCAGACCAACCGGTCCCGTTTATTGTGTGGCCACACGAACAGGAATACCGGCACAGATTTGCAAAAGGGTCAGGAACAAGCAGCCCAGATCAGGTCCTAGCAATGGCATTAAAGGAAATGAACTTCAAACTCCGGCCTAGAAATTAAAAATGCAAACGCAGAAGGAGGCAACATCATGTTCTCTAGGTGTTAAGAACAAAGCTAAAGATGTTTGTGTCATTTATTTTATCCCAGGGTATGGCAGGACAGGATAAAACACCTGTAAGACTTCCAAGCTAACAGGGAACGTGTTAGAAATCATTCTCAGGAGGCAGCATCCTCATCAGAGCACTATTAATAACTGGAATATTTTTAAGCACAAGTTTCCTAAACCTCCTGCTAATTCTCCCCATCTTTTGCCCTAATATCTTTCATGCTGGTTCCTACTGAGACAGCTCCTCACGGAAAAGACTTTCTGTAGATGACGCTGGTTTCATGGTCAGTCCCGGCCCTTCCTGCAAAATCCCCACCCCTGCAACTCTTAAGAGCTTCTTGCATTTCCTTCCCTCTCTGAGTTCTGTGTTACCCAGCGGGGAATCACTGGGAGCTCCACGACATTTGGGACTAGGAATACCGGCAACCCCGCTGCACTAACGCCGCCAGCATCATTTACTAAAAGGGTGACCATCGAACGGATGCAAAAACCACGGGAGGAGAGACCCGCCCAAACACGTCTCAAATGGATTTGCACAACCGTGGGCTTTGCTGGCCAGTGATACTGGACCAACTGGGCCGCCACCAGTTGCCTAAGGCAGGTTCACGAGGCCCCGTGGCCTTAAGACAGAGAAAGGCGTGCACCGAGCGAGCCTGGTCGCTGGCACAGTGAGGGCGCAAAAGGAGACATTGAAACTGGTTCCACACCTAATGCAGAGTTTGGGGCACATTTCCTGGCTCTTCTGCTGCTTTTTAGGCTTGTCAGCCACACTGTAGGAAAACAAAAATCATGGGAAATAAAAAAGACTAAGTAAAAATGGCATCAAAGCAAATGTAAACAAAAATACTTCTTTTTTTCCCCCCCCAACCTCTCTGGAACACCAGAGCAGGTACAGCACTCAACAGCATTTTGCTCAAAAACCAGGGGCTCAAACCTGCCAAACCTTATCTCCACTGAACAACAACCACGGTCTGCCCAGGCCAACGTGCACAAGCCGGTGATTCTGCTGGCCTCGGGGGAACACGAGCTCGGGCAGGGTATGCCCACGGTCAGGGCCATTTTCTTTTTCCCCCAAAATTACATTAAACAAATGAGAACTTGCTACCTCCCCCATCCCAGTATTTTTCTCCTTTAAAAAATATACTCAGTTATATATGTTATTTCTAGCCAAAGAAAGGCCTCCTTGCATACTAAAATAAAGGGGTTTTGCCTTATGCAGTCACAATGTTCGGATGGTACGGATGGAATTCCTCTGACGTCACTAGCACCAGTAGCCTAAAACTAATCTTTCTGGCCCCATCTTTAGCGAACAGAGAGAAACTGGTACTTCTGGAGAGTCGCTCATCCCGCCCACGTCAGACACCTGCTCTGGACATCTCAGCGCAGGCGAGGCGAAGCCCTCGCTAAGCCCCAGAAGCACGTGCAGGACCTGCTGGGACAGCCTCCCCGCCTTCCCGGGGCTCCTCAAGGTTTGCCGGTGCCTTGCGCGGGAAGCGAGTGTCAAAACACGCACAAAGAACTGGGGATTTACAGGCAGAGCAGCCGCACTAAGCGTGGATCTCCCATCCTCAAACCACGCGATGCCCTTCGACCATTCCAAATACACAGCCACGGCAACGGTACGCTTGATTCAACACCCAAAAGCTCATCCGTAAGCAAAAGCAGCTTTAGCTTTGCCCACCTCTATGCAAAATACCTGAGCAGCCCCACACACTTAGCTACAGGCTCACCTACACCTCAGCTGAGCCCAAGTTTACCCTCCCGGCTCTACGCTGCACCTCTGCCTGCCCTGATGCACCTCCCTGCTCAAATCACACCAGACTCCTCTGCTTCACCTCTGCCTCAACTGCTGGGGCCTTGAATCCAGGTATGGGGAAAAGAACATTTTTCAGGGGAGATCTCGCTGATTTTGGGGTTTTGGTCTTCTTGACAGCCCGCTGGACTGTACTGGGGGAGCTGGGGGCAGTATCTGGCTGGCGAGCCGGGAGCAGAGCTTAAGGACAGCAAGGGTAGGACGACATTTTAGCTCGAGTGTGACAATCTGAAAGGGTTTTCTACCAGTTTTTTAAAAAATTTTTGAACAGATTAAAGCTTAGACCAGAGCCAAACCCAAATATTCTTGCAAACACCTACTGAAATACAGCGTAAGAACGAAAGCACGCCCGCGTTCATTTTATTTCGGTGCGGAAAGGCGAGTGAAGCGATTTACCGAGATTGTTGTCCGTTAGCACTTCTTTGACCCTCTTCGTGATGCCGTACGTATCCAGCTCCGGGGACATAGCCACCAGCTCTTGAATGCTGAGCGCCGAGTGGCCCGACAGCGGCAAAGGGGTCGTGGATTGGGATTCGGAAGCGGGCGGCTCGCTAGATTCCTGGGATTTGCTGTCCTTGCTTGTCTCTATGGCGGGGCAGGGCTGCTGTACCAGTTCAGTCAGGCTCTTCACTGACTCGCTGGAGCTCATGGGAGATTCAGGAGCAGGACTGCAACTGGCAGAAGTCTTTGGAGTGCTTTCTGTAATTAAAAAAAAAAAAGGAAAAGAAAAAAGTCCCCACTTTAGCATAATTGTAATGTTTTGATCGCAGGATATTTAACTTGCCTTCTCATTTATATTCTACCTACTTCAAGAAAGGCCTAAGCATGCAAAATGCTACTTCTTATGAAGTTTACTTTACTTAGTTTACTAACTTCGGTTAGTAAAAGGTCTCTTTTCAAAATCCGAATAATTTTCTAATGTTATCTCAAGTCATCTCTGCTTTCTCATAAAGACAAGATGTACAAATACAAATCAAAATCTCGAAAACCCCCCAAGTGCGACAGTCTGTAAGTTTCCAAGAATTTCTTTGGTCAGGAAATCTCACAGCTTTGCTTTCCACGACAGTTCTGTACAATTCTACTGTTACAGCCTGACCAAAGCCTCCTTCTACGACTTTTAAGAAACTCACTCAGCCGCTACTTCGTGGTGTCAACGAGGGATTTTCTGCAACTGATACAACTTCATATCTTGAGCGTGTTATTGATTTCACTCTGTTGCTTATCGCTCGCATCACATTTTTGCACTTGTCTTTGCCCAGAAATAACAAGATTAAAATGCCGCTTGCAATTACGTTGTATTAATTAATATGTTTGAGAATCCGACATACAGACAGGTGGTGGATCGGGAGACACCCAAATCTGTTACCATGTTTAAAAGAAAGCGTTCTGAATCTGTTCATCGCCCAACAACAACAGGCTCTGCACAAAATGTTGTTTTCCCCTAATAAATTCACATTTATCTCTACCAGAACGTACCAACCAAGCTCACGCAGAGAACCTGGACATCTAAGGGCGCAGCCGAAACATTCTTTAAAGCAAGAACATGTAGACACTGTGGTTCAGAAGAACAATTCCCTTCTGAAGATAAAGAGCACGGGACAACCTCATGAAGTTCAACAAGACCAAGTGCAAGGTCCTCCAGCTGGGTTGGGGCAATCCCAAGCACCGATACAGGCTGGCAGGGACTGGCTTGAGAGCAGCCCCGGAGAAAAGGACTTGGGGGCACTGGTGGACGAGAAACTCAACAGGAGCCGTCAGTGGCACTTGCAGCCCAGAAAGTCACTCGTGTCCTGGGCTGCCTCAGGAGGTGCGTGGCCAGCAGGGTGAGGGAAGGGATTCTCCCTCTCTGCTCCCCTCTCGTGAGACCCCACCTGGAGCGCTGCGTCCAGTTCTGGAGCCACAGCACAGCAGAGATCTGGACGTGCTGGAACATGTCCAGGAAAGGGCCACGAGGATGCTCAGAGGGCTGGAACACCTCTCCTGTGGAGATGGACTGAGAGAGTTGGGAGAAAAGAAGGCTCCGAGGAGACCTTACTGTGGCTTCAAGTATCTCAAGGGGGCTACAAGAAAGCTGGGGAGGGGCTCGTTAGGATGTTGGGCAGTGACAGGACTAGAGGGAAGGGATTGGAGCCAGAGATGGGTCGGTTCAGATGGGACGTGAGGAAGAAGTTCTTCCCCATGAGGGTGGGGAGACCCTGGCACAGGTTGCCCAGAGAGGGGGTGGCAGCCCCATCCCTGGGAGTTGTTCAGGCCAGGCTGGATGGGGCTCTGGGCAGCCTGATCCAGTGGGAGGATGTCCCTGTCCATGGCGGGGGGTTGGAACCAGATGATCTTTCAGGTCCCTTCCAACCCTGACCACTCCAGGATTCTATGATTTCTCCACCCGCAGCTCTGCCCCGTGTTTGTGGGGCTGGTTCCTCCCCCTCGCGTCCCCCGCTACCTGCCGCGGTTCACGGCGTGTATCTCAGCCATGCGCAGCAGAGGATTTGTCTGGAGGAAGCGCACAAAGCTCTCCACTGCAGGAGCACGAGCCCAGCCTACATGGGAACCCCCGGCCCTCGAACAGAGCTGTGTTCCCCTGAGCACCGCCACCCCGCCCCGCAGCCTCGGCTCCTGCCGCTGGCTCGCAGGAAATTTCACCATTTTTCACGTTTGTTACCCAGCGTATTGTCAAACCAGTACAGAACTGGGAGTCTGTGCAGCAGGGAAACACACCCCAAATGCCGGAGGCAAACGGCAGGAGTCGGGTTGAGCGACGCCGGGTGTGTCGTGCAGGGGGACAGAGGGTTGCGTGACGCCGCGTTTGGGAGAGGCTCCCCGGCACGCCGACGTAAAGGCGCTCCCTCCAACCGAGCCAGCGGGCTCTTTTCTCAGCGCTTTCAGAGAAGCAGAAGAGGCAGACGTAAAAAGGAAAGCAAGGTGCGTATAAATCTTTCAAGGCAATAAGGATCCTACAAATCTTATTTTCTTTTCCACCGCTCACCCCAGGTCATCCTGCAACAGAATATCCAACCCAGCCAACGGTGGTTTTGTATCGGGAGCAGCGAAGGAATTGTACTGTAAATTCGCCCTGATTCACCCATGCGAGGGACCAATTTGGCAGATCATCCATCTTGCTCACTGTACACTGTCAGGGATGGCACGAATTCCCTACGTGATAAACAGATTTCTTCTCAGGTCTGCGTCCTTTAACCCACAGCAAGGTCAAAATTATGGCTGCCTGGCTAATAAACTGCGCGGCGCTCGCTCGAGTTCCCTCTAATTTTGTCCCTTGTGCCAGCTTAATACGGATCTTACCGAATAACTAGAGCAGCTGCAAATTTCCTACACAATTCCTCAGCCGTGCCCGGCGAGCTGCGCGCAAGGAACGCAGGAAAGAAATCCAAAATAAAAAAAAAACAACCCAGAAAACGCACCCAACGACAACCCAACCCTCAGCCACCCAGGACTAAACAAAAGCATTTACTAAGGCTGCCTTCGCCCTCTCCTTTCCCTGCCCAGCCTGATGATGTAAACAACAAAGGGAACCTATATTATCATCTATTCCTGAAATGCTCCACGTTGCTCCCCTATTAGCTTATTTATTTTTTATATCGCAAATCAAGAGCTTACTTGAATTTCATTTTTAAGACCAATCTGCTGCCTATTTACTCAAAAAGGTAGGATTATCGGAATCTAATTTGGGCAGGCGGTACGGATGACAAACTGCCTCACCCCCCCCCAACCAAAGGCAAGTGTGGGGCGGTTTCAGACGGGGCATTATGCACACACACTACAAATAACACAAAATATGGTCCCCGTCCATTTTTAGCATTTTTCCCTCACGCAAAAAGATTTTCGATATCACGTAAACAGTGGGGGAAAAGATCCATTCTTTGGAAAAGTCAATGCAATCATCAAATAATGCAAACATTTCCTGTTAATCTACTTAAAAAATTAAATAGACATTTAGAGTACAAGCGACTGCTGGCAGAACAAAGGGGAAAATTGAATGTATTCACTGTTAGAGATTTAACTGTCAATCCACAGCCATTTTGCGTGTTTTATGAAATAATTTGTCTGTATTCATTTCCCTCAAGTTCCTCACAGGACAAAGAAAAAAATTCAGGACATCTCAAAGATACATATTAAGATTTCAAAAGCAGCATTTGAACATTTCCAGTGAAAATACTGCCCTGAAAGCTTATTTCTTTAAAATATGTTCTGGTTTTTTAACCCCACACTGGCAAACAGCACTGACTTAAGGGTGATCCAGTTTCTCAGGCACAAGTGATGCTCACCAAGGGCTTGCCTGTTTGTATTTAGTGAGGAAGAGTAATTTTGTCCAGAAGAGAACAGAACTGTGTTACGGCATGCTGTGCAACCTGCAGACTCCACGGTCAACATTTAGTGATGAAGCTACTTAAAGAAATCAAAGAAAAATTTGGCATTTTGCTTTCCAACAGCCTCCATCCAGTCTCAAGGCAAAAGTCCAAAAGCTTCAAAAAAGAAGGGGCTAGAAGGAAAGAGTTGGAGAGGCCAAGAGCATCATCAGTGTCGTGGTCACTGCAGAACCTGGGGTTTTTAAGGCTCAGGTGGGCACAGGCATCCCAGGGATGGGAGAACCAGGCTGCCCCCAAGCCCACCTTGTGGAACGATGGTGTCCATTACGTCGCAAGCACGTGATGAAGACAAAGCTCAACGCGACAATTTTAAATGATCGGGCAACGGGTGTAACTTCTGCGCAGTCACAGGCAGATGCTGACACCAGGGACGCCTTTAAGTGATCCCGGTCTTCTAAAGGCACAAGCAGAGCTCAGCCACGAAAGGGCAAAGACTCTACCACGCACTTTTTACATTACAAACTCAAAATACAGGCCTGGGGTACAGGGAGGTTAGGCACTGCCAACCCATTGTTAAAAGAACATTCAGACACGCAGCGCAGAAGATAATAACGCGGTGTTAATGAAGCCCTAGGAAGCGACACCCGCACACCCGGGCCAGCCATGGGAAACGCTCGGCAGGTGCCACCGGCCTCCAGTCCCGGCTAACACGTGAAGACGACCGAAAGCCCCACACTGGCTGCTGCTCGGTGGATGAGGAGAGCTAAGAGAGCTACGACCACACGGTGAAGGTGAGTGTTCAAGTCTTTGAAGACAAATACACCTCCATAAAGACAAACAGAGCCACGCTGGGGGACACAGCACTCCTGGACCCCTCCTTAAGTCAGGAAAATCTTGGTTTTCCCTACTACCATACTAGAGAGGGATGTCAAAAATGAAGATACATAAATGAAGGGAAACAAAGTCAGCGTTATACAAATACCTTCTTTTTCTGTTTTTTAAGATACTGACTTCCCAATATAAAATTGCTGCTTGAACGACCATCTAAAACCTCCGACCATCACCACATCTTGCCCACTGCAAGGTAAGAAATTAAACAGACGTGGCCAACAATTCAGCACACAGGACCAGGGTCTGTCTGAGCACTTCATAAAACTGGTTGCGAATCACAACAAACCGACCTCACCTTAGGGACAGGCTCACCGGGAATCTTTGGTGGCCTCGCATTCCTCAGCACGACGGGCGAAGCCAAAGGTGCTTCGGTCCCATCCGTCCTCTACGCCCTCCCCGCACCTTTGATCCTGACAGTTTTTTGGCAAATGTGAGGAAGTCTGAAAACTGAGTTCCAGTTCAGTTCAGTGGTTACGGTGGTTTTCCTGAACTTAACATTACATTTTCATATTCTTCTCCGAGTACAAGACCTCACGCCCCATGCTGGCTCAGGTCTCCAATACCGGTTCTGAAGTGCTTGAACACCCCCTCTGGAACATTTTGGACCACGATTACGCCACCGATGGCCTGCAAACCACCCGAGAGCACTTCCCCCGACACAGTATCTGCCTGAGACATTCCTGTAGGAGTTCTGAGCCTGTTCTGCCACCGTAACGAGAAGAAACAACCCACAGATTGTGCTGGGGCCCCCTCCTGCATCACCTGGAGAGCATCACCTCAGCACAGACGTTTCCAAATATCCCGCAAAGCTGCAGGGCGCCGGCTAGGGAGAAATTTTCCAACGACAGGACGCAATCTACCGTGGCCTTCCCCACAAAAGCAGCGGAACAGCTCGGATCCATCGCACGCTTCAGCTGGATCCTCCTCCTGAAGCTCGGGACACCTCAGACACAAAAACCTGCAGGTGACACCTGCTACAAGCTCTCCAGAAAATCCCAGACGTCTCCATGACCTGACGCCGGTCCCAGATCCATCCCCCTTGACAGAGGTATCGAGATGACGGGGCAGGGCTGACACACGGAGATGGTTTCACCGGTCCCAGAGGCGTCACGCTGCTGTCTGCCGGCGCAGCCGCGTTCCTCCAGCACGATCCGTAGACGCGTTGAGAGGCGCGGGTTTTGCTCAGGCCCTGCCTTGACCCGCTTCTAAAGCAAAAGTTCAGGGCAAAAAGCTGAACCAAGAGCATTGGGGTTCGCAAGCTCAAGGCGCGGAGCCTCTCGTCCCGGAGCACTCGCTGCCCGTAAACCCCGCTCGGCACTTCCGCAGCTCAGGAACGGCCGGGAGAGTGAAGTGCCCAACCTTTGCTGTGGACACAAGCTCGGCTAACAAGCTGCAAAAGGGCTCCTGGGGACCCAGGTGCGGAACACGGGGAAGTTGAGGAAGACCATGCAAAACACAGAAGATGTTCAGAGGCCTCTAAAAGGATTATGAAAAATTTTATACTCTAAAGACAGCAGGCAGACAACAGCTGCCTCGAGTTCCAGAGCGAAGTGGATTGAAAAAGCAGATCCACTATAATTTTGAGAGACAAATCTCTGTAGTTTATCTGATCCACTATTTAAATTTCAATACGCAGTCCTCTCTCTGCAGTAATAATAACCTAAATTCCATTTAGTGTTCATTTGAGCAGTCAGGATAAAGTCATTTCTTATTATCTCCCCACTGTGTAAAAAACAGCTTGAAGGTAGGAAGTCAGCAAGCATTTTCACCAAAAAGTAATTATTGTAAGTGACATTTTTACTGCTGGCATGCCATAAGGCGAACTGCGCATTTGGAAGGACAAGTTGCTAAAACAAAATGACAGGGTACTCTGTGACATTCCGACAAGAACCCAAACATGATTTAACTGGCGCTTGGTTTGATGCACTGCTCTTCCTAAGGTCCAGAGCTCTCCAGGTCTTTGCCAAATGAGTCGAAGCCGAAGTTGCCCATCGCGGCGGCGGGAGAACGGCGACGGCCCGGCAGAGCAAGCTCCGCTCCTTCCCTGCCTGGCAGGTTAGGGGGGAAGATGAAAGCGGACAAATGGGGCAGGAGATTTCTCGGCAACCTCTTAAAAGAGCATTTGCTACTTCAGGGCCTGCGTTTACCTCCTCGTGCAGACGAGGTAATGGACAGCAACAGACCTGGCAGCTTGCCCGAGAGTCAAGTGTCTCGTTCTGGGACTGCGGTAGTTTCCGTTTTGCCCCGACGATGAGGCTGCCCGTCCCATCCCATCTGCAGACCACAGATCAGGGTGTGTTTTCCTGAGAATCAGGACCTGATCAACTACAACATCTTCAGGAGGACAACCGTCGCCTTCTGATTCCCAGGGTCTGGAAATGTCAGGGAGAGGGTTTTCTCCCCCAACGTCCTATCTAATTCTACCTTTAGCAACGGCTGTCTCTGCAGGATCACCTAAAGCACCGCAACAACTCTCTCCTAAAGCACCACAACAACTCTCCTCACCACCGGTGGTGGAGTCCAAGTTTGTGCCACGCAATAAATCAACATTTGTGGGACGGCGCTGCAACACATCCCTCTTCTGACTAACTAAAAGAAAATACCCGAGATGGCCAAACGCTTTCTCATAGGTAGTGGTTTGGGTGGATTTACTCTCAGCGAGTGAACCTTGCCTGTCCCCAATTTCCAAATTAATGTGGCTTAGGAAAGCAGGATCCTCCCTACAGTTATAAACTCCCACGGTTACACGCAGGGAGTACACAAACCTCCCTAGAGCGCGCACACACAACCACGTCAAGTATGTAGGGACGTGCAGCTACAGTCGCAAGCACTTGCTATAGTTATGATCACAGATTTCCACTAGGGCCACGGAGATTTTGTTTGTTTGTTTCTTTCACAAATGTTGTAACTTTGGGGAAAAAGTTATTTTGGGCCTTGGCTCAGAGGGATATTTATGTGGATGGGGTAGGGATCGAAAGAAAACCCCTCTAGGAAAGCGTGCGGACCTACGCGAGTCTGCACTGAAAGGGGAGGAACCAGCTCTGGTTAACTCTAAAATCACTGGGGCGGTCCTAAAAATAACGGTCTCTGTTCCTCACGCTGGTGTCTGTTAAATGACAGGAGCACCCAGAACTACCTGCTTGATGAAGGTGAATGTTCCAAGTACTCAAAATAACCCTGGTCTGGGTACTGCTACAGGATTATGTTTCGCTGCAATTTTATGTTGCTTTTCCAATAACGACGTTAGCTTCGCGATTCTATTTAAAAAGTAATTAAAAGCCATTCTAGAAACCCGAAGGAGCTGGAGAAATCGCATGAAGTTCAGGAAAGAGCAAGTAAGGAGCTGGCGTAGACTCATGGATTCGCAGCTGGACGTTTAAAAGTACCGAGAGAAGTTGGGCAACGAACTCTTTCAGCAAATGCACGACCACAAACCCCTCAGGTGGAGGGAAGTCCTAGCGCAGCCTCCTGAGTGAAACGCTGCTCGTGGAGCGACGACTGAAGAGCACCCTCTGTGCAGGGCCACCCAACCCTCCTGACAGCGAAGCGGAGGCACGTCGAGCTGCGACACGACCTCTGCCTGCTCGCTCTGGAGAGCGAGGAACCCCGGCAGGGGACTGTCCTGCTCAGCTCACAAGCTTCCACTGGGGCAGATTTTCCCTCCCTGTGCCTGCCGGAGCCGTCACTGGGGTCTCAGCCCTCCTCCTCCGGCCGCTCGCAGGAAGGCATCACTGGACGTGCGGGCTGGTGACCGCCTGCAGCCCGTCCCACACACTCCCGAGCCCACACCCTGTGTCCAAGCGGCGCGCGGTGACGCCCAGAGCCTCCAGAGCTGAAGAGTTGCTGCCGAGGCAAACCCAGAGCTCATACAGGAGGAAGGGTAAAGGAACGCGGCAGCGAGCTGGACGACTGCTAGGCTGAGTAAACTCCGGCCATCGAACTTCTACTGAGTTAGGAGTCCTCCGGCACTCGGCCGCGGCAGGGATGGGCTCGGACGGGGAGCGCTGTGAACCCCTGGGATGTGCCGAGAGATACCGCTGGAGCTCATCGATCAAAATGCAAAGTCGCCCTGAGATCTGTTGGACTTGGGAACAGACACATTGAGAACGGACACATGCACCCCCTGATACAACTCTCGAGCAAGAAGCACGAAGGGACGGTTTTGAAACGGCCCACAGGGCAAGCAGGAGCTCCCTCCACAGCCCTGAGGTCAAGTGCTATTACAACAAGCGAAAGGGATAAAAAGAAGGAACTCGAGGATCGTTTTAGCTGGATGCAGACACACCGTCGGAAACACGAGAGCAACGCTCAGGTCAGGCCAAGAGCCCCAAACCCCTCCCTGGCCTTGCTGGTCGAAAGCCGATGGCTACGGCAGAAGAAAAGGAGACGGCGAGCACGTCGGGGAGCTCCTCCACCACCTCGCACCCGGCTTCTGAGCCAAAAGCAGGGCACTTGCATTGAAGAGCGCTCAACGGTAATTCTTTTTTTTTACACGTCACTTTCAAACAACTGAAAAACCCTTCCTAAAAAGAAATCAGGTGTTAAACCAGGTGACTGATGGCAAACTCATGGCTGCTCTAAAAGACATTGTTCTGCCCTGCTAATCTTTATTTAATACTCAGATTTTTCTCCGCTTCCGTAACTTAGTCAGGAGTCAATATTTAGAAATAACCGCTGGAAAATATTTTGAATAACCTTATTATTAAAACAGCTGGTGTGCAGGAGCTTTATGAAAGATTTTCTCAATATTAAAACAAATACGTCACGAAAGCAATCAATCAAGACGCCACAGCCCCACACGGGTATATTTTTAGCCTAAGGAAACCAAACCCGCGCACAATACCTTTTGGAAAACAAGGGCTTGCGGGGACTCTGCCGCAGTTCAGGGTGTCTTTGTTGGCTCGCTGACCTTGTGCTTAGAGACTAACTCGAAGGCGCTGCCGTGTTCACGACTGTTTGCCGTCCTCCTCTGCCCTAAGCCTGGGGGTGAAGGTATTTCCGTACCCTCCCTCGGGGTTCTCAACCTCGTGCCCGCTCCCGGCGCCTTTCAACCCCACCGACCGTGGCGGGTGCTTCATCTGCTCCGGGTGAGGTCGGGAGGGGCCGGGTCCGTGCCTTCCCCATGGAGCCGTCCCCGCTACCCCACTCGTCTTGGGGGAAAGCGGCGGCAGCCGAGGGGCGACGCCGGCGCCCGCCGTCGGAAACGCGCTGCCCCTGGGCGGCAGGAGGGGGGCCGGCTGGAGCGCCGCAACAAAACGACATCTACGTCGCACGCGACGATATTATGAAAGCTATTAAGGTACATTATTTTACACATCCTCGTAATCTCTCCATACTGCTTTACTTAATTTGTGATAAAATTGTTGAGAAAGGGTACTTAATGTAGGACAGTCAGTAAAAGTAATTTATCATCTTCCCGCTTCGGTGCTCACGTTATCAGCGAACTCATTTTCTGCATTCATCATGCAATCAGCCTATTATTTGCATATTAATCAGGCAGTGGACCATGAAAGAGCCGCATCCCAGCCAAATGCTGCACTATCTCAGGAGGAACACTCAGTAATTATCATACATCAGTGTTATGATGTGGTAATTGATTATAACATCTTTCTGTTGCCCCTGGGGAGTCCCACTGTTAACCCAGCTTCAGGCATTCTGTGCAGATTTTTCTCTGAAAATTAGAGAAACCGTCGCAGTCCTTTTATTAGACTTTTTTTTTTACCTTCGCAACAGACAGCTCTCCGAGCATTTCCAAGTTACTTGGCCATTTCTTGGTTTGTTTTTTTTTCTTCCTTTTTTTTTCTTCAAACGAAACCTTCATTAGGGAAAAACCTGCCTGCCTCAGATAGGAAAAAAGTGAAAAAAACCCCAAAACAGAACAGTTGGGCTCACTCTTGTTCGTCCTCTCTCTTTCAAGGTCTGGTGGCTTTTTAGGTGTTCTTACATAACACCCTTGCCCAGCGAACGCCACAAAATGTTGCAACTTCAATAGCTGGTAATTGCAAAGTTCGCATAAAGGCAGCTATAAGCTGCTTTATTTAGGTGCCAAACGAGAGGCTAATTTTGGTCGTCTCGCAAAGGACAAATGGAACATCTGCCGGTTCAAACTCGGGCTATTTTTGGGAGCCGGAGGGGTAAAAGAGAGGCACAAACACACACTGCGGTCGCCGTTATGCTGCCGCCCATCTCACACCTCCCGCACCCAGCCCGCCCTCCCTCCGGCGCAGCTCCTGGTCCCGGGACGGGCTCGTCAGATGTTTTGCCAATAAACAGGATCAAAGAGCGCCCCGATTCCTCCGGGGAACGGTTGCTCTTTAAAGATGCTGCAGGAGAAACGAGTCCCTTTCCAGTCCCTTTTCTCAGCAATATCTTTGACAAGTAGAGATACGGGATGAGCTATCAGGCCTATTGGACTTTTCTATGTTCTCACCCCATTAGGCTTTTTAATTGGGTATTTTTCTATTTTCACTTCTGTTAAAATTTGATCTTCAATCCACTCCGGTTTGTTTCCAGTGCAAGTTGTGCTCCTCATCAGATTCAGAATAACCACCGGATTCTTTCCTTCGCCGTTTCTCTGGATGGCTGCCGGCAAACTTAAAAACCTCCAATACCCATCAAATCAGGTGAGAAAAATCCATCAGTTTTTCTCACACCCTAATGCAAAGGACAGGCTAGAAGGTAACTTAGAAGATATTAATTTTCTGGTAGTTTTCTGCTTTTTCTTCTTGGGAATGATTTGCTGTCAAGTAATATATAATTCTCTAATCAGAACAGGGGTTTGCTGGTCGAGCCTGCCAGGCTGTTTATCTCCCTACCTGCTGGGAGGAGAAGGCAGCTGCCTCCTGGCTCCAGCCCCATTAAAGACGGGGACACCAACCCGCGTACTGGGCGCCAGCACGCTTCCTCCCTCCAGTATTTTGGGAGGAAAATAGCCCATTATCTGTTCTCTGAATTGAAAGCGAAGTCATTTTCATCGAGCGGAGGAGCGTTTTGCAATTTGCTGAGCAGCGCTGGGGCCGCCGCCTGGGGACGGCCGAGGGCGCGGTGGCCACCTCCATCCCGCTCCACCTCCATCCCGCTGCTGGCAGCCACGTGGCCACGGGGAGCGGGGCTGGACCCACAGCCCCCTCCTTTTCCCACAAGCAACTGGAAGACCAACGTGACCTTCTGCCAGCTGCCAGAGCCTTCTCTTACCAACAGAAAAATACCTGCTCCCTCCGGAGACGAGCCTTCGCGACCTCTTCTGCAGCTGCCAGCCCACGGGGGACAGATCCCGGCCGTCACCCCGGCTCCCGACCCCCCCCCCCCTCCCCAGGAGCTGCCTGGCCTTCCCGCGCCGCAGCACGGCCTCGCTCGCGTTTCAGTGCTGCTCCAGTTATTTTTGTGTTTGCCTTTCTAACGCAGCAGCTCGTCCTTTTCCGCCCAGCTCCTTCGCAGCCGGCAGGAGAAGCCCCCGCAAGCAGGGAGGGGAGGTAACGTGGGCCCCCCACCTCCAAAGGAGGCCGCTCGCCTCCAAACGAGCAAGCGGAGGGGAAAGCAAATGCTGGTAATTAATGCGATGAAGTATGAAGCGATGAAATCAAGAACGGTGAATTTGCAGAGCTCTAACATTCGGTGGCCACCGTTTCTCCAAAACACAGTCCGAAGAGCAGGCAAGGACGTCCCACGCTCAGAGTGACGCTGAAGCTCCCGTGGAACCGCGGATTCACAAACTGCACCCACATTTGGGCAACTGCTGCGCTAACCCGTACTCCTGCGAACTACCTGAGAAGCGCAGCGGCAACTATGGTCAGGGAAGTTTCTTTTTTCATACAGCTTAAAAAATACATTCGCTCATTAACTTTGATTTTTCAAACTGAAGGCTCCGAGAAGGAGGCATCAGCGCGCCCGGCTAAAAGCTGCTGCAGAGCTGCACACGAGCTCCTGGAGATCTACCCCCACGCACGGAAGGGGAGTGAGCACACAGGACCCACGTTCCCAGACTAACTGCAGCAATAACACAGAGCCACAACTCCACTGGTAACGTCTCCAAAACGAATGCTACGAACCCATAACCACACCTCAGAGTGAACCGAGGTTGTCTTGAGAACCCGGCATGAGCCTCCCCTCCGCTGCAGTAACACAGAAGCGTGTTGCCGCTCTGTCACTGGAATTCAGCCGCGAGGAACATCGGCCCAGAAAACAGCGCTCACTCGGTGAGCCCGCGTTTGACGTCAGCACTTTTGGAACCGTAAAGCTACGGCCGCAACGAGGGTGGAGTCGTCTTCCGCAGAAGAACAGAAAAGAATGCAACAAGAACTGGGATTTCTCTACAAACGCCGACAACCTGCAAAGCATGGCTCATGGACTGGGGAGGACAGAGCGGGCAGAAGTGCCCCGTTCACGGCTGACCTGGTGTCACCAACACACTCGAGACCCCGATCTCACGCCGCATGCCCAGCTCCCAGTGAGGCTGCTTTGACAGCGATTCTCCCGGCTTTATTGATACCAGAAAGGCTGCCAGGAAGGTTTTCATCGTCCAAATGTCAGAGAAATGGCACAGAACACGATCACACACGTCACAGACAGACCACAACACCTGCCCTTACGACGAGCCAACCGATACCCGACGGTTTGAAATCGGGACAGCCACGGCCAACTGCTGCGGAGCCGCAACCTCGAGCCACACAGAAAGACCGTGGAAACTCCATCCCGCCGTGCTGGCGCGCCTCAGGGTCAGCGTGAAGGTCACTCTTTGGCTGGCTTGGCCGTTCGGCTCCAAACCTTAAAAATGCATTTGCACCAAGCACGAGAGGAGACAACCTCCTCAATCAAACAGATTTAGATTAGATATAAGGGCAGGTTTAGCTGAGATAAAAGGGAGGAATTCTTCCCCAGGAGGGTGGTGCAGCCCTGGCATAGGCTGCCCCAGGAGGGTGTGGATGCCCCATCCCTGGGAGGGTTCAAGGCCAGGCTGGACGGGGCTTGGAGCAACCCGGGCTGGTGGCAGAGAGGGGTCCCTGGCAGGGGGTTTGAACGAGATGAACTTCAAGGTCCTTTCCAGCCTGAACCATTCTGGGATTCTACGAAATGCAAAGACTCAAAAAACCCGTCACCAAACACGTAAGATGTAGGCAAGGGATTCTTGCAGACAACTCCTCAGCTGTTAAGAGCCAAGTGATCTCCCTTCTCCTGCGTTTTACAGACAACATTAACCACGAACATTTCACGTCACACAATTTCATCACCCTGGAATGCCAGCAAGCGACTGCAAAGCAACCTCTGTCTTCTGTTTGATTCAACGACAAAAAATAGCTCTGACTGGGGAAGGTGGGTCAGCGCCGCTGCTCACTCGTGTGATCCCAAGGACCCGGCTCTCCGTGCTGACCTCACGGCACCCCGGAGCACGGTCAGCTCTGCCCATCCGAAACAAAACAGCTTGACGAAAGAAACAACCACCGACTGTGGAGAATCGGGGTGTAAGAGCTTCTCCTTGGCCAGGGAGGTCTTCCCGGGATGCAGTCCGCATTCAGGACGGTGATCTACCCAGGACACAATTAACTACCTGCCCCTCGGCGGCTCCTGCACTGAAAGACGTTACAGGAATATGTGTTGCATAAATAAAAATACAACGGATACCCGGGTTTGTCATCCTTCCTCAATATGGCTGTTAATATGGCAACTACCGTAAACCATAGATTGCATTTCCATCTTTTTTTCCCCCAAGGGACGATAAGGAGTAATCTCCCTGTTGTTACAAATGTTTTATTTTGAAAATAAAGCTTTTGTGCATATTTTAGTCCATCTAAATACAGTAGGTCTTGGGTTTTTAAATCACCAGATAATATGCAATTATCTCAAGCTTGAGTCTGATTTTGAAACAAGCTCTAATTAGCTCCCCCTTTTTCTGCTGCTATAATCCTTTCGTCGGGTCCCATGAGTGTTACTATTGCTAAGCAGCATGAGGTTAGGAATGATGGATGATACCCAGAAAGGAAGACAAACAAAAGGGAAATTCAAAATCCCCTGAGATCACCCGCAGCTGTATCGGCAAATGAAGATTTCCACATTAGGTCATGAGACGACCCTTACAGAAACACATACCAGAGGCACAGCGTTCTCCCACTGAGCATTTGCCGTGTAGAGAGCGCGTACGTCCTTCACGGAGGAGAAATGCAGAAGGGAGAGAAAATTCTGCTTTCCCCGGAGCAGCTGCGGAAGCGACGCCACCAAAAAAAAAATCCACCTTTGCCTTCACATCACGGAGATGCTCAGCAAAGACGTGAGACCCCCAAGTCAAAGCAGCCAGAGGATCTAGGAAAAAAGCTGAGCACGAAAAGCTTCTCCTGGCACGTGGCTACCGGCCAAACCCGACGCGGCTCTGACAATCAGTAACGCAACTAAGTAAGGGCCAAATTCATCGTGAAAAAATGCTGATGCAGTTGGGTGACACTAATTCAACTTCTTTTTTTTTTTTTCCTTCCGTGTGATTTGGTCCGTGCTTTTGACACATAAATCATTAAAAAGGCAGATTTACCCAAGGGCATTAGAGCATTTAGGTGGAAAGAAATACACAGGAAAAAAAAAACCCAACCCAACCCACGTTAGGAAAGGCACAGTGATACTATTTTTGACCACTTAGGGTACAGACACCATGTTTGTGTAAAACGCGTCCGCTCAAACTCACCCAAGATTCACAGGCAGAAAATACAGAGAGAGACCCGGTCGTAATTTTGGTATAGACTGTGTTTTTTTCAAAATGCATCAATACAGCTTTCAAAGAATAAAACCAACGTGTCTTCTCTTTGCTATCTCAACATACATACACCTACCTATGAGTGTGTGCGCATATATATATATATATATAATGCTTATCCATTTATTCCCCCATAAAAAGCTGATGGGTCCATCCATCCACATGCAACAACGGAAAAATTATGGGACAAAAGGCCAGACTTTCATGAATGAGGTGTTAATCAAAACCTGATGATCTAGAAGTGTAACTAACTGGGTCAGAAATCCAGGAAATCTTGCTCGTTTGATAGCCGAGTGCCAAACGGCAATGAAAATACTCACAGCTAATAAAAGCCAGGGCCGTTACTCTGCGTGTTGACACTCCGTGCGCTCAAGACCTTCTTGGCAAAGCACTCAGGAGCCACTGAATGTATTAGTTTAATTTCGCTTCTTTCCCTTCACGCATTCAACAAGTTCCAAGCCAATTACATTACGCGGCAAAAGGCTCCAGACCTTTTCTCGTTTCGAAATTGTTCTGATTAATTTCTGTTTTAAAATTACAAGTATGCAACCTTTTCTGCCTTCGCTTTCCTGGGAAATGTCTCCGAAGACCAGAAAATTGGAGCCGTCTCTCTTTTTTTTTTTTTCCTTTTTTTCTTCCTGCCCTGGAGTGGAGGATCTTTCACAAAGCCGTTAATTATTATTACCTTTTCCAAACTGTTTGCTGTGCTTTTAATTACAGAACAGCTGCTAATAAAAGAAAATGACTAAACTGCTCTTCCTCATTCAAATAACTTGGTTTCGCTCTTTTGTTCACAAACCTTCCTCGTGCCTTTACCGAGAGGAAGGCACCAAGGAAAGACCGGCTCGTCCGACAATTTTATTTTTTAATTATCGGAAAGGAGGAAGAAAAGCCCGGTTTCTCATTTGCAAGTCTGCTCTAAGGAGAGGAGGAGGGCGATCATCAATAATCTGATTTTATTAGCGGATAGGAACGTGTCGCCTCGCAAAATATCAGCTCAAGGGCAGGAACTGACGAACGAGCCGGGGAGAGCGGGCAAGGAGCAAACTCGAACTTCCTGCAGGAAATCACTTCCAGCTCCCAGTGACCCTCCTGGGACCCCGCAAGGTGGTCGGATTTTAATACCATGGGCTTGGCTCTCCACCTTTTATAATTACGGTTAGTCATAAATATGATGATTAGCAAAAACAATGCAGCCTTTTGGCAGCTCCTCCGATCTCTAAGTCCTCTGAAAAGGGCTACAATTAATTACTCATATTTTCCACGCTGTCTTAGGCGTTTACAACTGTAACAGCTACTCTTGTGCAGTACTGATGAGACAAGAAGCAGTCGACGGCGCTCCCGTAACAAACAGCAGCGAAGAAAAGGTTGCAGGAAATTTCCATGTTTGGCTATAAGTAACAACAGCCCTATGATTGCAAATTATTTTTTCCCAGTTTGGTTTTGTTTTCATGGCTTGTTTCTTACCAGTGGCATTTTTTTTTTTTTTTTGCCTTCTATCTGTGTATTTTCACCCGTTCTCAAGAAAAACGCAGACCGAACATCTCCACAGATTTTTGTCCAGTAAAATCTTTTAGAATGCAAAACAGCCTCCCAGCAGAGAGAAAAAAAAAAGAAGTTTGGTTGGGATATTTCAGAATAAACCCGGCAAGCTCCAGAAAGTACAAAAAAAGGGGGTGTTTTGAATGGCGGAAGGTGGAAGAGCAGCACAACCCTGGATCCTGAACGGCAATAACTCTCCAACACAGGGCGCTGGCTGCAAATGCAGAGCAGGACACGAGTCTTTTTTCTAGAGTACAAGGTAGCCTGAGTGGTTTCAGTCAGACCAGTGTATCGCTGGTAAAAGGTCTGCGTGGGTCGAGGTTGGTGTCCGACAGCAGGAACGCGGCTCCTTCCTACAGCGGGGCCATTTCACAAACCCTTTAGGAATTCTCCTCAACACTCATCTTCGCTGCATCTGCGTTTTCTTTCGCAAACGGGAAGGGAGGGGGAAAAAAAAAAAGGCCGCCTTGGAATAGTTAACGGAGCTTGAAAAAAGACAGGCAGAACGTGGTCTTTTCCCCACCTTCCCGTTAACAAAGCAGATTTTGTGCAAATGAAAGCCGCAAAAAAAATATGCCAGCGAGTAAAGGCAGCTGGAGTATGTAGATCACATTACAAACCAAAGGCCTGTTTTACAACCATTGTCACACGTCAAGTTGATAAGCCCCAACTATGGCAAAAAAAACCCTACCGAGCCAATGATCTCTAAAGATCAGAGTCTCCTTACCTAATATATGCAGCTAAACACGTGTGCTCCCTGCATCTGCCATAGCAACAAGGGGAGAACGAGGAATTAACGGCGTTAATAAAAAAAAACTGAAGGGGTTCCCGTACGACACAACAAAACGCGTGGAAACCTCGCGGCATCAAAGCGCAAAGAAACGTAACAAAAGCACAGAGAATTATTTCAGAGCAAATCATTGAAACCAGCTGATTACCTGAGCTTGCACATCCCTGCTGGAGGGAATCCTGTAATGATGTCACAGAGTGAAGGACTAGATAAGAGAGGAGAGGAAAATCAGGGAACAATCAAAGGAGATGCCAAACCACAAACCAAACAGTAAGCAGGCTCAACAAACTGCAAACCGCTCATCTCAGCCACTTATTTAAGGCAGCGGCTTCATACGCGAGGCCGTCCGTGTCACCAGGAGAGAGAGCCCCCACGGAAGCGTCACTGCGACGCAGCGTTGCCCCTCTAAAGCTCAGTCCTTCCAGCTCACCGCCCGAGAAGGCCATCCACCTGCTCCTAAGAACCCCCCTCCGCAACCCTCGAGAACCGCGCGCGAGGGTTTTGCAGCTCGCTGGCCCCAGTTTTTGGAGCTGGGTGTCGCCGCCGCGCCTAGGTCGCGCCATGCCGGCGAGGAAGGCGGGGACTGCTGCTCCTCGAGGACGCACGAACGCGGAACGTCCCCTGCGCTCCCCCACGGACCTGCCACCGCCGGCAACGCCCGGGCGCCAGCCTCCCGTACCGCACAGTTTAAATAACGATAATAATAATAATAAAAAAAAAAGAGTTCCTCCTCCTCGACTCAAACAACACAGTGGAATTTTAATTACCTTGTCCTTGTTGCTGCCCTTGCGCAGGCAGGACACACTGTCCCAGCTCACCGTTCAGCCAGAGCTGCATACGAATAAACGGTTCTCGGCCTTTTTGGGTCAATTTGCTCCACGGCTTTGGCCTGGAGAGCATGTCACTGACACTTCCTTGGGACAGCCCCAACACCTGAAGCGAAGCAACCAAGAAGGGCACATTAACACAGTTGAGGTGCACGGAGGGAGTGATTTTAAGTCGCTTTGGTCTCTCCTTCGCAAAGGGTTCTGTGTGGACAAGGAGCGAAAGGCCGGCTGCCGGCAGGCGGATGGAAACGCTTCGCTCCTGCCGGGGTTTCCTCCTGGAGCGCGGTTTGTTGGTTTTTTTTTTCCCTGCCGGAAGGGAGCGAGATTTGCATGCGCTTCGTAGCGCCTGTCAAAAAGTTCCATCAGTTCTAACAGGAAAAACACAGAGTCCGGGCACACACAGGCAGATAAAACAGGCAGTGATTGGCAGGTATTTTGCTCTCAAACGAAAATAATTGGGACTTTGGAGACTGGGCCTGCATTTGGTTGATTTATTTTTTTTTTGGGTAAGAACTGTAACGCTGTGTGTTTTCACCTGTAGCAGCAGCTGCTCCACGTAAGTAAATATTTAAGAATGCAGCCGGCTGCAGGGAAGGGGGATTTTCAGAGAGGCAGAACACGGTGACCTGCCTGGAATTCAGCACAGGTACGGCGTTGAAAATGACACCGAACGAAAGCTGCCACGGGATCTTTAATGATCCCGAGAGGTCAGACTTTTCATTTTATGTCTTAGTGACGAGGTAATAGCGTGGTGCCAGCTCCTACTACGGTGTTACATTGATCCTGCTCTTTCTAGGAAACATCGAATGTCCCCCGCTCCCTACGGGCTGGGAAGCATGTTCTGGCGGTCGGGGGCCTCCCGGAAATCCCACACGCTCAACGCTCAGAGCCGCAGCGTGAGAACCTTGGAAAGCTGCTTGTCTGTGACCAAGGGTTGGTGACAAATGTCTCAAGGCACACCCAGACACCAAGGACCAGGTACAAGAACTGACGGTGAATTCCCGACTTCGGACTAAGGAGAGGTAAGGGACTTTCCGCGTGCTTGTTTAAACACCCGTGTGTGCACTTCCAAATATCTTTTCTTAAAAAAAAAAAAGGAAAAAATGCTCTTGCGTCCATTCTCTTTGCTTATAACCAATTTCAGACTCTCCAGTCATGACAATGGCATTACTCAAATATTCCATGAATTCATTGCATTAAGCATGAAATACTGAGTCTCTCCCACGTTTCTGCACGCGGGGGCCCCATTTCCAATTACAAGTGGCTGAAGCCACTCTTTGCACAAACACCTACGCGATTCCCAAACTACAGGAAAACCAAGACTTTCCTTTGTGAACTAATTTTTTCAAGTACGTAACAGACGAAGCAAAAACATTTTTCCCTAAGACACACGTGGCACATCCCTCTCCGTGAATCTGAGCTCCGAACCAGCGTAAGGACATGACAACAGCGGGGTAAGAAGAGAGAACCCGTTCTTTACCTTTTCCCCAAAGATCCTTTGGCAGATGCCATTCTTTGCTAGCTTTTCTTTGACCTGCCGCGTGAGCTCTATCGTGTCCACCTCCTGGTACATGTAAATCTCGTACTGCTCGGGCGTCAGCGGCGGAACGGAGGGTTTGGATGGCTTCGACAAAGACACGACAGGGGACGAAGGGAGGGGGCTGTTCTGCGGCGTCTCGCTGCGACTCGCCCCCGTCATGCTGAGCTCAGAACTCTGCGAGTACGGCGACTCGGCGTTGGGCCACTCTTTCCAGTACTCGGAAGAAGACGGTCCTTGGAGCTGGCTCCGATCCGGCCTGGCCTGATTGCTGACCTTCTCTTTCCCGCCGCCGCTTTCCTCGACTTTGACATCTTCGGGAAGGGCCGTGTTTCTTCTCTCGTGCTGCACAGTGTTCCACCAATGGTCCTTCCAAACACCACCACGTCCCAACTCGTTTTTCACGTGCCTCAACATACCCTGGGCAGAATCGCTTATTCCGTGAAGCTCTAAAACCGGCGCCTCCTGAGGCTCCTTTTTGAGCCCGGAGAGGTTCTGCAGCGCAGAGATACTGGAATCGGTGACAGATGAATGTTTCTTCAGGGATATGGCCAAAGGAGAATAGCTGGAAACCGAAGACATTGCAGGTGTAGAGACTAGTTTGGGGGACAGGATAGAAATGTCAGCTTGAGATAAAGGTGGTGTTTTTAAGGCAGGTTCAAGGGCAGCCTGCTGGGCTTCCATTTCGCGTCGGGCTTGTTGCAGAATGGATCGAATAGCATCATCAGAATTGCCACTGCTAGATGCAGAAGGCGGCTGAGCCGGCTCAGCTATGAAAGACAACCAAAAGACTAAATGCAACAGAGGAACATGCTTTATATTCAACACGTGCTACTGTAACTATCGCCCCGCCAGACAAAGGGCTGCTAGACATTTCTTGGAAGGGAGGGAGGAGTCGTCCCTACGCAAAGAGTTGCACTTTTCCAACCAAGGTAAGATTTCCAAAGTTCTTCACTGGCGAATTTTTAGAGTTGCCAAAGTGCTGGACATTTGCACACACAGACTCAGCTGTAGAATTCTACTACTACTTGCGTGTTTTCCACCATCGTAAAAATTTTCCAACAAATGCCTTTGCAAATCAAGCCTTCGCCTCTTCCTCTCCCACCCCAGGTGGTCAATAACATTTTACAGTTCTGTTTAAGAAGTTATTTAACCTTTTGCTTCCACCTCCACAAACGAATCGTAACACACGCCCAAAACTGAGCAGCCCTGCAGTCACCTGGACAGACCAGGAACACCCTCGGACAATTATAAATAAGGTGAACCCTTTCAACTCCAAAAACGTAACACAGAGATCACAACAAAGCAAGAATTTTAGTAAGAGACTTCGTTATTTCATTTCACAAGTTAAAATACACTCCTGCTCCTTGTTTTCTTGGTCCCTGCTCCCAGCTCTGCAAAAATCAGGTTGATGCTTGGCCATCACCCTCTGCCGCCGCCGAAGCCCTCGAGCGAAGCCCCGGCTGCTTTCAGAAGAGATAACAGCCAGAGGGAGAATTTCAGTGGTGAGCAGAGTTTGGAACACGGGTGTGGAATTCTCTCTGCAGAGCCAGGAGGGTTTTTGTGATGGCATCTGGTTCCATTTAAGTCTCCACTGAGGTCCCCAGTGCTTGAAAACCAACTCCCCTGAAAGCTGCCCTGCGAAGGGAAGCGCTGGCTGGGAACGGGGAACCCAAACGCTGCAAGAAGTGGCCTCAAAGTGAAATAAGACTGGAAACACGCTGCGTGTTATTCTGGTAATGCTACGCCTCAGCTGAACGCATTTCCGAATTGGCCTCTCTACATGCCTGCTTGTCACACACTACACAATACGTGTAAAGCTAAGAAGTGAGAAAAAAGACAGTGGGACTAGTTCTTCTGTTCTACCTGTTGTTTCATAGAGAGTTTTGAGGCAGAATTAATATCTGAAAGGAAGCCTGAGATTCTCGGGTGCAGCACGCTGCTGAACAATGCCCTTGCAGCTCCCTGCCCCCGTTTCTCTCTTTGTAATCGCCACTTGTGTAAAGTCGTGCTATTTAAATCGTGTATTAACCAGTCATTTACATTTTGCCACGAGACTAGCTTAGTTTTCATTTAAAAGCCAACTATCCAACTGTCAGTACTATAAAAACCAAAGCGAAAGCCCTGCACAGGACTTCCTGCATCAGCACTGGCCCTTCAGCAGCGCTGCGGGGCCGTGGAGTAACGGCAATGTTAACTCCACGGCAGCGTACAAGCAGAAATTAAACTTATCTCGGGCTAAGATGTTAAACTAATGAGGTTTTTGGGAAAGGAAATGCTGTTTGGATTTGCCGGTTCATTCACTGGATACATTCTCCAACCAAAAATAAAGTCAAGTAAAAGCTGTAACTTTTACTTGACTGTCATTTTTGCTCTAACACAGTTTGCCTGTATTATGATTCCAGTACACGACGGTACGACGTGACTGGCAACTGCCGGCCCGTGACCTTCACCCCGACCAGTCCCCTCCGTTGCCTCTCTCATGTGTTCGATCCCCGTTGGGTCCCCATGTGTTGCCTGATCTAGGTGAGAGCCGTCCCTGCCCATGGCAGGGGGTTGGATGAGATGATCTCTAAGGTCCCTTCCAGCCTGGGCCATTCTAGGATTCTATGACTCTATGCCGCCGCGTCCCTGGGGCCGGAGGCAGAGGAGAAAGCAGGAGAAATTCCCTTTTTTCAAGAAGCGAACTGGTAGAAGAAGGGATTTTGCAGGTTTGCCCTGCAGCATCCGCCCGGGGCCGAGGCGCTGCGAAGGCGGCAGAGCTCCGCCCGGGGGACAAGGTGCTGGGAAAGCCCAGGGGCAGAGCAGAGAGCCCGCCGAGCCGTGACACGTGTAGCCTTCACCTGGGGCGTCTCAGCCACAGAAACAACTCCACTAAGTCTTTTTGGTTTGTTGGTTGGTTTTTTTTTTAAGACAAAGCTCTTCAGCCTACATTCAAGGTTTTAAGAACATAATTAACTGACCGGAAAGCTCCTGGTAATTGTTTTAATTAAATTCTGAAATAAAAGGAGCAAGAGACAAAATGAGACCGTACCTGTTTTCTGTACTTGCAGCTCCCTTTTGGCTTGCTCGAGAATGGATTTGATGGCTTCATCAGAGCCAGTCTCTGTGGTTCGGATTCTGGTGGTTATGTTACCTGAAGAGGAAAACAAATCCAATGACACTTGGAAAAACTTTGATTTCTCTGGTTGTTTTGGTTTTTTTTAACACAAAGACAGGCAGCACATAGTGACGCACCGCCAGCACGACCTGACCGGAGATTATGTAGGACTTTCACCACCATTTACAACACTGAGAACCTACTTAACATAGTAACAGAAAAATATCCTCGCTGTGCAAGAGCCTGCCCGCTAGCTGCTCTGCACCGATGGGAACAGAGCAAAAACTGGGGGGGTCATATATTCCTTTTCCAGGATAACACACATAGGTCTATTTTTTTTCCTTTTCTTTTTTTTTTTTTTTTGAGGGGGAGAGGAAACAGGAACGAAAAGAACCAGAGGGGAAAGGAAGAGAGGTAAACCCGTGCGATCAGGCATCACCTTAAAAACTGCATCAGCTGCTAGGCAAAGTAGGAGGAGTACACATTCAGCCCAAACCAGAATTAAATAAGTAACTAGATAAAAATAATTTTTAACTTTCTAGAGGTTAATACATCAAGACAAAGAGTTGTTTAAACGCAGATACCATTTGAAGTACTCTCCAGCTAGGAGCTATTACTTGGTTGTTTGGTTTCGTTTTGTTTTTTTAACCATCACGGGGAAGAAAAGGAGGGAAGACCGTGACTGTAAACGCTCCTGCACTGAACTGCACTTTTCATGACGAGCTTATCACCCGTAAGTGAGCGAGATAATTTCTGACTGGAGTCCAAATAGTGACAGCGTTTCGGGGTCCTTGTTTTTGGGTTTTGTTTGTTTCTTCCTCTTGCCTCGCTAAAAGGAAAATTCTGCAACTAATCTGTAACGAAGGAGAATGCTTGTACTTCCTGCTCGGTGATAATTCCCCGGTCTGGTGTTCACTTGTTACTCTTTTTCAAACACCACCAAAGTAAGCACCGGGCTAACTTCACGGTGTATTTAAGTGTGTTTGTCAACATAAGCCCCACGAGAAGAAAGAAGTAAAATCTAGAGCAGAAGCAGTATGCAGCTGGCGGTGGACTACTACATGTAATTGTGCAACTTTCTCCCTCCAAAAATCAGAAAAACAGCCGACAGCAGCAGATCTGAGGGGTTTATAAAGCCACTTCTGCCACTTATCTCTTTTTATCTGCGTACGCAGCGAGGTGGGCAGGGGGGAAAGTATCCAAACAGGGTTACGTTAGTACAGCAGCAGCAGAATTAGGAGAAGCAAAGTGTTCGTCTAACCCATGGTTTGTTTTATACTTACTGTCTGTTTTTCTATCAGATTCCAGGCCAGAATCAAACTGCACAGTTTTAAAGGAAACACACAGCTAAAAGCACACTCCGCTCCCTAGGATTGACTGCAAAGAAAAACACCTGCCTGTGACGTACCTTCAGACCCATTTCTTCGTTTCGGTACTTCCTGAAATAGTCTGTTCAGGTTCTGGCCTGGATTCTCTGTTGAAAAACAAGTTTGGTAAGAACAAAACAATCAGGGGACGGTCGCTCTGACGCGAGAAGCCAGCAGCCTGTCTCCGGAGGCGAGGGTCGAGCTGTCCTCGCCCCCGCGAGCCCTCGCCTGAGCGCCGGAGAGGCGGCTACTTGGGAAGAAGCGAGGCTGGCTGATTTGTTAATAAAGATTACAGCTATGTTCGGAAAGGAGATTAGACAGATATAAATAAATGTCTAGAGACACCAAAAACGAAGAGGTTAAAGATGGGCAGATAATCCCCTCAAGTACAATCATCAAAAGGAAGAACAGATTATAAAACTAACAGTGTGCGCTTTCAGTTAAACAAAATCTGGGAAGATCCTGCCTGGCCTTTCCAATATTTCTCGGCTGTAAACAACTTACTTTTGGGTTTCTCTAAATGTAAATCTCAGTCTTTGCTTAAGATGAATCACAACGAAATGCACGTTATTTCTTAAACTCACTGCCTCAACTACACAAAGCTGCCTGGAATTGGGGTTGTTTATTAATTGCTCATCCCGGGCATCACCTACGTATTTTGACAAACACTCCGGGGGGAAAAATAAAATCACGCCAGACACAACAGAAATGTGGCCTCAACAAACAGCCCCAAATGAAAATTTCTGAGTGCTTCGCAGGGCTGGCACCCTCAGCAGACACCGGCCCCTTCCACCCCCTCTTTAGCTCCGACACGGAGCTCTGGGATGCGAGGCTGGAGGTGTCCCAGCTCCTCGCTCCCGCTGACGAGCACCAGCCAGCGGCAAAAAAAAGCGTGAGCGAAGATACTGACCTGCTCGAGGGCCGAGAGGCAGGGCTGGAAAGCCGTGCTTTCTGTACCCGACAGCCGATTTGGGTGAAACCAGCAGCGCTGCACGGACGGCCCCGCGCGGGGAAGCCTCCGATTTGAACCGTTTGCAACTAAGAGGGAAACGGGGCGAGACCCTCGGGCGGCGAGCGCTTACCTCTTTGTCTACCCTGGATGCTGCGAAGAGCCAAGATGTTCTGCTCGTCCGAGAGGAACTGCTTCATCTTATGAAATGGCTCCTTGCCTCGCACAGTCAGTTTATTCCATGGCTTTGGCCGGGCTAGTATCTCGCTCACAGACCCTTGCGACAGTCCCAACACATAGTGTCCAAATATCCGCTGTCCGATATTGTGCTTGATCAACTGCTCTTTCACCTGACGTGCAATCTCGGCGGTGTCTATCTCCTCGCCTTCCGAGATGCTCCCAGCACTTTCTGACTGGCTGGGAGACGGGGCCATGCCATTTACGTCCGGGCTTTGTTGTAACGGACTTTGGGAAGAGATGGAGTTTGTGCTGTATGGACCTGTTGAAAAAATCATGCTTGTGCTTCCTGCTTCCTGCATTGCCTTGGAGTAGAAGGACTGCATTAGCTGTCGCTGGAGGAGAGAGTTTAGTGCAAATTTTCCTGTGGAGGCCAGGGGTAAGCTGGGGCTCGCCAGGGATGAGCTGAAAAAGTCTTGACTTAAACCCGTTGGTGAGAACTGGTGTGTACCATTAGTATTGGCCGCCTGCTCCCCCGCGTTGCGGAGCAACTGAGAAGGAGGGGAGGCCGCCAAGGTTGCAGGACGCTGACTCTCAGGCTGGTCTTTCCCTTTTCTCCTGGCTGACCCTACAAGGAAGGTCAAACATAATGCATTATGGGGGATCAAAGAGGGGGGAAAAAAACCACGGTAAAAAAAAAAAAATATGCAAAGTTTGCCCCGCAAAGGGAAAAAGTGCAGATTCCCAAGGGCCAGTGAGGTGGCGGTGGGACTTTGCTTTTCGTTTTGGTTTTGGTTTGGTTTCGTTTGTTTTTTCCATGATCGAAATTTTCATCAAGCCAAACAAGGCCCCCAAAACAAACAACATGCATTTCATGTTTGCACCTTTCTTGTATGTTGCAGCCTGGAGAATCCCCCTTACAAACATTAAAACTAGAACAGTTACATCAAGTGCAGTTACACAGGCAGAATAAATGCAGTTACAGACAGCAAGTCTCCCATTCAAGACATCGGACCTGACTGAACCCAAACGCAGCAAACATTTACACTTTGGAACGAACCAATTTGAATGAAGGAATCGCCCTTCGGTGCCGCGCACCGAGCTCACTCGGCTAAAGTCATAAACCGCTTCAGAATTCAGTAATCCCAGGGCCAGTGGCAACCTTTGTCCGGCTGCAAAAACCATAAGCACCCAAGTATCTGGAAATTCCACAACTTGCCATTTAAAAAAAAAAAAACAGTGCACACAAGATGTCAAAAGCCCACGTTAGGAAAGCTAAACGGCAAACACGCTTCGCCAAAAAAGACCGCATTTTGTTTCTCCAAGCTGACCTGCCGGCAGCACATCTAAGAGTATGAGACAGGAAGATTATTGTGTTCTACACGCAAACACTTTGCATAACATCGTGCGTGGTGCCACGGATGAATTTGTTCCCAAACCAGAAGACAGCCTCAAACGCTACCGCTCGGTACATCGTGCAACGCCTCTCCGCCCTAACCTTTAACGACTCTCTGAGCTCTCCAAGTCTTACTTTATGATCCAGCCTATGCAGCTGCAGAAACCAAACGTTATTCAGCGTTCCCCTCGCCTCCTAATCCCCCTGCCACGCGTCGGCTCACCTCTCACTCCGCCCTCCCCTCCCTCCACGAGACAGCAAAGGCACCAGCACGGCCGAGAACCGCGTCAACCTACCGCTGAGGTCGCTGTTGGTGATGCGCAGCGAGGCGTTCTCCGACTGCAAGGAGCGGTTCTTCTCCAGCAGCAGCACCTCCAGCGGCTTAGACCCATCCTAAGGAAAATCAAAGCGGGAGGTTTGTTCCTCAAAAGCCTTCTAAAAGCCTCGCTCGGGCGCTGAAAAGGTTTCTGAAGGAGGGAACAAATGCTCAGCTCTGCTCGGAAGGCAGCGAGGGAATTCACCGGGCAGACGTCTGTGGGAATCGCTCGGAGCTCCTTTGTGAGCCACAGAAGAGATTTAATTTTCATTGTAAATCACTCGCCAATTCTGCATTATTCCGAAATGTCTAACGGAGTATTTTCTTATTGCAAAGTGGTACTGGCACGCTTTCCATTTAAAAGCTGCAGGCTCCTTTTGTTCCGATTAAAACAGGAGTTAAGATTATGTTATTTCTGTGAGGTCAAATGACCCAAGTGAGGCGTTTCCTTGAAATGCTGCGTTTCGGCATAAGCAGTTTGTTCAAAAATAAAATCAGCCACAGAAACCTGCCACTTACCTTCCACTAACTATCCAACCCTCGATCATTAAAAAACATATTGAAAATTAATCCCGGCATATTGATATTCAGTTCAGATTTCAGAAGCAGGAACTCAATTCGTAACCTTTAAACCTAAGCGAGATTAATTCTCCGCTTACTCCCGCTTTCTGAGTACTCAAAGGTTTGTTGTCTTTTGTGGGCATTATTTTCAAGGCTAACAAAGACTCGAATCCGCTAAAATCCTCGCTCAGCCCAGCGTCAGCACGAGAACGTGCAAATCTCGGTGTGGCTGACTCCAGTATCTTTAAAAACTCAAGCCTGCACAGCTGAGACGTCATTCTTTGTCCTTGACCACTTAAAAGAAATGAACAGGCAAAGAATGTCCAGTTCAGCTTTTTACAGAAGGAAAACATCAGGAGAACAACCGTCAAGGCCTGTGTCTCACCAGCAACAGGGAAGTGCCCGAGCCAGTACCGAGGCAAAATCGCCGTTAATTACCCGAGCCGCCGAGGTAAGAAAGGAAACAAAGGGAGGTTCAGTACCTGCGCACCAGAGCTTTCGGATGGTGCAAACTCCATGGATTTCAATATACTGTGGAAGGCAGAGAAAGAATTATTTTCTATGTCTTCTTTTCGTAACAACTCCACTAACGAGCATTAACGTTCTCATTTCCCACACCACAAGCGACCCCAACTTTCCTCGCAGTAACCCAGGCTCGTAATGAATACAGAACAACTACTCCAACTAGTTGTTGGTTAAGAACGTTTTCTCGAGCGTCATCTAAATCATTCCATATGCAATCCCACCAGGCCCGTTTAAAGCGTAAATTTTAAAGGTTAATAAGGATATAACATTTTCAGCTGTCAGAAGCGATATAAATTTCTCTGTGAAGCTTGAAGGGAATGAAAAAGTTGTAGCGAAGCAACAAAACAGGGGAATCACCACCGCAGTTACGGTGCTTTATATAATATACACCAGCTCACAGAGCAAGGCAAATATGCACAAATAATCTTCCCGACCAAGACACTACAGGCTAAAAGGCAGTTTTTCATTTTAATAGCCTCCCGGTTCTATGGCAAAGGGAAGACAAAATGGCACAATATTTCTTAAGAAATATGAAAGATCCAAATATTTATAAGTACATTAGGAGAAGGATCTGATAGTCTCGTTGTCAATATTTTATAGAAATACCGAGCGGACAAAGGACATTTCCCTTCGAAGTCTTTTCAGCAAGAGCCGTATCGTCTGGCAAACGAGAATCTTGCAGGAATACAAACTTATTGCTGTCCTTTGTCTCAGAAATTCGTGTAAATAGCCCTGCTGCAGGCAGGGCCTTAACTCCCCCAGACTGACGCGAGAAATGATTTCGGGTTCGCGTTCTACGAAGCCGACATCCATTTGGTGAGGAGGAACACAGAAACAGACAGGGATGGTGTCAATACTGCATTTTTCATCTTTAAAGCACCGGGAGCTCTGCGAGGCAGGGAGAGCACATTTCATCGGGTATTACATGTGGAAACTGAGTCAGAAAGGGCAGAAGGGCAGCACTAGGATGTGGGGGTAAGCTCTGGGCACCAGGCAGCACCCAGCACCCACCAACTGCCTCGGAGCACCCAGGCTCCAGGTCCTTCATTCATCCGGAATTAACACCTGTTAAGCGACGCTCTGGAAACGAGGGGTCTCGGTGAGTTATTTGAGTCACAGCAAACCCAAGCAAAAAAGTCATTCGGAGACAGAAATCTCACACATTTTGCCTGCTCGTCGCACGGTGTTAATTCCCACAGGCACTCCTGCGGATGTAATAATAAAATCACAACATCCTGGCCATCAGTTCCATCATACGGTGTGGCCAGACGTCACCTCCTGCCGGCAGAAACCACTGCAGGCTGGAGCCATCGCCCAACGTCCGAGAATGTGAAGTACTTGCTGTTAGGGCTCGGCTCTATGTGGGCACAAGAGCCCACCCTCGTGCAAAAGCGCCACTTTTCTGCTTTTCTGCCAGGGCTCCACGGTGCTGGGGGGGGTTAAAAGGACAGAGATCCTCTGGGAAAACCCCGGTCACCCTCCCAGGGGTTCTGCAGGGCACAGCCTCTGCGAGCAAGTACAAACGTACGTCCTCAGGATGGTCAAACAGACCCATCGGAATTTTAAAAAAAATGTGGAACAGCAAATTGTCACGTGTCAAAACTCCCCTGGCAGATCTCAGGTGTTTCTCCCATTTTGGTTTAGATCAGCGGCGCGTTCGGGACGCTGCTCTCCCGGTCAGCCCCACTTACCGTGCTTGGGTTTGCCGGGCGGAGCGGTCCTGGAGCATCCCAACCACGTTCCCTTGGGATGAGACTAAAGCGAGCGAGGCTGCACACGCTCCCCAGCGAGAGCTCTGGCCACGACCGAGCTGCCTGTGGCACCGGAGTGAAACCGGCTCCAAGGGCCAAGTAAGCCCGGCCGGACGTACGTGTCTGCCAGGTTCTCAGCACCCAAAGCCTGGCTTTAGAGCCCTGATCCTGCTGTGCCCCTCACTTGCACAGGCTACGCCACCAATACGTTTTTGCTCAGGCATCTGCTGCCAGAGGGGACCCTGGGGAAGGATCCCCAACGTCGCGGCAGCTGCGTTCTTCAGCGAGCTTGGAGCAGGCACCAGTATTCAAACCCGGGCTGGAAACCTCCTGACCTCCGCCTGCTTCGAGTGGATTCTTTGCCACCTGACACAGCCTTCTGGCAATTTCACAGGTAATTTCCTACACACTTGAGCCCCAAATATACTAAAACCCAAGTCGATGGTATCTCGAATTGCCCTTGGAGGAATATTCACCACAGCGGGTTCATTTTGTCAGGAAACGTAAAAAAGTTAAACATTCGAAAAATGTCTCTGCAAATGTGTCACAAAAGAGACATTTTCCTCAGGAATATGAGGAAGCAAAATGTTTCCCCTTCAGATTCCAGAAATATCTTTGCCCATGAGATCTCAACTCATTCTGCTGCTCAAGATCATTTATCTGCTTTTTAAGGGAATGATCTCGTGACTCGAATCTGCACATCTGAGACGACTTGAAAGATCTTAATTCCAGCAGAAAACGTGCACTAGGACAGCTCGACTTTCTGTCCGTATGCGCCCGGCTGTGAGGGCAGGAGGGTGAGCACCCGTCTTTGAACCGAGAGAGAACGGAAAGGACACACAGAGCTCTTGGATCTCAAAAACAGGTTTAAAAATGCAGAGAGCACGGAGTCCTCCCATCTCAGATCTTGCTGTGGACCCAGTTAAGTCCCTCCAAGGTTCGAAGTTGGCTGATATCGAGATCCCTCAGCCTAGAACGCCTCCAACATCCTTGGAAGGATCAGGGAAAGCACCAAAGAAACGGTCAACCCGTTTCACTTGACCCTTACCTTGCCTACCACAGCGTTACACCTACACCCGCCTCCTGCAGGGGGGCAGCTGTGGGGCTTGCAAAACCAAACCCACCTCCTATATTCTCCAGGGAGGTGTAAACAAAGGCACACGACTATCAGCCTCCTCTGAAAGACCACATTAAACAAGGTAACATTTCCTCGGCCTTCTTAAAACACACACAAAAATGCCAGAATGATGAAAGGAGAGATGGAGTTTCTTGCAGTTATTTAAACCTTGACACTAAACATACTTCCAGTCAGAAAACTTCTCTTCTGAACCTGACAGCTTATCTTGTTAGAGTTTAAAATGAGGCTCTTTTAAGCCTCTTAAAAAAACTCCCTTGAAATAGGAAGAGGCTGTTTGTGGCTTTAGTTTAAACCCACAACGTATTAGCTAAAATACACAGTGAAGCAAGACCAGCATTAAAACGGGAAGTGCTGGACGCCGGCTGGCAACAGCAGAAAAAAGGTATCACAGCCCAAGGCCCTGCCTTACCTTCCCAGTCCGTGTGACACTCAGCTGCTGTCTGGGGATTTTTAAAGGGTGCTCCACCAGAAATACCAGCGATTTTCAAACTTCCGACCCTTGGCAGACGATAGCGTCAGCGCCTTTTCGCCACGGACACTTGTGTTATTTGCTGTTGCCAGACTCTGCGGCAACAGGCAGGAGCTCTCTCCGACACCGAGTCGCGCTGCTTCTGGATGCAATTTCTGCCAGTACTCCCCATTTCCCCGTCTTTGTGGTTTCGACTGAATTCTTTATTGTTCCAAGAACACAGATTTGTGGCTTCATTTAACAAGCTTTGTTAAACTAGAGTTTGCGAAAAAATTATGTAGGCATTTAACACTTACTTTAATTCTTTCTTAACCTCTTCATAATCAGCCTGTCCCTTCAGTTTTTCTTCCAGTTGCTTCAAAAGAAAGAACACGGGTTTAATCATTTAGATTTCTTTTCCGCAGCCCTTTAAAACCATCTTTAAATTATTCCATAGACAGAGCAGCGCCCAAGTGAGGGTTAATGACTCATACCTGATTTACATATATTAGAAAACAAACTATAACCAATTCAAGGTAAACACAATTATACCTCACTTCTCCTTTGCTGACAGAGTGCCAGGCACTACAGAACTCAGGAGGTCCCAGCCCCGCTGTCTGCAGTGTCACAGCCACGGGTTCAATGAAGGGAGAGGGGAAGAAGGTAACAAAAATGGGGCAGTTGAAATTTTCTCGAAACTGATAAATTGAGTGAGCGAGCGGGACGCTCCTGCACGTACTGTGTTCTTAACCCGACAGTTCTCGATAACGGAAAAAAACCCAAAAAGCAAAAAGAAGACTGAGGAAGCTGCTGCTGACTGGAATGCCTCAGGCTTGTAAGGCTTCTGCGGTGCCTCCTGCCCAAACCAAACAGCTGCACTGAGTCGTTTTACAAGCTTTACATATTGCGGTAACTAACACGATCACACACCGGAGACGAAGCACTGGGCCCCGCTCAGCGGGTCTTTTTGTTCAGGTCTACCTGCCCCAGGGTGGCTTCTCCTTGGTGTGAGGATGTCACAAACCTCCTGAGACAATCCAGAACCAACGCTGGACCTCACCCGAGAGCCCCTGCCCCCAACAGCTGTGCTCAGCGCTACAGGACAAAGGCTTCAGGGGCCCTAAACCACAGCGACGCGCAAGCGATGCCGTGATGTCGCTTGCAGAAGCCACGTTAATTCCTCACTAATAATTTCTTTGCTTCGTGCAGGTGCAGCTGATCTAAGCAGGGAAAGAACAGACCTCACTGGCCTGCGGCCTCCATGGGGAAGCTGAGGTGGGCTCTGCCTCGCTCAGGTTTCGGTGGTAAAATCGGCACAGAATCCCACAGGTGCCAGGAAGCAGAGATAACACAAGGACGGGGCACCCGTAAAGGCAGAGCACCTCCTTTGGAAAGGAAAGGAACACGTGACACGGAAAAGCAAATGCCGGCTCTCTGTCCCGGGGAGGCTGCCCTCAGTGGAGACGTGAACTCCGGACGATGCCGTGCCCGCTCCCGGGCTGCGCGCTGAGGGCGGGGGGAAGGCAGAGGAGGGCTGCTGGGAACCTGCGACAGTTTTAGCAAATGTGTTTAAAATGCAGCCCCGTGAAGTTCCGCACCAGCAGAGTGACGGGGCCAGGCACGGCTGGGCTGGGACAGACAATGACTACACGTGGCAGCCTCCCCCCGGGTAAGCCGGCGTGCGGGTGTCGCCCACGCGGCAGCCAGGCGCTGGGTGCAGCGGCAGAGCCGAGCACGAGGTGACACAGCACCCGCAGACCAGCCAGCGCGTCACCTGAGCCATCTCCACCTCTCAGTGAGGTTTCTTCCGACGACCACAGCAGCACGAGGGGGCTGGGTTGGACTCCCAGCCCTTTTCCCACCTTTCAAAGGCTTTCCTATCATGCCCTTTCCAGCTTAACACAGTCTGGGCCCTGCCCTGTGCTGCTCCACAGTGTAAAGCAAAGATATAACTTCCTTAACTCTGAGACTTGGAACATCTTCTGGGTCTGCAGCAGGTTAGCTTTTACAGCAGGGGTTACTGGCTAATCACACTAGTCAGCAGTATAAAAACTACTGGAATAAATTTAGAACAAAAAACACCCTGAATTAGTCTGTTATGCGAAGAAAAAAGCCTGTAGAAATAGATAAAAAATACAGAAAAGCTGACGGTTCCTACTGAACACAGTTAAATGCAATTCTGTACAGGGCTATGCTATACCCCGGAAGTATTTCTGGGAATTGTAGGTACAAACAGAGTTGGGGGGAAAAAAAAGAAAAAATAAAAGAAAATAAAGAAAAAAAAGAAGAAAAAAAAAAGAAAAAGCTGTTGACAGAACGAAGCTGTTTTCGACACTCAGGTACTTGCACGCCGTTACAGCAGTATGGCAACCAGCAATATTTTACTTTGAATTGTATAAAACCCACATCCATCCATCACTCCCAAGTACCTAATGTAGAGATTGTTGCCATGGCAAATCTGCACCTAAATGTACACTTTACTAAACAATATAACCCAAGGACTGCGAAAGCCCTGCCTGTCTGCGAGCAGCCCATTTAGGCACTTGGCATCTTCCCAGCCAACGCCTGTTTTAAAATGTATTAGTATGGTAATTGTCTCCAAGAACCCTGGAAAATGCACAGAACACGGGATAACAAAGGTTCAAGCTGTGAGACAATCTGGAGGCACTAATACCTCGCACTAAATATCAACCTGGTTAATTCAGACAAAATATATTCCAACGTCCTCCAGCACACAACAACGCTCCGGGGAGCCGGAGGGCAGCAGGAAGGGGCTGGCGGCGCTGCTGCCCGCTAGCCGAGAAGATATCCCACGTTAAGGAATCATCCTGCACTTGTCATATGAATGAGCCGTGTTGGAGCGTGCCTACGCTGGGTGCCCTCTTTTTATTTAAAAACAAATCATTACCGTCTTACTACCTTAGGTAACTGTCACGGGCTGCGTTAAGGGGATTAAAATATTTAAAAAAACCCACTAGATTGATGCTGTAGTTTAGCTGAGAGTGATAAACTGAGCAGCTCGTATTGAACCAGCCCAGGTTACGGGACGGATCTCTTTGCTGCCCGGCTCTGCTGCCCTCCCACTGGGTAGCAGGGAAGCTCTAACTCCCAGCAGCAAAGGGTTAACACAATTACAGTTAGAAGAGCCTTGTTACTAGAGGACATGTTTTGATTATTAGATCAGATGAAGATAAAGAAGCAATAATTTTGAAAGTATTTCTGCATTGTTTCATTAAGTCACAGAGTATTAAAGAATTCCCCCAAGATACGGTGTGAGAACATTGCTTTAATTTGTGAAACCGTGCTTCGTTTGTCGTGGAGGCAGCCACTGCAATCCCCGTTATTTCGGAAGCGATTCCTCCAGAATCAAACGCGGGACCAACGCGTCCCCGCCGAGATTTGGTTCTTTGTGCAACAAATCTCGAGCGTAGGTTTTCCCGGCACTTTGGGGTAAAAGTCTGTATTTTGAGATATTTTTATAGGGTGACAAATAAGGTTAAAGAGGGCTGAAATGACTTAAAACTTTATCAATAGAGTCCCTGCATCAGACACTATCAACAGGAACCTAAATACAGAGCATTAGCCAGGCAAGGCTATGAGAAAATGGAAGGAGATTACTGAAACGAAAATCAAAGACTTGCTCTGTCATTTCTGGGATCCTACTCCCTTTGAAGTTAATGGCTAAACTAATACTGACCTCACCAGGAACACGCTTTATTCCAAGAAAATCTGTCAAGTGCAAGGACTCAAGTTATTTTCGAACAGGCTTTATGAAAAAAAAAAGCAAAAAAAAAGCCCCGGAACACGGGTGTAGCCGGCAAAATGCGTCCCTCAAAGCAAGGCCAGCTCCGCCCTGGCTTGTCAGGAGTGATGCCCACACGGTGACAGATGGGCAGAGACCGATACTGTCAATAAAGAACCTCACAGGTTCCCTTTGCTCCACTGAATTTTCACCAGAATTCTGCAAGGCTGTCTTAAAACATGCAGAAAGCAGAGCGAGGGCAACGCTCCGGCTTTCATCCCTAAGAGACATTTCTCTGTGTAAAGTCTGCTACGCCAGAGCAAAACCAGTAACTGCTCAAAAAAGTTACAACTAGAATAATTTGGAAGAGTTCCAATCGAACATTCAGTCACTTGGATAGAGGACAACTACCCGTGCTGCAGTCCGAGCGAGGTGGGTACGATCGGTCTCCCACTTTCAAAAAACCAAGACTGTAAAACCTGCAAAACTTTGAAGCCTTTAATGGAGTAGATAAATTTATCCTATTTACACTTTGAAGTTCCTGGAGGAAAGAGGCGGGCGTGACACTGACTGATAACAGATGGCAGGAAACATCTTAAAGGTCTTTTCCAGCCGAACCGATTCTGTGATTCTGTTCTGTGACTCTGTTCCGTGACCCGGTTCTGTGATTCTCTGATCTCTCACTGGTAGATCAGACCCGTGTGGGCCAGCGCACAAGAAAAGTGAAGGTAAAAGGGTCATTCACAAAGTGGTTCAAGGCTGCTTCTGGTTTTAGTGCAGTGCTACTGGTCTGCAAATGGGTACAGGACTGGGCTGCTAAGTAGAAACGTGGCAAGTATACAGTTAAAAAATAATTAAATAGTTATTAAGGCTAAAACACCTCCTCTCCGTGTCTTGATTTCTCTTGGTTTTATGCTTTGAACAATAACTTCCCTTCTCCAGTGGAGCGAACTGGAAGAGGTGGTGGGGAAACTCAAAGATGGATCACAGCACAAGGAACGTGCCTGGCAAATCTGCAATACTGATCGTTGGAAGGTGAACTGGAAGTTTTAAAACCTAAGACGGAGTTTCTGCGCCTTTTCAGTTCAGCTGTTTCACTACATATCCGTGGCAAATACACGTTGGGTTTTGGTGGTGGTTTTAATTCTGAACACAGGCGCGTCTTGCAAAACCGAATCTCCAAACAATGAGAAGAACTAGGCCAACTAAATTGCAGCAGAACGGTGACCACTTCCAATGAAATGTCACACAAACTTAGAATTCCACAACACCCTGAAGAAGCCAACGGCTTCTACGGTGCCTCTCAGAACACCTGCAGCAGTGAAACCCGGCACCGGTTTGCCAGTCGCGCCCTCGGGAAGGCGCCGAGCCCCCCACCAGACCCCAGGCTTACTTTGAGCGTGCTGTTCTTGGCGGTCAGCTGCTGCTCCAGCTGGGAGATCTGGCTGCTGGAGTTCTCCCGCAGCTTGGTGAGGCTGCCCTGGAGCCTCTGGACATCTTCCACGAGCTGGGCGATCTCCCGCTCCTTGGCGGCCAGTTCGACTTCCAAGCTGGACCGTGTCAGCACCTCGATGGCCTGCTCCTAACGGGAAAAAAGTATGAGACCGCGTAAATACAACAAGGCCACAGGCTCAGATTCAGGGCGGTTACGTAAGGACCGAGCAGGGCATCGGGTGGCAGGAGAGAGAGAAACAATTTCTACATCAGGGGCTCCCGTGACCGAGTGCATGAATCTGCAAGACGAGCCTTTCAGCTCCCCAAGCCAGCTCTTTGGTAAAACAGGGAAAACGGAGAGAATAAATTTCCTGACTTCATCAGCTCACGGGAAAGATGCAGCCGCTAAAGCCGAAGGATTCTATTTAGATCTATTTATTATTAATAGTCCAAATGCTTTGACAACTAGGAAAATCTGTGCTTACAAAATACTAATCAGATCAAATATTCTGGAGTAATGGAGCAGAATTTCTTAATCAGGAGCGGCAGAGCCACGTGCCTTTGGCTCTTTGCGTGCGTGCCGCACATTTCAGGCAAAACTGTCAAAAATTGCCCCAAACTGCTACTCCCAGTGAACCCGCTCACCGCATGAAAACCGTTTGCTGCTAACGTTATTGCTGGCAACCGAAGCCTCTCGTCCGTGGGGATGAAGAGAGATGCGACAGCTGTAAGACAAAGCTGCTCTCCCTTTGGTCTCTGCTTCCAGAAATTCCCTTTCCTACCCCAAGATCTTTCTTCTCCCAGTTTCCCACAGGTGCAAAATCTGTCCTCCTGTCTGAAACTTCCTCACTAGACCCTCCTGCCAGTAGGACAAGAAATAGGAGAGGGCCGAGAGGCTAAGGAGAAGGTGGATAACACAGACTAATTGCACCATCTCCTTTGGCGTTAAGGGATCGGGAGCTGTAACGGGCCAGAGAGCTCCAGACCTCTCCTCCAGGTACACCAGGATGGCCCCGCGCAGATCCAGGGAGCACGAGGCAGCCCAGGGATGAACGCACGTTCCATTAAAAACCCTAAAATGCCTCTTACGAAGGTTAATGGCTGCTCCTCAGCAGACAGCACTGAAGGAGGAACAAATCCATTTACCCAGAGGTGATGAGCGTAAGCATTGCACCACACATCCCACAGCGAAAGAGCTGAAAATTCAAGCCAGCAACGCCGTCACCCCGGCACTTTCCTTCCAATTCAAGGTGACGCTGCGGCAGACCGGACCACACTCCATACCCTCTTCTCTGGCAAATACAGGCACAACAAAATCCCCTTTCTGTATCTTCTGAACACTCAGCTTGATTCTCAGTGACGGCGCACCATTGTGTCTCGCAGAAAGCTCCACGTACGAACGGCAGTTAACAACGCGCCCCTATTACACTGAATTATACTTTTAACTCGAAAAACCCTCTAATTTGCTTGCATGAAACATCACAAGTTGTATAATCATCTGCTGCTTGTGCCTATTGAGACTAGAACGTAGAGTCTGAAATAAGATAGATAATGATCATTTTCATCCTGCAGTAGTTGTCATATTAAATATAAATGAAGCGCAGAAGTACTATTAAATACAAGAAAGACCTAATGTTAAAATAATGATAAGACTAGGACAAGAGATAGGAAGAGGCAGGTAATTCAGAGTTACAAGTGATATTCAGGCTTTTTACGTTTTTGTTTTGCAGCCTGCTTGTCTGCCTTCTGAATTCCACGAGAAAATACTGGGTTTTATTAACAGATGACCAAATAGATCTGGAGGACTTGCAATGTGCTACTCACCTCTGCGAATATATTTTAAAGGCAACCGTGTGCTTCTCTGCTGTCAGTGTCAAGCACGTATATATATATATACGGCTTGCAAGGAAAAAAGCACTATAAGGAGCGTGATTTCTTTTGTTTGTTAAATCTGCTGCTTAGAAGCAGACTAAATTTCACTTAATTGGCCATTTACATTTCAATACTCCTGCTTCTCCGGCAAACTAAAACCCGAACGATCGGCCTGCTCAGCCGTGAGACCCGCTAACCCGGGACCGGCCCGAGTCCTGCAACAGTGCCCGGTGCCGCAGGGTCCCGTGGGCGCAGCCCGCGCCGCCGACCTGCCCACGGCCCCGCCGCCTCTCCTCAGAGACCCGGAGAAGGCAAGGAGCAGCCAAGCCTTCAGGAGAGCAGGAGATCTTCTCAATTTTGTAAGCTGCTTCTACTGCACTTACAGGAGTAATGCTCAGTTCAGCTACGCTCGGCGAAACCCGGCCTGACGCCGAATTTATTTCTCGTCCCTCTGCCAGCCCCTCCGCTGAGATGACAAGACGCCGGGGCGGGCGGGCAGCAGGTCCCCGCTAAACGCAACCGACTCCGGGCAAAGTCGGTTCCCTCCCTCTGAAGCTCCAGAGCTCTGCTGTGCCCCACGGGCAGGCACGTGCTGACGGCCCACCACAGCACTCCCTTACACCCAACTGCTGCCTCTTTTCCCTCTGCTGAGGCTCTTGCCAGCGGAGAATAATTCTCGAGAGCTGCTGCCCAGGAGGATCGTCGTACCAGCCACCACGGAGTGGGGACTTCTGTCCTCCTCGCAGCCTTTTGCAGCCACCAACCTCCTCAGAAGTTTCAACCAAACCGCAAATCCCAAAGGACCGCAATTCCATTTCAGTTAAAATATTACTCCAGACAGATATTTTTATAGCTGCGAGCATAAATTGAAAGAGCTGTGCCGCGGGAATGTCAGGAACCTGTAAGAGTCAGTAAATATTTTCTCTCACCACATCAGGTGCCTTCTGGATCTGCGTCGCGAGTTGGAGAGATTTGTTAGCGGAGGAGAGCTGCTCCCTTAGGGTCTCTGCCTCTCTCTGAGCCACCTCTGCCCTCTGAAGGAAATGAAAAGGGGTGAAAAGAGAAAGTACATTCAGTTTAACAACTGACAATTATTACAAGAACATTCATCAATTCATGCCTGACTGAATATAATTGATTTTCCTAAACACTCAACCTAATAAATGTTAGAAAAAAACATAGAATGTGATGGATTTTTATTTTAAACAGTACAAGGAAGAAATAATTGAGCGATTATGACAGTAATTTAACGCTAGGAGCAAGGAATCCCCTGCTGATACTAATGCTGCGGCCCACTGAATTTCCCAGACTGAATAAATACGAGTGGAAATGGAGTCTTTTTATTCAATTTCTTTCTATTCTCACAGACCAAGCAGATTTTATTGCAAGGTTCCTCATGGGAATAATTCTCACGGGTAAATGCTGAATTAAAAGATATTCTGACCATTCTCTCTAACGCACACACAATGTTGTGGGCCGTCTTTCTTCAGTGATTATTTCCCAAAACACGATTTGTTAGATTCTGTTCTTTCAGCAGGTCTATTTATTCAGCAATATTTAACCCTAAATTGGCAATTCTGCACACATCAGTTACCAGCGGCCGAGGATTTACGCAATATCTGATAAGCCCGTGCCTTGGCTACCAGGCACAATTCCCACACAGATATCGAATGAGAATAGGAAGGAGAAAGGCAGAATTAGGAGTAAAGATCGTTTGTACGAGAGTTTGGGCACAGGCAGACGGATCGGTGACTCCAGGCAGTAAACAGCAGCAAGGCCTTTTCCGTAACTGCGCACAAGCGCCTGTTAAGAAAGGCAGAACAAAACCTGGTTGTTTTTACCGTGTATATTCCTCCTGGCCAGACCTTCTCTCTTTTTTCTTAAGAAATGCACTTTATCGTTATAAACCCCCCTGCTTACAACCCAGAATCATCACCACTTTCCTCCTGGGCTGCTCCACACAGGTCATGCTGCGCTGCCAGCCCAAAGCAGCCACAATAATTTTCCATCTCCACCTCCAAGATGTGTCACCAGTTCTTCCAAACCCACGAGCTGCCACCAACCCAGGCCCAAACTTTTTCGGACCAACTTTGACCCTTCACGCTGCCGGGTCTCTTCTCTCCTTGAGCAACGAATTCCCGCTGCTGGTTTTACGCCACCGCAACTGTCGCATCTGTGTGCGCCAGGCTCCCTGCTCCTTTCAGCGAATCCTTTTGAAAACCGAAGTCATCTCGAAGAGCCTCCGTGCCCGGGTGTCTGACTCACTAGTCGGAGCAGAGACTCTGTCTGCACATTTAATCAATCAGTAAACTAACAGCAATCAAATACTAAACGCATCAGCTGCGCTATTTGCTCACAACATTATATTAACTGATTTTGCATCGGTTCTACAGCTGTAATTAAAATGTAATTGTAAAAAGTGCAGGAACACGGCTCTAACAATCAGAGCACGGGACACAACCTATTGTGCGCTTGGAAAAATGGCAGCAGCAGCATAAAAACGGCAAAAAAAGAAGTTTTCCATTGTTTATGCAGCTGGATAATATTAGGATAAAAACCTGAGCTAACAACACACATTGAGATAAATTATTTTCTTGCACTTTATGAAGTGTGGACGTACATATATTGATTGAATAACTGCAAAGCAGGACGAGTTACTGCACTGGGGCACTTGCTCTTGCATCTACTGCTACGTAATGGGTTTTGCAGCCTTGAGCAATCCTGCTGATGGCTTCCATCCTCGGCAGCGTTCTTCTGAGGATCTCCTCAGCTCGCATGCCAGCAAACCACCACGGGGATTTCTGATAGATGTTACATCTGCATATACAGCGAGCTGTCAGCTGCCCTCTCCGCAGAGCCTCCCCAGCCAATTCAGGACACCTGTTGTAATCCCCCGAGTAACGTTACACAAGATCTCATACTACGCATTGTTAAAAATACATCAACAGAAACTTTGGGCAACCCAGTTTGGGAAATACTGGTCAATTCTTCCCCCCCGTCCCAGAACGGAAGCTTTTTAGAGCCAGAATCGCAGATGTGTTCAGTGTCTGGAAAGCACTTTTGGGTGCTGGTGCAACATCAATTATAAATCACACACAAAAACCCACTCAAAGAGCAGCAGTTTCCAAGGTTTTGCAAAGACAGCCCCGAGGCCGGGGGTGCGTTCGGCCATCAGCCAGCGCTTGTGCCCCACCAGACCCCGACTTGATTCCCTTCTCGGGACACGCTGCTTGGGGAGAGAGTATTTTGCTTTCTCCTTGTTCCGTGGGTGACTGCTGCGGTTTATTTACCATGAGCAAACCCCAGCTTCCTCTGCAGAGGGGCTGAGTCGCTTCCTCACGGGCTGGGCTCTGGTTTCCATCACCGAAGGACCCGGCTGCTTCGGGGACGTCAATGAATGCACTGGCCCAAACCCTCGTTTTGAGCCCTCTGGCTCCTCCAGCCCCCATTTTGCCACCCGGGTGCTGCACTCGGCAGCGTTCGCTCCCAGCACCGCCCGTGCCCACCGCCCCCTGCACAACCCCCCGGCTCCTCGCTCACTCCCAGCCCTCCTGGCTCCCCACTTCGTCCCCTCCCCAGTTCCCTCTGGCTGCTGGAAGCACCGCTCCTGTCTCCAAGCTTCATGACGCCTTTGCCTTCAGGCTGGCGAACGCCCGCTCGTCCCTGGCCCGACCTAACGAACACACACAAACTTCCAGGACCAGTCTTACCGCCAAGGTTTCCTCCTTCCCCTTTTCCTCGTTGCCTCTTCTCCAGACGCCTGTGCCATCCTGGCCCTTCCGCCCCCAGTCCCCACAGGGCAGCCCCTCTCACGTCGATGTCGCCCGTCCGCCCGGGGCGGCAGGGCCGGGCTGGAGGAGCATCCCCGCTCCCAGTGCTCCCACCGCAGGGACGCTGGACTTTATGCGACAGCCAGGACTGGAAAAACCTGCCTGGTTAATGCCCACCCCGCCGGCGCAGCGATGGGCTGCAGCGTGCTCGGGACAGGCACGGACATCAAAGCCGACAAATTCAAACCAGATCCTGTTCAGTTTGTCTGCGCTCTTTTGCTTTTTTCCTTTTTCTTTTTCCAGACGCTTATAGGGTGGCCAAACTCGGGGAAGCAAGAGAAGATACATCCCTGAGAAAAAGGCAAACCCTCCCTCACGACGCGCCAAGCCCCTTCTCCTCAGCACGGGCACAGCAGGCTCCTCACCAAACCAGCAAGAGCAACTCCTAACATGTGGGGAAAACTGCATTTTTTTCCCTAATCTTGTTCTTAGAAATGGCTGAACAGTTTTTCCTGAAATAAGACAAGAGAGTGGAGCCAGAGACAGATGCCCAGGGTGGAAACCAGCTCAAACCTCGCCGTCTTGCACAACTTGGAGCCACTGGAAAGTTCATGCAGCCTTCTCTGTATGTGCAACCATCCCGCTCTGGCTAAGAAACACGTTTGTATGCCCCAGTCCAGTTGATAAAACTGTTGGCTCCTTCCTTCCAAATCCACCAGGCACAGCCCAGGAAGCCCACCTGCCCAGCGGCAGTCACGCCACTGGCCCCGACAGAGATCCTGCAAATCCAGCATTGCCTACAAACGCTATTTTTCTGGGTAGCTGAGTCATATAAATCCCCCTAACGTCTCTACCACCACTCTTCTAGCATGGAGCTACCTCCCTGGTAACAAAATAAAAACTATTTCAAAATACTTTCATTCTCCTTAGCGTAGCACGTAAATATTGTGCCGCTCACAGCGGACCCGGCAGCTCAGGATCGCGACGCTGCCGTCTGCTTCCCAATTAAAAAAAAAATGAAAAAGCCTTACACAGTATATCCAGTTTAAATTATTCTCATTGTTTCCTGACACGATAATGAATAGCACGAACTGAGCGCTCTTCTACTTACAGTAAAATGTTAACTTGATCAAAGACCAGTGGCGTGAACAGCGGAATGAGGTACTTTACAAGCAGAAAAGTGTAACCTTTCCCTCAGAGTTCCCCCGGCCAAACTGTATTTCCTCATTACCTGCTACACTCACTGCTGCACGTGGTCAGTTCTTCCTGGGGGCCAGCAGTGCAGGTTATCACAAGTAATTCTGCTGCGGTTAAGGAGCCCGGTCACGGCACTGATCACCGGGCTTGGTTTTAAGTGCTTGAAGCTGCTGTAAAATCATAGACTCCTAGAATGGCCCCGGCTGGAAGGGACCTCAGAGATCATCTCATCCAACCCCCTGTCACGGGCAGGGACACCTCTCAACTAGATCAGGCAACACATGGGGACCCAACGGGGATCGAACCCGTGACCCTCGGTGAGATCCATTAAAGCACGCTGGTTCAACGTGCTTTAATCTTCTAACTTTGGAGATGTAAAAGTTTATTTTAAGATAACCTTTAAACGAGTCTGGCGTTCACAGAACCACAGCAAGGTTCTCAGAAATTCTGTGACGCGAACACAGGGCCCCGGCACCTACTTTTCCCAGCAACGGAGAATTATGTGGAAAACAAAAAAAGAAAAAAACCCAAACAACAGAAGAGGTTGGGTTGTCTTCATCCTTGTTTTCAGGCTACTGAGCCTGCCTTTGCGCGCTGAAAGGCTGCCAGATAAAACTATCCTCAAGCACTTACAGGAGACTCCTGTGTCAGTATGAAAATAACATTAACCACCTTTTGTCCCCCTACGGCACCTCCCCACGCGAGGATCGAGAGCGCGCCGTCACTCCCGTTTTGCAGACGGCGGAACCCCGGGATTCCGTGGGCACCCCGAGCCCTGGCGCTGGCTCCGTCCCCGCCGGCGGGTGGGAGCGAACCCCCCCCAGCCCAGTGCTGGCGCCACCTGCGCTGGGTCGTGCTGGTGCCGCTACGGCAAAGAGAGAGTGGATTCCATCTGCTGCTCAAAAGCCTCCGTATTTCACAGCGATCTCACTCGGTGAGGATATCTTCTCAAACCATTTTCCAGTGTGATTTGTTAAGAGACAGGAAGGCACCAAACCCAAAGAAATAAAAAAAAAAAGTCATCCTGAGAAGAGCGTTTCTGCCAGAACGCCCTGGTGAGGTTTGCTTTCCACGTCTGGAGCAGACGCCGGGTTATTTATTTCAGTGGAAGTTTGGTTCCAAAACATGCTTCAACTCAACTAACCCTTTCTCTACAGATCCTAAAAATCTAACGCTACATTTGTGTGAAATAAACGGTACTGATACAGTCTAGATTCTTTAAGACACAGTTACATACTCTAGAAAGAACAGCTGTTCTTGTCTTACTGGTAACAGGAGCTTCTGTATCTGACTTTTCCCCAGAAAATATAAGAAGTTGAACTCTGGGAGCGCTATCAGCACTATGAAGATGGAAACAAAAAAACAATGGAACTATTTTGCTTTTCCGAAGGGATAACATGGCAGAGACAGAGAAGAAACAAAAAATTAAATCTTTGTCTATAGTTTTCACAGCATAGTTCACCAAAAAATAATGTCCCATGTTCTCTTTCTGTCATTACTCTCAAAATCTAAGGACACCTGTACCCGAGTCTATTTTCAAATCCATTTTCTCCTCCTCAAGATTTAAATACGATCACCCAGGATCAACCAACCTTAGCTGAAGTCCTTCTCTTTTTCTTTTCAAAGTGAAGGAAGCCCAAATTACAAAGCCCATCAGACCTTCTTTTTTTTTTTCAAAAAAAAAAAAAAAGCAACAACCCAATGTGAACTGAATGTATAGAGACAGTAAACAGGTCTGGATACATGAACGACATCACTAGAACTAAACACTAAAACCTTAAAATGAGCCTCTCTCTCTGTTTTTTTTTTTTTTTGAATTTAACACCCCAAAGTATTTCTGTTTTCACAAGACACGAATTATTCATTTCAACAGCAACCTCAGTTTTTCTCATGCACAGCGGCGTGAGTGCGGGTTGCTCGATGAAGCACAGAACCAGAAGGACAATTCATTGGAATACATTTGTCATCCCAAAGATTTGTGACTTTCAGTCGTAAACACTTATCAGAAAGGTGTGAACTTGCAAAGGTACAGAGAAGTGCTGGCCATAAATATTTGTGTAAAATACAACTGTGCTCCCACAACTGTAACCGCTGTAAACGCAGAGAAGTACAACGGAGCTTCATTAACTTCACTGATTGGAGATGATAATATTCTGGGAATCAAACAATGAAAAATTCAGAGATGCTATATCCCAAACTATGATAAATCATTTATTTTGACAAGTAAGGGAAGTTTAGGTTTAATTATTTATTATTATACTTCGTAGCATATCAGAAAATACGCAGTGATTTATTGTGCAAAATGAAATCTTAATAAAATGAGTCCCTCCCCCAAACTACAGGATTATTAAATCTTCATGGAAATGTGAGGGTGAACTCTCAGGTTCTTTTCGTAATCAAGCTGGCGGGTTAGCAAAGTGAAAACAAGCCGTCTCTATCGCGTTCAGTTACGGGTCAGCTTCCCCCCTCACAGACTCCCCAAAGCTCGGGGAAGAGGAGAGGATGAGGTAGGGGTCGTATCATCGTGGGGTGGCCCAGATCATCACGGAGCCATGGACTGGACCATATCGTCACAGTTGGAGGGACCACGGAGGGGTTAACAGCTCCTCGAGGCCGGTGTGGCTAGAGCAGCCACCTCAGTGTCCTGGTCCTCTCCTTTTTGTACTGAACAACCCCAAGTGCCAGCACAGGTTGGGGACTGCCCTGCTGGAGAGCAGCCCAGGGGAAAGGGACCTGGGGGTGCTGGTGGGCAGCAGGATGGCCATGAGCCAGCAGTGTGCCCTCGTGCCCAAGAAGGCCAATGGCCTCCTGGGGTGTGTTAGAAGGGGAGTAGCCAGTAGGTCGAGAGAGGTCCTCCTGCCCCTCTGCTCTGCCCTGGTGAGGCCACATCTGGAATATTGTGTCCAGTTCTGGGCCCCTCAGCTCCAGAGGGACAGGGAACTGCTGGAGAGAGTCCAGTGCAGTCACAGGGATGATGGAGGGAGGGGAACATCTCCCTGGTGAGGAAAGGCTGAAGGAGCTGGGGCTCTTTAGCTTGGAGAAGAGGAGGCTGAGGGGTGACCTCATTCATGTTTATAAATATGTCAAGGGGGAGTGTCAGGAGGACGGAGCCAGGCTCTGCTCAGTGACGTCCAATGACAGGACAAGGGGCAAAGGGTACAAGCTGGAACATGAGAGGTTCCACAAAAATATTAGAAAAAACTTTCTCCCTGTGCGGGTGCCGGAGCCCTGGCCCAGGCTGCCCAGAGAGGGTGTGGAGTCTCCTGCTCTGGAGACTTTCCAACCCGCCTGGACGCGTTCCTGTGTGGCTGCCCTGGGTGACCCTGCTCTGGCAGGGCTTGCACTGGGTGATCTCTAGAGGTCCCTTCCAACTCCCAACATTCTGTGATTCTGTGATTCTGTGATCTACAGTTTAAAGTGGCAGCCCGCCCGGCTCAACGCAAAGATTCAGCCCTCTTGGTGGTCAGGGCTATATTTCGGGCGAAAATGATACAACAGAGAGAAACAGAACTTTGTGGTCACTATCCCTTGTTCTTCCTAAGCAGAAAATGGCCAAGTTCCCTGGCGTTCAATTATTTCTGCGAGCTAGGCATTTCTTCTGCGGATGGCAGCACAGAAACAAGCCCAGCGAGCTCCTGCGTGATGCAATTTGAGGATCCAACAGAGGAAAAACCAGCAGGAGAAGAGAGGTGATGGAGTCCGAAGACTCAGATCCATGCTCCACCCAACAGGCCACGAGGGTGGGAGTGACAACACCAACACTGTCCGCACAGTTTTCATCACCCAGAGCCTGGACACCTCCATCAGCATCAACCCACCCTCTTGTTACCGCAGATCGGAGGGGGCAGCGGCGCCGCCGCCTCTCGTGAGTCGGAGGTGTCCTTGCCCTCCAAGTCTAGAAATGCCAGGTCTGGATTGAGAAAGTCCAGTAACCGAGAAAGGGATTTTTCAAGAAATCTCCATTACTGAAATTTTACAGCAAATTTATTTCACATTTTCAAGGGAAACATTTTGCTGTTCTGTAAATCCCTGCTCTGACTCCCGGTCGCGTGGGTCAGCGTTAATTCTGGAGCAGCCAAACATCCCAGGGACGTCAGGAAGGCAGCCTGTCCGCAGAGCAGGAGCCGTGCTGAGCACTGCACTTTAGAGGTAGTCTTAATAATGGGGACTAAATGCCTACTGAAATGGTAAAAGGAAACGTTAATTTAACTATTAAATACATAATTACGCTGAGTACTTGTTTCTGCAGTCGGAACGCTTCAGCCTGATGCAAACTCACTTTCCGGCCTGTGCAACGCATTTAATTTCTTCCTTTTTTTTTTTAATCTCCCCAACTATAAAGAGGTAAAACACAGGAATTGCTCCTACAAAGATTACTCAGTTGTAATTCACAGAAGCGTTTTATGAAGGTAAAGCATCGCACCGGACAACAGCTCCAGGCATGTTCCAGCAAACCAGCCGAGCTCCTCAGGTAGCAGTCAGCTCCTGCTCTGTCTCCTCCGTGGAGAACCAGCCCCTGGGGCTCCTCACAGGGCTGGCTGTGGGGTGTCTGTGGGGCACTAGTGCCTATATGGCCCACTATGGGGTGTCTGTTGGGCAGTGGTGCCTATAGGGCCCACTATGGGGTGTCTGTGGGGCAGCGGTGCCTATAGGGCCCAGTATGGGGTGTCTGTGGGGCAGCGGTGCCTATAGGACCCACCACGGGGTGGCTGCAGGGTGCCTACGGGGCAGCGGTGCGTCCCGTGGAGTGTTTCTGATAAACATTACAGGTTTGTTCCAGTTAGATGGGAAAACATCGTTACCATTTCTGCATACACAGATAGATTCTATTTCAGATGGCAACGGGGAGATCAGAAATACTGTTCTTCTGGCTACGACCAGCCTTAACTCCAAGGAAACAAACCTACAGGGTAAAATCACTGGTGCAGCGGGGCAAACCCTACTGCCTGTGCACAAACCACTAAATAATTCTAACGAAACGTCTTTAACACCTACGTCGCTTCTGAGAAGTCTGCAGATTTCCAGATAATTGCTAGCACTTTCCATGAGCATTTCACGCTGTCTGCAGAAGTTCTCTGGCACAGCTAAAAACCCACCGCGCGCAACCCCCGGTTTTCTTTTACCGACTGAATAATCAGCCCAACCGCTTCCCAAGCCGCCGCCTGCTCCAACAGCGTTCTTCCAGCTGACCACGAACTAACGTCAAGGACAACGAGCAAACGCCTGGCTGAGGTTCCCTCTCCAACAGGCTCTCAGGGCACAGTCGGACCAGAAAGGCACCGGGCTTGGTTTTTAAAAAACTTCCTATTTTGAAAGGTTCCACAGGATTGTGCCGCTGTCTCGGGTGCGCACTGCGAGGGAACCTCCCGCCTACCAAACTGGCATCTGCAGGAACAAATTACAACGTTTTGTTCTCCTGCCTGGCTAAAAATCTCCAGCCCTGGCTACAAATTAATTTGTTGATAAAATGCATTAAAAAAGGAAGGAAAAAGGGAAGTCCAGAAGTCCACAAAAGCGGGAGCTGCAGGGGAAGGTCGGGCACCTGGCAGCCCCGAGCCCTCTAATTTGGGAAAAGCCGTTATCTGCATCTCTGAGAAGGGGCCAACATGATGGATTGAGAAACATAAACCCAGGAACAACTACAGTGGGAAACTTAAATTCAAATTATTAGAAGGTAAATACCTGGCAAGCGCTACTCTACTGTAAACACAATCTTTACAGGGTATCCCTGAAGAGCTGTATTTTTCTCCAAATTTGCATATTTTCTTACTCTACGCGGTTATGACTGCTAAGTGCCTATAAAAGGACCGTCGCGAAATCCAAACGAGAAGAAAAACGAAAAATCAAAGTCACACTTAGAATGAATGTTATGAGGGAGTCATTTGAAATCCTACCTGGTTTGCTCTTTCGAGGTCTGTCATGATCATCTCGATTTCGTCAGCCCTGGGAGAAGGAGAGAGCAGAAGCACCGTTACCACACCACGAATGCCAGCGAGCTCACGCACGCTACGGTTGCAACACTTGTATGAAAAAAAACGATTTTCGGTCTTTTTTTTGGAAGGACACAGGAGGACTGGTCAGCCAGTCTCTTGACTGGTGAAATCCTCTTGGGTTTCAGCTCTGCGGACTGGCTTCCCAGTCTCCAGTTCCTTTGCCTGTTCCCTCTTTGCAATGAAATAAGCGTGTCGGTAACTGCGGATGTTCAGGCGAGTTTTTTAAGATCTCCCTCCCCAAACCTCCTGCAGAAGGGCAGTGTCGTCCTTCCGACATGCCAAGGTGCGTCACAAGTGATAATTACGGAGAAGTCAAAGAGACTAAGAAATTTAATTTTATATTATGTAGGAAAGAAGGGGTTTTTTGACACAAATTCATGGAACTCTAAATTTAGACTCAGGCTCTTAATGCGCTTTACAAAGCTAAATAAGAGTCGAAGGGTTGAAAACTGTTGAAGTAGTCAAGGCAAACCAGATCCTTCTCAAACACAGGTGGCAGCTCCCCCCTGACCCCGTCAAACCCACCTTTTCTAAGATTGACACGAATGGATCCAATCCTTAAGCAATCTCTTTTTAACCACCGTGCCGAATCCCATTCACGCTCTCACCCGTGAAAGGCACCAGGAAAAGGGCCCACAGACCACAGAGTGGGTTCGGGACCGATAGAACAAGCCGTATTACTCCTCCCCAGACGTTCTGCCTGTCCTCCAGCTCTGGGCCATATGGAAGCAATAAACCCCATCCTCATCTCCCTCCAACAGCAGCTTTAACCAGCAAGTCCCTCTGCAATCTGCGGACACCCTAACGTCTGCTTTTTGTTTTGAATCTCTGGCAGATCATTATCAGTAAAAGCTGTGAAGTGCTGGAATTCCCTTCCTCTGCCTGTGCAGAAAAGTCAGGGTTTGTTTTTCTGCTGATCCCATGGAAGATCCACTTTTCGACGCAGGTGTTTGCTGGGAAAGACAGTTAACTGAAGAACATCAGGGTGCTGGCACACTCCACGCTGGATCATTACGCTCAATATTGACTTACTCCTCAACAGCATTTTAGGTTTCTGTGTGCACACTCAGGGAAATGCAGTAAAAGATCATAATAAGTAAATGCGTATGTATATAAATGAATGGAAAATTATTTTTAATTACAGTCTTTAATGTTGTCGGGGCAACATGAATTGCCTTTGGAGAAAATCTTTTTGGACAATAATGGGAAACAGATTAACACGCGTTTTCCTGTGTGCAAGAAGCTAATGTGCTCTTACATTCGAACGAAATGCACACGATGCTTTGAATTAATAATAAATAACAGACATTAGTTACTGAATGGAACAACCACTCCTTGGGCCAGGAAGGATTCAAAGCGTGCAGGGAGCAGCCAGAAGACAAACCTGGAAGGGTTAACGCGAGCCTACAGTTGCCCTTTGGATCTCCTCGGCCTCCTGAGCTGTGAAACATCTTTTGTTTTAGACTCCAGCCCCAAAACACTTGTTAATCCACTCAGGGAAATCACAGTATTTCCCATGGCAAAGATGTCCCTAACACCACCCAAGCGACCCCCTTACGTATTCATAACAGAGATACGAGGGAAGAGAGTGTCCTAATGCACCAAAACAAAAAGGTTCCCCAGCATTTTACAAATATTTTTAGCCAGGCTAGTTTTAAGATCCTCGTTATGTAAGCTACGCGTTCAGGCTGAATTTATGTGTGAATGCCCCAGGTTACCCGGAGCCAGTAAGCGACGTCTGGATCATGTCACGCGCCTCCCGGACCAGCGCTGGGAACGTCCCAGCCCAGCACGCCGGCTGCAGCCCAAGAGAACCCGGTTTCTGCTCACTTCTCTGTAGGCTTTGGAGAACAGTCAAATCTCGGCCTTTCCTCCCAAAATGAGGGGTGGGGGGTGTGTGTGTGTGTGCCAGGCATCAGTCTGAAAAACCTGAGAGGAGTGAGGGTCTCAGAAGCACAAAGCCCTCGGTATGGGAGAGGAGGAGCTGCTGGGGGAGCAGGAGGGTTGTGCTTTGGTTCAGCCAAGGGAACTTTTGTCTTTTGGAGAAAAGGAGGCGACTGATGCAGAAGAGATGAGCAGGAAGGAGCAGAAACAGGAAGGGGTCTGGGCTCATCCAAGCACCCTCGGCCACCTTCAAAGGTCGCAGAAGGGAGCCAAGGGTGGGAGAAAAATGAAGAGAGCAGAGCGAGAAGGAACAGCGGGATCCAGTTGAAGGTGTCCCCGTCCATGGCAGGGGGTGGGACTAGATGACCTTCAAAGGTCCCTTCCAGCCCAGCACATTCTATGATTCTGTGATCAAGGCCAAAGCAGTGAGGGGAGATGGGACCTGGAGCACGAAGCAGAGGAATATCCTGGCCCGCTGAAAGGCTGAAACATGGGACGGTGCCTGAAAAAGGAGGCAGGACACAGGACAATCCTGTATTGCCAACGGACAGAAGTACAAATACCGACACTCAGACGCCACTTCAGCTGGGGCCGGGATTTCAGAGCTCTGCTACAGCGCTGATATATGCAGCCAATTCCAAAAAAAAGCAACCGAGGATACAGAACGCCGTAAAAATGACATTTCTGCACAGGTAATTCTGACCAAATCCAGCAGAAGTGTCAAACTGTAGCCACGAGCAAAACTGTCCCTTCGTCCTTGTATCCAGAACAGCAGCTGACCGATCCTGGGCTCCCCTTCCCCTCACGCGCTGCCTCTGCCTGGCTCTTCCGCACACGAGCCCTCTCAACACGCCAAATAAAAGGGCGCAGCATCTCCGAAAGCCTTCAAGCAAAACACCTCCAGCCTAGCAGTCTGCGCCCCAACGGAGGTTAATGCTGCAACCATAAATGTTATCTTTAAGTAAAGTAATGAATTAAATTACTCTGTATTCTTCTCTAGCGCAAGCGTCGACAGCATTCAGCAGAATCTTCGAAAGGAATTCAGTCTTTTCACTTTAAAAGCTCAACTACCACATCAGTAGCTGGCACTCAGCAGTCTAAAATCACTTATTTGAGAAAGTCTCTAATAGCTACCTTCACTGTTTGCTCAGCAGAAGCATTTATTATAAAATAAATTACAGTTCTCACACCTTTTATGCACTCACAGGAACAACTTGCATTGATTTATTGTTTACAAAGCGCCGTGTCGAATTCAAACCCGCACGGTGCGAGCAAACTCCGCTTTGCCCACGGCATTAGTCCCACACAGGTCAGTTCTGATGCATCCACCATCCGCCACATCTGCTCACTTTCAGCCCTTCCCATCTCAACATGTCTCTTAATTCCAAGGGAACTACTCGACAGGCAGAACGCCATCCAGCTCAAAGCTGCCGGCACCTCGTCCGGTTTTCATCGAAAATCTGGTGGGAACGGTCAAGTTTAGCAGATCTGTGGTTAGACTGACTCTGAATTTCTGACCAAAGCCATTCCACGTGAACTACACTCACTCAGAAGAGCCACAGATCTGATGAGTTCACTTTTTAACCTCCTTCCTGAACACAACCGGTGACCTGGTCTCTGCTGGGTGCCTGGACTCCCCCAACAGCCCAAGAGCCGAAGGCAAGGAGAGCAAGCCCAAAGCTCTGTGTTTCTTCAGACAGCGAGCGAGGCCAATCAGCAACAAGGAGACCTTCTGCAAAAACACACCGACATTTCCTGTGGTTTACAGCAGATTTCAACATTGCAACGCAACGTCATTTGGTGTTCCTCAAGGGCGACCCTTCTTCACATTAAAATAGACCATGAGAAAGAGAGTGGGTAAAAGCTGTTTTCCAGACCAAATATTATGTACGCTGTGTTTTCTCATTCCACAGATAGATAGTATAATCATTTATCTGATCTAATTCCTTACAATCTCTGCGTTAGAGGAGAAGTAATCACGCAAGCAAGACAGTTCTTCAGTCTGTGTGACACAGAGCTTGGTCTGAGTTTCACCACTTGCAGCATTAGAGAACTCAGGAAAGGGAATCTGAAGGCCAAGCCTTCGGAGCTACAGAATAAGCACCATCACGCAAAAAGAATCCAAGTTGTTGAAACAGCACAACCCTGAAATATTCCATTATTTCTTCTCTTGCTGCAATGTTTGAAGTGAACACCAAAACACAGTAAAAGCCATACATTTTACAAGGTATAAGCGTTTACCAGTCATGAACGAGCCCTCAGAACTAACACGCCGTCTATAAAAAAAACAACTTAAGGAGTTTAATAAAACCTACAACCACCCACTTCTCAATTCAATTGCTTGTGGGAAATAAAAACTGCAGAAAGGCTCAATTTTCTTTTTAAGATCAAGATAACCCATTAGGTTTGAACAGCATAACAAGCAAGCAGATTCGAGAGTTGGTGGCACGGAAGAAGCTCCGTTCTCTCGCTAAATAAAATTAAATCAGACCAAGACCCCGAACACCACGAAGCGATTCACCTGCCAGCAAGAAGAGTCTGAACTTCATGATTAAAATCCAGTTGATCCAACTCCTTCCTTTAGAGAGCAGCTTAAAGAGGCAGAAACAATTCCTTTTTTATTAACGTGACAAGCGAGTGGTTTGCCAAATCTTGTGGCTACAGCCCCCTGAACATTCAAACTTACTGAACCTTGAAGGAAACTGCTGTTGGATTCTTTATACATGGAAGAACTGAAAAATACAGATGACACTTTTGAAATCGCAGTCAGCGGCGTGGCCAAGAAACTTCACTAGCAGGGCAGATTAATACTCTGGGTTGGCAAAAAACAAACAATGTCTTTTCCCACACATTTGTTTTCTTTCAAAACATGTATAAGTTTACTGGTCGGAGGGAACGGTATGTGGAGCCACTGGGGCTTGTTAAAACGTTCTAATTACCAAAACATTTACGCAGGCAATTTCAAACTAAAAGCACACATTATCAACTAATGTGCATTTATGCTTAATTAAGGAAAAAAAAAAAAGAAAAATCCTGCTCGTAACATGTATCTGCGGTTGTCGGAGAGCAGACTGTGGCCAAATTAGGTAAACAGCCTCGTAAAATTAGAGGCAGCGTCACCCATTCACCTATAACCTGCGCTGGCACAAGACAAACCGTGAAGAGTTATTCGGGACATTTAGGAAGGGAAGGAAAGGAGAAGGGCCAGAGTGTTAAAATAAAATAAAAGAAGCAAAAAAAAAACCAGCCGCACATTGAATTTTTTTCAAGTTTCAATAAAATTTCCATCAGGGCAGGTTCCTGGGTCTAGGAAGTCATTTTGGATCACTAAGCAACATCAAAATCGCCTGCCGCCCAATGATCACGGCATTCGCTCAGGGCACAGGAGCATTCCAGCATTTGAATATTCAATTTTAGTTTTTTTCTTGAAGCGAAAAAGAAGGATGGCAAATTCCCTGCCCAAATTCAAGGCTCTTTCTAAGCTCTGCAGGCAGATGGGCTCGTCTAACCCCCGCACCTCGGTGACCATGCCCAGGTGCCCGTGGTGTTGGGTTCCTTAATTTCTGTGAAAGAAACAACCAAACACTTTCTGCAAAGCTCTTAGAAAGTTTCCAGTAGGAGGTAATATAACAAAACCCCACTAAATCCGCTTTTTCTTGCACCTTCTGAGTGTCACCGTACGTGTATTTTAGGCATTTTTCGAATTCATACTGATTCTAATCCAACAAACATCCATATTAGATAAATCCACCTTTACTGTTAATACAACCTCCCAAAGCAACGGACATGAGGGTTGTAAAAAGAAAGGAAAAAAATGTTATTTCAGCATAACCGGCACAGCACGACAAAGGGCAGGAACTCACACACTTTTTACTACTACGTTCTCAAATCTACTTTTCAAATTGCAAGAGCTATAGGTTAATATTTTCTTTCACAGCAACCCTCTAAGGATCTTCAGATCAGATAATCCTTTTTCCAATGTCATATAAATCCAGGCCTCTTGTAAAAGAATTTCTCTGTTCAGGGATTCATAAATCTACCAACTTCAGTAATGAATTGGGTGTTTCCTTTCCTAGGAACTCGATTGAAGAAAAAATCCTCTCTCCGCTAAGCAGTGAGACACTGAAGGCTTTAAATGGAGAGATCAAAGCAGCGCTGGTTTCAGGTGCTCTGGCGATTACCCAATACATCATCTGGATTAATCTGGGGAGCGGTTAAACACCCGCTGCACATTGTGCAGACCCCTCTCGGCCGTTACCCTCTACTAAATCAAGTTCCTCCCCCAGGAAAAAGGAGAGAGACTCAACAACGCCAACTTTTCCAGGCTCTTTTATTTTTTTTTCTTTGATTAGAATGAACTCTCGTTTCCCCTCACTGCCGGCCGTGCAGCGCCCCGCATACAGATTCGAGCTGAAAAAAATAAACCGAAATCTCACGTCCCGCTTTCTCATCAGGCGCACCGGGTTAGCATCCTCAGCACCGGGATGGAGCAGCCGCGCTGGCAGCGGGTATGATCCTCAAACAAGCGCTGTCCCAGGCGCTTGGAAGATGTCAGGTGATCATCAAATATTGATAAAGGTTAAAGAAACTGCTTATAAAGCCCGAGATATTGAGCAATAGCTGGACAAGTCAAGAATCATCTCCATCGTTAGAAGGACAAGACCCTATAGAATAAAATAACTTTCCGCCCATAGAAAAACTGCTTTTTAAGAAAACCTGCGCAGAACTTTGCCTTCTCTTTCATGGCTAAGTCAGGGACTCAAGGATAAGAAAATCGTGTTTGCAATTACAAAGTTTTAAACGCAACAGAAATCAGCTTTATCGCAGTGATACCCGGGGGAGAAGGAGTATTTTCTCAATCGTTTCTACAGAGCGAAACTGATAGGAGTGACACTAATTGATACGCTCAATAAAATGTGAAGAGAAAAAATAAGAATTACATACAACAGATAGCATCGACTCGCAGAACCCCAGAGCTGTAACGCCGGTTACACAGACACAACCTCGGCAAACTCTGCAAAGCAAAGCCCGCTTAACCTCAGCACCCGGAATAAAGAGAAGTCAACAACAGCCCAACGTATCAATAAATGGGTCACGTCCCAGCTGCTGACGGTGCTGCGTTCCTTCCTGGCACACACTGCCCCACACTGCCCCACAGCCCAGCTCCCCACCCTGCCCACTCCTCCATTGCAGCAGCTCTTGCCCAACTTCCATCGTGTTTTTCTCTTCACAAGAGCAGGTCTCTTGAGACCTCTGTGTCCAGCCACCACGCTGCCCATCTCAGAAAGGAAAAGGAACGCCAAGAAATTCGTTTTCTCCCAGTCTCCTGATCACACACGTCCTCTTTCACGACATGTTTTTGCTTTACCCTCCAAAGCCCTACGAGTAGCATTAAAATCATTAATTAGGAGCATCCGGATTCGGATCGTTCTGGGTTTCTTCCCACCTCAAACCACCGGTGACAATCCTTTGGGCTACAGAGATATTCAAAGAAGGCTGTTGAAACATTTGTGCACCTGAAATTTGCAGAAACAACCTTGTTTAGGTGGACCTAAGAATGAGATTCCACTTCTGAGGGAGCTCGTGAGAAGTCTGCAACCTCGCGAGCTGTGGGCTCCTCTTCCTGCAGGCTCTAGTACCCGCAGGCAAAGAGAGGAACGAGTCCCGGCAATTCCGTTCTGGTGTAACTATTCTGACCTGTCTTTAGAGGCTATGGAGAAAAAGAGAAAGACCTTTCTGACGTTTAATTTTTGAGGTGTTTATGCCCAAATCCCACCCGCATTCATGTCCTGAGAGGGAGCCACCGCACCGCTAGCAGTACAAACCCCCCGATCTGCAGGATCCAGCCCTCAGGGTGAGGAACACCATCTCCAGGTTCAAGTTTTGCTGAATATTCACGCTCAAAGGAGCCAATTTAGAAAAACAAACGCTTCCAGCTGCCTTCCTGGCCGCTGCCGAGCCGCACTGTGCTGTTCCCAGGTAGCAGGAGTCGCTGTCGGATCCCACACCACGGACCTGAGGATTTTCTAACAATGCAAGATGACACCGATGCGGCAAACTCTCTATTTCGTCGTGCCTCCCGTTACAAATTGGAAGAGCTTGCCACAATTCCCCTCTCCTGACTTCAGCTGATTCAACAACGTACGAGAATTTAAACACAGACACCCTTCCCTCTCCCTCACTTGCACACAAAGCATATCAAAAGCCTGGAATTACTCCTGACTTGGCCTTGAGCAGCCGACACGATGTCAATTTTACATGTTTTATAAAGCAACAGCATGTAGAAAGCAACTCAAATGCAGGTCATATCAAGCATGTGACCCGCAGAGCAATCAAAGGCTGCCTCAAACTGTCATTCAAGGTTCAATCATCTTCTTGCAGGAAAAATGAAACATCTGTGGCCCAGAGAATTAAGTTATGTATTGCATAATTCATCTGGTGTCTGCCACAGCAGCCATTTTAATGCTCTAGTGATAAACATGTTTGATTATTTTTGTTTTGTTTCCTGTCGGCTCCATGGTATTTCTGTTTATCTACCCCTACTACAGCGCAGAGTGGAGATAACAAATACACAAAACAGTGCTACAGTCGGCCGATAAGACGTGGGAAATCAGCAGTCTTATTAATCACATTAAGGCAGCATCATTATTAAAACCTACGTTCCCCGTACTCGTACTCGGTTTGGTTCTTTTGGGTGCATTCTACTGTCAGATTCAAGGATGAAATTACTGTTTCCCAAGAAGCTTTAGAGGTCTTTCTAACAGAAAGCTGCTCTCCCTGTACACAAAGCAAGGGCTTTCCCATCCCCTCGTTTCTTTTTGATCCTGACAAAAGCAACTCAAAGCAGGCAATGCAGAGGACTCCTCTCTCTTCACCTCTTCCACTCCCACGCTCATGAGAAACCCCAACCCAAAGCATCCTTTGCGAGTCATTTTGGGAAGTGACTGTTTTATTAATGGCACCTTACTTCAATCTACTCCCAGACTTGCAAACCAAATCACTTTCTCACCTGCCATGAACTTCACGGGCTTTCAGAACACGTCCCTGCAGAGCGAGTGGGAACTTTAACCCTCGGCCCCCATGCCCTGCGCTGTGAGTGCTTGTTCCCATCGACCATTTCTGCAATCAACCCAGGGCTGCAGAAAACAGTTGGCAGTTAAACAGAGCAGCTGTCACCTGTGCAACATTTAATACACTCAGTCAACACCATTTTGCTCCAAAAGGGCGCTTTGCGCTGGCCTGATGGAAGAAAACAAGCAAGAGCCTCTGAGGTGGTGGGATCAGGCGTATCGTTGCCGATTCTCACGATCCGGAGCCTACACCAAGCAAAACCCTCGTGGTAAAGCGAGAAGGCAGCGCTACTACAAGACCTGGTTTGGTAGGACCAGAGTTTTACCTGATACCCGGAGAGCCCGCGTGCTGCTTCCTGCGATGCTCTGCGCGGAGGTGAGTCAGCGCGTAAAACAGCACAGCCTCCCGCAAGCCCCAAGACAAATAAAGCGCCGCTTCCGAGCGATTGTTCCTGTGACAGTACCTATTGAAATAGTATCAGCTGTCCCATCTGCGCTTTGTAGCCGCCCCCCGTCGCTGCTTCCTCCTGCAACGTTTCTAGGTCACTCCCTTATCCCCTAAATGCCAGCTCTTCACCCCCCGGCCCACAAATGGAAATTCAGACCCTGGATGGTTTCCAGCAATGTGGACGCGGCCGATCGGGCAGGGAGAGGAGAGGCCACCGCCGCTGCCCCAGCCCGCAGCGCTCCCCTCCGAGGGACGATTTGTCTCTCCTACCCACGCCCAGTTCCTGCAGGAGTCACCAGAGCTCCCTGTGCCGAGGATTCCGAATGCTGTTTGTGAATCTGGAAGTCGATCACTGGCTTCCAAGTTAGTTTAGGAAGGGAAGTGGCAAACCCATGGCCGGGCAGCCCAGCAGCACGACAGACCAGCTCCTGGAAGCTTCTCATCCTTCTCCGCAGTCGGGCGAAAGTGCGGCTGCCCGGAGGCACAAATGGCGTTTTACTTGAAAAAAATACGTAACAGAGTATAAAATAAGAACTTCCTTAAAGACCAGGTCTTAACTGATTAGCTCAGCTGCTCAACAACTTGGATAAGCTGCTTTATAATTGTTTCTCCAAATAAATAAAAATAATAATAGATAGTTTGGCATTTTGGAAATACAGCACCTGCAGCAATTTACCTATTTTTACTCATGGAGTTAAAATAGATAATTTATCCAAAATCAGAAACCTTAATTGCAGGCATCTTAGGTGTCATTCTTTTTTGTCAGAATGGCAATACTTTAAACTGTGAAGAATCAGCAGGAAGAATTGTCTGTGCTTTGATTAAAGATCTAAAAATACACAAAAATATTACCTTAATAATGTCTCCGGAGTTACAGGGTGTAAAATCAGTACCTATATCTTGCTAAGTTCATGGGGGTATTTTGATGGCTTTTTTTTTTTTTTCTTTTAGAATCACCATGTCACACGTGAAAAATTACTTTAGGTTTTGAGTAGTTACAAGCCCAAAATGAACAATCTTCCCTCACTCTACGCCAATGCTAAAATCACAAATTTCTGTATGTTTGTTTTCTTTAAACTAAAAATAACCTCAAAAATTGGACACGGTTCACGATTTTTACTATGGCAACATACCCATTCCAGATTGATCTTCGGGAGTTTCTTTTCAGAGACACTTGGCATCTCTTCCTCTCCTTAACGGCAGAAAGAGCCGGGAAGCTCAAAAATCTGGAAAATCTTGGTATCTATTAGTTTCTCCACTAACTTACTTGGTATCCCTGCCCATCACTGTAAGAACCGATAAAATGCTCTTCTTTAACTTCCCTCAGTTTATACTCAGTGGAAGAGATTGAAGCCAGAGATTGGAAAAGCAGCCCAGCAGGCTGCTCTGCACAGGTCTGTATCAAGGGAAGACGAGTGTTCACCGCCACAGCAACGACAGACCATCAGCTCCGATCTCGTGGAGAACCAGAATTTTCCAGTGGCCTGAAGGTGTATGAGGGTAAATACCAGACTAAAGAAGAGAAATCCATACCCGTTCCAACCTTAGCCAAAAAGTTCCAGATCTCTGAATGATCTGTCCCCTCGACCCAGTCTGACTTTGGTAACCGGTACTACGGAGCGTAAGACAACATCCTCCGTGGCTTTTTGAAGGGTTTACTGGTGTGGAGCAAGATAAATATGTTCACTAGGCCATTAATCTCCAATTTGCTCTTTCTTACCAAGCTGCTTACGCATCCCTCCAAGTGCATTTACTGACACGCACCCAAATACGATAACCATAGAATCACGGAATTGTTTAGGTTGGAAAAGCCCTTTGAGATCATCGAATCCAACCGTTACCGAACTCTGCCAGGCCCACTTCTAACCCATGGCCCTGAGCACCATCTCCAGACAGCCTTTAAATACGTCCAAGGGTGGCGACTCAACCACTTCCTTCACCTTTTGCCTTTATCGATGTTCACGGTACATTCTGAGTAGGTTTCACCTTCCCCATGAGCTGTGCTGAGGATTAACAACCGGGACGATCGCTATCTTTATAATAAGGTGTCCAATGACTAATACGGTTTTCTCTCTTCCCAATTTGTTCCAGCTTTGCTCTGAAAGGAAACACTACTTCTGTAAATTGCCGTCATGTCATCACTTTGCAGTTTCAGTTTAAAGCTATCGATAGCACAAATCTTGCTGACCTGAGCGAGAATGCTGTGAAAAAACAGAGAGAAAGAACCAAAGCACTGGGAACAGGAGATCACAGAATGAAGAAAGCAAACTGGAGGAAGGAGAAAAGGCAGGAACTGCCTGAATGTGCACAAGCATCAGTTCATTATTACTTAATGGAGACACGTGCCTGAGACACAGAACCGCCTCCTAGTCTTCAGGTCAAAGAGTTGCCTTCCTCTCCTTCCCTTTCCCCCTCTAGATTTGCTCCCACTCCAGTAGGGCATCCCAAAAAGTAGGCTCAGCCTCCAGTTGCCCTCAGGAGTCTTACTGGGTGAGGGGGCTGAATGGTGGGCTGGCACCAGTTGGATCACAGAATCACAGAATGGTTTAGGTGGAAGGGTCCCTAGAGATCATCTAATCCAACCTCCCTGCCATGGGCAGGGACAACTCTCAACCAGCCCAGGTTGCTCAAGGCCTCAAGCAACGCTACGGTGCGAATCCGCGCAGCCTCCCTCCCTCCAGCCGCCTGCACCAGCCGAGTACCAGGCGTATTTTATTTCGACATCTTTGCGGAATACATGAAGTTGCTCAATTCTTTTCTCACTTAAGCCTCTGGCTGTATCGGATTATGAGAGATGCTCACTAGTATGATTGACAGACTGCCTTGTCTACACAGAATCTGAATCAGATATGTACTAGATAGCAAAATTACTTTAAATAATCCTTCCTGGTAAACCCCAGCAACACCAGGCACTACTGCAAGCCTTGGAGGACAGCAGTGCAGTATTTTCTAATTTAACCTTTTACAATTTTATTTGCAGAAACACTTCTCAAATTCCCTATTTCCCTTCCAACAGTTGTTTAGCCTTTAAAATGCTGCTGAAGTAAAACAGCTTCAGGCTTGACTACTACTGTAGTCTGTGGCATAGAATTATTTGATTATTCTGTTTCAACAGTTAATATAATATTTCTACAGAAGGGGAGTTTGAACTGGAAAAAACAGTCTTCTATGGCTAACAACAATTCCTCAACATCTCTACTGTATCTCAAAGA